>BSQW01000005.1:40776312-42040378 GCA_030161315.1 Eutrema japonicum
GTTTCATAAATCAAAGTCTCTAGAAGAGGAAAAGATTCAATCTTTTTGTGATCCTCGTTTGCATTTGGAAAGAATCTAAGAGCGTCTCTCGTTCTTGCTTCAGGGAGTATCAGTTCCTTCTATACCGCGCAACAACAAACAAAAACGAGTGGATTTGTTCTACTCGAGCTGGTGCATTCGACCAGGTAAAAATCCACATCAACCCTTTTGTGATTATTCAAGAACCGAAATAACTTAACAATGTGCAATATTGTTCCCTTTTTTGCAGTTGAATCAAGAAGAGAAGATGGAGTAACAAGTGCCTGCGAAGTGCTTCTATTTCACCACGAAGACATGGGGATACCAAGAGAAATCGCAAAGCTAGGAGTGAAACGAGGAATGTGGGGAGCGGTGAAGAAGATGGAACCCGGTTTACGCGCTTACCAAGAGCAAAGACTCTCAGGAGGAGGATCCAAGCTTTCTCGGCCAGCTTTCATGGCTCAGATGAACACCAAGATCACATCAGAACATCTCATTTCGCTCAGCAACGGTGCATCGCCTGTCACTGAAACTGCAGTTACATTGGACCGAGGAAATCGTGCTGCGAATTTAAAGAAACTGTTGATTCTTGGTGGAGCTGTAGCGGTTGTTTGCACTTTGAGCGGAGGGGCTTTTGCTCCTCCGGCGTTTCTTTTAGGGCTTGGGAAGAAGTTTGTTAATGGTGGAAGAAAACGTCAGCCCCAAGGAGGAACAACAGCAACAACTCAAAGCCAAACTACTTCTCCATAGAGTCGTTTTTAATAGATGGAGAACAATCCAAGAACACGCAGATAATTCTAGATTAGTTTGTAGAGAATTGGAATAAGCAGTTTGATTAATCTTTATACAAAAGGAGCTATTTTTTTACAAGTAATCAATAAAAATCTGAAAAAAGTAATAATCTTTTTGGTTTATGATTATCAAAAAGGAAGAATCGTTTCGAAACAATGAACACCGTCGAGCTCTGGAGCTATCCTCATCGGTTGGATCTTCTTCTTATTATTATTATTATTCTTTTCATCGCCTGATGAGATCAGAGTTTTCCCAGAGTTCTTCTGCTGTTCCGTCGTCGGAGACTGGTTTTCGCCGGAGCTCTGTTTCTGGCCGCCTGCGAATTTCTTCTTGAAGCCGTTGGATTCAGCGTAAAGAGCATCAAAGGGGCTAAAAATCGACATCATCTTCGAATTCTACTGCTGTCTTGATCGAATTTCTTCTAGCTTTTGTGAAATTTGAAATTTTTGTTTCTTGATGAGATGAAGAAGGACTTGGTATAAATACATATAATCGGCAAACGAGAAGAAAAGCTAGAAATAGTAAGAGAAGTTTGACAAGTTTTTGAGTTTGATGAAGATTCAGTGAAACTGGTTTTGGTCGGTGAACGAACAGAGTCCACGTGGAATATTGTCTGTGATTGTGATTTGACGGTTTTGACTTGATTCATTAATAGAGCTCTCTTAATAAATATCTCATTATTTTATTTTTCTTTAATTACATAATTTTCCACAAAAAAAAAAAAGAAGAAGCACAATATCAATAAGCAGATCGATGCAAACTCTAAATCAAATTCTTAACAAAACCATTATTAAACATCATAGTTTGAAACAAAGGTGGGTGAAGTAGACGTAGACATGAGAGCAATGTTTTAGATATAAAATCAGCATTAAATGGACTTTTTTTTTTGTGTTTTAGATCTTCTTGAGCAACTCAATAACGTAAACACCAAAGGCGCTGCAGACAACTTTGATGCCTTTGAAGCCTGATTCTTTGGCTAATGCCTCAAATTCTTTCTCAGTTCGTTCTTTGCCTCCGGGATTGTGAGCCAACATAATGCAGTCTACATGGACTACTTGTTTGGTCGAGAGGCTTGAGTCTGGTGTCTCTGGAAGTATACACTCAGCTAATATCACTTTTCCATCCTCTGGAAGCGCCTCGTAGCAGTTTTTCAAGAATTTCACGCAGTGTTCATCGCTCCAATCGTGGCATATCCACTGTTACAACAATGAGAAAAAAAACCGAACGAAAACGTTTTGAGATTCATTCCCTTGATGAATTCTACTTTTATAATGTCATGACTTTCCGCGGTATAACTAACCTTCATGAAAATAGCATCACCTTTGGGGACACTAACAAACATATCTCCTCCAACATGCTCAATACCTACATTATTCAACAATAACCCAATATCTCAAATCATATGTGAAAGAAAAACAGATTTTGTAAAATGCCGGGGAAAATGTAATATATACCGGGATGAGAAGTAGCTTCCTCGATGACATGTGGGAGATCAAAGTTGATTCCCTTAAGATTAGGGTACTTAGAGAGAATCATTTTGAGAGTAGCACCAATGCCACCACCAACATCAACCAAAGAAGTCAACCCCTCAAAACCCTTATAGGTCTCGAGAATCTTCTTCATGGTGATGGTTGAATGGTTAGACATTCCGTTGTTGAAGACCGTGTTGAATCTAAGATCCTTCCCGTGGTACTCGAACGCGCTCATTCCATAAGCCTTGTTGAATGGAATCCCACCATCAAGAATTGCATCTTTCAAATGGTACCTGAAACAAGTCTCGTTGGCATAAGTTTAAGAAAAACACACACACACACACACACACCCCTTAAGCTTTAACCTAACCCTTCAATTTTTATTTGGTTTTTTTAAATTCAAACCCTCAACTTTTGGTTAACACTAATTAGGAAGGATAGTCTGTTTTGAAATTGATCTCAAGATTGAACATTTGAAACTCTATTTTATGATCAGACTAGATCCACGTCAAGTTTATTATAATTGGTTAGTTGATAAAGAGCCTCCGGTACGCAAAGAGAACCAGCCGGTTCGATTGAAGAAAACCAAAACCAAAACCAAAACCAAATCCAGAGATTAAATAAGTTTCTATTTTCTTTTCTTGTTGCTCAATAATCCGATGACCGATTCTCTTCCTATTCTGATCCTACTCTACTTCCTAATTTTGTTACTCAATAAAGGGAAGAACGATTAAATCTTCTCTATTTAAAGCCATGAACAAAAAGGATATATAAACAGAAAATGTTTTTTTAATTTGTATCAGTGTTAAAAAAAAGAATAGTAGGTGTTCTCCGCGAATAAATAATTTTCCTTTAAGCTTTAAACTGGGACCAACTCTTTTATTTTATTTTTAAATGAAAATTTATCCTTGTCGTTTGTATGTTTTAGCTTAGTAACAAACAAAGTTTCCAACTATTAGCACGTTTAACCACTAAAAAAATCGTATATAATATAGTTTCTTAGTGGACAGTAGGTATAGAATACGTGTCAAAAACGCATCATTTTGTCTGATTGTCTTATGACACTTTGTGGCTATATCTCTGACCTTTACCTTTGCACAATTGCATTTTAATCACATCAACCAAGAAGCATAGCTTATGAAACAACATTATTAAAAAACAAAAAAGAGAAATTTTATAACATGATTTAGCACAAGATCTACTACTAGTCAGAACTCAGTTTGATCATTTTCTAGGTAATTAATATCGAAAAAACGTACCAGCTTTCCATGAGAACCTTGTCTTGGTTCATAAGACAAAGGGCAGCAATCGAAACACCATCTTCGTTCTTGGTCAAGTACTTGCAAACCGGACCAAGCCCGTAAAGCCTCTCGACACTGTCTCCGCCGGGAAGTGTACGGTTTGAGCAGGTGAGGACGGAGTAAGCCGTAAGAAGACGGAGGATACGGTCGAGCATGACCGGAGCTTCGGGGTTTTTGGTCGGAAGATGAGAAGCGATCTCAGAGGGAGACATCGGTTTGGAGTTCTTGGCCATGATTTCGAGAAGATCGAGCTCTAAAGCCGATTTCAAAGCCATCGGAAGAACGGAGGCGCTCGCTAGCTGCATGGCAAAGAGGGCAGCTTCGTCGTCAGTGACTTGTACCGGAGTTATCTGTGTCTCCGCCGTTGATCCCATTTTCTTGAAATATCTAAGGTATATTTAGATTGCTCTGCTTTCCTTTCTTTTTTCTGCTTTGGGGTTCTCAGTTTTGAGAGGACTGTGTGATGGGTAGTAGGAGGTTAAGAGGTTTATTTATATGAAAATATATTAAAAGAATGTTAGACGATTGGCATATTTTAACTCAAAATTCTGATCTGGCTTAATTACTTGGTCCAATTGAAATGGAGACATATCAATCACTTTGTATTTTATCATATTAATAAGAGACCCTAATAGGTCCAAGAATAATATATATTTCTAAAGTAACACATCCAAACAAAAAAATTATTACGATCCGTTCTTAAAAAACAAATTAGTACTCGATCAAGTAGCCTTTATTTATTATATCTTCATAATTCATCAATAATACCCCTTTAATATGAAATAGGAAATTACCTAAGATATCCTAAAAACAATTGTGAATAGGTAAGATAACCCATCAAAATTTATATTACTCAGATAACCTATTTACTAATTTGTGTATTTATTAATTCCAAAATTACCCTTATTATAAGTTTGAAATAAAATTGGTAATTATTTATGACCAAACCAAATTATTTTTGTTTTTATTATTATTAGAATTAGAAAATTGATTAATAATTTTAATTATGCTATGCATTTATATTTTTATTTATTTTATTTATTCGAAATTAAGCGATAAAAAAAACATAATTGTGTCATCGTTTTATGTCGTTCATTTTCCCTGCCAACGATTTCTATTTGACAAATTTCAAAAACTAATCATGCATACTTACTTTTAATTTTCAGATGATCAGTAGACTTGCATGATTTCTACAAAATCCAGAGAGTCTAGTGGCACGAATCCTACAAGGACGATATTTTGGTGACATCAACATTCTAAACGCCACAAGGAAAAATAAAACTTCTTATGCATGGAAGCCATTTCTACAGGCCATGGATCTTATCAAACAAGGATTACGATATGTTATTGGTGATGGCACCTTTATTAATGTATGGAAGGACCCGTGGATTCCAACTCACCCACCTCGGCCTCCGATTGCAAGAAACCAATACTAGAGATTGATGTTACAATATGTGATCTTTTAAATCTTGGAGGTTTGGGCTGGAATGAAGATAGATTACGCAAAACTTTTATTGATGAGGATGTTGAAAGGATATTAGCATTGAGAATCAGTTCAAAGGCTAAAAGGGATCTTTTGGGATGGCATTACAATGAAGATGATATCTATACGGTGAGATCAGGTTATTGGCTTGCAACGCATTTACCAAATGGCAATCCGCCTGTACCCCCTCACGTTAATATGATATTAAAAGGCAAGATCTGGAAATTGAAGACATCCCCATAAATAAAACACTTCTTGTGGAGAGTCTTATCACATGCGTTAGCAACTGGAGAAACACTTAAACGAAGACACTTCAGTCAGCTTTCTCTTTGTAGACGATGATGTAAAGAAAAAGAAACAACCAAACACCTTTTCTTCGATTGTAAATATGCTCCAATGATATGGAGAGCATCTGGAATACCAAATCCGATCCTTTTCGACACTACCACAACTTTCGAAGCAAAACTTTAGGTCTGTATTTCTTGGAATTTGCATAATGTTCTATCACAATGCAGTCAAATCCCACTTTGGATACTTTGGAGATTGTGAACAAACAGAAATACTGTGATGTTCCAGAGAAAACATATTTCATGGAAGCAAAGCCTCATGCTTGCAAAACATGATGCTTCAGAATGGTCAAATACATAGCAATACATTTCGCTATCACATGCCACTTCTACTAAAGGAAGAGGACGTAGGAGAAGAGATAATATTTTGTGGAAAAGACCACTCCTGAGATGGACGAAATGCAATTATGATATTTTGTGAATAATACTCTTCCTGCAAAATCAGGGTGGCTCATAAAAGATGAACATGGAGCATACTTAGACGCGGGTCAAGCTCAAGGAAAAAAAGTCACAAAGGCATTTGAGAGTGAATTTCAAGCTTTTCTCATTGCAATGCAACACTGTTGGAGTAAAGGATTCGGAAAAATTATTTTTGAAGGAGATAATCAATATGTGGTAGAATTGATCAATGGCAAAAAAAAAATGAACTTTGGACTCTATAATTGGGTTCGTGAGATCATGTTTTGGCAGGATCATTTCGAGGAGGTCAAATTCACTTGGATTCATCGTGAAGGAAATAAGCCAGCTGATATTGTTGCAAAACAAAATCTCCCATAAGATTATGTATTTCTTTTTCATTTATATGTTCTATATGTAATTTATCAGGCTTTACAATCTGATTATGTAACCTTTCCTTAATTTCAATACAGCATATGCTATATTAAAAAAAAATGTCTATTAGAATCGTGCTTAGAGTTATGGAGACTAGGTGGTGTATAAAAAAAACATCAACTTATACATAACAAAAGTTGCTAAAATAATAACCATCGTCATTTCAAATAAATAAATAAAACTATAGTAAAAAATTAGTGTAAGTTTAATACTTTAATGGTGATGTGGTCATGAATATGATATGAGAAGAAAATGAATGGGTTAGTTACCCTATCTTTTCTATCTTAGTTTTTAATTTTAATTTATAATTTTTTCTATTTTTTTAAGCCTTTACAAACATTATGTTAATATATTTGGATCTAATATTACTATAAAAATCAAGGACATGATATTTTAATTATAAAAAGGGTTCGTTGGAGAAAGTTTCTAATTTGCCTACATAGGTACATATTTGCCGTCTATCATAGATCTTAATAGTGCGGAAACAACTGTTTGTTGTGAAGTTATCCATGAAAAAGTTGTTTGTCATATTTTCAAGTATTACAAAAAAATAGATTTATTCATCTTAATTGAGATTATCATTTGTAATAGATGACAAACTAACAATTAAAACAAATATATATACATCTATTCTAAATTTCTCGAATCTGAATCTGAAAACTTCGGATATCCTATTTTTTGGATCGAATTTCTAATCTCAGATTTTTAAACTACAATAATCAAACTTTTAATTAAAGACCACTTTTAAATTAGTTATATCAACAAATAAAGAGATAAATAAAAGGAAAAAGATGAGACTTGAGAGGACTTTGCAATTGTAAGCGGGGCAGATAGTATGGTGAGTGGGACCGACAAGCCACAATTGTTCCTAACTCCATTGTCACTTTTGCTTATTTTTTTTTTCTCTTTTTTCAACGCTAAATCATTTCCTTTTATGGCTTGTCAGAAAATAAAGGTTGGAAAGTTTAACCTAAAAATGCTTTTATTTCATTTGAATTAATAAATATACTTTTAAATATGAAAACAGTTCGGCAAAAGATTATTCTTTTTTTATCTAAAATATTATTCTTCTTTTCATCTGTAAACTAACTAATACTTTAGTTTTATATAATATTAGATTCTCACCCGCACGTTCGCATGAGATAATGTTTTTATAGACTTAATATAATATTTTCAGATCTTGATGAAAAACCCGTGATCCAGACAATAGTTCAGTCCGTATATAACTTTAAAATCCGAAACTATAAAATCCGGTAAAATCCATAAAAACTCAGCAAATAATTGTAAAACGTACATAATCGTTGATCCAGATGGATCATTAAACAATTATAGTGCATTCAAACGACTTCCTTTAATGTTATTATTGAGTCATTATGATTTTACAATCTGATACTTTATGATATTTTCGTTTATGAATAATATTTTATCAACTACAATAATAATTATTTTATCCGTTTAACATATTTTTTTCAAACATATCTTAGAGATTTATTAGTTTTCATACTATATATATATATATATATATATATATATATATAATTTCACTAATTATTGATTGCGGTCGGACTGTATCAAACCGGGTCAACCCACGGACCCGGTGACCCGAAAGACTCTATGATTTGCTTCCAGAGTCAGATTTTAAAACATTAATTTAATATATTAATATAATTTTTGTATGATTTAAGTGAAAATCAAAAATTTAACGGAATTTAAACAATTTCGTTTGATATTTTCAACTTAAAATCTTTAAAATCTAATATGATTTAATATTTTCCAAAATTTTATATTTTTTGATTTTTTCTATTGTTTACAAAATAATTCATGTTTGGCAATTTAATATTATTTCTGAAAAAAAAAATTTTAACATTATTTATTTTATAATTTCATGTTTGGCAATTCTATTAATATTTTTCTGATTTTTTTTAACATTATTTATTTTTAATATATTAAACCAAAAAAAATCTCAAAAATTTTTCCTTTGTATGTTGTCTAATAAAATCTTTTAAACCACATATTTTCAACACCACTTTTCATTCGCAAAGATTTTTTGAAGATATTATATTTAAATTTATATATTATCCTAAATTATGAATTATATTTATTTATATATATTTATATTTGTAAATACAAATTGAGATAATGTTAAAATGGTTTTCAAACAGATTTTTAAAAAAATAATATGAAGTGTTTGATTGTTTGAATGCAAATACTAAAAATGATTTTGTTTTAATAGAATAGATATTAAAAAAATGGAATCACATAGCTTTATGTAGTGGAGACTAAAAGACTTGGTATCACGAAAACCTTAAATCATCTTAATTTTCTAGATTACTTTTTTGTTCTTTCTAAAATTGCACGAAGTTAAATCAACAAACATGAGTTGAATTATGAACAAGAATTCGGTGAAGACCCTTCGAAGTATTTCGCTTTCTAGAACACTATATTAAGTATTAATTTTCTTAAGAGATTAAGTAATAATTTGTTTCAAAAAAATTAGCAAAAAGAGAGAAATCATGAGATTTCTCAAGTAAGTAAGACCCTTCAATTTTCTTTATATTCTTTGGTGATAATAACAAACGGACATGTTAGAACCTTTGAGAAAATCTATAATCTTTTTTTAATCTATAATCTTTAAATAACTTTGCAATGTGTTAAGGTAATATTTTTTTTGTAACATAAAATTTCAAACCGAATTCATGCTAATCTATGATAAATATTCATGATCAATACAAGAAGTACCATTGCAAGTCGATAGTTTTTTTTCTTTCAATTATTGCAAGTCATAGTTTGTTATTATTATTTTTTTTTGGTTAATTAAGAAGGGTTCGGGCCTAGACCTTAATTCCCCTATGATTCGGAACCAGCTTTTACTAATACCTTATTACATATATATGGCATAAAGCATTTCTCCCACCGAAAATTAAACTAGAAATACAACATGATTAATCTTTGCGTTTAACCAGTAGTCCACTTTATCTAGTGGTATAGTTGATTATCTTTCTTTGAATTGTTTAACCAAAACAAATATTTCTTTGATATTCTCACCAACCGCAACCACAACCACAAGAGAAAATAAAATCTCAATAATTTGATCTTCTTATCATTTTTTCTATATATGAAAAAAATGTATTGTTTTCTCTGACGAGACAGACACGTATGACATTATGATAGGTTAGAACTTCGTATTACAAAACAAAAGAGAAGCATCTCACCTACTCCTTTGAAAGATGTTGTGAACACATCTATCTCCCAACACTTCGATCTGAATATAAATCATTAAATTGGCATTGTTAGTTTTACTTTTAGGACCAACAAATCCCACGTACTTTTTTGGGAAGCTAAACTTATTCTTTTAACAGTGGAGCGAGGTTTGTTAGAGCTAAGGAAACTAGGAATAGAGCAACAATTATGGGAAGCTTGTCGCAAAGAGACCAATCAGCTTCTTCCATCTTCTTCTCCTACCTCTACTCTCTTAAATCACACAACACCATTCTATTTTGTGTAACACAATTTGGGAGAAACAAAACATCTTAAAAGTCTTATTGTAAGAGATTCTTAAGTCTGAATATAGATTTAAAACCCAAAAAAAAGAAAAGAAAAAGAAGCAGCTAAAAGTCTTAACCATTTCTGGAAATAAACACATGTTGTCGGGGAGATAACCCCGTCAGGTGAACAAATTCCTATACGTTGACAAGCCCCCTGATAAATTGATGAGAGTAAGAACACAAAAGTGTTTAGGAAGAATTATTATTAGACTCTCATAAGAATCATGTTACAAGATGCATAAACTTATATAGCGGTAGAAGTAATCTATATTTCCTAAATTAAGATAAACATAAATGTAAATAATATATTTAGAGATAAAGGTAAATTTCCTAAACTAAGATATTGGTAAATATCCATATTCTTCATGTTTTTCATTCTTCATGTTTTCCATTTTTCTCGATATGGTCGATCTCATCGATCTCCCAATACCTTCCCGCAAGCTCAAACGTGGTAACACGTATGAGATTGGACAAATCTTCAAAATATCGGCGTTATACCCGGCCGTTGGGTCAGATCGCGGCGTTATACCCGGCCGTCGGGTCAAATCGGCTACAACACCCAGCCGTTGGGCAACGATGTTTATACCCGGTCGAAGGGTCAAATCGGCTACAACACCCAGCCGTTGGGCAATGACGTTTATACCCGGTCGTAGGGTCAAATTGGTTCGATGAAAAATTCATCATGAATACCGTAATAGCTCGCGATTGCGAGATCAAGATCGAGAAGTCAAATAAAAAAAAATGTCTGCGCGAGGGCAAAAAACATTATCATCACCAAAAACATTGAACGAACCTATCATAAGTTCATGTTCATCAACGTTCGCCGTCTTCACTGTAAATCTTGTGCTCCAAGAAAACTAACAATTAGGTAGCCAATAGAAAACCAGCATAATCAATCACTGACCGAAACAATAAAACGATCCACCACAAAAGAACGCAAACCTTCATGGCCTCATCATCTTTAAATAATATTATATAATATAAGAGAAACAGAAGGCCAACATGTAACCTTCTCCAAATCTCGCCTTCTTAAACCTGAATCTCAAACACACCCAAAAAAAAAAAACATCACGTCTCACTTTTTTTTTTTTTTTTTTTCATAATCGCGGAAGCAAACGAAACCTTAACCCATAGGAGTTGGATCTAAGCTTTGATACCATGATAAATTGATGAGAGTAAGAACACAAAAGTGTTCAGGAAGAATTATTATTAGACTCTCATAAGAATCATGTTACAAGATGCATAAACTTATATAGCGGTAGAAGTAATCTATATTTCCTAAATTAAGATAAACATAAATGTAAATAATATATTTAGAGATAAAGGTAAATTTTCTAAACTAAGATATTGGTAAATATCCATATTCTTCATGTTTTTCATTCTTCATGTTTTTTATTTTTCTCGATATGGTCGATCTCATCGATTTCCCAATACTCCGCAAGGGACCGAAACAAAAGCTCCAGCTCTTGCTTCGCCGCTACCAGATTTTTTCCCGGTCAGTTTGTAGCAAACTTCTCCGATTCTAGTAGCGCAAAACTCGCTGAGCCCATTGCTCTTCACCTCCATGATGACATTATCCAAAACCAAGTTCTTAAGTATCTCCTTGGTCTGCTCTTTAATCAATTTGTCCTTGTCGCTGGCCTTTTCGAAATATGAACATATAACACCAAGAGTAACAACCCTGTGCTTGTGCCTCTCCAGTATCTTCACACAGATTTCTTTAAGACCTTCGATTTTGGCCACGTGAAGAGCTCCATCAATGTGCCAATCCCCACCTGTAAGCTCCTTACAAGGCTCGAACTCCACTGCCATAAAATGTTTGATCCCTTTGTTGTTAATGTTTGGAACTTCTTTGATGAGATGATTCCTCTTGAGCGAAGCGATTGCATGAGTTATCAGAGTGGGTTGGATACTTGTCCCTACTTTCATCTCGAATGTAGTTGCGCGCATACCTTCCTTGCTCCGAATCAGACCGAGCAGCTTCGGCTCACTAACCGTCGTTGATTTCGGCTCACTAACCGGATAGGTTCAATTTCAGATAGTGAATTTGAATTAGAGAAAGTGGGTACCATATCGCATGAGAGGCAAATATGACTTGTAACAGAAAGTCAATCTCACTAACCGGATAGGTTCAATTTCGAAGGAGAAGCACGGAGGAGAAGCTGAAGAACAAAACAGAACCTTAAATTTTTGATTTGGGGAAAAAATTATCAACCCAGATTATAACAACATTTAACCCACGTGTATTCCCTCAAACAACATGTTTTTCGATTACATAGCACAATATCAAAACGCAGCGTTTTAATTTCTGTGACCGATATAACGGAGGTTAACGCCAAGGGTTAAATAGCGGGTTGACACGGACTTCATATGTTTGACTTGCATTTTTTGCAAGTCGAGGGTAAAATTGCAAAATAAAACCAGATCGAGGGTTGATTTGCAGAAAATCCTTTATTATATCAACAACTTTTAATATATAAATATGTGTTTTACTGTCCGTTGAAATTGATAGGTTTATTATTTACCAAAGAAAATTGTGTTTTATTTACTCCATAGAAGATTAGAAAGTACAGCATATATTTCAACAAAGAGCATCGTACTATTACAATCCTCTAATGGTCTATGAACTACTTACACGGAGATAGATTAAGTTCATTCTGTCAGAAACTCTAGTTTATGAATGGATCAGATTTTTGTATTGGAAATCATATGATTTTAAATTCATATAATACTCCAAGGTTTATGAATACTAGATGAATCCTCGCGCTAACGAGTAATATATTAAAGGATAATTGTAAAATCTAAATATGACTTTTGATGAAATTATCCAAGCGATCATGATTTATTTTATTTTATTTTTTACCGGCATTTCACATATTAGGTAGATTTTTGCCAAAAATCTACCTAAGCTATTGATCCGATCCAGGAGGTGAATCCTTTGCTGGTTAACGCGGAAGTGATCCACACGGCCTTCAGTGAAAACATGTATCCCCCTTTAACAAGCGGCGCGACCCACCAAACCGCTAGCTCCGATCATCGGCGAAAATAGTTTGTTATCACTGTTCTAAGTTTCCTATGAAGATCTATAAGTTTTGTTGCGGAAACATACACTTGATGTGTTCAATTTATTGTGAAGTTTTAAATATGCTGTCAAGTTATTATCCAATGTATACTTAGATCATCGAAGTAATGACCCTTGTATAGTTGTATATATATAGTAGCTCAATTTGATGATAAATTTTCTTAATTATAGTATAAGATATGACTAAGTAATTTGAAATATGGTCTTATATGTACTATTTATATAACTACAATACAAAGGAAAAAAGGAGTCTATAATAGCAATTTGGAAGAACAAAAATCGGATATCTCAATCTTAAAGTCCTATTAAGAAAAATAAGGAATCCTAAGTTTTACCTACTAGTCTACTACCGTGTTAACTGTTAAGTTAGCGATACGTCATGATCACAAAACGTTCATTATATCAATAAAAGAATAAGTAAAATAGTGTCATCGATGTAACATATTACCTTTGGCACCTAAATGAATTGCAACGTCCGGAATTGTAACGTAAAATAAATGGAAAATAGATTGAAACGAGTCGTACATCCTTTTGGTGGGTTGCTCGAGATTGAAATTCACAACTAATGTTTCGGTACATTTTTTATTCGTGCATATGATAAGTATACGAATGAACGTACATATACCTATTTACTTGTATGATTTTTTCAAAGCTCGTTTTAATATATTCTTTTTTTTTTTTTTCGTTTTAACTATTTAACATTTTGGCTTCAAGTAGTGATAATTTGAAGAAATAAAGAAAGGAAGAAGAAGATGAATAAATTTAGATAAATCATAAATGCAAAACCCAAAGAAACATACATGTGAATGAACAATTGTGTTTATAAAAGAACCTAAATGGAATTGATATCTCGTAAAAATAGTATTTAACTGGGTAAAAAAATTCGAACGAATTGTGTTATAAAGAAGAAGAAGAGTTATCGTATTCCCTAAACACGCGTCATTAAAAAACATTTGTTGCGTGTTTTATGTGGTGTCTTTGTCTTTATTCACAAATGAAGACTTTGCAAGTTTGACTTTTGATTCACATTCACTAATCACTATACTTTCAAAACGAAGTCACGAACGTATTTAGATAGTGATGGTAGGAAAACACATTTCATATGGCCGTAAATAACAATTTACGAAAAGTTTACCCCTGTTCCTGAATCATAATTGAATCTCACACACAAAAGTGGCAAATTTGTTTTTTCTTCATATTCGTTATAGTTTAGTTTACTATATTTTATATTTGTTGTTGTTTATATTAATAAATTTTTATCTAAAATAAAGTATATGTGATTGATTTCACGTATACTTAGAGTGGTATGAAATTCTTATATAATAGATTATATATATATATATATATGTATATTGCCGTCGAAAAAAAAATACATATATTTGCTCAAGATATGGTTTTCACTCATTTTTCTTGAACCAAGTTTTAAATTCGATATACATATAAATTAACAACGATGTAGATATATATACCGAGGCAATAATATATTTATTGAACGTTACAATCATACAAGTACAACTTTTCTTGACTCTACATGAACCAACCATGTAGTGTCTATTTATAATTCCATTTTACTACTTCCTCATCGGTCCATTTTTGTGTGCTGCTCCGTCTTTTAGTCAACTTGGAACATCTCATTAAAATAAATATCTATATTATTAAAATGTGTATACATTTTGTAACAAAATATTATACCTTTAAATTAATCTATTTTTTATCTTGAATAACTATTATTTATATTAGGAGAGCATCCGCGCATAATTTTCTGTTAACTCACTATGTACATCACGGTAAAGATTAGCCATCAAAATTTTTGGAGCATCGGGTCCATTGAAAACATGTTAGATCCCAGCAAAAAGTCATCATTGCTTCTCTTAAACCGTTAATTGCACTTTGTCCTCTCCTGCTTTCCCCAATGCCCACTGTAAATTGTTCTCGCTTCCGCCACTTGCCTTCACTCCGGCAACCTTTAACGCAACTTCGACGATAACGCCGTTGCCATCGTCGGGTCTCACAGTGTTTTCCCTCTTAGAACCACGATGAAATTTGACACCAGAAGAACCCCGGACCGTTGCTTCCTCTCCCTGGAAATCGGGTGCAAGGAAAGACGATTCTTCCTTTTCTGGCTCTTCTTCGAGTATATGCTACCGAGCGGCGCCGAGAAATGCACGCCGGCGGAGTTAAATCTCGAAATCTCTCCGGCCGGGTCCAACGGGCCTGAAGTTGCGCCTCTCTCGGACCCGACATGATCGCCTCTCTCTCTTTGACTTGAAATAAAAAATTTTAAAAAAAACTGGAAAAAATCCAGAAAGGATGTCTATTCACGCGTCCTGGTCACCTCCCCACACACGCGCTTCTCTCTCACCTCAAACACTCTCTCTCTATCACCCTCTCTCACTTCCCTCTTCTCGTCGGCTTTGCAATGACGTCGGCGCGAATTTCTTTTTCGCCTACGCAAAATCTGACCACGTCCGCGATCAATCTTCGCCTTTTAACTCACGAAATTGATCGACAGCGTTTTCATCGGCTGCTCCGTTAACCACACCATGACTGACGGAACGTTGCTGTGGGATTTTATTTCGATTTCATATCTTTCCGTTATGGATGTAGTTGATAGGAATTTCATGATTTCCTTCGGTTTCATGATGCTCTAGTCGATCCAACTTGAAATTAATTTAGCAATCTGCATTATCATTGATTTTGTCGATCCAACTTGAAATTAATGATTCAATAATAAGACGAGCCAACATATTGAAAATGCATGTTAAAAATAATATCTCATAACGTTAAATAATATATAAGAGGCATATATCAATTTATTAATTGCTAATTAATTTTTAATATGCAATTAATTTCAAGAAAAAAAAATTGACCAATAAGGGGGTGCTGATGTGTCAAAGCTGGAGATCACCACTTCTCTCTTTATAAGGTAGATTGCTAAATAAATCAAACATTAATACCTTCAAATCAATTTTATTTTATATTTATATTTAATTATGAAAATTTCAATATTAATTCAAATTAGTTTAGATCTTAAATATATATTAGATTACTTATCAAAAATATAAAAATTAGTTTTTATTGTATTTTTACAAAAAAATAATAAATAATTTAGATTCAATTTAGATATTCGAATTTAAATAATATTCTCATAATAATGCATATGATAAATAAAATATGTGAGTGTATATTTTTATTGTAATCAATTAGGCTAAAGTTTTAAATATTTAAAATTAATAAATATTTATATTATGTGGTAATATGAACGGACGGATTAGTATTATATTTTTATAATCGATGTCCTTTGCGGATTGGTTTGTCAAAACATACAAGATAGTGGGATAATTTGAGGCATATTAAAAAGACAAATTAATCCATTTTAACACTCATAAAAAAAATAATTGTGTAGTAATCTAGATTCACATAATAACAAAGTTTATAATTACGATTACATCAATATATAGTTAACTAAATTATATTCATATTATACTAATATACACCATATGTCAATATCATATAGTTTTTATAACAATGTACATTTTTGCTAGATAACAAACGTTGATATCATTTAAAGTTACAAAAATAAAATAATCATGAAATGTTTTATTAAAATTAAAGTTTAAACTATTTTCGTTAGTGTTTGGTTTACATAACATTTTTATACAAAAAATAATGTATTAAAAATATATTGTTCGCACACAACACCTATTAAAAAATATAGAACTGAAATATATTTAATAGCTGCTGTGTGCGGGGCAATATATTCTGTATACATTGTTTTTTGTATTAAACATCCGAATGAATAATTTAGGTATTAATAATATATTTAAAATAAAATATAGAACTAAAAGTATATAAAACAAAACATGTCGGAAAATTTGGGTAGCTAAAATCACGAATTTTGAATCATACATGTCATACAAAAATATATTTTTCCATACAAAATAGAAAACATAAAAACAAAAACAAACAAAAAATTATCGCATGCTTTCATTGTGGATTAAATTTTTAAAAAAAAATATAATATCTTCAATACCAAAAAAAAAACTGCTAACAAATTATATCTAAACACAAAATAAATATGTGTCTCATATTACGAAAACTAAATATACAAAAACAAATTATATCTTAACACAAAATAAATATATGTCTAATATTACAAAAATTAAATATACAAAACAAATTATATCTAAACAAGAAATAAGTATGTGTCTCATATTACAAAAAATTATATCTACAAAAATAAATTATATCTAAACACAAAAATAAACACAAATTACATTACAAAATTTCATAAACAAAAACAAAAACAATTCTCGTGCGAGTGCACGGATTAGAATATAGTATATTATTAAAAGGTGTATACATTTTGTGTCCAAACAGAAAAATATTCATATTATACTATTTTTTGTGAATAACTACCTATTCCAGTTTCCAAACAGATCAATTTAGTAAAATATTAATAAAAATATATTTATTTATATTTAAAAATAATTCCGAAAATTTTAATTTTAACTTAGATTTGTTTGGATTTCCTTAAATATATGTTATATTAATTATCAAAAATCACAAAAATCAGTTGTTATTATATATTTACAAAATAATAAACTGGATATTAATTTAGATTTAATTTTAATATTCAAATTTAAATAATATTCTCATAATGACGGAGATGATAAACGATATGTTATTGTATATTTTTATCATAATCAATCTGCCTAAAATTTTAAATATTAGAAAGTAGTAAATATTTATATTACTCGGTAATATGAACGGGCGGATTAGAATTTATTTTTATAATAGCGGTCCTTATCGGATTAATATGTACGGACGGATTAGAATTATGTTTTTATAATCACAGTCTTATTTAATACTAAAACAAATTAAATCTACAAAAACAAACTATATATAAAGACAAAAATAAATCTTTATCACTTACTAGAAAAATTATATCTAAATACAAAAAAAAAAAATTCCATGCGGAGGCACGGGTTAAAATCGAGTTAATTGTTATTAGGGAATTCTCATTAAAATAAATTAATTGTCAACTTGGAAAATCTCATTAAAATAAATTAACTGTCCATTTTTGTGTGCTGCTCCAATTTTATTATAAGGCTTTTTCTAGACCTCGTTGCCAACTAGACGCCTCTTAGGTAGGCGATGCTATAATCTTTGGTGGTACTTATGTTATAGAGCTCAAGAACAAAAAGCGAAAATTCGTCACTTTTACGAAGGAAAGAACTTTATGATTTTATATTCCCCTTCATGTCAAATTTAATATGCTATTATGGGTCATGAAAACCGTCTTAACGCTGAGAGAATCGTCAATGTCTTTCAAATTAGATTGTCTACAGATGGTTAAGTTGATCGATGAAAAAGGAAGAACGATCCGCTTTGGCCTCGCAAATTAATGAGTTTCATCATCTTCGTTCCACTTTTATTCATTTTAATATCTCTTATATACATCGTGTGTTAAATGTATGGGCCGATTCCTTTGCGAAAGAGTTTCGAGCACACAGTATTGGTTTTTCCCATATACACTCTTTGGTTTTGAATTAGATGATCTCTGAAACCAACCTATTTAATTCGTCATAATAAAATATGGAGCATTTGACGTTAAAAACAAATAAGTCAACTTGTATAACAAACCTTCAAATTAACTAACTTTTTCAAAACCAACCCTCAACTTACAAGAAAATTAAAAAAACAAAATTCAGCCAATACAAAATCGTTGTTTAACCCGTATATATTGATAAAGGAACATAAAACTTGTCGTTTTGGTTTGATTAAAACGAAACACATTATACATACTAGGATTTAATCCGTGTTGTGTGCGGAATAATTTTTTTTATAAGTTGTTTTGAAATTTAATTTTGAAAAACTGGTTAAGTTAAAATTGGTGGTCAAGTAAATAAATATGTATATATTAACATCATACAACCAAAATTTACATATATAGTATTTGTCGAATAGAAAGTGGAGTTAGTTTCGTTGTGCGAGTTAATATATATATATATATATAAGTAAATCTTAGTTGTGAAAGTGATGTGATTTAAATATATATGTAGTTATATACATACTAACATGAATTAGAACATAAATATGTATATCCGTAAAAAAAGAAATTTGGTTATAATTTTATTTTATTTGAGATCCACTACAAGAAAATACAGGTTTAGCAACGATTTTTTGCAACGATTTATTTTCGTTGCAAATCACCATCACCTTAACGACGATTTTACAACGATTTTGAAAATCGTCGGAAAATCGTTGGTACATTCCAACGAATATAAATCGTTGTAATATCGTTGCAAATTTGCAACGATTTGACAACGAGTTTGAAAATTGTTGCTAATTTGCGATGATTTTACAACGATTTTAAAAATCGTTGCCAATTTGCGACAATTTTACAACGATTTTCAAAATCATTGCTAAATTTGCGATGATTTTAGTACGATTTCTTTGAAACCCATCTACACCCTAGACCCTATGCTCTATACCTAAAATTTAACATCTCATTGTTAACATGTTAAGGTTTGGATTTCAAACCTTAACATCTTAAAATCTTAACGTCTCAAATCCAAACATTAACATCTGAAATCCAAACATTAACATCTTATCAATGAAATGTTAAATTTTAGGGTATAGAGCATAGGGTTTAGGGTGTAGATGGATTTCAAAGAAATCGTAGTAAAATCGTTGCAAATTTGTAACGATTTTGAAAAAATTCGGTTTGAAATATATCGTCGAACTGAAATAGATTTAAGAAATCTAAACCTATACATCTTAACAATGAGATGTTAAAGTTTAGGGTATAGAGCATAAGGTTTAGGGTATAGATGGAATTCAAAGAAATCATATTAAAATCGTTGCAAAATTTGCAACGATTTTGAAAAAATACGGTTTATGATATATCGTTGAACTAAAATGGAATTAAGAAATCCAAACCTATACATCTTAACAATGAGATGTTAAACTTTAGGGTATAGAGCATAGAGTTTAGGGTCAAGATGGATTTTAAAGAAATCGTAGTAAAATCGTTGCAAAATTTGCAACGATATAGCAACGATTTTGAAAATCGTTGTATAATCGTCGCAAATTAGCAACGATTTAGCAACGATTTTGAAAAAAAATACGGTTTAGGGATTTCAAAGAAATCGTAGTAAAATCGTTGCAAATTTTGAAACGATTTAGCAACGATTTTGAAAAAATACGGTTTAGGGTATATCGTTGAACTAAAATGGAATTAAGAAATCCAAACCTATACATCTTAACAATGAGATGTTAAACTTTAGGGTATAGAGCATAGGGTTTAGGGTCTAGATGGATTTCAAAAAAATCGTAGTAAAATCGTTGCAAAATTTGCAACGATTTAGCGACGATGTTGACAATCGTTGCTAAATCGTCGCAACTTAGCAACGATTTAGCGACGATTTTCAAAATCGTTGTGAAATCGTCGCAAATTAGCAACGATTTAGCAACGATTTTTTTAAATCGTTGTAAAATCGTTGCAAATTTGCGATGATTTTCCGACGATTTCTTTGAAGTCCATCTAAACCCTAAACCATATTCCCAAAACCCTAAACCCAATCCATCTCATTGTATTTTGCAACTCTCATTAAAATTTATCATGAGTTTATTGAATTAATTAGAAATAGAAACTTGATCAATCATTGTTCTCTCTGCAAACTCATTGTCTTACTTCATCTTAGCAAAGCTACCAAATACGTTTACTCTATGTTTTAGTCTTTCTTCAATCTCAATGATCATATAGATGATTTGAAGATTTAGAGTTTATGATAAACATTTATATGGATTTAGATGTGTTGCAATCGATGTAACAATCGTCGTACCTATGCCCTATACCCTAAACCATATTTTTACAATTTTTCGTTGCTAAATCGTCGCAAATTAGCAACGATTTAGCAACGATTTTTTTAAATCGTTGTAAAATCGTTGCAAATTTGCGATGATTTTCCGACGATTTCTTTGAAGTCCATCTAAACCCTAAACCATATTCCCAAAACCCTAAACCCAATCCATCTCATTGTATTTTGCAACTCTCATTAAAATTTATCATGAGTTTATTGAATTAATTGGAAATAGAAACTTGATCAATCATTGCTCTCTCTGCAAACTCATTGTCTTACTTCATCTTAGCAAAGCTACCAAATACGTTTACTCTATGTTTTAGTCTTTCTTCAATCTCAATGATCATATAGATGATTTGAAGATTTTGAGTTTATGATAAACATTTAGATGGATTTAGATGTGTTGCAATCGATGTAACAATCGTCGTACCTATGCCCTATACCCTAAACCATATTTTTACAATTTTTCGTTGCTAAATCGTCGCAAATTAGCAACGATTTAGCAACGATTTTTTTAAATCGTTGTAAAATCGTTGCAAATTTGCGATGATTTTCCGACGATTTCTGTGAAGTCTATCTAAACCCTAAACCATATGCCCAAAACCCAAAACCCAATCCATCTCATTGTATTTTGCAACTCTCATTAAAATTTATCATGAGTTTATTGAATTAATTGGAAATAGAAACTTGATCAATCATTGTTCTCTCTGCAAACTCATTGAATTAATTGGATTTAGATGTGTTGCAATCGATGTAACAATCGTCGTACCTATGCCCTATACCCTAAACCATATTTTTACAATTTTTCGTTGCTAAATCGTCGCAAATTTGCGATGATTTTACGACAAATCATCGTAAAATCGTCGCAAACTATGAATTTAATTTACCGCGTCTCGGTAAATAAAAAGTTTGATTGCTCCCGCGTGTGGGAAAACCAAAAAAAAAATTTCATTTTGCGACGATTTTGCGACGATTTCTCGTAAAATCGTCGCAATTTGTGACGATTTAGCGACGACCACAAATTCTATATAAACACACGCTCAGATTTTATTTCTTCATTCTTCAAATCTCAATCTCTCCTCTCTCACAAAACCTTGCAAAAATGTCTAATTTTAAATAATTTATTTTAATTTGTATTTAATTTAGGTTAATATAGATATATAGGAATGAAAGAAAATAGGTTGATAGAAACAAAATAAAATTGAT
Source organism: Eutrema japonicum (assembly GCA_030161315.1). Classification (NCBI taxonomy): domain Eukaryota; kingdom Viridiplantae; phylum Streptophyta; class Magnoliopsida; order Brassicales; family Brassicaceae; genus Eutrema; species Eutrema japonicum. The sequence continues at coordinate 40,798,258 of BSQW01000005.1, forward strand.
AGATATGAACATAAATTAGAAGATTTTGAGTAATGGATAGAACATAAATTAGAATAGAAAATAGAAGATTTTGAGTGATGGGTATCGATGATTTTGTGTAAGAAGATTTGTAATAATATTTTTATTTAGAATATTTGAAAGAAAATTTTATTAAATAATATTATAATTTTATTAAATTTAAAATTATAATTTCGAAATTAATTAAATTTTAAAAATAAAATAAAATTTATAATTTATTAATTAATTAACTAAAAAAAATTAACAATCGTCGTAAAATCGTCGTTAATTTGCGACGATTTTACGACGTTTCATTAACGACGATTTGGCAACGATTATAGTTTTTCGACGAATTTACGATGAAATATTTACCTCCTCAATTCGTCGTTGTTTTGTCGTGAATTGCCTTCGAATTGCCATCGTTGTTACGACATCTTTTTATTCGTCGTAAAATCGTTGTTAATTTGCGACGATTTTACAACGATTTTTTACCGACGATTTAGCGACGATTTTTTTCCCCTCGTAATTTGCCGACGATTTTACAACGAAATTTGGTTTGCGACGATCAGTTAACGACGATTTACGTTTCGTCGCAAATTCGATGGTACACCTGTTTTGCAACGATTTTACGACGATATATGTCGTTGCAAAAGGGATGTTTTCTTGTAGTGATCAGACTATCACATTTGGTTAATGGATTCTATTATGATTTACTAATGATTATAGATATGGTTGTCAAAGCGGCATAACCCGTCACTTGATATGTTCCGCATTAGACTAAAATATTTTTTGGACTAACCCACAAATAACTACAATCTTGAATATTGAAAGCACCAACTCTAGTTTGCGTTGTTTAATGATTGTGAGTTTTGTGGTCGGTTCATGAACTTTTGAAAAATTAATTTTCTTGTGTCTAACTCAAAATAGTAATATATTTTATCAAATTTAATTTTGATATACACTCAATTAATGTAAAAACTATTATTAATTTTCAAAGAAACTTTCATATTTTTAGTATAGAGACTATAATATCTATTTTTAAAAGTAAAAACTAATATTTTGATTCGCAAGATCCATTTTTGTTGATATTTAAAAATTAGAGTAATCTGCTCCATGTCAAAGCAGTTTATGTCTAATCCACATGTCATTAACCCGAATTGACACTCTTAACTACATAATACAACTTAGTTACAAAAATAAATGAAAATATTACAAAATATTGAATAGATTTACTTAGTATATTTTTTTGGAAATAAATAATATATTAGATTGATCAACATTATCATAGAAGTCATAAAAAGTACTATTAAAACACATTTCGATTTAATTATTCTTTTTCAAACAAAAAAAATTGAATTAATTTTTGAATAGAATACAAATTAATCATTAAAATACATATAAAATATTATAAAATCTCGAATATTTTTTTTTTCTTTTTGAAAATTATAGAATATATTTTAATATCTTAATAAGTAAATAAACTAAATACAATATTGAATGCAAAAAAACAAATTTTCACATTCTCTTCAATAAATTTGAAAGATAATTATATCATTTCTTATTTCAATTATCTTTTCTTATTTGTAATGACATAATATGTAATAACTTACAAAATAACATTTATTTTCTTAAATAACTCCTTAAATAATAATATAGAGATAATGTACATGTCCGGTTGAAAACTTAGACAAATTAAACCATCGATTAGAACCTCAAATTATATGGTCAAAAATTACGTAAAAAAGGGACACAATTTCCGAATATTAATAAAACATATGAAATGGAGCACATATTTTTTTATTAAGTGTAAGACATCCGAAAATATTGGACCGGCCATGATGGTGTATCGTTTATCCAATATAAAATAATACACGATTTTGTACATATTAAAATCAAAATATTGGCTTTCAATCAGTGTTCGACCCAGAAATATTTTTTATCCGGTGCATAATATAACATAGATATATACTATAAGAAGATAATTAAAAAAAAATGGTGTCAATTAAGAATTTGAACCCACATTACATATGTCAAAGATAGGAAAAACAACCACATTTACCATCAATTATTTAGTTTCTTAAAAAAATTAAGAGAAATGTTTTTTACATTTAGTCAAAGGTGGGGATTTTTTTTTTGATTTAGAGAAATGTTTTTTACACAATATAGATTTTAGAAAAAAAAATCGCACTAGATAAAATAAATTGGAAAATCAAATAGTGTAAAGGTAACCAGAACCGGCCATGAGTTTTAGAAAGTTGCAAGTTAGAAAAAAAAATTGTCTCGTTTAACCGTACCAAGTTTCGAACTCATGATCTCTTAAAAAATATTTTCAATAATTTTACCACTAAACAAAATAAACTTTTTAAAAATTATATATCTGATTTTGTTTTTATAAAAAGAAAATCGCAAGCATGGATTTGCTCTATTTGGGCTTAAAACCGGGCCTAAAAGTAACCATGGGATGTAAATTGCGTCAGTCAATAAGGTACGAAAAAAACTAGTAGAAGAGTTTTTAACAAATTAATGTACAACTACAAACTCTGAAGCTTTGAAGAGTTTTGCGATATGGGAGGAATAGAATCGGATAGGATATCCATAATCGCACTCGTAATCCATGACCACAACCTGACGGGTGACGAGCTGAAACCCTAAGCCACATATTAGGTTTGTAGTTATGGGCCGTTAATTGGGCCGATATTACTAAAACATAAAACGCCTTGCTATGTAATTGCAATTGCTCCTTTAAAAAACGTCTCAAAACTGGGGAAAAAACAAAAAAAACCGTCTCAAAACTCAAAAGTCAGATTCTTTGAGAGAGAAAATCGTAACGTTTTCCATTCTTTGAGAGAGAAAAATGGAGACGAGTGCGAGAACAACGACACCATTTTTGAAAGAAGAAGAGTCTCCTCTCAGAGGCACCTTGTGTCTGAAAACCAGACAAGACATGAAGAGAATCGAGGAAACAGAGGACTGTTTCATTCTCGATTTCGATCCTTTTGATTCATTCGACGTCAAAAGGCTCTCTTTGTCTGATGACAAAGACTTAGCCATCATCCATGAGACAGGCCAGGTTTGAGTTTTTGAAATTTAGGGTTTGATTAGGGTTTATCTCTTTACTTTTTTTTTTTGTTTTAATTTTTTTAAATCTGGTGAAACTGTTGAGCAGGTGGCTTGTAGAGATTACCCACATCCAAGACATCTATGCTTGAAGTTTCCCTTTGGATCAACTCCTAATGCAAACCACTGTGATCTGGTAATTTTTATATATATATCTTACTTCTCTCTTGGATAAACTTGGTGTTTGCACTATAATTAGATCTCCTATGAAACTGTTTTATGTCTAGCTCTTGGATACGAAAATTGTTTTTTAACAGCAAAAACCAACAATATATGCATATGCAGTGTTACTGTTACGTCTGCGATAAGCCTGCTCCTTGTGCACAGTGGATGTCTTCGCATTGCAATGTTTCGGCGGACTCTATGGAACGTAAGATACCGAGACCTGAGAGTGAGAGCTTTTACTATGACTCCGATTAAGATCATCTTTGACTTGACTAGTATTGATCAACATAACTAGCTTTGGAATATTATGTATTGACAATCCGTTACTAAGTTTGAGATTGTTATTCTGTTAATGTTCGAATGCATATTTGCTTAATTAGCTGAATTGTGACCTCGGTAAGGCGGGTTATATATATGTGACTCGATTTCGAAGTTCGGAAGAAAGTAGAAACAAAGCGATTTATTATAATTTTGCTCTAGTCCATGCAAAGCATATGGTCCCAAACTCCCAATACTAGTTCTTAATTAATAAGCAACAAATACCATAGTTAACACCGGAGCAAGAAACGAGTACGACAAAGGTCATGAAGTAGATGTAGACGAGAGCATAAGTATATATCGATCATTAAGAGGGAATTTAACTTCAGATCTGCTTGAGAAACTCCATGATGTAAACATCAAGGGCTATGCAGACAATTTGGATCCCCTGGAAGCCAGAATCTCTAGCCAGTGCCTCGAACTCTTTCTTGGTCCGTTCTTTGCCTCCGGGGCAGTTAACCAACATAAGACAGTCTATCTGGAATACTAGTTTAGACAGGGGACTTTGATCTGGGATCTCCGGAAGTATATACTCTGTTAATATCACCTTTCCGTTGTCTGGAAGCGTTTTGTAGCAGTTCTTCAACAATCGTACGCAGTGTTCATCGCTCCAATCATGGCATACCGCCTGAGATAATCAACAAAAATGTTTTCAGACTTATTTAAGTAATGAGCTTATTGTATATATATGAGGTTTTGTGATATATAGTTTTGACTTCGGTTCATATAAATATATAATCCGATTAAGAGAGAGAAAAGAAAGAATCAAAGTAGGACAGTTTACTATCTACTAACCTTCATAAAAATGGCATCTCCCTTAGGGACACTTAAAAACATATCTCCTCCAACATGATCAATACCTGCGTTACTCAATAATAACCCAATCTTTCCATCAAGTCTAAAACGGAGTGATCCAATATTTTGAAAAAGTTTTATTACCGGGATAAGAAGGAGCATCTTTGATAACATGTGGAATATCAAATTTGATGCCTTTGATGTTTGGGTACTTAGACACAATCATTTTGAGAGTGGCACCAATGTCACCACCAACATCAACCAAAGAAGTCAAGCCCTCGAAACCCTTATAGGTCTCGAGAATCTTCTTCATTGTGATGGTTGAAAGGTTAGCCATTCCGTTGTTGAAGACCTTGCTGAATCTAGTGTCAGTCTCTTGGTACTCGAAACAGCCTATACCAAAAGCCCTGTTGAATGGGATCCCACCGTCAAGAACTGCATCTGTCAAATGGTACCTGCATAACTCATATATATCTGGTTGTGAGCAAAAACAAAAAAACAAAACAAAAAACTTATACTCCTATATATGTTATCTAAATTTTAGAGTCCCCAAATTATCAAAATTTCATATGGTCTATTTGTTAAACCAACACATTAATTATTTGATTTTGTCATTCTTTCTTTAACTTTATTTATTCTTCTTCACCTTCTTTATTCTTTTATAATATAATAATCATACTAAAATACTTATTTTTTTTAATCAGTTAAGTTTATATTATGAAGTTTAAAAATCTATTGTACCAGCTTTCCATGACCAGCTTGGGGGTTATTGGTTCTTGCATTTTAATGGATTTGGAAATCCAAACCAAATCAAGTGTTATTGGTTCTATAATTTTGGAATTCATATTCAAATCTTGTGTTATTTGTTCTATGATTTTAAAATCCATGTTAAAATCAAGTGTTATTCAATAGTAAGGATTTTCATAAGGATTTTATTTTAGGGGGGTTTATTGGTTCTTACATTTTAATGGATTTGGAAATCCAAACCAAATCAAGTGTTATTGGTTCTATAATTTTGAAATCCATATTCAAATCTTGTGTTATTGGTTCTATGATTTTAAAATCCATGTTAAAATCAAGTGTTATTCAATAGTAAAGATTTTCATAAGGATTTGATTTTAATTTGGATTTGAATGGATTTACAAGTGTTTTTAAGAGTAAAATACAAATGAGCAAATATCGAGTGAAACCTTGTTATTTGGTTGGATTTGGATTTACAAGTGTTTTTTTTTTTCAAGATGAAAATATTACGTAGAATTAAAAATAGAAATACACATATCAATTAATGTGTAGAAGAAGAGACAAGAAATAACTACACGTAACATTAAGCTACTACATGTTACAAGGCTAGTTTCTGAGTGAATATGTAACATCTACTACATGCTGGACACGAGGTTAGCTAGTTTCTAAGTGGAGGTTCAAAACACTGCCCGTGAGACCTCTCAGGTTTTATGTAATCAGTGTTTACTAATGTACAAACAAAGATTGTGATTGTTTTGCACGATCGCTAAACTTAAAATAGATTTTTGAAATGGTAAAAAATATAGATAGAAAAAACCAATTTCATTATAAAAACCCATAGTCTAATCGAACACATAAAATAATCAATCCAACAATAGATAATAATAAATTGCAAATTGAACGTCCTATTCGACGTGAAATCACAAGAGCTGGCCAGGACTATATAGAAAATGTGCTAAAGGAAGATCCTCTTCATTTTTGAGAGCTATATCGGATGTATCAAAATATTTTTTTAATGTTATGCAATCTCATCCGAGAGAAGACAAGTTTATGTGATACAAGAAATGGTTTTCTGGTCAAGATTCTACTCCACGGAATGAAAAAGAGTTGTTTAACCATCGACATGCCTCATTGAGAAACGTTGTTGAAAAAATCTTTGGTATCTTCAAATCTCGATTAATAATTTTTAAGTCTGCTCCTCCTTTTCCTTATAAGACACATACATGAATCGTACTTGCATGTGCTGGTTTACATAACTTTCTTCGAAAGTACTGTCGAACATATATATAGTTTTCTTGAAGAAACAAATTCTGATGAAGAAGAAGTAAAAGATCTTGAAGAAATTAATAACAATGATGAAGAAATTTTTGGAACCCAGGATCAAGAAAGAGAACATGTCAATCAATTGGGAGCAATAATTATAACAAATATGTGGATTATATACTTTAGGAGAATATTAGATGATTAGTGAAAGAAAAAGAACGAATTTTTTTTTGATTTTTTTTTTTTTATTTTCTTATAATACTAAAATTCTTGTAAATCTATTTGGTTGATTTACAATAATCCATTTATTTGATTTTGAAATCCAATTATTTAACTTTGAAATCCACTTCTCTGATTTTAAAATCAATGGATTCATTAGAATTTCTAAATCTGAGAAATCCATTAAAATACAAGAACCAATAACCCCCACTTAATTTAGATTTGAATGGATTTACAAGTGTTTTTAAGAGTAAAATACAAAAGAGCAAATATCGAGTGAAACCTTGTTATTTGGTTGGATTTGGATTTACAAGTGTTTTTTTTTTCAAAATGAAACTACTACGTAGAATTAAAAATAAAAAGACACCTATCAATTAATGTGTAGAAGAAGAGATAAGAAATAACTACACGTAACATTAAGCTACTACATGTTACAAAACTAGTTTCTAAGTGGTTACGTAACATTTACTACATGCTGGACACGAGGCTAGCTAGTTTCTAAGTGGATGTTCAAAACACTGCCCATGAGACCTCTCAGGTTTCATGTAATCAGTGTCTTTTGGAAATAGTAAAAAAGATAGATAGAAAAACCCAATTTCATTATAAAAACTCATAGTCTAATCGAACACATAAAATAATCAATCCAACAATAGATAATTATAAATTCATCACCCAATGACGTTACGCTTAATCCAACCATAACGCTCATCAATGGATATGCTAAGGAACACATCTTTCATCCCTAATTGGTGAATCACTTTAACCGCATCGTAACGAACATGTTCCTCCAAAGTATAAACTTCTTTGATAGCTTCCCATAAGACATGCTAAGGAACACATCTTTCATCCCCAATTGGCGAATCACGTTGTTGAAAGAATCTTTGCTATCTTCAAATCTCGATTCCTAATTTTTAAGTCTGCTTCTCTCTTTTTCCTTATAAGACACATACAGAAATCGTACTTGCATGTGCTGGTTTACATAACTTTCTTCGAAAGTAGTGTCGAACAGATAGTTTTCATGAAGAAACAAATTCTGATGAAGAAGATCTTGAAGAAGTTAATAACAATGATGAAGAAATTCTTGGAACTCAAGATCAAGAAAGAGAACATGTCAATCAATTGAGAGCAATAATTGCAAGAAATATGTGGACATATTCTATACTTTATGAGAATACTAGATGATTAGTGAAAGAAAAAGAACGGAAATTTTTTTTGGTTTGTTTTTTTTTTTTTTTTTTTTTTTTGTCAAACAAATTCTTCTCATTACTTAAGCTTCCATAATACAACTAGAGGAAATTATCCATCCTTTTTGATAATGACAATACAAATTAAAAACAATAAATCTTGAAGCAGATAGAGTGTGATCAGGAGACATCGAATTCAAGACTAGACTCGAATACGTCAATAAGATAAACTTGAGAGTAGTGGAAGCTAAACTTCTGGTGAGGATTGTGATGTCCTCGAGGATACCAAGAAGTTCAGGAACACAAGAGCCTGAGGTGATGGCTCTAACCAATTGTAAGGAATCGGATTCTACCGAGAAAGTCATTATTTCTTCAGAGGTAGTTTGATAAAAAAAAACTACACGAATTGACACCACAGACAAAGAAGCCTTGGATTTACTCAGGTGACCCTCGGATTGACGTTTAACAACTGTGAGGGTTTCATAGAAGGATATGAACACCACAGACAACTTTGCCTTGGATTTACTCATAATACCCTCCTCCCATTCAACCAAAGCGATATGGTTGCCACTAGAGGGAACAAAGGTGTAACCGATTGAAACTATCGTGACAAAACTAACTACATCCGGATACCACAAAACCATATGCATCCACTCAACAATCAACTAATATCTTCCAAACGAAGAAGAAACGGAGAGTGGGCAGAGGCAAACATGGAGGACCGGGAGAGGAGGGGAGATGGAAACAACGGGAAAGGAGCACAAAACTCTGAATGAGGTAGTCATGGAGGTGGTCGGATAGAGGCGAATCAAGCCAATTCGTGACTCCAAAAGACCCGAACAGCATAGCGAGAGATGAAGGGAGATGGAGGAAGTGACGAGAAGTAAAGATCGGACGAGGAGACAAGCTAGATCTGGCGGGTCGAGAGGGTCAGGAGGTTCGAGAGGGTCGAGAGAAGAGGTCACCGCGAGCAGATCTGGAAGCACGGTAACCGACGGCGGCTCTGGAGAAGACAATGAACCAGCCAGATCTGGAAAGAACCTTGTCGAAACGCGAACAGGAAGAGGAGTCATCATCAGAAAGGAAGAGGAGGGAGAAAGATGAAGAAATTCTCACCGGCGAACGTGAGGCTCACCGGCGGCGGCTAGGGTTTTGGGTATCCTAATCGCCAATGGAAGGGGCAGAGAAAATCACTTGATCCTGTTTTTATTTTATTTTTTTATAATACTAAAAATCTTGTAAATTTATGTGGTTGATTTACAATAATCCATTTATTTGATTTTGAAATCAAATTATTTAACTTTGAAATCCACTTCTCTGATTTTAAAATCAATGAATTCATTAGGATTTCTAAATATGAGAAATCCATTAAAATGCAAGAACCAAGCAGCGAAGGAGACGCCGTCTTCGTTCATGGTCAAGTACTTGCAATCTGGACCGAGCCCGTAAAGCCGCTCGACGCCGTCGCCACCGGGAAGTTTACGGGCGGAGCAGGTGTGGATGGAGTAAGCCGCAAGAAGCCGGAGGATACGGTCGAGCATGACCGGAGCTTCGGGGTTTTCGGTCGGGAGATGGGAAGCGATCTCAGAGGGAGACATGGGAGAAGAGTTCTTGGCCATGATCTCGAGAAGTTCGAGCTCTATAACCTGTTTTAAAGCCATCGGAAGAACGGACGCCGAGGTTAGCTGCATGGCGAAGAGGCTTGCTTCGTCGTCGGTAGTTATATGCGTCTCAGCCGTTGTTCCCATTCTCTCTGAGTATATAATTTTAATGAACTTTTGGTTTCTCAGTCTTGAGGTTTGTGTGATGTGTGAGAAGTGAGGAAGTTGAGAGGTTTATTTATAGGAAAATAGGAGAGACCCCAATAATCAACTCATGGCTTCGAGACCTTTTGCCTGAAAAAAAAAAAATATATATATATATATATATGAAAAAGAGATCGCAATGGCCCTAGAAAATTAAATGTATTCCTAAGATAATACACCCAAACAAATTATGACTCAAATAGCTTTAATATCTTCATATTTCCATCTACGAAGATATATTCATTTTCCTCAACAATCTACTTCTATAACAAATATACAAGTCTACCGTAAAGCAGTTATTTTATATACCAAACTATTTTTCGACCGAAAAAAAAAAATACCAAACTATTTTAAAATTTTAAATACCAAACGATTTTAGAGAATATACACATTTGTTAACTCGTAGTCGTAGATAATCAGTTAATGATATAACTAATAGACGTTTAAGGGGGGGGGGGGGGGGGGGGGGGAGTTAGGGGTGTCAATTAGGGCCAAAATCCGAGGGCCGGCCCGGCCCTGAAAAACAGCGGATTCGGGCCTAGAAATATAAGTCCGAAAAAAATCGGGTTTTTCGGGCTAGTGTGTTTTTCGGGCTTAGCCCGAACGGTCTTGGGCTAGTCCGAAAAGCCCGGAACTTTACATTTTAATTAGTTAGAGATTTTATTTTCAATATTTATCTTTCTAAAAATAATAATTTGACATATTTTCTATACATTTCGTGATCCATATACCATTATCATTCATCCATATTTACTTCATATTTTTAAAATCATTATCTATACACTTTTAATGACATTTCTATATGATTTATACATGTCAAAACTTAATATATTTTTTTCATATGTACCTCTTGATGGTGATGAGGATTTAGAATACGATGAATGATATTCTAATCTAAACTCTACTACCTAGATTTGAAGTGTTTTGATTTTAAGTTTTATTTGGTAATACAATTTATTTGAATTTTATTTGTTTTTTTGTCAAACTTTTGCTTTTAAATTTAATTGGATTTGATATAATACATTTCAATTTAGATTTATTTTTATAAATATTTTGTTTTAATTATTCATTTGAGAATTGAGAATTGTGAATTGTGAATTTTTGTGTTTATAAAAAAAACTCCGAAAAAGCCCGAAAAGCCCTGTCCGGGCCGGGACGAGCTTTGGAATATAGGCCCAATTTTTTTCAGACCGGACCGGGCTCAAATATATGCGGGCTTTACGGGTTTCGGGCCAGACCGGACTAGTCCGATTGACATCCCTAGGAAAAGTCTCCAAATTAAAATCTGAAGCCTCTAAAATTGAAACCCTCCCCTCTCAGGCGATCCACGCAATCAACTCGACTCAAGCTCACCGGCGTGTGACGCGTGTCTCTCTCGAATCCAACAACTCAAGCTAAACCGAGATGTTTCAAGTCATCCCAAACAGAGATACTTCTGTTGACGAAATTGGGCAAATGCAATTTTTTATGGCCGTCTTGTATTTCTGAGTGGAAGAGAAAATGTAAGCAAGAGTTTTGGTGGTGGCATAACGATAACGTACACATGCATGGGAAAAAAATTTCTCAGTTGACTTGCGTTCTTTTTTTTGAATTAAGGTTGACTTGCGTTCTACTTCCACTTGGTTTGGTGGTGGCCTAACGATAACGTACACATGCAATAAGTCATTAATTATCTTCATGAACAACACAGTTTTTGGGTTACTATATGCTTAATAATCCTCGATCGTGATATTTATAAGGGCATCTATCTAGCTTGAAATTGATAAACTGTAAATTTTTAAGTCAAAACATTTGACTTATATCGTTTGTTGCGGTAACAGGCTGGCTATTAAGTTTTGAGGCACTTTTTTTTTTTTTTTTTTTTGTAACTTAAGTTTTGAGACACTTGATGCTTTCATCGAAGTAATGACCCTTGTAATGCAGTTCAGTTTGATGATTAATATTCTAAGTTACGTATCGAAGTATATATAATTAATGACCCTTGTATTGTAGTTCAGTTTCATGATTAAACCGCTTAGAATTTCTATATAAAACAATATAAACTTGATGTTCTTATAAACTACACGAATTTTTGAATTTCTTTTTTTTCCCTTATTTTGGCATGCGAATATATATACATACACGAATCGCTTAGAAATTCTATGAGCTAAAAGATCTACTACACAAATGTTTTGAGCAGATATCTATAGTAGATCAACTTAGCTTCGGAAGAGTATGTAATGGCAATGCCTAAGTATGAGATTGTAGATTGTTATATGCATGTGTCATGTGTGTTGTGTTAATGTTCGAAATGTAATTGCTCAGCTGAATTGTTGATTGCTGAAAGATTCCTGTTAGAGGGGGATTTAGCACTCCCCCGGTTTAACCCGGTTTGAATAGAAATCAGCCCAACAATCAACTTCAAGGCCCATCGAAACCGATCTACGTAATTAAAGGGAAATTTCCTTTAATTAATAAAGAGAAGATTTCCTTTATTTGGATAAAGGCAAATCCCGGAAAGAAAGGAGATTATCCTTATCAGCTTCAAGGAAAAAGGATAATTGCCAATACAAAGTCAAGAAGGAAAAGGAAGATCTAAGGACTTCAAGACTTATAAATAAGGAGGCCATCGCCTCATTCTTGATCATCTCAAAATCCCATCACATCCTTTGTAACAAGAACTACGTTTTGGCTTGATCCCTATTTGAAGGGTACGTAGGCAGCCTTCAACGGCACAGCTATAAATCTAATAAAAATAATTCTCCTAAACTCTAAACTGAATTCGCCAATCTACGATCTGTGCGAATTCTGGTTCCTTCAATTGGCGCTAGAAGGAGGGGCCAAGAAAAATCTGGTGTTTATGGAGAATTATTTTTTCGAAAACCCCTAATCATCTCGGTTCGTCGATCAAAAAAAAAAAAAAAAAAAAAAAAAAAAAAAAAAAAAAAAGAAGCTCGAACGCCATCTCCGTTTTCCCGAGAAGCTATCTCTGTTGCGAAAACCGCTCATCTTCTCCGACCTGAAAAACCACGAACTCCGTCAGCAATCTGGCACCACGTCGAGCCTCCCAGAGCTCCGCCATCGCCGCCGCCTCCGGATTCGTGCATACCCAACGCCGAACTCCGTCTCGATCCATCGCGCGTATCCAACGCCGAACTCCATCGCAATCCGCCATCGCTCAAGCTCTCCGGAGCTCGGCCATCGCCGCCATCACTGGATTCACGCATATCCGACGCCGACCTGCAACGATCCAAGCCCACGCGAGAAGAAAATCAGATTTTCTTTGTATTGGGCTTGCATCGATTTTTGGCCCATATGCTGATACGATATTAAGCCCAATCACCGAACTGCAATCTCCTCCTTCCTCACGACCATCCCTCGGCAGTGAATCAGAGGAGATCACGAGCTCACCGAGACGAACCACACGATCACAGCAAAGGACGTACCGAGCATGGAGACGTGCCAAACTGCCGAGCTTGGAAACGTGCCGAACTACCGAGCTTGGAGACGTGCCGAACATGAGATCACTCACCGAACTCGTAAGAACACGCCGAACTCGTAAGAACACGCCGAGCAGGCCCAGATTCTGGCCCACCATACATCAACCAAGCTCTTCACAATTTCCACCTGGGGCAATGACCGGACGATGCAAGCTCCGACCAAATCAAGTCCGAGACCCGAAAATAAAAAAAAACTTACCGATCATACCTCGTCCACCGAACTCCCTAAAATTCAGGTACCTCTTATCAAAAAATATATTTATTATTTGAATATATTTTCTATTCAAATTCAATCACAGGGTCCGTCTCTCTAAGCCGAACTCAGTCAGTTCGCCGAACACGTACAGTTCGTATCATCAAGCCGAACTCAGTCAGTTCGCCGAACTCGTACAGTTCGTATCATCAAGGCGAACTCAAGCAGTTCGTCTACCTCTCAATCGAACATATCGCCTACTTCGCAGTAAAGCAGCTCGTGGTCGTAGCTCGACGATCCGACAGTAAGGTAGCTAGCGGTCGCAGCTCGTCGGTCTAACAGTTAGGTAGCTCAGTCGCAACTTACTCATCATGCAGTCACAGTTCGCCGATCTCGCAGCCCCACCTAACTCACCGCCACAGCTCGCCAACCCCCTGCTCGCCAAACTCACGATCGCAGTTCTCCGACCGCACAGCTCGCTGACCCCGCAGTATGGCAACTCGTAATCGTAATTCACCGATCTAAACAATTGGGCAGCTCGCAATCACAGCTCGCCGACCTCACAGTCCCGCACGAACTATCGAAACCGAACTTGGAAAAGCCGAGACCGACCTCGCGCCTAACTAACAAACGCCGAGCTCAGTCTCGAGCTCAATCTCTCGTCTTTAGTAATTTTTGCAGGAACAAAGACGAACAACGTCTAAAAGGAAATTCGACCAGATGCTGATTTCAATTCCAATCGGGCTAAAGAAATCCGCCGAACTCGAACACTCCTTCGCCGAACTGAGGGGGGGACTAATTGTTAGAGGGGGATTTAGCACTCCCCCGGTTTAACCCGGTTTGAATAGAAATCAGCCCAACAATCAACTTCAAGGCCCATCGAAACCGATCTACGTAATTAAAGGGAAATTTCCTTTAATTAATAAAGAGAAGATTTCCTTTATTTGGATAAAGGCAAATCCCGGAAAGAAAGGAGATTATCCTTATCAGCTTCAAGGAAAAAGGATAATTGCCAATACAAAGTCAAGAAGGAAAAGGAAGATCTAAGGACTTCAAGACTTATAAATAAGGAGGCCATCGCCTCATTCTTGATCATCTCAAAATCCCATCACATCCTTTGTAACAAGAACTACGTTTTGGCTTGATCCCTATTTGAAGGGTACGTAGGCAGCCTTCAACGGCACAGCTATAAATCTAATAAAAATAATTCTCCTAAACTCTAAACTGAATTCGCCAATCTACGATCTGTGCGAATTCTGGTTCCTTCAATTCCGGTAATAGACGAAGGGTTATGCGACGAACACATGGATAGATTTAGAAGTTTAGAGAAGAGTTTAACACTAGGAGGTTTTATATTAGCAAAAAAAAAAACAAGTTTGCAGAAACCAGCGTTTCTTTGACAAGTAAAGAAGAATTCCAAGTTGCAATCTTCAAGATCTCAGGTTTTTTTAGTGACAGATCCTTTTAAGGGAACGAGGCAAAAAGCAAAATTGATAGTGAAAGATATCATGGGGTATTCCAAGAGATCATAGGATCGAGTGGCAAAATGGATAAACATATTAAAGGCTGGGCCGAGTCTAAGGGATGTACGGGTTTCAGTCCATAACCTTTTGGTTATCCAAGAAAAAAAAAACAAATGTTCAGGGGCGGCTCAAACATAGAATGAGCCATGTGCCAAATAATAAAATTAGGCCCCTTCAATATATAAAAGGTCAACTTTTTTATTAACTCACGTGAGTATCATGTGTTTATCTTCTTCCTCTTTCAAAGTTTAACCTAGTGTCTCCAGTTTTTTCCCAACCGTTTCTAGAACTGGTTATACTAATTATTTTTTTCTGAAAAAATTGGGCCATTAATTAGTAGAAAGATTTTGGAAAAAAAATTTGAGAACCGCCCATGTATATGCCAAAGAAGTGTATACAATATAAATTTGAGAACTTTTTGTAAAAAAATTGAGAAATTATTAGATTTCATTTTGCAAGAAAATGAAACAGAGATGAGTTTCTTGTTCTATGTATATCCTAAGTTTTATAAATTTACAGTTTTTTATTTATAGTAACCCTGCTTAATGCGCTCATGAGCTATAGACATTTCAAAACATTTTAAATATATTAATGTCAACTAATTATAAGTATGTGGTTTATTTCTAGAACCGACAAAGTCTGATTCAATTCGAGCTTGAACTTTGTACTTTTGGGCTTATAGATAGGCCCATTTTACGAAAGCATGAAAGGCCTTGTTAATTGCAATTTGCTCCTTCTAAATCTCGAATTTTCTTATTAAAAAAATCATAGAAGTGGAAGCGCAACGTTCGGTCTCTCACTCAGTCACTCTTCCATTTCGATCATAGAAGAGGCATATTATGTCTTAAAACCAGACAAGACATGAAGAGAATCGAGGAAACACAAGGATGTAGAATTATCATGAGCTATTTTGTACTTGTGTTATGTTGTAAAATTTCAAATGATTTAATTTCATACTCTTTTTTATTATAGAGATTATGTTTTCGGTCTACATATGATGTATTTTTGTTAAAGATGATAATGAGATATGGGGATGGAAATTTAATGGAAAGCTGGCCTTAAAGAGCAACTGGCAATGGTTGCATCAATTACAATTATTATGGGTAGGTATTGATCATGCAAGTAGATAGGCTTTCAATTCAACATGTAATTCAAAGTTGTAAACTTGTATATAAATCATATATCAATAATAATTGTAACTGGTTGGAAAATTGGTAATAAGTACCAACTAAGAGAGGATGGAAAACGATGCAATCGAATTGATGATACAATAGTAAAATCACGTCCACATCTACAAATGCACCTATAGTATGAGAATATACTCGTTTTTTAATTAAATGGTTTTAAAAATATAAGAGAAGTCGTCTTCTGAAGTCTCAAGTTGAGATGAGTTGTGAAGATTATTTTTTATTTACTAAAAAGATGTCAAGAAAAATATTAACAAATTGTTCTAATTTGTGAAAGTCTTAGTTAGAAGTTAGAACAGTAATTAAATATTTAAAGTTAATTTTTGTGACAATAGGAGAGGACCCACACATGCCGGTCGATGCAATGACACGTCTTGCGAACGCAAAAAGCTCGAGTAAACCGTTGCTTTCACAATACTATTCAAATCTTTCTCTCTATACTTACTATATTTACAAAAAAAAAAAAAAAAAAATTGGAAAGTGACTTTAAAAGTAAATTTTCTTTCAAATAAAATATACAAGGTGGAATATCCAAAATTCTGTAGTTTATAACAAAGAGAAAAAAAGTCGACACGATTGTGCATCGTTTGAAATTTTATATTTTACACGAAGCGTAGAAAGTTTTCATATTAAAAATGTGAACTATTGATTTGAATACGAGTTTAAAATCTTAACAATAATATCCGTATTTTTTTTTCTATTGTGGTGGATTCAAAACTGTTCTAAATTTACGGCTTAGAATTAACTATTGGTGCCGTTTGACAATTTTTTTTCTTCTTTGAATTGGGCGTTTTTACAGAGATATTATCATATTTTTGACCACCAGTCAAAAGGCACCAATCGATCCAAACTTTTTTTTTGTTAAATTTGTTCTCTTAAACCTTTTTTTTTTTTTTACTGAAGTATCCAAAGGTTTTTTAGGTCCAAGAGTAATCTCCAGCAACCCTACAACCAGATTACAACAGCAATTTACTAATTTAATTGTGGAAAAGTGGCCAAAACAACTCAAACCTAGGTGGAAAAGGGTACATACCCACCACCAGTCAAAAGGCACCAATTGATCCAAACCTTTTTTTGTTAAATTTGTTGTCTCTCAAACCTTTTTTTTGTAATTGAAGTATCCAAAGGCTTTTTAGGCCCAAGAGTAATCTCCAGCGATTCTACAATCAGGGTACACGTCAATAATTTACTAATTTAATTGTGGAAGAATGGCCAAAGCAACTTGAACTTAGGTGGGAAAGGGTACATACCCACTCCTTTTCACTTGGCCAAGACAACTTGTTGTCTCTCAAACGCCCAGCTCCGGTCCAACATAAATAGTGGTCCGAGGCAAAATAAAAAAATCTGGCTATTTGTAAATTACAAATTTTGCAGTTAAACAAAAAAACTCCTCTTTGCATTTCTGAAAAAATACAACAAATCAGAAAAAAAAAAGAAAACATTATTTCTGAAAAATAATCTTTTTTTTTTTTGTAAATCATTCAATTTTTTCCAGTGGTCTTTAAATAGATAATTATGTGACAAACCAATTGTTTTTTAGTTAAAAAATAATACTTTAAATAAAAACATGAAGTTCAAATTTTGTGCATTATATACTATTAATCTAAAACTAAATATGTGACCCATAAAAATATTAAAAATATGGTACTCCTATGTCATCGCCTAGTTTGTCTGCCCTACGGGCCGGGCCTGCAAACGCCATGCACTTTTGCGTAATTAAGCTCTTTTCATCCATATAATTCCAAGTAAACTCTGTCTCTTATGATCTCTTCTATATTACTATATCTTTACATGTATTATTATTATTATATATACCCTCTATGTATTTAAATATCTATGTGAAAAAAATTCGAATCAAAATTTTAAAAGTTGTTATATGGTAGTAAGACAGGAAGGAATTAGTTGTCTAGCATCATGTCAACAACAATACACTTTTTTCTTTCAAAAATCCCACAAAACAACATACAACAAACAACCCTAATACGTCGTCCTTTAGCAAAAGAATGAGTCCACATATGCATGTGTATATAGTCTTGGAGGAAAAATAGTCAAAACCAATTCAAACTAAATTTGGAGTGCCGAAAAAATTCAAACTAAAATAGGATGCAATTTCCTACCTAAATGACAACAAAATTCAAATTCCCTACCCAACTATCGAATCTGATCTAAAATCTACTTTGACTATTGATACGGTGTCAACCATCACAGAATGCTGACGAGGCATGACGGAAGCTGAGTTGGCATGACACGGTGTCTCAGGATTAAAAAGACGTGTTTTGAAATTTGAATGTTACAAAAAAATTTTAAAAATCTTCTACCGAGGATCGAACCCAAAACATTAGTAAAGATTAGCAAATATGGAAACAATAATAGCCGTAAGGCTTTTACGATTTATTACAAACCTAATATTTATATATTATAACTCTGTAAATTTTCTTCATCTTCAGTCCTGATTTGCAATCCGTACTTCTTCATCTTCAATGTTCCTTCCAAATTTTCCGCGAAATCAAATTAAGAATTCAGAAGATTAGGGCAATTTCCTTCCCTTCGAAGTCGATCAGGTGAAGCAACAACGGTGAGTCTAGATTTGGTCAAAACCCTAGTAAAATCCAAGGCGAAATTGGTGGATCCAATGGATCTGGAATCGATTTTGGGTTCCAAAACAGATAATTTATCGGTGTGATTGTAAGACAATTTCTTATTGTATCGTTTTTGGAATCGTCTTTATGGGGTCGGTGATTTAGGGTTTTGCGAAATCGTTTGTTTGCTGGGTATGGGTGATTTAGCTTTTAGATTTTTGTTTTCTTATAATTCGGCTGGGATGTGCTCGTACAAAGGAAAAGTAATCTGATTAAGACCACACAGGATTGAACAATAAATCACGCCCCGAACCTCCGAATTTGTACTCTGATATTTCTCGGGTCTGAGAAGAAATCTGAATCCGGAATTTGTTGGATTAAAGAGAAAACCCAGAAAATATTTTAGAGTGGAAGATTCGTGTGATTTGTGGAGACAGAAGAATAAAACCCATAAAATTTACATATATAATAATATATAAATATTGTGTTTGTAATTAAAACTGTCACAGTCCTACAGCTCATATCGTTTCCACGTTTGTCAAGCATCCTAAAACCATCAGCATCCGAGACATGGGTCTTCCGGAAGAGACAAATCTTTCCGAAAGATTGATGACGTGTCGCGATATAAAAAATTCAATTTAAAAAAAAAAAGAAAAAAAGCAGAAGACACAGACATTGTATCTACAATGTGGATGGTCTAATGTCACGGGTTCGATTCCCAGTAAAGGAATTTTTTCAAATTTTTGTAACATTCAAAACGACGTCATTTTAATCTCGTGACAACGTGCCATACCAACTCAGCTTCCGTCATGTTTCGTCAGCATTCCGTGAAGGTTGACTAACATATTAATAGTCAATGCAGGTTTTAGGTCAGATTCGATAGTTGGGATAGAGAATTTGAATTTCGTTATCGTTTAGGTAAGAAATTACACCCTATTTTAGTTCGAATTTTTTTTCGACACACCGATTTTAGTTCGGATTGGTTTTAACCATTTTCCACAGCCTTGGATTTACTAGTAATCTAGTATGTTTGCTAAAGATTTAAAATTTTGAGTTATATATGCTATTAATCTGCGAGTGTATGTTCATGTTTATTTATCGTAAAGAGATGGACTTTTGCTTCGTAATACGTGGTATAATGCAATTGTAAATCTGTAACGTACGTGCGGGATTGTATGGATGAATTACGAATTATATAAAGTGTGAATTATAGAAAATGTGAAAATTGTGTTACGAACTTCAAAAGTATGATTCCGGCGAAAAAAGAAAACGAAACGAAGATCCAAAAAGATGGCGCTTTTGACATTTGCGAAACGAAATACTCACACAATTAAGAGACTTTTCATTACGCTAATTTAGTGGCATTTGATTAATTAGTAGTAACCATCATTTCCTACAATTTCATTATTTTTTCTGTAACTTTGGAATTAGTGTCTATAGTAGTTTACTATTATTTATAGTAACACTACACTTGGCTCTTGAGATTTATAAAGGTGGCGTACATTACAAACTCTCTATTAATTAACTAGTTGAACGTTCAGAGTCTTCAACCAATGCACTTTTAAATTAATTACTATCAACTTGGATACTTCATTCACACTAGTAAAGTATGTTTTAACAAGTAGAAAGATTAAATATTTTAAACAATTTACTGAGCAAATATTCTCCTTCTTCTTAATTCTCGACGTGAGCAATGACTTCAAATTAATACCGAATACTAAGTAAACACTAAAATAAATAAAAATAACTCAAATCATTGATTATTTTTTAAATTTTATTTTTGGTCATCAACCGCGAAATCGGACCGAGCACCATTTGTGAATTTGTTTTTGTTTGGATTACTAGGAGATTCTGAGCAGAAATTTATAATCTCCCAAGCCCCGAAACCAAAACATATAATATTAGTTATGTCTCAAATGTCATGGTGACTATTTGTGAAAATTATTGAATAAAGAAAAAAATGCTCGCAAGATTTCATTTCAAATATAAGCTAAATCAGCAATCTAGTTATGAAAATTACAGATCGAGATATTGTGCTGATATTGTGCTTAGACAATATCAAAATTACTGGAAAAAAAAATCCCAAAATCAACAAAAACATCAATCATCTCTATATATAAATTAGATACGGATTTACAAAGCTCTTATGCGATTTCAACACCCAGAGAAAGAGACGACGAGACACTCGGTAAAAATCTCAGCCGCTTCTCATAGAGAGAGAGAGAGAGAGCAAATCTGAAGTCTAAAAAAGAGAGAAAGAGTTTGGGAAATCAGAAATCGACGAGGTGAGAAGAGAAATCAGGAATCATCGACGACGGAGAAGGTGCGGGGAGGAGGAAACCGCCGATCCGTACGGCGTTTCTATCGCCGCTACGCCGTGGGAGAATCCCGGCGGTGAGTTTGGCGAGAGCCGCCGTGTACTCCACTAGTAGCTCAGTAATAATCACCACTGAGATCATTCTCGATTTTTTTTTTTTTTTGTGGTGAAGAAAACTTGAGTAGTGAGAAGATGAGAGACTTCTTTGTCTTTATATAGACGCGACCATTTTCACTTTCAGGACAGAGTCAGAGAGAGAGAAAGAGAGAGAAAGAGAGAGAGTATTTTATTGTTTTTATTGTTTTTCAAAAAAAAAAAACAAATTGTTTTGTATTGTTTTGTTTTTTCTCTAATTTTTAAAACAAAAACAAAATCAGGTTGGAATTATTCAAAAAATGAGATATTTCATAGTATTGGTTTAACATAGCAAAATATTTAATCA
Organism: Eutrema japonicum; assembly: GCA_030161315.1. NCBI lineage: Eukaryota > Viridiplantae > Streptophyta > Magnoliopsida > Brassicales > Brassicaceae > Eutrema > Eutrema japonicum. Next base: position 40,819,582 of record BSQW01000005.1, read on the forward strand.
TTGACGAAAAGCTTTAATTGTAGCATATTAACAAAAAGATCATATAATTGATACTTCATCATTGGACTTCATTTTTTCTGAATTTTTTTTTTTTTTTTTTTATAAAAAATATAAGCAGACAGATGTACATACATGGGAAAGTTATATATTATATTGATAGCTGGACTGGATTCATCAGAGTTTGTTGTTTTGCAATTATGTTTTTGTTTAGTACATGCACATCAATAATTCATTGTCTTATCCATGATTAGCATTAATATTTCTTAATATGTTACCCGGAAAATATTTCTTTTGTATGATTTTAAAGAAGCACAAACTACTATTTTAGTTATTTAACTCGTTTACGCTGACAAAAAAAATTAATATTTGATAATAGAGCTCAGTAGATGAAAAAACAAAATCGATTTTGATCAAGATCTATAGAGTGAGTGATGAATCTATGCCATTCGAAATTTAGGATCGCCACTCCTAAATTCAATAAAGAAATATATTGTGTTTTAAAAATAAAAATTCTTAAATTGTATTGAAAATGGTTGATAAAATGTTCATTAATGCTTCCATATCAGGAGGTACGAAGTTCGATTTTCAGATGATGCGATTTCTGCAGATTAATGGAGGTAAATTTATAAAGAAATCTTCAGTTCGGTATAAGTGGAGAGCAGTTCATCGTGGTAGTGGATCCTTTAAAAACGGATAACATTGTCCGTTGTATTATTGTCTTTGTAGTTATTCTCATAATTTGTATGAGTGTTACAAAGAAGAAAAAAACTATATACATGAGTTAATTCATGGTTTTATAATGGCTAAATATGTGTATCAACAAATCAGAAACAATATTATATAATCAACGTTAATTTATCGGTAGAACGTATTCATTTTTAAAAAATAAAGATGAATTTCCTTTTTGGCCATATGAAATTTTATAAATACGATCGTTCATCGTTTAGATACAGAAGAGGCGGTTACATACATTAAACTGCTTTAGAACAGAGTCAATAACAACATTGTTTAAACGCGTAATAAAATAGAAATCGATAAGGCAGAACATAACCCATTTATATCGTGGAGCATTCATGTGAGTTCATTTGTGAATCTTTTTGTGCTGGTGAAAATTTAAGAGTCTGTGAAGATATTCAAAGTTCAAATATTAAGGTCAATCGCCGCAGCGAATGTTTCTGCTGCAAAAGCAGAACCCACAAAACCGCAACTAGCCGATCCTTGTGTTTGAGAGTCGAGGTCATCACATTCCACTGTGACCAGTTTCATCCGATCACGCAGCATCAACAAATGAAGCTCAATATTTTTCTTTTTGGTAAAGTTAAATTTTCCATATAACCGTCACACTCTATATTTATGTCAGCAAGTGTTACATACTTATATGCTTTATGAGCATCCCCATTGGTGATCTCATAAATATAATACTAATATTTTTAACAACTTTGTTTTTTAGAATCTCATCACAAAATTTTGCCTCCATTTGGTGAGATACCCACAAAAGTATCTCATCAATATAATATTATTATTTTTTAAAATTTTAAAATTTTAATAAAATTAATTTTGAAAAATTTATAACATATGAAATTACATCTTAAATATATTCAATTATATTAATTAGTTAATTTTTAAATTTTGTTGTTAAAAAACAAAATTTTAATTTTTCAAATGTCAGATTTTTTTCTGAAATCTAATATTATTGTATTAATTATAACATTACTAATTTATATTATATATTAACCTTAACTAATATCAATTAAAAATAATATTAATACATAAATTAATCTCATGCTTAATGGAACTTGATAGAAACAATATTAATATATAAATTAATCTCATGCTTAATGGAACTTGATAGATAGATAATTTTATTTTTTATTTATAAAAAATAAAAACTAAAAAATAACAATAGTTAAACTATTTAATTGATATTTTAAAGTGTTGGATATTTTTTTAATCACAAAATGCATGAACCATTAGGAAATTGACATGTGTCTCATGAGAGAGGTTCTCATGGGGTTCTAAAAACACCTCATATGAGAATCGATCTTCACCATTTTATTTCTAAATTTTGTTTTTCTTTATTTTTTAATATATTTTAACATGAGATACACATTGAGATACCCCAATGGGGATGCTCTTACATACTTAGTCAAAAGGTATTGAATATACATTTTAACTAAGATTTAACTTGTGCTATAATTAGCGCGGGTAAATTTTTTTAAAGAAATTGTTTTGAAATTCAAAAAAAAATATTTATCTGAATTTTACAATATGACTAATTAATGATTATAGATAAAATTGTCAATTCGTATTAATTTGTCTATTTAGCCCATTTTGCAGTGGATTAAAATATTATTCGGATTAACCCGTAAAAACCTATAATCTTGAAAACATAACTCTAATATGCACCGTTTAATGACTCTGGTTTTTGTGTTTAGTCTACGAAGTCTTTAAAAAAAAAAAATTCTTTTGTCTACCTTTTTATAAAATTTGTAAAATAGTTTTCAACTTTTGTTTTGATATATAATCAAATAAAATATAATACATTATAGTGAAAAATATAGCAGGATTTCGAATAAATTGTTTTTCTTTGAATATATATTGATTGATTATTATTTTAAAATATATAGTATTAAAGATAATTAAGAAAGTAAATAGTAAATAACCTCTTTAAAGATAAATAAATATTTTCCATATTTTTATCAATAATTTTAAAAGACAATTATATCATTTCCTATTTCAATTATCTTATCTTATTTGTAATGAGATTTCATGTAATAACTTAAAAAACAAAGTTCATTTTCAAAAATATCTTCTTAAATAATATTATAAGATATAAACCTATTTGCTACCATATTATCAACGACTCAAAAAATAATATATAAAATTGTTATTCATTTTTTTGTAATGATAGCTAAAAAAATTATCACATTTTTGTATTACAACACTAAAACATCATGGAACAAAATAATTGGTTTAAACATCTCTATAATATTATTTAATAAGACATTTTTGAAAATGAACATTGTTTTGTAAGTTATTACATGAAATGCCATTATAAAAAACAAATAATAATTGAAATAGGAAAAAATATAATTGTCTTTTACAATTAGTGATAAAAAATATGGAAAGTATTTATTATGCATTAAAAATGTTATCTACTATATATTTTAAATAATAATAAATTCATATATATTCAAAGAAAAAAAATCTATTCAAAATATTGATATATTTTTCACTATAGTTTATTATATTTTATTTGAATTTATATCAAAATAAAAGTTGTAAAATATATTACTACTTTTATAAAAAGTTGGACACAAGTTTTTTTTTTTTAAGAGTTCATGAACTAACTACAAAACTAGAGTCATTAAACGGTGCATAATAATTAATAGAGTTATGTTTTTAAGATTATATGGTTTACGGGTTAGTCCGAATAATATTTTAGTATACTGCAAAACGGGTTAAATAAACAAATTATTCTGTTTGACAATTATATCTATAATCATGAGTTATAAATATTATAAAATTCAAATAAAAGCATTTTTTCATAAATTTCAAAATAATTTTTATAAAAAAAATTACTCCGCGCTAATTATAGCGCGGATTTAATCCTAATAACTTATATTAAAACGGAAAGAACCAATTATGTATAACGACAAATCATAACATGTTAGGCTTACAATTTATTAATTTTGTCGACAAATCATAACATGTTAGGTCTACCATTTCATTGAGTTTAATTATATATATAGTTACATCTATAAATATGGACGGAGAGTTACTATATATTTTTGTTGGATTACTAACCAATGGTTTTATGAGCTCAATGATCGGTATGATTGAAGTTAACGATGTATCCTTTTTTTTGGGTAGTTGTATATGTACATCAAATATTTTGTGTCGATTATTGTTGGAGATATAGTATCGAATAGTAATAATTAATGGCTTCTTTAATGGTGTGTATATAACTTGCCACGCTCACATGTTGCTAGTGTTACATCGTCAGATTCATCGAATTTAATTAATAGATTTTTTAGTCAGCCGAAACTTGACATGCGTTTTTATTAATAAAAATCTATTTTTAATAATAAATATATAAATTATCTTAAGAAACCGAGGCTTCTGAAAGTGTGAATTGTATTTTCTAGAATCGAAGCTTCATATAACCCGTGATCAAATTTGAAAGTCTGTCTGAAGTGTGGAAGAACAAAATTTACTCCAAGATGGCTAATTCATATAGCGATTAATGTGGTAGTTCACTAGAACGTAACCGTTAAAAGAAAAAAAATTCGATTAAAAACAGATTATTTGTAGTTAAAAAAAAAAAAAAAAAATAGAGTTAGACTTGACCACAATAATATCGTACCAAATCAAACTTTTTACTGATATAATTTACAGAGCAATAACGATTTCGTACTATGCCTTCCATGTACACATTAGACAATGAAATTGTAATTTCAATTAATTCGTGTACTATTTTGAAAAGAGACTAAATTCACAAAAATGTTCCAACATGATTAATTTGATTTTTTTTTTTTTGTAACCGTTATTTTAATTACTTAAACTTCATAATACAACAAGAGGGAATTATCCATCCTCTTTGAATAAACCAGTACAATTTAGAAACAATAAAGCTTAAAACATATAGATCTTGATAACATGACAGCGAATTCGAGACGATGTCTGAATGCGTCGAATGGAGGTTCATGGCAAAGCCAGAACGTTTGGAAATAGTCACTTTACCATGTGACGTTGAGACTGAACTACTACCTCCGGAACCCGTCAAAGCGAATCCGTTTGCTTCTTCTGATCCCGTGTAGACCGCTACGCAAGAAGATAAGTCGGTGAGAAAATTCATAAGTTTTCCCGGCAAAAAGCACAGGAGAAATTCACTTCTCAAAAAGAAAGAAACAGGTGGAAATATTCTCTCCCCGTGAGGAGAGCACGGTGGAAAAGATCTCTCCCCGAGAGGAGAGGAAAGTAGGATGAATCTCTCCCATAAGGAGGAATTTGCTAGAGTATCCATCCCCCAAATTGAATTATTTGTGGCTACTTCGACAAAAGTGCCAAAGAAGTCAACATCAAGTTTGGGCCTCAGTGATGAACCAAATATGGGTAAATTTTGTGGGCTGAGGTATGCGGCGGAGGCAACTGTTTCCGAAATCTGCACCGGCTGAGAAGAGAGACGACATAATACGACCGGAGAAGCGCTAGACTTGCTAACCGAACCGCGGAGGAGAGGAAACTCGACATCAGATCTCTAACCGGTGGCGGAGCATCTGTTGTTGGCTTCCTAGGGCTTGAAGAAGAGAGCGGTGACTAAGAAGGGCATATTGGATCTGGTGGATCCGGTGGAACCGGCGGTTCCGGAGGGTGACAAGGGTTCAGCGTCGGGGAGAGTTTCATTCGAAGATGAGAAGGCGACTTGAACGGTAACGGCCCCGGCGGCGAGAAGGTTGAGGAACGGTATGCAAGATATCGACTGGACTTTGAAACCATTGGGAAGCCAGAGAAGGAGGAAAAGAAGATTTCGTCGGCGACTAGAGAACTTCGGCGGAAGCGAGTGACGGTTCTTCGGGTGAGCAAGGAAGACCCAAGAAAGGAGGAAGGCTGCTCGAGAGGAAAAGATATGCACCCAGAAGCTCCGATGGCGAAGGCTCATTGAAGCGGCGGTGAAGGTTGTCTCGATTATCGGGCTTAGGAGAAAACTTCTAGGGCGAACTCGGACTAGACTAAACTTTAAGATGATTGATTAATTTGAATCTAAAGAGATGATTTTGTTTATGGGGTGGAGAGAGATGAGTATAAAAATTTGAATTTATTTGCCTAAATTTGAATCTTAAATTATATTTGGTTAATGACCAAACAAAAATTTCTAGAATGTTATTTTATTCTGATTTTGTCCCTTTCTGAGAAATCAAAGAGTGGACTTCGAAATTACAAAATTGGTACGTTAAAAAAATAAGATATTACTGATCTTCAGAATCCATTACGTGAGGGGACATATTATGTATTAGATATAAAGGGTCCCTCTTCCCTACCTTACACTTTTAAAAATTGGATATATGATTGCCTCTCCTTTTCCGCCTCATAATTAGTAGTAGCATTTTTAAAAATATATATATCGATACTATTAAACAGAAACTTATTTTTTGGGGGTAAAATATAAAAATTATATTATCAATTTTTAAAATTTTGACAGAATTATAAGGAAAACAAGAAAGGAAAAAGACCGAAACTACAACAAACGGAAACAACAGCCAAAACATGAAAAAACAAACAACCTGAAAAGGAACCAAGCAAAAACAATTTTTTGTAACCCCTTAGGATATTTTATAATTTATCTATACTATTAAACATGTTGCCAAACACCAATTATTTTTGTAGTTAATAACAAAAAATTTAAAAATAAAAAGTCTAGAAAAATATTAAAGCATACTAGATTTTAGAGATTTTAAGATGGAAATATCAAACGAGATTGTTTAAATTCCGCTAGATTTTATGATTTACGCATAAAATCATAATAATATCAAACATACTATATTTTCGAAATTTTAAGTTCTAAATATCTAATTTTATGCGCTTTGGTCCAAATTTTAAAAACTAAACACATTTACCAACAAAAATGGCTCACAAATCATTTGTTTTACTATAAACTATTATGCTAAAAAATTATTCGACATCTTGCAATATTTTCACTATAATTTGTATTATTTTATTTGAATATATATCAAAACAAAAGTTTAAACGTGTTATGATTAACTTTATATTTTAGTCCACTATAAAACAGATTAAATAAACATATTAGTCTAATTTGAAAATTCTATATATAATAATTAGTTGGATATTACTCTGCACTATAAAGACGGTTTTAGTGAGATTTACATTTTTGGATAGTAACCAATTGCAATATCGGCATCGGTTATTTGTTATTCTGCTCATGCAAAGCTAATTTCACCTTTTTTTGTTTTATTACATCTAATTTCACCAGTTTTTATATATACTTGATTAATTACTCGTTTTACATTTTTCATGAATATTTATAATCGATATAGAATTTTGTATTATAGTGGTTTGTACAATTATTGTCAAACCTCGATATGTTATTAATTGATTTAATATTCATAAATGACGTGTATGTATGGAAAGAATGTGAATGTGTATTATGAAGAAATGTATAGGGATGGGATGAAATACAATTTAACAAGATATCGAATATACGTTTCAAGATACAAACTATTATCATTATAATACAAATAAGAGTTCTTATATAAAAAAAAAATACAAATAAGAGGTTTTTCTCAAAAAAAAAAATAAAAAAAAATAAGAGGCGCCATAAAATTAACTTAAAAAGGCATGATGCATTCCTGATGTGTACATAGGAATTCTTAGATGAAAATTATTAAGATACGTCTTTGATAATGTCCAAGAAATTAAAGCTTTTGATAAATAAAAAAATGTAACGCTCGTAGATCGTGTGATTTATTTAAAATTTGTTTATCGACTGATGATGTCCTTAGAAAATAAAAGTCCATCTTTAACAAAGAATAAAATAAAATCCAGTCTATTGACGGCGTTCACATCTTAGGACAAATATATATATATATTCTGATATAATATAATAATATATTTTCTTTTTGGAGCTTTGTGTGAACAGATATTTAAAATGAAATAAATCTTTAAGTCAATTACATATAGTAGTAGTATTCAAGTATTCAACGTCCAAAAGTCGAATAGCGGCTAACAAAACAAATTTTTTAATTTGTTTGAAACAAAATTAAACCAAAATTGGCCTCCATATATGACAAAGGTCCTTTAGTAAATCGACTCATCTGATGCTTACAGTGACTAATTATAAATACTTATTAAATTAGTAATCCGGCAAACACATTTTCTTATAGGGGTAGGCACATCGGTTTTAGAAAAACTCAAACCATATAGGGGTAGGCACATCGGTTTTACAAAAACACAAACCATATAAAAATTATATATATTGGTTTGGTACGGTTTGGTTTTTTTCGATTTATGGTTTATCGGTTTTATAAAAATCAAAACCATATAAAAACCATATACAACTTAGTTCGGTTTGGTTTGATTCATTTTTTTCTTTTTTCAATTTATTACATAATTTTAACCGTATAAGATAAAAACGAGATAGATACAAAAAACAACATAACCTCCTAAGAACAGTTTTGATTAAGAAAAAACGTAAATAGATATCATCAATTTCTAAACTATAAATTGATGAACCCAAATTATAACAAATAAATATATATTATTTTAATTTTAATTTTAAAACCGAAAAAACCATTTGATTTTTCGGTTCTTAACCAAACCAAAACCAAATTTTTTTAAAAATGACCAAATGGGTTTTTAGGTTGAACCATAACCAATCCAAATCACTTATTTTGGTTTGGTTCAATCCTGTTTCTTTGGTTATGGTTTTTTTACCCACCCCTATTTTTTCATTGGCTAATTAACCAACAACATTATATTTTATTGGCTAATTAGCCAACAGCATTATATTTTCAATCCAACAAGGACACAAAACAACAACAAAAATCAGGAAAAAATTATGTATATTTTTTAAAAAAAACCCAAACATTTAAAGTATACGGAAAGAAAAAGAGAACAATTAAAATATTGAAAATTGTACTAGTATTTATATTATGTGGATTTATGGGTAGCTTTCGATATCCTTCACTGTAATCAATAATCGAGAGCTTATTATTGTACGTGTATATGTATGCATGAAGACTTTTCTTTTGTTTGATGAAGATTTTTCTCAACTCCCAAAGAATATGTGGACTTTTTGATTAGGCCAACTTAAAGATTCAATTCGAAGATTTAATGTTAATAATTTGACAGATCCAACGAGAGTCACGTGATCCGAGGGATTATCGAACTACATACGTGATTAAACTTGGTTTAGAAGGAACATGGTCTTGGACAGGTCTTCTTCATGGCTTTCCAAGTGAGAGAAGTGGTTTTTTTTTTATTCAACACTTTCTTCATTAGATTAAAGTTCGGGAATACAAATTGAGGGAATTAAGCATCCTCGAAAATCAAAGCAACACAAATTCAAAGCAAAACAACAACAAGTAGATACGAATACGTCAATAACATCACGGCAAAGCCAGATTATTTGAAATTCGTCATAAGCGAATGCTTAAATGACTTTGAAGGTGAACCTCTACCTCCGATATTCGTAGATACGAAATTGTATGTCTCTTGAGGTCCCGTGTAGACCGTTACGAAAGACAACTCGGTAAAGATGTTCTTAGGCACGAGAGGAGTGGTGTTGGCGGAGGAGGCGGGAGCTTTTTACGATAGCTGAATCGAATGGATGAAAGGTTGGCGGGGTAACGCCGCGGAAGCATCTGACCGGCTAACCGGCCAAATGAAAGGCTAACTACCATGAGGGTCATATTGGGCCACGCCCACGATGAAGAGAAACCAGAACTGATGCAGGCTCGGACGAGATAGCCTAAAGTTTCTTTAACCGGAGAAACGCCGAAAGAAAACTTCCTAACAACTACTGTTGTAAACTCACTCCCACTAGAGGAGGAGGCTGAGCAGAAAAGACCCTTAAGGTTGATTTTTTTCAATAATGCTTGAATAAACATACACGCTTTGTTGCTCCACAAAATCCTTCTAGATGGGCCTTCAACAAAGTTACCCAAATACCAATCCACCTGGGCCGAGCCCAAATCTTCAATTTGTTGAAACAAACTCTCGTCAGAGGAGACGGAGGTTGACGATATCGAGCTTAGAAGATGTTGAGTCGCCGGTGAATCGAAGTGGCTGACGACGAAGGAGCGGTGCGAGTAACCGGCGGAGGGTAAAAGAACCGGAAGCGGCGGATCCGGAGGTTCTTGTGGAAGTGACATCGTAGGGAGCAACACGCGACTGAGCATGATCTTTATCATCCGACACTTTGTCGGGACCGAAGCTCTTGACATAACAGATGCAGCGGAGAGGGTTGAAATGATAAAATCGGGGAAACACTTTAATATCACTGGATCCAGGTACTCTACACTTGCATACGGAGTCGATAAAAGGAGAAGAGGCATACCAACTCTGTTTCGGTTACTGTCCTCAAGCTAACCAAACCAAAACCAGCCAACAGTCTACTCCTCAACCTCTACCGAAGACAGTGCATGAACTTACCAAAAGGACGCAGGCGAGGAGGAGCACCGACGGCGGCTCACAGAAGCAGGGAAGAAGCCAACTCGATCTCTATCAGGGATGTCGTCCTCACGCATCTGACTGAGAGAGAGCTTGAAGGAGTTCGCCGACCACCGCGAGCACACAACCGAAGTCTTGACCAACGCCGGCGTCTGCAGGTGGCTTCAAGCAGTTCTACAAGGTGAGATGGAAACCAGATCTAGAACCAGAACCAAAAATTCGAGTCTTCGAAACACAAGTAGACGAGAAGAGTAGCGCGAGCAAGGGGGTCCCTTTTCCGGCGGCGGTGAGAGACGGCGACCACCGGAAAGGAAGATCGTGGTTAAGGATGGAGGCGCCTCGGGAGTTGAGTCTGGGAGAGAATTAGGGCTTTTGAATAGACTTAAAACTGTATATGAGAGAAGAGGTTTTATTTTAGTTTTTAGACCTTCGATTTGACAATCAATATTTTCTTGTGTATTCCTTTTTTCATAATAATCCTTATAATCTTTTCCATCCATTTTTCAAGGATATTTATTTGTCCTTCATATTTTTGAACTTTCTCACTTTATCATTTTGAGTTTTTGATTTCACATATCTTTCATTATTTCATTTTCATTTTCCACGCTTTAAAAAAAATCTTATATTTATCGTTGTTTCCGTTTTTTAGTTTTCTTTTTCGTTTTATTCTTGATAACTTGTTATCTTTTTGATTTTGTTTACTGAATATTCTTTTCTGTCTTATGGTTTTATATTCTGATTTTTATTTTTTAATTGTTTAAAACTTTCTTGACATATTGTCATTTTTACTTTCATAATTTTTTTTCACTTGCATTGAAATTGAATTATATTTATTAGTTCGAAGATGAGGATTAAACCAAACGAAGAAAATGAAAATATTTATTTCAAAATCGTGTAGTATTATCTAATATTTATATTTTAGTGATTTTTCTAAATTAAATATGGATTTTATGCTTTTGATTTAATGATTTTTAACATAGTTAAATTCAAATTAAATAGTTTTATATGTATTAATAGTTAGACACATGTTAATTTTTCATTTATTTTCAAGTGATGAGATGTGAATCCATAGAGAATTTCCATTCAACTATTATATATTAGATTTATAATATGGAACAAATAAAGCCAATAGGCAATAGAACTTTTGTTCAGGAAATCGAATATAAATTATGAGTATGCAAAATTAATGGAGACAGGAGAATTTGTCTAATCTTGATTAGGAAATATGTACTAGGAAAAAATAGCACCAATGTTTTATCCTAAAAAAAAAATAAGGGAAAACAACATATTTTTCTCTCAAAAATATGATATAGGTGTAGATTCATCCAAAGTTTGGATCGTAAATATCTCCAATTCGAATCTTTAAGACGAATTTCCACCTAATTGAAAACATTGAAACTTATTTATGCACATGATATATGTTTGAAACAAAAAAATATCCAGACCATGATTTAAGTTGGTTTACTGTGTACCGAATGATATTTAACCATTTAAAATCGAAACTAAACCAGATTATGACCAAATTTAAGAAAATAACCCATATATGACCCGGATTGAAACGATCGAATTGCTTCAATAATCTCTTGAGGTTCGTTGCTGGGTCGTCTTCTTTCGAAGGATTCTGGGGTTTCTTTGACGAGAACAATAGCAAAATTAATTTAGATGTGTATAGCTTCGGGATTGTGATCAAAGGCTGTTGCGAATCCGGGGAAATTGGGAAAAGCTTTGAGCTTCATGTTGAATTAACAATGAAACTTGCATAGGGATTTCAATAACTAAGAGTAATCAAAAGAAACCAAAACCAATTGCAATCCAAAGAGAGGATATCAAAGTTTTTGTTTCATTACTGTTCACAATAACCATGAATCTTGAGTTTTCAAATCAAACCCAGATCTCATAAAAAAATCATACGAAGGTGAAAAACTCCATGAAACATAATAAAGCAAAACACGCCGGATTGTGGATTAATCAAAGATGCTAAATTGAGGATTAAAAAACTTGAAATTAAGAGGCAAAAATCGATTTTTGTTTTTTACATGTTTTTTCTTTGATTTTCTGGGAAATTTGCAAATTGCAAAGTTGGGTCGGGTCGTATGTTGGTTTTTTCTTGTTGGTTTTGGTTAAAGTTGTTATGGGGTTTAATTTCGGTTTGGGTGGTTTTAATTGGATTGGTATAACTTTAACCGAAATAAACCATGGTACACTTCGAAAGTTGTGGTAGATTCAACTTAATGTCCTAAGCCAATGTTTTTAAAATCAGATTCAAGTTTGAAAGCAAACTTAAGTTTCGCTCGGGTCACTAAATTATCGTATCGTCTTGAACTAATTAAAATTCGAGTAACTTATTATATAAAGCTGGATTCCTCGACGTGAACGTGACACGTTGGATAATTATCGATCACGAGATCGTGACATTTGTCACGGTTGTTAATTTAGATATTGATATGTGTCAATTTAATTAAAAAGTAAAAATAAATTAAAATAAATATTAAAAATGTTAAACTAAAAAAAAATCAGTGGTTAAATTAAAAAAAGAAAAAAAAATCTATATAAAAAGGAAACTTAAAATAATAATATAACCACGAAACTAATAATATAACCACAACACTTAAAAAAGGAAACTTAAAACAAATCACGACCAAAACTCTATATTAAAAGAAAACATAAAAAAGGAAACTACGTATATAACCACGACCAAAATAATAATAATATAAACACGAAACTTAAAAAATATAACCAAAAAATAATAATATAAACACGGAACTTAAAAAACTTTAAAAAATAATAATTTAGATATTGAGCTAACGTTTTTTTAAATAAAAAAAACAATATTTCATATTAGAATAAGAAAACTAAACAATAGATAACAATAGTAAAAATGAAATGAATAAAAATAAAAAAAAATAAAAAAATGAAAAACTATATTTCAGTTTAGAATAAAGAAATCTTATTATATAAAGTTGAATGTTTCAAAGTTGTTAACTTACCTGATCGCGACATATGTCAAGTCAAAGTTGGAAAAAAATAAAATCGATTAATAAAAAAACTTAAAAATTCGGAAAATTTAATAACCGATTCATAATTGGTAATGTTACAAAAAAAAAATATCCTAAGAAGCAAAATTAATATAAAAATTCTTAATTTTTCTATTTAGATTAAATAAATTAATTATAAAATGAAAAAAATTCTAATTTCTCATCTCTATATAAACTATAATTTATTTCATTGGAAACATTGTTTTTAAATTTATGTATTATATATTTTTATGGATGATCTAAGTTTGTTTTCTATTTTTTCTTTTTTTTCACGGGTTATAAAATATTTAATTACAAATCCGCATATATGCGGGTATTTATTTAGTTAGATATATAATTTGTTTTTTTGTTTAAAAAACAAAAAATGAAGACGAAAGTATATAATTAGAACATTGAACTAAATTTTTAATAATATAGATGCAGAAGATGAAGTGCAAGTTGTTGAGCTCGATCGTCGTGTTATGCTTTTTTTTTTTTGCTGACAAGTCATGGAGACTATTTTTTTTGGATTTTTGCATGTGTAGTTACTGTATCAAAACATAGTTTGTGTTGTAAAATTTTACAAAAACTAGCATTTTACAAAAACTCTAAAAATAAATAACACTTTATGTATTATACATGCGTTGATTTTTCAATCATATTTTTGTATATTACTGCATGCATCAATGGTATACAGTACACATATCAATAATAAATATGGACAAAATCATCTTTTTAACATAGAAAACGTTATTTATTTTTACAAATTTTGAAAAATGTTAGAATACAAAATATGTTTTTGATAAAATAACAATTGATGCAAATATCTCCTATTTTTTAAGATCCATAATGACTTTGATTAAGGGTGAAATGTGTCATCACTTTTGTCATTGAACTAATCTCTTTATCTGCTAATTGCCTTTTCTAGCTAAGTTGATGAGTTTTGGATCTCATGTGAGTGACATGTGACACATTCATCTTTATCCCATCCAAACTCCCTTTTCTAGGAAAAAGACAAATTAAAATTTATGAAAATACAAAACAAAACTTTTTTCTTTGCATAGCTTTGTAGATTAGCTAGCTAGATGCTGCTTTTTTTTCTATACAGACTCTTGCCTATGTTTGATTATTGTTTGCTTTATCTCAATAGTCAAATTCAAATTATTAAAAAAAAAAAAATCAGAATTGGTTTGTTTTGTAGTCTTTTTATATGTGCAAATATCAATTTATTTACTTACAATCGACAAACTTTACCTGATTTTTGTATGTATCTCAAAATCAAACGGCATTGTTTTAATGACTCAGACATGTTGCACCCACCATGTGAGACATATTACTTAACACAGCACTTTGATTCTTTTGATTTCTCAAAGCTAGGAAATTGTAAATTGTTTTCATAAGAACAATAGCTTTATTTGTGATGGTTATTATAAGTAAGAGACTTAGATCTAAGCTTTGTCTTTTCTTCCTCAAGATCCAGACTTGGTTTGATTTTGATGGTCTTGTAAATACATCTCGGCTAAGGCAGCAAACAATGCTGATCCAATGGGAAGAACATTCTCGTCGAGGAAGAAATAAGGCGAATGAACCGAATGCACAGAACCGATTTCTTCATTTTTGATACCGATTCCTAAATAGTAACCGGGTATTCTTTGCTGATAGAAGGCAAAATCCTCACCCGCCATTACCTTCTCACCCGGTTTCACCTTCTCGGGTCCAACCAAGAGTTTCAAAACCTTTTCAGCAAGTTCATGTAGCTTGGGATCGTTCACAGTTGCTGGATACATAGGATGATCTTCTTCATGCATGTCTATATCCGTGTCGCATCTATGTACTTCAGCTTGTCCTTCAACCACCTGTTACCAAAATCGGGTTAGCTCTAGCTTGAAAACCGAACTGAAGATAGATAACATGTTAACTATAGCAATGGATTGTCTCATGAAAGCTTTACTAGAACAGAGTAACAAGAGACAAGATTAAGATCCATAAGATATTGGAAACCAAATTTTGTTTTTTTTTTCTCTGCATTGGATATTCAAAAGTTGTTTGAAACCGTGTGTACCTACCTCTTTCAACCTGAGCATCAACCAGTTCATGCCATCGGTTGTAAGACTCCTCAAAGTTCCCCCGAATTCTACATACGGCGGAATCACATCAAACTCAGAAGCTCCGCTTTTCATAAACGTAACAGACAGCACCTAAAACCAAAACAAGTAACTTTTGGCATCAGAAGACTTGGGTTTGGTCTTGCAAATACTGAGATCTATATGCATAAATGACCAAAGATTTATCGATGGGAAAAGTATACAACATACGTAGCTCAAGAGAGGATCTGCTTCTCTGGAGATTATATGTTGCAATGCTAAGATGGTAGACGAGGCAGCCAACACTGGATCAACGCAAGAACGGGTCTCCGAAGAAGAAGAAGCTGATAATTTTCCACCCATTCTTACACTGAAAATGCTTGTGGCTGCCATAGCAGGACCCGAGATTGTTGATATTTCTCCTGTAGGTAAGCCAGAATGAACATGCATCCCAAATATTGCTTCAGATTCACCCAAAGCACCCTCTTTTATCATCTGTAAAGCACCGGCGCCACCTTCTTCTGCTGGTTGGAAAAGAAGCCTCACTGTTCCCTTTTTGATTAAGCAAGGAGAATTTCTCATTCACAAAAACCTAAAAAGACATAAAGAAGACTAAACCCTCTCTACAAACAAGCAAACACGATTACAGCTGCAACACACTCCAAATCACACCAAAACAAATCCAATTACTAAGATTTTAGAACATGAACACTACAGACAATGCAAGATTCATCCTTTTGTATTTAAACACTACAGACAATTTCACAGATTGTAGAACATGAACACAACTACACTATATACAATACAAGATTTATCCTTTTTGTTGCGAACAACAATCCGATTGTACGTATATGACCTATTATGTTTGCGTTCTCTAAGCTAAATCCACAAACTCAGAGCACATTTACTTCAACCAAACCAGAGAACAAAGAAGAAAAACTTACATTGAGCTCATGTTCAGGTTTGCTAAGCTAATCCCACAAACTCACAGCACATTTACTTCAACGAAACCAGAAAACGACGAAGAGAAAAAGCTTACATTAAGAATATGTTTGCGTTTGCTAAGCAATTTGGCAGCTCCAAGGAGCATTGTGGTGTGTGAATCATGCCCACAAGCATGCATTTTGCCGTCGATTTTGCTCTTATAATCCCACTCAACCAGTTCCTACATCGCAGCAAAATCCAATCAATAGAATCTGAGAAATTAGCAGAAAATTAAGAAGGAGAAAGTCGAGTTTACTTGCAAGGGGAGAGCGTCCATGTCGGCCCGGAGAGCAACGAACGGAGGAGAACCCGACCCAATTTGAGCTACAATTCCGGTTTTCGCGACCGGGAACGAGTAGGAAACACGTAATTCGTCAAGCTCGCGGCGAATCAGGGCACTGGTCTCGTGTAACTCGTAAAGGAGTTCTGGGTTCTCATGGATTCGTCTTCTCACGGAGACCAACCAGTCTTTATCACCCTGAGCTTCGTTTAGCAGTTGACGCGGATACTCTTCATCTCCATGGACGGAAGCGATAACAAGCAGAAGAAGAAGAAGAGTAGAATGTGCAACCGAGCAATTAGCCATCTCAAAATTGGGATTCAACAAAACCTTTAAAGAAGAAGCTACGATCGGAAAACGCCGGAATCAGGATTCAAAGTAGACGACTTTAGTAAAACACCAATCGAAAGCTTTCGTCTTGCTGATTTCACTTTCTATCTAACAATCTCTCTTCACAAGATTTTGAATGCTTTTACAAATGTTTTTGAAACCAAGTTTTTAGAAAGAGGGAAAAAGAGAGAAACTTCCTGTAAAGTAGAGAGTGATGAGTTGGTTCGCCTATACGAAAGGACTAACAAGGAAGAACCAAATGAGACTGAGATTAACCTAAAACCAAAAAAAAAGGTTATCAAAAAGACTTCAACTTTGACTTGCAACAATCACATGTACGGCCAATCGGACCCTGTAAGAGAGATGGGACCAAGTGTATCATCGCCTTCCACAGACGCCAGAACGTAAACATCGATTCTTCTTTTGTCTGGGTACTCCTTAAAGCGATGGCACAACACCGCAAACCGCACAACAACTCCAACATCTATCTTGGTGAGATCGTCTTTTTGAAAATACGGCGTCTCGTCCTCCGAATTTGGCGGGACAAAATGGTAGTCCGGCATTTTCAAGCGCGAGAGGTATGCGTATCTGAGTGGGCCGCACTGGATCAGAACTCCTCTAGCGCCTCCGTTCCACAACACTTTCTTAACAACACCTTGCAAGATATCTCCTCGCGCAGGCAAGAATGTGCGGCATGTGAAGGAGACCGGGAATGTGAGGACGTCTACTTGATGATTGTCATCGTCATTGTTGTTCTTGTTCTTACCGATGCTTTCTAGGGCGGTGATGCCGAGATAAAACCCATGTTCTTTGCATGCTTTCTCGTAAATCAGATCTTGGAGTAGTCTGTTTAGAATCTGGTGGTGTGGTGGCGATTGGCCCTTCAAATGTTTGGCACATATAGCCACGTCCCGAACCATTTCTACTTCCGAAAACATTCGCTTCATCTCTCAACTGAGAAAATACAGGAGATTATAAGTTCAAGGATGAATCATATGACAAGAACGAGACTTTTGTTTTGGTCGATACAAACCGCAACCCAAAACTAGTCCTAAAGCATAAATGAGAACCATAAAGCTACTCAATAACTCGCATAGCCTGACAAAATCCATCTGAATAATGAAGATTATCAAGCAGTAAAAGTGCAAGAAATCATCAAGTTAAGCATCCACAGAAGTAACCAAGAGAAGAAAATGAAAGAAAAGCACTCAAAATTGAAACTGCTAATTTACATTAAACCAAAGAGAAAGTAGTGAAACTGTCTGCAGCCACAAGCTAACAACTAGCGACAGAAACATATGTAACTGTCTGATCTCAAAATCATTAAGCAACCTCTTTTTGATTGATAAACAACAAATTAGAGGAGAATAATGCCATTTCAGACAAACGACCATCGACAACGCTATAACAGTAAATGAAAGACAACCTTCAACCCAACATCGAAAAATTCAAAGTCTGAATTTGTTTTTTTCCCTCTTTTTTTCTTGTTTTTCAAAATTATGATAAACCCTTATCAAATCGATTCCCTTTATCACCAAAAAAGTACTCTTCCTTCATAATCATCGGAGTGTTTATAAGTTTCATAACCTAAAAGGAAAAAAATCGGAAACATCGAATTCGCACGCGTAACGAAATCTTCAACCAAACAAAGCGGAATTATTGAAGAAAAAAGGAAGACAATTTGGTGGCGAAAAAAGCTAACCTTGAAAAGAAAATTCGATATCTCATGGAGGGAAGGAGCCGAAGGATCGTACGGAAGAGATTTCTACTCTCTGCATAACATGTTGAGTCGTTGACGAACTCTCTCTTTAGTTTCTGACACGATGGGCTCTTTAAAGGTGTATGTTAGCCACACTCACTTATGTTTTTTTTATAATGCGCAGTTTTGGGGCATGTTTGTTAAAATGGTGTTCTTGGCCTGGTTACGAAAGACCACGTATCCAAACAACCCAGAAGATTTTAAATTGTGAAAAAATGTGAAACCTCAAGATACCAAGTTTAAGAAAAATGGACCAATAGACACACAAAAAAAAAAATCATTTTCATATAGGAACGGTATCCCAAAACATTTGTTATGGATCAATAACATATGAACTTTGGAGATGTGAATATAACTTTTTTGTTAATTTCACTTCTTGTCTAACAATCTCTCTATGGAGGTATGCTTTTAAAATTGTGACACTTATTTGCAAAAACAAAAACAAAACAAAACAAAAAAAAATGAAGAAAGAAAAAAAAGAGTTGCAAAGCTGCTTCTTAAATTAAAGACTCTCTACTATAACATTTTTTACATGAAGCTTCCAAATTTGGTTTACATGTTTGTACACAGTATAATGTATAAGACCTTTGTGTCCTTCCTCTCTTCTTCCCCCAACGCAGAAACCGCAGGGTGAGAGCGGTCTGTGCGGCCCAGTCTCAAGCTTCCTGACCAACAGTGACAAAGCAAAGTCTTGATTCTGCTCTGTAAAGGGACACAAAAACTAAATTCGGAGGTCTCTTCAATGGAAGAAGCTATAGGTTTGTTGTTGAGTGTTTTGTCATGAAACCAACTGAGAGCAAGGCATTCTTATGGGAGAGAATACAACGGTTAGCCTCGCGTGATCTGAGAGAGAGTAATTTTCTGGCCACATTCCTTTTTCCACTTCAGGAGGAAACAAGACTGCGTTCTTGACGCTGAATCCAACGGTTTGTTCTTGGTTACCTTTTGCTTCTCCGTCCTCTGCATCTCTCTGTTCTGACCAGGTTTGGTTCCAAATTCTTTGCTGCAATGAGTTACAATAAGAAATTTAGCAACATGTGTGCGTTTCGAGAGAAAGAGTAAGGGTTTTAGATGCCATTGTTTCTAAATATAGAGATTGTCATGGGTGATTATGTTTAGCTATTGTAACACAAAACTTAGCTTATGAGTTATCAAGAAACGTTACCTGAAACTCCTTGTAATCTAGAAGACCGTTTCCATCAATGTCAGCTTGATTCCATAGATCTTTAATCTCTTTTGTGGTGAGTCCATTGCAATGACCCGTTAGATTGAGCTGGCATAGAGAAAGAGAATACTATGTGAACATTCACCTTGATAAGGGAGTCATAGGAGTTATTAAATTGCGTTACAGATTCTATATACCTGCCGAAGAGTCTCACGGAAGCCCGAGAATGTAATGTGGTCACCATCATTGTCGGTTTTCAGAAAGGCAAAAGCATCTTCAGCTGTTAATGAAGCTCTTCTCAGTAGATACTGCAAATAAAAATGCTCATATGTTACAGGAGAAGCTAGAAAATAATACTGTCCCAGGAAATCATGTAGAGAAGAATTTTGAAGCAGGAGACGCTCTTCTTCATCAGTATCCTCTAATTTAATGTAAAACCCGTTTCAGGATCAACAAGTAATTCCCGTTTTGGAAAATTAAGAAGATATAAACTTGTGATAAGAGAAAAGTGAGGAGCGTCTTACCCTGAACATGCCAAACACTGCCTCACTCCAACTTGTCTTTAGGAGCTTTCTATACCGATTTGGATTTAGAAGCCATATGAAATCGACAGCGCATATGTTACCCCGATGATTCCGGTGGCTTACCCACTGTTAAACCAAAGATGACAACAGTTTCAGAATCCTGATCGCCAATTTATGACATCAAAAGAATCTACAGCATACCCAAAAGTATTCTCCATATGAAGAAAGACAGTGACCTTGTGAGCATCTGAATCTGTGTACCGATGAGCAGTGTCGTAAGACGACACAAAACCCTGTGATCTGAGAAACTTGTAGACATGTCCTCGCTTACTTCCGTTCCAATCTCTGCCACAAAGACACAAATAGAAACGACCAGAGAAAGTTTGAAGTACTGTTCCTTAGATGTAACCAATGAAAATGTATGATTCCAGAGTAAGTAGTTACCCGCAGAGCATAATAGGCATGGGACTGAGATTGACTTCTTTCTGGTAAGATTCTACATACTGAAGAATCTTGTATACCTGTCAAAACAAAAGCTTGTTTAGAGAGACTAAAATAGTTATGGGCCTAGTACAAAGATTTAAGATGGAAATCTTACTTGCTGCAATCTAACTATGGACAGTGTAGAATCATGAGGAAAGAGCAAATGAGTGTTGACGATCAAAACTTGTTGATGAGCATCGTACTGAGAGTAAGGAGGAGCTAATTCTACGTGTAGCAACTGCGCGACTCGGTCACCACAATCATTGAAAAGTAAATCCCTCGAGTTCACAACTCTAAAATAGTCCTTATGAACAGCCGTAAGCAGACCTATTCCCAATCACAAACACACACTGAAACATCTTTTTTTTTTGTGTGGCAAACATCAAAGCCAAGAGGATGCACAAAAATTGAAGAAAACATTTTACCATCGCCACGATTGTTGGTACGGCCAAGCTTGTAACTGAGATAGCCAGCGTCTCCAAGCCTCTTCTCGTACAAATTAACAAGCTCTTCGTTGCCTACCCAAAACTCCTAAATCAGAGAATCATCAACATTAAGAGCACAGAAGTCAGAAAAAAAAACAATTTCAAATGTATGAACATCAAAAAAGGGGAGGAAAATTCGTCGAACAAACCTGCAAACAAATGATCGAAGACCTCTCGAACAACAACCAATCGAGGATTCTATGGTTTCTTCCCAGCCAATACGCTCGATTATCGCTTTCTCGAAGACTCTGATCCTACATTCATCCCCAAAACACATACATATAAACAGAAAAAAAAACAAAACCCGAGAATCATTTGTGTTTGATGAGAAGAAAAAAAGAAAAAACCTTTTGAGAGAGGCGTTTGTAGATCGGAGCGAGGATGTTGAAAGTAGTACAGGAAATGCAAGGTTGCTGGTGATGGTTGTCTCTAATGGAGGAAGAGATTGCATAGCTTCCTATCTTCGATATCCTTCCCTTCATATCTCTAAACCGCCGGGGAAAATATTACAGAAAATAAACAAAATCTCCGGCGGTAAAAATCAAAAAGGAGAGAGAGAGAGAGAGAGAGAGAGAGAGAAGAGAGAAAAACACGAGGAAGACGAATCTCGAAGAAACGTCGCGACCGCCCTGAACTTCCTCTGATTCTCGCCCTTCGTTTTTTTTTTTTTATTAAAACAAAAATCCTCCCAAAATTAGAAACTTATCGAAAAATTTCAGGGCTTTAGGCTATTTTAGTTTTTTTTTTCTCTCTCTCTGTGAAAGCTTCGTCTTCTTCCTCATGAACATGTAATATATGTATGTATGTATATATATATATACACGTGCATGTGTATTTATATGGTGGCGAAGCACTCTGAGTCTCTGCTTTAATGTGTATGGTCGAATGAATTGTAATCTTTTGTTATATAGCGAAATGAATATTTTATTTCCCGAATTTGTTCGTTGGTCAGAAAAAATAATAAATACTTTATTTCCCGAATTTGTTCGTTTTGACTTTTGAAAATTTTATTTAAATTTTTTTTGGATAATTAACCAAAATAACACACTTTTAAATTTTTGTTCTAAATTTAGCATTACTAGTTGAAAATAATAATAATAACATAAATTTTAACAAAAATAATATAAATTTAATATTAAAGTGACATAAAAAATTAAAATAAAAAAAAACTAAAATTTAAATTGAAAATAGTGAATCCAAACATAACGTTTAATTTTATTTTAGATAAACAAGTATTTTTTACATAATTATTTGTGTTATTTTCGAAATTTTAAATTTTAAATATTAGTTTAAGATTTAGAATATATATATATAGTGATGATTAATATTTTGCTTTCGATCAATGGGCAGCCCATATTTATTCCTTTCGGCTCTCCATGAAATTGAAATACGTTTTTTTTTTTTATTAGTTTTATAGTAAAGTAATTACTTTATTTTATTGTTTTCTTCATAAAAGGAAAAAACAATGCATAGACAATTAGACATTTTTTTTAGGACAATTAGACATAATCATGCGTTGTAGCCGTTCTTGTCGAACTCTTGGCTTAATGATTTTTAAATCGATGACGGTTTTTGCCGGTTTATACAGTGACACAACAATTTTTTTTTTTAAAGTTTCCTCGTTGTAGGACGAAAGAAGTTGCTACATACAGTAGTTTAGTGACGGATTAAGTGACAGTGACTATATGAATTTTAATATTTGTTTTTGTTAGACCCTTTTTTACGTCCGTATCGTATTTTAAAAAATTCACTAAACCCTAATTACTTGTTGATGAGCGGATTATCTAGAAGATCTAATTAATAGTGAAAGAGTTTGTCTCTATGCCTAACATTTATTTTGTGTAAGAAAACGTGTTCAATGGTTTTCATGTTTGGAAGTTGAATACTCCTTCCGTTTTATATTAGTTGTAGTTCTAAGTTATTTTATGTAGATTAAGAAAAAAATTCAATTTTCTATTTTACCCCTTATTAATGTATTATATACTAATTAATAAGCTAAATGAGTAGGGATAAAATTTGAAATATTATCAAACATTTGTATTGAAATTCTAAAACGACATCTAATATGAAACAAAATTTAAGTTCTAAAACGACAACTAATATGAAACGGAGGGAGTATTAGTTAGGTTTAAAAAAAAAAAAGTTGAGTATTAGTTTCTTCAAACAAAAAAGGTTGATTATTAGTTTTTTTTTTTTTTTTAAGGTATTAGTTTAGTGTTTTAATTATAAAATTAGTACATGATCTGATCTCTATTGAGAATGTTGACTACAAAAAAAAAGATCTCTATTGAGAATATTTTCTTAGATGCATAAAATCAATTCTAAAGATTGATGAGAATGTTTTATAGAAACTTGTTTTTTTAACTGTGTTTTAAGCATGAGAACTTTGAAAGTATATATATTGTGTTCGTTTGCCATAAATGCTAAAGATATATTTTATTCAACCGACCATTTAACCATGCGTCGATTATTCATAATTTAATCATTATGATGTACAACGTGTTATACAAGTCTTAGCTTAATTAGAAATATAGAATGATGTTAATTTTTTTTTACTTCTGATCTAGTTACGTTTCAAACACGTAATGAAGACACACTTTATTCGTCTAGATATGAAACTGATATTGCTCACATAAAAATGACTGATCAATTATAATTTAGCAGAAGATATGCATGAAATAAATAAATATTTTTGGTAAGAGTATATATAGATATACTATTAATGTCCTTTGATATAGACATAAAGAATTGTTTGGTTATGCATTTGGCCGAAAGCTTTCATAAAGCGACATGAAACCCAACCGACACCTCTAGTTGTCTATTTTCCTTCACAATCTTCATGAGTCAATTTATTCTCCCTTTTTCCCGAATAAAAATATTCTCTATTAACAAAGAAAACATAATTTAAGGGCAATTCTACAAAATAGCACCAAAAAACTTAAAGTTCAATAATTTAGTACACAAGGATAAAAATCCTAAAACTAGCATTCATTAAAAAGGAAAAAGACTCATTTAATCTTGAACAAACACAAATAAAAAAAAATCCCTTTCCCGACGCCATTTTTCATCTAGCCGGAAAAACGTTCTCATCTTTGGATCACCGACAAATTGTTCATGGAGCTAGATATTTTGTCATTCTCTGATCTCGAAGCTTTCCCGACGCCATATTCGCGAAGAACTGGTTTTCACCTTCTTCTCGCGCTCTTTCCTCTTGCCAGAAGAGTTCTGGTTCTCCACCATTGGATAAGAAACCAACCGCTGAGATGAATCGGTCTCATCAGGCTCGGCCTTGACTCTGTCTAGATTCGCGCTGGAATCCGAAGGTACGGCGGAGTCACCGGAGATATTTCCGTTTTGCTCTGTAGCAATCCCCGAGAAACGAGCGGCGCGGTCCAAGAGGAGCGGGTTAGAAGGAAAAGTCAATCTCCCGAAAGGGTGAAGAGTGGGAGGAGGGATATCTCCGGCGACTCTGGTAACGGTCGCCTGAGAACACGATGTATCTGCGAAATGGAGAAGCTCTGTGGCCTGATTCGCGAGAATCAGAAGAAATCCATGGAGAAACAACAGAGTTTTCGATGTGTGGAGAATAATCAACCGAGAATGGCGAGAGCTTTAGAGAAACAGGTTAGTTTCCAAGGTGTGAATGTAGAGAATCATCAGCCAAGCAGGCTCGGAAGATCAATGGAGAAGCAACAGAGTTTTCGAGGTGTGACCGTGGAGAATCAGAAACGTGGAGTTATGGAGAAACTTCCGAGTTTTGGTAAAGCATCAATGGAGAGGCAGAAAAGTTTTCGTGGTGGGCTTTTAGAGAAGCAGAAAAGCTTCCGTGTGGTGATGGAGAGGCAACTGAGTTTTATTGGTGAGAGGAGGAAGAAGAATGAGTCACCAGGAAAAAGAGGAGATTCGCCTCTTCACATTGCAGCTCGAACCGGGAACTTGGGAAAAGTTAAAGAACTGATTCGAGGTTGTTGCGATGGAGACGGCCAAGAGTTGAGAGATTTGTTGTCAAAGCAGAATCTTGAAGGAGAGACTCCTCTTTATATTGCAGCAGAGAATGGGCATTCAATTGATGTTGAGGAGATGTTGAAGCATATGGATCTTGAAACTGCTTCGATCGCAGCAAAGCCGTGAATGAGCCGGTATTCTCCGGAGGCATCGTCACCAATTGTCGAATTTCTTCGCTGAAATTGAGCGATTCCAGTCCGGTCACCACCTCTCGGCACGGCCCACCGCCGGATCTAGCTCCAAACGCTTCGCTCAGATCCATAAACGGAAACTCACGCTTAAACCGGAATTAACCGACTTGAGTTTCAGAGAAGAACAAACAAAAAAACAGAACCGACCGACTGTTAAAAACCGCTTAGAGCTTCAAATTGTTCATGGATTTTAATTGTGCAACTGTTGTGATGAATAATTTAACGTGTTGTTGAAAACTGATGTGCAACTTACTATATTTTTACGCAGTCATTCTAAACACGATTAATTTTTGGTTTTAGTCATGGTTATGTGTTATTGGAACTACATACTCGATGAAAGTCTGATTATTCTGTAAAAATATATTAATTCAGTTATCTGTAAATATTTAGGAAGCCGTCTTACCCATTTAAGAAGGCCTTCCTAAAACGTATAAATGAGAATTTTTTTGTTCATTTATATAACTTCTCAAGTTTAGGAAGTTGTCCTACATATATAACGTATTTAGGAAAGCCTTCCTAAATGATGAAAATTGATATTTTCTGGAAATGAAACATATTTAGGAACATATATAACGTATTTAGGAAAGCCTTCCTAAATGATGAAAAATGATATTTTATGGAAATGAAACGTATTAGGAACATATATAACGTATTTAGGAAAATCTTCCTAAATGATGAAAAATGATCATTTCTGGAAATGAAACGTATTTAGGAACACATATAACGTATTTAGGAAAGCCTTCCTAAACGTATTTAGAAAGAAATATACAAATGATGAAAAATGATAATTTCCTTGAAATGAAACGTATTTAGGAACCATTTCGGAACATATATAACTAAATTATGAAAGCCTTCGTAAATGAACAAGAAACAAAAAAACTCTAAAAGACTATATTAACTGTTGATTATCATGCGTAAATGAAGCATCAGAACATGTGTTGTTGTTTGACTACACAAAAGAAAGATAATGAAAAATGATCATTTCTGGAAATGAAACGTATTTAGGAACCATTTAGGAACATATATAACTTATTTAGGAAAGCCTTCCTAAATGATGAAAATTGATATTTTCTAGAAATGAAACGTATTTAGGAACATATATAACGTATTTAGGAAAGCTTTCATAAATGATGAAAAATGATCCTTTCTGGAAATGAAACGTATTTAGGAACCATTTAGGAACATGTATAACGTATTTAAGAAAGTCTTCCTAAATGATGAAAAATGATCCTTTCTGGAAATGAAACGTATTTAGGAACACATATAACGTATTTAGGAAAGCCTTCCTAAACGTATTTAGAAAGAAATATACAAATGATGAAAAATGATAATTTCCTTGAAATGAAACGTATTTAGGAACCATTTCGGAACATATATAACTAAATTATGAAAGCCTTCGTAAATGAACAAGAAACAAAAAAACTCTAAAAGACTATATTAACTGTTGATTATCATGCGTAAATGAAGCATCAGAACATGTGTTGTTGTTTGACTACACAAAAGAAAGATAATGAAAAATGATCATTTCTGGAAATGAAACGTATTTAGGAACCATTTAGGAACATATATAACTTATTTAGGAAAGCCTTCCTAAATGATGAAAATTGATATTTTCTAGAAATGAAACGTATTTAGGAACATATATAACGTATTTAGGAAAGCTTTCATAAATGATGAAAAATGATCCTTTCTGGAAATGAAACGTATTTAGGAACCATTTAGGAACATGTATAACGTATTTAAGAAAGTCTTCCTAAATGATGAAAAATGATCCTTTCTGGAAATGAAACGTATTTAGGAACATATATAACGTATTTAGGAAAGCTTTCCTAAATGAACAAAAACAGAAAACGATATTTCCTGTTGATTTTCATGCGTAAATGAAGCATCAGAACAAATTTGTTGTTGTTTTGTCTAAACAAAGAAATAAAGAAAGATTCAAATGATGAAAACTGATCCTTTCTTGAAAATGAAACGTATTTAGGAACATATATAACGTATTTCGGAAAGACTTCCTAAATGAACAAATGATGAAAAATGATCATTTCTTGAAAATGAAACGTATTTAGGAACATATATAACATATTTCGGAAAGATTTCTGAAATGAACAAATGATGAAAAATGATCATTTCTTGAAAATGAATCGTATTTAGGAACATATATAACGTATTTCGGAAAGACTTCTGAAATGAACACATTTAGGAACATATATAACTACATCAGGTTTTAACATATATAACGTATTTCGGAAAGACTTTTTCATTGGTCATTTATGGAAATGAAACGTATTTAGGAACATATATAACGTATTTAGGAAAGCTTTCCTAAATGATAAAAATTGATCTTTTCTTGAAAATAAAACGTATTTAGGAACATATATAACATATTTCGGAAAGACTTCATAAATGAACAAATGATGAAAACTGATCTTTTCTTGAAAATGAATCGTATTTAGGAACATATATAACGTATTTCGGAAAGACTTTCTAAATGAACAAATGATGAAAACTGATCCTTTTTGAAAATGAAACGTATTTAGGAACATATATAACGTATTTCGGAAAGTCTTCTGAAATGAACAAATGATGAAAAATGATAATTTCTTGAAAATGAATGGTATTTAGGAACATATATAACGTATTTCGGTAAGACTTCCTAAATGAACAAATGATGAAAACTGATCCTTTCTTGAAAATGAATCGTATTTAGGAACATATATAACGTATTTCGGAAAGACTTTCTAAATGAACAAATGATGAAAACTGATCCTTTTTGAAAATGAAACGTATTTAGGAACATATATAACGTATTTCGGAAAGTCTTCTGAAATGAACAAATGATGAAAAATGATAATTTCTTGAAAATGAATGGTATTTAGGAACATATATAATGTATTTCGGAAAGACTTCCTAAATGAACAAATGATGAAAACTGATCCTTTCTTGAAAATGAATCGTATTTATGAACATATATAACGTATTTCGGAAAGACTTCCTAAATGAACAAATGATGAAAACTGATCCTTTCTTGAAAATGAATCGTATTTATGAACATATATAACGTATTTCGGAAAGTCTTCCGAAATGAACAATTGATGAAAAATGATAATTTCTTGAAAATGAATGGTATTTAGGAACATATATAACGTATTTCGGAAAGACTTTCTAAATGAACAAATGATGAAACTGATCCTTTCTTGAAAATGAAACGTATTTAGGAACATATATAACGTATTTCAGAATGTCTTCCGAAATGAACAAAAACAGAACACTATATTTCCTGTTGATTTCCATGCGTAAATGAAGCATCAAAACAAATGTGTTGTTGTTTTGTCTACACAAATAAATAAACAAAGATTGTCACCAGGTGATCATGTCATCATCGAGAGTGTTTAGAACACAAATAAATAAATAAAGAAATAAATAAAGAACAAATGTGTTTAGTTCTTATTTGAAACCTGATCACCTATAAGCACCACTGTACCAGAAGAAACATGGTCAATGTGTTATATTCAAAGTCCATGGGAATGAATGAGTTTAGCACTTGAAAGTCCCTTTTCTTTTTCTTTCCTTGTAAATAAGATCTCTAAATTTTTATAGAACATTTACCGTATGACTTGTTCCTGCATCTCTTTGAGTCTCTCATCAAGCTGATTGCAATACAATTGGTCTCTGCTGTTAATGTTTTGGTTTTCATTTCCTTTTTCTGCCATCATCATGTTTATAATGCAATCATCAATCACCACTTACCGGTTGTTATCTACTTGCAATGACTTAATGCAGGTGTAGATGTTAGTATGAACACTCGTTTAAAAGCTGTGAAACTCACTTTGAAAGGGAAGAATCCAGTCACAGTAGACCACTTAAGTGTCAGGGGAAACAACATTCGCTATTATATTCTTCCAGACAGCTTGAATCTCGAGACTCTACTGGTCGAAGACACTCCAAGAATCAAACCGAAAAAGCCAACTGCATGTAACATAAACACTTCTTTCTATTTATCTTCAGCCATTCGTCACTTAACAAAGTAAAACGATTTTCCTCCTCTTGGGTTTTTGGGTTTATGCATACTCTAATCATTTCATTATTCTCATCGGTATTAGAGAAGATTCCACCAGGTGGTCGGGGACGAATGAAATTCATACTCTAATCATTTCATTTTTGGGTTTTTGGGTTTATGCATCTTCTTGGGAACTAAACACAAATAAATAAAGAAAGATTGCTTATAGGTGATCAGGTCATCATCGAGAGTGTTTAGTTGCTCTTTGATAAAGAGAGCAAACAAAGTGGAATCTTATCACCATCAAGAAGCTCAACCTTGTCAGTAGAAGAGTCTGAAGGAATGTAAAAGTAAACCAATCGATCTGCATCGCCGTCAAAACTCGCACACCTCGTCCCCACATCATTTGATCCGAATCCTAAAGGCACAACCTTTTCCTTTTACACAAAATCAGCCCCTACACCTTCATTAAACACACCTCCATCTGTTCATGTGTTACGAATCTCAAGATCTAGATTGTTCAAAGACTCTCTTAGCTCCTCAAGCTTCTGTCCACCCACACCATTAGCACCATCTACGATCAATTTGCTAACCTCTAGCTTGTTCTTTCCACCAACTGGGATCAGATCAATCAAGCACCTGAATGAGGTAGAGAGAATCTCAAAGTAATCATTCTCCGTTGCCTTGAGACCTTTGTTCTTAGCTCGAACCATCCAATGTAAGTGCGGAGTTGTCAAAATCCCCATGTCAATCGCAACAGATCTCAAAATAGAGGAAACACCGATTTCCGCAGCTCGGAGAAGCGATTCACCACTAGGTCTCGTATCCCTTCCCAACCAAACCTCTGCACCTTTCTTCTTTCCTTGTCCACGAATTCTCTAATCAACGAGACGAGCTCTCGAGACAACCAACAATTTCGGTGTGTGAGAAATTGTTATTTTTTTTTTATTAATTCTCAGAATGATATTATGGGTAAAATAGTTTTTTTGCCTCTTTAATCTTTAATGAATGCTAAAAATGGGGCTTTTTTATTAGAGTGCTAGTTTGGTGAGAAAGTTTTCAAAAAGTGCTATTTTGATCAATTTCTCATAATTTAACTCTACATGCTTGTTTTAGAAGCAATATTCTTTTGTAAAAGCCGCGGCAAAAGAAAAGCTGGCCGCTGTTGGAGACGTTGAGGCTGCGGTCAAGCTCTTTTGCGGCCAATGTGATTTTTGCTTGGTTCGTGATAAGCCGAACAGTCTTGAATCGAGATCTTATTTTTTTTGTTTTTTTCGTTTTTTGATTTTTTTTTTTTTGGATTTTTGAATTTTATGAAAATCTGAAAATAAAATAAAAGAAATCGTCAATAGAAAAAAAAATATATAAAGAAATTGATTATAGAGGTGGCTTAGTGTAGGAAAAAATATTAATGAATGTGTTATCCTTTCTTTTCCATCAAAGTGTTTTGATTGGGTTTGTTTGAAATGTTGTACGAACAACTTTTTAACATTTATAAGATCAGATAACCCCAAAACAAAAACTTTAGATATTTTTGTGTGCTTTCATTTGCTTTCTTTTCCAAATTTTATACTATTTCACATGGTCTTATATCTCTTCTCATACAATTGATTATTTGATTGTTTAAACATTCAATTAGCGATGATCATCTTTATCGTTACAAAGTTAAAATATGTCGCTAAAATTTATAAGCAACGGATTATGTTCCGTCATTAAGCAACAAATATCGCAGATAAACCAAGTGATTGTGGTGGAGTGGTTCCCTCTCCGCTGGAAGAGTCGTCATGCTGATCCAAGTCAATGATCGATTCTCCGCAGAAGCGGAATTATCACATTAACACTTGGTCAAGTGGAGCATTAAAACTGGATTGTGTCATTCCCACCCAAAAGATTAGTCTGGACTTATTTCGGTTTAGTATTACTCCCGGAAGCCAAAAGATATATAAAAAAAAAATGTCGCCGATACACCACTAAATATATGCCATTCACAACAAAGGGCATAATTTATTTTTTATTTTCTTTTTTTAATCAAATTTTTCTTAAACTATAAATAATTAAATACTAATGCAGATGGATGCATTCTACACCTTGTTAGAGCATAGGCAAATGAAGCTACTTTAGCTTTGGACGGTAAAAAATATTTGGTCAACATTTTTGAGGAAATTTTGTAAAGTTTTTGAGAAAACAAGTGAAAAGGGGAACAGACTTTTTAGTTAATGTAGGACATCCATAAACGTTGAAGTGGCCCTCAACACATTATATGTGCATTATTATTTTTCTATATGCAATCACTTTTTCTTTTTATTTATGTATTTTAATATTTTATTTTTATACAACTGTCTGTATGTATTAATATCCAAATGAATGTATTAAAAATGTTGTAATTCCAAACATTGAAGCTTCTGGAGTGGGGTTAGAGTTCAGCGTACAAAAACGAATAAGGTTAGAGCATCTCCAATGCTAAACCCCAAGAAGGAATTCTTAAGAATTTTTTAATAATAAATTTTGATGATTTAAAAATTAAGAACTCCATCAATTTTTTCACCTCCAATGGTGAATCTCATTAGAGGTTCTTAAAAAAAAATATTATTAGCTCCATTGGGCAAATTCCAGACACATCAAGCAAAATCAGGTTATATATGATCTTTCCAATGAAAATTCTCATCTAAGAAATCAATCAATTGGCAAATTTGGTGACCAAGTCTGTTATCTTTGGCACAAAAAAAAGAAACTTTATTTGTCTCATCGCAAAAAATAAATAAGAGAATTAGAAATTGAAGAAACCAATTCATTTGTCTATTCGTAAATGTCAAATCATGATATAAGCACCTGCAGCAGCATATAAGCTTTGGCACAAAGGACACCGCTTCCAAAACTTGGAAGAAACGAGTTACCGTATTGAGAGCCAGCAAATTTAGCAGAGGAAGAGTTAATCATGATAGTAATATCCTATGCTCCATCACTACTCATTGGAGACCATCCATCATCCGCAAAACCATTAACAACATCATTGAAACCACTGAATTTCAAGAAAAGCAATTAGAATAATGCTTGGGACAGTAAAACTAAGCTTATGGAGGAAATTTATTACCGGTAGAATTTTTGGCTGAAAGTTCTTAAAACTGCAGGCTGGCGACCACCACTATACTGAACTTCTCCACTAGTCTCTTGAGCAATTTGCCTCACATGTCTCAGAACCTGAAATGTGGAAGTAAAACTCAGAAACACAGAGCCTAATCAGGTCACTGGTGGGTCAGGTTTATATGGAACTTACAGCGACGGTCATTTTCTAAGCAAGAATTTTGGAAGACTCATAGAGAGGCCTCAGGACTTCAGGAACACTTGAAACCTACCAAAGCAAAGAGACTTAGCAATCAACATAAATTAGGAAACTCTGAAGAGACCTGATGTGTTTTTATTAATCAGATGCTTACATCCAAATCAACATGATCAACAATGTGAATAATGGAACCACCACTATCACAAGGACGGATAAGAAACCCGCTTGACAGCATTTTGGCTCTCATGAAGCTTGAAGACAGTGGACTATTGGGGCCACCAGTTGCAGAAGTGAGTGACTTCTCACAAACCTGAAGGAGAAAAGCATATATAAACACAAACTAAACAACACCTCAACTCAAAGTAGCTTCAATCTCCAAAATCAGAGCATGTGCATTAACATCTAGATTCAAAGTTTTCCATTTGGCTTCAGGGATAAGAAGCAGAAGAAGCTAGAGCTACTTTAATGACCTTACTTTGATACAGCTATAAAATGTATTGTGCTTCAACGATTCATAGGCAGCAAAAAAAACTCACCATGGCTTGGCCGAGACCCAAAAAATCCCATCTCTCAGGGGAAGAAGAGGAAATAGGATGGCCTTCAATCAATTCCTCGTCGTCTTCGTCTTTACCTCCAATTCTCTCGATTTCGCTTTCATCCAAATCATCCAATTCTCTGCCGTCACCATTTCTAGAAACGATGAGAGCCGATTGCCTCTTTTCCGCCATGGAATAATCAATCCTCAAGTTCCCCGAGCCTCGTAAGACATGAAAACAAATCAATGATTCAATAATAAGAAACCAATCGTGCGGAAAATCAAAAGCGAAACGAGAAGAACAGAGACTTACGGCTGCAACACCACCTCCGACGATCACATACTTGAAACTCTTCTCTTCCGCCATTGATGCGATCGAATCGTCCCCAAATCGCTTTTGATTTCGACAAGAAATTTTCGAAAGAAGGAGAGAGATTTTCCCGTCAATTTTTTTAGCAAAAACCAATGAGGACTCAACACCTGTCCTAAGAGACTCGTTAAGAACCGGCTCTAAAAAGCCTTAGCTAAGGATTGGTTCTTAGGTATTTAACTCTTTTTCATTTATTTTTATTTTTAAAAACCTTAAGAACCTCTTAAGATCCCCTGTTGGAGATGGTCTGAGTTCCGTGTCGTCGAAGGTTCTCATTATTAACGTTTATTATACTGTAAGTATTATCCAATATATGAAACTAGAATTTGTTTTTCATTTCATTACAATAAGAAGAATGAAAGACCGGATTAGCCAGATTTCATTACAATATGAAGAATGAAAGACCGGATTAGCCAGAACCAATAGAAACCGCTTAACCGAACGTTGAAAATGTAATAACGCTCTATAGTTGTATCTTCGAAACATATTCTTCTGACCTGCACGTAATATCATACTTTTGGAAATGCAAGGAGCAAAGTAGCAACACATCAAATTCACTGTTTGGGTACAAGTCTTTTAGTATCGGGCACAAAGCCGGCCCTTAATTTTAGAAGGCCGCAAGCTATAAAAAAATTTGGACCGTTTTACCATATTAAGTTTCGAACTTATGACTTTCTATAAAAAGTTTTGTTAATTTTATCACTAAGCTAAAGAGACTTTTTGAAATTTAAGAATCGAATATTTTTTATAAAAACGAGGGCTGCAAGCATGGACTTGCTCTGCTTGGGCTCAAGGCCTCGGACACTCTGGTTGTTGTGGTTGAGTAGCAGTCTTTTAGAGGTCACTCTGATAGAAAATAAACAGGAAATCTAACACTATTATTGACCAGGGAAAACAAAAAAAGACCAAACATGGTAGGCTATAATCAAATACAGACCTGTACTTAGTTTGGGAAATGTTCCAAACAAATTGGATCACGAGTCTTTGGTAAACTTAGCGTCCATAAAACCATCATTTATAAATTCCATACGTTAACTAATATATATCCCAAACGGATAGTTTTTTTGTGTGGCTGTTCTAAGAAACCATTTGTATATCATCATGAATACAATAAAATTTAAAACAATTGACCAAAATAACATATTTTTAAATTTTTGTTCCAAACTTAGTATCATTAGTTGAAAATGACAATAATAAATTTTTTTTTGACAATTATAGCACAAATTTAATATTAAAATGATCTAAAATTATTTTCTAATGGGGAAAAACTAAACCCAAAATTTTAAATAATGAACCCAAACATAATGTTTAATTTTATTTTATCTAAAAAAATAATTTTGTATAATTATTTATGCTATTTTCAGAATTTAATTTTTTTCTCTTGGGTGTGTGTGTGTGTGCTCGTTCGCTGGTCGGTAGGAGCACTGAGCCATGCTCAAATACCAACGAGCCACTTGTAACAAACACCAGAATTTTAAATTTAGGGTGCTAGTTTTAGAAGAAAAAAAAATTGTGCTATTTTAAGTTATTTCTATAAAATTAATCACGAATTACATACTAATTATTTAACTTTCTTTTTCTAGTCAAAATCTTGATGGTGGATATGCAATTTCTATTATACTTACTAGTGGGTGACTTGCCCTTTGGGCGGGATTTCTATAGTTTAGTTAGTAAAATAAATTCGGCGAAGTGTTTTGCTATTTTATGATGATATTATTTTTATTTTATTTCTTTGTTTAAAAAAAAAAATTATTATGTTTTTTTCTTCCTTTTTTGATGTACTGGATATTTATTTGGGCAGTTGACCAAAATAGCTCACTTTTTAATTTTTGTTTCAAACTTAACATCACTAGTTGAAAATGACAATAATAGCATAAATTTTGACAATAATAGCACAAATTTAATATTAAAATGACATAAAATCATTTTTAATGGGAAAAAACTAAACCCTAAATTGAAAATAGTGAACCCAAACATAATGTTTAATTTTATTTTTAATGTATTTTGGGTAAACAAGTATTTTTACATAATTATTTGTGCTATTTTCATAATTTTAAATTTAGGGTGTTAGTTTTGGAAAAAAAATTTAAGTTTCATTTTTTATTATTCAAGTTTCTCTTCCATATTTTAGGGTATTTCTCTATTTATTTTTAGTTGTCATATTTATTTTTTATTTGTTGAATATTTTGTCTTACTATTTTTATTTTTTTTGGGTCCTCGATCATTTTATACTTTAATTAATGTTTTTTCAAGTTTTTTTTTTTTTTATCATGTGTTTGTGTGGTTGTTGTGGAATTATTCTTCTATGTCTACGATATATGCCTCCACGTTTCCCCTCTTAAGACATCTTTTTGTTGGCTAGTTGCTCCTATATGTTTAATGTTTCTAATGGACTCACGGCTAGTGGTTACATTCATGTTTAGGTTAATTTTTGGAAGAAGTTTAGTGATACCTTCTATCTAAAAATATGTTTCATTGAAAACTAAGATAAATACATTTTATGTTTCTTTAGAAAACTCATTCACTGTTTGATTAAACGATTGTTTTTAAAGAATGAGTTTTGTAAAGAAGCATAAATGTATGTATGTTGTGGTGTGTGAGGTAAATTATGCGTATGATATGAACCTAGTCTCTAATTTTTACTTACTAACTTAAATGTGCTTGTGTGATTATTAGCAGTGTGTAAAGTAGTTCTATGCATTTATATTTAATTATATCGGAGATATTAATTATTACTATTTCTTTGATAACTTGTTGACATAATAAAAATATTGAAGACTTGAATAATAAAAAAATTTCTTTTTATTTCAATCTTATAAAAATTAAAAAAATTTACTTTTTTTATTTAAATGTGTTAAAAATAATAATAATTAGATATTTAACACGAGTCCAATCTTTATTTTTTTTTACATTTTGCTTTCTAATTATCAATAATTACAATTTGGTGATAGACATGTTTAGGGCTTGAATAGATAGATTTGGTGATAAACATGTTTAGGGCCTTTCATTTAATTCTTTGGGAGTTTTTCAATTCTCTGACGTGATTTTAAGATGATATTTTCTTTCTCTAACGGTATTGTGCTTCTTATAATATGCATTCTCGCATACCGCGAGTATTCCTCACCTTTTATTTAACATGCATTTAATTTTATGGTTTAATATTTTAATTATGATTTAAAAAAAAAAAATTTGTTATATTTTAGTCTTTTTAACGGTTTTGGGATGAATATGGATATTAGCGAATTCAGATTTAAAAAGTTGTTTCTCGGATTTGAAAAACCGGATTTAGAAACCAGATCTAAATCCGGTTATCCTAAAATTTAATATACTCAATCATATATATAAAATACACTATTTTCAATAATAATAACAAAATTTATCAAAATATTAGCTATAGTTTATAAAAAAATATCTTTTCAAATTCTTGTTTTTTTTTCTCTTGGGTGTGTGTGTGGTCGCTCGCTGGTCGGTAGGAGCACTGACCCATGCTCAAATACCAACGAGCCACTTGCAACACACACTTCAAATTCTTGTTAAAATTATTATATTAATGGATGCTAATTATCATGAAAATTAAAGTGTAAAAACACAAAACATAATAAATTAGGTGATGATGTGTCACCATTTTAAGATATGAGTTGATGATGTGGCATAATGTGAAGAGAGTCTATTTCACTTTATACTAGATTCTACCCCGTGCGGACGCACGAGAATTTTTGTTTATTTGTTTACCAAATTTTGTAATATAAATTTTTTGTATTTAGATATAATTTGTGTTATAGATATATTTTTTTCAATAAGTGACAAAGATTTATTTTTGTGTTTAGATATATTTTGTTTTGTATATTTAATTTTTTCTAGTATTAAATATGACCGTGATTATAAAAAACAGAATTCTAACCCGTCCGTTCATATTAATCCGAAAATGACCGCGATTATAAAAACATAATTCTAACTCACATGTTCATATTATTGTATAATATAAATATTAACTAATTTCAACTATTAAAAATTTAAGGCTGATTGATTATGATAAAAAAATATACAATAACATACTCCCTCTGTTTCATAATATAAGTTGTTTTTGATGTTTTGTTTTGTTTTAAAATATAAGTTGTTTTCACATTTTTATGCAATTTTTACCTTTATTGAATATTGTGTGACAAATAATATTATAAAGCCTTTTTATGATTGACTGAATTGTTTTTAATTTATATATTAAATGATATATTTTTTAAGAAAAATGAATTTTTTAATATTTGTACTTTTAGCTAAAACAACTTATATTATGAAACAGGGGGAGTATCGTTTATGATCTCTGTCATTATGAGAATATTATTTAAATTAAATCTAAATTAATATCTGGTTTATTATTTTGGTAAAGATATAATAACAGCTGATTTTGTGATTTTTGATAATAGCCTAATATAAATGTTTTCATGATTGGACACAAAAAATATATTTGTTTTAGTTTTGCTTGTGGTAAAATTCTTAATTTTGAATTTGAATAGAATAACCATTTCTGATTTAGATTTTATGATAATATTTTTTTAATAAATCTTTATTAATATAAACGAATATTAACATAATCTAGACAATCTCGAATTTAATTCTAAATTAACAATTCCTAAAATTGTGTGATTTTTAAAATATTAATCATTTAATATATGTAAATAAAAAATATTGAATTTGTATTAGTAACTGAATGTTGTCCATATGCATGATCAAATTTATGGTTGTGCAAATCTAATTAATAATATATTCCTTATCAGTTTGAAAAATATTCAATTGTAAATTTGATTGTATTAATAAGATTTAAATTTAGAAGTAAACATATTTTGTTATTAATTATGAATATTTTGTTTGTAACTGTTGATAAAATCTGATAAGATATTAATTTAGAATTAAAATTAATATATATATATATAATAAGATTAATTAATTAATTAAATTACTATTTAATTGAATAAGATTAATTAAATGAATTTTTAATTGAACAAAATTATTCTGTTTGGAAACATGGATAGTTATCCACAAAAATCTAAAGTTTAAAAGTTATCCAGAATATGAATAGATTTATATTGATATTTTCCTGTTTGGACACAAAATAGCACTTTGTTTTAATATATTAGATATTTCTATAATATTATTTAAGAAGACATTTTTAAAAATGAACTTTGTTTTGTAAGTTATTACATGAAATGCCATTACAAATAACAAAGAATAATTGAAATAGGAAATGATATAATAGTTTTTTAAAATTATTGATTAGAATATGGAAAATATATATTTTGCATTAAAGAGATTATTTATTATTACATTTCTTAATTATTTTTAATATTATATATTTTAAAATGATAATCAATTCATATATATTCAAAGAAAAAAAAATTATTCAAAATCTTGCTATATTTTTACTATAATTTATTATATTTTATTTGAATATATATCAAAACAAAAATTGAAAAATATTTTACTAATTTTATAAAAATTTAGACACAAGAAAACTATATACTTTTTAAGAGTTCGTAGACTAACCACAAAAACTAAATTCATTTAACGATGCATATTAGAGTTATGTTTTTAAGATTATAAATTTTTGCGGATTAGCCCGAATAATATTTTAGTTCACTGCAATACAGGTTAAATAGACAAATTATTACAAATTGACAGTTTTATCTCTAATCAATAATAATCATTAGTTAGTTATATTGTAAAATTCAGATAGAACCAATTTTCTTAAATTTCAAACCAATTTCTTTTAAAAAAATTACTATTATAGCACAGGTTAAATACTAGTATAGATAGATTTTTGAGTCATCATTTATTGAGAAGGGGATAACTCTAAATTTGCAACTTGTTGAATCTAAACGGAGAAAAAATAGATATACAAAATAATCAATAGTGCTCTTCTTCACTTTGGTTGCTTCCAATAAGGTACATAAGCACAATCCACAATTCTAAAACGGAATTTGATGAACCGAAACAAAATTTGATGGAAGAGTAAAACCGGGTGGATCACACAACAAACAGACATACAAGAACCACAAAGTAATCGTCTAGAGACGAACACATAATTGACGGATGATTAATTATGTACAGCTGCAAAAGATGTAAGGAAAAAAAAGAGCCTCTTTTACCTCCGCTATAGCAAATCCACGTTGCTCTCTGTATTTCAGGACGAAGAATCTATGGCTTCGACTTGTTGTCGAGCAAGATACTTCTCTCTTCTCTCCTTCTGATAGATGACAAAGAAAACTTTGGTGAATAAAAAAAAATATCGAATCCATGGGAGATAGAAAGTAAAAAAACGAACAACCAAAGAACTTAGATCTACAAATTACCCATTCATCTATGACAAGACCCTCCCCGACCACGCGAGGCCCTGTCTCTGGTGGAGGCTTCTTTCTTTCTTCAACTGCAGCTTCAGCTTCATCCACTTGACGTTTCAGTTTCTCTAGTGCCTGATCATTAGATCGTAATTGAAATTTGTTTTTATAGCATATGTGGTCTAATCAGCATGAAACTCTACTTAAAGCTTACAGCACTTGGGCGGTCCGCATCAAGAAAAATGACCCGAAGAACCCGCTCCACTATTACTTGATCTTTTTGCTCATCAAACTGCACGATAAACACACCAAAAAAATATGCATCGTTTGTCTTAAACTCTCTAAGACAGGTAGTTTGACAACCTATACCAATGGCATTGCAGTAGCCTATAAGAGTTCGAATAAGATTACTTTCAACGATGGATTTCTGAATAAACCGATTTAGAAAGGAGCGACATAACATACCAACTCGGGCACATACTCTACTCCCGGTTTCACTTTGAGGCTCATAATCTTAAACTTAACCTTGCTCTTCTGGTTTAACTGCTGTTTCTCATTGTTCTCTGGGTGTTCCACGAACTTGAACACTGCATTTGAACGTTAACAAGAAGCAATGGTCATAGGCTGTATTAACTAACTAGTTGGAGTAAACAAGACATTTTTGCTTTCCAAAAATCTCATTACCAGTTGCAAAGACGCTCTCTCCTGGAGCCAAAACTCCACCAGGGGGACGCATGTAACAACTTTTTGGTGCTGTTGTTTGGAACTAAACGAGAGGATACATATAGTGACTTATTAGGTGAAAAGTAGCATCTCAACTACAAATTAGACTAAAACAAGAAGTCAACTTCTCTGCTACAACTTGTTCCCAAACAAAAGTATCAAATGCGAGAATCAAGAGCAAAGTTGATGTCACTGATACATATACCTTAAATGCGGTATGAGATTTGCTAGTGTTTTTAAGCTTGATCGCGCTTCGCACTTGTTTACCAGGTTCATCTGAAACACACAAACCAACAATTTCATTGCCATTGATCTCGAAATTAAGAGCAACCATGGCACAAAAATCTTGATTACGTTTTCCAATTCGCAAAACCCCGTAGAGACTATTAACATCCAGAGAGAGAGAGAGAGTTTCTAAAGATCCTATGTTCAATTTCTAAATACAAAATCAATCAATTTCAGAGAAATGAGAAATCAAGGCGAAATCGAGCTAAGAAAGAAGCCGTACAAGGGAAATACAGATAGCTAGAAGGATCTAGCCGGAGACGACGGCGAGCAGGAAGAAGTGATCTCGCGACGGAAGAGACAGTCAAGGCGGAGGACGGCTTGGGAACGCCGGAGACATCCGTATTCCGATGTCCACGGCGGCTGCTACGGTAATTTTGGTTTGGGTTCTGTGTTGAGGACGAAGAAGAAGAAGTGGTGCTTCTCCTCTGCCAAAACGGGCATAGCCTGAAGAGCTTCTGACGGTCAGATATCGCCATCGTAATCAATCAATTTTCCGGTGACCGGAGAAACAAAACTTCAGCCTCCGGATAATCTATTTCTCTCTCTCTCTCTCTCTACGTCTTGTCAAATTTCGAAGAAGGAAGTAAGAGGAAGAATCGACAAAAAGAAATGGCGTTTTGTCTTGGCTTTTTTTAACGCCTGCGCGAGTCACGAGTTTTTAAACTCTAAA
Source organism: Eutrema japonicum (assembly GCA_030161315.1). NCBI lineage: Eukaryota > Viridiplantae > Streptophyta > Magnoliopsida > Brassicales > Brassicaceae > Eutrema > Eutrema japonicum. Next base: position 40,861,269 of record BSQW01000005.1, read on the forward strand.
ATTCGGAATTCAGATGATTTATTATTATTATAATTATTTGTACTGTAGTAGTTTATAAGTTTCAGTGAAGTCCGTGCAAATGTTAGTCCGTGTGAAAACGAGTTTTTGACAAACCAAAAAGTCCACCAAAGAGCTGTTTTTGGGTTTAGGCATTTATAGTGCAAAGGAATTGAAAATCTCTGTGTGTGGTTGTTGTGAATTAATTTTCATTCGTGTCGTTGTTATTCGGTTGGTAACCACCAAGGTTCGAAAAGGCACTAAATTTGTCTTGATATTGAGAGACAAAAAAAAGAAAAATCTTCATCATCTTCTTCAATGATCAAATTATCATGTGTGTTATACTTCTAGATGTATTTCCAAAATTTTGTAACAGACCATATGTCCGTCACAAAAAAAAAAAAATGTTGACTTTTTCAAAAAATCAACGATTTTTTTCGAAAAAATCGTTGACATTTTAAAAAAATCGTTTGACCGCCTAATTAACCGCCTAGACACTAATCGCGGCAGTGCACCGTCGACTAGCGTCTAAGCGGCTAGGCGGCCGCTTTTTAGAACATGGGTAACCACTATCTTTATATTATTATTATTTAAAAAGTTCATTTTAAAAACAATTATATTATTTCAATTAAAAGTCGTCGAAATTCTCCTGGTCCCGTGCAAACAGCTATGCAAGAAAACAAAACAGTGAAAGAGCTGAATTGTTCAACGGGCAATGAACCGATAAAAACATACCTCTCATAAAGAGGGAAGGTGGTGGTAAGATTTTCTCCCCGAAAAAAGAGCAAGGTGAAAGCTATCTCTCCCAAAATGAGGAAGTTGATCCAAATAGCTTATCCATAAATAAAGTTGGTGGTTCAACTATTGCAACAAACTATTTACTGATATGACAAGTAAATTTTTAAGGGCATTTCCAACCTTACTCTATTTCCCACTCTAAATTCTATTTTAGAGTAAAATCCTCTCCAACCCCACTCTATTTCCTACTCTAAAATAGAGTAACTCTATTTTTTACTCTATTTTTAGAGTAACTCTATTTTTCACTCCATTTTAGAGTTGAACTTTTTTATTTATAGAATGGTCCTTTAATTTTTATATCTTTGTAATTATAACTGAAACAAATAATAATAATAATATTTAAATACAAGAAAATCAATTTTACATTTAAATTACTTTATTATAGTATTTTTTAAAGTTAAAGGACCAATACGTTTTTGGAAAAAAATATGCTACATGATATAATGACCACATGTATAATTTTACATAATATGATAATCGAGGATGAGCGTGATTTCGATGCACCAATTGAAGTTGGAAGAGAAGTTCCACCTTCAGAGGTCCAAATTGATCATTTATGGGAAAAATACATTAATTGTGATGTTTAAACCAAAGTCTTATATGTTTTATTATTTTTATATGATGTGATGTAATTTTTCTTATGTAATAAATGTTTAATTTAAATAAAATATGGAAATTTTTGAAAGAAAAAAATAAGTTGGGTTAAATTGTAATTTTTTACAAATAAATGATATTTATAATAAAATAGAAATAGAATATACCATAGAATATTTCTTTTAGAGTGAAAAATAGAGTAATACATTGGAGCAAAATTCAAGAATTACTCTATTTTAGAGTAAAAAATAGAGTAATACATTGGAGATAGTCTAATGAAGTCAAATTCATTTTCTGGATTCATTTATCGACTCGTTTTATGGGTAATCATAGGACGCATCCCACAAATCTCTATTCTATATATGAATCACAGACACTGTTTTGATTTTTGATTCCGCCTTTTATCATTATGTCTTTCGAAGTAAATCTGACCTATCCTCTTCAATATGTTCACGCACAAGGCTACCCCCCAAAAAATCACATGAAAGTGGTGGTATTAATCAGATTCTCCTATGATTAATCTATTTTTATATAATTTGTTTTAATAGGATTCTAATAGCGCGGAGTATTTTTTTAAAAAAATTGTTTTAAAATTTAAGAAAAATTGTTTTGATCTTCTTTGGATTTTATAATATGCATAACTAATGATTATAGATAGAACTGTCAAACCGGACTAATCTATTTACTTAACCCATTTTATAACTGACTAAAATATAAACTTAAACTTACACATAATCAAATAAAAATATAACAAACTATGGTTAATTTTCTAAGAAAAAAATATATTATTTAGTAAATTGAGTATATTATCTATCTTTAAAATTAAAAATTAATATTTTGACTTACGAGACCCGTTTTTGTGAGCATTTGGAAATTAGAATCCTAACTCGTCCATGACGTGCTAACCCGCTTACTAAGAAAAAATTATAGTTAATTTTCTAAGAAAAATTATATTATTTAGTAAATTGAGTATACCATCTATCTTTAAAACTAAAAATTAATATTTTGACTTGCGAGACCTGTTTTTGTGAGCATTTGAAAATTAGAATCTTAACTCGTTCATGGCGGGCTAACCTCCTTACTTAACCCATTTTACGGTGGAGTAAAATATTATTCGGGATAATCCACAAAGAACTACAATATTGAAACACCAACTCTAATATGCACCGTTTAATGACTCTAGGTTTTGTGGTCAGTCCACAAACTCTTAAAAAAATCAATTTCTCGTGTCTAATTCTTTATAAAAATAAGAAAATATTTTTCAATTTTTGTTTTGATATATATTCAAATAAAAGTATAAAAATATAGTGAAAATATTGCAAGATCTCGAATATATATTTTTTTTTGTTTTGAATATGTGTGAATTGATTATTATTTAAAATTATATAATATTTTGAAGATTATAATAATTAAGAAACTAAATAGTAAATACTTTGGAAAACAAATACTTTTCATATGGTCTTCAATAATTTAAAAAAACAATTAAATCTTTTTTTATTTCAATTATATTTTCTTATTTGTAATGACATATTATGTAATAACTTACAAAATAAAATTCATTTTACTAAATAAAATTTTAAATAATATTATAGAGATATAAATCTTGTCAGTTTATACATCAATTTCATATATATGTTTATCTCCAATGTAAGATTTTATAAAACTTAATTTAAAATATAGCTAACTAATGGTTCTATTTAAACCGTTTTATATTGAACTAAAATATTATTCGGACTAACCCGCAAAAACTTATAATATTGAAAACATAACTCAAATATGGACCGTTAAATGACTCTAGTTTTTGTGGCTAGTGTGCGAACTCTTAAAAAAATAGTTTTCTTGTATTTAACTTTTTATAAAATTAGTAAAATATTTTCAACTTTTTTTATGATATATATTCAAATAAAATATAATAAATTATAGTTAAAAATATAGCAAGATTTTGAATAATTTGTTTTTAAAATATATATGAATTGATTATTATTTTAAAATATATACTATTAAAAATAATTAAGAAATTAAATATTAAATAAACTCTTTAATGAAAAATGTATAATTTCCATATTTTAATTAATAATTTTAAAAAATTATTATATATTTTTCTATTTCAATTATTTTTTGTTATTTATAATGGCATTTCATGTAATAACTTACAAAACAAAGTTCATTTTTAAAAATTTCTTCTTAAATAATATTATAGAGATATCAATAATAATATTCAGAGAACCCTAATCCATTATCTCTATAATATTATTTAATAAGATATTATTAAAAATAAATTTTGTTTTGTATATTATTACATAGTATGCCAGAAAAGATAATTGAAATTAGAAATGATATAATTATCTTTTAAAATTATTGATAAGAATATGAAAACTATTTATTTATTATTAAAAAGTTATTTACTATTTAGTTTTTTAATTATTTTTGATATTATATATATTTTAAATAATAATTAATCCATATATATTCAAAGAAAAAAATATATTCAAAATCTTGCTATATTTTTCACTACAATTTATTATATTTTATTTGAATATATATATCAAAATAAAAGTTGACAAATATTTTACTAATTTCAAAAAAAAATTAGACACAAGAAAATTATTTTTTAAAATATTTCGTGAACTAACCACAAAACTAGAGTCATTAAACGGTGCATATTAGAGTTATGTTTTAAAGATTATAGGTTTTGCAGATTAGCCCAATAATATTTTATTCCGCTGTAAAACGGGTTAAATAGACAAATTATTCCGTTTGACAACTGTATCTATAATCATGAGTTAAACATATTATAAAATTCAAATAAAAACAATTTTTCTTAAATTTCAAAACAATTACCCATGCTATAATTAGCGCGTGTTAAGTCCTAGTTATATATTAATTGAAAAGCATTATTAAAAATAAACCTTACATTGACATGTGATTTACAATATTAACATGTTGACATGTCATCATAAGAGAGTTTCTAAAACTAATATAAAAATAGATCTAAGTAACTAGACTATTTATAATTTATGTCACTCACATTAATTTGGTTAGAAATATTTTATATTGATTAGTTATTTAATATTTAGCATTTAATTTATTAAGATACCTTATGTCTTCCATTTGCTACCAAAATAAATTATTGAAAATTTAGTATATCATATTAATTATTTTCTTAAACACAAAATTATTTCTTTCATATTTGTTTGATTTTATTTTTGAAAAAAAAAATCATCACATCATCCATGTAATAAAAAGTCTACATGTTTTCACAAATGTTATAATTTGAATTTTTAAAAATAAACATAAATTACTCAAATGGTGAAAAAATATGTGTGTCTTGAAAGTTCCACATCAGAATTGAAAATGTATGGTGGTTCATAAATCTATTATACAAATAACCAAAATGATAAGAAACCATAAGAGTAGGAAACCTAATCTAACTTACAAAAATTATTCGGTTTAATATAGTTTTGTGGTTGAACTGTATAATTAAATTTAAAAGGTTAAATATTATAAATATTTAAATTTTATAAATACTTTAATATGATAAAAATATTAAAAATAAATTAATAAATTAGTTTGATCAAAAGATTAAGATATATATATTTTTTATAACTTGATCAAGAATAAAATCGACTATAAGACCATATAAGCAACCCGTATATTTACAATTATGTTATAAGACAAATACAATTGTAGCTATCTCTATAATATTATTTAAGAAGACACTTTTGAAAATAAATTTTGTTTTGTAAGTTATTACATGAAATGCCATTATAAATAACAAATAATAATTAAAATAGGAAATGATATAATAGTCTTTTAAAATTATTGATTAAAATATGGAAAGCATATATTTTTCATTAAAGAGGTTATTTCTTATTTAATTTCTTAATTATTTTTAATACTATATATTTTAAAATAATAATCAATCCATATATATTCAAAAAAAAATCTATTCAAAATCTTGCTATATTTTTCATTATAATTTATTATATTTTATTTGAATATATATCAAAAAAAAGTTGAAAAATATTTTATTAATTTTATAAAAAGTTAGACATAAGAAAACTTTTTTTTTAAAGAGTTCGTAAACTAACCACAAAAACCAGAGTCATTTAACAGTGTATATTAGAGTTATGTTTTCAAGATTATAAGTTTTTACGGGTTAGCCCGAATAATATTTTAGTTCATTACAAAACGGGTTAAATAGACAAATTATTATAAATTGACAGTTTTATCTATAATCATTAGTTAGACATATTATAAAATTTAGATAAAATCTATTTTCTTAAATTTTAAAACAATTTCTTTATAAAAAATTATTCCACGCTATAATTAGCGCGGATTAAATCTTAGTTTTTTGTAGTTACGTAGTCAACCCATAATTTTACGGTTACAAATATGAGCTAATATTTTTGTAATTATGTTTATATACATAACATTTACTTATTTTAATTAAAAAATTATGGTTAGTTTTCACTCCTCGCAGATAATCACCTAGTTTCATATGATTTGGCAAGTTAGTAACCATGTATGTAATTGTAAATCTTTCTTTTTTTTATTTGCCACTTCTCCAAGTATCTTGATAATAGTATAAAAAAAGTTATCGCATGGCCCGGCCAATAAAATTAAAAAAAGAGAGATTTCAAATATAAAAAGAAAGGTTTAAGAGGGTTTTAGATATTTTGTTAGTTTCTTCCCCATTACAGCTACAAGATGAACCAAATCGCCTGTGCAAGATCCGCCGGTAACACCGCGATTATGTCCCTCAATTATATCCGTCCACTTTACACAGCTCTGCCTCTACTATTAGCCGGAGCCACCGCCACCTCCAGGTCCGCCGCTACCACCGTCCGCCAGTTCAGTGTGAAAGAGTGAAGATGAAATGCTTTGCTTTGTTTTTTAACTATTCTTATTTCAGATAATTTTACACAATGAGCTTACAATGGCTTATATAGGGTTCTTGGAACAATCCAGAACATTGGCCATTCTTATCTAAAACTATACAGCTGGAAAGATAATTAGTCGTTGGAGACAGATTTGAGAGTATCAAATCTGTTATGAAGAATATTATCAAATTTGTTGTTATGAAGAATATTCTTCTTCCTCTCTGTAACGTCTTTTGCAGGTTCACAGGTTTTGGCGTTTGTCATAGTGGACTTCACAATTGTGCCTGTTTTCTTCTCTTGGGCTGTCGAGTACGTAACTTGAATTCGGTTACTCACATCCCCCCTCAAACTTGGAGTGGATGACTCATCGACGCCGAGTTTGGTCCGAAGCGCGACAAAGGGTCGCCGTGGAAGTGGTTTAGTGAAAATGTCAGCCAATTGATGGCTCGCCGGAATGTGCTTCGTTTCAATGAGTCCCAAGGCGACTTGTTCGCGAATGTAGTGATAATCCGTGTCGAAGTGTTTCGATCGATTGTGGAGAGCCGGATTGGCGCTGAGATATACAGCAGAAAGATTATCACATTGCAGCAATGTGGACTTAGATTGCTGAATTCCGAGGTCGCGGAGCAGAGAGGAGAGCCAAGTAATTTCCTGAGCTACTGCTGTGAGAGCTCTGTATTCCGCCTCGGTAGAAGATTTGGACACCGTCGGCTGTCTTTTTGCAGACCAGGAAATGAGATTGGGTCCTAGAAGAGTGCAAAAACCGGTTGTGGAGCGACGCGTCTCCTTGCATCCGGCCCAGTCACTGTCGCTATAAGCGGTGAGAGATAGGTCTGAGCTCCGTCGGATGTGGAGTCCAAGGTGAAGTGTGCCTTTGAGATAGCGGAGTATTCGTTTGAGAAGCCCAAAGTCTGAGATTGTTGGCGAGTGCATTCTTTGGCAGACGAAGTTGACCGCATACTGAATATCTGGCCTTGTGATAGTGAGATACTGAAGCTTTCCTGCCAGGCTTTGGAAGTAAGTCGGTTCTGGAAATGGATCATTATTGAGGTTCTCAAGACGTTGAGGCAGTGGTGTAGGCATTGAATTGCAGTCCGACATTGACGCTTGGTGCAGAATGTCAATTGCATAAGCCTTTTGATGCAGAAAGAGTCCATCTGAGTGTGACTCTATCTCGATGCCCAGAAAGTATCGCGGAGGTCCAAGATCTTTCATAGAGAACCGTCTGTTGAGAGAGCCAAGTAAGTCTTGTAGAAGTGTATCATCACTATTGGTAAGAAGTATGTCATCAACATAGAGCAGTAGTACCATAGATTTCCCATTTTGTCTGAATGTGAAGAGAGATGGATCAGATTTACTGCAGGTGAATCCGAAGTCAATCAGGTAGTGACAGAATGTGTCAAACCAAGCTCGAGGAGCCTGTTTTAAACCATAGAGAGCTTTAGTTAACCTGCAGACATGAGAGGGTTTGTTGGGATCCACAAAGCCAGGCGGCTGCAGCATGAAGACTGGTTCTTGCAGCTCACCGTGAAGGAAGGCATTGGAGACATCTAGTTGTTTGATTATCCAATCCTTGGATGTTGCGACGTCAAGAACCATGCGTATGGTGGCTGTTCTTACGACAGGACTGAATGTTTCCAGGTAATCCAGGCCTTCTTCTTGGTCAAAACCCTTTGCTACGAGTCTGGCCTTGAGTTTGTCTACTGAACCGTCTGGTCTTAGCTTAGTTTTGAATACCCATTTGCATCCCAGAATGTTCATGTCTTCAGTAGGTGGAACCAGAGACCACGTATGAAGCATATGAATCGTACGCATTTCATTAAAAACTGCTCCATTCCAGCCCGGATGTTTTAGTGCTGCAACAATAGATTTAGGTTCTTCTGTGTTGAATTTGGAGGCTAGAAGTGTGTACCTTGAATTGGGTTTATGAATGCCTGCCTTAGCTCTTGTTGTCATGGGATGAGAGTTATCTTGTGGCTCTTCTACTTGTGGTGCCACTGTTTCTACTTGAGCACTCTCAAAGTCTGGAATAATCGTATCAACAGTGACTGTTGTTGTTGCAGGTTCTGGAGTAGGTGTGACAATTGTTGGACCAGTAGCTGCTGATGGGGGAACCAAGACTCTAGAGACTTGTGGTTCATCTTGTGGCAGAGGAGGAGATGAAATGCTTTGCCATGCCTTGAGAAGAGAACTTTGATATGTTGGAACCAGAGACTGATATTTTGCTCGGAATGGGACATTTTCTTCATCAAAGACTACATGTCTGGAGATGTAGACTTTCCCTGTTGGTGGAAACAGGCACCGATACCCCTTGTATTGAGAGCTATATCCAAGAAAGACACATTGAAGAGACCTTGGTTCAAATTTATGATCTGCCATTGGCCTGAGATATGGATAACACGCAGTGCCAAAGACCCTGAGCATTGAGTAGTCTGGTTTTTTGTTGAGATGAAATTCAGAAGGACTGCAGTTATCCAAAACTGATGATGGAAGCATATTCCCGATGAAGTTTGCTGTACTGAAGGCTTCTACCCAGTATTTCAGAGGAGTGTGACTGTGAAACATCATAGAGAGTCCAAGCTCCACCAGATGACGATGCTTTCTCTCAGCGATCCCATTTTGTTGTGGCGTGTAAGGGCAGGATAGGAAATGTTTGATTCCACAGTTGATTAGATGTTGTTGTAATAGATTGCTTGTAAACTCTCCTCCTCCATCACTTTGGAATGTCTTTATTTTTGTATTGAACTGATTTTCCACCATTTTTTGGAATGCAATGAACACAGAATTGAACTCATATTTGATTTTGAGAGGATAGAACCATGAAAACCGAGAGTAATCATCCACAAACACATCATAATATTTAAACCCTTGGTTTGATACAACTGGTGAAGGCCCCCAAAGGTCACAGTGTATTCGATCTAAAGGATGTGATGCTCTTGACTGAGAAGAAAAAAACTGTAATCTAGAACTTTTCCCCATCTGGCAAGGCTCCCAAACAGGGGTGGTGCTGCTCTTATTGACTTCTATTTCCTTGTTGTTCTTGAGATGTTGGAGAATTTTTGAATTTGAATGACCCAGTCTCTGATGCCAAATGGCTTCTGTAGCTGCACAATGACGATTAGAATAAAGGGCAGTGAATTCTTGATTCTCCAACACATAGAGTCCATTACGCCGAGGTCCCTTTGACACCACTTTCTGAGTTTTTAGGTCAATCACACACACCTTGTTAGCATCAAAAAACACTCCACACGGATAATCATCACAAAGTTTGGACACTGATAGTAATGATTTCTGTATTGCAGGACAGACCAGGATCTCATTTAGTGGTAGTGTACCTGAAGGTGATGTAAGGGTAGTGGAACCAACATGCGTAATGGGGAGGTAAGTTCCATCTGCAACCAGAATGGTGTCGTTGCCGTCATACGGTGTTGCGGACTGGAGTGAGTTAGGATCGGCAGTGACATGAGCCGAGGCACCAGAGTCTGGGTACCATTCCTTACCATTGTCGTCTGATATACGCAGAGAGTTGAAGGCTTGAACTGTGTTAGAGTTTTGGTAGTTGTTATCAAACCTGTTATAGCACTTCAAAGCTGTATGACCAGTTTTACCGCATATCTGACAAGTTGGGCGTGTTCCTGTGTTGCCCTGACTGTTCTGATGCTGAGGAAAGCCTCTTCCTCTAGTGGAGTAGCCACCTCTTCCGCGATTCTGTCCAAAGCGTCCTCTTCCTCCCTGGTTCTGACCATAGTAGTTGGAGCTTGTTTGTTGGGTCTGAAAGGTTACATGAGGTGTGACTGTGGTTTCCTCGTATGACTGAAGCTTAGAGTCGAAGCCTTGGACCTCAGAGACGACATCATTGAAGGTCGGAGTTGGAAGCCTCGTGAGGGAACTCTGAATCACCGTAGTGATGGAATCGTACTCTCTGCCCAAACCGTTGAGGAACCCAAAGATTTTCATTGATTCAGCAATGGGTTTGCCTATGGAGCTGAGAGAGTCACATATAGCTTTGAAATCCCGACAGTAGACCGCAAAGGTCTTATCTTTTTTGGTGAGAAGTTGCAGGTTTCGACGAAGAGAGAACTCCCGTGCAACTGAGCCTTTGTTGAAATTTTCGGCCAAAGAGACCCAAATATCTCGTGAGGTGAGGAGATTGTGAACTGAACCAAGCACTTCTTCAGACAATGTGCCGAATAACCATGAGCGGACGAGCTGATCTGTGCAGAACCAGTGCTCGTACATCGGATTGGGTTCATCTGATCCGACATTGTTGTTGACGACGGTTCTCGTGGCTGCCGGAGGCGTGACACCTCCATTGACAAAGCCTATGAGTTTCTGACTGGACAGGAGAGACTCAAATTGGGTTTTCCATAGCAAGTAGTTGCTATCGTTGAGCTTCAAGGTGACAGAGCTCAGGACGTGGACATTACTGGGGAACGGATAAGGATTGAGAGGATTGGCCATTGAAGCACCTGTTAAGGTTTACAAAGGCTCTGATACCATGTGAAAGAGTGAAGATGAAATGTTTTGCTTTGTTTTTTAACTATTCTTATTTCAGATAATTTTACACAATGAGCTTACAATGGCTTATATAGGGTTCTTGGAACAATCCAGAACATTTATTATCTAAAACTATACAGCTGAAAAGATAATTAGTCGTTGGAGACAGATTTGAGAGTATCAAATCTGTTATGAAGAATATTATCAAATTTGTTGTTATGAAGAATATTCTTCTTCCTCTCTGTAACGTCTTTTGCAGGTTCACAGGTTTTGGCGTTTGTCATAGTGGACTTCACAATTGGGCCTGTTTTCTTCTCTTGGGCTGTCGAGTACGTAACTTGAATTGGGTTACTCACATTCAGCACTCCCGTGCGTACTCTCAACAGGCTTCAATCTTCCGTAGCTCGTCAGACGCCACTATCCTCCGGCGCCACAGCCATTGTCCGCCACTACAGCAGCTCCTCTCCCGGTCATCCTTTCAACAGGTTTTTAAGCTTAGGATTTCGTATACGCTGTGTGGAATTTGAACGAGAATCCAGGCATTTAGATTTTCACTAGGAATCTTAGGATCGATTGGTTAATTTTGTTTTCTGTAGCTACCGAATTGCGCCGCCGACGAACTGGGGAATCCAGATTGTGCCGGAGAAGAAGGCGTGCGTGATTGAGCAGTTTGGTAAATACGTCAAGACTTTGCCGTCGGGGATTCACTTCCTTATTCCGGGTGTTCATCGTATCGCTTATGTTCATTCCCTCAAGGAGGAAGCGATTCCGATTGGGAATCAGACTGCGATTACAAAGGATAACGTTAGCATCCACATCGATGGTGTTCTATACGTCAAGGTTTTATCTCCTTTCCAAGTTTGAGGCATCTTTGTTTCAGTTTTAAGGTGATCCTTGTGTCTATGTTGAGTTTTCTTCTTCTTCAATTGATTTGCAGATAGTGGATCCTATGCTAGCTTCTTATGGCGTTGAGAATCCAATCTATGCTGTTGTCCAGTTGGCTCAGACTACAATGCGTAGTGAGCTCGGTAAGATCACTCTTGACAAGACTTTTGAGGAACGAGATACTCTCAATGTGAAAATAGTGGTTCGTTCTCTATTGCTTCTTTTGTTTCTTGTTCAATCTTTTTATTCCCCTTAATGTAGATAAGAGTTTGTCAAATTCAGCTGGGGAATGCGTTATGCATTTGGTAGTTTATGTGTTGGGTATCACAAACATATGAAGATTTTGATTTTGAGATGGAATTATTCTTGCAGGAAGCCATCAATGTTGCTGCAAAAGATTGGGGTCTTGAGTGCCTTCGTTATGAGATAAGTGAGTAATTTCTCTGTTGACTCTTTGATGGTGTTAGCTGGACACCCTTTTTGCCTATTTCTAAACACACGTGTTTCCAGGGGATATCATGCCTCCTAATGGAGTGAGGGTTGCTATGGAAATGCAAGCTGAAGCTGAACGTAGAAAGAGAGCCACAATTCTTGAGTCTGAAGGTAAATATGCATGGGGTTATCCTTGCAAACTTATGTTCTGTGATTGAACTGTGTGCTTGCTACGACTCATTTCATTCAAATTCTTGGCTCAAAGCTACCCACTTTCCTTTCTGGTTTATTTGCATTTGGAACACAATAAAGACCTTCTAGTAATCTGTTTTTCCAAATTGACTTGAATAGGAGAACGCCAAGCCCATATCAATATCGCTGATGGTAAGAAAATTTTTGTAATCTTGGAATCAGAAGCTGCAAAGATGGACCACGTCAATCGAGCATCGGGTTAGTATTAACTACAGAATTTAGTAATAAGATGTCAAGCCATTCGTCAAAATTGTTTTATCACAACATTTTTTATTTATTTATTTGTGCTGTTGCTCTCCAGGTGAAGCAGAAGCAATATTAGCTAGAGCACAAGCCACAGCCAGAGGATTGACCATGTTATCTCAATCCCTTAAGGAAACTGGTGGAGTGGAGGTTAGTAAATGAGATCAAGCAGCGGTTTCTGTGCATGATTTCCAGAATTCTGAGCTGAGTTAATTGCTTTGGTGCTAATTCTGTTTGCACAAATTGTTAAGTCGTTTATTGCTGCTAAATCTTTCAAATGTAGTTTGATTACATATATCAGTAGCCAATGCATCAAGTTTTCTGAACCGTTTTTCCCTTAAATGATTCTAAGTAGAGATTTCCGTGGTTTGTTGAGCTTAAGTTTACTTGTTTTGCTTTTTAAATTGGGAAGTCATGCTTTATCGTGTTGAACCTTGCAATATGCAGGCTGCGAGTTTGAGAGTTGCGGAGCAATACATTCAAGCTTTTGGCAACATTGCTAAGGAGGTAAACAAGTTATTATGGAATACAACATACTGTACCAGATTCCACTGGTTTATCTAATCCAATCTACTTTCTAATCTCGTCCTCCCTTGGTATTAGTCTAATAGAGTAATGTTTTCTTCTTGTTAGGGTACAACAATGCTGCTTCCAAGTTCTGCTGCAAATCCTGCTAACATGATCGCTCAAGCTTTAACAATGTACAAAAGCCTCGTCCCCAATGGTGGTATCCAGGAAAATTCGTCCTCTGACGACATGGGTTCGGAGGCTAAACCTTTCAGTCTTCTGCATCGCACCTAGAAGCCATGGTAGCTGAACTAGGAAGAATAATTCTTTTGACCTAGGAAAGATTATAGTCAAATTTTTAGCTTTTTTTTTTTCCACATACGAGAGACTATCTTACCTTATTATAGTCATTTTGCAAACTAGAAAACAGATCTTAACTCTAATTTCTGAAAGGGATTTTGCACCATACTTGGTCCTAATGTTGGCTTTTGTTCTCTTACATCTTTATTTCAATATCAAACTCTAGTTCTGTTTTTTTGTTTTGTTTTGTTTCTCTATTTTGGTTGCTAGTGTCGAGAGTCTAATGGCACAGGGAAGAAACTGTGGATAATAAAATCAAAACGTAGAAGTAGAATGGTAGACAATAAGGTTTGTTAAGCTATTCTCAAAGGGCTGTTTTTGTGTTTGGCACTTACACAAAGGAATTGAAAATTGGTGAGTGGTCGTTGTGAATTAAATTTTGATTCGTTGTGTTTCATTTGGTTGGTAAGGCTGTGTATTTCACATTTCAGCACTTATTAGAGATTTTGAATTTGCATTTTAGTACCCAAAAAGTTTATGAAAATTACAAGGCATGTATACTACTAAATGGCTCACTTTTGTGCTCTGTGTCTCCCCCCTATGGTGCGTTGTCATAAACGAGTCCTCAAAACTTTAGATTGAAGATTATATTCAGAAAGTGATTATGCGACGTCCCGTTTCAATTTTGTTTCCATATATCTCGACACATATTCGTATCGTACGTATTTGCTAGACAATTTTTTGTTTTAACGCTGAAATCTTTATTTTATTATTAAAATTTTGAAACATACAAAGCTAGCGGAACCTAAAATTTTTATGGAGTCAAAAGCTAGCAGAAAACAAACTTTCTCTAGAGTCAAAAGCCGGCAGAAAACAAACTTTCTCTGGAGACAAAAGCCCTACGAAACGGAGATAAATGAAAAACCAAAACCATACAACTAAGTAAACCTATAAAACTAAAAGTCCATCGATGAAAAGAATGAACCGTTACAGAAAATGTAAAGAACTTATCAATTTATCCTAGACAAATTTATGTTTTACGTAATTTGTATGCTATAGTTTTTTTTTTTATCAATTCATTCGTTTTTTTTTTTGGGGTAAACTTATCAATTCAATTCATTCTTTAAATATTATCATATGATTTTATGCAATTCATATTTAAAACTTAGTAGGTTATTTGCAAAGTGAGATCTTATAAAACGTATCTCTAATTTTTGTTTAATAAAGGAAACAAATGTGACAATCTCAACACATGGCGTAATCAACCAAGAGCTTGTATTAGGTTGGTTTCCTTTCGTTGGAAGAGTTGTTATGCTGGTCCAGACAAGAGATCGACTTTCTGTGAGAGCATAATTATCACATTAACTCTTGGCCATCGGGGATGTCTGCTCAGACCTCAAAAAAATTAGTCTAGACTTCGGCCTACGAGCCTCCCGATTGTTTAAAAAAAAAAAAAATACATGGCGTAATCTTATAATTAATTAAACAAAATAAAAGAGGGTTCATAATAATAAGGTGAAAAATAATAAACCATTGTTTTTTTTATTTTGCTTCGGCTACAAGCCTACAAGCCAATGGTGATAACCACCCCACGAGTTATCAAAAAGCTCTTTTTGTTTTTTTGCCACTTAGTTCATGTATATAAGTAGATCAAAAATTGAGTTAAGAAAAAGAAATATTTCAAATTAAAACCAAAAGAGATTTGAAGAGGGTTTTTGTTTGGGCTTTCCTTCCTGAATTTGACGAAGATGAACCAAATCATCCGTTCAAGATCCGTCGCCAACACAGCCGTAAGGTCCCTCAGTTACCTCCGTCAATCTTCCGCACTTCTTCAGTCACCACTACTCTCCGGCGCCACCGCCCCTGTCCGCCACTTCAGTTCTCCCGGTCATGATTTCAGAAGGTATTTTAAGCTTAGGGTTCCGTATTAGGCTGTGTCAAATTTGAACGATTAGTCGAGATTTTTGGATTAGAGTTCGATTTCAGAAGGAATCTTAGGGTTGATTGGTTTGGTGATGTGTGTTTTTTCATATATATCGTAGCTACCAAATTAAGCCGCCGACGAACTGGGGAATCCGGATTGTGCCGGAGAAGAAGGCGTGCGTGATTGAGCGGTTTGGTAAATACGTCAAGACTTTGCCGTCGGGGATTCACTTCCTTGTTCCGGGTGTTGATCGTATCGCTTATGTTCATTCCCTCAAGGAGGAAGCGATTCCGATTGGGAATCAGACTGCGATCACGAAGGATAACGTTAGCATCCACATCGATGGTGTTCTATACGTCAAGGTTTTTTATCTCCTTTTCCAAGTTTGAGACATTTTTGTTTTAGTTTTAAGGTGATCCTTGTGTCTTATGTTGAGTTTTTTTTTTCTTCAATTGATTTGCAGATAGTGGATCCTATGCTAGCTTCTTATGGCGTTGAGAATCCAATCTATGCTGTTGTCCAGTTGGCTCAGACTACAATGCGTAGTGAACTCGGTAAGATCACTCTTGACAAGACTTTTGAGGAACGAGATACTCTCAATGTGAAAATAGTGGTTCGTTCTCTAATGCTTCTTTGTTTCTCGTTCAATCTTTTTATTCGCCTTAATGTAGATAAGAGTTTGTAAAATTCAGCTGGGGAATGCATTATGCATTTGGTAGTTTATGTGTTGGGTATCACAAACATATGAAGATTTTGATTTTGAGATGGAATTATTCTTGCAGGAAGCCATCAATGTTGCTGCAAAAGATTGGGGTCTTGAGTGCCTTCGTTATGAGATAAGTGAGTAATTTCTCTGTTGACTCTTTGATGGTGTTAGCTGGATACCCTTTTTGCCAATTTCTAAACACATGTGTTTCCAGGGGATATCATGCCTCCTAATGGAGTGAGGGCTGCTATGGAAATGCAAGCAGAAGCTGAACGTAGAAAGAGAGCCCAGATTCTCGAGTCTGAAGGTAAATCTGCGTGGCTTATTCTTGATAATTTATGTTCTGTGATTAAACAGTGTGCTTGCTATTGCTCATTTCGTTCAAATTCTTTGCCTACTCAAAGCTACCAAATTTACATTTCCGTTTATTTGCATTTAAACTCACAGTAAAGCCTGGTTTCTCATAATCTGGTTTTCCAAATTGACTTGAATAGGAGAACGCCAAGCCCATATCAATATCGCTGATGGTAAGAAAAGTTCTGTAATCTTGGAATCAGAAGCTGCAAAGATGGACCAAGTCAATCGAGCATCGGGTTAGTATTAACTATTTAGAAAGATTAACTATTTAGAAAGCAATTAGGTGAAAAACCCATTAATAATAAGATGTCAAGCCATTCGTCAATTTGTTTCATTACATTTGTGTTGTTGCTCTCCAGGTGAAGCAGAAGCAATATTAGCTAGAGCACAAGCCACAGCCAGGGGACTGGCCATGTTATCTCAATCCCTCAAGGAAACTGGTGGAATGGAGGTGAGTACATAAGATCAAGCATGATTTCCACAATTTTGAGCTCAATGAATTAACTTGATTACTTGGGTCTTAATTCTGTTTGCACAAATTATTAGTCGTTTATTGCTACGTAACTAAATACTACAAATGTAGTTTGGTTTCACACCTGCATCCAATGCATAAAGTCTTTTCAAATTGGGAACTCATGTTGCAATATGCAGGCTGCGAGTTTGAGAGTTGCGGAGCAATACATTCAAGCTTTTGGCAACATTGCTAAGGAGGTAAACAGCACAACATACTGTGGCAGATTCTACTGGTTATATGTTCCCTTTTGCTTTCTAACCTCGTCCTTCCTTGGGATTATCTAATAGTATAATTAATTTTGTTCTTGTTAGGGTACAACGATGCTGCTTCCGAGTTCTGCGGCAAATCCTGCTAACATGATCGCTCAAGCCTTAACAATGTACAAAAGCCTCGTCCCAAATGGTGGTGTCCAGGAAACTTCAGCAGTGGAATCCTCTAACAACCCTGCTAAATCGGGATAGAAGCCGTGGTAGAAGAACTAGGAACAATAATTCTTTTGACCTGGGAAAGCTTAGAGCCATTTTCAGCTTTTTCGTATGAGAAACAGTTATCTTACATCACGATATTCATTTTGCAAACTAGAAAACAGATCTGAAATGAGATTTTTGCACCAGATTTGGTCTTAATATTGGTTTTTGTTTTTTTACACCTTCACTTCAACTGCATTGCTTTAATAATCCTTATCTCTAACAAATAGCCATGTAATATCCAACTACATTATTGTTCTGTTTTTTTTTTTTTGTTGGGGTTTCTATTTCGCTGCTATTGTCGAGTGTGTAATGGCAGAGGAAGAGCTTGTGACCAGTTTTTGGAGAATATAAGGTTTAGGTTGGTTCTCCTGTTGAATAGGTCGTTGACAGAGAAGAGCCTCAAAGAATCTACGGTGACATGAATATTTAGTCTTTCTTCCTGAAATAGCTTCTTGTCTTGTGTGTCCGTACAACCACTATATATATCTCTTTGTTGTCTTCTCCAACATTTGCTCAGCCTCTAATAAAGAAGAAGAATAAAAAAAACAGTTTTTGTTTCATTTTTGTGGCTCCACAGTTCTTCCCTTTGTTTATTTGTTTCAAACCGATTCTTTCATTAAACACCATGGGAGGCTGTGCGAGCAAACCTAAGGAGACTAATATCCTTGAAACCTCTGCTGTGACTGAAAACGCTGTCGTCGAATCCGAAGCTGTATCTCAGGTTTTGTGGATCAATATCATTTGGTTTCTGCTAATGTTTTGGTTGAAAGATGTGTGATTCTTATCTTCTTTTTCTTCTTCCCGGGCGATTTACAGGAGAAGGCAGATGAAGTTGTTGCAGAGAAGAAGGAAGAGTCTTCTGGAGATGGAGCAGAGACACAGAAAGAAGCCGAGCCAGCCAAGCCTGCCGAGGCTGAGCAAGCTCCAGAGGTGGTGAAGACCGAAGCAGCTCAAGAAGCTGCCGTTGAAACTGTTCAAGAAGCTGCCGTTGATGAGAAAGCTTCTGGTGAGACTGAGCCACCAAAACAAGAGGAGGCTGCAACAGCCAATGATACCAAAACCAACGAAGAGCCACTTGTAACTCTTTGATTCTCAAATCTCAGTTTGTTGTAATAATCAATTCTGTAATTTGTATGTTTCTCACCACTGTTGTATTGCTAGTGTTGCCGCCACATTGTAACTTATGAAACAATAGATTTGTCATCTCCTCAAAATATCTATCACATTGTGATTCTTTCTTCATGTATAGCTTCTGTTCGATTTTATTCCCATTTATTAATAAGCTTTTTGCTAAAAAAATCATAACCTAATTCATTTCCGTTTTGTAAAGATGAGAGAAGTTTGGGAAAATCTTATTTGTCAAGATAAGGTGCCAAAATATGAGGAAATTGGGTTGATTGAAATTGGCTTTGTTACAATTCTTCTCTGAAACCAAAAAAAAAATGCAGACTTTATCAGTTGCATTCTGCAACTGTGCCCTAGTGGTTAGAAGAAACTCTATCGGAAACAGAAACAGTGTTAATCTGTGTTTAATCTCTTCTTCCTCGTCTTCTTCATCTTCTTCTGCTCCGACCCTTATTTGCCGATCAAAATCCAAATCTCAAGCCGATAGCTTGAGAGTGTTGGAATGGGACAAACTCTGCGATGTTGTCGCTTCTTTTGCTCGCACTTCTTTAGGTCGCGAAGCTACCAAGGTTCGATTTTGAAATTTACCGTATGTAGCTGTAGATTCTCTGCTTTAAACTCACATGGACATTTGTTGGTAATCCAGAAAAAGCTTTGGTCTCTTGACCAGACTTTCGATGAAAGTTTGAAGCTTTTGGATGAAACAGAAGCCGCCATTAAAATGCTTCAACATGGTTCCTTCTGTCTTGATCTCTCCAGCATTCATATCTCCTTGGTAAATTTTAATCCTCAATCGCTAAAGTAATAATAAGTTTTGTTATCAGTTTTGTAGTTTTGATGTAATACTGATTTGTGTGAAAGGTTGAATCGGGCATTCGTCATGCTCGGAGGAGGATGTCTTTGCGAGCAGACCAAGCACTTGAGGTGGCTTCTCTTCTTCGATTCTTCGAAACGTTGCAGCTCGATCTGAAAGCTGCCATTAAGCAAGATGGAGATTGGTACAAACGGTTTATGCCTCTATCTGAAATGGTATTTGCAATTTTTCTCCAAGTTCGATACTTTTTTTAACTTCAATATTGTGGTCTCATGTTCTCTCTTTGCTTCCTTACCTCTCTTGCAGATAATGCAACCTGTGATAAATAGATCGTTTGTCAAGTTGGTTGAGCAAGTTATAGATGCTGATGGAACAATCAAAGATTCCGCGGTTTGTTCCTTCTCTCACTTTGACTACAGTCTCAAGAGGCAAGATCCTTATGTTAACTCATCTTTACTGTTTCAGAGCAGTGCCCTGAGACTATCACGTGAGCGAGTGCGGACGCTTGAAAGAAAGGTCAAATAAGTTGAAGATTGTCAAAATAGTATCTTAAGACTCTAGTTTATAAGTTTTCATTGATATCTTAGTTCTGAGACTACATCTTGGTTACCATAAACATGTCTTGGGGAAGATAGCTTTTAAAGTAAGATTGTCTGAAACCCTCCTGTTGTCTCTTTTCAGCTGCATCAACTGCTGGAGGCTATTATAAGGAGCCAAAAGAATGAAGAATCGATCATGGTAAGTATTCCCTTACCATGTCATAGGAAAAAGAACAATCTTTATTGTGCCCCATTGATTATTCTAAAGAAAATTCCAGCAAGTGGCTGAAATTGATGGAAGATGGTGTATACAAATGAGCTCGAATCAGATGACTTCTGTTAATGGTCTTCTTCTTTCCAGGTTAGATTGAGTTTAAAGATTTCAGTAAGATTCTTTTAGATTTAGCAATCTATCAATGATCGATTGAACTAACAGTTCGTTATCATTGACCAAGTTATGCTTCTCTGTCAGTGGTTTATCTTCAAATTCTATCTCTTGAAGGTAATATGTGTTACAGTGATTCAGGTGGAGGGACTGCTGCTGAGCCAATAGCTGCTGTCTCTATGAACGATGAACTCCAAAGTGCGAGGGCATCAGTTGCAAAGGCTGAGGCAGATATTCTTGCAATGCTAACTGAAAAGGTAATTGAGTACTGATTTTTTAAAAAGTTGGAATTTTAGTTTTCCTTTGTACTGCTTTCTGCTTGTTGACCATTTTGTTCATTTTGATGCAAGCAATACAGATGCAAATGGATCTTGATCAAATCGAGGATGTGTTGAGCTACTCAATTCAGCTGGATGTGGTAAGTATGCTTTTATTACAAACCATTTCTCCTTCCATTAAAACAAATTTCAGCAACATGAGCTTCCAAAAAGAAGATCTTACGTGTGTTTTCTTTTTGTGGCTAGGTAAACGCTCGAGCAACTTACAGTCGTGCATATGATGGTGCACATCCTGATATATACTTACCACCTGAAGATGGAGTTGGATGTTTGTCTGCTGGAGACGACTCATTGGAGAATAACTTCTCAAGTGAGGAATCGCTCCCTAGAAAAGAATGGTTGTTGTATCTACCTAGATGTTATCATCCTCTATTGCTTCACCAACACAAGAAAAGCATAAGAAAGACGCGGGAGTCTGTAAAATATCATAAAACAGTAAGTTACTAAATGATCATCTAGATTAGTGATGCGTTTTAGCTGAAGTTAATAAATACTTGGCTGATTTTTCAGACAGACACGGTATCAGGAGCTCCCCCAATTCCAGCTGATTTCCAAATCTCTAAAGGCACTAGAGTTTTAGTTATTACCGGTCCAAACACAGGAGGTAAAACCATTTCCTTGAAATCAGTTGGACTCGCTGCTATGATGGCAAAATCAGGTAAGCCATATGTAACTTACAATTTCTTCTGTTATTTGCTTCTGTGAATTCAAAACTACACCAAATGATTGTAATGCTTTTTGTAGGTCTTTATGTTCTATCATCTGAATCTGCTCGTTTACCTTGGTTTGACAACATTTATGCTGATATTGGTGATGAACAATCCTTGCTGCAGTCACTTTCTACCTTTTCGGGTCATTTGAAGCAAATTAGTGTAAGTCTGTTTCTCTGTCGCTGTCAGCCTTTCACCACAAGACGATATACTGTCAACAGATGTCTCCTTATCTCAGTGATGGCTCAGGACAATTTATTCTTATGAAAAATGGACTTGTTAAATCTTACGACAACATGGTTTAATGGGCTTAGATATACATTATCAGTTTTGATATAACTTTTTATCGGGGGAATGATTCATTTAATCGGTTTGGAAGATTTAACTTTGTTATATATATATATATATACCTTATTTTTCTTACTCTGATTGGTTAACTTGCAGGAAATTATCTCGCATTCAACAAGCAGATCCCTTGTGTTGTTAGATGAAGTAAGTTAAAAAACGGGACATGTCTGTCTAACTTTGGAAAACCGAAATATAGTGGCAAAGCCATTACTTGGAGATATCTGCTTTAAACTGTTGTGCTATTAACAGGTTGGAGCAGGAACAAATCCGCTTGAAGGAGCTGCATTAGGGATGGCAATACTCGAATCTTTTGCGGAAAGCGGTTCTCAGCTCACAATGGCAACTACACATCACGGAGAGCTTAAGATGCTTAAATACAGGTTTTAGTCTGCACCTTCCGTTTTCCTTGGATCATCCAAGGTCTTAAAGAGTATAAACTTTTTCCTTTTTTTTTGTATTATTTGCAGCAATTCCGCCTTTGAGAATGCTTGCATGGAGTTTGATGACCTGAACTTAAAACCCACTTTCAAAATCTTATGGGGAGTACCAGGTTTAGCTACAGATTCATCTATACTCATAGTGATCTATTTACTTACCCCTGAACTGGAGTTGGAGTTAATATGTTTCACTCAAATGATTGTCAGGTCGCTCAAATGCAATAAACATAGCCGAAAGATTGGGGCTTCCATGTGATATCATCGAGAGTGCTCGTGAACTCTATGGCTCTGCAAGTGCTGAGATCAATGAGGTCATACTTGACATGGAGCATTACAAGCAAGAGTATCAGAGGCTTTTGAACGAGTCACGTCGTTATATAAGGTAAGAATTTATGGTTATTTCAGAGATTGAACAAGATTCAAGACCCAAGAGTCAGGAGATTGTACATTCTTATGAGCTTTATGTTTATGTTTTTCTCTTTTTGGTTCTAGGCTCTCAAGAGAGCTTCATGAGAATCTACTTACAGCAGAAAGGAACATTAACGACCATGCCACTACAGAAAGACTAAAGATGAGACAAGAACTGATTCAGGCTGGTTCGATTGCTCGTTCTACGCTTCGCAGAATGTTGCAACAGTTTCGCGCATCTGCTGCACAATCTTCTCGGTCAAAGGTAGCTACACAACTCCAAACAAAAGTCGAAACGACTAAGGATGGAGATAATGGAACTCGTTCATCATCTATGGTAGTCAGACGACCAATTTCTGGTATCTAAATAAGTTTGAGCCCTTTTGAAATATATATATTATCTGGTTTCGATCATTGAAACTGAACCATGTTTCTGCGCTAACAGAAGATGCTGCACAAAAGGGAAATACTAAGCTTCCTGAAGTCGGTGACTCGGTGTTTGTTTCTTCTCTTGGTAAAAAAGTGACTGTTTTAAAGGTAGAACAGTCGAAGAAAGAGATCTTAGTTCAAGTAGGCATCATGAAGATGAAAGTGAAACTGACTGATCTTGTGGCCTGAGTCTCTTAAATTCATCAGTGTCTAAACCAATACCGGTATATTAGCTTCTAGTACAAAGGATGTAACTAATGTGATACGAAGAAACATCACCTACTTATAGCATATATACTTGTTGTATGCTTCTTAAAAAGCATGTGGTCTAAGTCTGTACAGATTGGGTATTGACAATACATGTGAGTAAATGTTTTATTTAATCAGAAGCTCCTGTCTTTTTCTCTGTTGATTCAACATTTGTCTTGTTCAAGCCTATGCGCGAGAAATGGGGCTTGAGGCCAATCCAACATTGGTAGTAGTCGTGATCAAGGAAAGGAGACTCCAGAGCCCAATGGCAGACTCTAGGGATCAAGGCTGATTCGAACATGAAAGCCATTGTACCTGTGAGTTTGGAAGGAGCCATTGCATTTACACGAGCAATAGTTGCCTACAAAATCATTACAAAAATGCTTCAGACTTCAGTTGTTTTTTCACATTCAATAGGTCAGATATGATCTCGGAGGAAAATGAAATCAAACTTGTGATTGCTGCTGCATAAGATGGATTGATACCTCGTATGTGGTTGTATCTGGACCATGAGGTGTCATACAGCTATGAAGACTTGCGCCGCCAGGGAGAAATCCATCAGCTTTGGCCTGTGAAAGATGGATTTAGCATCAAGATTTCACTAGGAGGAAGAACACAAGCCAGCAATTGATTTGCTGAAGCAAGAACTTAAAGCATTTACCTCGTATGCACCATAGATTAGGCCCATAAATTCACTCATGCAGTTACGATGATAGTAAGGAGGTCGAAAAGTATGCTCGGCTACCAACCATCGAGGAGGGAATATAACAAAATCAAGTAAGGCCACACCAGGTTTACCCGTTGGTGCTGTAAGAACTGAGAGTATAACCCCCGAAAGAGTAATTTACATTGAATGTCAGCAATCAACTGATAACAAAACTGAAAGAACATAAGAGTAACAGTTAGGCATAGATTTAGCACTCTTACCAGTATTTACAGATGGATCCCCATGATCTACAAGGACAGTGTTGAATGGACAGAACTTCTGCAGGTCATACTGCAACAGATGGAAAATG
This sequence comes from Eutrema japonicum, assembly GCA_030161315.1. NCBI lineage: Eukaryota > Viridiplantae > Streptophyta > Magnoliopsida > Brassicales > Brassicaceae > Eutrema > Eutrema japonicum. The sequence goes on from BSQW01000005.1 coordinate 40,885,426, forward strand.
ATATCTTCAGGAAAAATGTGTTTGTTTTTCAGAGCTTAGGCTCATCAATAAACATGTATTCACCTTATAAGGCACGTAATTGCCATGCCAGGCGACCACATTGAATGGAGAGAAATCTTGTTTAGCAGTAAAGAGTTCACCGCCAAACTTCTGAACAATTGTGTATTCAGGCCGGAATCCTTCCTCAAACCATGCCGTTGGTGCAAGAAAATCTCTTGGTGCAGCAAGACCATTGGCACCTTTACACATCCAACGATAAATATTCTTATTGGGGCGGTTTTTATAAATACAATCCGGGGTTATTCAGGTTGAGTCAAGAAGAACCCGAGTACCTATTGGTCCAAGATCAGGAAGCTGAAAATGAGCACCATAGATTTCAGCAACATAACCACGCGATTTTCCGTCAGGTAGATCTATGGAAAAACGGAATCCTTGTGGTATGACAGCAATTTCACCCGGAGATACCAAAAGCCTTCCACACTCAGTTTCAAGCCATAGCCCTAGACACCCACTCACAATATCAGAACAAAACTAAACATTTATGATTAATCTTAATTCCTTCCCAAAAGATGAACTTTATAACAATGAATAAACCCAATCTTGACCGTATAATATATATACACAACTTCAAAGTAAGGCATTGGGACTAACTTACTTCCTGCCTGAGGAACTAACAAGAAGTCACCATCAGCGTTGCAAAATGCAGAGTCTTTCATTCCTTTGTTAGCAGTGTACCTTCAAAGCAAAGAATACTTATCTATCACTGATCTAAACCAAAGCATTTAGCACAAGAGAAGAAGAAGAAGAAACTAAATCTCTATACATGTGAATTGCGAATCCATGGCGAAGAAACGAGCTTCCAGCTCCACAAATAGTGTATAACCCATCAATGAAATCAGTTGGCGAATCAGGAATATCCTCAGGCCTCCAACGAAGCTGAGTCGGATTCGTACGACTGTTCGATGCTTCGAATTCACTCACAAGCTTCTTATGAGCAGGCACTCGAGGCTTGAACGGTTCGTGTGTGACCGATGGTTTGATCCGATACAACCAACTTCAAAACCAGATATCAAGAATGAACATGAAAGTCAAATTGAAAAATAGGATCAAAACAATTGCTAAAAAAGAGTATAAGAACCTTCGTTGATTGAGCTTGCGAGGGGAAGTGAAAGAAGTGCCGGAGATCTGCTCGGCGTAAAGACCGTAAGGACAAACAAGAGGACTGTTCTGATCTGGCGGCAAAGCGCCGGCTATCGCCTCCGACGAGAAGTGGTTACCGAAGCCTGATTGATACTCTAACTCTGCAAGCATCTCTCCCATGGCTTCTTCTTCTTCACATCGGAGAGAGTGAAAGAGACGACGTCTGATTTTAAAACTCCTTTCCTAAATTAAACAGAGCCACTTATTAGTTGGGCTTTGGCATAAATGGGCTTTTAACAATCAGGCCCAGTTTTAGTTGAATGCTTTTTGTAAGTCGAGAATAAGTCCTTACTTTAGTCCCACATCGGAAGTAGTAGTCAGGTTGGTAGGTCTCACTTAGATATAAAAGGAAGAGACTTTCGAAGTCTGAAACTCATCTTTGCGCTTGGGGCAATGACGCAGCTAATGAGGTACTAACCGAGGCGCGTCTATTGCTGGTTGAAAACTATTTCCAAACCCCCTCTTGGGCCCTCGTTTGTCTTGGGCCTTCGAGAATTTCTGGAAGGGCTCCCTTCGGGGTAAAACCCTATAATTTTAATGTTTAATATTTTTAAAATAATCTGTAGTTTAGTTTATTTGTTTGACATTTATTAACCAACGAGGGTTTATAATTTAATTTTTTTAAAACCTGTGAAAAAGGTAAAAAAATATTATTTTTTATATAATCTGTGAAAAAGGTAAAAAATAATATCTAATCTAGGGTTTTTGGATTTAAATGTATTAGTAAATGCTTGGTTAGGATGAAATCAATGGTCGTTTCACAACGTTATAACATACGTCTGATGGAAAATAATTAAAAAACATCCATATTTTTATTCTCTTCTAATATGGTAACACACATTGCATTTTTATTCGACCATATTACTAAATCTTATCTCATTTTAAATCACGTCACTACCACATTGGCTAAAAGCATTAACACAAAGAAAGTATATTTTGTCACATAATAAGCCAATTCACAAGTCCCAACTGTACTCAAATCGAATTGTTGTAGGCTTTAAAAAGGTTATTGGGTTTAAACAAAAACGGGGTTTAGTGATCCATAAAGCCCATCAAAATAGCAAACGCTTGATCCCACATCGGATACAATAGTCAGAGACACTGAATCAAACGGACTATAAATAAGACGCAAAGCTCGTCGAGTATCTCACGCAGCCGTGAAGTGAAGGCAAAGCGAACTATTTTTTCGCCTTTTACTAAAGAATACCGTGTTTTCTCTGCTCTTACCGGCATATGCTTATTTTTGGAAAGGGTTTATGTTAACATAAACCCAACATCAATTTTTGAGTTTGAATTTAATGTTTTAACGAACGAAAATTTCAGGTTTACAATTTATATTATAGTTACACGTTACCAATTATTATTAAGCAGGATCTTCTCAGGTTCTCATTATATGATAAGTTTCCCCCACGCCATTGGATCATCTGGGAATCCGGCGAGCTTCAGCCACCGGCGTGTTTATCCTAAGCGTTTGCGCAGGCGCCGCCGCCTCGATAGTCAGTATCATCGACGCTAAGACCGATTAATCCTAGTAAAGTTTGCTTTGTATTAAGAGGAGAAAAGCTTACATTCTTAGCCAAAAAAAAAAAAGAAGTTTGCTTTGTAGTACGTTTTGTCTCGGACAAAGTATCCTACATCGGATGAAGAGTGTGCGAAGAACATATGAGATATTGGTATAAGAATGACTCAATAGATGGCAATCCAAACGATTTATTAACAAAAGCCCTCCATCAATTCTTTAGTTTGAAATGTTTTAATATAATTCGACCAGTTGAAGTTTTTCCAAACTCGTATAAAGTGATAAGTTTATTTTCTTAGTAGTATGCATTCTCTCGCAATTTACCATTGATTATTAAGCAGAATAATCTTGAGGTATATCGACACATGGAATTTTGTCCCGCACCATTCTATCAAAGGTACAAGTTCCAAACTATTATCATCTTGTGTTAGTACTAGTCCTGCTTGTATAGCGAATGACATCCTTTGTTAGTGTTGATGAAAATGTCTTCAAGCACGGATGAGTATGGATAGTAGATTTTTTCAGAAGATATTTAAAGATTAATATCCAAAACTAAGAACAGCGGAAATGAGACGACCAAGATTGAAGGGATAAAAGAGAAGCGATTAAGGCAAACAAAAGCATATATTTCTCTACCTTTTGGGTAAAGTTTCTATTGTAAAAGCTGTTAATATTAGTTTTATACGAACAGAGTACTATTATGAGTTCTGTCTCGGAAGAATGATTTACATCTATGTATAAGAATGTCGATATGCATTTTCGTAAACTAACTCTGTCTCACATTGAAAACGTTACAAAAGAGATTTGGTGAAGAGATACATTAAATAGTTTTGGATATGATTATTGAACTTTTAATTTTTTGGGGTGTAATTGATATACTACCAAATTGGAAAACCTAATAAATGTTTTTCCTTTTTATATTAATTTTGCCTTTTAAGATAATTTTTTTTTTAATAACTTTATCTTTTAAGATTTTGTATCATAATTTTAAAATTTTTTATTAATCGATTTTAAATTTATCCAACTTTGACTTGATACGTGTCGCGATAAGGTGAATTAGCAACTTTGAAACATTGAGTTTTATATAATAAAATTTATAATAATTCTAAACTGAAATATTTTTTTTCTTTTAAATTTTTTTTTTTGGCTTTTATTTCTTTTTAAAAACTTTAGAAAGGTATATATTATTATATAGAGTTTTGTCGTGGTTGTATATTAATAGTTTTTCTTTTTAAGTTTCATTTTATCATAATGGAAATGATTATAAACTTGTAAGTTTGGTCGTATATTAATAATTATTTTTTTAAGTTTAGAGTATATTTATAATTTTTTTATAAAGTTTGGTCGTGGTTGTATAATATAAACTTTTAAGTTTTCTTTTGTCACTTTACTTTATTATAAGTTTTCATTACTTATATTTGTATTAATAAGTTTCTTTTAAATTTAGAGTATATATTTAATTTTTTATTTTTTAAAAGTTTGGTCGTGGTTGTAGAATATAAACTTTTAAGTTTTCTTTTGTCATTTTACTTTATTATAAGTTTTCATTACTTATATTTGTATTAATAATTTTCCTTTTAAATTTAGAGTATATTTTTAATTTTTCCTTTTTTTAAGTTTGGTCGTGGTTGTAGATTATAAACTTTTTAAGTTTTATTTTGTCATTTCTTTTATTATAAGTTTTCCTTACTTATTCTTGTTTTTTTCTTTTTTTTAAGATTGCATTTTTTTAGTTTTACTTTTTTAATATTTACTTTAATTCATTTTGATTTTTTAATTAAATTCACACATGTCAAAATCTAAATTAACCGTGACAAATATCACAATCTCGTGACTGAGAATTATCCTACGTGTCACACTCACGTTAAGAGATTCAGTTTTATATAATAAGAAGATAGAGAATAAAAAACGTGAAAATCGCATTTTTAACCTTCAAAGTACAATTCACTAGCACTTTAAAACTCAAAACTTTTTCACTATCATTTTAAATCATCAAACTAAAGAAACTCTCATTTCAAACAATCAAATTAGCTCCGGAGTTTGCGCCGTAAAAAAACTTAACGGAATTGTTCATTTTCTGTTAAAAAATAACGATGTGGCTTTAAATATATATAATTTTAATAATAAAAAAATTGTATTAACAAATTTTTCTTCCGTTATCTAAAATTGGTGAGAACACGAAGCTTTTTAGTGAGGAAGAAGTTACAGTATATTTTTTTCACATAATAAGCTAATTCACAAGTCACAACTGTACTCAAATCGAATTGTTGTAGGCATTAAAAAGGTTATTGGATTTAAACAAAAACGGGGTTTAGTGATCCATAAAGCCCATCAAAATATCAAATGCTTGATCCCACATCGGTTACATTAGTCAGAAAGACTGAATCAAACAGACTATAAATAAGACGCGCAGAGCTCGTTGAAGAAACTCACACAGCCGTGCAGTGATGGCAAAGCGAACTATTCTTTCGCCTTTTACTAAAGAATACCGTGTTTTCTCTGCACTTAGCGGCATAAGCTTATTTTTGGAAAGGGTTTTTGTTAACATAAACCCTCCATCAATCTTTGAGTTTGAATTTTATGTTTTAACGAACGAAAATCTTAGGTTTACAATTTATATTAGAGTTACATGTTACCAATTATTATTAATCAGGATCTTCTCAGGTTCTCATTATATGATAAGTTTCCCCCACGCCATTGGATCATCTGGGAATCCGGCGAGCTTCAGCCACCGGCGTGTTTATCGTAAGCGTTTGCGCAGGCGCCGCCGCCTCGATAGTCAGTATCATCCACGCTAAGACCGATTAATCCTAGTAAAGTTTGCTTTGTATTAAGAGGAGAAAAGCTTACATTCTTAGCCCCCAAAAAAAGAAGTTTGCTTTGTAGTACGTTTTGTCTCGGACAAAGTATCCTACACCGGGTGAAGAGTGTGCGAAGAACATATGAGATATTGGTATAAGAATGACTCAATAGATGGCAATCCAAACGATTTATTAACAAAAACCCTCCATCAATTCTTTAGTTTGAAATGTTTTAATATAATTCGACCAGTTGAAGTTTTTCCAAACTCGTATTAAGTGTTATTTTCTTAGTAGTATGCATACTCTCGCAATTTACCATTGATTATTAAGCAGAATAATCTTGAGGTATATCGACACATGGAATTTTGTCCCGCACCATTCCATCAAGTATACACGTTCCAAACTATTATCATCTTGTGTTAGTACTAGTCCTGCTTGTATAGAGAATGACATTCTTTGTTAGTGTTGATGAAAATGTCTTCAAGCACGGATGAGTATGGATGGTAGATTTTTTCAGAAGATATTTGAAGATTAATATCCAAAACTATTAAGAGATATAGGCTTATTGGGTATATATGTATTGGGCCTTATATAGTTAGGATTATTTTACCTCTGTATATATAGAGAATTGTCTCCTTTGTAAAACCCTAATCAGAAATATACAGAATTTCAGAGAGTTCTTCTGATTCTTACATGGTATCAGAGACAAGTTATTCTGCACGGATTTTGCACGGGATCGATTTTTGTACGGGATCGATTTCTGCACATGATCGATTTCTGCACATTTTTGCACAAGATTGATTTTTGAACGGTTTTTGCACGGGATCGATTTCTGCACAGTTTTTGCACGGGATCGATTTCTTCACAGTTTTTGCACGAGATCGATTTTCTGCACGGTTTTTGCACGAAAATCAGACACGCGATTTTGCACGAATTTTGCACGGTCGTCGTCGAGGTTAGGGTTTGGTGACAAATTAATATTCAATTGAGTTGTTTATTTGTGATAATGGAGAAGATGGGAGTTGAGAAAACAGGATCTGCGGAATGCGTTTCTTTGAAAAAGTTTGGTTTTGAGCAGAATGTAGGTGCGGAAGGCCCTTTGGATATGATGAAAGACGAGGCTGCGGAAGGCGCTTCATGTAGACATAATACTAGGGTTGCACACACACATGTTGTGTCGACTCATGCTATGACAGGACTGAAGAAAGAACAGTGGGATCGGCTATTGAGTATGATAGAGCCAAATACATAATCTGCAAACAGTGTTATTGGTACGAGATATATAGATGAGTGGATTATTGATAGTGGTGCATCGCACCATATGACAGGTACATTGAGGGACATGTTCGATGTGCATCCGATCTCACCATGTTGGGTGGGTCTGCCTAATGGAAATGTGGTTGCTGCTGATAGAGTAGGAAGTGTGGTATTGACAGAGAAGTGTACTTTGACACATGTGCTCTTCGTCAAGGAACTTAAGTGCAATCTCATCTCTGTGTCACAAGTTATTGATGAGATGAATTGCATTGTGTGGTTCTCGAAGCAGTTGTGTGTGTTGAAAGATATTGCTTTGCAGATTCCGATCGCAATGGGTGAAAGGAAAGATGGGTTGTATTTTCTTCAAGGTACTCATAAAAGTGTGAATGTGGCGAAGGTTAGTAAGGTGGGGTCTCTGGAACTTTGGCATCGAAGAATGGGACATGCTTCTGAAAAGGTGATTAAGAAATTGCCAGAAGTGGATCAAAAGAGTGGTGGTGTCTCTGATTGCGATGTTTGCTTCCGAGCAAAGCAATGTCGTAATGTCTTTCCTGAGAGTACGGAGAAGAGTAAGGAGTGTTTCGAGATGGTTCATTGCGATCTCTGGGGGCCATATCGAACACATAGTTTGTGTGGATCTTCGTATTTCTTAACTATTGTGGATGATTATTCCAGAGCTGTGTGGGTCTTTCTTCTTCGTGATAAAACACAAGTTCAGAAAACAATGATCGATTTCTTTGCTCTTATCCAGCGACAGTTTGAGAAGCAGGTGAAAATCGTGCGAAGCGATAATGGGAGTGAATTCATAGTGATGAAGGAGTATTTTCGCGCATCTGGGATAATTCATCAAACTTCATGTGTAGGAACTCCTCAACAAAATGGGCGAGTGGAGCGAAAACACCGTCATATATTGAATGTGGCAAGAGCGTTGAGATTTCAGGCAAATCTACCAATAGAACTTTGGGGTTATTGTGCTTCGAGTGCTGCATATCTAATCAATCGTACGCCGTCTATGTTACACAATGGTAAGAGCCCGTACGAGATTATATTTGGAAAAGTCCCTGCTTATAGTGAGATACGAGTGTTTGGATGTTTAGCATATGCTCATAATCAGAAACGGCATGGAGATAAGTTTGCGAGTAGAAGCAGGAAATGTGTATTCCTGGGGTACCCTTATGCGAAGAAGGGGTGGAATCTTTTTGATTTGGAGACACGTGAAGTCTTTGTCTCACGGGATGTCACCTTCATTGAGGAACGATTCCCATATTTGGAGCAAAAAGATCAGGTGGATGAGCCACCTAATTCTGATCTAAGGACGTTATTTGTGGATGATAGTGTTGGATTTGATGATATAAGTCATGTTTTGACAAGAGATACAGTGACACAGACTCCAGTTGTGTCAGACAAGGTTGGAGAAGAAGATATGCAAGCTATATCAGCAGGAATACGTGATATGTTGGGAATTACAGGGCCACAGACTGACCCTGAATCAGTTACACAGTCTGAGAATGTCGATGAGTGTCGACCGATACCAGCCAGTATCGATCGACACCTGGTGGATCAACCTGCAGCAACAGAAATTTTGGGACGCGGAATGCGACAGAAACAAGCTCCAGCCAAGTTACAAGATTTTGTGTGCAATACGACATTTGCAATGAATGCGTCTGCTGTGAGTCAGGAATTGATTAATGATTATGGGATTGAGAATTTTGTGAGCTGTGAGAGGTTCTCTATGTCACACAGAGCATTCATGTGTAGTATAACAGAAGGAGTTGTGCCGAAAACATTTGCTGAGGCTATGGAAGATCCGCGATGGAGAAAAGCTATGAAACTGGAGATTGAGGCTCAGGAACGAAATCAAACCTGGTTGATTGAACAATTACCACCAGGTAAGCATGTCATTGAGTGTAAATGGGTTTACACGATCAAGTATAATGCTGATGGCTCGATTGAAAGGTATAAAGCGAGGCTTGTAGCTTGTGGAAATCGTCAGAAAGAAGGGATTGATTATTCTGATACATTTGCTCCTGTGGCAAAGATGAGCACAGTTCGATTGGTTCTGCAAGTTGCAGCTGGGAAAAATTGGGAGTTGCATCAGATGGATGTGCACAATGCGTTTCTTCATGGAGATTTGGAAGAAGAGGTGTTTATGAGAGTACCTCAGGGTTTTGGTAGCTCGAAGAAGGGAATGGTATGTCGATTGCGCAAGTCATTGTATGGTTTGAAACAAGCTCCGAGATGCTGGTTCGCGAAACTTTCGACGGCACTGTTGAGCTATGGTTTTACACAGAGTAAGGCAGATTACTCTCTTTTCTCGTTAGTTCGTGGTAAAGTTCACTTGCATGTTCTCGTATATGTGGATGATCTTGTGATAACAGGGAGCTCTCCAGGAGTGATACAGAAGTTCAAAACATATATGAGTAATTGCTTTCATATGAAGGATTTGGGAAAATTGAAGTATTTTCTTGGATTGGAAGTTGCGCGAAACGCAGAGGGGATATATTTATCACAGAGGAAGTACGCTCTGGATATTATTGCTGATGTTGGTTTGCTTGGTGGTAGGCCGGTAGAGTTTCCGATGGAGCAGAATCATCAGTTGGGATGGTCGACGTCAGAGATACTCACTGACCCGGAGAAGTATCGCAAAATCGTTGGAAGGTTGATTTATTTGGCTGCGACAAGACCAGATCTTGCGTATTCTGTTCACATCTTGTCTCAGTTTATGCGTGAGCCAAGAGAGGATCATTGGCGGGCTGCTTTACGAGTAGTTCGTTACTTGAAGGGGTGTCCTGGAATGGGAATTTTGTTGAAAGCGGACTGTAATTTTCATCTTACAGCTTGGTGTGATTCGGATTGGGCGGGATGTCCAATCACGAGGAGATCTTTAAGTGGATGGTTGATACAGTTGGGGAATTCACCTGTATCGTGGAAGTCAAAGAAGCAGGATGTAGTATCTCTCTCTTCGGCAGAAGCAGAGTACCGAGCTATGGTTGTGGTGGTGAAAGAATTGAAGTGGATCAAGAGTGTATTGACCACGATGGGTATTGCACATTCTGGTCCAATGGATTTGTATTGTGATAGTCAGTCTGCGCTTCATATTGCAGCGAATCCTGTGTTTCATGAGAGGACGAAACATGTGGAGCTTGATTGCCACTTCATTAGAGATGATATCGTAGCTGAAATCATTCAGACACAGCATGTTTCTACTACTCAACAATTGGCGGATGTCTTCACTAAAGCACTTGGAGGTCGTCATTTTCAAGATATTTTGTGCAAGTTGGGCATTCGAGATCTCCATGCTCCAACTTGAAGAGGGGTATTAAGAGATATAGGCTTATTGGGTATATATGTATTGGGCCTTATATAGTTAGGATTATTTTACCTCTGTATATATAGAGAATTGTCTCCTTTGTAAAACCCTAATCAGAAATATACAGAATTTCAGAGAGTTCTTCTGATTCTTACAAAAACTAAGAACAGCGGAAATGAGACGACCAAGACTGAAGGGATAAAAGAGAAGCGATTAAGGCAAACAAAAGCATATATTTCTCTACCTTTTGGGTAAAGTTTCTATTGTAAAAGCTGTTAATATTAGTTTTATACGAACAGAGTACTATTATGAGTTCTGTCTCGGAAGAATGATTTACATCTATGTATAAGAATGTCGATATGCATTTTCGTAAACTAACTCTGTCTCACATTGAAAACGTTACAAAAGAGAAGCCCATTATAAGACTATCCGTAGCGCAAGACCTGTGTCTTCCGCAAGACACAATGTCTTTCCAAAAAGTGATGACGTGTCGCGACTTGATTCGTCGCGACAATAAAAAATCAATTTAAAAAAAAAAAAAAAAAAAAAAGCGGAAGACACACTTTTTGTGTCTGCGATGCGGATGGTCTAACTCATTACATGTGATTTAAAGATGTCATTGTTTAAATACTACTAGAAGAAGCACCACTTTGTAATTAATAATCTTTCAAGAAAGACAAAAAGTGAATCACAATCTGATTTTCGCACAATTGTAAAATATTTGTGACAGTTGTATAAATTTCATGAAACGGATAGCTTCAGAAAAACATGTGCTTATAGACTAAGATTATCGTTAAGGTTATCGGATTACTCTCTATATATGGTATAAATTAGGTTATACGTTACGACAATTCTCTCTGTTCTTAATCGGAGTACGCCTATTTTGGAAAGGGTTTTATAAACGCCCCCCCCCCCCCCCCCCCATCAATTCTTGAGTTTAAAATTTTATATTTCTAAGTTTGAAGTTATAAGAAATTTACATTTAATAATAAGTTCTACGTTTACGATTGATTATTAAGCAGGATAATCTAAGGTATTATGTATTCACATTCGTGGGTCTTCAAAATATACTTTCTTTGTGTTAATGCTTTTAGCCAATGTGGTAGTGACATGATTAAATATGAGATAAGAGTTAGTAATATGGTCGAATAAAAGTACAGTGTGTTATATTAGAAGAGAATATAAATGAATAATTACTAAAGTTTGGTTACCGAATTGATACTCTAACTCTGCAAGCTTCTTCTCTCCCATGGCTTCTTCACATTGATCAAAGAGACGATCAATGTAACTCGGGGAGTGTTGCTGACGTGGCATTGCGATCAAAGAGGAAAAATAGGACTTCTGATTTCGAAACTCTTTCCTACTAATTCCAAAAGGAAATAGAGCATATTTACGAAACATCAATCTATTAGTTGAGGCATAAATGAGCTTTTGACAATCAGGCCTAGCTAGGTTTAGTTGAATGCATTATTTTGTTAAGTCCTTACTTTAATCCCACATCGGAAGTAGTATTCAGGTTGGTAGGTCTCGTTTGAATATAAAATGAGGAGGCTTTCGATCACCAAAATTCATCTTTGCGTTTGGGGAAATGACGCAGTTAATGAGGTTCTAACCGAGGCGCGTCTATTGCTGGTTGAAAACTATTTCCAAACCCCCTCCTGGGCCCTCGCTTGTCTTGGGCCTTCGAGAATCTCTTGAAGGGTTCTTTTTAGGTAAAACCCTACAATTTTTCAGTTTAATATTTAAAAAAAACAAGTTTACGGCATCGTGATTCTGTCTGAAATTTCAAATTTGTAAAAGATGTTTAGAATAACGTGTTGACATGTTTTAGTGACGGCTTCGTTTGGAAGTTTACCTTATTGGTATAAGATTTACCCAAATGCTTTTAAAACCAAACCGGAAGGTAAATTGGGTGGTTGTCTTTTCGGTAGGATAAAATCAATATACATATATCTGATGGAAAATAATTAAAACACCCCATATCAGACACATGTCCATATTTCTAGTCAAGCACAGGGGACAGATTTAGCTACGGCCTCTCATGGAGACGGGTCAACCTACAAGTAAGATGAACCGAATGTGAAAACCTTAAGAGTTACTGAAAAATCGATCAATGTAAAGAATGTTCTGTGTTATTTCTCTTGATCTTTAGGGTTCTGTATTTATACAAGTGCGTACATCAAAAAGAAATCTAAGAGAATCTAAGGAGATATGCACAAATAGGAAAATATCTATATTATCGAGATATACTATATGAGTATATCTCAATACCCCCCTCAAGTTGGAATATGAAGATTTTGAATGTCCAACTTGGAGAGAAAAATGTCGAATTCACGACGTCCCAAAGCTTTGGTTAAAATGTCGGCAAACTAATTCTTTGTGGAGACGTGAGCTGTTTTGATGATGCCAGCTTGAATATTGTCACGAACGAAATGGCAGTCCGCCTCGATATGCTTAGTGAGTTCATGGAATACGGGATTGGCACTAATATGAAGAGCGGACTGACTATCGCAATATAATGTTATAGGTGCCTTGTGGTCAATGCCGAAATCAAGAAGTAACTCTTTAAGCCAGTTAACTTCACTAGTGGCATCAGCCATAGCACGATATTCGGCCTCGGCAGATGAGCGAGATACGACCTTCTACTTCATAATTTTCCAACACACAAGAGAATCACCAAGTTGGACTATCCACGCGGACAGAGACCGTCAAGTTGTTGGACATCCTGCCTAATCGGAATCACACCAAATGGTAAGGTGAAGAGGAGAATGAGCCCAAAGTAAGATACCTTGTCCCAATGTTCCTTTAAGATATCGAACAACCTTAAGGGCCGCTTGCCAATGATCCTCCTTCGGAGGTTGCATAAACTGAGATAAGAGGTGAACGGCGTAGGCCAAGTCGGGACGTGTTACACTAAGATAGATAAGCTTCCCGATTAGACGACGGTAGTAGGCCGGGTTGGCGATGTCATCACCGGAAGCAAGTGCAAGGCGATGATTCTGATCGATAGGTGCACCAGCAGGTTTGAAACCAAGAAGTCCAGCCTCGGTTAAGATATCAAGGGCATATTTCCTTTGACACAAGTAGATGCCAGCAGAACTGCGAGCTACTTCAATACCCATAAAATATTTAAGAATACCCAGATCCTTCATATGAAAACAAGAGGATAGATAATCCTTAAATTTTTGAATAACTTCTACCGTGTTCCCGGAGATGATCAAATCGTCAACGTACACCAAAACGTGAACACTAACATCAGGTCGAATGTAGCTAAATAGAGAATAATCTTTCTTGAATTGTTTAAATCCATAGTCACGAAGCGCAGTTGTCAATTTTGCGAACCAACAACGAGGAGCTTGACGCAAGCCATATAGTGATTTGCGAAGACGACAGACTCGAGTCTCTTTTGGAGAGAAAAAACCCGGAGGAAGTTTCATCCAAACTTTTTCTTTGAGATCGCCATGTAAGAACGCGTTGTGTACATCCATCTGATGTACTTCGTAATTCCGTTTAGCCGCAATGTCGAGAAAAATTTCAACGGTATCCATTTTAGCAACGGGAGCAAATGTTTATCCGTAATCAATACCCTCAACTTGATTGTTACCAAGAACAACCAATCGCAATTTGTATCTCTCAATAGTACCATAAGACTTGTGCTTGATGCGATACACCCATTTGCAACCAAGGGCTTTCTTGCCTGGGGGTAAATCCTCAAGATCCGACGGTCGCAGTTAAAGCGGCAAGATAGCTGCGATGATGAGCTGAGAAACGATCACAAGTGAGAAAATCTGAGAGAGGATAATCCATACCTGAGGGTGCTGTGGAGTCAGGGGAGCTAGACGAAGGACCAGCGAGAGAGACTGTGTGTGCGACGAAGTCAGAGAGTTTAATCGAGCGTGATTTCGTGCGATGACCTCGCCCAAGCAGCTCTGGTTGACCAGTGACAGATATGACCTCAGCAGAATCCTCAAAATCAGAACCAGAAATAGGAGTATCAACGACGGGTTCGTGAACCGTAGTAGGAGCATGAGCAGGTGGAGGAATCAGCGGTGGCATAAGAACGACAGGTAGCGAAGGATCTAAATGTCCGTCACCCGCGACGGGTGATGTCGTGGGAAATTCCGCAGGGTTAGAATTCTGCGGTGAGGCAAGCTGAATCACCTGGTCAAAGTCGTCATCATAGGAATAAGGAGAAGGAGAAATGTTTGGAGATGAATGCTGACCGTGAGAGGAGGAGATTTCAATTGCAGAGTAGGAAACTGAGTTTCACAGAAAACCACATCTCGATAGTCAAAGAAAATCTCTTTCTCTAGATCATAAATGCGCCATCCTTTCTTCCCGTAGCGATAGCCAATAAAGAGACACTTTCTGCTTCTGCTTTCAAATTTATCCCCATGATGATTGATGCTATGGACATAACAGAGGCAACCAAAAACACGTAAATGTGTAGATTCCGGAGGCCGGTCATACATGAGTTCAAACGGAGTCTTCCCTTGAAGGACCTGAGATGGCGTGCGGTTAATGAGGTATCATGCGGTAAGAACACACTCTCCCCAAAACTCAATTGGAAGACTAGCTTGGAAACGTAGGGCACGAGCGACGTTGAGGATATGGCGATGCTTTCGTTCTACACGACTGTTTTGCTGCGGAGTGTAGACACAAGAGGTTTCGTGGATGACCCCATTGTGACGAAAATAACTTGTCAAAGCGAGAAACTCGGTGCCATTGTCACTTCTAACCATCTTTACACTTTTGCCAAATTGTCGTAGGGCCAAAGTGAAAAAACGTTTCAGAGTTGTTCCTACATCGCGTTTGTCTGGAAGGAGATATATCCATATGGCGCGAGAGTAGTCATCGACGATAGTGAGAAAGTAACAGGATCCACAAAAGGCTGTTGTGCGATGTGGACCCCAAAGGTCGCAATGTATTAAATCAAAAACTCCCAAAGCTTTATTATCACTAAGCGGAAACGAATTTCGAGTTTGTTTTGCGCGGAAGCAAACATCACAATCCGTATGAAAGCTAGTACTACTAGAAGAAGTCTTAAAAACTGGTAATAAACCCACAACACGGGAGGACAGATGACCCAAACGTCGGTGCCACAGGGATCTATCAGCACCGGAACTCGTCTGAACACTCGCCACAGTCTCAATCCCTTTGAAGTGGTAAAGTCCCTCGCCATGACGCTCACCCGCTCCAATCAGCATCCTCGTGGTGCGGTCTTGTAAAACGATGAGGCTGTCAGTAATCTGTCTGACACAATGGTTATCGGAGACCTGTTGTCCGAACGAGATTAAATTGGTATGAAAACCATCCACCAAATAAACATTACACAATTGTAAATGAGAAGTAAGACGAATTGTGCCCTGTTGATAAGAGAGGACATTGTCTCCAGCAGGTAAGGTAACAGACATAGGGCAGATTGTTCGAAGGTTCTCAAAGAGATCAATACTACCAGTCATGTGGTGTGTAGCCCCTGTGTCCAAAATCCATGAGACATAGTCATTCTTACCACTTAAGCGCTCTGTTTTCTCGGGTTTGAAAACTCGCATCAAAGTTTCCCATTGAGCATCTGAAAACCCGCTTAGTCCATGTCGATCTGCATCACTGAGCGCGGCGACATGAGCTTGAATGGCGGATGAAGCCGAATTTATTTGAGTAGTATTGGCACGTGGTCCGGTGGCAGGGATCGTAGGAGACGAAGATTTGGAAATGGGATTGTCAATCGTCCACGAGGTCTGTCACCCCACCAAGGAGGATAGCCAATGGTGCGATAACACCGTGCAGCTTCATGCCCTTTGCGACCGCAGTTGGTGCAAATCGTGGAGGAAAAATCTTTCGGACGAGAAAAAAATTGAGCAGGCGGTGACGTACGAGCAGCAAAGCTCATGACCTCAGGTTCTTTGCGTGCATTTGCAATCACAGTTTCATTCTGAACCAAAGTTTGATAGGTAGAATCGAGATCAGGGGTTGGAATCTGAGCACAAAGTTGTTGTCGCAAAGTGCTATGAACATCATCGAGCCCAAATAGAAAATCGTGAACCCGAATTTTGTCGATCTCTGTTTCCATGGCCTGAGCCAAATTGCATTCACACTTAGCACATTCACAGGTTTTGCTCGGATTGCACTCCTGCATAGCATCCCATATCTTAGAAAGACGACCAAAGTAGTCATCAATGGAAGATCCCATCTGCCGGCAACTTGCCAAGGAGGTACGAAGTTGTTGAAATCGTGCTCCACTTTTGACAGAGAACCGTTTCTTGATGAGATCCCACAAATCCTTGGCGATCTCACGGTGAGAGATGTTAGACCGCAATTTGTCTTCAATTGTGAGTTTCAACCATGTCACAATAAGATGGTTGTTTGCCATACAATCTTCAAAATAAGGATCCTCCTTATTAGGTCGCGGTATAGAACCGTCGACAAAACCGAACTTCTTTCGGCAGCTTAAGGCCATACGAAAACTCGCAGCCCATTCATCATAATTGTGACCATTCAACAGCGGCCGAGAGATTATAGCCCCTGGGTTTTCGCCAGCAGAAAGGTCATATGGTGAGATGGTGCGGCGTGTAGCTTCAACAGGAACGGCAGTCAAAGTTGTGTCAGTCATGATGAAGCCAAAAAAAAAATCGCAAGCTTAAAATTTTTTTTTTTAAAAAGGGGGCAAGTCTGACAAAGAAATCGAACTTGCTAAGGTAAAAAAAAACGGATCGAGAAGAAATCAAGAGTTTTTATTGCTCCGATACCATGAAAAACTGATCAATATAAAGAATGTTCTGTGTTATTTCTCTTAACTTTTAGGGTTCTATATTTATACAAGTGCGTGCATCAAAAGAAAATCTAAGAGAATCTAATGAAATATGCATAAATAGGAAAATATCTATATTATCGAGATATACTATACAAGTATATCTCAATAGTTACTAATGAATACAACTACAAATGTCGTGGAGTGTTTTACTTTATCGTTTGGCTTTCTCTATCTAGTTCTATATCAACTTTGTGTCTTTTCATCCTCATCCAAAAAAAACATAGGAATAGAGAGACATGTTATGTACACAAGTACACACTACATGTAAGTCTACACTACGTTTAGTGCCCACTTTGAGCAACAAATGATTTGTTTTCTTTGTTCTTCCCTACGCGATTTTTGTTTTTTAAGACCTAACGTTAGGTTACAACAAACAAGAGAAGTTTGAGACTTGAATAAATGAAATCATTGGGTCTTTTTATTAGAAGATGCGCATTAATTATCCCAACATCGCTCTTCTGGAAAACAAACTCATTGTATTTCACGTGAAACGACAAGAATTAGCTTCTTCTTTATATATATTTACTAATCTTTAAGTTGTAGTTTACAAATTCTAATTTTTGATGGATCTAATCACTTGTGTGTGGGAGCGACTGATATGCGAGCACATCCATCTTTGAGAAGCAAAAACTTGTTTTGAAGTATAATACGCAAAATTTATAATACACAAAATTTAAAGCATTTTTGAAGTATGGTTCCATAGTTATTTCATTTGTGTGTGGGAGAGACTGCTATGCGAAAACATCCATCTTTGAGAAGAGGAGGGAAGAACGGATTTAGCGGAAACATTTGTGGCCAAAGCCGAAAAGGCCTTGCAGCACATAACTCCAACATTATCAAACTTTCCTGTGAAAACTGCTTTGTGGATTTCAGTTACGCAACCTTGAACGTTCATGAGTGATGACAAACATTTTGTGAGATCGACCGGTGAATCATGCACGATAGGGATTAATTGAGGTGTCGTGTGTGCCGGTGCAGCTGCGCTGATGCGAGAGCAGCCATTTTTGAGAAGAGGTGGGAACAATGGATTCAACGGGAACATTTTTGGCCAACATTTTGCATCCACATCCGTAAAAGCCTTGCAGCATGTGGGTCCAACGTTTTCAAACTAACCCGTTACAGCGGATTTGTAGATTTCGATTACGCAACCTTGAACACCCAAAAGTGATGACCAACACTTTGCGATATCGATGGAGGAGCCAGTAATGGAAGGAAATCGAGGTGTGGTATGTACCTCGGCTAGCCCCGGCCTCAATAGAGTTGTGGCATACAAAGTCAGGACAATAATCGTGAGAAAGAGAGTTTCGTATCTACCTTCCATTGCACCTTCTTCTTTTGATATTAGAGGGGCTAGACAGAGTGAATCGCTTGATTGGGATGATTTTGGTATCAAAAGAAACTAACAATTTATAGAGTAGCTCAAGTTGAACGAATTCGGTAAATTTATTACGAGAGTTACACTTTAAGCGTCGTCCGTTTTGACAATCTTTGAATTAAAACATGGAATTGTTACATTTTACAAACCGATTCACTCAATTTGTATATAAGTTTTTACTGATGAATTCAAATAAATATCTATGTTGACTATTTGCTTTGTAATAAATAAGTTGTAACATTTTGTATCTTTATTTTTTGTAACTAACATTTTGTATCCTATAAAAGAAAAATTCATATACTCAAACCTTTTACAGCATATTTTTGTATTTCAAATCGAATAAATATGTATTTTTAAAATATAAACCTCAGGGGAAAAATAAATCTAAACATGTTTGATCTGAAGCTTAATCCGTTATTTTTTTCAATTCTATTTTTGTGTTCTCTTAGACTGAATTAACTTAAACATATGTTCCTTCCGTTACCTGAAATTAGTGGAGAACACTAGAATTTTAGTGAGGAAGAAACTTGAATTATATTGTTTTTGGTCACAAATAGAGTAAACCAACTCACAACCACTTAACTCAGCCTGTTGGAAGGCTTTAACGATGTCTCTCCTCTTTTATATGTTTCTCATCATAATTCAAAAGCCACCAAGTCATAGGTTAAAAATCCAGGAAGAGCCTAAGGAGTAATTTTTGTCAAGAACAAAAAGCCTCGTAATAACTTTAATCTTGTTCCAACGTGGCAAAGCATTAACAATTTAAACGGACTACAAATAAGACGCAGAGCTCGTAGATTAGGATAATGCAGAGCCGTGAAGTGAAGACAAAGCAAACTATTCTTTCGCTTTTTACTAAAGAATACCGTGTTTTCTCTGTTCTTAAAGCGGCATATGCCTATTTTTGGAAATAGTTTTATTAACAAAAACCCTCCATCAATCTTTGAGTTTGAATTTTTTTCCCTTTTTTAATACAAAACTAGTCTTCAAAGCATACACTTGTCTTAAATAGGCACTATATGTGCTTGCTTTCAGGAAAATGATAGATGAAGTTGCTCCATTTAATCTGATTTCTCCAATGAGAAGGAAATCTGAAGTAAATTGTTTCTTGGTTTCCAGCTCTTGAGTAATAAAGTTCCATAGTCTCCAAATAATCTACTATTGAAAGAAAGATATTGAAAGAAAGATATTTGAAGAATCATCAATATGAAAATTATTTAGTTGTAAATATATTTTAGATCAAGAATTAAAATTAATATGGTTAATATTAAGATTAAAAATATGATTAGATTAAAATATGAACATTTTAGTTATTTTCTTATTAAAAACATCTAGATGGAAATATAAATTTAACCAAACAAATAAAGATTCATTCAGATACATTATTCAGATGATCAATCTCAAATGAAAACGAACATCATATGCACTACCTATATAGAGTATTTGGATGAAGCATTTAGATGCAAATGCCATATGAACAAACCAACATGCCCTTACTCTCAAAAATTTGTACGACTGTTCGATGCATCGAATTCACTCACAAGCTTCTTATGAGGAGGCACTCGAGGCTTGAACGGTTCGTGTGTGACCGATGGTTTGATCCGATACAACCAACTTCAAAACCAGATATCAAGAATGAACATGAAAATCAAATTGAAAAATAGGATCAAAACAGTTGCTAAAAAAGAGTATAAGAACCTTCGTTGATTGAGCTTGCGAGGGGAAGTGAAAGAAGTGCCGGAGATCTGCTTGGCATAAAGACCGTAAGGACAAACAAGAGGACTGTTCTGATCTGGCGGCAAAGCGCCGGCGATCGCCTCCGACGAGAAGTGGTTACCGAAGCCTGATTGATACTCTAACTCTGCAAGCATCTCTCCCATGGCTTCTTCTTCCTCTAACTCCTTTCCTTTATAAAAAATAAACAGAGGCACTTTACTTTCTAAAATTCTCCAGCGTGGCAAGGCGTTTACGTAACTTATATGATCTATTAGTTGGGCTTTGGCATAAATGGCCCAGTTTTAGGTGAATGCTTTTTGTAAGTCGAGAATAAGTCCTTACTTTAGTCCCACATCGGAAGTAGTAGTAAGGTTGGTAGGTCTCACTTAGATATAAAAGGAAGAGTCTTTCGATGAATGAAACTCATCTTTGCACTTGGGGCAATGACGCAGCTAATGAGGTACTAACCGAGGCGTGTCAATTGCTGGTCGAAAACTATTTCCTATTGCTTGTCTGGGCCCAAAAGGAGCCCTTCCAGAAAATTTTCCATCAACTTTATGTTTAACGAACTAAAGAATACCGTGTTTTCTCTGCTATCAAGTGGCATACGCTTATTTTTGGAAAGGGTTTTGTTAACATAAACCCTCCATCAATCTTTGAGTTTGAATTTTATGTTTACAATTTATATTAGAGTTACACGTTATCAATTATTATTAAGCAGGATCTTCTCAGGTTCTCATTATATGATAAGTGTCCCCCATGCCATTTGATTATCTGGGAATAGATAGTAAATTTTGCTTTGTATTAAGAGGAGAAAAGCTTACATTCTTAGCCCCCCCCCCCCCCCCCCCCCAAAAGAGTTTGCTTTGTAGTACGTTTTGTCTCGAACAAAGAAGTATCCTACATTGGATGAAGAGTGTGCGAAGAACGACTCAATAGATGGCAATACAAACGATTTATTAACAAAAAACCTCCATCAATTCTTTAGTTTGAAATGTTTTAATATAATTCGACCAGTTGAAGTTTCCAAACACGTATAAAGTGATAAGTTTATTTTCTTAGTAGTATGCGTTCTCTCGCAATATACCATTGATTATTAAGCAGGATAATCTTGAGGTATATCGACACATGGAATTTTGTCCCGTACCATTCCATCAAGTGTACAAGTTCCAAACTATTATCATTTTGTGTTAGTACTAGTCCTGCTTGTATAGAGAATGACATTCTTTGTTAGTGTGGATGAAAATGTGTTCAATCACGGATGAGTATATATGGATGGTAGATTTTTTCAGAAGATATCGAAGATTAATATCCAAAACTACGAACAACGGAAATGAGACGACCAAGACTGAAGGGATAAAAGAGAAGCGATTAAGGCAAACAAAAGCATATATTTCTCTACCTTTTGGGTAAAGTTTCTATTGTAAAAGCTGTAAAAGCGATTAAGGTATTATGTATTCACATTCGTGGGTCTTCAAAATATACTTTCTTTGTGTTAATGCTTTTAGTCAATGTGGTAGTGACATGATTAAAAATGAGATAAGAGTTAGTAATATGGTCGAATAAAAGTGTTACCATATTAGAAGAGAATATAATGAATAATTACTAAAGTTTGGTTACCGAATTTTTCAGTTTAATATTTTTTGAAAACAAGTTTACGGCATCGTGATTCTGTCTGAAATTAATTTCAAATTTGTAAAAGATGAATAATGTTTAGAATAACGTGTTGACATGTTTTAGTGACTGCTTCGTTTGGAAGTTTACGTTATTGGTATAAGATTTATCCAAATGCTTTTAAAACCAAACCGGAAGGTAAATTGGGTGGTTGTCTTTTCGGTAGGATAAAATCAATATACATATATCTGATGGAAAATAATTAAAACACCCCATATCAGACACATGTCCATATTTCTAGTCAAGCACAGGGGACAGATTTAGCTACGGCCTCTCATGGAGACGGGTCAACCTACAAGTAAGATGAACCGAATGTGAAAACCTTAAGAGTTACTAATGAATACAACTACAAATGTCGTGGAGTGTTTTACTTTATCGTTTGGCTTTCTCTATCTAGTTCTATATCAACTTTGTGTATTTTCATCCTCATCCAAAAAAACATAGGAATAGAGTGTAGGACCAAAATTATCGTACAATAGACATGAGAGATTTAATCACGATTTATATAAATAAACAGTAAGGAACAGACGATTCATAAAACGATAAAACAATAAAATAAATCTAAGGAGGCGAGATGAATCTCTTTCCTTAACTCTAAGAATCTCTCGTAGTGCGACGGGTTTTAATAGATCCATGAGTCCCAGGATACAACCAAAGTAATCTGTATCATCTACACTTGATATCAGATCTATCGAACATTATACTACGATACTCTCGAATAAAGACTTACTCTAAGCGGTGGAGAATTGAAGGAACTTTTTATTTTGTAGTGTGTTTTCTGTATTTGATTGGATACCTTTCTCTCAAGAGAGGCGATCCTATATATAGGAGAAGATCCTAGAGGAAATTATTTCCAACTAGCGATGTGGGACTTTTCACATGTCCTCACTTTTCCCTTTTTTTTTTTTAGGTTTTTCCTTTTTTTAGGTTTTTCCTTTTCTTAAGGCTTTTCTTTTTTTGTAGGCTTTTCCTTTTTTAAGGCTTTTCCTTTTTTAAAGGTTTTTCCTTTTCTTAAGGCTTTTCCTTTTTTGTAGGCTTTTCCTTTTTTAAGGCTTTTCCTTTTTTTAAGGTTTTTCCTTTATACATTCACAAGGCTTTTTTACTTAGCCCAAATGTCTCATTTCAATTCACACATACACATATTTATAAAGCCCTCAAGCTCTTATAAATTTTTGTTCCAACAATCCCCCACATGAATAGAAATGACTCTAAACATATGAAAATTGAACAGACTAGACTTTACTAGACATACTTGACTAGACTCATCTAGACGTAGACAGACTTTCGAGAGTATACGAAAATGTAACTGTCACTGAATGGTAGCGTTTTTCAGCTTTGAACCAAACAATTTTAATATCTGTTGCGTTTACTCGGCCAGGAGGTGAACATGATGTCTTGAACCACCCGGATTTTGATGTAAACTGATACAACAGATATCGCACAGAGACACTTTCTCGTAGAACTTTGTTCTCTATTGTGTTCATTTTGGCCTTGAACATTCCTGGTATTCGTGAGTGAATTTGGAGAATATAGCCTTATCCTTCATTCTCCTAGAAACGGCCCCATTTCACACTTCACAAGGTGATATTTTATTAGCTTGTTTTCAGAAGTGTCCTGTCACACTCCACTATCTACACAGCTATGCAATCATTAAAAGCCAACGCTTATCCTCACTATCCACAGGTAGCACTGTTTTATCATCCTAGGAACTGGGCAGAGACATAGTCTCACAGTGCTCAACTCGAATCAGTTTAATTTTGTTTCCCTTTGAACCTAGATCTTGGGATCTCCAGTCACATAGGTTGGGTATCTGTCAAACGTCATCTTTTTCTATAGGCTTTAAACCCGTTCCTTTTGATGATTTAACAAACTTGATCTCGGGGCTAACTTTTTGGGAAACAGATCCGCTAAGTTATCAGCCGTTGTGAGATCAGTTGTCTAAATGGTCTTATATCATTCTCGAGATTTGCCATTTTATAACTTACTCAGTGCCTGCGAGATAGCTCACTAACTCTCACAGTGTACACATAAAGTTGGCACTGGTTTTTCCCACATCGGGATATCTTCCACAAAGTTTCGAAGCCATTCTGCTTCCTTTGCAGCTTTATCTAAAGCTATAAACTTTGACTCCTTGGTTAATTAGGCCAAGAGTGTTTGTTTGGAAGATTTCCAGGATACTGCTGCACCACCAAGAAAAACTATTATCCACTTATAATATCTATCAGGTTTACTAGGCCAAGAGGTGAACATAATGTCTTGAACCCCCAGACTTTGATGTAAAACGAGACGCATTATAACGATGGATAATTCAACATTCTATTTGTGGTTTTCCACAGAGTATGACCTGGATTACTCATGTAGCGACTTATTTACTGAATGCGCCAAATCGGATCTAGTACGATTCATCAAGTACGTTAGACTTCCGATAATTCTTGCATACATCACTTGTGATACAACTTTATCACAATTAGAGTTATTGCAAACTTGTTTGAGTAGTTCTCAAAACATTCTAGGATCTTGAGACAAGATTATCCACTAATATTATGTCTATCAAACTTCCCGCTAAACACTTTCTTAGTGTGTTGGATTATGTCCTTCTTGCTTCCATGATGAACGTGTCATCTTATAAACATAACAAAACGTATCCATGTGGAGTACTTTTGATGTATATCACCTTAAGTGATTTTGAAGCTATTTGACATCACATTGTTGTCAAACTTTCCAAGCTATTGCTTAGGAGCTAACTTAAGCTCGTATAAGGACTTTGCAAGTCTACTTATTTTCTTTCCTTGTTCAGGAGTGACATAATCCTCGGATAGTTTCATGTAAATCTCCTCTTCTAAATAATCGTTTAGAAAGACAGATTTTACATCCATTTGATGGATTACAAGATCTCATATTGCTGTGATTCCAATCAGCATACGACTAATTTCAACTTTAGCCTCTTCTGCTTCTTTACAGAATTACCGGCATTGTACGATCAAAGGTTCAATGCCCGTCAAGCATCGATCGATACCGAGCTGTATTGATCGATACCTCTAAAAGCGTAAGAGCCCAAGAGATCAATTGCTCGCCTCAATTCGTCAGGTACTAGAGCTTATCCTTTACACGGAAACTCATGTTCAAAAGAAGACACATTCCTTGGTTACCGTGATTACTTGGATGTCTGGTATATCTACTTTATACACCATAAAGCAATCAACACTACATTGTGTGCATAACCAATGAAGATACAATCCACCTTCTTAGGTGGTTGCTAGGCACCCCCACTGTTAGAGGGGGGATTAGCACCCCCTGGTTTAACTCGGTTCGAACCGAGATCGGTTCAATCAAGACCGGTCTACGATGGTTCGGATCAAAGATAAGTCGGCCCGAAAACGTTGGGCCGAGCTCGGAATCTCGCTGAAAGCCCAATCTCGGCTACAATCTAGGCCCAGCGCGAGCCCAATCCGTTACAACAGATAAAATCGGAATATTTCCTCTTTCCCGCCGATCTCGGAAATGGAAATATTCCTTGCGAACAGACCGCCGAAGAATAAGGAATATATCCTTATCTCGGAGGGGAATCCGGAATATTTCCATTCCCTAATCGAGCAAGGAAAAGGGAATATTCACATTTAGAGCCGCCTCAAGACAATATAAATAGAGGAGAAGGTTCATTCATCAAGACATCCACAACTTCCGCAGAGACAGAGAATACAAGAGAAAGCTCATTACCGATCTCAAGTCTTCTGTCTTTGCCTTCTTACTTAAACTCTGTTGTAATCGCCGACTTAGATCAATAAACGAGATTCCGACTAAAAGTACTGTTTTACCCCTTTTTGTGTGATTTACGGATCAACAATTGGCGCCGACTGTGGGGAGTAATAGAACAGTACTTTCGGATATCGTTTGATTGAAGTTCGGCAATGGTTCTTCCAGTCGATACCACCGCAGCCCTCGTCAACAGCTCAGAAACCGATGATCAAAACCCACGGATCGACGAGCTCAATCCTATCAATACCGAACTACAGACAATCGGAGGAGGACCCCCTCCGACCATACCTGTTAGAGAAGACAATCAGGTCAATCCATCTCGCTACATCTAGGCCAACCCTCAAGCGCTAAAAAAAAAAAAAAAAAAAAAAGGAAAGATCACCGAGCTATTACACATACGCTCGATGCTATTACACATACGCTCGATTCTAATATGTAATATGAACTACGAATGGCTTGATCCTTCTTTCGAAGGTACGTAGGCAGCCCTCACAAGGCGCAGCTATAACATTAATAAAATTTTACCAAGGCATTCTACCGAACTCCAATAGTTCGTACCTTCAAATCCAAACTTTATGTTTGCCGAACTCCAAAAGTTCGTATTTTCTAAAGCCAAACTTTATGTTTGCCGAACTCCAACAGTTCGTATTTTCTAAGCCAAACTTTATGTTTGCCGAACTCCAACAGTTCGTATTTTCTAAGTCAAACTTTTTGTTTGCCGAACTCCAACAGTTCGTATTTTCTAAGTCAAACTTTTAGTTTGCCGAACTCCAACAGTTCGTATTTTCTAAGTCAAACTTTTAGTTTGCCGAACTCCAACAGTTCGTATTTTCTAAGTCAAACTTTCAGTTTGCCGAACTCCAACAGTTCGTATTTTCTAAGTCAAACTTTTAGTTTGCCGAACTTCAACAGTTCGCATTTTCAACCACCAACGGTTACATATCAACGTCCTGGCCAGACGATCTGATAAAGCCGAGCTTAGCTCGCACGCATCCTCATGGTGCAATGGATAATACACTTTCCACATTCAAAGCCGAGATCAGTCTCGCACCAAATTCTCAGATTATCCGAGCTAAATAAGCCAAGTCCGTCTCGCACACTCGGATTCAATGTGAGAAACCTAGAGCATATTAAGATGGGCTGTTCACGTACTCTTAAACTAAACTCTAGGGTCAAGCCGAACGTCCTTCCTCGCAAATCTAAGCCGACTTCTCAACAGTCGCAAGACTAGTAAGCCGATTTCTCAACAGTCGCAAAAACAAGTAAGCCGATTTCTCAACAATCGCAAAAGCAGTAAGCCGATCTACGATAGGGATTGCCGACCTCGAACAGGTTCAGTCGAATTTATCCTCTTCACCCGGCTAAGACCGTACAGTTTACGGCACCACTGTGTACGATAAATTCGAGAGGTTCATATTATGTACGACTTCAAATACTTCAGAGCTCAACAACCCGAGAAAAATCAGCCGAATTCGAAAATTCAAAAGACTAGTCAAACCGCGAGAATTCCGATCTTCACTTTCGAAAGAAGTTCGCCGAACTCAAAATTCGCCGAACTCAAAAATCCGCCGCACTCGAAATAGAATCTGATCAGATCGTACCGATCTCAGTTTTAACCGAGCTAAAGAATACTCCCCAAAAATTCACCGAACTCATAAACTCCCTCGCCGAACTGAGGGGGGGACCAATTGTTAGAGGGGGGATTAGCACCCCCTGGTTTAACTCGGTTCGAACCGAGATCGGTTCAATCAAGACCGGTCTACGATGGTTCGGATCAAAGACAAGTCGGCCCGAAAACGTTGGGCCGAGCTCGGAATCTCGCTGAAAGCCCAATCTCGGCTACAATCTAGGCCCAGCGCGAGCCCAATCCGTTACAACAGATAAAATCGGAATATTTCCTCTTTCCCGCCGATCTCGGAAATGGAAATATTCCTTGCGAACAGACCGCCGAAGAATAAGGAATATATCCTTATCTCGGAGGGGAATCCGGAATATTTCCATTCCCTAATCGAGCAAGGAAAAGGGAATATTCACATTTAGAGCCGCCTCAAGACAATATAAATAGAGGAGAAGGTTCATTCATCAAGACATCCACAACTTCCGCAGAGACAGAGAATACAAGAGAAAGCTCATTACCGATCTCAAGTCTTCTGTCTTTGCCTTCTTACTTAAACTCTGTTGTAATCGCCGACTTAGATCAATAAACGAGATTCCGACTAAAAGTACTGTTTTACCCCTTTTTGTGTGATTTACGGATCAACACCCACACTTTCATGTATTTGTATAAAAACACATTACTTTTCCAAAGTTCACATAAAACATTTCCAGTGACTTTGTGTGGTATTTAGTTCAGGATATAACTTGTGGTAAGCAATGCTTCCCCCCACATTTCTGGACTAACCCAGATTCCTGCAACATTGCATTCATCATTTTCTTGAGAGTTATGTTCTTTCTTTCAGCAACTCCATTGGATTCAGGTGAGTAGGGATCAATCGTTTGATGTATACTACCTTGTTCATGTCCTCTATCACTTCAAACTATGTTGATAGTTCTTCCGAGTTGGTTTTCAACCTCGAGTTTAAACTCCTTGAGTTTTACAAGGTCTCGTATTTTCTTCTTAGCAAATAGACATAACTATATTTCGTACAATCCTCAACGAAAGTTACGAAATATTTCTCACCACCTTTTGTATGAGTCAAACCAAGAGGTTCACTCGATTGTGGTGTTTTAGTGAGTTTGGTTAGAACGCAAACCTCACACTCATCTTTGCTTATTTTGTATTTCGGGATCTCATTCAACCTACGCATAGATTCGAATATACTGTGACCGAAACATTCAGATCAAATACTAAGAGATTATGTACCATAAGCAAATGATTCTTTCTCATTAATGTCAACAACATTGGTTACATTAATTTTTAAGTCCGACTTTCTTAACTTTAATTTTGACCAGTCCGTCCTTAATATAGACAACATTCTTTGTCAATATATGCTAATCAGCTTTGACAATTGACTATGAATTCGTGCCTAATTAGCATTGTGCCCTAAATAAGATTTTTATGCATCTCTAGCACATGCTTTACATTAGTGAGAGTGAGCTTCTTTGAGAAGTCAACTTCAGCACCAAAATTCTTGTCATTATTTATGGTAGGAGGGAAACATTCCCATCTCAACGCATATATTGGTATAATACCACCACTCATGTGGGTTATGCTCAACCATATTGACTCCGAGGATGACATTACACATGTCTATCTCGACTACATTGGCTTGAGCCATTTCATTATCTTTTACACCACCGAATCTTAACAATGATCAAATCGGTGTTGTTAGTCATATTGAAATTTGATTTTGTTCAAGAGAATCAAACCAAATTAATATACTAACCAATACCCAACTCTCAAGTTAAAGGGTAAAATTAAATTCAATTTCTAGAATTTAATAAACTTAATACAATATCGAATTGTATTAGTATTCTTGAACTCATATCAAGAATCGCAAGAGGCCTGCTCACTTAGCCCAATGATTTAATTATTTAATTAAATCAGCCTCCAATACTTAATTGAACATAAATTATTCCAAAAATCGCAAATTTTTTGGACACATAATATTGAGCTACACGTCTTTAAATTTTGTCCAAGGCTTTATCTTTACTCCGCAGTAGAAAGATGTATCAATATCTCGTGCAATCGTCTATGAATGTCACGAAATATTTCTTGCCTCCTCTGGTTTGAATATATTTCAAATCACATAACTCTGTGTGAATTAAACCTAGAGGTTCTGTTGTTCTTTGAACGTTGGGTGATGGCGTTTTAGTGAGTTTGGCTTGAACACAAAACTTCACATTTGTCTTTGCTTAATTTGCATTTAGGAATCATGTTCATGTTCATTAATCTACTCATAGACTTGAAATTAACATGTCCTAATTGTTCATGCCAAATAGCAAATGGTTTCTTATCATTAATCTTTAGGGTTCTACGAGGTGGATGCCTCGGTTACATTATCTTTTCGGATTACTTCCTCAACAGATATCTTACACAGATTATCACATACAAAACCCTTACCCACATACATCCCATTTTTCGTTAGGATTAGCTTATCACCTTCCAGCTTCACAGAGAATCCATGCTTACTTATGAGCGATCCTGAGATCAGATTCTTGCGTATGTCTGGTACATGGACGACGTTCGTGAGAACTAGTTCCTGTCCAGAGGTGAGTTTCAGAACAACCTTCCCGTGACCATCAACTGTCGACGAGGCAGAATTTCCCATCAAGAGTTTATCACCACTCTTGTTTTTTGTGTATGTCGAGAACATCTCGCGATCCATACAGATGTGTCTGGTTGCACCAGTATCGAACCACCAAGTCTTTGGATAGCTCTCTGCAACATTGGCCTCAGTGACCACAGCACACATGTCAGTTTCTATCAAGTTTGCTTGACCTTTCACTGTTTCGATCAGACTCGCAGTCGTTTGATCCACTTTGTCACTGGTTTTCTCCATAGTTCCAGAGTTGTTGTTTGTCATTTCTTTAAGACAATGAGAACACAACTTTCAGTTAGTACCGATATATAAACTCAAGAATCGCAATTCTAAGACTGATATCGAACTGAATCGCATTGGTGTCGATCCATACTCCTTGGTATCGATCGATACACACACAATGTCTATCGATACACCCATATGGTATCGATCGATGCCCTCAGTGTCGATCGATACACCCTTGGTGATGATCGATGCACGTGAGTTTTGCATAAGATCTATCGATACACCTCGGTGTCGATCGATGATCAGCTTGTATCGATTGATACACCTCGGTGTCGATCGATGCTAAGCTTGTGTCGATCGATACACATATAGTGTCGATCGATGCACCCTGTGTGTCGATCGATGCAAGTGAATTTTTACACAGGATCGATCGATAAACCACAGTGTCGATCGATGCTCGATGCACATACTGTGTTAATCGAAGCATCTTGGTGTCGATCGATACACATTGAGTGTCGATCGATACACCCTGGGTTCCTATTGATGCTCGATGCACATACTGTGTCATTCGAAGCAACCTGGTATCGATCGATACACGCTCAGTGTCGATCGATATACCCTGGGTGTCGATCGATACAAGTGAATTTCACAGGATCGATCATAGCACCAGTGTCGATCGATACCTGTGTCTTATACACAGTATCGATCGACATAGACCAACTTGGTCGATGCAAAGTATCGATCGATACACTGAGGTGCCGACCGATACACTGTTTGCATGGTATCGATCGATACACTTAAGTGTCGACCGATACAATTTAGTCCAATATCGACCGATACCATAGGGTGTCGATCGATACTCACAAGGCCTCGATCTGAATCGAACCTATCAAGAACAGATGTGTGTTCGTTGATTATACCGTTCTTTAATCGCAATTAAAGACGGTTTTTTAGAAGATGTTTAAGCAGATCTGCTTCTACTACATGTTTCAAGTTGCTAAACAGCTGTTTGATTAACGTTTGAGTATCATTAGCAGAAGAACATCTTCTTAAAAAATAGAGAGAGATGAAGATTGCCTCTACTACACGTTTCAATTTGCTAAAAGCTTTTTGACAACGTTTGAGTATCATCAGCAGTAGAAGAATCGTTTTAAAAACCGTTTGAAAAACGTTTATTTACTCGTGATTAAAGATCCAATTGAAGTAATAAAACAGAAATTGGATCTTCTTAGAGTTAAGATTGTAGGACCAAAATTATCGCACAATAGACAGGAGAGATTTAATCACGATTTATATAAATAAACAGTAAGGAACAGACGATTCATAAAACGATAAATCTAAGGAGGCGAGATGAATCTCTTTCCTTAACTCTAAGAATCTCCCGTAGTGCGACGGATTTTAATAGATCCATGAGTCCCAGGATACAACCAAAGTAATCTGTATCATCTACACTTGATATCAGATCTATCGAACATTATACTACGATACTCTCGAATAAAGACTTACTCTAAGCGGTGGAGAATTGAAGGAACTTTTTCTTTTGTAGTGTGTTTTCTGTGTTTGATTGGATACCTTTCTCTCAAGAGGGGCGATCCTATATATAGGAGAAGATCCTAGAGGAAATTATTTCCAACTAGCGATGTGGGACTTTTCACATGTCCTCACTTTTCCCTTTTTTTTTTTTAGGTTTTTCCTTTTTTTAGGTTTTTCCTTTTCTTAAGGCTTTTCCTTTTTTGTAGGCTTTTCCTTTTTAAGGCTTTTCCTTTTTTAAAGGTTTTTCCTTTTCTTAAGGTTTTTCCTTTTTGGTAGGCTTTTCTTTTTTTAAGGCTTTTCCTTTTTTTAAGGTTTTTCCTTTATACATTCACAAGGCTTTTTTACTTAGCCCAAATGTCTCATTTCAATTCACACATACACATATTTATAAAGCTCTCAAGCTCTTATAAATTTTTGTTCCAACATAGAGAGACATGTTATGTACACAAGTACACAACACATGTAAGTCTACACTACGTTTAGTGCCCACTTTGAGCAACAAAGGATTTGTTTTCTTTGTTCTTCCCTACGCGATTTTTGTTTTTTAAGACCTAACGTTAGGTTACAACTTGTTGTTCACAAAAACAAGAGAAGTTTGAGACTTGAATAAATGAAATCATTGGGTCTTTTTATTAGAAGATGCGCATTAATTATCCCAACATCGCTCTTCTGGAAAACAAACTCATTGTATTTATAAGCTTACAATTCTGTTAGGTGGATAGATTTAAGAGATTTAACTCGTACCTAAGTGTGTGGACTTTATTTCACCTCGACCAACTACGTGCAAACGACAAGAATGAGCTTCTTCTTAATATATATTTACTAATCTTTAAGTTGTAGTTTACTAATTAAAAATTCTAATTTTTGATGGATCTAATCACTTGTGTGTGGGAGCGACTGATATGCGAGCACATCCATCTTTGAGAAGAGGAGAAAATAACGGATTTAGCGGAAACTTGTGTGATCAGTATTTGGCATCCATAGCGGAGAACGCCTTTAACGTTGAATATACACTGGGCTTTTGCAGCAAAGGATTGAGATGGTTAAAATTTCCCATGGGCCGAATATCTCAGTAAGAGGTATGCGTTATATAAACATTGTCACTTTATAAGCTGTTTACTAAGTATCCCACATCGATTGTATCAACACAAATCTAACACTATTAGACAATATTTTAGAAGGATTCGATATATTCATTGTATATTCTCTTAGGTCGACATGATGGAAAGGAGCGTGAGTCTTACAACATCAAAGTATGGGTTTAGTATAATACTAATACTTCCCATAATACCAACATCAAAGTATGGGCTTCTATGAATGCTTTAATACTATGTGTACGTGTATATAAAGATCATCTTCTAGATGCGTAAATAATAAGAGAGAATTTCAGAACAACTCTTTTGTCAAACACTATATATACATCTACGGAACAATTATTGTTTGTCCCTTCGGGGACATCCGATAAAATTGGAACGATACAGAGAAGATTAGCATGGCCCCTGCGCAAGGATGACACGCACAAATCGAAAAATGGTCCAAATTTTTTTTGAAATATATTCAAGGTCTTGTGTTGATTTCATTGCAATTTTGTTTTAACTAAAGGTCTTGTGTTAATTTCATTATAAGTTTGTTTCCTAACGAAAATGCCATGTACTCTTGTAATCAAGAATCATACTGATACTTTTGTATTTGTATCTTCTTATTATCTTGTAGTTCTATAATTTCTTCTTCCATGGTTTTATAGAGCTATGTGATGAAGAATCGAAGTTTCATAAAATTTCATCTATCTCCTCTCTACCGCTTTCTTGTCATGCAAGGCATATCAACGTTATGAGCAAAACAGAGCAACAAGGACCAAAGGAGATGAGTCAAAATTACGATGGGTTGAAAGGAAAAGCAAAGTTGGGCCAAGACAATTATTCAAAGCCCAAAAATAATTCTCTCATATCGCAAATACACAGTACGACAAAGTTGAATCAGATCAAGTTGGCAAACAGGTTTTCAGTTCTTGAATCTCTTGAGACAGCCTGATGAAGACACTTGTCCAATCACTTAGGGTTTCACAGCTTACTTGCTTTCTTGTATAAATTAAGAACGAGCAATCTGTAGAAACCCAAGGCTGAAAATAATAAGAAAGGAACTGTTCATCTTCTCCTTCACGAATATCTGGTTTTTGAGAAACTCCTTTATGGTATCAGAGCCATGGCTAACGCATCCATGGATCCTTACACTCCTCCTTCTCTGAACATTGCAAACTGTGTCACGGTGAAGCTCACTGAACGAAACTACATCCTTTGGAAGTCCCAATTTGAGGCTTTCCTCAACGGTCAAGGCCTCCTCAGTTTCGTTAATGGAGCTACACCGGCACCATCGTCAATGATTGATGTTTCAAGGCTTCAAAATACCCACAACAGAGTCACAAATCCAGACTATCAACTCTGGTTTCAAACGGACCAGGTTCTTAAGTCTTGGCTTCTTGGCTCTTTCTCTGAAGATATATTGAGTGTTGTCATAAATTGTAACACATCTCAAGATGTCTGGGAATCTTTGGCTAGACACTTTAACCGAGTCTCTTCTTCACGCCTTTTTGAGCTGCAAAGGAAGCTTCAAATTGTCTGCAAGCAGGAAAAATCTATGGTCAATTATCTCAACGAGATCAAAGCTCTTTGTGACCAACTTTCCTCCATTGGTAGTCCAGTTACCGAAAGGATGAAAATTTTTGCAGCCCTCCATGGGTTGGGAAGAGATTACGAACCTATCAAGACCAGTATTGAAGGCTCTATGGATACAACTCCAAGCCCAACCTTTGAAGATGTTGTTCCTCGGTTGACTGCATTTGACGATCGGCTTCAGAGTTATACGTCTGAATCATCTATTTCTCCTCACTTAGCGTTCAATATAGCTAGATCTACATATCACAACGTGCGTGGTCGTGGTCAGTATCATAACAATAGGCGCGGAGGCAGAAACTACTTCTCGACTCGAGGGAGAGGCTTTCATCAACAAATCATCTCCTCTCCTGGATCTTCAGCCTCCTCTGACTCTGACAATCGTCCGGTCTGTCAAATATGCGGTAAGGTTGGTCACCCTGCTCTCCGTTGCTGGCATAGGTTTGATAACAGTTATCAGCTTGATGAAATTCCCACTGCATTGGCTGCGATGCGCATTACTGATGTCACTGAAAGTTCTGGTCTTGAATGGCATCCCGATACCGGAGCAACATCACATGTGACCAATTCTCCATTCCATCTGCAACGTGCTCACCCGTACCATGGTTCAGACTCTGTCATGGTCGGTAACGGAGAGTATTTGCCTATTACTCATACAGGTTCAGCCACTCTTTCATCGACAACAGGTAACCTACGATTGAATGACGTTTTGGTGTGTCCATCTATTGCGAAATCTCTATTGTCAGTGTCGAAAATAACAAAGGATTATCCATGCTCTTTTGACTTTGATTCTGACAATGTCCGTGTGTATGATAAGGAAACCAAGAAGCTTCTTCTTCTGGGAAGAAACAATGATGGGCTGTATGTGTTGAAAGATTCTAATCCTCAGGTATTCTACTCTTCACGACAACATATGGCTAGTGATGAGGTATGGCACAGAAGATTGGGACATCCAAATCCGCATATCCTACAACTACTATCGGCAAATAAGTCTATTTTCATAAACAAAAGTGTCAAGTCTGTTTGTGAGGCATGTCAGCTTGGAAAAAGCCATAGATTGCCTTTTTCTGATTCTTCTTTTGTTGCTTCTCGACCTTTGGAGAGGGTTCATTGTGATCTCTGGGGTCCTAGTCCAATTGTGTCTGTTCAAGGGTTCCGGTATTATGTAATTTTTATCGACAACTACTTGAGATATTGCTGGTTCTACCCTTTGAAACTAAAGTCAGACTTCTTCTCCACTTTTGTTATGTTTCAATCTCTGGTTCAAAACCAATTCCAGTCACAAATTGGAACTTTTCAGTGTGATGGGGGAGGAGAATTTACAAGTAAGAAGTTCTTGGAGCTTCTTCAAACCTGCGGAATTCAACAATATATCTCTTGTCCGTATACCCCGCAACAAAATGGTTTGGCTGAACGAAAGCACCGCCATATAACTGAGCTTGGTCTCTCCATGATGTTTCAAAGCAAGATCCCACAAAAGTATTGGGTGGAATCATTCTTTACTGCTAATTTTCTTAGCAATCGTCTTCCTCACACAGCTCTAGCAAATACTCGCAGTCCTTATGAGCTTCTTTATGGAAAATCACCAGAGTATTCATCTCACCGCGTCTTTGGTTGTGCATGCTATCCCACTATGAGAGATTATACAAGCCATAAATTTGATCCAAGATCTTTACAATGTGTATTTCTAGGCTACAATGACAAATACAAGGGATACCGATGCCTTCTTCCTACAACAGGCCGCGTCTATCTTAGTCGCCATGTGGTTTTTGATGAATCATTATTCCCTTTTTCTGATATGTATTATCATTTGCAGCCGTATCCCAGTACAATTCTCACATCAGCATGGCAGCAGAGTTTTAAACCATATGCTCAGGCAGTTCCGTCTCAGACGGATAACACTTCCTCAAATTTGTCTCGCCCAATCTATTCCCCAGATCAGACTTTCCAGGAACGTTCGGTATCATCTGCCGATCATATACAACTTGCTGCAGTTTCTACAGATGCAGACTTTTCGCCTCCTACAGATGCAGTTTCTCCAAATTTGATTCACGATGCACCGTCTCATACAGAAACTGATTCCCTTTTCACTCCTCACGATTTTCCGCCATTGACAACCCCAACTAGTTTTGCTCCTACCTTGTCGGCTCTTGAAGTCCCGTGTGTGTCTACTGTCTCTGAGATGGTGCGTTCTGGGTGTACGGCGGACATCGATTCCGTTCCTATAGGCAACAGCACATCTTCTAAGTTGAACAGACCAGACACATGTACAAGGACTTCCCCCACTCGTTTAAATGTCTCCACATCTGCTTCCTCTGAATTCGAAACAGGGCAACAACGTCAAATGATTACTCGCTCACAAGCAGGCATCATTAAACCAAATCCTCGATATGCTCTTCTCACCCAAAAAGTTGCTTTCCCTGAGCCTAACACAGTGACAGAAGCTCTTAACCATCCGGGATGGCACAATGCTATGAATGAGGAATATGGGAATTGTACTGAAGTACATACTTGGTCTTTAGTGCCTTTTACTCCGGATATGCATGTCTTAGGAAGTAAATGGGTATTTCGAACAAAGCTCAATGCGGATGGCACATTAGAAAAGCTTAAGGCTCGTCTTGTTGCGCAAGGGTTTAATCAAGAGGAAGGGATTGATTACCTGGAAACTTACAGTCCCGTGATAAGAACCGCCACTGTAAGACTCGTTCTGCATGTTGCTACTGTGATGCAGTGGGATATCAAACAAATGGATGTCAAAAATGCGTTTCTTCATGGCGAACTTACCGAAACCGTCTACATGAAGCAACCGGCGGGATTTGTTGATAAGAAAAAACCTGACTATGTGTGTCATCTTCACAAATCCTTATATGGTTTAAAACAATCTCCACGGGCTTGGTTCGACAAGTTCAGCAATTATCTTTTGGAATTTGGGTTCATATGCAGCATTAAAGATCCGTCGTTGTTTGTCTACTCGAAAGAAAAGGATGTGATCATGCTCCTTCTCTATGTAGATGACATGATTCTTACTGGGAACAACTCCTCTGCGATGTCTAAGCTGCTTGAAGATCTCAACAAACAATTTCGCATGAAAGATCTCGGACAGATGCACTATTTTTTGGGTATTCAAGCAAAGTTTCACGACAACAGTTTGTTTCTATGTCAACAAAGATACGCTGCGGACCTTCTGGCGGTAGCTGGTATGGATGACTGCTCTCCTATCGCTACTCCCTTGCTGCTGCAACTCAATAAAGTCATAGCTCAGGATCCAGCTTTTCCGAATCCAACTTATTTTAGGAGTTTAGCCGGGAAGCTGCAGTATTTGACATTGACAAGGCCAGATTTACAATATGCCGTCAACTATGTATGTCGAAAGATGCACTCTCCATCAACTTCAGACTACAATCTTCTCAAGAGAATTTTACGATATGTGAAAGGAACCATCACTATGGGTATAAATTTCTCAAAGGACACTGATTTTACACTACGCGCATATAGCGATAGTGATTGGGCTGGATGCCCTCATACCAGACGTTCCACTGGAGGATTTTGCACGTTTCTCGGCTCTAACATCATCTCGTGGTCCTCTCTGAAACAGCCGACCGTCTCTCGCAGCTCTACCGAAGCAGAGTACAGATCTCTATCCGAAACAGCTACAGAATTAACCTGGATCTGCTCCGTTTTATGAGAGCTAGGAGTCCCACTACAGGTAACTCCGGAACTCTACTGTGATAATCTATCCTCTGTCCAGCTGACAGCCAATCCTGCGTTTCACAAAAGATCCAAACACTTTGAGCTTGACTATCATTATGTAAGAGAACGAGTAGCTCTCGGTTCGCTTGTCGTTAAACATGTTCCGGCTCATCTCCAATTGGCTGACATCTTCACCAAATCACTCCCGTTTGAAGCTTTCAGCAATTTGCGTTTCAAACTTGGTGTAGATGTACCACCCACACCAAGTTTGAGGGGGACTATCAACGTTATGAGCAAAACAGAGCAACAAGGACCAAAGGAGATGAGTCAAAATTACGATGGGTTGAAAGGAAAAGCAAAGTTGGGCCAAGACAATTATTCAAAGCCCAAAAATAATTCTCTCATATCGCAAATACACAGTACGACAAAGTTGAATCAGATCAAGTTGGCAAACAGGTTTTCAGTTCTTGAATCTCTTGAGACAGCCTGATGAAGACACTTGTCCAATCACTTAGGGTTTCACAGCTTACTTGCTTTCTTGTATAAATTAAGAACGAGCAATCTGTAGAAACCCAAGGCTGAAAATAATAAGAAAGGAACTGTTCATCTTCTCCTTCACGAATATCTGGTTTTTGAGAAACTCCTTTAAGGCAATCAGTAGACATCATCGTACGCGCAAGTCAAAACCATGATTATACGAACTTGATTATCTACAAATCATCAATTCACGAATACATAGCTAAGTGACTTAGCCTAAGTCTTTTTTATTTTTTGTACTTTGAACCATTAACAAGTCAAAGACTAATTTTCCCATGGGCCATGTGAAACAATAAGGGGCCGAGTACAGCAAAAATTTAACCATAGTTCTTTAGAGGAAAAACTGGAGTATTTGATCGAGTACATGGGTCGTGAAGTCGAAGAGCTTCTTGCTTTCCCTGCATTTCTAGGATACAGGCTTGATAGCAGGATCAAGCACCGGTATGAAGAAAATTTGAAGAGCAGAGGTGAGAACATGCCTCTTAACAAGCTTTTGACAGTATCAGCTGAAAGATTCTCTAAGACTGCGGAAAATATTGAAGTGATTTGCTTATGATTTGAGTGGCAAAAGAAACAACATAAATTAGTGAACCGAGTTTAAGTTCATCGAGAACTTACAATATTAATTGTTTCTTACAATTAAACAACATAAGTTCCTTAATGGTGTTGCTCAGAGGTTAGTTTGTGCCTCAGTTCTTATGAATCAAATGTAACATAGCGATTCCTCTCTCCACCAACTCTTGTTGTAACTTTATTTGGTTTGATTCTCATTGTAACAAATCTTTTTACTACCCTTTTTTATAT
Organism: Eutrema japonicum; assembly: GCA_030161315.1. Taxonomy (NCBI): domain Eukaryota; kingdom Viridiplantae; phylum Streptophyta; class Magnoliopsida; order Brassicales; family Brassicaceae; genus Eutrema; species Eutrema japonicum. The sequence goes on from BSQW01000005.1 coordinate 40,924,565, forward strand.
TTATATAAAAATTCTTCTTCTCTTTTTGTTTTGTTCATAAGCTCCAACTCTGTTACAACTTTGTTTAATCCAGTTTCCATGAATTGTTAATTGGACACGCAAATTATTGTTTTCGAAAAAAGTTGTCGTCACAAGACTCACAACTGTGAATTAGATGGAGATGGGCTTTAAATAAAATATGTGGGCCTTCGCCCATTTATCCTTAAATCAAACCCATTCTTTTTGATACATAATCGTCCCACATCGCTACATTTTAGCAAACAAACAGTCTATATATAACTCAGAGAAGACAACTATTGTCACGACCTTACTTGAACAGGATCTGTTCTATAGGAGTTGTAGCTCTGTAATCTTGATTTCTAAGGAGCATGATTAACAATATGACCGCGCGATCAGAGCATGATTAACGGCGCTACTATCATCTCCTGATGAATCCGGTGTTGTAGAGGATTGTTACTCGGTTTAGGTCTAACCCTAGCCGGGGCGGTTGCACGGTGGTCTGATAGGTTTCCTTTTTTTTATCTTCGAATCTTTTGTTTTTTAACTCTTTAACATAGTCCTTGTGATGAATCTGAAATAGAACTTACACTCCCACACTGTTCTTCATTGTATCGATGCAAGAACATGCTTCATTTGGATCAATAGTTCTGCTACTTGACCGTCTTTAACTAGCAGGAGATAAGCAAGTGTTCCTTTTTCAATTTGCAGTCAATTTTTAACAGTCCTTCGATGTTGATATTTGAGTTTCTCAGAACTTTGTTTTGTAATTTTTGATGTATATAAACTGATACAAGTTTGAAGATTTTCTGCCAGCAACGTAAACATTTATTATTATAGATAATAAAAAACATAGAATAACATAAAAAAACATACACGTGAATATCTTCCAAGCCTGATTGTGGATAAAGACACTCTAGTTGAATATTGGAAACAGAAGCTATAAGCCTAATGGATTCAAGGAAACATGAATTAGTCTCAATGTTAGATATCTATTCTGACACTACAAGAAAACACCCATTTTGCAACGAACGAAATCGTTGTAAAATCGTTGCAAAAGAGGATTTGCATCGAATTTGCGACGAATTTTAGATCGTCGTTAACTGATCGTCGCAAACCACAAATCGTCGTAAATTCGTCGGGAAAGTGCGAGGGAAACAAATTCGTCGCTAAATCGTCGGTAAATGTTCGTCGCTAAATCGTCGTAAATATTACATTGAAATTACGACGAATATAAATACGTCGTAAAAACGATGGAAATTCGATGGCAAATATTTCATTGTTAATTCGATGGGAAAATATTTTCGTCGTTAATTCGTTGTTAATAAATCGTCATAAAATCGTTGCTAAATAATAGTCGCCAAATCGTTGCTAATGAATCGTCGCAAAATCGTTGCGCCTAAATCGTCGTATAATCGTTGCTAATAATTCGTCGCAAAATCGTTGCTAATAATCGTCGTATAGTCGTTGGTAATAAATCGTCGTATACTCGATGTAAATTAGCCACGATTATAGCCATCGAATTAACGACGATTTTTATATATATGATTTTTTAAATTATTTTTAAAATTTTATTAAATTCGAAATTATAAAAATAATATATAATAATATTTTATAAAAAAAAAATATTATAATTTGTTACAAAAAAAAAGCAAAATTAGAAATCGAAATCCTAAATCTATATAATTATATCGTAATCGTCGAGATTTACATCGTCTTCGGGATGTCTCGACGAACTGGATGGTCCTGCCGCTGCCGCTTCATCTGCCTCTGCTCGGAGTCTTCGTTTTTCCCGTAGCATGGCCTGCATTGTCGGGTTTCCTGTTGCCAAGATGTCGAAGAGTTCGTCATTCTGCGTAGCATCCTGTTCAACCCGGCGCTGAAGACTCGCAATCCTCGCCTGATATGCATGAGACTCGGTCTCAACCCGCTCCTGAAGACTCGTAATCGTGGCACGTAACACGACTGGATCATCTTCTGGCGATCGTCGTCGCGGAGCATATGAAGAAGCAGCCGAGACATCTCGAATAGATCCCATCCCGACAACCTTCCCCTTTCTCTTAGGGGCAACCTATATTTAAATTTACAATTAGAAAACTTTATAAAATCAAAAACTAAAAATTAATAAGTACTAACTATTCTATATACCTGCTCGAAGATCCGGTCAATATCGGGTGTGGTCAACCCTCCAGACATGACCGACGAACCACCGGGAGATAGCTGTTGAGAGAGCTGTGTCTCTCGTTCGGTGACTTTGGAAGTCACCTCATTGAAGATGTGCTCGGCAGCTTCGGAAACAAAGGAACCATCCTTCTTCCGGTGCGTCCGCTCAAAAACATTGTCATCGGAGGGAGTACACCTCCGTCTTCGGCGGCCTAAAGAAAAAAACTATGTTATTGACGAAGTAAATTAAATAAATTAATTAATTTAAATAAATTTAATTACCATCTGTAGACGAACACCTGCAAAAGGTGTTTGTCCAGCTGTATGAGGCATAGCCTTGAGTCTCCCGTCCGAATCAACGGTGTTGCGGGAAGCCGAACACTTCTCAGCAGTCGTGATAGACTTCGGATCCATCCAATACCGCACCAAGCCGTCCCAAACGGCTTTATCCATGTGCAGGGGCTTTGCTTCGTCGCCATCCTTCTTCCATGCTTTTTTCCACTCACCAACCACGCCTTGGATACGAAACTTCTCCCTCTCGAGAAATAAAGTTTCGACCTCGCCATGAAGCGAAAGATCCCAGTGATATTTTTGCTGCATGAGAAACAAAAATAATTACATATTTTATAAAATTAAATTAAATATATATTTAAATATAATTAAAATAATTAAAGGATAAAAAAATATTTTTTCCATACGTACCGCAAACATCTTGAACCATGTCTCCTTGACGTGTAGAGGAAGCTGGGTAAAATTGGTATGCGGCTCGATAAAATAAGACTTGATGATGTCGGAAACGGTGCGTCCAACTTTGGATTCAACTCCAAACCTGAAACAAAAAAATTGTAAAATTTTGAATTGTTAGAAATAAATGTAAAAAATATATATTTATATATATTACCATTCCGACCCGTCAATATGATCTGGATCTAATCTTTTAAGCCTATGACGCCCCGGCTGTGCAAGCAAATCATGAACCGTCATGTGTGCATACGGGGCCGGGGCATGGCCTCATGATTGATATTAGTAAGAGTTTCAATTTGTAGTTTACTAATTTCAAACATCGTGACTGTGTGAGTGTAAGCTTGTTCAAAGAATATTCAAGCCGGACGATATAAGAGAATTCTTACTATCAAATTCGGTTTAATTAGATTTAGATGGACCGTTCGGTTTAAAGAAATTGTCTTCTTTCACAAATCCTTGCTACGATATGGAGCAATAAATTAAAGGATTGGGCTTTAAATATAAATGGGCCTTCGCTTATATATCCGTAAAATCAACCCATTTACAGTACTTTTGATGTGCAAAATACCCCACATCGCTATTAGGAAGAAGAAACTCGTTCTATATATAACTCAGAGAGAGCAACATTGGTCACGACCTTACTTGAACAGGATCTATCCTATAGGCTCGTACCTCTGTATCCTTGGTTTCTTAGGAGACAGGCCCTAAACCCTGGTGGATGAATAATGACCGTGCGATCAGAGCGTGATTAACGGCCACGCTCATCTTCAGATGCACCCGGTGCTGTAGAGGATCGTTACTCGGTTCGGGTTTATCCCTAGCCGGGGCGGTTGCACGGCGGTCTGACAGGTTTCCTTTTTTTAACATGGTTGTCTTTTTCAATTTGCAGCCAAATTTTAATAGTCTTTCGATGTTATTTGATTTTCTCATAGCCAGCAACGTAAACGTTTATTATTATAGATAATAAGAAAATAAAAAACCTAGAATAACCAACATACACGTGAATATCTTCCAAGTCTGTGGATAAAGACACTCTAGTTGAATATTGGAAACAGAAGCTATAAGCCTAATGGATTCAAAGGAAACATGAATTAGTCTCAATGTTAGATCTATTCTGATTGATATTAGTAAAAGTTTCAATTTTGTTTCATCAGATACTGGAGTGAGGAAGATGAGATCTTGTTGCTTCCAGGAATAACCGATTTCAGTAAGAGTCCATTTGAAGATAAGAACGGATTTAGCGAATTCTTCAAAGATTAGTAGTTTGAGGAGGAAATGTTTGGGTAAAGAGAAGAAGGATGTAGAGTCTTTCTCTAAACCTCACGATCAGATATTCCATGCTCAATCTTTTTGAAAAAGAGTCTACACCATTCTTCTCTTTACCCAAATACGTTTCTCTCGACTTAAACGAGAGCTATGTATGTGATAGCTCTTTTGTCTTTTCAGAAGACACTTATTTCTTCCTTCACAAGAAAAGGAAATCTCAGCCTCTTTTAGGGTTTTGTGGCTTGCCATAGTTGGCGTGGGTAGAGCTTCTTCTCCTTTTATACGGAATCATAATAAATCCTAATCATATTAGGGGTGCTCCACTGAACCAAGCCCATCATGTATTTGTCCACAAGAATTAAGAGATTCTTAATCCAATTAAGAGTATACTCATCATGATCATCACACAAATTCATTGGAAGAGCTCAAGTGACATCAGCCTCAAATCTGAGTTTTCTAAATAGTGCTCTATCGTCCATCGTATAATGAGGCAGTTGATCGGTATCAACCTGGTAACCTTGATCCAAAAAAGTATAAATTCATGAATTGGTACTTTTTAATTTTGGTTACGAGGTTGACACCGACCAAATGCCACTATACACAAATACCCAGGGGCGAAGCTAGAGAGGTGGGACTGGGTGCACATGCACCCATTGTTTTTTAAACATTAATGTAATTTTTAGATAATTTAAATTGTGCATCCATAAAATTTTAAGATTGTGCTCTCATTCTTTTGATTGTTCAACTAACTTATTAAAAACTTTAGACAAAACCTAAAATAATAAATTAAAGCTATCTATTTAACTTAAATAAAAATAAAAACAACTCAAATCTTAAAAATTAATTTTGTTTTCTTAACTAAATCACTTAAACACACATAAATATTTTATTTCGTATTTTTTTGTATGAAACTATATTTTAGTATTTTATTTATTATTTATTAATTTAATAATTTTGTCTCCAATAAAAATCATTTCTGGATTGGCCCCTGCAAATACCACTATTCGAGGTTGATCATTTTGAGGCATCTTCCAATGAAGCCTTGTGAAGATATCAATATCACTATTTTGATGTTCGGAAAGAGATCGTTTGAACCTCCACTGTTCCGTTCGGCACCTCAGTAAAACAGAGTCACAAGTAGAATGGTGAAGAAGATAACTTGGATTTCTACAACTTCCATGGTGATTATTGTTTCTTTTCTTTTCTATAGAGGAGAGCCAGTTGCTTAGTTCGAGATGCTTGAAGGTATTTAACGAAACAAACAATTTATAGGGTCAAATACGAATGAATACAAGAAAATTCATTACGAGAGAGTTAGAAGTTTGAGAATCGTCCGTTATGACAAGCTAATAAAACATACAACTTTAACACTTACACTAAAATTTTTTTTTGAATATTCCCAATCTAAATTTCATCCCCTTTCTCTTCTCTTTTTTTATTTTTATTTTCGTGAACCGAATAACTTAGAACCAAATCTTCTCCGTTCTATACAATATCTCTACACTATCTTGTGATTATTTTTCTTATACAACTACAGGAAAACACTAGCTAGATTTTAAGCAAATATTTATTTAAGAATTATTGGTTTGATCACAAATAGAATTAATTAGCCAACGTCTCACATCGCAAGATTCGCAACTACTAATTAACTCGAGTTGTTGTAGGCTTTAAATACAAATAAATGGGCCTTCGCCCATATACTTTCTTTTTGATACAGAATCGTCCCACATCGCTACATTTTAGAAAAAACTCATTCTATATTCACGACCTTACTTGAACAGGATCTATCCTATAGGCTCGTACCTCTGTATCCTTGGTTTCTAAGGAGACATGCCCAAAACCCTGGTGGATGAACAATGACCGTGTGATCAGAGCATGATTAACGGTCACGATCATCTCCTGGGTTAGTTCATGGTGATGGATCTGAAATAGAACTTACACTCCCACACTCTTCTTCATTGTATTGATGCAAGAACATGCTTCATTTAGATCAATGGTTCTGCTACTTAACTGTATTTAATTAGCAGATTGTGAATAGTGACATCATCACACAACTTCATTGGAAAGAGATCGCTTGAACCTCGACTGTTTAGTTCGGCACCTCAGTAAAACATAGTCACAAGTAGAATGGTGAAGACGATAACTTGGATTTCTACACCTTCCATGGTGATTATTGTTTCTTTTCTTTTCTATAGAAGAGAGCCAATTTCTTAGTTCAAGATGCTTGAAGTTATCTAACGAAACAAACAATTTATAGGGTCAAACACTAGCTAGATTTTAAGCAAATATTTATTTTAGATTTATTGGTTTGGTCACAAATAGAATTAATTAGCCAACGTCTCACATCGCAAGATTCGCAACTACTAATTAATTAACTCACCTTTTAACGATAAATCAAAAGATCAAACATGTACAGAAGAAAGATACGGATGTTCGGGCTTAGCCAATTATGAGCCTTGTCGATGTCACTAGCTTCTTGTTATTGGAATGATTGGTTTCTGGAACAAAGCAGAGGTCTTGTTCCAGCTCTAGTACTTTTTCAAATCTCGAATCACTTACCCTTTAACAAATGAATCATAGGTTGCACAGCAAGTAACTGAAAGAAAGATAACCATTCGGTGTGGACTTAATTAGATGGAACCTCCGGTTTATAAAATCGTAGTAGCAGATTAAACATAGAACAATAAATTAGGACGGGCTTCATAGATAGTCCCATGTCTAGCTAAATCAACCCATAGACGCTTTTCTTACTGATTTCTTTTATCCCACATCGGTAACATTAGCAAGAGACACTGAATAAACTGAACTATAAACAAGACGCAGAGTATTCCTCAATGATTCACGGAGCCGTGCAGTGAGAACAAAGCGAACTATTCTTTCGCCTTTTACTAAAGAATACCGTGTTCTTTCTGCTTTTAAGCGGCATATGCCTATTTTTGGAAAGGGTTTTATTAACAAAAACCCTCCATCAATCTTTGAGTATTAAATTTATGTAAATTGAAGTTATTGCAAATATGGTTGCCCCACATTTACCATTGATTGTAAGAGTAATTCTATCTTAGGTATTTCGACACGGATGGATTTTTCTTGTCAGGTACCATTCTTATAAATAAGACGGCCGGTCGATAGACATTTTCGTAAACTAACTTTGTCCAACATCGAAAACCTTAGAAAAGAGAATGGGGGCGTTATCAGTGAGTCCAAGTGATCTAAAGTTGTCGTTGTTCACAGATTAATAGAAGAACTGCTTCTTTGTAAAATCTTGTAAGGAAGACTAAAAATGAATCACAATCTGTTTCGTACAACTGTAAATAATTGTGAAGACAAAGTGGCTGATGTTGTATAATTTTCATGAATCAGATTGCTTCTTCTTTCATGCTATTGTTTGTTGCCTTAGTGATGAAGCTATATCCATTGATAAAATCATATGGTTAAAGACTATTTAAGGAGAATCTTCAATGTTATCGGATTACTCTTTATCAATGGAGTATAAATTAGTTTTGTACTTTACGATTTACGAGAGTATGGGAGTTTGAACATTGTCTCTCGTTACTAACTTCGAGTCAAGTGTAGACCTTAAACGTCATCAACTGTTTTACTTTGACTGTTCGACTTCTCTATCTAGTTCAGTATCACATGTACCGTCTGCCTCACTTTTAGTTTTAGTGCCCTACTTCGATCAACAACTGTTTTTTTTTAGATTTCCTAAAGAATTGATCAAGCTCTTGTTAAAAATATAACTACAAAAATCGATGTACAAAATTTAGATTAAAAGTGATTAGTTTATTCAACATAAATATTTTAAAGCTCAATTATCATCATTTGGAATAGGATTTGATCAATTATCTCTTGTGATGATGTAACAATGTTAAAAAAACATATAAAAAAAATTAAAGTTTAAGTGTTTTCCCTTTTATTATTTTTGCTATTTCGTCATTCCAATATTCATTTGACAAACCAAATATCACCAAATTTTTCAATTCTATTAAGTGAATTCATCTGTGGTCAAGTCTTAAGTTTGTGGACTCTATTTCACCTCGACCAACTAAGTGAACTAAACAAAGAATATACAAGTGAAATAAGAGAATTCTTACTATCAAATTCGGATTAATTATATTAAGATGGACCGTTCGGTTTAAAGAAGTTGTCTTCTTTCACAAATCCTTGCTACGATATGGAGAAATAAATTAAAGGAATGGGCTTTAAATATAAATGGGCATTCGCTTATATATATCCCTAAAATCAACCCATTTACAGTTCTTTTGATGCGCAAAATACCCCACATCGCTATTATGAAGAAGAAACTCGTTCTATATATAACTGAGAGAGACCAACATTGGTCACGACCTTACTTGAACAGGATCTGTTCTATAGGCTCGTACCTCTGTATCCTTGGTTTCTAAGGAGACAGGTCCTAAACCCTGGTGGATGAACAATGACTGTGCGATCAGAGCGTGATTAACGGCCAAGATCATCTCCTAATGCATCCGGTGCTGTAGAGGATCGTTACTCGGTTTGGGCCTAACCCTAGCTGGGGAGGTTGCACGGCGGTCTGACAGGTTCCCTTTTTCACCAATCTTTTTGTTTTAATTTGTTTACTTGACGAAGTTGAATTATACGGAATGAAATCCAATAGAACGCAACTTCCACACTCTTATTTGTTGTTTCAATGCAAGTTGGCTATGTCACTCTAGTGTGTCCAAGTGTTGTTGGAGAAAACCGGTTCAATGAAAATGTCTGAGAGAGATATGTTCATTTTTGCCGTTTAACTTAAAATTCATATATTATTGTAGGTTATAAAACCATACATGTGAATATCAAGCCATGAGTGTTGGTGCAAGCGGTGGAAACGGCTAGAGCACGAAAGAAAAGATAGGTCGACCAAAACAACTGAAATTCAACAATACAGTAGTGACATGAGTGTCTACTTCTGCAGAAACAGCTTCTACCGGAGGAGAAGAAAAGGCGAAAAAACCAAAGATGAAACCAAGGAAATCATCTGGGTTTTGTTCGCAAATTTCCTTATCGCCTAGGTTTCTTTCTAGCTTTTTCTCCGTTTCTCCTTAGCAGTGAACTGTTTGATTGGGATGGCTATGGTATCAAAAGGATCAAACAATTTATAGAGTAACTCAAGCTGAACGTATTTGGAATTATTCATTATAAGAGTTACATTTTAAGAACCTTCCGTTATGTCAGCCTTTGAAACAAAACATGAATGTGTTAGAGCATCAGCATCCGAGACCCATGTCTTCCCGAAGACAAATGTCTTCCCAAAAAGCTGATGACGTGTCGCGACGTGATTCGTCGGGACATAAAAAATTCAATTTAAAAAAAAAAAAAAAAAAAAAAAAGCGGAAGACATGGGTCTCGGGTCTGCAATGCGGATGGTCTTACAGTTTACAAGTAGAATTTACCATTTTGACTGTTAACGTTGTAGTAAATAAGATGCATTCAATTTTCAAGGATTCTAAGCATTAACATTTACTCCATGTTATAACAGCAAAATTTACATACTTCCTTTTCTTGAGCATTTGTTAGTTTCTGAAAGGATAATGAGGATTCAGAGGAGAAGATTGAATCTGAAAGACTTTTCTTCTCTGTTGCAAATCATTCTCTCTAATTCATTACAAAAGGGGTTTTGACATTTTATACTCAAGGTAGAAAGGGAACCCTAGAGAACACATGTCATTCTCTCATATCTTCATCAGTCATCATCAAAGCATTAAATTGATTTTGAGTTTGAACCACTTCTTTGCAAGTTGCTTTCTGTTAAGTTCCAAACCACGAACACTGTAAACTGAAGATACTTGTATTATTATCAATAGGAATTACACCAGGAGACATCCATTGTTACCGATCTCATCACGATCGATACCCAGAGAACTCATATCGTCTCTCACAAGTTTTACATGAATCAATCCATCTCTTTCCCTCCACAAGCTAACCTCTACTTATTCAGAAAATAAGCAAAACAGAAAACTCTCTAAAACAATCAGAGTATCTGAAGTCAACTCAGTCTATTGACTTTTCTCCTTCTTCCTTGTTGTTTCTCTCTTTCCTTCCTCTTACGTAAACCCTTCTGAACCTATCAATACCCCGCCCTATAAGACGCAGCTTGTCCTCAAGCTTAAAAAATGGATAGTGTTTCTCAAAATCTGAAGCCGTAAACCAAGTTGCTTCATGTTGAGGTAAGTTCTTCCAGCTAATTAGAATCTCCAAACAACCCTGACCATTATAGCGAGTCTCTAGCAGTATGTCTGGTTCTAACACAAATTCCCCAGCATCCATAAAAGTTTCTGGCAAAGCAGTAACAAACTCTTGATCCCCAATAACTGCTTTCAGCTGTGAAACATGAAATACCGGATGGATTTTAGAAGTCACGGGTAATTTCAGACGATACGCCGCTTTGCCAATCTTCTCCACAATCTCAAAAGGGCCATAAAAACGGGCAGCTAGTTTCTGACACAATCTCCTAGTCACAGAGTGCTGTCTGTAGGGTCGCAATTTTAAGTAAACCATATCTCCAATCGCAAACGAAATGTCTCTCCGATGTTTGTCTGCCGACGCTCTCATCAGGTCCTGAGCATGGAGCAGATGTTCTTTGATTTGTATCAACAGTTGATCCCTATCCCGCAACAGTGTTTCCAACTCAAAGTTAGATGTGGACCCTTCCTCAAAAAACAACAGCGTAGGGGGGTCTCGGCCATAAACCACATTAAAAGGAGTAGTTTTTAATGAGGAGTGATAGCTGGTGTTAAACCAGAATTCTGCCCAATGTAGATAAGAGAACCACTTCTTAGGATGGCCAGAAGCAAAGCATCGTAAGAAAGTCTCTAAGCATCTGTTCGTGACTTCTGTTTGACCGTCTGTCTGTGGATGGAAGGCTGAGCTAAATTTCAATTTAGTGCCAGCCAATTTGAAGCACTCTTTCCAAAACTTGCTCAAGAATATCCTGTCCCGATCTGATACGATGGACTTGGGAAATCCATGTAATTTTACCACCTCCTTGATAAACAGAGATGCTACACCAGTTGCAGTAAAAGGGTGTCGCAGTCCAATGAAGTGACTGTACTTACTCAATCTATCAACCACCACTAATATCACATTTATCCCACCTGATGCAGGTAACCCTTCCACAAAGTCCATACTGATATCTTGCCAGATTTTATCCGGAATAGGCAGAGGTTGAAGAAGCCCAGCAGGTGACAACGTTGAATATTTATGAGTTTGACAAACCCCACAAGCTGCCACATACTCTTGTATCTGCTTCTTCATATCTTTCCACTGAAACAATGTCTGAATTCTCTTCAATGTCTTTAATATTCCTGAGTGACCTCCCATATATCCATCATGAAACTCGTGTAAGATTACCGGAATCATTGTCGACTGTTGTGGAATCATCAGCCTGCTCTTATACCAAAGTTTACCCTCCTTTATAGATAATCCCTTCTTCACCGATTCCGAATTTAGCAACTTGGATTTTAGCTCCTGAATGTACTCATCGCTGTCAATTTCTCCAAAAAGATGTTGTAGCTGAATAGTCTGAGGCACTGTGACAACAAATAAGGATGTAGAGGTGACAGCAGTTAACTCTTGCGGTATTCGTGAAAGGCCATCTGCAACTTTATTCTCAGCCCCAAGTTTGTAAATTATCTCAAACTGATACCCCAACAACCGTTGTAACCAACGCTGATACTCCATAGAAACCTCTCTCTGCTCCAAGAGAAATTTCAAACTCTTCTGGTCAGTATGCATGATGAACTTGCGGCCAATTAAGTAGTGCCGCCATTTTTGAATGGACAATACTATTGCCATCAGTTCTCTCTCGTAAATGGGTTTCAATTGTTCCCTCGTAGTTAAACCATGACTGAAAAAAGCAATGGGTCGTTTCTGTTGCATCAAGACTGCTCCCAATCCAAAACCCGATGCATCTGTTTCAACAATGAATTGATCTTCGAAATTTGGTAAGACAAATACTGGAGCAGTAATCATTGCCGTTTTTAGTGAATCGAAAGCTGCATGTGCCTTAGAGGACCATTCAAACCCATCTTTTTAAGTAATTCTGTCAAAGGTCTTGCAATGCAGCCATAGCCTTGGACAAATCTGCGGTAGTATCCAGTGAGACCCAGAAATCCTCGCAAAGCTTTGACAGTCCTCGGAGTAGGCCATTCTTTCATTGCCTTTGTCTTCTCTGGATCAGTAGCCACACCCTTTTCGGAGATCATGATCTTCTACTGAGGAACTGTAGATGAGAATATCATCAAAAAACACCAGCACAAATTTCCTGAGAAATGATCGGAAAATCTGATTCATAAGGGCTTGAAAGGTAGCTGGAGCATTTGTCAATCCAAATGGCATGACAAGGAATTCATAATGCCCCTCGTGTGTACGGAAAGCTGTTTTAGGAATATCCGCAGCTGCCATTCTGATTTGGTGATACCCGGAGCGTAAATCTAGCTTGGAAAATATCTTTGCACCATGCAGCTCATCCAACAGTTGGTCTATCATCGGGATGGGATATTTGTCCAAGATAGTAGCTTTGTTCAGTGCCCTGTAATCAACACAAAACCTCCAGCTGTGATCTTTCTTCCTTACCAACAAGACTGGGCTAGAGAAAGGACTTTTACTGTGTTGAATGATTCCGGAATCAAGCATTTCAGTGACCATCTTCTCCATTGCCTCTTTACTGGCGTGTGGATACCGATAAGGTCTAACTGACACTGAATTCACTCCAGGAAACAGTGTGATAGAATGCTCGTTACCTCGGATGGGTGGCAAGCCAGCAGGTACAGTAAAAACTTCTTGATATTGATTCAAGACCGCCATTAAGGGATCTGGAATTTTATCCTCCTTTTGCTGTACTGTCTGGTTGTTAAATTCTAACGGTACTCCCTTACTTTTCATAACCCTTACTGGAGATAAGGATTTCAACGACATGAAATGAGTCTGCAAGTCCAAATCACCAATGAGTGTGACTCGTTTTCCGCCAAAGTTGAAACTCTATTCATGTAAATCCCAATCCACTTCACATTTACCGAGGGTTCTCAACCATTGAACTCCTAAAATCACATCAACTCCCCCAAGCTCGAGAGATATGAAATCAGAGGTAAACTCCACACCTTGTAAACAGAAATCAACTTGTCTGCACATGCCAATCCCATCAGCCATAATTCCTGTTCCCAACTTAATTTGCAGATTCTTGGAACGCTGTAGGGAAAGCTTGGCTCTAGTAACTGCCTGAGGGTCCACAAAATTATGGGTGGCTCCACTATCCAGCATGAACACAAGAGAAGTCTTGCCCATAGTTCCTCTGAGTTTGGTGGTGGATGGGCAGTCAAGACCCATGAATGCATTAAAAGACAAGTGCATCATCTGCATTTCATCTTCTGATGTTTCTTCCTCTAATTCCATCATATTTTCATCCAAGACCTCCAATTCAAAACCATTCACTACCGTGATGACTTGTAGTTCTCTGTTTGGACAAACTGCTTCATGTGTCTTTGTATATCTTGCATCACATTTGAAACAAATGCCCTTTCTTCTCTTATCATCCAACTCGGCATCAGAAAACCTTTGTCTTGGCCTGAGATTTGTTTTATCGGTCAAAACTGGCCTTTGGTTTTGTCCTGTCGGTATTTGATTGGGCTGAGACGGTTGTTGTTGAGTATAAGATCTGTTCCAGTTCTTCTGGGAAGGTAATGCGGATCTGTAATTGGTGGAGATCGTAGATTTCTTATGTCGCCAATCTGGATGATATGCTTCGCTCACCACCTTACAAAATACACTGGTTTCCATCTTCAAGACAGCCACAATATGATTTCGCAAGCCTTTAGGTTCCTTTATACGAATGACCTCCTTCATTTCTGGTTTCAACCCGTTGTAGAACACATTTCTCAAACTCTGATCATCCATACCCGACACTTGAGAAGAAAGTTCTTGAAATTCTGTCACATATTCCTTCACTGTTCCTGTCTGTTGTATACATCACAATCTCTTTCCCGGTTCTTCATCCAACGAATCACCAAATCTGTCAAGCAATCGTTGTTTGAAATCTGCCCAATCGACAAACATTTCTTGTGCAATTTCCCAGTTGAACCAGCTTAATCCTGGACCTTCCAAACTGATAGAGACCAGATCCAATTTCTGAGCATCTGGATATGCACCCAACCTGAAAAACCTTTCGGCCCTCGCAATCCAGCCAAACGGCAGTGTACCGTCAAAAATTGGCATATCAATTTTTCGCAGCAAGGTGTCATGATTTGCTAAAGCACTAGAAACTCGCCTAGAACCTAGCTGAGTGTTTTCTAAATCGATGACATGAGGATTAAATGAAACCTGAGTCACTGCTGACGACGGAGGAGCTGGTTGAGTTTCGGACGTAGTAGCGATGGATTTTGATTGTGTCCGCTCCTCTCGGTGAATCGGATCCAATCTTCGCAAGGTAAGCATTATCTCTTGCATCACCTCTTCCTGATTCACAGTTCGTCGATCAAGCGAAGCAATGGATCTGCTAAGCGCCTATGTAGATTGTCGAATTGCAGCTACGTTCCGATCTGTCTGTTGCCATCCTTCTTTGATGACTTCGATTTCAGCCTGGAGATCATTCACACACTCTCGTGTCGCTGATGGATCGGAAGGATCTGCCCTTGTCAAGCTCATTTCGCGAAGTTTCGAGACGTCACCGCACCAATTTGTTAAGTTCCAAACCACGAACACTGTAAACTGAAGATACTTGTATTATTATCAATAGGAATTACAGCAGGAGACATCCATTGTTACCGATCTCATCACGATCGATACCCAGAGAACTCATATCGTCTCTCACAAGTTTTACATGAATCAATCCATCTCTTTCCCTCCACAAGCTAACCTCTACTTATTCAGAAAATAAACAAAACAGAAAACTCTCTAAAACAATCAGAGTATCTGAAGTCAACTCAGTCTATTGACTTTTCTCCTTCTTCCTTGTTGTTTCTCTCTTTCCTTCCTCTTACGTAAACCCTTCTGAACCTATCACTTTCTCAGCTTTAACTCTCGGTTCATTTTGTTGCAGAGAAGCAGATGTGCGTTGTGAAGAGATGGGCTCGCTGCTGGTCTTCACTCTTTGATCAGGTTTGGGCCTCCACATCTTTAGGCCCATTTCAGGTTTGTTTCTTGATCCCTTTATTGCTGCGATGCCGTTTTGCTCTTCTTGCAGAGCCTTCAACTCAGTGTTGTTATTAGTTTCGAATGGAAAAAAATCCCTATTTCACTCATACATAAACCTCGGAAGAAAAAGAAAACTAATAATTATAAACCTTTCCGAGCCGAATTCAATCCGGTTTTAGTTCAATTCTATTTTGTGTTTCTTAATAGATTAATTATAAGCAACGCAAAAAGTAAAATTGAATTATTTGCCTGGCCGAGACTTTATTCAGAGAAAATAAAAAACCAGACAACATAGTTGACTTTATCCCACACCACAGAAAGATATCTTTCTCAGTTACGTTGTATTAAGCATTATGTCATTATGTGAGCTAATAAGATTACAAACAAGTTACAGAATTTCCAAGATTTTGGTTGTATTGTATAACATATTCAGAGTTAGCGACCAACTTGACCGCTTGAAAATGTTACTGAAACTCTACTTGAGCTAATCGAGAGAGAAGAAGGTGAGATGTAATACATAGGAACTGGCATACTCTGGGGGGGGAGGTTAGGCAATGACGACTGCAAGTTCAGGACATAGATATTTTTAACAGGAAGTTTTATAGAGGAATGAGTCAAACTCGACATGAACCAGCGAAAATGAAGAAGTATTTTTAACAGGAAGTTTTGATGAACATTACTTAATGTGCCAGTCAAATGAGTGCTAATAACAATCTGAAAACAAACAAATGAGTGCTATTAACAGGAAGTTTTGATATACATAAACGCTTTCTTACAGATTTTACATCCCACATCGGTTACATTACTCAGAATCAATGAAGAAACTGGACTATAAATTCGATGAAGAGCAACTCTGTTAAATTCACGGAGCCATGCAGTGAGAACAAAGCGAACTATTCTTTTGCCTTTTACAAAAGAATACCGTGTTCTCTCTGCTCTTAAGCAGCATACGATTATTTTTGGAAATGCTTTTATTAACAAAAACCCTCTATCAATTTTTCAGTTTGATTTTTTTTTAATATAATTCGACTGACCAGTTGAAATTTCCAAAAACGTATAAAGTGACAAGTTTATTTTCTTGGTACTACTATGCGTTCTCTCACAATTTACCATTGATAATTAAGCAAAGATAATCTTGAGGTATATCGACACATGGACTTTTGTAACATTAGTCGTGATTTCAGTGAATATGTTTAGAGAATGATATTCTTCCAGCACAGATGAGTATCCAAAACTTAGAACAGAGTAAATGAGACCACCAAGATTGAAGGGCTAAAAGAGAAGCGGTTAAGGCAAACAAAAGCATACATTTCTCTACCTTTTGGGTTAGTTCTAGTGGTAATCTGTTGATATTAGTTTTATACAGAGTACTATTTAGAGTTTTGTGTGGGAGCGACTGATATGCGAGCACATCCATCTTTGAGAAGAGGAGAAAAGAACGGATTTAGCGGAAACTTGTGTGATCAGTATTTGGCATCCATAGCGGAGAACGCCTTTAACGTTGAATATACACTGGGCTTTTGCAGCAAAGGATTGAGATGGTTAAATTTCCCATGGGCCGAATATCTCAGCAAGAGGTATAAACATCGTCACTTTATAATAATTTATAAGCTGTTTACTATTTATCCCACATCGATTGTATCAACACAAATCTAACACTATATATACATCTACGGAACAATTATTGTTTGTCCCTTCGGGGACATCCGATAAAATTGGAACGATACAGAAAAGATTATCATGGTCCTTGCGCAAGGATGACACATACAAATCGAGAAATGGTCCAAATTTTGTACAAACAGAGTACTATTTAGAGTTTTGTCTCGCAAGAACGAGTGACATCTAGGTATAAGAATTGTCGATATGCATTTTCGTAAACAAACTCTGTCACACATCAAAAGGTTACAAAAAAAGAGAAGGGAATTACCACTGATTCCAAGTGATTTAAAGCTGTCGTTTTCTAAATATTACTAGAAGAAGCACCCTTTTGTAAAATCTTATAAGGAAGACAAAAAGTGAATCACAATCTGACTTTCGCACAATTTTTAAATCTATTATATAAAGAGTGAGTGAGTCTCACAAGAGGATGACACATCATCACTCCTCTCTATGACACCTCAGCTTTCAAAATTAATAAAAAATAAACATTTTAATTTTGACACATTTTCCAAAATATTAAAAATCTGATTTTTTTTTTTGTTAACAGAATTAAATTTTCGCATAGTCACAATATCTTTGAACTCTTGTACAAATTCATTTTTGTTGAGTATTTAATATAAAATATCAACCAAAAAAAAAATTACATTAAATTTTCATAACATTTAAATTTAACTTACATAAATTTTGTTCAAAAAAAAAGAATTACATAAACTATATAGACGACAAAGTATGTTTAATGATAATGACAGAGATAAGCAAGTTTAATTTAGCTGATAAATTAGATATAGTGGATTGATTGGGTTATGATTAATGAATGTTTTTTGATAAATTTTTTGTGAGACTTCGAAAACTTATTAAAATAGAGTGGATTGGTGGGATATTTTTTGTTCTTATTTGACCATAAAGCTAAAATTAAAGAAATGAAGACCGAAGACAGAAAAATTAAGAACCGAAGGCATAAGAATCAAATCGAAGAAAGATGAAGATAAAAAAACAACTTTCTAATTGTCAAATGACATTAATATTTCTTATTTCCGATAAATCAGGTAGCTTTTCAATAGAATTCAGTTCAAATTTTTTTTTTAATTGGTTTGAGAATTATTAGTTTAACTCAGAGAAATCTATATGTTTTTCAAACCATTTTTCTAAATTCAAAACCGTAAATAGGACTGGTTGATTTGCGGTGCTACTTAATTTACGAAAGTTTCAAACATATTTTGAAGAAAGGTTTGTTGTTCCAACTAGAGGGGTGAACGGAGGTAGGATTGCGAGAATTATAAATTTAAGATGGCAAAAGAATTTATATTCAAATCAAAACATAACCGTTCTTATGAAAGAGCGAGAGTTACGTCTTTATGATAAAGGAGACCAACGGAGAAATCGAGAGAACAATAATATTATAAATAAATTTAACTTATGCGTACATGTATCAAAAATCAGTTTGCCCGAGAAACATATTAAAAATGTTATCATTTTATTCATATACGAGTATTCAAGACGAGACTAACTGGAACTTGACAAAAAGAAAGCACCATAATTTTGATAGATAAAATTTTGAGGATAGCGGATGAGTGTAGTAAATTATTCTCAATTCTCATTTGATATTGTAGTAGTTCTCACCTATGTTTTCAGTTCTATAAACCAATAAACTTAAAATTAAACGTTATATCAACAACAATTTTGTGAAAAGACAAATACATGAGTGATCATAGGGATTTAGGTACTACTAAGCAACTTAATATTCAGAAAATAACAAATTTTTCTACCAAAATTCAATTCTATGTAACGAGAATGATTAAAATATGTTATTATTAACTAATATATCATACCATATATATATATATTAATAAAGAAATCTGCGTATACAACTCCATGTAACGGGAATGATTAAAATTTGTTACTATTAACTAATTTGGCACACCAAAGATATATTTTAATAAAAGAAATCCGCGTGTATACGCGTGTATACTTGGCCTGAAAGTTGTGGGTGTTGTATTTATTTCAGGAAACGGATTGCTTCTTCTTTCATTTTTTATTTTGTTGCCTTGGTGATGGAGCTATGTCCATTGGCATTAACAAAAACATATGCTTATAGAATATAAGGAGTATCCTCAACGTTATCGGATTACTCTATATATGTTATAAATTAGGTTATATATACGTTACGAGAGTTCGGAAGTTGACCATTCTCTCTCGTTACAAACTTCCAGTCAAGTGAAAACCTTACAGTTACTAATGGGCTTTTAACAATCAGGCCAAGTTTTAGTTTAAATCAACCCATGGACGCTTTTTGTAAGTCGAGCTAAGTCCTTATCTAATCCCACATCGGAAGTAGCAGTCAGGTTGATAGGTCTCGTATAGATATAAAACGAAGAGGCTTTCGATGACTTAAACTCATCTTTGCGCTTGGGGCAATGACGCAGCTAATGAGGTACTAACCGAGGCGCGTCTATTGCTGGTTGAAAACTATTTCCAAACCCCCTCTTAGGCCTTTGCTTGTCTTGGGCCTTTGAGAATTTTTGGAAGGGCTCCCTTCAGAGTAAAGCCCTACAATATTTTAGTTTAAATTTGTTTAAAAAAAAAATGTTGCAGTAAGATCAATTGATTATCTGCATCCAAGCCTATTTTTGGAAGGGTTTATAAAGCTCAACGAGCAACAAAACCCACTTAAAAACTATAATTTTTCTAAATTTATCCCAAAACGGTCAATGTATCAAAGTTACTGATATCTTAATCAATCATCTTGTTAAAAAAAAAAAAAAAACTTCTTCCAAGTTTTCTTTTTGATGCCGAATTATCCCACATCGTTTATGCCATTACTGAATTTGTTCTACATCACATATTGCATCCACAGCACACTGGTCCAACATTTTTCACTTTTTCATGTGAAAACTGATTTGTAAATTTCAGTTACGCAAGTCGGCCGTGTCTCACGTTATAAACAAGAAACATGGGCCTACGGTCTCAAATTTTTGAGAAAAACTTAGGAACCTTTCTTTGCAAGATATATACATACATATTTGTCTTTAGTTTTCAATTTGTTTTTAGTAGGCTCAATATTATTGGTTAGCGTATCTTCAAGTGAAAATAAAAATAAAGAAAATTTCATAGAAAATAATTAAAAGAAAAAAATAATTAAAACGGAATAAAAAAACATTACAATATTAGGGTAAACAGTTTCCTCAATTTATTTCTATTACCGTTCGCTTTTGGGATTCTTGCGTTTACTGTCACTTTATGAAAACATTATTTGTGTAATAGTATTTTACAAAAATTGGAAAATAAGTAATACTTTGTGTACTGTTCACGCGTTGACTTTCCAGTCGTACCCCTGTATAATACTGCGCGAATCAACCGTGTACAGTAAACGGACCAATAATAAGTAGGGGCAAAATCATCTTTTTACAAGAGAAAGTGTTAGCTATTTTTCAGAATTCGAAAAATATTAGAACACAAATTATGTTTTGATTAAGTGACACTGGATGATAATATTCCTTCGCTTTTTTTAGAGTTCACCAAAGTCATTAGAAGTTTTTTTTGTTTTTTTTTGTTTTTTGTTTTTTGATGACTAGGAGGTTCTGGGCCCGAAGGCCCATACATCCCCCTAGGGCGAGACCCAAACCATTTAATTTAACTCTCATTTGGAGAGCATACCCCTCCCAACGTGAATCGAACATGTGACCTTCAAGGTCCCTACGTTATCGATAACCCAGAGGCTTAACCACTATACCAACTCATCGTTGATTATTTCTTGTTTTTTCTATGCTTCTATTTCATTTTTAATCATTTCTATTGAGGTTTTGTCCCAAATCACAACCGCAAATATTGTAAAATTATATTTAAATTTATAGATGTCAGACAACGCAAGAAACCAACCGCCTAGAGGAAATATTATGTTTTAGTGCTAAGTTTTTGTTTGTACTTCTTTATTTGCTTTGTTATATGATAATATTAAGGGAGTTTTGCATGTAAGGTCACTTAATTGAAGTGGGGGTTATTGGTTCTTGCATTTGAATGGATTTCTCAGATTTAGAAATTCTAATGAATCCATTGATTTTAAAATCAGAGAAGTAGATTTCAAAGTTAAATAATTGGATTTCAAAATCAAATAAATGAATTATTGTAAATCAACCAAATAGATTTACAAGATTTTTAGTATTATAAGAAAATAAAAATAAAAAAACCAAAAAAAAATTTCGTTCTTTTTCTTTCACTAATCATTTAGTATTCTCCTAAAGTATAGAATTTGTCCAGATATTTGTTGCAATTATTGCTCTCAATTGATTGGCATGTTCTCTTTCTTGATCATGGGTTCCAAGAATTTCTTCATCATTGTTATTAACTTTTTCAAGGATTTTCTGATTATTTTATGTGTCCGACTAGACTATTGGGTTTTATAATGAAATTGGCTTTTTTCTATCTATCTTTTTTACCATTTAAAAAATCTATTTTAAGTTTAGAGATCGTGCAGAACAATCACAATCTTTGTTTGTACATTAGCAGACATTGATTACATGAAACCTGAGAGGTCTCACGGGCAGTGTTTTGAACCTCCCACTACAGGAAAACGGACCTTTCGTAGCATCTGAATAACGCTATCTATCGATAACATAGCGTTTTGACAAGCGCTATATCTGCTCCCGTCATAATAGGTCAGGCACTTTAGATAGCGTTTTTTTGTTATGCTATCGTATTGTCAAATACAATAGCGCTTATTTATATGCAATTAAATAGTATATAATAACGTTTTTTTGTTATTTTTAAAATTAATATAACATTTATATAATGTAATTGTTTTGGCTTCAAAATTTATATGCGATTTCACCAATATTGGTTTAAATGACGTTTTATTAAAACCATACAATATCACAATTGTCTTCAAACTTTACTAATTATGAGAATGGCACCAACATAAGTTCTACATACAATTAAAAAAAAATATATAATTCAAAGTTCTACATATAAATCATACAACATCACAATTGTCTCAAATGAATTCAATCTTGTCATTTGGCCAAGCCACTGTGGTTCCAACTGCATCAGCTATGAATTCTACTTCAGAATTTGGTCTCCACACTCGTGCACCATCGACTTTGGAAACCTCTACCCAGACCTTGCTAGCATTGAGACCTAAAGGGATGAAATGTACCTTCTCTGTTGGATCAGTTGAAAACACCCGGCCTACAACAACTCTCTGCCCAGAATTATCAAGATCTAACAGAATGCACTTCTGTTTTGCACCTTTGTTGCTACTACCAGTGCTGGGACTACCACTCTAAAAAAATATATATATATAAACACATTCATCAGAATAACATTAATATCCTACACAACAAAACTACCACTCTAAATCTCATCTAAACATCTACGTTGAATTTAATATGTTGCAGAAATGAAAGACTTAGTTGCAGAAACCTACCTGAGGTGATTTTCTCGTTAACTAATCCACTTCAGGTAGATCAGGTACGTCTAACCTATGTGTAGGCCATGCGATGGTCTCATGAAGTGCATCTTCCATCAATGATATTGCAGGCATTGGTCTCCATAAATAAGCATCAGGTTTAACCACCAGCTTGACCTTAACAGCTGCAACATTTGGTCCCAGAAGAATATTGTTCACCAATTCTTTAGGGTCAGTTGTCAACAACATACCCTCAACAATCAATTTAGTATCTTCATTCCAATAGTCATAGATGAGAACTCTTCCTACTGATTCATTCGTTTGCTAATGAGTCATGCAAATATGTATATACAATCTATATTAGTAATCTACTCCTTAAGAATTTTAGAGGAACATAAAAGCACATGTAATTTACCTCTGATCCGACAGTGTTCTGAGGTTCATGCGATTCCATTTCATCGTCCAGGATTATCTTGTCAGAGGGCCATGCGATTTTAACTCCAATGGCTTGACTAAGTGAGCCAATGGTTGTGGTAGGTCTCCAGACAGATGCATCAGTGACTGATACAGCCTTCACAACTACAGCAGCTGCATTAGGACCTAATGGAATTCGACCAATCTTGTATGTTGGTTCACTACAGCAATATTCTCCTTCACCGACAACCACTTCATCTGTAGAATACCAATCCAGTAGCTGGCACCTAATTCCTCCTTTGCTAACATCGCTTAAGTCAGACTTTGAAACATTGTCATTCGGTCCCTACCAAATTCAAAATAACCAAAACATATAAGTTGGTATCTTATTGAACATATAAGTTTACATTGAAACAACAAGTTTGAAAAAATTACCTTTTTATCAGCTATCTGACTAACAACATTCTGCAAATCTTCAATCCTGCTAAGTAATTCTGCTTGAGTAGCTTCAAACTTCTGGACATGTGAGTCTCTAGCCTGTAGGAATGCCAACTTGGTTACAGTAGCGCCTCTGCCCATCCCCCTAAGTCTTCCTGGTCTGTCTTTTCCAAGTACCTGACTAACAGCATCTTCCTTAACATTATCAGTAGATGTTGAGTCCATTTGACTATCAATTGTCTTGATATTTTCCTACAATTTTACACAATACATAAATTAACCTGCAAAATAAACATAAATAGTAATTTATGTGATTCTTACAATAGTTTCTGCAAACTCCTCTCTCACAGGTCTCCCATCAGAATGCGTATGACCTGCTATCCACACCTTACTTCTTGTAACTTTTCTAGGATCAGAACTCTTTTTTTTCTACAAGTCAATGCAAATCTTTGTCAAATACAACTAATAAAACTAACCAATTCAAGACACACATTCATACACATACCATTTCATCAGCTAAGCGATTCATTCCTTTACGGCTGGTTGTGTGAGGAATTTGACCCTTCCTCAGTTTCCTGTACTTTTCACTTTGTTCCTGATGACAAAAAGAAGCAGATGCCATAACCGATCGTATGAAAAAGCTTATACATAGTGAAAGACATGATAAATAACCTCAAAAGTTGTGCTCTTTCTGTTCTTCACCCAACTGTTCCAAGCTAATGGACATTGGATGTTGCTAGGCTTTATTTGCTGTAGTTCAACCTTGCTTTTAGTAGATCGAACTTTCGTAACAAGTCTAGATTTAGAAGCCCTCCACAAACTACCCATCTGCCTTAAGACTGCTTTCTTTTGCCATTCTTCCTTCAAATTGAACCTCCCCTATCAATTTAAACACGAAAACCTTTACTCACAGTAAAGATATATATACTTTTATTCACGAAAAAGGCAAAAATAACCTGAATTTCCTCCCACATTACGTCTTTTGTCATTTCATCAAGTTGTCTCCAGTCATCTAGCAGTACTGGGACAGGCTCTCTCACAAGAGGACCAAGGAACGAAGATAATGTTACTGACCCACTACCAACATGCTCACATAGAGCATTAAACTCTACGTCAACCTTATCCTCAAGGTGCTTTGCCACTTTTCGCATTCTAGTTGGTCCTCTTGACTTCCTATTTTTCTCCTCTGATTGTTGTGTATGTGATTCAGAAGCGTTGGATGGTGGAATTGATTCTTCTGCTACACGGGGTGAGTGTTGCTCTACTTCTTCCTCATGTGAATCTCTTACTTTCTTCTTTTTCATATGAGTCAATGTGGCTACAGGACTCACATCATGGCCTGCTTGACGCTTACTACGACGAACTTCGTTAACAGCTAGAGGTTTCATCATCTTTGCTTACCTGAAACATAATCAATTTTTTTTATTAATCATCTACTAGAACACCTTCACAATCATCCCTAACACAAAAACTTTCGTCATCAGACGATTGATCTCCTAAATCTTCAATTGGCTGGATTGATAATGGTGCAGAAACCAGCTCCTCTTCTGTCTCTAGCTCATGATATCCTCTAGGTGGCGCCCTCATAACAATATACCAAGGTGAGCAGTCATCATCTCTACTGTAAAAACTTGTTTAGCTTGCGATGGCAGAATGAAAGGATCATTTAAGAATGACGCATGGTTCATGTGGAGATTGACTAGTGTGAAACAATCCTTCTCTTTCACTCCATTTCCTTTATTAGCCCAAATACACCGAAATAGTGGAACCTGGAACATGTGGTAGTCCGACAGGATGATCTCCTTTATCACTCCATAGAATGAAACTATATCTGCCATTTGTCTACCATCCTTAGCACTAGCTCTACACATAGAAAATGCTTCATAAGTTACTCCACTATTCTGAGTCTTCTTCTTGACATCATCTGTATGGAACCTCTGACCATTAACTATATATCCCTTGTACGTTTGAGCAGTAAGTATTGGTCCAAAAGCAAGCCATCTCAGTCTATCAGAATGGTCATTCGAGTTACTTGGTATCTAGCATGAAACAGAAAACAGATCATTATCATCAAACTAAACATAACCTTTATAACAATTCATTCTTCTATCCTTTTCTTTGATCCACTGTATGAACCCTTCTGTATGATATTTCCACAACAAAGTTTCATTTTTGGCGCATCTTACATCCGTTGCTTGTAGTTCTTCCACTACAAGAAAACAACGGATTTGCGATGGACAAATCCATAGCAAATCCGTCGCAAATCACGTTTTGCGACGGAATTGCGACGAAACGACTTCCGTCGCAAATCAGTCGTCGCAAAACAGTTTCCCTCGCAAATCCGTCGCAAATTTGCGACGAACCATTTTCCCTCGCAAATTTGCAACGGCAAATATCCGTCGCAAACCCGTCGCAAATTTGCGATGATAAATACTCCCTCGCAAATTTGCAACGGATACTTTCCCTCGCAAATCCGTCGCAAATTTGCGACGAGATAATTCCCTCGCAAATTTGCAAAGGCAACTTTCCCTCGCAAATCCGTCGCAAATTTGCGACGAGATAATTCCCTCGCAAATTTGCGAAGGCAACTTTCCCTCGCGAATCCCTCGCAAAATTGCAATGGATTTGCAAGGAAAATTGAATTTTGTAAATTAAAAAAAAAAATAAGAATTTAATTTAAAAATTGAATAATAATTAAAATAATTAACATATTAAATTTAAAAACATAATTATATAATTTAGTTATTACAAAAAGTGCATAATTGTTTTAAAAAAAAAACAAAATAAAATGTTTACAAAGGACTGGTTCCGGTTCCGGTTCCGGTTCCGGTTCCGGTTCCGGTTCCGGTTCCGGATCCGGTTCTGGATCCGGTTCCGGTTCCGGTTCCGGTTTCGGTACCGGTTCCGGATCCCGATCCCGAAGGGTTACGTGCTTCGCGAAGTCTTGCAAAAGCCGGATCCTTCTCAGCAAAGTAATCCATGAAAGCATCATAGGAATTAATCTTCTCGGCCTGATTCGTTAGCATCTCGGCCTGACTCGATAGCATCTCGGCCTGACTCGTTATGATCCGGTGTAAATCGTCCTGGGATGGACGCGAAGCCGATGTAGAAGAAGCTTCAATTTGCGGTTGAAGCGAACTGACACCGTAAATTCTTCTTTTTTTGCGGGGAGCAACCTATGAAAGACAAAAAAACAAACATTATAAATATTTCTAAAAATATTTAAATACAATACAACAATTTAATTTTTAAATACGTACCTCGGTAAAAATTTGGTTCTTCACGAAAGGAGTAAGGCCGCCAGATGCTGTGCTCTCGGGATCATCACTATCGACGGTCTGAGATAACAGTTCGAGCCGCGAAGTGACATCGTGGTAGATCTTCTCCGAGCGTCCATCGATAAAAGAGCCATCCGGTTTCCGTTTTGTCTCCTCGAGAACCGCTAACAAATCCGGAACTGATGATCCGGTCTTTGCGGCCTAAAAAAAATTCATAAATTCATAACATTAAATTAAATTACGAATGTAAGATTTTTTTTAAAAAAAAAACTTACTATGTTTCGGCCCCGTGCTTTAAACGAGGTTTGTCATAATAATTTTATATAATGTCATAATAATTATAAAATTATCTAATCTAAATTCATACTAATTAAAATACAAATTTAACAACCTAATATATAACATATCTAAATCTAACAATCTAAATTCATCCTAATAAATACAAATATAATAAATATAATTTTTTAACAAATCTAAAAAACTAAAAAATCTAACAAATCTAAGAAACTAAATAATCTAACAAAATCTAACAATTCTAAAAATCTAAAAATCTAAATTAAATACAAATCCAAATCTAACAAATCTAATTTTTTTTTCACAAATCTAACAAAGTTCACAAATCTAACAAATCTAACAAAGTTCACAAATCCAATATTTTTTTTTTTAAGATAACAACATATATTTTTGAAATAAAAAATGAAATAAAAAAAAGCAACTTACCTTCGCCCAGGAGAAGAAGAGGTCGCCGGAGGGAGAGGGGAGAGGAGGGGACTCGCCGGAGGGAGGGGACTCGCCGGAGGGAGAGGAGGTCGCCGGAGGGAGAGGAGGTCGCCGGAGGGAGAGGAGTGCTCGCCGGCGGAGGAGGAGAAGAAAGAGCTCGCGAGGTGAAGGGAGGAGGTCGCGGAGGAGAGTAGAGAGGAAGGGAAGAGAAACCGATCGCCGGAGGAAGAGGAACCGATCGCCGGAGGAAGAGGAACCGATCGCCGGAGGAGGAGGAGTGGGATCGCCGGAATCGACGGGAGATTGAGATTGAGGGGATTGAGAAGGGAGAAAGGAAGAAGAAGATAAACAGTCGGTTTATAAATTAATAAGCGATGGATTTGCAATGGATTTGCGATGGATCCAAAAATTGCAACGGATTTGCGACGGATCCATCGCAAATCCATCGCAAAATTCGCGGTTAAATTTTGGCCCAAAATGTGCTGAAAAAATTCAATTTTCGTACCAAATTTCCAAAAAACATTTTGCAACGGATTTGCGATGGATCACTTATTTGCAATGGATTTGCGATGGATCCATCGCAAATCCGTTGCAAATTCATGAGTTTTTTTTTTAATGTTTAGGGTTTAGGGTATACGTTTAATAGTACATAATAAAGTTTACGGTTTATAATCTCATAAGAGTCATGATCATAAGCATATTTTTTCACAAATATAATGAATTTGAGGGTACGAGGAATGTTGAACTTATATATATATATATATATATATATTCATAAACAACATATACGGATATATGACGTTTTATATATCATACGGGGACATTTCCAAATTTTCACAATTTATGAATGCACATCATTAAATAACTTTAGAAATATAATTTTTTGAGATTCACTTTTAAAACCGTTAGACGCTTATCACGTTTTTATCCTCTCCGGAAATAAGGAATGAATCCCTAGCAATTCCATTGCAAATTTGCAACGGATTTGCGATGGATCCTTTATTTGCAACGGATTTGCGACGGATCCATCGCAATTCCATTGCAAATTTGCAACGGATTTGCGATGGGGTCTTTATTTGCAACGGATTTGCGACGGATCCATCGCAAATCCGTTGCAAATTCGTGATTTTTATTTTATAATGTTTAGGGTTTAGGGTATACGTTTAATAGTACATAATAAAGTTTACGGTTTATAATCTCATAAGAGTCATGATCATAAGCATATTTTTTCACAAATATAATGAATTTGAAGGTACGAGGAATGTTGAACTTATATATATATATATATATATATATATATATTCATAAACAACATATACGGATATATGACGTTTTATATATCATACGGGGACATTTCCAAATTTTCACAATTTATGAATGCACATCATTAAATAACTTTAGAAATATAATTTTTTGAGATTCACTTTTAAAACCGTTAGACGCTTATCACGTTTTTATCCTCTCCGGAAATAAGGAATGAATCCCTAGCAATTCCATTGCAAATTTGCAACGGATTTGCGATGGATCCTTTATTTGCAACGGATTTGCGACGGATCCATCGCAATTCCATTGCAAATTTGCAACGGATTTGCGATGGGGTCTTTATTTGCAACGGATTTGCGACGGATCCATCGCAAATCCGTTGCAAATTCGTGATTTTTATTTTATAATGTTTAGGGTTTAGGGTATACGTTTAATAGTACATAATAAAGTTTACGGTTTATAATCTCATAAGAGTCATGATCATAAGCATATTTTTTCACAAATATAATGAATTTGAAGGTACGAGGAATGTTGAACTTATATATATATATATATATATATATATATATATATATTCATAAACAACATATACGGATATATGACGTTTTATATATCATACGGGGACATTTCCAAATTTTCACAATTTATGAATGCACATCATTAAATAACTTTAGAAATATAATTTTTTGAGATTCACTTTTAAAACCGTTAGACGCTTATCACGTTTTTATCCTCTCCGGAAATAAGGAATGAATCCCTAGCAATTCCATTGCAAATTTGCAACGGATTTGCGATGGATCCTTTATTTGCAACGGATTTGCGATGGGGCCTTTATTTGCAACGGATTTGCGACGGATCCATCGCAAATTCGTTGCAAATTCGTCAGTTTTATTTTAGGAAATATTTTCCATTACGTCAAAAAATGAAGGTGGAAATATTTTTTCTAAATTACACAGCAAAACAGGTATATTATTGAGTAATTGCGCTATGCCATTCTCAGTCAGTGTTCGAGTGCATAGATCCCTGAAAAATGCTCCAATGCCTAACTCCACCTAACTGCTTCCATCGCAAATCCCTTGCAAAAATCCGTAGCAAATCCGTCGCAATTTTGCGAGGGACATTTACCGTCGCAATTTTGCGACGGAGTTGCGACGACCACTGTGGTCCTCGCTAATCCCTCGCAAATTCGTCGCAATTTTGCAACGCATTTGCGACGCCCGTTTGGCCCTCGCAAATTTGCGAGGGATTTGCGACTCTAGATATTCCCTCGCACGTTCGTCGCAAATTTGTTGCAAAATCGTCGCAATTTGCGACGACTTTTTCCCTCGCAAAATAGCGATGGATTTGCGACGACTAGTTAATCACTCGCAAATCCGTCGCAAATCCGTCGCAAATCCGTCGCAAATTTGCGAGGGATAATATCCATCGCAAATTCCATTGCAAATCGACTGTTTTCTTGTAGTGTTCCAAGTGCAACCTGCTTTCGACGAAGTTAGTGTATATTGCACAAAAATAAAAGTTAATAACTCTATCACATTTGCACTTACTCAACATATGGCTCCATGATTGATGTATTCATGAGAATGTATCGATGAGTTATCTCTCGCCCCTTATCAGTAAGAGTCTTTTCTGTTGCTTTCTGCAATGGTCGGCCTTCAAGTACATGTTGATCTGCCTCAACATCTTCATTGCGATTCATCGTCTCTTGAACTGGAACAGACTTCTGAAGAAACTCCATGCAGAATGCAATGCATTCACCAGCCAAGTAGCCCTCAGCCATACAAGCTTATGGCCTTGCAAAATTCTTCACATATGCCTTAAGTGTCTTCATATACCTACATATCAATAAGAAAACGTGTTATTAGTAATAGATAACATACTGTCAGTTTACTATATAAGTATTTAACTAAAAAAAAACATTACCTCTCAAAAGGGTACATCCATCTGAAGTGTACAAGGCCACCCAAGCGTGCTTCTCTTGCTAGATGTATTGGCAGGTGAAACATAATGTCAAAGAGTGAAGGTGGAAAATATCTCTCCAGCTGACACATTGTCTCCACAAACTCAGCTTCTAATGTAACTAACTTCTCTGGATCAATTACACGTTGGTCCAACCTATTGAAGTAATTGCAGAGTCGATTCACTGCAATACGAGGTCCTTTAGGCAGTAAACCTCGCAATGCCACATGTAAGAGATTCTGCAGAAGCACATGATGGTCATGTGACTTCATACTACCAATGTTGGGAGGATCTACTGTCACACAATTGGAGATGTTGGCACAATAACCATCAGGGCCTTTGAATTTGCTTAACCTTCTGCAGAATACATGTTTTTCAGCTTTTGAAAGCCAATACGCAGCTGGAGGTAAGTAGGTTCTCTTCCCACGTATCTCTGGATGTAAGTTGCTCCGAATCCCAATGTCTTGTAAGTCTTTTCTTGCTTTCAATCCATCGTTGGATTTCCCACTATGCATCAGAATTGATAATAATGTATCGAAAACATTTTTTTCAACGTGCATTACATCAATGTTATGCCTCACAGGCATATCCTGCCACAAAAGAAACACAATTAGTTATAAGAAACACATTTTACAAGTCTAAAGTAAAACACAGACGCAAATTTAAATGTAATAACTACTAACCTTCCAGTAAGGTAATTAAAAAAAGATTGATCTTTTTTTCCACCGCCACTGATCATCGTCTTCTTCATACTCTTCAGCTGAACTCACATCATCATCATCTACCTGATTCCTTTTTCTCTTGCCTTTCTTATCTAAGGGTATACCAAATTCATTTCTGAAGTCTTTGAGGTAAGATAATATTTCTGATCCACTATGAATTCTTTTTACAGTACCAACCTCCACCGTGTTGTCAAACCACCCTTTTCTACGTCTGTAAGGATGACCAGGTCTTAGACGCTTCCTGTTGCCCATATATACATGCTTTCGATTAAACTTTAACCACCTATGAGGTTTATCCTTCCCACAGACATTACAAGCTTGCTTTCCCTTCACTTTACATCCAGCTAATGTACCTAAAGCAGGATAATCAGTGATACTCCACATTAACATAACTCTTAGAGTGAAACTCTCATTCTTAAACGAGTCAAAAACTTCAATACCTTCATTCCACAAGTCCTTGAGGTCTTCCATCAACGGCTGTAGATATATGTCAATGTTGTTGCTTGGTGCGGTTGGTCCAGATATCAACATAGTTAAAATGATGTTCTCTGCTTTCATACATTCAGTAGGAGCCATATTGTAATTGACTAAGAGCACTGGCCATGTGCTGTACTTGGTATTTTGGATAGAGAATGGATTCATACCATCAGTAGATAGACCCAGTCTTAGGTTTCTCGTATCCGCAGCAAACTCTGGCCATCTTTCGTTTACATGACCCCAAGTCAAGGAATCCACTGGATGCCTCATTGTACCATCTTCACTTGCATTACTGTAGTGCCAACACAAATTCTCAGCCAACCTTTTTGATCTAAACATCCTCCTAAACCTGTCTTTTATCGGAAAATACCTTAACACCTTTGCTGGAATCCCTTTCTTATCCTCACCAGAGTGTTTATCCTTTTCCCACCTTGATTCATTACATCTTGGGCAGCTCACCAACTCCTCATATTCATTCCGATAAAGTATGCAATCATTTCTGCAGGCGTGAATGGAATCATAACCAAAACCAAAAATCTTCAGAAATCTCTTCATCTCATCTGTAGACTTAGGCAGTACATTGTCTCGAGGTAGCATATCATGAACTAGTGTGAGAAGCTGATCAAAACTTTTTTCTGACATACCACTCTTGACCTTTATCCGGTAAAGTCCCATGATTGCAGAAACCTTGGTGTAGT
The DNA here is from genome assembly GCA_030161315.1 of Eutrema japonicum. Lineage (NCBI taxonomy): Eukaryota > Viridiplantae > Streptophyta > Magnoliopsida > Brassicales > Brassicaceae > Eutrema > Eutrema japonicum. Next base: position 40,956,912 of record BSQW01000005.1, read on the forward strand.
TTAGAGAAGTTGAGTACAATGGAGTTTCTGCATCCTCTAACTTCTTCCTAAACTTTGCTTCTTCTTGACTGCTGAAATCCTCCAAATCTTCTACATTCTGCTGCTGAGATGATTGCTTGCCTTCAGTAGCCATAAAAGCTGTTCTTATCAATTCATAAGCCTCATATTCAGACGTAGGTACATCTGTTGTCTTATCATTTCTTACATCCCCGTGTTTACTCCAACATTTACTTCTCTTGTACTTCAGATCCATCCCTCTAATCACCAGATGCTCCAAAAATGTCTCATTTGACTGATGAACCACATTGCGGCAATCAAGGCAAGGGCAGAACATATCTGATACATTACCCAAATATCTTGCAGAATCAAACAAAAACTTAGTTGCTCCTTCCTCATACTCAAGGCTATTCCTGTAAGTAACATATAGTGAAAATATAAAAACTCAGAATCTCCAATCATGAAATGAAATCAAATACTAAATGTAATAGCATGCAAGTAAATACCTTTGTAACCAGACCCAAGTTTTATCCATTAGGTCAACAGCTCCGTCCAGATGTGCATACAAGGAGGTATCAGAGAGGACTAATGTTAAACCACAACAACTACAGATAACAAGAGCTGATAAAAATACGAAGGTTGAGTGAGATAACTTCTAGATTATCTTCTCTTTTGCTTAAATCGATCTACAAAAGAAAAGCTCAAGTATTAATCGATTAAACTGAAAAAATGTATCCTAAATCCACATTGATAGAAAAAACACTTATAGCCATAGTACCTTTAACTGACGCACCTAATCTACAAATAAACCTTCCTGCAAAAGAGTAAACACAATCGAAAAGGTTAATGCAACATTCAATAACCCTAAATTTGTTTATCTGAAACCAGAAAAATGTTTAAGGAAAGAGTCGATTTCACCTTTGATTAGTGGTATTCAGAAGGAATTTCGTCACGAACGAGGTCAATGAATATGGATCTAGTGTCTGCGAGACTCGGAAAGGCGTTTATAGTCAAAATCCAGGGAAGGAAGAATCTGGATTGATGTGTTTCTGGTTCGAAAGAGTGAGAATTTCGGAGACGAGAAAAGTCGAAAATGGAGCTCGATGGGAGATTAGAAAGACGAAGATGGAATTTTTGGTCTGGGATTAGCAAATGTGACTGAAATTTGTGTCGGGTTGTGAAAATCGAGCAAAACGAGTGAGAGGGAAGAACACAAAATTTTTAGGTCTGAGGAATTGGGGATTTTGCGTTGGAGCTAAAAACCAAACTCGAGCCTAAAATTTTCTAAGTGTCGCGGGATCCAAATTTAGTATTACCGCCCAAGACAACTATGACGTTTCTATGATGTATTTGCTATAAAAGGTAGACGCGGAAATTTTTGGTCTTACATGCATACATATCATAACGTTTCTATATACCAAAACGCTATCTAAAAACATGTGGGCTTACAACTATAGCATTAAGGCCACAAACGCTATATTATAGTGCTATAAAAACCCAATATTCATGTAGTATCCACTTAAAAACTAGCTAGCCTCGTGTCCAGAATGTATTAGATGTTTCGTATCCACTTCGAAACTAGCCTTGTAACATGTAGTAACTTAATATTACATGTAGTTATTTCTTGTGTCTTCTTATACACATTAATTGATATGTGTCTTTCTATTTTTTATTCTACATAGTAGTCTCATCTTGAAAAAAAAAACACTTGTAAATCCAAATCCATCCAAATAACAAGGTTTCACTCGATATTTGCTCATTTGTATTTTTATCTAAAAAATACTTGTAAAGCTATTCAAATACAAATTAAAATCAAATCCTTATGAAAATCCTTACTATTGAATAACACTTGATTTTAACATGGATTTTAAAATCATAGAACCAATAACACAAGATTTGAATATGGATTTCAAAATTATGGAACCAATAACATTTGATTTGGTTTGGATTTCCAAATCCATTAAAATGCAAGAACCAATAACCCCCCCCCCCCCCCCCCCCCCCCCCCCGAAGTTTTATTAGTATGTTGACACTTTTTAAAATTTTAGTAAAATATAACATTTATTTCACTGTTCAACCCAATTTTACCCATGTATAGTACGGCGTATACGATAATGTACGGTACACAATGTAGCAATAAGAGGGGTAAAATCGTCTTTTCACACAAAAGTGACAATTATTAAAAAAGTGTAACTTACTAATGAAAATTGAAATAAGTGATATCATGTGCAATTATGTCTAATATTAACTTTTATAGACACATTTTTGTTTGTTGATGTCCATTATTGTAGACACTCATACATTTTATGAATTGAGACATTTTATTTCCATCGCCTCCGGCCACCATTTACCTAGGCACGACTCGAACGCTAATGAGTGAAGATCACATTTTGTAAGATCTACCAGAAAACCAGGGAGTTGATGTGTTGTGTGCGTGGGAACAGCTACATTGATGCGATAGCAACTATTAGTGAGAATAGGAAGTAATATCAGATTCAACGGAAACATTTTGGCCAACACTTAGGCCTTAGCATCCACATTCATAACTCATAAGGGCCTTGCAGCACGCACTTAGTGTAGGACCATAAATTCGCACAATAGACATGATGAGATTTAATCACGATTATATAAATAAACAGTAAGGAACATATGATTCATAAAATGATAAAGCAGTAAATAAATCTAAGGAGGCGAGATGAATCTCTTTCCTTAACTCAAAGAACATTACGTAGTGCGGCGGATTATAATAAATCCATGAGTCCCAGGATACAACCAAAGGAATCTGTATCATCTACACTTGATATTAGATCTGTCAAACATTATAACTACTATACACTCGAATAAAGACTTACTCTAAGCTGTAGAGAATTGAAGGAACTTTTTCTTTTGTAAGTGTGTTTTATGTGTGTGATTGGATACCTTTCTCTCAAGAGAGGCGATCCTATATATATGAGAAGATCATAGAGGAAATTATTTCCAACTAGCGATGTGAGACTTTTTACATGTCCCTCACTTTTCTTTTTTTAAGGTTTTTCCTTTTTTTAGATTTTTCCTTTTCTTAAGGTTTTTCCTTTTTTTAAGGTTTTTATTTTTTTGTAGGTTTTTCCTTTTTACATTCACAAGGCTTTTTTACTTAGCCCAAATGTCTCATTTCAATTCACACATACACATATTTATAAAGCCCTCAAGCTCTTATAAATTTTGTTCCAACAATCCCCCACATGAATAGAAATGACTCTAAACATATGAAAATTGAACGTACTAGACTTTACTAGACATACTTGACTAGACTCGACTAGACGTAGACAAACTTTCGAGAGTATACGAAAATGTAACTGTCACTGAATGGTAGCGTTTTTCAGCTTTGAACCAAACAATTTTAATATCTATTGCGTTTACTCGGCCAGGAGGTGAACATGATGTCTTGAACCACCCGGATTTTGATGTAAACTGATACAACATATATCGCACAGAGACACTTTCTCGTAGAACTTTGTTCTCTATTGGGTTCATTTTGGCCTTGAACATTCCTGATTTTTCGTGAGTGAATTTGGAGAATATAGCCTTATCCTTCATTCTCCTAGAAACGGCCCCATTTCACACTTCACAGGGTGATCTTTTATTAGCTTGTTTTCAGAAGTGTCGTGTCACACTCCAATATCTACACAGCTATGCAATCATTAAAAGCCAACGCTTATCCTCACCATCCACATGTAGCATTGTTTTATCATCCTAGGAACTGGGCAGAGACATAGTCTCACAGTGCTCAAAATTCGAATCAGTTTAATTTTGTTTCCCTTTGAACCTAGATCTTGGGATCTCCAGTCACATAGGTGGGGTATCTGTCAAACGTCATCTTTTTCTATAGGCTTTAAACCCATTCTTTTTGATGATTTAACAAACTTGATCTCGAGGCTAATTTTTTGGGAAACAGATCCGCTAAGTTATCAGCCGTTTTGAGATCAGTTGTTTAAATGGTCTTATATCATTCTCGAGATTTGCCATTTTATAACTTACTCAGTGCCTGAGAGATAGCTCACTAACTCTCATAGTGTACACATAATGCTGGCACTGGTTTTCCCACATCGGGATATCTTCCATAAAGTTTCGAAGACATTATGCTTCCTTTGCAGCTTTATCTAAAGCTATAAACTTTGACTCCTTGGTTAATTAGGCCAAGAGTGCTTGTTTGGAAGATTTCCAGGATACTGCTGTACCACCAAGAAAAACTATTATCCACTTATAATATATGTCAGGTTTACTAGGCCAAAAGGTGAACATAATGTCTTGAACCCCCAGACTTTGATGTAAAACGAGACGACATATAACGATGGATAATTCAACATTCTAGTTATGGTTTTCCACAGAGTATGTCCTGGATTACTCATGTAACGACTTGAATACGCTAGATCGGATCTAGTACGATTCATTAAGTACGTTAGACTTCCGATAATTCTTGCATACACCACTTGTGATACAACTTTACCACAATTGGAGTTTTTTGTTAACTTGTTTGAGTAGTTCTCAAACCATTCTAGAGTCTTGAGACAAGTTTATCCACTAATCTTATGTCTATCAAACTTCCCACTAAAAACATTCTTAGTGTGTTGGATTATGTCCTTCTTGCTTCCATGATGAACGTGTCATCTTATAAACATAACAAAACGTATCCATGTGGAGTACTTTTGATTTATATCACCTTAAGTTATTTTGAAGCTATTTGACATCACTTTGTTGTCAAACTTTCCAAACTATTGCTTAGGAGATAACTTAAGCTCGTATAAGGACTTTGCAAGTCTACTTATTTTCTTTCCTTGTTCAGGAGTGACATAACCCTCGGGTTGTTTCCTGTAAATCTCCTCTTCTAAATGGTCGTTTAGAAAGGCATATTTTACATCCATTTGATGGATTGCAAGATCTCATATTGCTGTGATTCCAATCAGCATACGACTAATTTTAACTTTAGCCTCTTCTGCTTCTTTACAGAAGTAACAGCATTGCTCGATCTAAAATACAATGCCTGTCAAGCATCGATCGATACCGAGGTGTATCGATCGATACCTCTAAAAGTGTAAAAGCCCAAGTGATCAATTGCTTGCCTCAATTCGTGAGGTATTAGAGCGTATCCTTTACACGGAAACCCATGTTCAAAAGAAGACACATTCCTTGGTTACCGTAATTACTTGGATGTCTAGTATATCTAATTTATACACCAGAACGCTATCAGCACTACATTGTGTGCATATTCAATGAAGATACAATCCACCATTTTTTGGTCTGATTGTCACCTTCTTATGTTGTTGCTAGGCACCCCCACACTTTCATGTATTTGTATAAAAACACATTACTTTTCCAAAGTTCACATGAAGCATTTCCAGTGACTTTGTGTGGTATTTAGTTCAGACTTGCGGTAAGCAATGCTTCCCCCACATTTCTGGACTAACCCAGATTTTTTAGGAATAATGAGTTCATCAAATAATTCGGTAATTTGTTATGAAACTCCATTAGATTCCAGTGAATAGGGATCAATCGTTTGATGGATAATACCATGTTCATGTCCTCTATCACTTCAAACTATGTTGATAGTTCTCTCGAGTTGATTTTTCAACCTCGAGTTTATACTCCTTGAGAGTTTTCCAAGGTCTCGTATTTGCTTCTTAACAATTAGACATAACTATATTTCGTACAATCCTCAATGAAAGTCACGAAATATTTCTCATCACCTTTTGTATGAATCAAACCAAGAGGTTCGCTCGATGATGGTGTTTTAGTGAGTTTGGTTGGAACGCAAACCTCACACTTATCTTTGCTTATTTTGTATTCCGGAATCTCATTCAATCTACGCATAGATTCGAATATAATGTGACTGAAACATTCAGATTAAATACTAAGAGATTATGTACCATAAGCAAATGATTCTTTCTCATTAATGTCAACAACATTGGTTACCTTAATTTTAAGTCCGACTGTCTCAACGTTAATTTGGACCAGTCCGTCCTTAATATAGACAACATTCTTTGTCAATACGTGCTTAATTAGCATTGTGCCCTAAATAAGATTTTTATGCATCTCTAGCACATGCTTTACATCAGTGAGAGTGAGCTGCTTTGAGAAGTCAACTTCAGCACTATGATTAAATTCTTGTCATTATTTATGGTAGGAGGGAAACATTTCCATATCCACGCATATATAATACCACAACTCTTGTGGATTATGCTCAACCATATTGACTCTGAGGATGACATTACACATGTCTATCTCGACTATATTGGCTTCAGCCATTCCATTGTCTTTTACACCACCGAATCTAACAATGATCACATCGGTGTTGTTAGTCATATTGAAATTTGATTTTTTTTTTTCAAGAGAAACAAACCAAATTAATATACTAACCAATACCCCACTCTCAAGTTAAAGGTAAAATTAAATTCGATTTCTTGAATTAATTCAGAAATTTGGCAATTTAATAAACTTAATACAATATCGAATTGTATTAGTTTTCTTGATAACCTGTCAAGAATCGCAAGAGGCCTTCTAACTTAGCCCAATGATTTAATTAACCGATTAAATCAGCCTCTAATACTTAATTGAACATCAATTAGTTTTTCCAAAATAGCAAATTTTTGGAAACATAGTATTGAGCTATGTGCAATATATTGCAATTTAACACGTCTTTAAACTAAAGACTGTTTAACGATTTTAACGTTGCATCAATTTAATTATTAAATAATTAAACATTAAGAGTATTCGATGAGAATCTGAAACTCTTTCTTTTTGATTTTAAAACCGCAGTTTTAAAACCGATTATAACGGATTATGAAATCGTTTTAGAATCGCTATCATGCGTTCTAATCTGAACCTCCGGAGAGCGTTCGCTGATTCGTTCCGTGGATCGTGTTTGATAACTGTTTTAGCCCGTTCTACGAGAAACGCTATGACACGTTCGTAAACGCTAAACGACGCGGGATTAATACCACAAAGTTGTCACTTGTCGAACCGTTTATAAACGTCTGCAAACTCATATAATAATGAGACGATTGTTATCTGTGACTAATAGACCATCACCTTTTTATTGATGATATTTATCGATACGGAATTAAATTTTAATTTAAGATCCGCTTATCGAAACAACTAGAACCGCATGTGCGCATTCTAAAGTTTTGAACCGCAAACGTGCGTTCAAGTTCGAACCTCCTCAGAGTGTTCGTCAAACCGTTCTAAACGTGTTTGATGTTAGGTGTTCGCAAACCCTAACCCGAGAGCATTTTTAAAACGTTCCAAAGTAACCACTCGCTTGTACACAAGCTTCACGTTTGTACCGATATATAGTTAAGAATCGCAATTCTAAATATCGAACCAAATCGCAATGGTGTCAATCGATACTCCTTGATATCGATCGATGCACACAGTATCGATCGATACACAACACGTGTCGATCGATGCTTTAGCATAGTCTCAATCGATGCGACTGTAGGTGTCGATCGATGCTCTATCAGTGTCGATCGATACATACCCGAACTGGTCGATGCAAAGTAAGTTTGCAGAGTGTCGATCGATGCACACTTAGTGTCGATCGATGCTTAATCACTCAGTGTCGATCGATGCATCACTGGTGTTGATCGATGCTCGATGCACATACTGTTTCAGTCGATGCATCACTGGTGTTTATCAATGCACACCCAGTGTCGATCAATAAACCCTAGGTGTTGATCGATGCAAGTGAATCTTTCACAGGATCGATCGATGTAGACCCAACTTGGTCGATGCATGGTATCGATCGATGCACCTCAGTGTCGATCGATACAAACTTTTGCATAGTATCGATCGATACACCTCAGTGTCGATCGATACAGCTTTTTGCATAGTATCGATCGATACACCTCGGTGTCGATCGATACAACTCAATGCAAAGTATCGATAGATGCACCTTAGTGTCATCCGATACAACTGTTTGCATAGTATCGATCGATGCACCTCAGTGTCGACCGATACAATTTTTGTCTAGTATCGATCGATACCATAGGGTGTCGATCGATACTTACAAGGCTTCGATCGCAATCGAACCTATCAAGAACCACAAGGTGCGTTCGTTGATTACACCGTTCATTAATCGTAATTAAAGACGGTTTTAGAAGATGTTTAAAGCAGTACTGCTTCTACTACACGTTTCAAGTTGCTAAACAGCTTTTTGATAACGTTTGAGTATCACTAGCAGATGAACATCTTCTTAAAAATAGAGAGAGAGATTGCCTCTACTACACGTTTCAAGTTGCTAACAAGCTTTTTTGATAACGTTTGAGTATCATCAGCAGTAGAAGAATCGTTTTAGAAAACCGTTTGAAAACGTTTATTTACTCGTGATTAAAGATCCGATTGAAGTAATAAAACAAAATCAGATCTTCTTAGAGTTAAGATTGTAGGACCATAAATTCGCACAATAGACATGATGAGATTTAATCACGATCATATAAATAAACAGTAAGGAACTGACGATTCATAAAACGTAAAGCAGTAAATAAATCTAAGGAGGCGAGATGAATCTCTTTCCTTAACTCAAAGAATCTTCCGTAGTGCGACGGATTATAATAGATCCATGAGTCCCAGGATACAACCAAAGGAATATGTATCATCTACACTTGATATCAGATCTGTCGAACATTATAACTACGATACTCTCGAATAAAGATTTACTCTAAGCTGTAGAGAATTGAATGAACTTTTTCTTTTGTAAGTGTGTTTTCTGTGTGTGATTGGAGATCTTTCTCTCAAGAGAGGCGATCCTATATATAGGAGAAGATCATAGAGGAAATTATTTACAACTAGCGATGTGAGACTTTTTACATGTCCCTCACTTTTTTTTTTAAGGTTTTTATTTGTTTGTAGGTTTTTCTTTTTTTTAAAGGTTTTCCTTTTTACATTTACAAGGTTTTTTTACTTAACTCAAATATCTCATTTCAAATCATACATACACATATTTATGAAGCCCTCAAGCTCCTATAAATTTTGTTCCAACACTTAATCCGAGGGTTACAGTTTGAGAGTCATTCGTTATGACAACATTCGAATTAAAGCTTGTAATTAAGTCTTACACTTGCACTTTAAGTAGTGTGACTCAAGCTGTAGGCTTTAACAACAAATTAAAATAAATATCGTTGACTGAAGGATTAAAAATGGGCCGAATCTTTAAAGCCCATGACTCACCAAATCAAGTCCGGTTTTGTCTTCTTTTTTTGTTTGTTGCCGATACGGTATCATCACGTCACGTGTTTGCACTTACCAGGTTGCTCTAACTTTCCCAGACACTTCGTTGGCTAATAACCACCACGAGGAGTGACCCACCAATCCGTGGTTTTTGTATTTATTAACGTCCAAAATACGCAAACACATAGGAGAGAAAAAAAGAAGAAAGTAATTTTGATAGTAAAAGAAAGTACAAAAACAACAACAAAAAATGGGTGATTCTGGATCGAATGGGTCGTCAAGGATGAGCATTGTGATGTATCCGTGGTTAGCCTTTGGCCACATGACTCCTTTTCTTCACCTCTCCAACAAGCTCGCAGAGAAAGGTCACAAGATCGTTTTCTTGCTTCCCAAGAAAGCCTTAACGCAGCTCGAACCTCTTAATCTCTACCCAAATCTCATAAGTTTTCACACCATCTCCATCCCTCAGGTCAAAGGGCTCCCTCCTGGCTCCGAGACAAACTCTGACGTCCCCTTTTTCTTGACCCATTTGCTTGCAGTTGCAATGAACCAAACCCGACCAGAGGTCGAGACTATTATCCGTACAATTAAACCGGGTTGGTTTTCTACGATTCCGCTTATTGGATACCGGAAATTGCTAAGCCGCTCGGTGCTAAAACAGTTTGCTTCAACATCGTGAGTGCTGCGTCAATCGCGCTGTCTCTTGTCCCTGCCGCCGAGCGTGAGCTCACTGATGGGAAGGAAATATCTGGGGAGGAGTTGGCTAGGTCACCTCTAGGTTATCCATCTTCAAAAGTCGTCTTACTTGCGCACGAAGCAAAAACCCTAAGCTTCGTGTGGAAGAGGCACGAGGAGATTGGTCCGTTTTTCGATGGGAAAGTTACCGCGATGAGAAACTGTGACGCAATCGCTATAAGGACTTGCCGTGAGACAGAAGGCAAATTCTGCGATTACATCGCTAGCCAATACAGCAAACCGGTTTACTTAACCGGACCGGTTCTCCCTGGAGCCAAACTGAATCAGGCCTCGTTAGAGCCTCGATGGGCGGATTGGTTAGCCAAATTCAACCTCGGTTCCGTTGTTTTCTGCGCTTTTGGTAGCCAACCCGTTGTAGACAAGATAGATCAGTTTCAAGAACTCTGTTTAGGACTTGAATCAACCGGTTTACCGTTTCTGGTAGCGATCAAGCCTCCTTCGGGTGTACAAACCATCGAGGAAGCTTTACCGGAAGGGTTCGAAGAGAGGGTTCGAGGACGTGGCATTGTGTACGGAGGTTGGATTCAGCAACCCTTGGTGTTGAACCATCCTTCAGTAGGATGTTTCGTTAGCCATTGCGGGTTTGGATCGATGTGGGAGTCTTTGATGAGTGATTGTCAGGTCGTTTTAGTGCCGCAGCACGGTGAACAGATATTGAACGCGAGGCTTATGACGGAAGAGATGGAGGTGGCAGTGGAGGTAGAGAGGGAAGAGAATGGTTGGTTCTCACGGCGGAGCTTAGAGGTTGCTGTGAAGAGTGTGATGGAGGAAGGTAGTGAGGTTGGTGAGAAAGTGAGGAAGAATCATGAGAAGTGGAGATGTGTTTTGAGTGACTCTGGTTTTGCTGATGGTTATATAGATAAGTTTGAACAGAACTTAATTAATCTTGTGAAGTCATGAATGATCATATTCAATCTTTGGATTTGGTTCGGTTCGGTTCGATTTGATTTGCTTTGGTTGAATTCGAGTTTTGGATTGAGATAGTTTTGTTAAGCATACTGCATGCTCTTTGCAATTCCATAAGGTTAGCTGATTAGGGAATTATTTCCGGAAGCTAATTAATATATTTTATTAACCTATGGAAATTATAATCACTTTTTTTACAGTGATTGTTCATTTATTAAGTTACTACAAAATTCATTATTTAGAATATTAATTTTAGAATTTGTTAAGAAACTGGAGGATTATCTTGTAACAAAAAGGGTGGAAGCCCTTTAGTCCAATGGTTGACCAAGGTTTTATTAATGTTTCTACACCAAGAAGTCCGGGTTTCGATTTCCAGAGGACTGAATTTATGCAGATTAATGGAGGCAATCTTATAAAGATAAGGAAATCTTCAATGCAAGTAGAGCCGTTCATCATGATTGTGGATCGTTGTGGAGCGGATAGCTTTGTCCATTGTAAAATTATCTTTGTAGTAGTTCTCATAATTTGTTCAATGTTAAAAAAACAAAATCTTGTAACAAAAAGGAATCACAGCATTTAATCATTGCTTTTAAATTGAAAGTACTGTATATCCTAATCTTACGGAAATTGTAAAGATCATGACATCCCGGAAGCTAAATAATCTGCCATGCTTATCTCGGCATATACTTTCCGGAATCTAAATAATATAGTCGTTCTAGTAATTGCTGGTAATTTTGTGTAATTATGCCATGGATTAGGGGATAATTTCCGGAAAATAACAAAAGAAAATCACAGATTCTAAAATACTTAAAAGTTAAAATAGATATTATATATACTGTAGGACCAAAATTTACACTACAGACAGGAAAGATTTAATCACGGTAATATGTAAATAAACAGTTTAAGGAACAGACGATTTATAAGCGATAAAGCAATACAAGATCTGAGGAGGCGAGATAAATCTCTTTCCTTAACTCTAAGAATCTCCCGTAGTGTGACGGGGTTTTATAGATCCATGAGTCCCAGGATACAACCAAAGTTTAACTGAATCATCAACACCATGATTCATGTCTATCGACCATTATTCTACGATACTCTCGAAATTAAAACTTACTCTAAGCAGTAGGGAATTGAAGAAACGATTGCTAGAACTTTTAGTAAGTGTTTATTGTGTATCAGATGATAATTTTTTAGGTGAAAATCGTGTTGTATATATAGGAGAGAGGCTCGGGTTTTTCCATGACAGAAAAGGAATATTTCTAGAATAACCTAGGCGGCTGCGATTTTTTTAAGTCGGCCCGCTGGGTATCGATCGATACCAAGGGGTATCGATCGATACCTCAAAAAGTCCACGGGCCCAATCAAGGCCCAAGATGCGAACGTCGCACGTATGGCTTTTCTTCTCTCATGTTGTTCATTTAAGACACAACCATTCCAATATATACACGAGAAAACATTTCTCGGTTAATGAAAACATTTCATTAGAAAGAGCTTAACTCATTTCTTTTCACACTAACATAATTTTATCAAACCCTCAGGCTTTGACAAAAAATTAGTTCCAACAATCCCCCACATGAATAGAAATGACTCTAGAACATATGAAAATTGTACAGACTAGACTTTACTAGACATACTTGACTAGACTCATCTAGACGTAGACAGACTTTCGAGAGTATACGAAAATGTAACTGTCACTGAATGGTAGCGTTTTTCAGCTTTGAACCAAACAATTTTAATATCTGTTGCGTTTACTCGGCCAGGAGGTGAACATGATGTCTTGAACCACCCGGATTTCGATGTAAACTGATACAACAGATATCGCACAGCGACATTTTCTCGTAGAACTTTGTTCTCTATTGGGTTCATTTTGGCCTTGAACAATCCTGGTATTCGTGAGTGAATTTGGAGAATATAGCCTTATCCTTCATTCTCCTAGAAACGGCCCCATTTCACACTTCACAAGGTGATATTTTATTAGCTTGTTTTCAAAAGTGTCCTGTCACACTCCACTATCTACACAGCTATGCAATCATTAAAAGCCAACGCTTATCCTTCCTATCCACAGGTAGCACTGTTATATCATCCTAGGAACTGGGCAGAGACATAGTCTCACAGTGCTCAACTCGAATCAGTTTAATTTTGTTTCCCTTTGAACCTAGATCTTGGGATCTCCAGTCACATAGGTTGGGTATCTGTCAAACGTCATCTTTTTCTATAGGCTTTAAACCCATTCCTTTTGATGATTTTACAATTTGATCTCGCGGCAAACCTTTGGTAAACGGATCCGCTAGGTTATCAGCCTACTTGATGTAATCTATCGTTATTACACCAGTTGAGATCAATTGTCTAATGGTCTTATGTCGTCTTCTTATATGACGAGACTTGCCATTATATAGATTACTCAGTGCCTAAGAGATATCTCACTAACTCTCATAGTGTACACATAATGCTGGCACTGGTTTTCCCACATCGGGATATCTTCCACGAAGTTTCGAAGCCATTCTGCTTCCTTTGCAGCTTTATCTAAAGCTATAAACTTTGACTCCTTGGTTAATTAGGCCAAGAGTGCTTGTTTGGAAGATTTCCAGGATACTGCTGCACCACCAAGAAAAACTATTATCCACTTATAATATCTGTCAGGTTTACTAGGCCAAAAGGTGAACATAATGTCTTGAACCCCCAGACTTTGATGTAAAACGAGACGACATATAACGATGGATAATTCAACATTCTAGTTATGGTTTTCCACAGAGTATGACCTGGATTACTCATGTAGCGACTGAATGCGCTAAATCGGATCTAGTACGATTCATCAAGTACGTTAGACTTCCGATAATTCTTGCATACATCACTTGTGATACAACTTTATCACAATTGGATTTATTGCAATCTTGTTTGAGTAGTTCTCAAAACATTCTAGGATCTTGAGACAAGATTATCCACTAATCTTATGTCTATCAAACTTCCCACTAAACACTTTCTTAGTGTGTTGGATTATGTCCTTCTTGCTTCCATGATGAACGTGTCATCTTATAAACATAACAAAACGTATCCATGTGGAGTACTTTTGATGTATATCACCTTAAGTGATTTTGAAGCTATTTGACATCACTTTGTTGTCAAACTTTCCAAGCTATTGCTTAGGAGCTAACTTAAGCTCGTATAAGGACTTTGCAAGTCTACTTATTTTCTTTCCTTGTTCAGGAGTGACATAACACTCGGGTTGTTTCATGTAAATCTCCTCTTCTAAATGGTCGTTTAGAAAGGCATATTTTACATCCATTTGATGGATTACAAGATCTCATATTGCTGTAATTCCAATCAGCATACGACTAATTTCAACTTTAGCCTCTTCTGCTTCTTTACAGAAGTTCCAGAATTGCTCGATCTAGGTCCAATGCCCGTCAAGCATCGATCGATACCAAGGTGTATCGATCGATACCTCTAAAAGCGTAAGAGCCCAAGAGATCAATTGCTCGCTTAGAGCTTATCCTTTACTTGGATGTCTGGTATATCTCATTTATACACCATAAAGCAATCAGCACTACATTGTGTGCATATTCAATGAAGATACAATCCACCGTTTTTGGTCCGATTGTCAGCTTATTAGGTGGTTGCTAGGCACCCCCACACTTTCATGTATTTGTATAAAAACACATTACTTTTCCAAAGTTCGCATGGAACATTTCCAGTGACTTTGTGTAGTATTTAGTTCAGGATATAACTTGTGGTAAGCAATGCTTCCCCCCACATTTCTGGACTAACCCAGATTTTTTTAGGAATAATGAGTTCATCAAATAATTCGGTAATTTGTTATGAGACTCCATTCGATTCCAGTGAATAGGGATCAATCGTTTGATGGATAATACCATGCTCATGTCCTCTATCACTTCAAACTATGTTGATAGTTCTTTCGAGTTGGTTTTCAACCTCGAGTTTAAACTCCTTGAGTTTTCCAAGGTCTCGTATTTGCTTCTTAGCAAATAGACATAACAATATTTCGTACAATCCTCAACGAAAGTCACAAAATATTTTTCACCACCTTTTGTATAAGTCAAACCAAGAGGTTCGCTCGATTGTGGTGTTTTTAGTGAGTTTGGTTAGAACGCAAACCTCACACTCATCTTTGCTTATTTTGTATTTCAGGATCTCATTCAATCTACGCATAGATTCGAATATAATGTGACTGAAACATTCAGATCAAATACTAAGAGATTCTGTACCATAAGCAAATGATTCTTTCTCATTTAATGTCAACACCATTGGTTACATTGATTTTAAGTCCGACTGTCTCAACGTTAATTTGGACCAGTCTGTCCTTAATATAGACAACATTATTTGTCAATACGTGCTTAATTAGCATTGTGCCCTAAATAAGATTTTTATGCATCTTTAGCACATGCTTTACATCAGTGAGAGTGAGCTTCTTTGAAAAGTCAACTTCAGCACGATGAATAAATTCTTGTCATTATTTATGGTAGGAGGGAAACATTCCCATATCAACGCATATATGAGCTATTACATTGGTATAATACCACCACTCATTTGGGTTATGCTTAACCATATTGACTCCGAGGATGACATTACACATGTCTATCTCGACTAAATTGGCTTCAGCCATTCCATTATTTTTTACACCACCAGATCTAACAATGATCACATCGGTGTTGTTAGTCATATTGAAATTTGATTTTGTTCAAGAGAATCAAACCAAATTAATATACTAACCAATACCCAACTCTCAAGTTAAATGGTAAGATTAAATTCAATTTCTAGAATTTAATAAACTTAATACAATATCGAATTGTATTAGTATTCTTGAACTCATATCAAGAATCGCAAGAGGCCTGTTGAGTATCGATCGATACCTATGAGTATCGATCGATACCTATGAGTATCGATCGATACCTCAAAAATTCAAAGATTTAATTATTCGATTAAATCAGCCTCCAATATTTAATTGAACTTCAATTAATTATTCCAAAATTCGCAAATTTTTGGACACATAATATTGAGCTACACGTCTTTAAATTTGGTCCAAGGCTTTATTTTTACTCCGCAGTAGAAAGATGTATCAATATCTCGTGCAATCGTCTATGAATGCCATGAAATATTTATTGCCTCCTCTGGTTTGAATATAATTCAAATCACATAACTCTGTGTGAATTAAACCTAGAGGTTCTGTTGTTCTTTGAACGCTGGGTGATGGCGTTTTAGTGAGTTTGGCTTGGACACAAACCTCACATTTGTCTTTGCTTAATTTGCATTTAGGAATCATGTTCATGTTCATTGATCTACTCATAGATTTGAAATTAACATGTCCTAATCGTTCATGCCAAATATTAAAAGACTTAGCGAGATAAGCAAATGGTTTCTTATCATTAATCTTAGGGTTCTACGAGGTGGATGCCTCGGTTACATTATCCTTTAGGATTACTTTCTCAACAGATATCTTACACAGATTATCACATATAGAACCCTTACCCAAATACATCCCATTTTTCGTTAGGATTAGCTTATCGCCTTCCAGCTTCACAGAGAATCCATGCTTACTTATAAGCGATCCAGAGATCAGATTCTTGCGCATATCTGGTACATGGATGACGTTCGTGAGAACCAGTTCCTGTCCAGAGGTGAGCTTCAGAACAACCTTCCCGTGACCATCAACTGTCGACGAGGCGGAATTTCCCATCAAGAGTTTATCACCACTCTTGTTCTTTGTGTATGTCGAGAACATCTCGCGATCCATACAGATGTGTCTGGTTGCACTACTGTCGAACCACCAAGTCTTTGGATGGCTCTCTGCAACATTGGCCTCAGTGACCACAGCACACATGTCAGCTTCTGTCAAGTTCGCTTGAGCTTTCACTGTTTTGATCAGACTCGCAGTCGTTTGATCCATTTTATCACTGGTTTTCTCCATAGTTCCAGAGTTGTTGTCAACGTCGATTGTCATTCTGTGAAGACAAAAGAGACACAACTTTCAATTAGTGCCGATATATTTAAGAATCGCAATTCAAAATACTGATATCGAACTAAATCGCATTAGTGTCGATCGATACTCTTTGGTATCGATCGATACACATCCAATGTCTATCGATGCACCCATATGGTGTCGATCGATGCTCCTGTGTGTCGATCGATGCAAGTGAATTACACAGGATCGACCGATAAACCACAGTGTCGATCGATGCTCGATGCACATACTGTGTCTATCGAAGCATCCTGGTGTCGATCGATACACGATTAGTGTCGATCGATACACCCTAGATTCCGATCGATGCTCGATGCACATACTGTGTCATTCGAAGCATCATGGTGTTAATCGATACACGATAAGTGTCGATCGATACACCCTGGGTGTCGATCGATACAAGTGAATTTCACAGGATCGATCATAGCACCACAGTGTCGATCGATACATGTGTCTTATACACAGTATCGATCGACATAGACCAACTTGGTCGATGCAAAGTATCGATCGATACACTGAGGTGCCGACCGATACACTGTTTGCATGGTATCGATCGATACACTTAAGTGTCGACCGATACAATTTTGTCTAATATCGACCGATACCATAGGGTGTCGATCGATACTCACAAGGCCTCGATCTGAATCGAACCTATCAAGAACAGATGTGTGTTCGTTGATTATACCGTTTTTAATCGCAATTAAAGACGGTTTTTTAGAAGATGTTTAAGCAGATCTGCTTTTACTACACGTTTCAAGTTGCTAAACAGCTGTTTGATTAACGTTTGAGTATCACTAGCAGAAGAACATCTTCTTAAAAAATAGAGAGAGATGAAGATTGCCTCTACTACACGTTTCAATTTGCTAAAAGCTTTTTGACAACGTTTGAGTATCATCAGCAGTAGAAGAATCGTTAAAAACCGTTTGAAAACGTTTATTTACTCGTGATTAAAGATCCAATTGAAGTATAAAAACAGAAATTGGATCTTCTTAGAGTTAAGATTGTAGGACCAAAATTTACACTACAGACAGGAAAGATTTAATCACGGTAATATGTAAATAAACAGTTTAAGGAACAGACGATTTATAAGCGATAAAGCAATACAAGATCTGAGGAGGCGAGATAAATCTCTTTCCTTAACTCTAAGAATCTCCCGTAGTGTGACGGGGTTTTATAGATCCATGAGTCCCAGGATACAACCAAAGTTTAACTGAATCATCAACACCATGATTCATGTCTATCGACCATTATTCTACGATACTCTCGAAATTAAAACTTACTCTAAGCAGTAGGGAATTGAAGAAACGATTGCTAGAACTTTTAGTAAGTGTTTATTGTGTATCAGATGATAATTTTTTAGGTGAAAATCGTGTTGTATATATAGGAGAGAGGCTCGGGTTTTTCCATGACAGAAAAGGAATATTTCTAGAATAACCTAGGCGGCTGCGATTTTTTTAAGTCGGCCCGCTGGGTATCGATCGATACCAAGGGGTATCGATCGATACCTCAAAAAGTCCACGGGCCCAATCAAGGCCCAAGATGCGAACGTCGCACGTATGGCTTTTCTTCTCTCATGTTGTTCATTTAAGACACAACCATTCCAATATATACACGAGAAAACATTTCTCGGTTAATGAAAACATTTCATTAGAAAGAGCTTAACTCATTTCTTTTCACACTAACATAATTTTATCAAACCCTCAGGCTTTGACAAAAAATTAGTTCCAACATATACGAAACTAAAGATTTGGCATATTCGTAACAAACTTGAATCATTCAATTCATAAGACTAACCTGGTCGTCAGCAAACTGAAATCATATAAACAAAAACATAAGAACTCCAAGAACAAGATTAGAAGAAAAGCAGAGGAATATAAACAGAAATGGGATCAAAGTTTCATGCTTTTATGTTCCCATGGTTTGCTTTTGGTCACATGACTGCATTTCTGCATCTGGCTAACAAACTAGCTGAGAAAGGGCACAAAATCACCTTCTTGCTACCCAAGAAAGCTCTGAAGCAACTTGAACCTCTCAATCTGTTCCCGAATTGCATCATCTTTCACACTATTACCGTCCCTTCTGTAGAAGGCCTCCCTAGTGGCGCCGAAACAACCTCGGATATCCCGATCTCGTTAGGGAGTTTCCTCGCTTCGGCTATGGATCGAACACGCAATCAGGTCAAAGAAAGGATTTCTATTGGTAAACCGGATCTGATTTTCTTCGATTTTGCTCACTGGATTCCGGAAATAGCTAGAGAGTATGGAGCCAAGAGTGTGAATTTCGTAACGATTTCTGCAGCATGTGTAGCTATCTCATTTTCCCCGGGTCGTAGTCCAGATGACCTAGCGGTTCCTCCGCCAGGATATCCTTCGTCCAAGGTGTTGCTTCGGGGACAAGAAACCAACTCCTTGTCGTTCCTCTCTTATCCGTTTGGTGATGGAACTACGTTTTACGAACGGATCATGACAGGACTTACAAACTGCGATGTCATTTCGATAAGGACTTGCCAAGAAATGGAAGGGAAATTCTGCGATTTCATCGAAAGCCAATTTCAAAGAAAAGTTCTCTTGACGGGTCCAATGCTTCCTGATCCGGACAATAGTAAACCACTAGATGACCAATGGAGTCACTGGCTGAGCCAATTCGAACCGGGATCAGTAATATATTGTGCATTGGGCAGCCAAATCATTCTTGATAAGGATCAATTCCAAGAACTCTGTTTCGGAATGGAGCTGACAGGTTTACCATTTCTTGTAGCGGTAAAGCCACCAAAAGGCGCAAAGGTACGATTCAAGAAGCCTTACCAGAAGGGTTCGAGGAGAGGGTGAAGGGACGTGGAGTCGTTTTGGGAGAATGGGTGCAGCAACCATTGATATTGGCTCATCCATCAATAGGCTGCTTTGTGAGCCATTGCGGGTTCGGGTCAATGTGGGAGTCTCTAGTGAATGACTGCCAAATAGTGTTTATTCCTCATTTGGGTGAACAAATATTCAACACCAGGCTAATGAGCGAGGAACTCGAGGTCTCGGTGGAGGTGAAAAGAGAGGAAACAAGATGGTGTTCGAAGGAGAGCTTGATCGGTGCGATAAAGTCTGTGATGGACAAAGACAGCGAGCTAGGGTCCCTAGTGAGGAGGAACCACGCCAAATGGAAAGAGTCTCTGGTTGGTACTGGACTAATGAATGGTTATGTCAATAAGTTTATAGAAGCAATGGAGAAACTAGTCTAGAAGAGTTATATACGTGCGTATGAATTTATAAACCATATGTATGGACACTGGCGGATGTAGAGCACAAAAGGGTGTGGCATGTGCCTCACCCTAATTTTTTTTTTTCATAAGGAATTAGTGTTAATCATTGTAAAATGCATTTAGGTTAAATATTAGTTATAAAAAAATTATCTATGTGCCCCATGCTAAATTCAGTTCTAGATCCGCCCCTGTGTATGGACACATATTTAAATGTTAGTTTCCTACTATTTTGTTTTAATGTTAATTTTGTGTAAGTTGTATACATAAAAGGAAACTATTTACTTAAAAAAATGGAAATTCTCATTTGTGTAAGTCGAATACATAGAATGAGCACTATTTAGTTTCCATTTGCTATCGTTTGTGTATGTAAAATACATAAAAATGGAAAATTTTAAAATTGGAATTTTAAAATGTATGTAGCACCAAGATTTGTTGATGTTAATTAGTTATGATAGTTAATGTAATAATATGTTGCGTTCATCGCTAAAGCTCCTGTATATATATCAACTCTCTTTTGTATTAGATTTGTCAAAAGAAAAAAAAAATACATAAATAATATGTTGCGTTCTATTGCGTTAATGTTAGCTATTTTCATAATAGTTAGAGCATCTCCAACTATAGAGTTCTTAAAATTACTATAGGGGTTCTTAAAATGTTATATAAAATAAAATCATTTTAAAAGAAAAGAGAGGGGTTCTTAAAAAAGGAGAGAGGGGTTCTTAAATAAGCAACTTTATATACCCTCTCTCCTCTTTTAAGAACTTCTCTAATATTTAATTATTATTTTATATACATACAACCTTAAGAACTCCCTTCTAAGAACTCCCTTTGGAGATGGTCTTAGTTATTGTGTGTGACTGTATGTTAGAAAAAATTATGTTTTAATGTAAAGTTGGTTTTTTTTTAGATCTAAAGTTTACACGGCTCGATTTTTGTCATCTCTATAATATTATTTAAGAAGACATTTTTATAAATAAACTTTGTTTTGTAAGTTATTACATGAAATGCCATTACAAATAACAAAGAAATAATTGAAATAGGAAATGATATAATAGTCTTTTAAAATTATTGATTAGAATATGAAAAGTATATATTTTGCATTGAAGAGGTTATTTATTATTTAATTTATTAATTATTTTTAATACTATATATTGTAAAATAATAATCAATTCATATATATTAAAAGAAAAAAATATATTCAAGATATTGCTATATTTTTTACGATAATTTATTATATTTTATATGAATATATATCAAACCAAAAATTGAAAAATATTTTACTAATTTATTAAAAAGTTATACATAAGAAAACTTTTTTTTTAAAGCGTTTGTAGACTAACCACAAAAACTAAAGTCATTTAACGGTGCATATTAGAGTTATGTTTTCAAGATTATAAGTTTTTGCGGGTTAGCCCGAATAATATTTTAGTTCACTACAAAACGGATTAAATAGACAAATTATTACAAATTGACAGCTTTATCTATAATCATTCGTTAGCCATATTGTAAAATTCAGAAAAAAATAATTTTCTTAAATTTCAAAACAATTTCTTTAAAAAAAATTACTCCGCGCTATAATTAGCGCGGATTAAATCCTAGTGGTGTTTATTATAAATGAATTATCTAACATATGAGAAGTTGAGAACAACTCCATCTCGCAAGATAAGTACTATAATTTTTTTTTTAATGTTTATTCATTAGTTAGATTTAGTTATAAATCTTCACCAGATCGGAGCAGTGTATTGCAAAAGCTATTGTCGTCTTCTGGTTTGCAATCAAACAATGCATGACTCATATGAGTGCTTCTAATTCTGCATGTAGGTGGAGAGACTTCTTCGTAATTTTTTTGCTCCTATTATAGTTCATTCGACGCCCTCCTGAAAACAGTGTCATGCTAATCCGAAAAAATTATCAGTCTCCTTCCAAGATCTATCAATATAATACCACCAACCTTCATAATCCGAAGTCGTTAGAATAGGGACAATGTTTTTGAATACCACATCTAGATCATAACTTTATGTCGAATCCCAGGTTATTACCTCAGGTTATCTTCATTTCAATACTTTGTATCGTTTTGAAATTATATTCTATTTATATTCTTTAAAAATCATATAAATCTCTTAAAAAATTTTGCTTGAAATCCCTATAAACTTAGGCACGCCCTTGGCTCAGGTGTATTAAGCAGTTACTAAATATGTTCCTTTTTTTTCTTTTTTTTTGTCGAACTAAATATGTTCGTGGGTCAATTTGCCCAATAACCATATTGAGAAAAAAATGGTGCAATATAGCCATCATAAATGGGTATTAAACCCAGTAGCCAAAACACTGTTTTCATGTTTTTGTTCTCAAGTCTGAGCGGGAAACACACATAGAAAGATGAAGAGATTGGTACTATTCTGTTCTGTTTATAATAAAATATGTATGTATACTATTCTGTTTTTATAATAAAATATGCCTACTCCATTTGATTTTGTTTATTTCGTTAATTTCATACTAGTAATTGATTAAATCTTTAAATATTATTAAAAATGTAAAGGAAAGGAAAATATTGAACTTTTTGTGAATTATACTCGTTCTTCTTTCACTACTTTTCATGGGAAAGTTTACATTTTGTTTTTATAGACTCTTATGAAAACCCTAGAATCATTGTCGATCTTATCTACAAAGGTGAGTCCTTGCATAGGGATTGGAGTTGTTTTCATGGAGGAGCGTCTCTTTTGCCGTACTAACGTTCCTCTGTTTTCCTTTTGCAGGTGAACCAGATTTTGTCTTCTTCTGTTGTTGTCGAATGGGCTTGATTGTTGGGTTTAAGTTGTCTGAGCCCAACTTCTCTTTTTCTAGTTCAAGGCCCATTGTCAACTTCTCTGTTTCTGATATAGAGTTACTCACAGTCCCCCTCAAACGCGGAGTGGGTGAATCAGACACGCCGAGTTTGGACCTGAGCGCGACAAAGGAGCTTCGGGGTAATGGCTTCGTGAAGATGTCAGCGAGCTGACGTGAGGCCGGGATGTGTTGTGTTTCAATGTGGCCGAGAGCAACTTGTTCCCGAATGTAATGGTAGTCGGTATCAAAGTGCTTCGAGCGATTGTGTAGAGCTGGATTTGCGGAGAGATAGACTGCAGAAAGATTGTCGCAGTGCACTAGTGTTGGTTGAAATTGTGAGATTCCAAGATCCCGAAGCAGGAAGGAGATCCATGTGAGCTCTTGAGCTGTGGCTGTGAGAGCTCTGTATTCAGCTTCCGTAGATGATCTTGACACCGTTGGCTGTCTTTTGGCTGACCAAGATACCAGATTTGATCCCAACAGTGTGCAGAAACCCGTAGTGGAGCGCCGTGTTTCCTTGCAACCTGCCCAGTCACTATCACAGAAGGCAGAGAGAACAAGATTGGAGTTTTTCTTGATGGGGAGACCCATGTTAATGGTCCCTTTCACATATCGAAGTATACGTTTCAGCAGACTGAAGTCAGAGGCTGTCGGAGAGTGCATTCTTTGACAAACGAAGTTCACAGCATATTGAATGTCTGGTCTTGTGATTGTCAGATACTGCAATTTTCCCGCGAGACTTCGAAAGTAAGTGGGCTCGGGAAATGGTTCCGAGTTGAGATTGTCTAGGTGTTGAGGCAACGGAGTTGGCATCGGATTGCAATCTGTCATGCCAGCTTGGTGAAGAATATCTGACGCATAAGCTGTTTGATGGAGGAAGAGTTCACTGGTGTATGACTCAATCTCAATCCCCAAAAAATAGTGTGGTTGACCAAGATCTTTCATGGAGAATCGACTGTTGAGGGACGCAAGAAGCTCGTCGAGAATTGACTGGTCATTTCCTGTGAGAAGAATATCGTCGACGTATAGAAGCAAGACTAGAGTCTTGCCTTTGTGATGATACACAAACAAGGATGGATCTGATTTACTGCAGAGAAACCCAAAGTCAATCAGAAAGTTACTGAAGGTGTCAAACCAAGCCCGTGGAGCTTGTTTGAGCCCATAGAGTGCTTTGGTGAGACGGCAGACGTGAGACGGCTTTTCCGGGTCAATAAATCCAGCAGGTTGAAACATAAATACTGGTTCCGGTAACTCTCCATGTAGGAACGCATTGGAGACATCCAACTGCTTGAGAGGCCAATCTTTTGCGGTTGCAACATTGAGAACAAGACGAATTGTAGATGTTCTGACAACTGGACTAAATGTCTCAAGGTAATCCACACCCTCTTCTTGATCAAAACCTTTGGCTACAAGACGTGCTTTTAGCTTATCCACTGATCCATCAGGCTTCAATTTTGTCTTGAATACCCATTTGGAACTCAAGATATTCATATCATCAGTAGGTGGAACAAGTGACCAAGTGTTTAGCATGTGAACTCTTCCCATCTCATCCTGAACAGCTTGATTCCATCCAGGATGTTTCATTGCAGAGACAATGGATTTTGGCTCATCACTAGAAAGCCTAGAGGTAACAAGAACATACCGAGTATTCGGTTTTTGTATTCCAGCCTTTGATCGTGTAGTCATTGAATGAGAGTTGGCTGGTGGTATGTCTGGGATGGTATGATCCCCAGTGTGAACAGGCTGAGGGAGTACATCATATGTGTGTTCTTCCTGTTCTGGTTCTGTAGTCACGACATCTTCAGCCATAATCGGTGTTGTAGTTGGTCCTGCAACATCTTCTTGAGTCTGTTGGTCTGTCGTGGTGGCTACCGGTTTGCAGAGAAGTTGGAGAACCTCTGTATCCGAAGATGTTACAGGTGCTATATCAGAGCATTGCCAAGCCTTGAGCAGAGGTGATTGATACTTTGGAACCAATGATTTGTATTGTTCCTTGAAGGGAAAGAGGTCCTCATTGAAGATAACATGACGTGAGATGTATACCTTTCCTGTGGGGGGATATAGACAACGATAACCTTTGTATTGGTTGTTGTATCCGAGAAAGACACACTGCAATGATCTCGGATCAAACTTGTGATGAGCCAAAGGTCTGAGACACGGATAGCATGCTGAACCAAACACCCGGAGAGCTGAGTATTCTGGTTTTTGATGAAACAGAGTTTCATATGGACTGATGTTGTTCAATGCAGGAGATGGTAAGAGATTTCCGAGAAAACTGGCAGTGAAGAAGGCTTCGACCCAAAAATTCAGTGGTGTGTGACTATGGAACAACATCGATAGACCAAGCTCTACGAGATGTCTGTGTTTTCTTTCGGCAACTCCGTTTTTTTGCGGAGTATATGGGCAGGAGATTCGGTGACTGATCCCATTTGCAGAGAAGTGTTCTTTCAACTTGTTGCTTGTGAATTCTCCTCCCCCATCACTCTGAAATACCTTTATTTTTGCATTTAATTGATTCTCCACCAGCTTTTGAAATGCAATAAACACTGTAAAGAACTCAGATTTGGCACGAATGGGATAAAACCATGAGTATCTCGAGAATGCATCCACGAAAATTGCATAATATTTGAACCCTTGGTTTGATACAACTGGTGATGGTCCCCAAAGATCACAATGAATTCGATCTAGGGGCTGCAAAACAGGAGAGTCTGAAGCAAAAAACTGTAATTTAGAATTTTTTCCCATCTGGCAAGGCTCACACACAGGGAAGATGCTGCTCTTATTCACTTTAATTTCCTTGCTTGATTGTAGTTGTTGGAGAATCTTGATGTTTGAATGTCCAAGTCTATGATGCCAAGTGTCCTCAGAGGCTGCACGTTGACGATTAGAGTAGAATGCTACAAACTCTTGATTCTCCAACACATAGAGTCCATTACTGCGTGGACCCTTTGACACCACTTTCTGAGTGTGTAGATCAATAATGCACACCTTGTTAGCATCAAAATAAACACCGCAGGGATAATCATCGCATAATTTGGAGACAGAGAGAAGGGATTTTTGTATGTCTGGACATACGAGGACTTCATTTAAGGGAATGGTACCTTTTGAAGACGAGATTGTGGTGGAGCCAACATGTGTGATTGGAAGGTAAGCCCCATCGCCAACAAGAACAGTGTCGCTTCCCTCATAAGCTGTTGGGGTTTGCAGATTTCTAGTCGATGGAGTGACATGAGCTGAAGCACCGGAATCTGGGTACCATTCTGTTCCTGTTTCATCAGATACGCGCAGAGAGGAAAAGGCTTGAGTCGGAGCTTCAGTGTGATAGTTGTTGTCAAATCTGTTGTAGCACTTGATTGCAGTGTGACCGGTGCGACCACAAATCTGACAAACTGGTCTCGCACCCGAGACTTGTGTAGAGGATTGATGCTGAGAGAAGCCTCTTCCCCGAGTTGTGTAACCACCTCGGCCTCGATTCTGTCCAAAGCGACCTCTGCCTTGCTGATTTGGAACGTATTGAGGAGGTCCAGAATCAGAGCGTTCAGTGTTGAAAGCTAAGTGAGGGGTAACTGAGACGTTGTTGTCATAGGACTGCAGTTTGCTATCAAAGCCTTGAACCTCAGATACGACATCATTGAAGGTTGGAGAAGGGAGTTTGCTGAGAGAGCTTTGAATGACAGTCGAGATTGTGTCGTATTCTCTTCCCAGACCATTGAGAAAGCCAAAAATCTTCATTGACTCATCAACTGGCTTTCCAATAGAACTCAGAGAATCACAAATCGTTTTGAACTCACGATAGTAGACTAAAAAGGACTTATCTTTTTTTGATAGGAGCTGGAGATTACGACGAAGAGAGAACTCTCTGGCTATGCTGCTTTTGTTGAAGTTTTCAGCCAAGGAGATCCAGATCTCTCGAGAAGTCTGGAGATTGTGGACGTGACCCAGGACTTCTTCAGATAGTGTACCAAACAGCCACGAACGAACAAGTTGATCGGTGCAGAACCATGACTCATACTGGGGATTCGGCATCTCAGTGGAGGTTTCTCCATTGATGACAAGACGAGTTTGTGCTGGAGCTGTAACGGCTCCATTGACAAAACCTATGAGTTTTTGACTCGATAGAAGAGACTCAAATTGTGTTTTCCACAATAAATAGTTGCTATCGGATAGCTTCAAGGTGACTGAGCTAGAGACATGAACACTGTCAGGGAAAGGGTAGGTTGTCGCCATTGATGCACCTGTTAAGGTTTACCAAGGCTCTGATACCATGTAAAGGAAAGGAAAATATTGAACTTTTTGTGAATTATACTCGTTCTTCTTTCACTACTTTTCATGGGAAAGTTTACATTTTGTTTTTATAGACTCTTATGAAAACCCTAGAATCATTGTCGATCTTATCTACAAAGGTGAGTCCTTGCATAGGGATTGGAGTTGTTTTCATGGAGGAGCGTCTCTTTTGCCGTACTAACGTTCCTCTGTTTTCCTTTTGCAGGTGAACCAGATTTTGTCTTCTTCTGTTGTTGTCGAATGGGCTTGATTGTTGGGTTTAAGTTGTCTGAGCCCAACTTCTCTTTTTCTAGTTCAAGGCCCATTGTCAACTTCTCTGTTTCTGATATAGAGTTACTCACAAAAAATACATATTTTTATTACGTTTTACCATAGTTTGAATTTTAAAAAACGGACTTGAATTTCTTAAATAGGTGAATGATGTTCGTAATGTAAAGAAAAGGAATATTAGAATGTCGTCTAATCTCTTGAATCCCAATGAAGAACAAGTTGTTCTATATAGACAGACATAGAATAGTCTATATTTTTTTTAAATAGAATAGTATTGTATGCCAACTATAAAGTGAACTTACGACAAACAAAATGGGTAACACAATATAGACATACAATTTAGCTCAAACTTATTCATAAATAGATGAATAATGTCACTAATGAAAAACATGACAGTCTATATAAATCCACATATAATAGAATAACATCACGATTGATGAACAAGTCAGGCAATAGTGGCATACTATACTATTTACGATAATCTCTACTTCATACAAATAGCATGGATCGATCTATACTATAATCATGTAACAATATAACATCGACAACTGAAAACAAATTCTATCTATGTTATAGAATATCCCGACTAGACTTTAAATGCTTTTGGCTTGCAAGTCTATACTATTGTACATCTATATAGATACACATAGAATAAAATAGCAAAACAATGATGAACCGTCAAGCTATATACGATAATCAAATCAAAATAGTATAATTTAATAGATGTATAATAGTATAGATTTGAAAGCCGAAAACAAACTGCACATCAATTAAACTCGATACTAAGCTCGATTGGTCATGCGGAACATGAAAAATAGTATAACATAGTTAAGTACACAATAACAAAATAGTATAGTACAAGATGGTAATGATGAAAAAAAAAAATATATTGCATATAATAGTGAGGAGCACGAAAAATAGTATGACATAGTTAAGTGCATAACTTTAGACATACCAATAGCTCAAATGCTTAAACACTTTGAGAAAGTGGAATATAATGGTTAATACATATATTTTAGCATTGTATATTGAAAGACATAACTAGAATATAATGATTTGTATGCTATATGATTCTTGTGTCAAACCAAACTATACTATATAAATGTATACAATACATTAGATTTCAGAGCCGAAAAAAACTCTAATTATATTATATAGTGATATTGCTCAATTTAATACCCTAAAGTACTAAAGCAGTTGTAATAGTATAGCTAGGGGTCGAACCACAGAAGACTCACAGAAACGCACAATAGATTCTATAGTGTCGAATTACGCTAAGCCAAACGAATGTAATTAAAAACAGTGCAGAAATTAAAAGGGTTGTAAATCAATTGGAAGAATATAGGTCTAGGGTTTTTCTCAGGAAATCAATGAATGCAGACTAACTAACTAACAGGATTCAGATTTAGCGCAGTTCTTGAACTCAAATCACTAAAATATAGCTAACCAACTCTCGTTGCGAAAACTATCTAAATCTAAATCCTAGGAATTCCAAATCTCTTTGCGAATCCTAAATTCTAAATCAGCTTTAATATCAGGTTTGATATGTTCACAAATCAATTAAACCAAATCTCTTTGCGAGTAATCAATTTGCTCACCTAGGTTCTATCAGGTAATTAATCGCACTCTCGTGCCTAATCAATTATCCTAAGATCTATATTCCAGGTAGCTAATCTAGAACAAGCTTTGAACACAACCTAAGCGAAGAACTAATTCAGATGGTGAATCCTAAACAGATAATTAACCTAGCATTCAGAGAAATCCTTTATGAGAAAACCCTAAACCTAAAGTGGATCTACTCAGACATGGCAATTGAATCAATAGACATAACTGAATAAATCATCAATAGAATAGAAAGAAGGGTTTAGAGATCTGATCTCGGACGAAGGGAGATTCAGACTTGTCTCTCTAAAACCAAAGTAAAGTCAAACACAGAAAATAAAGCATAAAAAGGCATAGCCTAAACAGGTGGCTGAAAACTCCTATTTATAACCTAAAACACGATCTAGGGTCTTCTTGTAATTATTAAAGACTTCTGGGCACTTTTGCAATTCCTCAAGTCTTGGAAAACTCGCGGGTTGTGTCTTGCTGCGCTGAGTGTCGATCGATACCAAGGGGTATCGATCGATGCTCGACGTGAATTCAGGTTCTCAGCGACACGATCTTTAGCTCTGCTACAAACTGCTCCAGAAAGCTCCAATACTTCCAATAATCCTCCAAACGTGCTATAACCTGTAAAAGACTCTAAAAGACTCCAAAATACTATAAAGACTCTATAAAAAGGACTTATATCATGGCTTAAATAGGGTAAAAACCATGATATATCAACTCCCCCAGACTTAGCCTTTTGCTTGCCCTCAAGCAAATAGAAAACTAAACCAGAAAAAGAGGTTTGAAAACGTAGAGACTCACCTGTTCCTGAACCATCGAAAAGACCCTTTTCCCAAGTACCCAAATGTCACCTGATCAGCTTTCGATCTAACCACCATGTACTTCTCCGTAGACATTTGCAGCTTTTCCAGACTCCACACAAAATCCCACAGCATTGTTCAAGTAAAGCCCTCATCGCCAGTTTCATCTCTGCAGCTAATATTTAAGAACCTTCTAGACTCTTTACCAGACAATATCTTGACAAAGGAACCACCCTTTTCACACTTCTTTTGTATCAATTTCTCTCCTCCAGACTTATTTCTTATTATATCCTTATTATTATTTTTTATTTTCAGCTTAGCATATACATATCAAGGTAGGAGACGCGAGTATTGATGGTGTTTGCCACCAAATCCCCGGTTCTTCCCTCTCTATGTATCAAAGGATGTAGGCGAATAATGGCATCATAGGAAAATCCTAGCCTCGCTTCCAATCCTTTGTGTGATCATCCCCTCTTAAGTAGAATAATGGGATCGCTGGAAATTTTCCTAACCCTCTACTCAGAAGAAAATCATTTCAATCTTTTATGCTCTTAATCTATCAACTTATTTCAGGGGAGAGAGATACCATAATTCTAAACACACGGGTTCCTTTATCAGATATGAATGATGAATCAAGCTCTATGAACACTAACCACATTGATGAAGTGCAAAAATTTGGCTCAGGCTTCAGAAGAACTCTGCTGGAGACATGGATGTTTTCTAGTCAACTGGTCAGCCTTTGGATTTTTCATTAGTCGATCTAGAACTGATCCTGTAACACTGTGCACTCAAAAACAAAATCAAATCAATAGGTTCAAGCACAGGATCATCATCTCCAACAAATTTTGACTCAATAAAACAGTTTTGACTCGATAAAACGACTGACTCTAAGAAAAACGAAAACAATGTCAGCAGACACCTCCCCCAGACTTGAACAACACTGTCCTCAGTGTTATCTAGCCTAGAGTCAGTGAAAGAAACAAAGAAAAAGGATAGAACGAAGAGAAACAAGAAATTACCGTTCTGGAACAGTCGGTGTCGATCGACACACGGCATGGTATCGATCGATACCATGCTTAGATCGACTTTGTGAATTTTCATCCGCGATTGGTGTCGATCGATACCATAGGGATATCGATCGATGCTTAGGCGATTTCGAGTTGCTCCTTGTTCATCCTGACACAGACTCAAAACAAACGAAAATAAAAATAAAAACGAATCAAAAACAGACTCACCAGTGGGTTGCCTCCCACCAAGCGCTCGTTTAACGTCAATAGCTTGACTGTAACGCCCTTCAGGCTGGATAAGAGTGAGAGCTTGCACCAAAACAGGCTCCATCACTTGATATTACTAGCTTCAGAGTTCTGCTTAGCATGCTGTCCACAAATTCCTGCCCTTTCTCTTTCAGCTCAGAAGTAAGAAGGACTCTTGCCTTGGAGAATGGCTTCAAGGCTCCCTTGCATTTGACTTTGTAATCAATCGAATTCCCATCACACTTCTGAGGAATCAGAGTGACATGGGGATTCTCGACCTTTTTGTTCTTGGCCTTCTTCTTCTTTGTTGCCTTAGTCTTCTTCTTGGGGATGTTGGGCGGTTCAGCTGGAACGTCTGTGACAGTAGGCTCATCAGGAGGCTCTTCCAGAAGATCAATTGCTAGCGACTCTCCTGTGATAACCTTGATGCTAGAGGTACGTGTGGGAATACTCCTAGGTGGAATGACATCATAGTAGACATCACCGTCAATGTAAGAGAAAGATAGTCTCTTATTAGGCGTGTCTATGATCGCGCCTGCAGTAGCCATGAACGGTCGTCCCAGGAGTATAGGCATACGAGATATCGCACCCATCTCCACAACCTGAAAATCAGTAGGCACCAGACAGTCTCCTACTTGGACTAGCAAACCATGGATAGTACCGTGTGGAAGCGAGGTGGAGTTGTTCGCGAATGTGATAGATGCCTCTGGTGATCGAATATCAGCTCCTAACTGCTCTGCAATTGCCCTTGAGATGACGTTGACACTAGCCCCTGAGTCGACAAGAGACTCTTTGAAATTAACTCCTGAGATGGAGCATGGAACTGCGAATTTCCCTGGGTCTTCCCTCTGTGTCAATTTCCGCGGTTGTAGTGAATTGCGAACTCTTTCTCCTATCACCTCACGTGATTTCATAGCTTCTGGTCCGTTCTGAGAGGGGTATCGATCGATACCAGGTAGGGTATCGATCGACGCCATGCGATTTGAATCGTTTCTGACAGGTACATCTTCATCAGAAAGAAGCTCCACGTTCGGGTTATCCAGCATATACTGTAGTCTAGCAATCTCCCATTCCTCCCTTGTCAGCTTAGGAACCATAGGATAAGGCATCCTGGTTACATACACTCGTTCTGCAACGACCTTAGGCACCACAGTCGAAGTTTCAACTGTTTCCTCAGAAATCGCCCCGGTATCGACCGATACCAATGGGGTATCGATCGATACACGGGTTTTCGAATCCATTCGAGCAGATGTCTGGGCTGGTATCGATCGATACTGGTGAGTATCGATCGATGCTTGTGCGATTTCAGGAATGGCTTCGAGATTTTCTGCACGTAAGCTGATGGCATTGACGTGTGCATTGTGTGATTGAACCGCCTTTCCCTTGGAATTTGCTGCAGTCTGAGCTACTTGCGTCTCCAGCATCCTGTGGCTCGTCTTTAGAGCTTCGATCCTTCCACTCAAATCGGTGTACAAATCATCCATCTTACCATTGAAGGTGACCGTCATCTTCTCCTGCCCTTGAATCAGGTGTTCAAGCATAGCCTCAATCTTACTCTCAGGAGTTTTGGGTGCTGGGGATTGGTACCCTCCTTGGTGACCATAGTTTCGATTGGTGTTGTACCCAAATCGCTGACCCTGAAAACCAGAACCACCAATGTAGTTAACATCTTCCACTTCATTCTCAGCAGCGAAGTGGACGGCCTTTGTTGTCTTTCCCAGCAGAAGACTGTGCATAGAATCCAGCTGAGCCTTCACTTCAGCGATCTGCGACCCATCCATGTTACCGGCCAGCCTCTTGCGCTCGAAATCGGCACTCTTTGTGCTGCTGCTAGATGCAAAATTCTCAATCAACACATAGGCGTCCTCAGGATAGTTGGTGTTGAAGTTCCCATTGCTTGAAGAGTCCAGAGCCATCTGATACCTCCAATCTACTCCTCTGAAGAAGATACCCAGCAGCTGCACATCAGAGTATCCATGATGTGGACAATCTCTCTGGTACGATCTGAATCTTGTCCAAGCAGCCTTGAACGCCTCAGTAGGTCCTTGAGAAAAAGTGGATATCTTATTTCTCAGATCTTCAGATCGCCCGTCATCATAGAAGTTAATCAGGAAGGCTCTCTTGGTGTCCTCCCAATTAGTTAGCGATCCAGGAGATAGCTGCCTCAGCCAGTAAGTAGCTTCTCCACCCAGAGAGTAGGGGAAGAGCTTGCAGAAGAGATAGTCGTAGGACACTCCATTGCTCTTGATGCTAGTGACCAAGTCCTCGAACTTCTCTACATGGTCCATTGGATGTTCATGAGGAAGACCATGAAAGAGATGCTGTCCCACTAGAGTGAAGTAAGCAGGCTTCAGCTCAAAGTCATTCCTCTCAAACGCAGGAGGACGAATTGCTGAACGATTGGCGAAAAACTGCTCTGGCCTGTTGTACTCACCAATCGTTCTTCCACGATTAACCACAGCATTCCCTGCGTTGGCGCGCCCAGCTGGCGCGACAATCTCAACAACCGCAGCAGGGACAGCGATGTTACCAGCTTCATCAAGTCGCTGCCCTCTCTCATTACACACGTGACCCTCTTGGTCTCTCAGAATTCCAGCTTCATCAGATCTTAAAACCACTGGGTTGTTCATCCCTGATGTTTGCTTGGTCTTTCTGTTTGTGCGTTCCACAAACGCTAGCTGTTCCAGTGACAGTTCAACTAGTTGTGTGCTCTTGTTGCTTCTGGTTTCACGAACAGGCATACACCTGCAAACAAAACACTAGGCAAAGCACGTAAGTAACCAGAAAAATACGTTGAGTATCGATCGATACCAAGTGGTGTCGACCGATACCAACAAAAGAAGACGACGAGTATCGACCGATACTACAGAGTATCGATCGATACCGTCGAACTTAGTCGAAATTCTAAACTAAAATCTAATGGCGAATTGAGTCCCCGGCAACGGCGCCAAAATTGATATTGCTCAATTTAATACCCTAAAGTACTAAAGCAGTTGTAATAGTATAGCTAGGGGTCGAACCACAGAAGACTCACAGAAACGCACAATAGATTCTATAGTGTCGAATTACGCTAAGCCAAACGAATGTAATTAAAAACAGTGCAGAAATTAAAAGGGTTGTAAATCAATTGGAAGAATATAGGTCTAGGGTTTTTCTCAGGAAATCAATGAATGCAGACTAACTAACTAACAGGATTCAGATTTAGCGCAGTTCTTGAACTCAAATCACTAAAATATAGCTAACCAACTCTCGTTGCGAAAACTATCTAAATCTAAATCCTAGGAATTCCAAATCTCTTTGCGAATCCTAAATTCTAAATCAGCTTTAATATCAGGTTTGATATGTTCACAAATCAATTAAACCAAATCTCTTTGCGAGTAATCAATTTGCTCACCTAGGTTCTATCAGGTAATTAATCGCACTCTCGTGCCTAATCAATTATCCTAAGATCTATATTCCAGGTAGCTAATCTAGAACAAGCTTTGAACACAACCTAAGCGAAGAACTAATTCAGATGGTGAATCCTAAACAGATAATTAACCTAGCATTCAGAGAAATCCTTTATGAGAAAACCCTAAACCTAAAGTGGATCTACTCAGACATGGCAATTGAATCAATAGACATAACTGAATAAATCATCAATAGAATAGAAAGAAGGGTTTAGAGATCTGATCTCGGACGAAGGGAGATTCAGACTTGTCTCTCTAAAACCAAAGTAAAGTCAAACACAGAAAATAAAGCATAAAAAGGCATAGCCTAAACAGGTGGCTGAAAACTCCTATTTATAACCTAAAACACGATCTAGGGTCTTCTTGTAATTATTAAAGACTTCTGGGCACTTTTGCAATTCCTCAAGTCTTGGAAAACTCGCGGGTTGTGTCTTGCTGCGCTGAGTGTCGATCGATACCAAGGGGTATCGATCGATGCTCGACGTGAATTCAGGTTCTCAGCGACACGATCTTTAGCTCTGCTACAAACTGCTCCAGAAAGCTCCAATACTTCCAATAATCCTCCAAACGTGCTATAACCTGTAAAAGACTCTAAAAGACTCCAAAATACTATAAAGACTCTATAAAAAGGACTTATATCATGGCTTAAATAGGGTAAAAACCATGATATATCATATAGTATCACAGCTAGAAAGTTAATTTGCAACAGATTGCATAACTTTATACATAGAAATAGCTCAAATTCATTCACAAAACGGTTGCATAAAGCATCACTTTGCGAAAGTGCAATATAGTAGTTATACATATAATGATCATTCTATTCTATATAGAAATGCATAGATAGAATGGAATGATACTCCGTTCAATATATAAAAATATATAGAATAGAATGAGTTTATTTTCTATATCTCTATAATATTATTTAAGAAAGACATTTTTGAAAATGAGCTTTGTTTTTTAAGTTATTACATATTATGTCATTACAAATAAGAAAGAAAAAAATCAAATAGGAAATGATATAACTGTCTTTTAAAATTATTGATGAGAAAATAAAAAGTATTTATTACTCATTAAAGAAGTTATTTACTATTTAGTTTCTTAATTATTATGATATTATTAAATAATAACCAATACATACATATTCAAAGAAAATATATTAAAGATCTTGCAATATTTTTACTATAATTATTATATTTTATTTTAATATATATCAAAAATATTTTGAAAAATATTTTACAAATTTATAAAGAGTTATACACGAGAAAATTGATTTTTTAAGAGTTTGTGAACCGACCACAAAACTCATAGTCATTAAACGGTGCATATTAGAGTTACATTTTCAAGATTATAGGTTTTTGCGGGTTAATCCGAATAATATTTTAATTCATTGCAAAACGAGTTAAGTAGACAAGTTAGTCCGGGTTGACAATTATACTTATAATAATTAGTTAGAAATATTATAAAATTCAGATAAATTTATTTATTTTCTTAAATTTCAAAAACAAAATTAAGAAAAAAATATCTTGCGCTATATTGCTAGCGCGGGTTAAATGAACTTTGTTTTGAATATAATATTATTAAGTCGATGCATATAAATGTTCATTGTAGAGATTATTTCATCGAATATGAGCCCTTAATTGATAGGATCCAGTTTCGAAAGAAAAAATATATCCATTTTCTTTTCAATAAGCAAAATAATATTGAGAATCAAAGAAATCGAATTTTTTTATTCTGCTAAACGTAATATACTATAATCATGTAACATTTATAACAAATTGATGAATTTTTTAAAAAATATTACTTAATTCAAAATAAAAAAATCTTTGCTACGCGCTGTAGCGCGGGTTAAATTTTAGTAGAACAACATTTTTTATTTCAACATTACATATCTTATCTTCTTAGAAATATATGTTTGTTTTAAAAAAAATTCAAAACATATCATATACAGAATAAAATCTATGTTTTTTGGTAGTAAAATTGAAAATTTGAATTATTGTAGTTTAAGAGATCGATAGTAATTAAAGTGAGGGAGATAATATATTTAATAATAAAGAAATTTAAAAAAGAAATAAAAAGAAAATCATGGTTTCTTTCTCCCTTCCGCTCAAATTCAAACTCAAAGATAGTTTTGCACCAATATGGTTACTCTATTATTGTATAAATTTTTGTTGATTACTATCCTAATTTCCCTATGTTCTTTATACTCATAAAGTCATGTTTTAATAGAATATTTGAAAATGCGATTAGAACTTGAAAAAAACGTGACATTATGGGTTAGGTAGGTTGCTAAAACATAGTATCAGCAACTTCTCGTACTTAGTACGTGGATGTTAAGCTTTTCATCCCATATCCAACTCCCCATATTAATATTGTCTGTTTTAAGTCCAAATGGCAAAATCTGCACAAATTTATTTTTGGGCTCATTTTGAAAATGTTTCATACTAATCAAAGTTGGACATTACTTAATACTTATATATTAGACAATTTTTGTCTAAACTTTCGATGTGGAATTTGGATTGATATCTCAACAATTCTCCCCTCAAACCAAAGACCACACAAACCCTTGACCTCCAAACTCTAGTGAAACATGGTATCCATCTTGTATCGCCGTACTGACCAACAAAATTCTTCACCTAACCCTTGGGGGCACCGTTAGGAAGACTTTCGATACAAGGCATAGCACTCCTTAATCACGAGATTTCTTTGAGGGATTTCCTCTCACAGCGAACATGCAACCCACCCCACTTCTTCAGGTCCACATTTTTCTTAACCTTGCTCTGATACCAATTGTTGGACTTTTTAAACCAATGTCCAACTCCCCCATTAGTATGATATTGTCCGCATTGGGTCCAAATGGCAAAGCCCGCACAAATTTTTTTTTTTGGGTTCTTTTCCAAAATACCTCATACTAATCAGAGTTGAACATTACTTATATATTAGACAATCTTTGTCTAAACTTCCGATGTGAAACTTGGATTGATATCCCAATAATCTTATATTAGTAGACCAACAAGAAAAGCCAAATTAAAGCAATGGTTCTTCAAAATACTTGAAATTTTTGGTATTCAACTTTCTTTTCTGACAATTTTCGTAAAAGAAATGGACTCAAAGTTTCATGCTCTTATGTTTCCATGGTTTGCTATTGGTCATATGATTCCTTATATTCATCTACCCAACAAGTTAGCCAAGAAAGGTCACATGATCACTCTCTTGCTGCCCAAGAAAGCTCAGAAGCAACTTGAACATCTCAATCTCGTCCCATACAACCTAGTCTTTCACATTATAACTATCCCTCCCGTATATGGCCTTCCTATTGGCGCCGATCACAGTCTCCTCCGGGAAGTACCTATCCGAAGCTATGGATCTCACACGGGATCAGGTTGAATATGCTGTTCTTGCTTTGAAACCAGACTTGATCTTCTTCGATTTTATTTATTATTCAACTTTTTTTCCATTTTCTTAATCTAGTTGGATCATAAACTAATATATATAATTTAACCAAGTCAACGCAAAATTAAAAAATTATTTGGGAAAAATGAATAACATTGATGATTTGTTTGACCACAACTTTTGAATAAATGAATAAATTTAGACCAAGTTTTTAAAATGGAAACTGAATATTTGGTAATTGTAAGAAATATGGAAAAAATGGATAATATGACAATTTGGTTATATTGTATATGAAGACAAAAAAATCTATATATAAGTTTTGTGTTTACAAATTACACAACTCAATAAGACAACAAGAATCAACACTCCGTCATCTGAGACAGCTGAACCATGAAATCATCACATTTAGGATTTTGCAAATCAAATATTAACAAAAAAAACCTAAATAATACTCCGAAATTCTGGTTTTCTGTCAAAGTGATTTCTGGAAACTCTGAAATATTCAATGCGATAAAATAAATGCATTCCGAAAATAGAATGTGATTATCTTTTAAAAAGGAAACTTTAATCAGTGTTAATGCGATATTTGATAGCATATCTCGCATTAATGTCGCAAAAATTTGTCGAAATGTTAGGATGTAGAATCTCTCTCACTCTCTGTATATATATATATATAGATATTAAGTATTGTGGTTACAAATTACAACTCAATAAGACAATAAAAATCACAACTCGGAACCATGAAATCATTACATTTGGCTCTAATCTGCATAGTCATGTTCTCCCTCTTCGCTCTGCACGAGTGTACGTATACGTTTTTCTCATATATAATATATATATCAAATGTTTCTTTGTTTTTTTTTGTTTATCGTCGAAGTTTTGTTTGTGTGTGTAGGTGGAAGGTTGAAGGTTAACGAGATAGAGAGACGGAGCGACCTCTATATACCATCGTGTATCAAAGACATTTGCGGTTTCATTAAAAAGGACTGTTGGTGCTGCTTCCATCCTAAAGTTAACAAGAACTTATGTTGGAAAACCAAAGATTATCCGAACGCCAAAGAACTTTGCTTCGAAGAATGTTCGAAGATTTGAAACCGTATATATAATATATGCTGATTATTCAATTTCAAGACTTTTCCTAAGCATTCTTATAATGCTTAATATTGTACTCCTCTTTATTTAGTATTTGCTTTACTAAATAAAAAATGATCTATACGAACTATCTTCATTTTATATTTCATGTGATGTGAGATAGTTTACAAAATTTCTAAAGAGTACTTAAGACAAAGCTATTTAACTAACAGAAAAAGAAAAAAAAAAACAGAAATGCAAACACACAAAAAGACAAAAGGAGATCGATAACCATATAATAGTAATCAATAAACTTTTTTTTTTTTGGGATAAAAGATCAATAAACTTTTGTTGTAAAAATTGAACACATATACTTTTTTTTCTGGATAAAATAAGGGGCTTCTAATTAAACTGAAGTCTACATTTGAGACTAATAATTTATTTCATTGCAGATTTTGCCTGGTGTCCAGTCTAAATCAAGCGCATGCCTTTGTTTAGAGAATATTAATTGTTTTTCTACAGCGAGATAAAATTGTTTTACATGAATGGTGGTAATAGTTTTGAAATGGGTTTTTTTTCGTTACTTGATCCTTGAAGAGGATAACGTTACTCTCTTTATTGGAATGTGAAATTACATTTATGTTGTGTTGCAAACTTGCAATAATATCATGAGGGTGATGTGAACAAGTTCACGCGCGATTGAATCTCTTGTAGTACAATTGGGATGAAATCCACAAGGAATTGGTAACAATGCAATAAGTCTATGTGATACTTCATAAGCTAAGACAATCTCTTGTAGTTACTGGAGTTTTGTGAATATGTCCACTAAAAGTAATGTAGGGTAAACCGTAAACAAACCAAATATAAGCTAAGCGATAAAAAAAAAAGTAAACACCAAATTAAGCAAAGATCAATTAACAAAGGTGGCAAATTGACAAACAAAGGTGGAAAGCGGGATCATGGGTATGATAATTGACAAGGATATATATATATATATAGAGGTTTGTAGAAGTGATGATTATATTATCTCTCATAGAGGAAGAATTATATCGAGTGATTAGCTAAGGCTTTACAAAGGAGTTTGTTAAGTTTCCTAGGCTTCCAACTCAAAACCAATTGGCAATGAGTGGATTGGTCCAAGTCTCTTATATATTACTCAATGTCCCTTCCCACCCACTTCCGATGTGGGACAATCTTCACACACTCCCTAGAGATTAAGGCTTATGCCCCATTAATCTCTACATAATCCCAATAGAGTTAATGTCAAATATATTCTATACATAACTAGCTCCTTAACATAAGCAATCAGTGTCCTTAACATAAATAATCAGTGATACGATATCTTGTGTTTTCAGCTGTTTGATGTGACGCCGGTTTGGTTTGGCATAGGTGAGGGCTAACATGCTCCAAACGGCAGAGGAACTTGTCGCACGAGAGACAAACGGTTGAATGGAACAGGAGATGGCGCCGATGAGAGAACTGAAAATCAATTGGACTTGGCGTTTCCATAGCGTGTATGCTGGATTCACGGAGACAGCATCACCAGCGGTGAGTGTGGGAGGAGGAACGGCGGTGGATCCGTCGAGATGACCAGCAAGGGCAAAGCCATCAAGCAAGGCGTGAACTAGGCCTGGGCATAATAACCTAACCGAATGAAACCGAACCGAACCGAACCGAAATTAATGGTTTGGTTAGGTTATGGTTACTTCATAGTAACCGAATGGTTTTTATTTTTGATATCCATTGGTTATGATAACCGAATGGTTATTAACCGATAACCAATGGGTATCCATGGATATCAAAAAAAAAAATGTTTATTTTCCTTAATTAACCAAAATAACCGAAATATAACCGAAATAACCGAACCGAAATAACCAAAACTAACCGAAATAACTGAAACTAACCGAAATATTTCCGAAATTTAACCGAAATAACCAAAATATTTTGAAATTTAACCGAAAATAACCGAAACCATTCGGTTAACCGAAAATAACCGAAATATTTTGGTTACCAAACGGTTATTAATTTTGATAACCATACCGAACCGAACCGAATGGTAACCGAACCGAAACCGAACCGAAAACTGTTACTAACCGAATGGATAGTAAAAGACATAACCGAACATAACCGAAAACCAAAATAACCGAACCGAACCGAACCGAATAACCATTTGCCCATCCCTAGCGTGAACTTGAAACTTCCACATGAGATAATTGGTAGCGGTAAGCTTGGAAACACTCAACATATTTATCGTGAGGAGAGACTGATTGTTGATCGTGATGGTCTCATTGATGGTGGTGGGAGAGATATTGTCGGAGGAAGACATATGGTGTTGTGATTTGAGATCGAAAAATGAAAAGAGAAAATATATATATTTTTTTTTTTATTCCAAACATAACTAGCTCCTTAACATAAGCAATCAATGTCTTTAACATAAGTAATCAGTGATACGATATCTCCTAATAATATATATATATTTTTTTTTGACAAGGATATTTATACTTATTAAATCAAGATGCTAGAACGTACAATCAAACTCATTCTGAAATTAATGGATCATACAATTTAGATTAGCTCAATTTCATGGTTTTAATCCATTAACTAATCATTAATTTAAGCTAATATATATTCCAATTCTCGTGTTTAAATGCAATGTTGTTATTTTTCTCAAAAATGTGATTCCATTATATTTTTTTTTAAATGTGATTTCGTTATTTTCACACAAAACACTATTTCGATGATTTATGATTTTCTAAAATGTGATTTGGCATTTCCAATACATAAGCTCATCAAACCAAAGTTCGTTTCCGCATTTCTCATGACTTTGAAAAGAAAAAAAATTGTCAACTAACTCCATATATTAAATCAAGTTTGGTGGGTACAGTTGTTGCTCTGAATAGTATATCCTACCGACGGGTTATGACTTACATAGAAAAATAAGTAGCTTCGTTCTCACGCTCCCTTTGCTAGGGAGTCGGCACGACCATTGGAGTTACATGGAAGCAAAGATAAGATAAAAACGACATAAGAACTTCTAAGATTATAGAAAAGAGATCTAATTACGATTTGAAAGACGGCCAATCCTCCGGATTCTCAACTATTTTTAGCAAATCTAAGCAATTCGTCTCAAACCTAACTGATAAAATTCGTTCCTCCCTTAGGCATGTCAATGTCATTGCCCAAAATAACCCGTCTAGTTTCGCGTGTAGGGCCAAAAAGCTTCTCCGACATCCTTGCATACCACTGATGTCTTGTCTCATGATATTCCTAAAACACCACCCTAACCCACTAACTGGCTAATAATTGATCCAAAAAACATCGATCTAGCAGGTTGAGATTTAGGGGTCCAGGGGGAAACTCCCGTTCCTTCTTGCTCCGGGACTTCATCTACTTCCTCCTTGCACTCTTTTTCAATAATTGTTGCGTTGGACAAACAAAATCACAACTTTTTCATTTGGAAATTTGGCCAAAAAAAACTATCAATTTATTCGTTTTTCCAAATAAAACCTACATTTTACGTTTAATTAATCGAATTAGTCTTAAAATTAGTCAAACTTAATGTAATGTTAAGTTTGACTAATGTTATATTTAATTCGGCCAAATCAACGCAAAATTAACCAAAACGAATAAATTGGAGATTTATAAAATATCTAAATATTATATATTTTTTTAAAAAATTATGTATTCCTATTTTACAACACAAGATTTAAGGTTTTTTAAAATTTAATTAAAAGGGTTGATATAACAACAAAACGAAGTTATTGATTAAACACATTATTTGATTAAATCTCTAACTTTTTAACATATACTCGTCAACATTTTAAACTAACATAATTGGCCAAGTGGGGCATTATAAATTAGATGTGTCACTCTCACCCAGGAGATTAGTCTGGGCTTTTGGACTTGGGATTACTTTCGGGGGTCGAAAGGCATAAAAAAAAAACATTTTAAACTAACATGAACAAAATAATTTTTTCTTAGCTGAGAAAAACTTTAACAAAATCTTAAACAAAAATAAATGAATAAATCATGTACTCTTATATTGGATAATAAACTTTAGGTTGTAGCAGCATTAATTTTATATAACTTTTTGATACTTAAGAAAATGAGATTCAACTACTTGCATGACGTGGGACGAACATAATACGTTTATTCTATGAATGATCTATATATTGTATAAATATGTAAATTTGATATAGTTAAAACCTAAATTTTAGTATCAAAACTATAAGATTATATAATTTATTTATTTATTTATTTTTGTTTGAGCCTTGAGGTTTTGCTAAAGTTAATTACCCAATATAATATTACCTGATTTATTTATTTTTGTTTAAGATTTTGTTAAAATTCTCTTTAATTTTTAAATAGGAAAATTAATTGTGTTCAGAATAATGTAAAATTTATAGAAACCCTTTCGGTCCAGTGGTTAACCCAAGGTTCATCAATGCTTTTAGACTAGGAGGTACGAGTTCGATTCCCGGAGAATACAAATTAAAGGAGGCAAATTTATGAGATTTTCACCACGGTGCAAGAAGAGCCATTCGTCATGGTTCAACGTATCAAGGGTATATATATATATCAAATGTCCTCTTTTTTTTCATCGTCAAAGTTTTGTTTTTGTTTTAATGTAGGTGGGAGGTTGGAGGTTAGAGAGATAGAGAGACGGAGCGACCTCTATATACCATCGTGTATCAAAGACACTTGCGACGGTTTCATATTTGAAAAGGACTGTTGGTGCTGCTTCCATCCTAAAGTTCACAAGAATTTATGTTGGAAAACCAAAGATTATCCGAACGCCAAAGAACTTTGCTTCGAAGAATGTTCGAAGATTTGAAACCTTTAATAATAGTATATATAATATATGCTGATTATTCAATTTCAAGACTTTTCCTAAGCAAGTAAGCATTCTTATGATGCTTAATATTGTACTCCTCTTTATTTAGTATTTGCTTTACTAAATAAAAAATGATCTATACGAACTATCTTGATTTTATATTTCATGTAATGTGAGATAGTTTACAAAAAAATTAAAGACGTAAGACTAGCCATGGGCATTCGGGTATAGCTATTTAGTTAACAGCAAAAAAAACATAGGGAGAATTTCAAAAATACTACTTTTGGGATACTACTTACTATTCGATTGGTTTACTTTTACATTCCTTCAGACTCTTCTACTGACAAGGTTGAGCTACTCGATGGTGACAAGATTCTATCTTTGTTTGCTCTCTTTATCAAAGAGAAACTAAAAACTCTCGATGATGATAAAGAAGGAACGCATTCTCGTCTTGGTGTTGTGCAGACGGCTTACGCAAATGGTGCATCCACGGATTACCTCAAGCAGTTGGGTTTAGATGTTGTTTTCG
This sequence comes from Eutrema japonicum, assembly GCA_030161315.1. Lineage (NCBI taxonomy): Eukaryota > Viridiplantae > Streptophyta > Magnoliopsida > Brassicales > Brassicaceae > Eutrema > Eutrema japonicum. Next base: position 41,001,310 of record BSQW01000005.1, read on the forward strand.
CAAAAACAGGGGTAAATCATTTACACGAGAAAGCAGCAGAGTATGAGAGTATATGCTGAAGCATCCACACAAGAAGCTGCTAATACTTTGGCTAATTCAGTGGCTCAGCTCGTCAAAAGCTTTCTTGGTTCAAGCTAAAGGTCCATCTGAATCTCTTTAAGAGTATGTTAACGGGAGATATTTTGTCTTTCTTGTTCACCTCTTAGCTTTGACATCTTATGTATAACCCAAATGACATGTTCTCTTGTCTTTCTTGTTATGTTTCTTGAGATTTCCTTGTCACCAGCTGTAACTTAGTCCGTTACGCTATCCGGAGATCTCGTCAGTTCTCGGAGAAGTTATAGACATCTCCTTCCAGCTCTTAGAGGACGTGTGGCTCGGAAGGATGCTAATGGCAACTATTATGTGAACTCCAGTTCTTTGAGCTGTGGCAAATACGGATGGTCCGTGCTTAAGCACGTGATTGCTGCTTTCTCGTCTTGGATTGCTTCGGTTTTAGCTTCTTGTCTCAATTCCGGATCATTAGACTTCCTTTCTATTTCTGTTGATTTTTGTCGTTTTTCGTCCTTTTCTCTTTCTTGGGTTCATCTCAAAGGCTTGCTGTAATGGCTTTTATTTTCCTTTTCCATCTATTGTAATGTTCCACTAAGTGAAACAACCAGAAATTTTAGAAAAAAAAAAATGTTTCTTGAGATTTACTTTGTTGCTCTTCTAGCTCTTCTTCTCCCTCTCCCCAATCGGAAACACACTTTGCTTGCCTGAAAAGAGCTCGTAAGGCCATTACTGTTTTTCTATCTAATAAAGCTCTAAGACTGTAAAATTTCTTCTTCTCATGAAATTTCGTAAGTGAGAGATAGCTGTTAAGGAATCAGTAGCAGGTATTTATAATAAGATCATAACGATGGTGTATTTGAAGAAAGCTTATGCCTTAATATCTGGCTTAAGAGAGGAACTTGAGCTCATGCCTTTGTCTTCCTGAGTTATCTCTCAACAACTTTGTCTCCGGCAGTGACTTCCCTACGAACCCAACACTGACCCCTCTCTTGAAAAACCATCGTCTATCATAATCTTCTTTGAAGTACAACTGTCATGTGTGGTCTTATTTGTGGATTTCATCATGGAACAACTTAACCAGTGACAGAGACTTGTTGTTGTGTTGTTGAGAAACTTCAGGTCCCCACTTTCAGCTATTTTTAAATTCATTGAGACAACAGAGGTGAGGGAATAGGATCATCACAGAACATGAAGAACAGAGACTTTCTGGTCTTTATTATTGACATTAGCATATGTCTTCTAAAAAACAAAACAATAAAACATTGAGAAAACAAGCCCTTGTGAATTTCAATTTGTTTTTAGTTTACTGTCCCACACTCAATTAATTATCTCATCAAGACAAATTGCATTAAACTAAAATTTTCCAGATGGTCAAGACAGAACCATGTGCAACTCTGTTCTAGTCTGTCCCACGCTTCAAGACCACAAGTTTCAAAGATTTTTCAGAGAGGTTTGAGCTCATTCATTGATCTTTCTATATATAGACATATCCCATTCTTTCAATCATCAACCAAGAACAAGCAATCCAATAACTTGCATCTTTTGATACATCTCTTCAAAAGCTTCAAAGAATTCAAACTTTCAGACAAAAAATAATAATATAGAAATGGCTTTGGTGAGAAGTCTATTGGGTGAAGAAGATTTTTGGCCTCTCCGTCGCAGCAGCTTCTACGAGCAAAAGAGCAGCCTCGGCCGCACCTAAAGGGTTTCTTGCGGTGTACGTAGGAGAAAGCCAGAAGAAGAGATATATTGTGCCAATCTCATACTTGAACCAGCCTTCGTTTCAAGCTCTTCTCAGTAAATCCGAGGAAGAGTTTGGGTTCGATCATCCGATGGGTGGCTTAAAGATCCCCTGTCCCGAAGATACCTTCATCACCGTGACTTCTCGGCTCCAATGATGATGATCCAACATTTTGTTCTTTGAATTAGAGTTAGACTTAACCAAGTTGTTGGTGGTCGGGTGGTTCCCTTCCTGCGGTGAGTGTCGGTCCTGTTGGTCTAGGCCAAGGATCGATTCCTCGCGGGAGCAAAATTACCAGGACAAGCACTTGGCCAAGTGGGGCATTATAAGTGGGTTGTGTCACTCTCACCCGGGAGATTAGTCTGGGCCTTTGGGCTTAGGATTACTCCCGAAAACCGAAAGGCATCAAACAAAAAAAAAAAAAATTAGAGTTAGACTTATTTGTTGTAAATATAGGAGGAATTTTCACTCTTTCTTCTCGAAAGAGTTTTTCGAAAAGGTTAGAAATTGAATTCCGTTTTCATGCAATCGACACGATCATGTCAATACATTTTTGAACGATCTTTGAAAACGAAATACCACAACATTGAATGCACTGCTACCAATATGCCATTTTTTTGTAGTGGTAAGAAGTAAGTTAGATTGATAAAGAGACACCTTTGGCAATTTAAGGACGTTCCTTAATTGGAAAAGAGCGACTAGGGTTTCTCAAACCTACGCCAGCCGGCCGCCGGCGCTCAGCATGGCGGAGACGGGAAAGGATTCGTCTCAGCCATCTCAATCTTCTCAACACGACACACATGTCTCACCAAAAGCTCTTTGGTCATCCATCGTTCAAAACAAGCAAGCACTGTCAAAACACGAAATCAACGTTTCCATGGTCGACGGATCACCCACGGTGGAGATCCCGGACGACATCATCGAAGGCTCAACACTATTATGGGAGGATATCCTCATCGGCAAGTTCTTGTCTGCAGCACCACATGTGGCGAAAGTCCATGTGATAGTCAATAAGATTTGGACTCTTGGAGACAAGTCATTGAAGATCGATGCTTTCGTGGTGAACTCTACCACGATAAAATTCCGTATTAGGGACAGCTCTGTCAGGTCTAGGATCCTACGGAGAGGAATGTGGAATATTGCCGACGTCCCCATGATTGTATCTAAGTGGACACCGGTGATAGAAGAAGCTCAACCGAAAATAAAAACTATCCCGATGTGTATAATTAAGAATGTTCCACACAAGATGTATCATAGGAAAGGTCTCGAGTTTCTTGCTAGTGCAGTAGGAGAACCAAAGAGACTGCATCCAGACACAATTTTATGCAAAAGTTTTGACGAGGCGAAGGTCTTCGTTGAAGCAAATCTCACAAAGGCACTGTCACAGTCATATCGGTTTAAGTCAGACATGGGGGTAGATGCGGTGGTGGAGTTTATGTACCCGTGGCTTCCTCCACGATGCTCAAAGTGCTCAAAATGGGGGCATCTGACGGAAACATGTTTGGCGAGTCCGGGAAGGAAAACACTACTGGTGAAATCAAAAGGAGAAGCAAACCAAAACAACTTAGCGCCGAATCTGATCACACAAGAAGAGATAGACGCGGAGGTCTGTGCAGTAGTGCAGACAGGAGAACTCTCGGCAACAGAGGGACAATTAACTGTTCAGAGTAAGGCGATAGAGGTTGAGGACACAGTCGTAGAAGTAGAGGGAAAGAGATCAGCCCCTGAAAATTTAAAAGAAGCAGTGATGGAATCCCAAGTCGGGGAAGACGAGGGAACGTGGAACCATGTTTCCCCTTCAAAAACAGGAAGGATGGAGGGAAAGCAGGGAGGTGAGGTAGATATTTCAGTTACTCCATCACGGTTCTCGGTTCTGGAAACAGAGGAGGAGACAGAAAGGGGAACAGACGAGGAGGGAAAGCAAGGAACATAGGAGATGGGAGAGGACTTATCCGACCCAAACGAGACAGTCTCAGACAACAAAGAAGACGATGACATAGAGGAAGGAGAACTGCGAGTTCAGGAACAGCATTCGAGGAAAACTGAGAAGTTATAGGAACATGGGACTCGCATCCCTCCCCCTCGAGCCTCTAAATCATTACATCGTGTGTTAGGCAACTCTACTGCCCCAAGAGCATCGGACAAGCTCCCTTGTGCTTCGGGTAAAAGGGTACTGAAGAAAAAAAATTAATCAATGTCGGGCTTTTGCTGGAATGTGCGTGGTCATAATAAAAAATCAAAACATCCAGTAGTTAGTAGTTGGGTTAATAACGATCTAATGCAATTCAGTTGCTTGTTGGGAACGAGGGTCAAGGAGAACAAAGCAAACCAGTTAGTGTCTTCGGTATTTCAAGGCTGTTCGTTCCTTTCGAATTACGAACATCATCGGCTTGGTCGGATTTGGGTAATCTGGAAGGAGGAGAAAATGATTACACCTGTTTTTAAGAGCGGTCAAATGATCATGGTTTCTGTACTATTGAAGGGTCATCAAGAGGAGTTTTTCTGCTCTTTCGTTTATGCGTCGAACTTTGTTGAGGAACGTAAAACTCTTTGGGAGGATCTGCGGAATCACCACACCTCGCCACTGTTTCGTAACAAGCCGTGGCTGATATGTGGAGATTTTAACGAGATTTTGGAGGGAGAGGAGCACTCTAACTTTCATGATTCGCCAACTATTCCGTTGGGAATGAGGGATTTCCAGGACGTTGTCCGAGATTGCTCTCTTCTGGACTTAGGTTATCATGGCCCTTTATTCACATGGAGTAACAAGCGAGAGGGTGGATTGATCTGTAAGAAGTTAGATAGAATTTTGGTGAATGATACATGGTTGAATTCATATCCGCAATCGTACGGAGTGTTCGAAACAGGTGGCTGCTCATATCATTCGAAGGGACGATTTAGTCTAAAAGCTGATCTGGTGAGAGGAAGGAGGCCATTCAAGTTCTCAAATGTGCTTACTACTCTCCCACAATTCGAGGAAACGGTGAGTGAGCACTGGGAGAGTACGGAACCTATATTTATATCTACATCGTGGATGTATAGATTTTCGAAGAAATTGAAATCACTAAAGCCTGAACTTCGAGCCCTGGGTAAAGAGAACCTTGGAGACCTGCAGCGGCGCACTCGCGAGGCCCATGAAGCCCTATGCTCCAAACAGACAGCAACCCTCTCAAACCCATCACCTCAAGCAATAGAAGAGGAAGTAACAGCTTTTGCGAAGTGGCAACATCTAGCAGATCTGGAAGAAGGTTTCCTCCAACAGAAAGATTCACTGGCTTACTGTGGGCGATCGAAACAACAAGTTTTTTCATTCATTAGTTCAGCTACAGAGGATGCGAAACACAATTCGGGAAGTGATGGGTCCTACGGGAGAACATTATACGGATGGAGAGGACATTAAGAAGGAGGCAGAGCATTTTTTCAGGGATTTCCTTACCCACAGACCAAATGATTTCGTCAGGATGACGGTAGAGCAGCTTCGTGAAAATCTTGATTTCAAGTGCTCGGATTTAGATAAGAGTGTGTTGTGTAACGATGTCACGGAAGAAGAAATAAGGAAGGTTCTCTTCTCAATGTCGAATAATAAATCCCCCGGACCAGAAGGATACACGAGTGAGTTTTTCCGGGCAGCCTGGCCAGTCATTGGTAAAGATTTTACAGCAGCTATCCAATCTTTTTTCGTCAAAGGTTTCTTGCCGAAGGGAGTCAATTCCACAATTCTATCACTTATACCAAAGAAGGAAATGGCAATAAAGATGAGAGATTACCGGCCCATCTCATGCTGCAATGTAATCTATAAGGTGATCTCGAAGATATTAGCCAATCGATTAAAGGAGGTAATCCCGAAATTCACAGGTCTCAACCAATCTGCATTCGTAAAGGAAATATTACTAATGGAGAATGTATTGCTAGCTACGGAGTTGGTTAATGATTACCATAAGGAGACTGGTTCACCACGCTGTGCAGTTAAGATAGAAATATCCAAAGCTTTCGACTCAGTAGAATGGAGCTTCCTACTAAATACGCTCCATGCTCTCGACTTCCCGGAGAAATATATCCATTGGATTAACCTGTGCATATCCACAGCATCTTTTTCGGTCCAAGTAAATGGGGATCTAGCGAGTTTTTTCAGGAGTGAGAGAGGATTACGCCAGGGATGTGCGCTCTCACCATACTTATTTGTCATATGCATGAATGTTCTCTCTCGTTTAATATACAAAGCAGCATCACAAAGGAAGACGGGATACCACCCTAAGTACAAATCGATTCAGCTCACCCATCTATGCTTCGCAGATGACTTAATGGTGTTCATCGATGGGACTCGGTCTTCTATCGAGGGAATCATTAGTACCTTCGACGACTACGCAACCTGCTCGGGTCTCAAAATCAGCCTGGAAAAATCAACACTTTACATGGCAGGATTATCAGATAATAAACGTGAGGAGCTGAGTGCGAACTTCCAGTTCACCACAGGGTAACTTCCGGTTCGTTATCTAGGGCTGCCATTGCTTACAAGAAGGATGACAATGCCGGACTATACTCCTCTAATCGAACAAATCCGAGGCCGAATCAGCTCCTGGACGAATCGTTTTTTGTCATATGCAGGGCATTTACAACTACTTAACTCAGTTATTGGGAGTATAACGAATTTCTGGATCCAAACATTCCGCTTACCGAGTGGATGCATAAAAGAAATAGAAAAGCTGTGCGCGGCGTTCTTATGGTCTGGGCCGGAATTGAATACAAAAAAATCAAAAGTAGCCTGGGAGGAGATAATCAGGCCGAAACGAGAAGGAGGATTGGGGATTCGTTTCTTGAGAGAGGGGAATACGGTCAGCTGTCTCAAACTGGTGTGGAGGATTGTATCGGGGCAGACATCGATGTGGGTCACGTGGATTAAGAAAACATTACTCAAAGAGGAGTCGTTTTGGTCGGTAAAGGAGTCGACAAGCATTGGTTCGTGGATGTGGAGGAAAATCATGAAATACAGGGAGCTAGCCAAACCTTTCCACAAAAAAGAGGTGCGCGACGGAGAGGAGACCTCCTTCTGGTATGATAATTGGTCCACTCTAGGTAGACTCATAGATCTGGTTGGCACGCGAGGGAGTATTGATATGGGAATCCAAACTCGAGCCACTGTTGCGGAGGCAATGAACAATCACCGTCGAAGACGTCACCGCGGGGTCATGATGAACTTGATAGAAGACGAACTGGAAAAGTGAAACGGATACGAAGTATTGAAAAGGACCAATCTCTATGGCGATTCTCAAATGACAAGTTCAAGAGGAAGTTCACGACGAGGGGGACGTGGAACCTAACGAGAGAATTCCACTCTGAGAAGACCTGGCACAACGGCGTCTGGTTCCGACACTCAACGCCAAAGTACGGCTTCCTTGTTTGGATAGCGATAAAGGATAGATTACCCACTGGTAATAAAACGAAGCGATGGACGACGAGACATGATCCAGTTTGTGTACTCTGCAGTAATGAGGAGGAGACCCGAAATCATTTGTTTTTCGAATGCCAATACTCAAGGGCAGTATGGGAGAATATTGCAGGATGCCTTCTGCGCAGTAATTTCTCGGACTATTGGGACCAGAACATCGATCAACTGCATAACATGACCCAAGACCGGCTCAACACGTTCTTGGTGAGGTACACTTTCCAGGTCACAGTTTATCACTTATGGCGAGAAAGAAATGGTCGGAAACATGGGGAACGGCCGCTCCCACTGTCACGGCTAATAAAGCTCATCGACTAAAACGTCCGCAACCGAATCACATCTATTCGAAAGTCCGGAGATCGATTATATGAGGAGGCCATGGTTAGGTGGTTCGGATCTCGACCTCCATAACACTCAACTCGATTTATATGTGACAATCTGTCTTGTTTTTTTTCCACACAATTTCAACAAAACGATGCATTTATTGTAACAATGTTTTTGGTGAATAAATTTTACATTTATTCAAAAAAAGAAATACCACAACATCTGGGGAACCTTTAATTATAATTTACTAATGGTTATATACGCATAACTGAATATGTTTAACATCCGGATCCGTGGTGCAATTGTAGCGCGTCTGACTCCAAATCAGAAGGTTACGTGTTCGATTCACGTCGGGTTCAAAATCCCGAAGATTATCCCGAATTTTTTTAACTTATATCTCCAGATTTGCCCTTTGCTTTTGCTGCGTTTCATCCGGTTCCACTATCTGGTTCGGTAATCTAATTTCTCTTAACCGAAAGTCTTAGTTCCGGTTTGAAATTTCGGTTCAATCTTCATCCGAAAGACACAGTATCCCCAAACACTTAGTTAACGAAGCTGGTTGAAGAGTGACTTGTTTCAGGTCCTATATTCTTGTCTCAAAGAGGTTCACAGTTTTACAATTCATGATGGCAGAAGGAAGTTAAGACTGTATAACTTGAGTTTCCATTGAAAAACTTTTCTTGAGTTCTAGATGATTTTCTTGGTGAATCTAATGATGGGTTTCTCCAAATACATCCTATTTGAAGGGTAACAATTCTTCCTGAATGTCCTGTACTTAGCTAAGTTGCTCTTGAGCCTTTCTTAGACTCTTTCTATTAGAAAACATAATCTTTGTTCGACAGGTCATATATGTTTGGTACTTAGACCATCCGCATCGCAAGACACAATGTCTTGCGGAAGACAGTCTCTTTCCAAAAGTGATGATGTGTCGCGACGTGATTCGTCGCAACAATAAAAAATCAATTTAAAAAAAAAAAAAAAAAAGCGAAAGACGCCCTCTCTCCCTCTCCCTCGCCGCTGCAGATGCTCTTACATTGGCTAAAGACGGAATCTCTTTCTAGAAGAAAAATGACTCAAATAGGATACTTTATAGATATATACGATTTGTAAAAACAACACTACGGCAAAAAGAGAAATAAAAAAGCTAGCGAGAGTGAGAGAAAGGAAACAAGAGATTGTTTGGGAGGTTGGATTGTTTTTATAGGGAATATACTGTAAACAAATTTAGGATTTTGCAAATTTAATAAGGAATATATGAAATATGCAAAATATGCAAATTTAGGATTTTGCAAATTTAGGATTTTGCAAATCAAATCTTAACAAAAAAAACCTAAATAATACTCCGAAATTCTGTTTTTCTGTCAAAGTGATTTCTGGAAACTCTGAAATATTCAATGCGATAAAATAAATGCATTCCGAAAATAGAGTGTGATTATCTTTAAAAAAGGAAACTTTAATCAGTGTTAATGCGATATTTGATAGCAAATCTCGCATTAATGTAGCAAAAATTTGTCGAAATGTTAGGAGTTAATATTATTGTCATTAATATATTTGCAAATTTAATAAGGAATATATGAAATATGCAAAATATGGAAAATTGGTATATTGAATATGGAGAATATCTCTCACTCTCTGTATATATATATAGAGAGATTAAGTATTGTGTTTACAAATTACAACAACTCAATAAGACAATAAAAATCACAACTCGGAACCATGAAATCATTACATTTGGCTCTAATCTGCATAGTCATGTTTTCCCTCTTCGCTCTGCATGAGTGTACGTAAACGTTTTTCTCATGTATAATATATATATCAAATGTCTCTCTTTTACTTTTTTTTTTCATCGTCAAAGTTTTGTTTGTGTTTTAATGTAGGTGGGAGGTTGGAGGTTAGAGAGATAGCGAGACGGAGCGACCTCTATATACCTAACTGTTATAAAGACAGTTGTGACGCTATCTTTAAAAAGGACTGTTATTGCTGCTTCACACCTAAAGTTAGCAAACGGTTATGTTGGAAAACCAAAGATGTTCCCAACGCCAAAGCAGTTTGCTTCGCTGTATGTTCGCAGAAGATTTGAAACCTTTACTAATACTATTTTATACTCTATGCTGGTTATTCATTCAATTTCAAGACTTTTCCAAAGCATTCTTGTAATGCTTAATATTGTACTCCTTATTTATTATGTGCTTCTTCTTTTGTTACGGCGGGAGAATATTATTTTAAGATTTTGGTTTTTTTATTTTTGGTTTATAGTTTGGATGAATTTCAGTAATACCATTTTTAAGTGGTACAATTTTTTTAAATTACCGTTATATGCTTGCCTTATGTTAATTGGTAATTGACCAAAGTGCTCTTGATTTACTGAAAGAAAACATGGTAAAAAAAATAAAATCAACGGAAAACAATTATATGTCGTCACGAATTACTCGGAATCTAGTAAAAATATAGCTTAAAACTATTAAGTTTAATAAGCTTTGAATCTACATTTCGCTTGCTTTTTGATGTTATAGGCAAATTTAACTTTGAGGGTTTCGAATCTACATTGAAGGTGATGTAGCGGAAGCTTTAAATAATAGAATAGTAATCCGTTGATTCTGAGAATACTCGAAAAATTAGGATAGTCGCAAGATTATTCGTTTAGTCTGAGAATCCCCGAATAAATCAAGCCTTCTTAGATTCGTTGAGATCTCTCTAGATCTACCGAAAACAAGGAACAAAGAGACAAAATCTTAATATCGTTAATCAATCAAAAACTGAATACAACTTATGACTGAACGGCTTATTTATAATAAATTCAAAACACTAGAAAACCCTAAAACAATAAAAAGGAATTGTCTAAATTAATAAAATTGATGCAGAGAAGTATTTGAAATATTTCCAAATATTTGGAATATTTCCAAATATTTGGAATATTATTTCCCTGCATCATTCTCTCCCATGACGAAATAAAAATATTTGGAATATTTCCAAATATTTCCCTCCATCAGAAGGTCAACCTCTTAACGGTTTGGTGCCGGAGATGGAGATTTCAGCAATTGATCTTAGCCTTCTCTTCTCTTCTTCTGATGAAGGTCGAGAAGAGTTGAGTAAACTTCACTCCGCGCTCTCTACATGGGGCGTTGTTCAGGTTTGACCCTCTTAGTTATTATTAGAGTCTGAAATTCTAATAGATGTTTCGGTGATATAATTGAATTTTGATTTCTCGTTGAAACAGGTGATGAATCATGGAATAACAGAAGCGTTCCTCGACAAGGTTTACGCGCTGACCAAACAGTTTTTCGCGTTGTCGACCGAAGAGAAAGAGAAGTACGCGAGAGAGATTGGTAGTTACCAAGGATATGGAAACGACATCATACTGTCGGATGATCAAGCTCTCGATTGGATCGACCGCTTGCACCTCACTACTTACCCTGAAGATCTACGACAGCTTAAATTCTGGCCTGAAACCCAAATCGGATTCAGGTAAAATCCATAGCTTTTTCAGTTTCAATAGCATCTTGCTTCGTTGACTTTTGTAATTTTTGACAATCGTTTCTACAGGGAAACTTTACATGAATACACAATGAAGCTAAAGATACTGAGAGAGCAACTCTTCAAGGGAATGGCTAGATCTTTGGATTTGGAAGATAATTGCTTTCTAGAGATGAGTGGAGAAAATTCTATAATGGACACAAGATTCAACATGTATCCGCCATGTCCGAGGCCGGACAAGGTTATTGGGTCTAGACCGCACACTGATGGCTCGGCCGTCACTCTTCTCTTACCCGACAAAAATGTCGGAGGGCTTCAGTTCCAATCATCACTGATACAATTCTGGTCACTGTAGGAGATGTGCTTGAGGTAATCAATCTGCATGTATATATATATATTTAAAAGCATATGATTTGTGAAGATTGATTGGTGTAGATTTGACATAATCTCTCATGTGTGTTCAGATAATGAGCAATGGAGTATACAAGAGCCCAGTTCATAGAGTGGTGACTAACAGAGAAAAGGAAAGAATATCTTTGGCAACGTTTTGCTTTCCGCATGCAGACCAAGTGATTCAACCTGTATATGGGCTTGTGTCTGAGGCAAGACCAAAGTTCTACAAAACAATTAAGAACTATGCAGAGATCTACTTCAAGTACTATCACCAGGGTCGAAGATCGATCGAAGGTGTGTTGATCTGAAAAAAAAGATTATGATGCGAACACAGGGCTGTCCCCGAGACAAGACGCTTAGACCGAACCGGAGATATATCGTTTAAGAGTTTTTGACTCTTTCTTTATTTACTTTCAGTTAATCATTAATAATGGAGAATGGTCTTCCTTGTGTTTAGGAGAACTATCTCCACTTTTCCTTGTTTGTAAGAATCTATGATTTCAACTTATCGTATGGTTTTCCTATTTAAGGAAAGAAAAGCCAAAGAATAAAGGCAGAGTATCTGCAAAATGCAATCTTGTGATTTTAATTACAAAGCTTTAATTAAAGTTATACAACTTCTTGTTGTTGGACGAGAACAAACAGGATTCAGAATTGATTTTTAGACAAGTTTTTTGCAGAGTAAACTAGGTTTAATATTTCGATTCTCAAGAGTGATTTTACAATAACAAGAACAAAGAAATGGTTAAGAAGCTAAGTTCTTGAATGTCGAGCTAATAGTGTGCGTAGAGAGTTCGAGATGTCTTTGCTCTTTGCCTTCGTCTTTGCTTTATATTCTGAGATCGTGCTTAACATTGTTATTTACTCTGTCTGATTCGCCATCAATGGTCTTTAATTCCGAGGCTCCGAGCGTTACGTTCAGACGCCTTAATTCACCGGTTTGAATGAGTCTTTGGTCTCGGCGGGGTTGACTAACGGTTCTGCATTTAATCCCCTTTGACCGTAAACTTCACTCCGGTGGGCCTTTCAACTCGGCCAATCACCTCGGAAATGCTTTTGACCTCGTCTGGCTTCTTTGACTCTATCACACCTTTTTACCATTCGATTTATTGATCCCAATTTACTGGGCCGGGATTTTCACCCCCACAACCACCATTAAATAATTGCATCGCTACCAACTCATGTTCCTATTAAACAAGCCAAGATCTACGCTATCTCAAACTAGCTAAAGGTATTGTGCAATTTTTTTAGTAGAAGTATATTTTATGTGTTAAATTTTCTTAAAAGTTAAAACTCAAACTATTTGGTGGTTTTGTACAAATTTTTTACTAAAGATATATTTAATGTGTTGAAGTTTTCCTTTAAATATAACGTACCCTAAGTGATTACACATTAAAAAAAATTATTATTAATTTTTAAATCGGATCTATGTTCAGATGAACTGATTTCACAAACTTAGGGATGTTGTCACTACATGAAATCAGCCAATTCCCGACGGCCGAAAATGGGGGGAATCCGTCGGGAATTGCCTTTCCCGAAGGGTTTTCGACGGATTTGAATCGTCGGGACTATCTAGTTGCGAATCAAAATCCGTCGGAAATCCCTCGGGAATTTTCAACTGGTTCCCGACGGTAGTCATCAATCACGAGATTCCCTCGGGAAACCGTCGGCAAATCTTTTGGACGAGTTTTCGAAGGACATAGTCGCCGGGAAATATTCCGAGGGATATCCTAGGGGTCTTTTCTCGACCGATTCTCGACGGATTATTTTTCGAGGGAATATTCCCGACCGATTCCCGAGTGAAACTATCCCGAGAAATTTTCGACAGTTATTTAAAAACTAATATTTTAAAAAAAAAATTATTAAAATAAATTGTATTTAATAAAATTCAAAAATCGAAAATAAAAATAAAAATTAAATATAATTATCAATTCTTATTAAATTCATAAGGTTTTGAAATTACAAAAACATAAAATCATAAATTTCTCAGGAAATCCGAGAACTTCGTTTTCATCAAATATGTCATGCTCGCGATTGATGCCTTCGCACTGCTGAGCTCCTCTTGCGTATTGGCAAACTTCTATTTTGTATCTGCTTTTGCCGCCTCCAAAGCAGACACCTTTTTCTTGAGCTTCGTTCATTTGGACAAGGTCTTCAGAGTAATCGGGAAAACCCAAAGATGCCATGTCATCCATAACCGGGACCTTACCCAACCCCCTTTGGTGCCCTTTTTAAGGGGAACTTTCTGCATAGATAAAAAATAATTTAGAACATTACATAATTATAATGTAAAAATTAAATGAAAACTAAAAAGAAAATTACCTCGAGAACCAAGCGGTTGATTTCTTCACGCGACAAATCGGCGGAAGAGGAGGAGTTGCCCTGAGACTGGATCAAGATGTTAATCTTCCTCTTCTTCACCTTCTTGTAGATCTCACTGATGAGACTGTCCTGAATAACACCGATTTTTTTGTTGGTGTGCACCTTCTTCATTAACTCCAGGTGATATGAACGCATACTTACGAATGCATGTGTCTGAAAAAAAAAACGAAAAAGTTAATTATTATTAAAAAAATAACAATTAAATATATATATAAGAATTTAAAAGAAAAAGATTACCATTTGGTCTTTTTTGGCTTTTGAAGCTAGTCAAACCAGAGCTGTGGATGTACATCCCCTTACCGGATCGCTCACTCTTTTGGTTTTCTGAATTAGTCTTCGAGGTGGCTTCAGTTTCGAGGTTTTCCCAATATGGGATGAAGTCTTTCCACACTGAGGCGTTCAAGCCTTTCGGCTTGGTTTCTCTTTCCTCCACTTTCTGCTTCCACTTGTTCATGTTTCTAGAGAACAGCAGAGCCGCCTCCTTCAGAAACCCGTTTTCCACCATCGTCGTGTTGGTATGATTCCACGTAAATTCTTGCTACAAAAAGGGAAAAAAAACTTATTAAAAATATAAGTAAAACATAAAAAATATCAAAACAAAAATAATAATTCAAAACTTACCGCAAGTTGTCTAAACCAAATCTTTTTTTTGTCTGAAGGAATGGAAGAAAACTTGTAGTACGGTATGTTGAGGATGGAATGCAACATCCTCAAAATGGACTTGTTGATGCGGCAAACAATATTATGAATTTCATCAATAAAACCAAATTAAAATATTTAAAATAAAATATTTTTACCACGTCGAATTGCCTCGGCGTCTCGGGTAGGCCTGGGCATTCGGATATCCGTTCGGGTTAGGGAATGTTCTTTCGGGTTTCGGGTACCCAAATTTTAGAAGTTTATGACCCATTCGGATATTTGCTTTTTCGGATTGGGTTTTGTTCTGTTCCGCCCGAGTTCAGGTCGGGTTTCGGGTACTCGGAATTTATCCCAATTCTCGAAAAAAGCTAAAAACAATTGTTTAATTTAAATAAATTTGGTTAAATTTTGCAAAAATTATTTAATGTTGACAAATATAACTAAAGATTTTCGAATATTTCTAGTATTTTGGTTATTTCGGTCTAAACAAAACTAATATATTCAGTTTATAATTGTAATTTTTAGTATTTCGATTATTTCAAAACTAAATATATATAATAGTTTTAGATATATAATTGTATTTCGTATATTTCGGATATCCGTTCGGGTTTCGGTTCGGTTCTGGTTCGATTCGGGTACCCGAAATATTTTTTAAGAAGAACCATTCGGGTATTTATAACTATTCGGTTGGGTTCGGCTCTGGTTTGGTTTTTCGGTTCCGGGTAATTTTCCTAGTCTCGGGTCGAGTTTGATGAGTAAATCCTATCCCGATCGTTGGACTAACTGCTCGATGGACATGATTGGAGGTGGAGATTCATTGTGCGACTCCGGGATTTGAGAAGGCACGAGACTTGGAGTTAAGTTGTAAGAAATTATGTTGTAAGCATTGTATTCTTCGTACGATCTACAAAAATAAAAACCAAAAATAGTTAAGTTGTAAGAAATTATAAATATGATAGAAAAATAAGAAAAATACCAAATAACATTATAAAATAGCCAAAAAAATACATGAAAAATAAAAAATAACAAAATTGTTTTTAAAATTGCCTAAAACGTTTATACATCATAAAAAAAAATCACATGTAAAATGCTCAAAAATAAATTATAATTCATTTAAATTAAGAAAAACTTCCAACTTAAATTCTAAAATTTTCAAAAAATTAGTACAACGCTATTTTATATTACAAAACTTCTTTTTACAATCGAACCAAAAAGTTTTTCGGGTGTGCTTCAATTGGAACGCATATGTGTTATCTTGACAATACGGGCACGCCAACCTTCTATGAGTTAACCATCCAGATAGTATACCATATGCTGGAAAATCACTTACGCTCCACATAAGTAACGCATGCATCATAAAATTTTGTTGGAGAGAAATATCGGACGCTTCAACACCATCTTTCCATAACATTTTCAACTCATAAATTAATGGATGCAAGAAAATATCAAGGGATCTCTTAGGATGCTCTCGACCGGGGACGAGGATCGTGAGGAACAAAAACTCTCGTTTCATGCACAAGGTTGGCGGAAAATTGTAAGGTACGTGACGATTACTAGGCACAATGAATATTGTCTCTCATGCTTTCCAAAATGGTTGAATCCATCTGTAGATAACCCTATGTATTCGTTCCTTGGTTCATACGCAAAACTAGAATATACCCCTTGAAAATGTTTCCACGCTTCTGCATACGAGGAATGTACAATCTCTCGCCATCTGAGTTATGTTATGCATGTCATCTCATAGGTCATGTCGTGCGCTCAGATTGATATAACCTCTTCAACCTCTCCATTACCGGAAAATACCACATCCTTTTATGTGGAACATGTACTCTGCCACTCGTTTTCTGATACCGAGGTTTGTGAAAAAAACGACATGTCAAGAGGTTTTCGTCCTTTCTCCAGTAAATCATACAATTGTCGATGCACGCATATATCATCTGATAAGGCAATCCAAGACCAGCTACAAGTTTCTGAACCTCGTAGTATGAATTCGGTGACATATTATCTTCAGGTAAAATATCATTCACAAAACCAGTTATCACATCCACACAATCCTCACCCAAATTGAATCCTTCTTTATAGTCATCAGCTTGCTTGCAGTTGAAAATGCGATATTCCCTCTCTACATCCTTTGTATAATGGATTCTTAGTTGCATCTAGCATATCTAAAAACTTTCGGGCTTCTAAATTAGGTTCCTCTATTCTATTACCATCATGAACATACGATGCTATGTTTTCACGAAACGCATGATTCACCATCTGAACAGTACATACATTTACATCTACTTTCGGTGTTGGTTCCTCTATCCTACCCGAAGTACTACTGCTACCATAATATTGCACCATTGAATCAGTTTCTCAGTGCGTATATCAAATCTTGTAACCCGGCATCAACTCATTCCTATACATGTGATTCCATACTTCCCTAACATAGACTAATCTATGAATCCGAGATTTAGTATATGGACAATACATTTTATCGTATTCTGATGTCATGCTATTGTTTGTCCTAAATGTCATGAATTCCTCAACACTTTGTGCATACTCATCCGTCAGTTGACACGTCGCTGGATCAAGCCGAGGTTTGTCCATCCACGATCGAAAATAATCATAAGGGTTTGGGTTTGAAGAAGACATTTTGTAAGTTTGTTTTCTTGCTTTGTGTAAGTTGTGAATGAGGGTGGAGGGATATTTATAATTGAATTTCTACCGACATTCTGACGGATTTCCGATGGGATTAAAATTTTCAAATGACTATATAATGGCTACTTCAACGGGTATATTAACGGATCTATTGTCGTCGGAAAATTCCAACGGATTCAAAGCCCTCGTGAATCCATCAGAAATTCCCGACCATTTTTCCGACGACCCGTAATCCGTCGTAAATTCCCGATGGATTTCCGAAGACTCTCATTTTGTCGGGTTTTCATTGAAAATCCGTCTGGAATTTCTGACGGATTACTGGTCGTCGGAATTTCCGTCGGGAATGTAGTGTTTTCTTGTAGTGTGTTGTGGATAGAAAAACCCTACAAATTAGGGTTCTTGAGATAACACATTCTTCATCAAATTTGGGAGATTCATCAACTGAACTATCCGAAATACGTTCAGGGAAGCGAAGAGATTGAGTTGTTGTCGGATTTAGGATTTTCGATTTACCAAAATCGTTGTCAGAAAGAAAAGAAGAATTAAAAAATAACAAAAAATTGTTTTATTATAAAATGCCGTCGTTTTGAATAAGGATCTCGATTATTATTTTTTTAACATGTAGGTACCCTAAACTTGGGGGTTTCTTAGAGTATTTTAATGATTAAAATATTCATTAAATGTTAATTTTTTTGAACAACTTCTGAAACCATCTCTTAATTAAGAGACTTAAGATACCGTCTCTTATGATGTATCACCATTTTAATATTAAAAAATAGGTAAGAGACTCATTTTAAGTTTGTGCGATAATGATGCTCTAAGATAACCCTATTTGAGTCTGCATATAAACAGGAACCACCCGTTTTGAGCCCTCATATTTTTGTACAAGAAAAATAGGATTGTGAGCTTAAATTTTTTTTTAAAAATTATGGTATCCAATAGATAAATACCACATAACATCCCTACACAAACTAATACATCTTTTTCCAAATGCACAGGAACAAGTCTACAAGATCAAATCCACCAAGTTTGACCTTAGATTAAATTTCTCTACAAACATTCAATAATATACTCTGTAAAGAAAATATCAGATATGACCATTAAGGCAAATACGAAACTAGACGATGCACGAAATAATTGCTCGTATTTTGTCTTTGTTTTTCTTCATCATGTTCATTGAAATTTTGTAAGGACGCTCGAGCTCAAACCAAAAAATGTAACTGGGCTTTGAACATATTACGGATTCGAATCAAATAGGGCCAGACTCAGGCCCGGCCCAAAGGGAATGGTCAGAGGTGCCATGGTCCAGGGGTCCATATATTTTAGGGAGAAAAGAGGGTCTAATTTTTTTTAAAAATACATATAAAAAGGGCCCAAAATTTTATTAAAAAATATGTTTCTTTATGATAAGGGGCCCAAAAAATTTTTTTGCCCAAGGGTCCATATTTATGTTGGATCGGGCCTGGCCAGACTGGCCTGGTTCGGATCAACACTCACAGTCAAACATATTGTTGTAGCTAGATATACAACGATCAAAATTTGTAAATAATAAAAATAGAGGAATCTTTGGCTTATCTTTTAAGAAAAGAAGAACCGAAAGACAATCGAGAAATAAACATAGAGTTTGTTGCTCGATGAAAACAACCAGGATTCGAGAGCGTTTTGGACAAGGTTTTTGGGAAGTAAATTAGATTAGTATTTCGATTCTCATGAGAGATTTACAAGAATAAGAACTAAGAAAGAACAAGTGTTTGAATTTAGAGCTAATTAAATCGTCGTTGAGAGTGGTGTAGAGAGTTGGAATTTGGTCATTGGCTCCTTGCTATTGTCCTTGTTTTATATTCCGAGATCTTGTTTAATGTCTCCGTTTACTCCGTATGATTCGCCATAAAAGGTCTTTACGTTTAGACGGCTTAACTCACTGGTTTGAACGAGTATTTGGTATCGACGGTTTGACTAACGGTTCTGCATTAATCCCTTTTAGACGTAGATGTTTACTCCGATGGACCTTTCAACTCGGCTTGTCACCTCGTTACTCATTTGATCTCATTTGGTTTCTTTGACTTCACCGAACTTTTTACCATATATTTACTGGATCTAATTTATTGGGCCGGGATTTTAACCCCCACACGATTTCTTTTGACATTTTGTCACGCACCATTGTATTTTCTCAATGCATTCATTACATTAATGTTTAAATCAAATAATTTTTCTAATAAGAACAAAAGAAAATACATTTTTTGTTATAATCAAGGCACATGGCACATGGCACATGGCACATGGCACATGGCACATGGCACATGGCACATGCAATCAACCACTTGCCCACAAACCCCTACTAATAATTAATCCAAGGCACCAATCAACCACTAATAATTAACTTCAAATACTAATCCTCCTACTAATAATTAATCTAAACACCCTTCACATACTTTTACAAGCTAAATATAGGGGTGTCCTTGGGAGGGGATTAACATCTCAATCGCAGAAACTTCTACGCAAGTAAAGAAGAAAAAGACACTTATTGTTTTTGCTCTCTTTGACGATTTGAAACAACAAAAATTTATTGTTTTTGCTCTCTTTGACGATTTGTGTTTTGGTTTCTGTTTCGACATTTTGGGAAGGACAAATGGGTCAAAAGTTTCACGCTTTTATGTTCCCGTGGTTCGCATTTGGTCATATGACTCCGTTTTTGCATTTAGCCAACAAGTTAGCTGGAAAAGGTCATAGGGTTACTTTCTTGCTGCCTAAGAAAGCCCAGAAACAGTTGGAACATCTTAATCTGTTCCCAGACAGCATCGTCTTTCACCCTCTTACTATTTTTCCTGTTGATGGCCTTCCTGGTGGCGCCGAGACTGCCTCGGATATCCCCGTCTCGTTGGTGAAGTTCTTGTCCGCAGCCATGGATCTAACACGCGATCAAGTGGAAGCCGCGGTTCGTGCCTTGAGACCGGACCTGATCTTGTTCGACATTGCTCATTGGGTTCCGGATATGGCTAAAGAGCATGGAGTCAAGACTTTGATGTACAACGTGATATCAGCTAGCTCTATAGCTCATGACCTTGTCTCTGGTGGTGAGCTAGGAGTTCCTCCTCCTGGTTATCCTTCATCAAAGGTGTTGTACCGCGCACACGATGCTCACGCCTTATCGTCCTTCTCCACCTACTACAAGAGGTTTTATTATCGGGTCACCACAGGTCTTATGAATTGCGATTTTATTTCGATTAGGACATGCCAAGAAATCGAAGGTAAATTCTGCGACTATATCGAGCATCAATACCAGAAGAAAGTTATCTTGACGGGTCCTATGCTTCCTGAGCCAGACAAGAGTAAACCACTTGAAGATCAATGGAATCATTGGCTGAGCGGGTTTGGACAGGGCTCTGTAGTCTTCTGTGCATTGGGAAGTCAAATTACTTTAGAGAAAAACCAATTCCAAGAACTCTGTTTAGGAATAGAACTCTGCGATGTCATTTCGATAAGGACTTGCCAAGAAATGGAAGGGAAATTCTGCGATTTCATCGAAAGCCAATTTCAAAGAAAAGTTCTCTTGACGGGTCCAATGCTTCCTGATCCGGACAATAGTAAACCACTAGATGACCAATGGAGTCACTGGCTGAGCCAATTCGAACCGGGATCAGTAATATATTGTGCATTGGGCAGCCAAATCATTCTTGATAAGGATCAATTCCAAGAACTCTGTTTCGGAATGGAGCTGACAGGTTTACCATTTCTTGTAGCGGTAAAGCCACCAAAAGGCGCAAAGGTACGATTCAAGAAGCCTTACCAGAAGGGTTCGAGGAGAGGGTGAAGGGACGTGGAGTCGTTTTGGGAGAATGGGTGCAGCAACCATTGATATTGGCTCATCCATCAATAGGCTGCTTTGTGAGCCATTGCGGGTTCGGGTCAATGTGGGAGTCTCTAGTGAATGACTGCCAAATAGTGTTTATTCCTCATTTGGGTGAACAAATATTCAACACCAGGCTAATGAGCGAGGAACTCGAGGTCTCGGTGGAGGTGAAAAGAGAGGAAACAAGATGGTGTTCGAAGGAGAGCTTGATCGGTGCGATAAAGTCTGTGATGGACAAAGACAGCGAGCTAGGGTCCCTAGTGAGGAGGAACCACGCCAAATGGAAAGAGTCTCTGGTTGGTACTGGACTAATGAATGGTTATGTCAATAAGTTTATAGAAGCAATGGAGAAACTAGTCTAGAAGAGTTATATACGTGCGTATGAATTTATAAACCATATGTATGGACACTGGCGGATGTAGAGCACAAAAGGGTGTGGCATGTGCCTCACCCTAATTTTTTTTTTTCATAAGGAATTAGTGTTAATCATTGTAAAATGCATTTAGGTTAAATATTAGTTATAAAAAAATTATCTATGTGCCCCATGCTAAATTCAGTTCTAGATCCGCCCCTGTGTATGGACACATATTTAAATGTTAGTTTCCTACTATTTTGTTTTAATGTTAATTTTGTGTAAGTTGTATACATAAAAGGAAACTATTTACTTAAAAAAATGGAAATTCTCATTTGTGTAAGTCGAATACATAGAATGAGCACTATTTAGTTTCCATTTGCTATCGTTTGTGTATGTAAAATACATAAAAATGGAAAATTTTAAAATTGGAATTTTAAAATGTATGTAGCACCAAGATTTGTTGATGTTAATTAGTTATGATAGTTAATGTAATAATATGTTGCGTTCATCGCTAAAGCTCCTGTATATATATCAACTCTCTTTTGTATTAGATTTGTCAAAAGAAAAAAAAAATACATAAATAATATGTTGCGTTCTATTGCGTTAATGTTAGCTATTTTCATAATAGTTAGAGCATCTCCAACTATAGAGTTCTTAAAATTACTATAGGGGTTCTTAAAATGTTATATAAAATAAAATCATTTTAAAAGAAAAGAGAGGGGTTCTTAAAAAAGGAGAGAGGGGTTCTTAAATAAGCAACTTTATATACCCTCTCTCCTCTTTTAAGAACTTCTCTAATATTTAATTATTATTTTATATACATACAACCTTAAGAACTCCCTTCTAAGAACTCCCTTTGGAGATGGTCTTAGTTATTGTGTGTGACTGTATGTTAGAAAAAATTATGTTTTAATGTAAAGTTGGTTTTTTTTTAGATCTAAAGTTTACACGGCTCGATTTTTGTCATCTCTATAATATTATTTAAGAAGACATTTTTATAAATAAACTTTGTTTTGTAAGTTATTACATGAAATGTCATTACAAATAACAAAGAAATAATTGAAATAGGAAATGATATAATAGTCTTTTAAAATTATTGATTAGAATATGAAAAGTATATATTTTGCATTGAAGAGGTTATTTATTATTTAATTTATTAATTATTTTTAATACTATATATTGTAAAATAATAATCAATTCATATATATTAAAAGAAAAAAATATATTCAAGATATTGCTATATTTTTTACGATAATTTATTATATTTTATATGAATATATATCAAACTAAAAATTGAAAAATATTTTACTAATTTATTAAAAAGTTATACATAAGAAAACTTTTTTTTAAAGCGTTTGTAGACTAACCACAAAAACTAAAGTCATTTAACGGTGCATATTAGAGTTATGTTTTCAAGATTATAAGTTTTTGCGGGTTAGCCCGAATAATATTTTAGTTCACTACAAAACGGATTAAATAGACAAATTATTACAAATTGACAGCTTTATCTATAATCATTCGTTAGCCATATTGTAAAATTCAGAAAAAAATAATTTTCTTAAATTTCAAAACAATTTCTTTAAAAAAAATTACTCCGCGCTATAATTAGCGCGGATTAAATCCTAGTGGTGTTTATTATAAATGAATTATCTAACATATGAGAAGTTGAGAACAACTCCATCTCGCAAGATAAGTACTATAATTTTTTTTTTAATGTTTATTCATTAGTTAGATTTAGTTATAAATCTTCACCAGATCGGAGCAGTGTATTGCAAAAGCTATTGTCGTCTTCTGGTTTGCAATCAAACAATGCATGACTCATATGAGTGCTTCTAATTCTGCATGTAGGTGGAGAGACTTCTTCGTAATTTTTTTGCTCCTATTATAGTTCATTCGACGCCCTCCTGAAAACAGTGTCATGCTAATCCGAAAAAATTATCAGTCTCCTTCCAAGATCTATCAATATAATACCACCAACCTTCATAATCCGAAGTCGTTAGAATAGGGACAATGTTTTTGAATACCACATCTAGATCATAACTTTATGTCGAATCCCAGGTTATTACCTCAGGTTATCTTCATTTCAATACTTTGTATCGTTTTGAAATTATATTCTATTTATATTCTTTAAAAATCATATAAATCTCTTAAAAAATTTTGCTTGAAATCCCTATAAACTTAGGCACGCCCTTGGCTCAGGTGTATTAAGCAGTTACTAAATATGTTCCTTTTTTTTCTTTTTTTTTGTCGAACTAAATATGTTCGTGGGTCAATTTGCCCAATAACCATATTGAGAAAAAAATGGTGCAATATAGCCATCATAAATGGGTATTAAACCCAGTAGCCAAAACACTGTTTTCATGTTTTTGTTCTCAAGTCTGAGCGGGAAACACACATAGAAAGATGAAGAGATTGGTACTATTCTGTTCTGTTTATAATAAAATATGTATGTATACTATTCTGTTTTTATAATAAAATATGCCTACTCCATTTGATTTTGTTTATTTCGTTAATTTCATACTAGTAATTGATTAAATCTTTAAATATTATTAAAAATACATATTTTTATTACGTTTTACCATAGTTTGAATTTTAAAAAACGGACTTGAATTTCTTAAATAGGTGAATGATGTTCGTAATGTAAAGAAAAGGAATATTAGAATGTCGTCTAATCTCTTGAATCCCAATGAAGAACAAGTTGTTCTATATAGACAGACATAGAATAGTCTATATTTTTTTTAAATAGAATAGTATTGTATGCCAACTATAAAGTGAACTTACGACAAACAAAATGGGTAACACAATATAGACATACAATTTAGCTCAAACTTATTCATAAATAGATGAATAATGTCACTAATGAAAAACATGACAGTCTATATAAATCCACATATAATAGAATAACATCACGATTGATGAACAAGTCAGGCAATAGTGGCATACTATACTATTTACGATAATCTCTACTTCATACAAATAGCATGGATCGATCTATACTATAATCATGTAACAATATAACATCGACAACTGAAAACAAATTCTATCTATGTTATAGAATATCCCGACTAGACTTTAAATGCTTTTGGCTTGCAAGTCTATACTATTGTACATCTATATAGATACACATAGAATAAAATAGCAAAACAATGATGAACCGTCAAGCTATATACGATAATCAAATCAAAATAGTATAATTTAATAGATGTATAATAGTATAGATTTGAAAGCCGAAAACAAACTGCACATCAATTAAACTCGATACTAAGCTCGATTGGTCATGCGGAACATGAAAAATAGTATAACATAGTTAAGTACACAATAACAAAATAGTATAGTACAAGATGGTAATGATGAAGAAAAAAATATATATTGCATATAATAGTGAGGAGCACGAAAAATAGTATGACATAGTTAAGTGCATAACTTTAGACATACCAATAGCTCAAATGCTCAAACACTTTGAGAAAGTGGAATATAATGGTTAATACATATATTTTAGCATTGTATATTGAAATACATAACTAGAATATAATGATTTGTATGCTATATGATTCTTGTGTCAAACCAAACTATACTATATAAATGTATACAATAGATTAGATTTCAGAGCCGAAAAAAACTCTAATTATATTATATAGTATCACAGCTAGAAAGTTAATTTGCAACAGATTGCATAACTTTATACATAGAAATAGCTCAAATTCATTCACAAAACGGTTGCATAAAGCATCACTTTGCGAAAGTGCAATATAGTAGTTATACATATAATGATCATTCTATTCTATATAGAAATGCATAGATAGAATGGAATGATACTCCGTTCAATATATAAAAATATATAGAATAGAATGAGTTTATTTTCTATATCTCTATAATATTATTTAAGAAAGACATTTTTGAAAATGAGCTTTGTTTTTTAAGTTATTACATATTATGTCATTACAAATAAGAAAGAAAAAAATCAAATAGGAAATGATATAATTATCTTTTAAAATTATTGATGAGAAAATAAAAAGTATTTATTACTCATTAAAGAAGTTATTTACTATTTAGTTTCTTAATTATTATGATATTATTAAATAATAACCAATACATACATATTCAAAGAAAATATATTAAAGATCTTGCAATATTTTTACTATAATTATTATATTTTATTTTAATATATATCAAAAATATTTTGAAAAATATTTTACAAATTTATAAAGAGTTATACACGAGAAAATTGATTTTTTAAGAGTTTGTGAACCGACCACAAAACTCATAGTCATTAAGCGGTGCATATTAGAGTTACATTTTCAAGATTATAGGTTTTTGCGGGTTAATCCGAATAATATTTTAATTCATTGCAAAACGAGTTAAGTAGACAAGTTAGTCCGGGTTGACAATTATACTTATAATAATTAGTTAGAAATATTATAAAATTCAGATAAATTTATTTATTTTCTTAAATTTCAAAAACAAAATTAAGAAAAAATATCTTGCGCTATATTGCTAGCGCGGGTTAAATGAACTTTGTTTTGAATATAATATTATTAAGTCGATGCATATAAATGTTCATTGTAGAGATTATTTCATCGAATATGAGCCCTTAATTGATAGGATCCAGTTTCGAAAGAAAAAATATATCCATTTTCTTTTCAATAAGCAAAATAATATTGAGAATCAAAGAAATCGAATTTTTTTATTCTGCTAAACGTAATATACTATAATCATGTAACATTTATAACAAATTGATGAATTTTTTAAAAAATATTACTTAATTCAAAATAAAAAAATCTTTGCTACGCGCTGTAGCGCGGGTTAAATTTTAGTAGAACAACATTTTTTATTTCAACATTACATATCTTATCTTCTTAGAAATATATGTTTGTTTTAAAAAAAAATCAAAACATATCATATACAGAATAAAATCTATGTTTTTTGGTAGTAAAATTGAAAATTTGAATTATTGTAGTTTAAGAGATCGATAGTAATTAAAGTGAGGGAGATAATATATTTAATAATAAAGAAATTTAAAAAAGAAAATCATGGTTTCTTTCTCCCTTCCGCTCAAATTCAAACTCAAAGATAGTTTTGCACCAATATGGTTACTCTATTATTGTATAAATTTTTGTTGATTACTATCCTAATTTCCCTATGTTCTTTATACTCATAAAGTCATGTTTTAATAGAATATTTGAAAATGCGATTAGAACTTGAAAAAAACGTGACACTATGGGTTAGGTAGGTTGCTAAAACATAGTATCAGCAACTTCTCGTACTTAGTACGTGGATGTTAAGCTTTTCATCCCATATCCAACTCCCCATATTAATATTGTCTGTTTTAAGTCCAAATGGCAAAATCTGCACAAATTTATTTTTGGGCTCATTTTGAAAATGTTTCATACTAATCAAAGTTGGACATTACTTAATACTTATATATTAGACAATTTTTGTCTAAACTTTCGATGTGGAATTTGGATTGATATCTCAACAATTCTCCCCTCAAACCAAAGACCACACAAACCCTTGACCTCCAAACTCTAGTGAAACATGGTATCCATCTTGTATCGCCGTACTGACCAACAAAATTCTTCACCTAACCCTTGGGGGCACCGTTAGGAAGACTTTCGATACAAGGCATAGCACTCCTTAATCACGAGATTTCTTTGAGGGATTTCCTCCCACAGCGAACATGCAACCCACCCCACTTCTTCAGGTCCACATTTTTCTTAACCTTGCTCTGATACCAATTGTTGGACTTTTTAAACCAATGTCCAACTCCCCCATTAGTATGATATTGTCCGCATTGGGTCCAAATGGCAAAGCCCGCACAAATTTTTTTTTTTGGGTTTTTTTCCAAAATACCTCATACTAATCAGAGTTGAACATTACTTATATATTAGACAATCTTTGTCTAAACTTCCGATGTGAAACTTGGATTGATATCCCAATAATCTTATATTCGTAGACCAACAAGAAAAGCCAAATTAAAGCAATGGTTCTTCAAAATACTTGAAATTTTTGGTATTCAACTTTCTTTTCTGACAATTTTCGTAAAAGAAATGGACTCAAAGTTTCATGCTTTTATGTTTCCATGGTTTGCTATTGGTCATATGATTCCTTATATTCATCTACCCAACAAGTTAGCCAAGAAAGGTCACATGATCACTCTCTTGCTGCCCAAGAAAGCTCAGAAGCAACTTGAACATCTCAATCTCGTCCCATACAACCTAGTCTTTCACATTATAACTATCCCTCCCGTATATGGCCTTCCTATTGGCGCCGATCAGTCTCCTCCGGGAAGTACCTATCCGAAGCTATGGATCTCACACGGGATCAGGTTGAATATGCTGTTCTTGCTTTGAAACCAGACTTGATCTTCTTCGATTTTATTTATTATTCAACTTTTTTTCCATTTTCTTAATCTAGTTGGATCATAAACTAATATATATAATTTAACCAAGTCAACGCAAAATTAAAAAATTATTTGGGAAAAATGAATAACATTGATGATTTGTTTGACCACAACTTTTGAATAAATGAATAAATTTAGACCAAGTTTTTAAAATGGAAACTGAATATTTGGTAATTGTAAGAAATATGGAAAAAATGGATAATATGACAATTTGGTTATATTGTATATGAAGACAAAAAAATCTATATATAAGTTTTGTGTTTACAAATTACACAACTCAATAAGACAACAAGAATCAACACTCCGTCATCTGAGACAGCTGAACCATGAAATCATCACATTTAGGATTTTGCAAATCAAATATTAACAAAAAAAACCTAAATAATACTCCGAAATTCTGGTTTTCTGTCAAAGTGATTTCTGGAAACTCTGAAATATTCAATGCGATAAAATAAATGCATTCCGAAAATAGAATGTGATTATCTTTTAAAAAGGAAACTTTAATCAGTGTTAATGCGATATTTGATAGCATATCTCGCATTAATGTCGCAAAAATTTGTCGAAATGTTAGGATGTAGAATCTCTCTCACTCTCTGTATATATATATATATAGATATTAAGTATTGTGGTTACAAATTACAACTCAATAAGACAATAAAAATCACAACTCGGAACCATGAAATCATTACATTTGGCTCTAATCTGCATAGTCATGTTCTCCCTCTTCGCTCTGCACGAGTGTACGTATACGTTTTTCTCATATATAATATATATATCAAATGTTTCTTTGTTTTTTTTTGTTTATCGTCGAAGTTTTGTTTGTGTGTGTAGGTGGAAGGTTGAAGGTTAACGAGATAGAGAGACGGAGCGACCTCTATATACCATCGTGTATCAAAGACATTTGCGGTTTCATTAAAAAGGACTGTTGGTGCTGCTTCCATCCTAAAGTTAACAAGAACTTATGTTGGAAAACCAAAGATTATCCGAACGCCAAAGAACTTTGCTTCGAAGAATGTTCGAAGATTTGAAACCGTATATATAATATATGCTGATTATTCAATTTCAAGACTTTTCCTAAGCATTCTTATAATGCTTAATATTGTACTCCTCTTTATTTAGTATTTGCTTTACTAAATAAAAAATGATCTATACGAACTATCTTCATTTTATATTTCATGTGATGTGAGATAGTTTACAAAATTTCTAAAGAGTACTTAAGACAAAGCTATTTAACTAACAGAAAAAGAAAAAAAAAACAGAAATGCAAACACACAAAAAGACAAAAGGAGATCGATAACCATATAATAGTAATCAATAAACTTTTTTTTTTTGGGATAAAAGATCAATAAACTTTTGTTGTAAAAATTGAACACATATACTTTTTTTTCTGGATAAAATAAGGGGCTTCTAATTAAACTGAAGTCTACATTTGAGACTAATAATTTATTTCATTGCAGATTTTGCCTGGTGTCCAGTCTAAATCAAGCGCATGCCTTTGTTTAGAGAATATTAATTGTTTTTCTACAGCGAGATAAAATTGTTTTACATGAATGGTGGTAATAGTTTTGAAATGGGTTTTTTTTCGTTACTTGATCCTTGAAGAGGATAACGTTACTCTCTTTATTGGAATGTGAAATTACATTTATGTTGTGTTGCAAACTTGCAATAATATCATGAGGGTGATGTGAACAAGTTCACGGGCGATTGAATCTCTTGTAGTACAATTGGGATGAAATCCACAAGGAATTGGTAACAATGCAATAAGTCTATGTGATACTTCATAAGCTAAGACAATCTCTTGTAGTTACTGGAGTTTTGTGAATATGTCCACTAAAAGTAATGTAGGGTAAACCGTAAACAAACCAAATATAAGCTAAGCGATAAAAAAAAAAGTAAACACCAAATTAAGCAAAGATCAATTAACAAAGGTGGCAAATTGACAAACAAAGGTGGAAAGCGGGATCATGGGTATGATAATTGACAAGGATATATATATATATATAGAGGTTTGTAGAAGTGATGATTATATTATCTCTCATAGAGGAAGAATTATATCGAGTGATTAGCTAAGGCTTTACAAAGGAGTTTGTTAAGTTTCCTAGGCTTCCAACTCAAAACCAATTGGCAATGAGTGGATTGGTCCAAGTCCCTTATATATTACTCAATGTCCCTTCCCACTTCCGATGTGGGACAATCTTCACACACTCCCTAGAGATTAAGGCCTATGCCCCATTAATCTCTACATAATCCCAATAGAGTTAATGTCAAATATATTCTATACATAACTAGCTCCTTAACATAAGCAATCAGTGTCCTTAACATAAGTAATCAGTGATACGATATCTTGTGTTTTCAGCTGTTTGATGTGACGCCGGTTTGGTTTGGCATAGGTGAGGGCTAACGTGCTCCAAACGGCAGAGGAACTTGTCGCACGAGAGACAAACGGTTGAATGGAACAGGAGATGGCGCCGATGAGAGAACTGAAAATCAATTGGACTTGGCGTTTCCATAGCGTGTATGCTGGATTCACGGAGACAGCATCACCAGCGGTGAGTGTGGGAGGAGGAACGGCGGTGGATCCGTCGAGATGACCAGCAAGGGCAAAGCCATCAAGCAAGGCGTGAACTAGGCCTGGGCATAATAACCTAACCGAATGAAACCGAACCGAACCGAACCGAAATTAATGGTTTGGTTAGGTTATGGTTACTTCATAGTAACCGAATGGTTTTTATTTTTGATATCCATTGGTTATGATAACCGAATGGTTATTAACCGATAACCAATGGGTATCCATGGATATCAAAAAAAAAAAAAAAATTATGTTTATTTTCCCTAATTAACCAAAATAACCGAAATATAACCGAAATAACCGAACCGAAATAACCGAAACTAACCGAAATAACTGAAACTAACCGAAATATTTCCGAAATTTAACCGAAATAACCAAAATATTTTGAAATTTAACCGAAAATAATCGAAAATATTTGAAATTTAACCGAAAATAACCGAAAATAACCGAAACCATTCGGTTAACCGAAAATAACCGAAATATTTCGGTTACCAAACGGTTATTAATTTTGATAACCATACCGAACCGAACCGAAACCGAACCGAAAACTGTTACTAACCGAATGGATAGTAAAAGACATAACCGAACATAACCGAAAACCGAAATAACCGAACCGAACCGAACCGAATAACCATTTGCCCATCCCTAGCGTGAACTTGAAACTTCCACATGAGATAATTGGTAGCGGTAAGCTTGGAAACACTCAACATATTTATCGTGAGGAGAGACTGATTGTTGATCGTGATGGTCTCATTGATGGTGGTGGGAGAGATATTGTCGGAGGAAGACATATGGTGTTGTGATTTGAGATCGAAAAATGAAAAGAGAAAATATATATATATATATATTTTTTTATTCCAAACATAACTAGCTCCTTAACATAAGCAATCAATGTCTTTAACATAAGTAATCAGTGATACGATATCTCCTAATAATATATATATATATATTTTTTTTGACAAGAATATTTATACTTATTAAATCAAGATGCTAGAACGTACAATCAAACTCATTCTGAAATTAATGGATCATACAATTTAGATTAGCTCAATTTCATGGTTTTAATCCATTAACTAATCATTAATTTAAGCTAATATATATTCCAATTCTCGTGTTTAAATGCAATGTTGTTATTTTTCTCAAAAATGTGATTCCATTATATTTTTTTTTAAATGTGATTTCGTTATTTTCACACAAAACACTATTTCGATGATTTATGATTTTCTAAAATGTGATTTGGCATTTCCAATACATAAGCTCATCAAACCAAAGTTCGTTTCCGCATTTCTCATGACTTTGAAAAGAAAAACAATTGTCAACTAACTCCATATATTAAATCAAGTTTGGTGGGTACAGTTGTTGCTCTGAATAGTATATCCTACCGACGGGTTATGACTTACATAGAAAAATAAGTAGCTTCGTTCTCACGCTCCCTTTGCTAGGGAGTCGGCACGACCATTGGAGTTACATGGAAGCAAAGATAAGATAAAAACGACATAAGAACTTCTAAGATTATAGAAAAGAGATCTAATTACGATTTGAAAGACGGCCAGTCCTCCGGATTCTCAACTATTTTTAGCAAATCTAAGCAATTCGTCTCAAACCTAACTGATAAAATTCGTTCCTCCCTTAGGCATGTCAATGTCATTGCCCAAAATAACCCGTCTAGTTTCGCGTGTAGGGCCAAAAAGCTTCTCCCACATCCTTGCATACCAGTGATGTCTTGTCTCATGATATTCCTAAAACACCACCCTAACCCACTAACTGGCTAATAATTGATCCAAAAAACATCGATCTAGCAGGTTGAGATTTAGGGGTCCAGGGGGAAACTCCCGTTCCTTCTTGCTCCGGGACTTCATCTACTTCCTCCTTGCACTCTTTTTCAATAATTGTTGCGTTGGACAAACAAAATCCCAACTTTTTCATTTGGAAATTTGGCCAAGAAAACTATCAATTTATTCGTTTTTTCCAAATAAAACCTACATTTTACGTTTAATTAATCGAATTAGTCTTAAAATTAGTCAAACTTAATGTAATGTTAAGTTTGACTAATGTTATATTTAATTCGGCCAAATCAACGCAAAATTAACCAAAACGAATAAATTGGAGATTTATAAAATATCTAAATATTATATTTTTTTTTTAAAATTATGTATTCCTATTTTACAACACAAGATTTAAGGTTTTTTAAAATTTAATAAAAAGGGTTGATATAACAACAAAACGAAGTTATTGATTAAACACATTATTTGATTAAATCTCTAACTTTTTAACATATACTCGTCAACATTTTAAACTAACATAATTGGCCAAGTGGAGAATTATAAATTGGATGTGTCACTCTCACCCAGGAGATTAGTCTGGGCTTTTGGACTTGGGATTACTTTCGGGGGCCGAAAGGCATAAAAAAAAACATTTTAAACTAACATGAACAAAATAATTTTTTCTTAGCTGAGAAAAACTTTAACAAAATCTTAAACAAAAATAAATGAATAAATCATGTACTCTTATATTGGATAATAAACTTTAGGTTGTAGCAGCATTAATTTTATATAACTTTTTGATACTTAAGAAAATGAGATTCAACTACTTGCATGACGTGGGACGAACATAATACGTTTATTCTATGAATGATCTATATATTGTATAAATATGTAAATTTGATATAGTTAAAACCTAAATTTTAGTATCAAAACTATAAGATTATATAATTTATTTATTTATTTATTTTTGTTTGAGCCTTGAGGTTTTGCTAAAGTTAATTACCCAATATAATATTACCTGATTTATTTATTTTTGTTTAAGATTTTGTTAAAATTCTCTTTAATTTTTAAATAGGAAAATTAATTGTGTTCAAAATAATGTAAAATTTATAGAAACCCTTTCGGTCCAGTGGTTAACCCAAGGTTCATCAATGCTTTTAGACTAGGAGGTACGAGTTCGATTCCCGGAGAATACAAATTAAAGGAGGCAAATTTATGAGATTTTCACCACGGTGCAAGAAGAGCCATTCGTCATGGTTCAACGTATCAAAGGTATATATATATATCAAATGTCCTCTTTTTTTTCATCGTCAAAGTTTTGTATTTGTTTTAATGTAGGTGGGAGGTTGGAGGTTAGAGAGATAGAGAGACGGAGCGACCTCTATATACCATCGTGTATCAAAGACACTTGCGACGGTTTCATATTTGAAAAGGACTGTTGGTGCTGCTTCCATCCTAAAGTTCACAAGAATTTATGTTGGAAAACCAAAGATTATCCGAACGCCAAAGAACTTTGCTTCGAAGAATGTTCGAAGATTTGAAACCTTTAATAATAGTATATATAATATATGCTGATTATTCAATTTCAAGACTTTTCCTAAGCAAGTAAGCATTCTTATGATGCTTAATATTGTACTCCTCTTTATTTAGTATTTGCTTTACTAAATAAAAAATGATCTATACGAACTATCTTGATTTTATATTTCATGTAATGTGAGATAGTTTACAAAAAAAATAAAGACGTAAGACTAGCCATGGGCATTCGGGTATAGCTATTTAGTTAACAGCAAAAAAAACATAGGGAGAATTTCAAAAATACTACTTTTGGGATACTACTTACTATTCGATTGGTTTACTTTTACATTCCTTCAGACTCTTCTACTGACAAGGTTGAGCTACTCGATGGTGACAAGATTCTATCTTTGTTTGCTCTCTTTATCAAAGAGAAACTAAAAACTCTCGATGATGATAAAGAAGGAACGCATTCTCGTCTTGGTGTTGTGCAGACGGCTTACGCAAATGGTGCATCCACGGATTACCTCAAGCAGTTGGGTTTAGATGTTGTTTTCGCAAAAACAGGGGTAAATCATTTACACGAGAAAGCAGCAGAGTATGAGAGTATATGCTGAAGCATCCACACAAGAAGCTGCTAATACTTTGGCTAATTCAGTGGCTCAGCTCGTCAAAAGCTTTCTTGGTTCAAGCTAAAGGTCCATCTGAATCTCTTTAAGAGTATGTTAACGGGAGATATTTTGTCTTTCTTGTTCACCTCTTAGCTTTGACATCTTATGTATAACCCAAATGACATGTTCTCTTGTCTTTCTTGTTATGTTTCTTGAGATTTCCTTGTCACCAGCTGTAACTTAGTCCGTTACGCTATCCGGAGATCTCGTCAGTTCTCGGAGAAGTTATAGACATCTCCTTCCAGCTCTTAGAGGACGTGTGGCTCGGAAGGATGCTAATGGCAACTATTATGTGAACTCCAGTTCTTTGAGCTGTGGCAAATACGGATGGTCCGTGCTTAAGCACGTGATTGCTGCTTTCTCGTCTTGGATTGCTTCGGTTTTAGCTTCTTGTCTCAATTCCGGATCATTAGACTTCCTTTCTATTTCTGTTGATTTTTGTCGTTTTTCGTCCTTTTCTCTTTCTTGGGTTCATCTCAAAGGCTTGCTGTAATGGCTTTTATTTTCCTTTTCCATCTATTGTAATGTTCCACTAAGTGAAACAACCAGAAATTTTAGAAAAAAAAAAATGTTTCTTGAGATTTACTTTGTTGCTCTTCTAGCTCTTCTTCTCCCTCTCCCCAATCGGAAACACACTTTGCTTGCCTGAAAAGAGCTCGTAAGGCCATTACTGTTTTTCTATCTAATAAAGCTCTAAGACTGTAAAATTTCTTCTTCTCATGAAATTTCGTAAGTGAGAGATAGCTGTTAAGGAATCAGTAGCAGGTATTTATAATAAGATCATAACGATGGTGTATTTGAAGAAAGTTTATGCCTTAATGATGTAAGACTCGGAGGTCGATTTACAAACAAAGGCCTCAAAGTGATTCAAAGCGGCTTGTATGCGGAAGGATGGGTCGAAGGTGATGGTTGCGGAAGCTTGGCTCGGTTGTGATGGGACCGGACAAACAAGATGAACTTAACTCTCCTGGGGGAAACCACGCACTAGAGAGAGAAGACTCAACAGCTCTTAAGCAAGGGGGACACCTCGCACAATACTTAAGAACAACAAAAGAAAACCGACTCAAAGACACGAAGCTTTGATAACTAAACTTGAAAGTTTATTGATATAAGTTGTAAATTTCGTTTTTGAGAAGTACAGAAGCAAAGAGCTTTTATAAGAGCTCGACAAGAAGACCTAATGGTCATACGAATTCAAAATTAAAGGAAAGCAATTAAAACACAATATTCGAAATGTCGTCATCGGTGAGATTGTGGGCGTGATTCTTGTTGTGGTTTATGGAAAGACAATCTTCCTTGGGGGTGCTGGACGTCTAGGATGAGCTGCTGAGAGTGGATGGTCGAGATTAAACGGTGAGAACTCGCCTTGATCTATCAAATCGCGAGCATAGCCATTTATGGTAAGTTCATTAAGCCTAGAGCTAAAACGACCGTGCAGGGGATTTGGGCGTATCTTCCTGTGCTCTGGTGGTCTAGGGTCCATTGTACACTCAGTAGACATCATTACACGTGAGGAGAAGTTGTGCAAAGGGAGAAAAGTCGGACTTTCCTTACTTGGCTCCAAACGGGTCCGCGTAGGAGATTGGCCTTCCCGATTTGGATTCGGATTGTGCCAAGTCAAATCTTCCTTTGGTTTGGACCATAAGAGGCTCCAGTAGGCGTGTTGGGCCTTGGATGAATTAATGGTTGAAGATCTTGGGCCAAAACACATGTTTCCCGGCTCGTACGCTCTTCCGGGTGCGCCGTGGAGCATGGCTAAGGTGAGTGCCGGTTTTGGTCGAGCTATGGGGATTCCGGCTCGACTGTTCTCTCCTCCATGGTCGGTTGGTCGATGAAACCTATCTCCTTTGGGTGGTGGGACGTTTGGATCCTCCTGGCCGTCGGGCTCACCCGTCTTGCTTGATTCGTAGACGATCGGGTCACCGTGATACCAAGGTCGAGCTACGGGGATTCCGGCTCGACTGTTCTCTTCCTCGTGGTGGGTTGGTCGATGAATCCCACATCTTTTGGGTGGTGGGACGGTCGGCTCTATTCGGGCTAGGAGCTTAGGAACTACTGTCCCGACCTTAGAAATGGAACCGCTGTTGCCTATAGGACGAGGGTCTAAGCCCGCCGTACACTCAGTACAGCCCATTTCAAAGGCAGTAGCAATCCCATGAGCTTTCATGGCGTTGACCTTGGGTCCTTGTTGACTTTCTGACTTGATGTCCTCATCATACCCTCCCTCTTCAAGTGATTTCGTCCTCGAAATCTTCAAACCTACATCCAAACATAGGGCATTAGACTTGTATTCCGAAAAATGGTTTAGGGGCTTACCTCGGAGTTGGTTGGATTTTTGGATTTGAGCCACCATTGGAGGTGCTTCTTGTATCAACAAGGAGTAGATATATCCTTGTTTCTGCTTGTTGAGTGTGCCGGTAGTGGTGTGGAGCTTGGCGACGCCTGGTTTTGCCATTGAAGTTGTCTTGGCAAAGACTTCTTTTTTCTCGGCTACACTGAATTTTGCCTCGGCTAGGATTGGCGTTGCTTCGGCAGTTTTTGGTTTCTCGGCTAAAACTGATTTGGCCTCGGATAAAGCGGGCTTGCAACCTACCAAACCTGTTTTCGACGCTAGTGGCAAAGACAAGTGTGTTATGGGCTCTAAGGAAGATATCTTATTAGATTTTTCAAGAAAAAGATTTACCTTGAGCTGTCTTTTCTCTTTTGCTCTTGCTTGCAACACACGGACTTCCGATCGGTCTAATGGAGCAAGCGTGACCTTCTTGTTGTTGAAATGGAAGGAGTACTGGTTTGTTCTTCCATTGTGGGACACGGCTCTGTCATATTGCCAGGGTCTTCCTAGGAGAATATGACCAGCTTCCATTGGTGCGACATCACACACCACTTGATCTTTGTATGCACCGATTGAGAAGGAAATTTGCACTTGTTTTGACACCTTTAGCTCTTCCTTATCGTTCAGCCACTTAAGCTTATATGGCCTAGGGTGGTCCGTGGCGGTAAGACCTAATTTGTCAACTAACAAGCAGCTTGCAATGTTAGTACAAGAGCCACTATCGACGATGAGGTGACATACCTTGTTTTGGACGGTACAACGTGTGTGAAAGAGATTTTCTCTTTGGGCCGTGTCTTCTTCAACCACCTGAGTGTTGAGGGCTCTCATGATCACTAGGGACTCTCCTTGATCCGCATATTCAATGGTCTCCTTCTCATCCTCCGGTTCTGCCTCGTCTTGTGATTCACATTCGCCGGATGGCAATATGATCATCACTCTCGGGTTCGGACAGTCTCTTGAGATGTGGCCTCTTCCTTTGCACCTGTAACAAGTGAGCTCACGTGTATGGTAAGGAGTAGAAGACTTACCTTGCTCTTGTCGTGCATCTCTATAGGGCTCGGCCGTTTTACTCTTGAATCTAGATTCAATTTCAATTGATTTCCCTTTGTCCGTAGCTTGAGTTGTTGTAGAATTCCATACCGGTGGGTTGTATTTCGGCTTAGGGGCCGTAGTTGACTTCTTCTTGAGGTGTTTCTCCACTTGGATAGCAAGGTGTAGCAGCTCATGAAGTTGATGATACGGTTGTATCTCCACTTTCTTTGCGATCTTTTCATTAAGGCCTTCGAGGAAATGAGACATGAGGGTCTCCTCGGTCTCCTCTAGCTCTAGCCTGTTCCTCAAGATCTCAAATTCATCATAGTATTCTTCGACCGTCTTCTGGCCTTGGTAAAGTTTTCTGAATTTCCTTTGGAGTTCTCGATGATAGTGTGGTGGAACGTATCTCCGTTTGAGAAGTGACTTCATCTCCCTCCAAGAGTTGAGTGGTCCATCTCCATACCTTCTTCTTTCTGCCATCTCTCGGTCCCACCAAGCAAGTGCATGGTCGGTGAGTTGAGCAGCTGCGAAGGTCACCTTCTTGTGCTCTTGATAGTTATAGCACTCATAGATATACTCCATACGCCTTTCCCAATCAAGGTAGGCTTCGGGATCTACTTTCCCAGCAAAGGTAGGTGGTGTAATCTTCAAGTCATTGTTGGTGTTGTACTGGCATGGACCTTCATCACGGTTTCGGCCTCGATTCAATGGATCTCGCCGGCGTTGTTGCTGGTTTTGTTGCGGATCCGGCGGTTGATTCCGACCAGGGGGCGGGTCGTCATCAAGCTCGGGCATGTGATCATCATCATGCTGTGCTGCTTGTGGTGGAGCTCTCCTCTGTGCTTCCACTCGGTCAAGCCGTCCTCCGACGTTGGTTAAGCCTTGCTCTAACCGTTGGTTCATGCTTCTTATCTCTTCTTGGAGAACCGTTAAGCTACGAGCCATGAGTGACATGGGGTCGTTTGCTAGATCTCCCATAGTACCTTACACAAGAAAAACTCACAGGAATCAAAGTCTAGTTCAAGAACAAATAAGAACACAAAAACTGTTTTTTTTTTTTTTTTTTTTTTTTTTTTCGCACAGAAATTTTCCGGTTCAGTTTTGCTGGTTCGAAAATTATTAAATCAACTTCAAAAATTCCAGAAACAATTTTGTATTTTTCTTTGATGAGTTAACAAGCAAATACAGAAGACGAAATGTTTTTAGGAGTTTTTATGATTTTATGAAAATTAAAAACAAAACAGACGGTAAAGCAGAATTTTTTTTGTAGTTTTCGGTAAAAATGAAAAGCAATGAAACAAATGAAAAAAAATTAAACAAAGAACGATGTAACCTGATAGATAGGAGCTTTTGAGCTCTGATACCAATGATGTAAGACTCGGAGGTCGATTTACAAACAAAGGCCTCAAAGTGATTCAAAGCGGCTTGTATGCGGAAGGATGGGTCGAAGGTGATGGTTGCGGAAGCTTGGCTCGGTTGTGATGGGACCGGACAAACAAGATGAACTTAACTCTCCTGGGGGAAACCACGCACTAGAGAGAGAAGACTCAACAGCTCTTAAGCAAGGGGGACACCTCGCACAATACTTAAGAACAACAAAAGAAAACCGACTCAAAGACACGAAGCTTTGATAACTAAACTTGAAAGTTTATTGATATAAGTTGTAAATTTCGTTTTTGAGAAGTACAGAAGCAAAGAGCTTTTATAAGAGCTCGACAAGAAGACCTAATGGTCATACGAATTCAAAATTAAAGGAAAGCAATTAAAACACAATATTCGAAATGTCGTCATCGGTGAGATTGTGGGCGTGATTCTTGTTGTGGTTTATGGAAAGACAATCTTCCTTGGGGGTGCTGGACGTCTAGGATGAGCTGCTGAGAGTGGATGGTCGAGATTAAACGGTGAGAACTCGCCTTGATCTATCAAATCGCGAGCATAGCCATTTATGGTAAGTTCATTAAGCCTAGAGCTAAAACGACCGTGCAGGGGATTTGGGCGTATCTTCCTGTGCTCTGGTGGTCTAGGGTCCATTGTACACTCAGTAGACATCATTACACGTGAGGAGAAGTTGTGCAAAGGGAGAAAAGTCGGACTTTCCTTACTTGGCTCCAAACGGGTCCGCGTAGGAGATTGGCCTTCCCGATTTGGATTCGGATTGTGCCAAGTCAAATCTTCCTTTGGTTTGGACCATAAGAGGCTCCAGTAGGCGTGTTGGGCCTTGGATGAATTAATGGTTGAAGATCTTGGGCCAAAACACATGTTTCCCGGCTCGTACGCTCTTCCGGGTGCGCCGTGGAGCATGGCTAAGGTGAGTGCCGGTTTTGGTCGAGCTATGGGGATTCCGGCTCGACTGTTCTCTCCTCCATGGTCGGTTGGTCGATGAAACCTATCTCCTTTGGGTGGTGGGACGTTTGGATCCTCCTGGCCGTCGGGCTCACCCGTCTTGCTTGATTCGTAGACGATCGGGTCACCGTGATACCAAGGTCGAGCTACGGGGATTCCGGCTCGACTGTTCTCTTCCTCGTGGTGGGTTGGTCGATGAATCCCACATCTTTTGGGTGGTGGGACGGTCGGCTCTATTCGGGCTAGGAGCTTAGGAACTACTGTCCCGACCTTAGAAATGGAACCGCTGTTGCCTATAGGACGAGGGTCTAAGCCCGCCGTACACTCAGTACAGCCCATTTCAAAGGCAGTAGCAATCCCATGAGCTTTCATGGCGTTGACCTTGGGTCCTTGTTGACTTTCTGACTTGATGTCCTCATCACTTAATATCTGGCTTAAGAGAGGAACTTGAGCTCATGCCTTTGTCTTCCTGAGTTATCTCTCAACAACTTTGTCTCCGGCAGTGACTTCCCTACGAACCCAACACTGACCCCTCTCTTGAAAAACCATCGTCTATCATAATCTTCTTTGAATTACAACTGTCATGTGTGGTCTTATTTGTGGATTTCATCATGGAACAACTTAACCAGTGACAGAGACTTGTTGTTGTGTTGTTGAGAAACTTCAGGTCCCCACTTTCAGCTATTTTTAAATTCATTGAGACAACAGAGGTGAAGGAATAGGATCATCACAGAACATGAAGAACAGAGACTTTCTGGTCTTTATTATTGACATTAGCATATGTCTTCTAAAAACAAAACAATAAAACATTGAGAAAACAAGCCCTTGTGAATTTCAATTTGTTTTTAGTTTACTGTCCCACACTCAATTAATTATCTCATCAAGACAAATTGCATTAAACTAAAATTTTCCAGATGGTCAAGACAGAACCATGTGCAACTCTGTTCTAGTCTGTCCCACGCTTCAAGACCACAAGTTTCAAAGATTTTTCAGAGAGGTTTGAGCTCATTCATTGATCTTTCTATATATAGACATATCCCATTCTTTCAATCATCAACCAAGAACAAGCAATCCAATAACTTGCATCTTTTGATACATCTCTTCAAAAGCTTCAAAGAATTCAAACTTTCAGACAAAAAATAATAATATAGAAATGGCTTTGGTGAGAAGTCTATTGGGTGCAAAGAAGATTTTTGGCCTCTCCGTCGCAGCAGCTTCTACGAGCAAAAGAGCAGCCTCGGCCGCACCTAAAGGGTTTCTTGCGGTGTACGTAGGAGAAAGCCAGAAGAAGAGATATATTGTGCCAATCTCATACTTGAACCAGCCTTCGTTTCAAGATCTTCTCAGTAAATCCGAGGAAGAGTTTGGGTTCGATCATCCGATGGGTGGCTTAAAGATCCCCTGTCCCGAAGATACCTTCATC
This sequence comes from Eutrema japonicum, assembly GCA_030161315.1. Classification (NCBI taxonomy): domain Eukaryota; kingdom Viridiplantae; phylum Streptophyta; class Magnoliopsida; order Brassicales; family Brassicaceae; genus Eutrema; species Eutrema japonicum. Next base: position 41,042,656 of record BSQW01000005.1, read on the forward strand.
ACCGTGACTTCTCGGCTCCAATGATGATGATCCAACATTTTGTTCTTTGAATTAGAGTTAGACTTAACCAAGTTGTTGGTGGTCGGGTGGTTCCCTTCCTGCGGTGAGTGTCGGCCCTGTTGGTCTAGGCCAAGGATCGATTCCTCGCGGGAGCAAAATTACCAGGACAAGCACTTGGCCAAGTGGGGCATTATAAGTGGGTTGTGTCACTCTCACCCGGGAGATTAGTCTGGGCCTTTGGGCTTAGGATTACTCCCGAAAACCGAAAGGCATCAAAAAAAAAAAAAAAAAAAATTAGAGTTAGACTTATTTGTTGTAAATATAGGAGGAATTTTCACTCTTTCTTCTCGAAAGAGTTTTTCGAAAAGGTTAGAAATTGAATTCCGTTTTTCGAAAAGGTTAGAAATTGAATTCCGTTTTCATGCAATCGACACGATCATGTCAATACATTTTTGAACGATCTTTGAAAACGAAATACCACAACATTGAATGCACTGCTACCAATATGCCATTTTTTTGTAGTGGTAAGAAGTAAGTTAGATTGATAAAGAGACACCTTTGGCTATTTAAGGACTTTCCTTAATTGGAAAAGAGCGACTAGGGTTTCTCAAGCCTACGCCAGCCGGCCACCGGCGCTCAGCATGGCGGAGACGGGAAAGGATTCGTCTCAGCCATCTCAATCTTCTCAACACGACACACATGTCTCACCAAAAGCTCTTTGGTCATCCATCGTTCAAAACAAGCAAGCACTGTCAAAACACGAAATCAACGTTTCCATGGTCGACGGATCACCCACGGTGGAGATCCCGGACGACATCATCGAAGGCTCAACACTATTATGGGAGGATATCCTCATCGGCAAGTTCTTGTCTGCAGCACCACATGTGGCGAAAGTCCATGTGATAGTCAATAAGATTTGGACTCTTGGAGACAAGTCATTGAAGATCGATGCTTTCGTGGTGAACTCTACCACGATAAAATTCCGTATTAGGGACAGCTCTGTCAGGTCTAGGATCCTACGGAGAGGAATGTGGAATATTGCCGACGTCCCCATGATTGTATCTAAGTGGACACCGGTGATAGAAGAAGCTCAACCGAAAATAAAAACTATCCCGATGTGTATAATTAAGAATGTTCCACACAAGATGTATCATAGGAAAGGTCTCGAGTTTCTTGCTAGTGCAGTAGGAGAACCAAAGAGACTGCATCCAGACACAATTTTATGCAAAAGTTTTGACGAGGCGAAGGTCTTCGTTGAAGCAAATCTCACAAAGGCACTGCCACAGTCATATCGGTTTAAGTCAGACATGGGGGTAGATGCGGTGGTGGAGTTTATGTACCCGTGGCTTCCTCCACGATGCTCAAAGTGCTCAAAATGGGGGCATCTGACGGAAACATGTTTGGCGAGTCCGGGAAGGAAAACACTACTGGTGAAATCAAAAGGAGAAGCAAACCAAAACAACTTAGCGCCGAATCTGATCACACAAGAAGAGATAGACGCGGAGGTCTGTGCAGTAGTGCAGACAGGAGAACTCTCGGCAACAGAGGGACAATTAACTGTTCAGAGTAAGGCGATAGAGGTTGAGGACACAGTCGTAGAAGTAGAGGGAAAGAGATCAGCCCCTGAAAATTTAAAAGAAGCAGTGATGGAATCCCAAGTCGGGGAAGACGAGGGAACGTGGAACCATGTTTCCCCTTCAAAAACAGGAAGGATGGCGGGAAAGCAGGGAGGTGAGGTAGATATTTCAGTTACTCCATCACGGTTCTCGGTTCTGGAAACAGAGGAGGAGACAGAAAGGGGAACAGACGAGGAGGGGAAGCAAGGAACATAGGAGATGGGAGAGGACTTATCCGACCCAAACGAGACAGTCTCAGACAACAAAGAAGACGATGACATAGAGGAAGGAGAACTGCGAGTTCAGGAACAGCATTCGAGGAAAACTGAGAAGTTATAGGAACATGGGACTCGCATCCCTCCCCCTCGAGCCTCTAAATCATTACATCGTGTGTTAGGCAACTCTACTGCCCCAAGAGCATCGGACAAGCTCCCTTGTGCTTCGGGTAAAAGGGTACTGAAGAAAAAAAATTAATCAATGTCGGGCTTTTGCTGGAATGTGCGTGGTCATAATAAAAAATCAAAACATCCAGTAGTTAGTAGTTGGGTTAATAACGATCTAATGCAATTCGGTTGCTTGTTGGGAACGAGGGTCAAGGAGAACAAAGCAAACCAGTTAGTGTCTTCGGTATTTCAAGGCTGTTCGTTCCTTTCGAATTACGAACATCATCGGCTTGGTCGGATTTGGGTAATCTGGAAGGAGGAGACAATGATTACACCTGTTTTTAAGAGCGGTCAAATGATCACGGTTTCTGTACTATTGAAGGGTCATCAAGAGGAGTTTTTCTGCTCTTTCGTTTATGCGTCGAACTTTGTTGAGGAACGTAAAACTCTTTGGGAGGATCTGCGGAATCACCACACCTCGCCACTGTTTCGTAACAAGCCGTGGCTGATATGTGGAGATTTTAACGAGATTTTGGAGGGAGAGGAGCACTCTAACTTTCATGATTCGCCAACTATTCCGTTGGGAATGAGGGATTTCCAGGACGTTGTCCGAGATTGCTCTCTTCTGGACTTAGGTTATCATGGCCCTTTATTCACATGGAGTAACAAGCGAGAGGGTGGATTGATCTGTAAGAAGTTAGATAGAATTTTGGTGAATGATACATGGTTGAATTCATATCCGCAATCGTACGGAGTGTTCGAAACAGGTGGCTGCTCATATCATTCGAAGGGACGATTTAGTCTAAAAGCTGATCTGGTGAGAGGAAGGAGGCCATTCAAGTTCTCAAATGTGCTTACTACTCTCCCACAATTCGAGGAAACGGTGAGTGAGCACTGGGAGAGTACGGAACCTATATTTATATCTACATCGTGGATGTATAGATTTTCGAAGAAATTGAAATCACTAAAGCCTGCACTTCGAGCCCTGGGTAAAGAGAACCTTGGAGACCTGCAGCGGCGCACTCGCGAGGCCCATGAAGCCCTATGCTCCAAACAGACAGCAACCCTCTCAAACCCATCACCTCAAGCAATAGAAGAGGAAGTAACAGCTTTTGCGAAGTGGCAACATCTAGCAGATCTGGAAGAAGGTTTCCTCCAACAGAAAGATTCACTGGCTTACTGTGGGCGATCGAAACAACAAGTTTTTTCATTCATTAGTTCAGCTACAGAGGATGCGAAACACAATTCGGGAAGTGATGGGTCCTACGGGAGAACATTATACGGATGGAGAGGACATTAAGAAGGAGGCAGAGCATTTTTTCAGGGATTTCCTTACCCACAGACCAAATGATTTCGTCAGGATGACGGTAGAGCAGCTTCGTGAAAATCTTGATTTCAAGTGCTCGGATTTAGATAAGAGTGTGTTGTGTAACGATGTCACGGAAGAAGAAATAAGGAAGGTTCTCTTCTCAATGTCGAATAATAAATCCCCCGGACCAGAAGGATACACGAGTGAGTTTTTCCGGGCAGCCTGGCCAGTCATTGGTAAAGATTTTACAGCAGCTATCCAATCTTTTTTCGTCAAAGGTTTCTTGCCGAAGGGAGTCAATTCCACAATTCTAGCACTTATACCAAAGAAGGAAATGGCAATAAAGATGAGAGATTACCGGCCAATCTCATGCTGCAATGTAATCTATAAGGTGATCTCGAAGATATTAGCCAATCGATTAAAGGAGGTAATCCTGAAATTCACAGGCCTCAACCAATCTGCATTCGTAAAGGAAATATTACTAATGGAGAATGTATTGCTAGCTACGGAGTTGGTTAATGATTACCATAAGGAGACTGGTTCACCACGCTGTGCAGTTAAGATAGAAATATCCAAAGCTTTCGACTCAGTAGAATGGAGCTTCCTACTAAATACGCTCCATGCTCTCGACTTCCCGGAGAAATATATCCATTGGATTAACCTGTGCATATCCACAGCATCTTTTTCGGTCCAAGTAAATGGGGATCTAGCGAGTTTTTTCAGGAGTGAGAGAGGATTACGCCAGGGATGTGCGCTCTCACCATACTTATTTGTCATATGCATGAATGTTCTCTCTCGTTTAATATACAAAGCAGCATCACAAAGGAAGACGGGATACCACCCTAAGTACAAATCGATTCAGCTCACCCATCTATGCTTCGCAGATGACTTAATGGTGTTCATCGATGGGACTCGGTCTTCTATCGAGGGGATCATTAGTACCTTCGACGACTTCGCAACCTGCTCGGGTCTCAAAATCAGCCTGGAAAAATCAACACTTTACATGGCAGGATTATCAGATAATAAACGTGAGGAGCTGAGTGCGAACTTCCAGTTCACCACAGGGTAACTTCCGGTTCGTTATCTAGGGCTGCCATTGCTTACAAGAAGGATGACAATGTCGGACTATACTCCTCTAATCGAACAAATCCGAGGCCGAATCAGCTCCTGGACGAATCATTTTTTGTCATATGCAGGGCATTTACAACTACTTAACTCAGTTATTGGGAGTATAACGAATTTCTGGATCCAAACATTCCGCTTACCGAGTGGATGCATAAAAGAAATAGAAAAGCTGTGCGCGGCGTTCTTATGGTCTGGGCCGGAATTGAATACAAAAAAATCAAAAGTAGCATGGGAGGAGATAATCAGGCCGAAACGAGAAGGAGGATTGGGGATTCGTTCCTTGAGAGAGGGGAATACGGTCAGCTGTCTCAAACTGGTGTGGAGGATTGTATCGGGGCAGACATCGATGTGGGTCACGTGGATTAAGAAAACATTACTCAAAGAGGAGTCGTTTTGGTCGGTAAAGGAGTCGACAAGCATTGGTTCGTGGATGTGGAGGAAAATCATGAAATACAGGGAGCTAGCCAAACCTTTCCACAAAAAAGAGGTGCGCGACGGAGAGGAGACCTCCTTCTGGTATGATAATTGGTCCACTCTAGGTAGACTCATAGATCTGGTTGGCACGCGAGGGAGTATTGATATGGGAATCCAAACTCGAGCCACTGTTGCGGAGGCAATGAACAATCACCGTCGAAGACGTCACCGCGGGGTCATGATGAACTTGATAGAAGACGAACTGGAAAAGTGAAACGGATACGAAGTATTGAAAAGGACCAATCTCTATGGCGATTCTCAAATGACAAGTTCAAGAGGAAGTTCACGACGAGGGGGACGTGGAACCTAACGAGAGAATTCCACTCTGAGAAGACCTGGCACAACGGCGTCTGGTTCCGACACTCAACGCCAAAGTACGGCTTCCTTGTTTGGATAGAGATAAAGGATAGATTACCCACGGGTAATAAAACGAAGCGATGGACGACGAGACATGATCCAGTTTGTGTACTCTGCAGTAATGAGGAGGAGACCCGAAATCATTTGTTTTTCGAATGCCAATACTCAAGGGCAGTATGGGAGAATATTGCAGGATGCCTTATGCGCAGTAATTTCTCGGACTATTGGGACCAGAACATCGATCAACTGCATAACATGACCCAAGACCGGCTCAACACGTTCTTGGTGAGGTACACTTTCCAGGTCACAGTTTACCACTTATGGCGAGAAAGAAATGGTCGGAAACATGGGGAACGGCCGCTCCCACTGTCACGGCTAATAAAGCTCATCGACAAAAACGTCCGCAACCGAATCACATCTATTCGAAAGTCCGGAGATCGATTATATGAGGAGGCCATGGTTAGGTGGTTCGGATCTCGACCTCCATAACACTCAACTCGATTTATATGTGACAATCTGTCTTGTTTTTTTTCCACACAATTTCAACAAAACGATGCATTTATTGTAACAATGTTTTTGGTGAATAAATTTTACATTTATTCAAAAAAAGAAATACCACAACATCTGGGGAACCTTTAATTATAATTTACTAATGGTTATATACGCATAACTGAATATGTTTAACATCCGGATCCGTGGTGCAATTGTAGCGCGTCTGACTCCAAATCAGAAGGTTACGTGTTCGATTCACGTCGGGTTCAAAATCCCGAATATTATCCCGAATTTTTTTAACTTATATCTCCAGATTTGCCCTTTGCTTTTGCTGCGTTTCATCCGGTTCCACTATCTGGTTCGGTAATCTAATTTCTCTTAACCGAAAGTCTTAGTTCCGGTTTGAAATTTCGGTTCAATCTTCATCCGAAAGACACAGTATCCCCAAACACTTAGTTAACGAAGCTGGTTGAAGAGTGACTTGTTTCAGGTCCTATATTCTTGTCTCAAAGAGGTTCACAGTTTTACAATTCATGATGGCAGAAGGAAGTTAAGACTGTATAACTTGAGTTTCCATTGAAAAACTTTTCTTGAGTTCTAGATGATTTTCTTGGTGAATCTAATGATGGGTTTCTCCAAATACATCCTATTTGAAGGGTAACAATTCTTCCTGAATGTCCTGTACTTAGCTAATTTGCTCTTGAGCCTTTCTTAGACTCTTTCTATTAGAAAACATAATCTTTGTTCGACAGGTCATATATGTTTGGTACTTAGACCATCCGCATCGCAAGACACAATGTCTTGCGGAAGACAGTCTCTTTCCAAAAGTGATGATGTGTCGCGACGTGATTCGTCGCAACAATAAAAAATCAATTTAAAAAAAAAAAAAAAAAAGCGAAAGACGCCCTCTCTCCCTCTCCCTCACCGCTGCAGATGCTCTTACATTGGCTAAAGACGGAATCTCTTTCTAGAAGAAAAATGACTCAAATAGGATACTTTATAGATATATACGATTTGTAAAAACAACACTACGGCAAAAAGAGAAATAAAAAAGCTAGCTAGAGTGAGAGAAAGGAAACAAGAGATTGTTTGGGAGGTTGGATTGTTTTTATAGGGAATATACTGTAAACAAATTTAGGATTTTGCAAATTTAATAAGGAATATATGAAATATGCAAAATATGCAAATTTAGGATTTTGCAAATTTAGGATTTTGCAAATCAAATCTTAACAAAAAAAACCTAAATAATACTCCGAAATTCTGTTTTTCTGTCAAAGTGATTTCTGGAAACTCTGAAATATTCAATGCGATAAAATAAATGCATTCCGAAAATAGAATGTGATTATCTTTAAAAAAGGAAACTTTAATCAGTGTTAATGCGATATTTGATAGCAAATCTCGCATTAATGTAGCAAAAATTTGTCGAAATGTTAGGAGTTAATATTATTGTCATTAATATATTTGCAAATTTAATAAGGAATATATGAAATATGCAAAATATGGAAAATTGGTATATTGAATATGGAGAATATCTCTCACTCTCTGTATATATATATAGAGAGATTAAGTATTGTGTTTACAAATTACAACAACTCAATAAGACAATAAAAATCACAACTCGGAACCATGAAATCATTACATTTGGCTCTAATCTGCATAGTCATGTTTTCCCTCTTCGCTCTGCATGAGTGTACGTAAACGTTTTTCTCATGTATAATATATATATCAAATGTCTCTCTTTTACTTTTTTTTTTCATCGTCAAAGTTTTGTTTGTGTTTTAATGTAGGTGGGAGGTTGGAGGTTAGAGAGATAGCGAGACGGAGCGACCTCTATATACCTAACTGTTATAAAGACAGTTGTGACGCTATCTTTAAAAAGGACTGTTATTGCTGCTTCACACCTAAAGTTAGCAAACGGTTATGTTGGAAAACCAAAGATGTTCCCAACGCCAAAGCAGTTTGCTTCGCTGTATGTTCGCAGAAGATTTGAAACCTTTACTAATACTATTTTATACTCTATGCTGGTTATTCATTCAATTTCAAGACTTTTCCAAAGCATTCTTGTAATGCTTAATATTGTACTCCTTATTTATTATGTGCTTCTTCTTTTGTTACGGCGGGAGAATATTATTTTAAGATTTTGGTTTTTTTATTTTTGGTTTATAGTTTGGATGAATTTCAGTAATACCATTTTTAAGTGGTACAATTTTTTTAAATTACCGTTATATGCTTGCCTTATGTTAATTGGTAATTGACCAAAGTGCTCTTGATTTACTGAAAGAAAACATGGTAAAAAAAATAAAATCAACGGAAAACAATTATATGTCGTCACGAATTACTCGGAATCTAGTAAAAATATAGCTTAAAACTATTAAGTTTAATAAGCTTTGAATCTACATTTCGCTTGCTTTTTGATGTTATAGGCAAATTTAACTTTGAGGGTTTCGAATCTACATTGAAGGTGATGTAGCGGAAGCTTTAAATAATAGAATAGTAATCCGTTGATTCTGAGAATACTCGAAAAATTAGGATAGTCGCAAGATTATTCGTTTAGTCTGAGAATCCCCGAATAAATCAAGCCTTCTTAGATTCGTTGAGATCTCTCTAGATCTACCGAAAACAAGGAACAAAGAGACAAAATCTTAATATCGTTAATCAATCAAAAACTGAATACAACTTATGACTGAACGGCTTATTTATAATAAATTCAAAACACTAGAAAACCCTAAAACAATAAAAAGGAATTGTCTAAATTAATAAAATTGATGCAGAGAAGTATTTGAAATATTTCCAAATATTTGGAATATTTCCAAATATTTGGAATATTATTTCCCTGCATCATTCTCTCCCATGACGAAATACAAATATTTGGAATATTTCCAAATATTTCCCTCCATCAGAAGGTCAACCTCTTAACGGTTTGGTGCCGGAGATGGAGATTTCAGCAATTGATCTTAGCCTTCTCTTCTCTTCTTCTGATGAAGGTCGAGAAGAGTTGAGTAAACTTCACTCCGCGCTCTCTACATGGGGCGTTGTTCAGGTTTGACCCTCTTAGTTATTATTAGAGTCTGAAATTCTAATAGATGTTTCGGTGATATAATTGAATTTTGATTTCTCGTTGAAACAGGTGATGAATCATGGAATAACAGAAGCGTTCCTCGACAAGGTTTACGCGCTGACCAAACAGTTTTTCGCGTTGTCGACCGAAGAGAAAGAGAAGTACGCGAGAGAGATTGGTAGTTACCAAGGATATGGAAACGACATCATACTGTCGGATGATCAAGCTCTCGATTGGATCGACCGCTTGCACCTCACTACTTATCCTGAAGATCTACGACAGCTTAAATTCTGGCCTGAAACCCAAATCGGATTCAGGTAAAATCCATAGCTTTTTCAGTTTCAATAGCATCTTGCTTCGTTGACTTTTGTAATTTTTGACAATCGTTTCTACAGGGAAACTTTACATGAATACACAATGAAGCTAAAGATACTGAGAGAGCAACTCTTCAAGGGAATGGCTAGATCTTTGGATTTGGAAGATAATTGCTTTCTAGAGATGAGTGGAGAAAATTCTATAATGGACACAAGATTCAACATGTATCCGCCATGTCCGAGGCCGGACAAGGTTATTGGGTCTAGACCGCACACTGATGGCTCGGCCGTCACTCTTCTCTTACCCGACAAAAATGTCGGAGGGCTTCAGTTCCAATAATCACTGATACAATTCTGGTCACTGTAGGAGATGTGCTTGAGGTAATCAATCTGCATGTATATATATATATTTAAAAGCATATGATTTGTGAAGATTGATTGGTGTAGATTTGACATAATCTCTCATGTGTGTTCAGATAATGAGCAATGGAGTATACAAGAGCCCAGTTCATAGAGTGGTGACTAACAGAGAAAAGGAAAGAATATCTTTGGCAACGTTTTGCTTTCCGCATGCAGACCAAGTGATTCAACCTGTATATGGGCTTGTGTCTGAGGCAAGACCAAAGTTCTACAAAACAATTAAGAACTATGCAGAGATCTACTTCAAGTACTATCACCAGGGTCGAAGATCGATCGAAGGTGTGTTGATCTGAAAAAAAAGATTATGATGCGAACACAGGGCTGTCCCCGAGACAAGACGCTTAGACCGAACCGGAGATATATCGTTTAAGAGTTTTTGACTCTTTCTTTATTTACTTTCAGTTAATCATTAATAATGGAGAATGGTCTTCCTTGTGTTTAGGAGAACTATCTCCACTTTTCCTTGTTTGTAAGAATCTATGATTTCAACTTATCGTATGGTTTTCCTATTTAAGGAAAGAAAAGCCAAAGAATAAAGGCAGAGTATCTGCAAAATGCAATCTTGTGATTTTAATTACAAAGCTTTAATTAAAGTTATACAACTTCTTGTTGTTGGACGAGAACAAACAGGATTCAGAATTGATTTTTAGACAAGTTTTTTGCAGAGTAAACTAGGTTTAATATTTCGATTCTCAAGAGTGATTTTACAATAACAAGAACAAAGAAATGGTTAAGAAGCTAAGTTCTTGAATGTCGAGCTAATAGTGTGCGTAGAGAGTTCGAGATGTCTTTGCTCTTTGCCTTCGTCTTTGCTTTATATTCTGAGATCGTGCTTAACATTGCTATTTACTCTGTCTGATTCGCCATCAATGGTCTTTAATTCCGAGGCTCCGAGCGTTACGTTCAGACGCCTTAATTCACCGGTTTGAATGAGTCTTTGGTCTCGGCGGGGTTGACTAACGGTTCTGCATTTAATCCCCTTTGACCGTAAACTTCACTCCGGTGGGCCTTTCAACTCGGCCAATCACCTCGGAAATGCTTTTGACCTCGTCTGGCTTCTTTGACTCTATCACACCTTTTTACCATTCGATTTATTGATCCCAATTTACTGGGCTGGGATTTTCACCCCCACAACCACCATTAAATAATTGCATCGCTACCAACTCATGTTCCTATTAAACAAGCCAAGATCTACGCTATCTCAAACTAGCTAAAGGTATTGTGCAATTTTTTTTAGTAGAAGTATATTTTATGTGTTAAATTTTCTTAAAAGTTAAAACTCAAACTATTTGGTGGTTTTGTACAAATTTTTTACTAAAGATATATTTAATGTGTTGAAGTTTTCCTTTAAATATAACGTACCCTAAGTGATTACACATTAAAAAAAATTATTATTAATTTTTAAATCGGATCTATGTTCAGATGAACTGATTTCACAAACTTAGGGATGTTGTCACTACATGAAATCAGCCAATTCCCGACGGCCGAAAACGGGGGGAATCCGTCGGGAATTGCCTTTCTCGAAGGGTTTTCGACGGATTTGAATCGTCGGGACTATCTAGTTGCGAATCAAAATCCGTCGGAAATCCCTCGGGAATTTTCAACTGATTCCCGATGGTAGTCATCAGTCACGAGATTCCCTCGGGAAACCGTCGGCAAATCTTTTGGACGAGTTTTCGAAGGACATAGTCGCCGGGAAATATTCCGAGGGATATCCTAGGGGTCTTTTCTCGACCGATTCTCGACGAATTATTTTTCGAGGGAATATTCCCGACCGATTCCCGAGTGAAACTATCCCGAGAAATTTTCGACAGTTATTTAAAAACTAATATTTTTTTAAAAAAATTATTAAAATAAATTGTATTTAATAAAATTCAAAAATCGAAAATAAAAATAAAAATTAAATATAATTATCAATTCTTATTAAATTCATAAGGTTTTGAAATTACAAAAACATAAAATCATAAATTTCTCAGGAAATCCGAGAACTTCGTTTTCATCAAATATGTCATGCTCGCGATTGATGCCTTCGCACTGCTGAGCTCCTCTTGCGTATTGGCAAACTTCTATTTTGTATCTGCTTTTGCCGCCTCCAAAGCAGACACCTTTTTCTTGAGCTTCGTTCATTTGGACAAGGTCTTCAGAGTAATCGGGAAAACCCAAAGATGCCATGTCATCCATAACCGGGACCTTACCCAACCCCCTTTGGTGCCCTTTTTTAAGGGGAACTTTCTGCATAGATAAAAAATAATTTAGAACATTACATAATTATAATGTAAAAATTAAATGAAAACTAAAAAGAAAATTACCTCGAGAACCAAGCGGTTGATTTCTTCACGCGACAAATCGGCGGAAGAGGAGGAGTTGCCCTGAGACTGGATCAAGATGTTAATCTTCCTCTTCTTCACCTTCTTGTAGATCTCACTGATGAGACTGTCCTGAATAACACCGATTTTTTTGTTGGTGTGCACCTTCTTCATTAACTCCAGGTGATATGAACGCATACTTACGAATTCATGTGTCTGAAAAAAAAAACGAAAAAGTTAATTATTATTAAAAAAAATAACAATTAAATATATATATAAGAATTTAAAAGAAAAAGATTACCATTTGGTCTTTTTTGGCTTTTGAAGCTAGTCAAACCAGAGCTGTGGATGTACATCCCCTTACCGGATTGCTCACTCTTTTGGTTTTCTGAATTAGTCTTCGAGGTGGCTTCAGTTTCGAGGTTTTCCCAATATGGGATGAAGTCTTTCCACACTGAGGCGTTCAAGCCTTTCGGCTTGGTTTCTCTTTCCTCCACTTTCTGCTTCCACTTGTTCATGTTTCTAGAGAACAGCAGAGCCGCCTCCTTCAGAAACCCGTTTTCCACCATCGTCGTGTTGGTATGATGCCACGTAAATTCTTGCTACAAAAAGGGAAAAAAAACTTATTAAAAATATAAGTAAAACATAAAAAATATCAAAACAAAAATAATAATTCAAAACTTACCGCAAGTTGTCTAAACCAAATCTTTTTTTTGTCTGAAGGAATGGAAGAAAACTTGTAGTACGGTATGTTGAGGATGGAATGCAACATCCTCAAAATGGACTTGTTGATGCGGCAAAAAATATTATGAATTTCATCAATAAAACCAAATTAAAATATTTAAAATAAAATATTTTTACCACGTCGAATTGCCTCGGCGTCTCGGGTAGGCCTGGGCATTCGGATATCCGTTTGGGTTAGGGAATGTTCTTTCGGGTTTCGGGTACCCAAATTTTAGAAGTTTAGGACCCATTCGGATATTTGCTTTTTCGGATTGGGTTTTGTTCTGTTCCGCCCGAGTTCAGGTCGGGTTTCGGGTACTCGGAATTTATCCCAATTCTCGAAAAAAGCTAAAAACAATTGTTTAATTTAAATAAATTTGGTTAAATTTTGCAAAAATTATTTAATGTTGACAAATATAACTAAAGATTTTCGAATATTTCTAGTATTTTGGTTATTTCGGTCTAAACAAAACTAATATATTCAGTTTATAATTGTAATTTTTAGTATTTCGATTATTTCAAAACTAAATATATATAATAGTTTTAGATATATAATTGTATTTCGTATATTTCGGATATCCGTTCGGGTTTCGGTTCGGGTACCCGAAATATTTTTTAAGAAGAACCATTCGGGTATTTATAACTATTCGGTTGGGTTCGGCTCTGGTTCGGTTTTTCGGTTCCGGGTAATTTTCCTAGTCTCGGGTCGAGCTTGATGAGTAAATCCTGTCCCGATCGTTGGACTAACTGCTCGATGGACATGATTGGAGGTGGAGATTCATTGTGCGACTCCGGGATTTGAGAAGGCACGAGACTTGGAGTTAAGTTGTAAGAAATTATGTTGTAAGCATTGTATTCTTCGTACGATCTACAAAAATAAAAACCAAAAATAGTTAAGTTGTAAGAAATTATAAATATGATAGAAAAATAAGAAAAAATACCAAATAACATTATAAAATAGCCAAAAAAATACATGAAAAATAAAAAATAACAAAATTGTTTTTAAAATTGCCTAAAACGTTTATACATCATAAAAAAAATCACATGTAAAATGCTCAAAAATAAATTATAATTCATTTAAATTAAGAAAAACTTCCAACTTAAATTCTAAAATTTTCAAAAAATTAGTACAACGCTATTTTATATTACAAAACTTCTTTTTACAATCGAACCAAAAAGTTTTTCGGGTGTGCTTCAATTGGAACGCATATGTGTTATCTTGACAATACGGGCACGCCAACCTTCTATGAGTTAACCATCCAGATAGTATACCATATGCTGGAAAATCACTTACGCTCCACATAAGTAACGCATGCATCATAAAATTTTGTTGGAGAGAAATATCGGACGCTTCAACACCATCTTTCCATAACATTTTCAACTCATAAATTAATGGATGCAAGAAAATATCAAGGGATCTCTTAGGATGCTCTCGACCGGGGACGAGGATCGTGAGGAACAAAAACTCTCGTTTCATGCACAAGGTTGGCGGAAAATTGTAAGGTACGTGACGATTACTAGGCACAATGAATATTGTCTCTCATGCTTTCCAAAATGGTTGAATCCATCTGTAGATAACCCTATGTATTCGTTCCTTGGTTCATACGCAAAACTAGAATATACCCCTTGAAAATGTTTCCACGCTTCTGCATACGAGGAATGTACAATCTCTCGCCATCTGAGTTATGTTATGCATGTCATCTCATAGGTCATGTCGTGCGCTCAGATTGATATAACCTCTTCAACCTCTCCATTACCGGAAAATACCACATCCTTTTATGTGGAACATGTACTCTGCCACTCGTTTTCTGATACCGAGGTTTGTGAAAAAAACGACATGTCAAGAGGTTTTCGTCCTTTCTCCAGTAAATCATACAATTGTCGATGCACGCATATATCATCTGATAAGGCAATCCAAGACCAGCTACAAGTTTCTGAACCTCGTAGTATGAATTCGGTGACATATTATCTTCAGGTAAAATATCATTCACAAAACCAGTTATCACATCCACACAATCCTCACCCAAATTGAATCCTTCTTTATAGTCATCAGCTTGCTTGCAGTTGAAAATGCGATATTCCCTCTCTACATCCTTTGTATAATGGATTCTTAGTTGCATCTAGCATATCTAAAAACTTTCGGGCTTCTAAATTAGGTTCCTCTATTCTATTACCATCATGAACATACGATGCTATGTTTTCACGAAACGCATGATTCACCATCTGAACAGTACATACATTTACATCTACTTTCGGTGTTGGTTCCTCTATCCTACCCGAAGTACTACTGCTACCATAATATTGCACCATTGAATCAGTTTCTCAGTGCGTATATCAAATCTTGTAACCCGGCATCAACTCATTCCTATACATGTGATTCCATACTTCCCTAACATAGACTAATCTATGAATCCGAGATTTAGTATATGGACAATACATTTTATCGTATTCTGATGTCATGCTATTGTTTGTCCTAAATGTCATGAATTCCTCAACACTTTGTGCATACTCATCCGTCAGTTGACACGTCGCTGGATCAAGCCGAGGTTTGTCCATCCACGATCGAAAATAATCATAAGGGTTTGGGTTTGAAGAAGACATTTTGTAAGTTTGTTTTCTTGCTTTGTGTAAGTTGTGAATGAGGGTGGAGGGATATTTATAATTGAATTTCTACCGACATTCTGACGGATTTCCGATGGGATTAAAATTTTCAAATGACTATATAATGGCTACTTCAACGGGTATATTAACGGATCTATTGTCGTCGGAAAATTCCAACGGATTCAAAGCCCTCGTGAATCCATCAGAAATTCCCGACCATTTTTCCGACGACCCGTAATCCGTCGTAAATTCCCGATGGATTTCCGAAGACTCTCATTTTGTCGGGTTTTCATTGAAAATCCGTCTGGAATTTCTGACGGATTACTGGTCGTCGGAATTTCCGTCGGGAATGTAGTGTTTTCTTGTAGTGTGTTGTGGATAGAAAAACCCTACAAATTAGGGTTCTTGAGATAACACATTCTTCATCAAATTTGGGAGATTCATCAACTGAACTATCCGAAATACGTTCAGGGAAGCGAAGAGATTGAGTTGTTGTCGGATTTAGGATTTTCGATTTACCAAAATCGTTGTCAGAAAGAAAAGAAGAATTAAAAAATAACAAAAAATTGTTTTATTATAAAATGCCGTCGTTTTGAATAAGGATCTCGATTATTATTTTTTTAACATGTAGGTACCCTAAACTTGGGGGTTTCTTAGAGTATTTTAATGATTAAAATATTCATTAAATGTTAATTTTTTTGAACAACTTCTGAAACCATCTCTTAATTAAGAGACTTAAGATACCGTCTCTTATGATGTATCACCATTTTAATATTAAAAAATAGGTAAGAGACTCATTTTAAGTTTGTGCGATAATGATGCTCTAAGATAACCCTATTTGAGTCTGCATATAAACAGGAACCACCCGTTTTGAGCCCTCATATTTTTGTACAAGAAAAATAGGATTGTGAGCTTAAATTTTTTTTAAAAAATTATGGTATCCAATAGATAAATACCACATAACATCCCTACACAAACTAATACATCTTTTTCCAAATGCACAGGAACAAGTCTACAAGATCAAATCCACCAAGTTTGACCTTAGATTAAATTTCTCTACAAACATTCAATAATATACTCTGTAAAGAAAATATCAGATATGACCATTAAGGCAAATACGAAACTAGACGATGCACGAAATAATTGCTCGTATTTTGTCTTTGTTTTTCTTCATCATGTTCATTGAAATTTTGTAAGGACGCTCGAGCTCAAACCAAAAAATGTAACTGGGCTTTGAACATATTACGGATTCGAATCAAATAGGGCCAGACTCAGGCCCGGCCCAAAGGGAATGGTCAGAGGTGCCATGGTCCAGGGGTCCATATATTTTAGGGAGAAAAGAGGGTCTAATTTTTTTTAAAAATACATATAAAAAGGGCCCAAAATTTTATTAAAAAATATGTTTCTTTATGATAAGGGGCCCAAAAAATTTTTTTGCCCAAGGGTCCATATTTATGTTGGATCGGGCCTGGCCAGACTGGCCTGGTTCGGATCAACACTCACAGTCAAACATATTGTTGTAGCTAGATATACAACGATCAAAATTTGTAAATAATAAAAATAGAGGAATCTTTGGCTTATCTTTTAAGAAAAGAAGAACCGAAAGACAATCGAGAAATAAACATAGAGTTTGTTGCTCGATGAAAACAACCAGGATTCGAGAGCGTTTTGGACAAGGTTTTTGGGAAGTAAATTAGATTAGTATTTCGATTCTCATGAGAGATTTACAAGAATAAGAACTAAGAAAGAACAAGTGTTTGAATTTAGAGCTAATTAAATCGTCGTTGAGAGTGGTGTAGAGAGTTGGAATTTGGTCATTGGCTCCTTGCTATTGTCCTTGTTTTATATTCCGAGATCTTGTTTAATGTCTCCGTTTACTCCGTATGATTCGCCATAAAAGGTCTTTACGTTTAGACGGCTTAACTCACTGGTTTGAACGAGTATTTGGTATCGACGGTTTGACTAACGGTTCTGCATTAATCCCTTTTAGACGTAGATGTTTACTCCGATGGACCTTTCAACTCGGCTTGTCACCTCGTTACTCATTTGATCTCATTTGGTTTCTTTGACTTCACCGAACTTTTTACCATATATTTACTGGATCTAATTTATTGGGCCGGGATTTTAACCCCACACGATTTCTTTTGACATTTTGTCACGCACCATTGTATTTTCTCAATGCATTCATTACATTAATGTTTAAATCAAATAATTTTTCTAATAAGAACAAAAGAAAATACATTTTTTGTTATAATCAAGGCACATGGCACATGGCACATGGCACATGGCACATGGCACATGGCACATGCAATCAACCACTTGCCCACAAACCCCTACTAATAATTAATCCAAGGCACCAATCAACCACTAATAATTAACTTCAAATACTAATCCTCCTACTAATAATTAATCTAAACACCCTTCACATACTTTTACAAGCTAAATATAGGGGTGTCCTTGGGAGGGGATTAACATCTCAATCGCAGAAACTTCTACGCAAGTAAAGAAGAAAAAGACACTTATTGTTTTTGCTCTCTTTGACGATTTGAAACAACAAAAATTTATTGTTTTTGCTCTCTTTGACGATTTGTGTTTTGGTTTCTGTTTCGACATTTTGGGAAGGACAAATGGGTCAAAAGTTTCACGCTTTTATGTTCCCGTGGTTCGCATTTGGTCATATGACTCCGTTTTTGCATTTAGCCAACAAGTTAGCTGGAAAAGGTCATAGGGTTACTTTCTTGCTGCCTAAGAAAGCCCAGAAACAGTTGGAACATCTTAATCTGTTCCCAGACAGCATCGTCTTTCACCCTCTTACTATTTTTCCTGTTGATGGCCTTCCTGGTGGCGCCGAGACTGCCTCGGATATCCCCGTCTCGTTGGTGAAGTTCTTGTCCGCAGCCATGGATCTAACACGCGATCAAGTGGAAGCCGCGGTTCGTGCCTTGAGACCGGACCTGATCTTGTTCGACATTGCTCATTGGGTTCCGGATATGGCTAAAGAGCATGGAGTCAAGACTTTGATGTACAACGTGATATCAGCTAGCTCTATAGCTCATGACCTTGTCTCTGGTGGTGAGCTAGGAGTTCCTCCTCCTGGTTATCCTTCATCAAAGGTGTTGTACCGCGCACACGATGCTCACGCCTTATCGTCCTTCTCCACCTACTACAAGAGGTTTTATTATCGGGTCACCACAGGTCTTATGAATTGCGATTTTATTTCGATTAGGACATGCCAAGAAATCGAAGGTAAATTCTGCGACTATATCGAGCATCAATACCAGAAGAAAGTTATCTTGACGGGTCCTATGCTTCCTGAGCCAGACAAGAGTAAACCACTTGAAGATCAATGGAATCATTGGCTGAGCGGGTTTGGACAGGGCTCTGTAGTCTTCTGTGCATTGGGAAGTCAAATCACTTTAGAGAAAAACCAATTGCAAGAACTCTGTTTAGGAATAGAGCTCACCGGTTTACCATTTCTCGTAGCGGTAATGCCACCAAAAGGCGCAAAAACGATTCAAGAAGCGTTACCAGAAGGGTTCGAGGAGCGAGTGAAGGGTCGTGGAGTGGTTTGGGGAGAATGGGTGATCCATCAGTAGGCTGCTTTGTGAGCCATTGCGGGTTTGGATTAATGTGGGAATCTCTAATATATTGTCAAATAGTCTTGCTTCCATATTTGAATGATCAAGTTCTCAACACAAGATTGATGACCGAGGAACTCGAGGTCTCCGTAGAGGTGCAGAGAGAAGAAACAGGATGGTTCTCAAAAGAAAACCTCAGCGGTGCGATCATGTCTGTTATGGACAAAGATAGTGAACTAGGGAACCGGGTAAGGAGGAGCCACGCCAACTTAAAAGAGGTTGTGGTTAGTCCTGGATTATTAACCGGTTACACAGATAAATTTGTTGACACTTTGGAGAATATAGTCAACGATACAAATCTTGAATGAAATACTTTACTTGTAAAGAAGTACGTTGCATCTGCTTCAAATAAGGCAGTAATAACTAGACCACAAAGTAGTTGTCAATTCTGACATTTTAATTATAAATAAATAAAATTAGTTTATGTTTCGACCTTAGATCCATTGCTTATATATACATATATATATATATATATATATATATATATATATTTACTAGATTAGGCCATGCGTGATAGGCGGGAAAATAATAAAAAAATTTAGATTTTGAAATTGATAACCCACGTAATTATGATCCGTATGATTGGATTCTAAATTAAGATCTCGTTAAGTTATTCACAAATTATGTTTTATGATTCGCAATTAAGAAATTAGAAATGGATCCATTTTATCCGTAAATCTGATAAATAATCTTTCTAAATAAATGATAAGGTTCCAAACACGTAATTTCCATTATATCGTACATTCTGTTTTTATTCTCTTATTTTACTTTTTCTATTTAGTAATTTTCATTTATAAAAAACATAATTATATTTTTAAAATTGATAACCCAAGTAATTATGATCCGTATACTTAGATTCTAAATTAAGATCACGTTAAATTATTCACAAATTACGTTTTATGATTCCCAATTAATAAATTAGAAGTTGGTCCATATTTTCTATAAATCTAATAACTAATCCCTCTAAATAAATGATAAGATTTCAAAAACATAATTTTTATTATATTGTATAGTTTCTATTTTTCTCTTACTTTATTTTTTCTATTTACCAATATCCATTTTAAGAAAACATCATTCATTTTCCTTTTTTGAAATAATAAATAATTAAGAATATAAAAGTGTATATTCCTACATTGACACATGTCACGATCTAAATTAATAATTACACATGTCGCGATCTGATGATGAGTTATAATTATATTATGTGTCACGTTCACGTTGAACGATTCAACTTTATATAATAAGATATATATAAAAAGACCCAAAAAACTTTTATTTGTTGAATTGTGCAACTTTTCTCGTTGTCTTTTTTAGTTAATTACAGAGTCTTGTAAACATATACGGGAGCTCGTTGATATGTGTTGTATCATGTATGTCACTGTGATTAAACTTAAAGTAAATTGACTGTTTATGTTTGGTACTACAGTTTGTGTCAGACATTATTAAAAACTAACGATTATATAAGTGTAGCTCTTTATTTAGTCTTAATATTAATTTTTACTTCAATTTAGAAAAGAAAAATGTAAATAATAATTTATATGTATGAATAACAATGTAAAAAAACAACGTCTGAAAAATGCAAAAAAAAAAATCAGATATAACATAATACTAAGACAACCAAAACCAATGTTACCCTTCTGCGTTTTATGAAAGGCAAGAGAAGTTTAAACTAAACAATAACAAGAAAAGTTTAAACTAAACAATAACAAGAAAAGTTTAAACTAAACAATACCAATGGTTCTCGGGCTAGCGACCGGCCTCAGCTCCGGTTCATTTCCCAAGTCATTGGTGGTGTCTATGGGTTGGTAATAGACTAATAGGAGTGTCCTTGGAGAAGCTGTAGGTACTGTTTGATCTAAAGTTTGAGGGCTCGCTTCGGATCGCGGACGCTCGCGACAACATCGAGAACTTCGGGCTTTGGTGCTTTGTGTTGGTGATTCTGATTTCCAATACTTCTTCTTTTTTTTTTGAACATTTTCATGATTTCCAATACTTCTTGATTGTTTTCTGTCTATATCGTAATTGTGCTCTTCTTGTTAGATTCGATCGTTGGTTTTTGCGACTTGTTGTTGTGTTTTTATTTGCAGTGTAGTAGATTTTCGGTCTCTCTCTGTTTCTTGTTGTATATCTATATAACCATTTTTCAAAGATCAGAAAATTGTATAAAACTTAACTTTCATACCCAAAAAAAAAAAAACAATAACAAGAAAAAACTAGATAGGTAGAAGTGGCCAGTGGGGGTGAACCAGAAGATATCCATAAATTTCAAGACATTTGGATTCGATGGATCCGAGAAACAATTACATGGATCCGCTAATACTTGGTGATATCTGAATCCGCTAATACTTGGTGATATCCGGATCGGTTAAAATAGCTAATAATAATAAAAACAACTAGATTCTACCATGTGCGTCCAGGAATTTTTCTTTTTTTTTGTTTACCAAATTTTATAATATAATTTTTTTTTTGTATTTAGATATAATTTGTGTTATAGATATAATTTTTTCAATAAGTGACAAAGATTTATTTGTGTGTTTAGATATATTTTGTTTTTGTATATTTATTTTTTTAATATTAAATATGCCCGTGATTATAAAAACATAATTCTAACTCATCCATTCATATTAATCCGAGAATGACCGCGATTATAAAAATATAATTCTAACCCGCATGTTCATATCACCGTATAATATAAATATTTACTAATTTAAAATTTAAGGCTGATTGATTATGATAAAAAAAATATACAATAACATACTCCCTCTGTTTCATAATATAAGTTGTTTTAGAAGTTTTGTTTTGTTTCAAAATATAATTTGTTTTCACATTTTTATGCAATTTTTACATTTATTGAATATTGTGTGACCAATAATATTATGCAGTCTTTTTTATGATTAGCTGAATTATTTTTAATTTATATATTAAATGATATATTTTTTAAGAAAATTGAATTTCTTAATATTTTTACTTTTAGCCAAAACAACTTATATTATGAAACAGGGGGTATCGTTTATGATATCTGTCATTATGAGAATATTATTTAAATTTGAATATCTAATCTATTCAAATAGAATGCTATTTTGTGACCAAACAGGAAAAAATACATTTAAAATTATTCATATCCTGTATAACTTTTAAACTTTCAATTTTTGTGGATAACTATTCTGTTTCCAAACAGAATAATTTTGTCTAATTAAAAATTTATTTTTTGGAGATAAAATTTCAAATACAAACCAGAATCTTCTAAACCATTGATATCACAAATTTTTTAATTTTGGTTATATTTTAATTTAATTCCAAAAATTAAAAATATTATTTTAGATTTTCTTAAATATAGGTTATATTATTTACCAAAAATCAAAAAACTAGTTATTATTTTCAAAAATAATAAATCAGATATTAATTTAGATTTAATAATTTAACAAATATTCCCATAATAACACAGATGATAAAAAAATATGTAATTGTATTTTTTATCATAATCAATCATCTTAAAAATTCAAATATTCAAAATTAGTAAATATATATAAATATTACTAACATAGTGACTTTTTGTGTCTAAAGAGGAAAACCTTCATTTTAGTCTATTCATATCCTAGATAACTTTTAACCTTTAGATTTTTGTGGATAACTATCCCTGTTTCAAAACAGAATAATTTTGTTCAATTAAAAATTTATTTTTTGGAGATAAAATTTCAAATACAAACCATAATCTTCTAAACCATTGATATCACAAAATTTTAATTTTGGTTATATTTTTAATTTTAAATTAATTCCGAAAATTAAAAATATTGTTTTAGATTTTCTTAATTATAGATTAGATTATTTACCAAAAATCAGAAAATTAGTTATTATATTCAAAAATAATAAATCAGATATTAATTTAGATTTAATCTAAATTTTCAAATTTAAATAATCTAACCATAATAACACATATGATATAAAAAAAGATGTTATTGTATTTTTTTATCATAATCAATATTCTTAAAAATTCAAATATTGAAATAAGTAAATATTTATATTATACGGTAATATGATGGGCGGATTAGGGTTATGTTTTTATAATCGCCATCTTTAATGGATTTGTTTGTCAAAAGATCCAATGTATTAGGCTGATTTGAGGCAGATTAAAAAATGGGTTAACATATTAACACTCATAAATATATAGATTGATTATGTAATAATCTAAATTCAGATAATAACAAAGTTTACAAAATGGGTCAGAAAAATTGGATAGCTAAAATAATTAATTTTAAATCATACATGTCATACCATAATTATATATTTTCATACAATATAAAAACCATAAAAGATATATAAAAAAATTGTTACTCGCCCTCATTGTGAATTAAAATTTTAACTCGGATGAAAATCATATTAGATTTTAGAGATTTTTAGTTGAAAATATCAAACAAAATTGTTTAAATTCTGTTAGATTTTATGATTCTAACTTAAATCATAAGAAAATTTATGTTATAAAATTTATTTTAATACATTAAATAAATGTTTTGAAATCCTACACATGAAGCAAACCAAAGAGTCCTTCGAGCCACCGGATCCATAGGTTAACCTGGTTCGATGATGTCCGACCGCAACCAACAATTAATGAAATTATATATAAACACAACATATATATATATATATAAGTATAAAAACTAACAAATCACTAAGATATGTTTAAAAAATATATGTCTAACTGACAAAGTAATTATTATTATTTTTGATAAAGTATTATTCACAAACGGAAGAAAATTATAAAGTACCAGAATGTAAAATCTGAATGACACAATAAAAAAAAAACCATTTGATTGAATTATTACGGAACCATGATATGTTCGGATCTTAGATTAATATGTAGAGTTCACGGTTATTTGCTGAGTTTTTACGGATTTTATTGGATTTTATAATATCGGGTTTTATAGCTATAACAAGACCAAATTGTTGTCTGGATCCAGGTTTTAGAGCTATAACTGAACCGACTGGTCTGACCATAATCTAAAAATATTGCATTATTTTTTTTATAAGAAAATTTTGTGCCGGCGCGCGGATGAAAATCTAGTTTAAATTAAATCTAAATTAATATTCGGTTTATTATTTTTATAGAGATATAATAATAACTGGTTTTGTGATTTTTGATAATAGCCTAATATAAAGGTTTTCATGATTGGACACAAAAAAATATATTTGTTTTAGTTTTGCTTGTGGTAGAATTCTTAATTTTGAATTTGAATACAATAACCATTTCTGGTTTAGATTTTATGATAATATTTTTTTAATAAATTTTTATTAATATAAACGAATATTAACATAATCTGGACAATCTCGAATTTAATTCTAAATTAACAATTCTTAAAATTGTGTGATTCTTAAAATATTAATCATTGAATATATGTAAATAAAAAAATATTGAATTTGTATTAGTAACTAAATGTTGTCCATATGCATGATCAAATTTATGGTTGTACAAATCTAATAAATAATATATTCCTTTTTCAGTTTGAAAAATATTCAATTATAAATCTGAGTGTATTAATAAGATTAAAAATTTAGAAGTAAACATATTTTGTTATTAATTATGAATATTTTGTTTGTAATTGTTGATAAAATCTTAGAAAATCTACATTAATGTCAAAATTTAATATTATCTTTCAATGAAAATTGTTAATTTTGAATCTGTAACATTAAAAAAACTTGATTATTAAAATCTTTGGCATAATCTAAATTAAAAAAATTCAAAATAACTAATATTATTTTCGTAACAAAATAATAATAAAAATTTAAACTATTTTAAAAAATTTAATTTACATATTTTGAAATAATCGATTTTATTTAGAATTTTAAATATTTAATTTAATTTCTGACATAGTCTGAATTTTTCTAATTACGAATTAAAATTAATATATATATATAATAATATTAATTAATCAATTAAACTACTATTTAATTGAATCAGATTAATTAAATAAATTATTAATTGAACAAAATTATTATGTTTAGAAACATAGATAGTTATCCACAAAAATCTAAAGTTTAAAAGTTATCCAGGATATGAATAAATTTATATTGATATTTTCTTGTTTAGACACAAAATAGCACTCTGTTTTAATAGATTACTAGGATTATACCCGGTGCTACGCACCGGTAAAGTTACTTATAATTATAAATTGCATGTGATAATTTTAAACAAAATTACTACTAAATTTCATTTCCTTATACAATGCAGTCCAACTATTGTCAAAATAAAAATGCTTCGATCCGGTTAATATTTTTAACAGGTTGTGTTAGTGGTCATTCCACTATGTTGGTTTCTTGGGATGGTGTGCCATTATTCTGTAATCAAAGAAAGAAAGACATAAGAAAGTAAACAGAAGAGATTTCAACAGTTAATTAAAAGTTAAACATTTTGTTTGCTATATTCAAAAATTTCCTCTGTTTGCTATACTCTGCAAAATTAAAATTTCTTCTGTTTGCTATATTCAAAAAAATAAGGCTTTAAAAAACCACCAATAAGATCAACTCAAGTAAGGTTCTCCATATCTTGTGTGTTTGAGTCACTGTTCCGATGTTTATTCATGTGAGACTTCCTTTGAAAACTCCATTTGCTGAGAGAATTCAATTCAAGGTTAAACAATTTTCAATTCTCACGAAGATTATAGGAGTCTTTTCTAGTTATTTTTTTACCTGCAACTTGAATGAATCCGAGGGCTAGACCAATGGCAAGGTAAGTGAAGAACATGACAGTTGCTACAATGGAGATCCACCAAATATGGTCGAAATCAGGAATCTGAGAGAGCAAGATCTTTGTCACTCCAAATATGATCATGTAAGGATTGCTCGACATGTGACACGGGTCTTTCCCTCCACTCTTGTGGAAACAATTCGATCTCTTGATCGCCCTGCATGTTCATCAAAGAGTATCCAAATTTTAAAGCTTTATTTTTCTGAAGAATGTTTAGAAAATAAACATTAAAAAAAAAACTTACATCATGCTTATTGATGCTGCGATTGTGTATCCGATCGTGATACCAAAAACGGCACAGGAAAGACCGGAGCCTTCTGCATTCCAGTCCTCGAGGAAACTGATCCAAATAACAATGTTATTCAGGGCATGCTGCTTTCCTTTTGGAAATATTCTCTATTGAATTGAGCCTTCTGCATTCCAGTCCTCTTAATCTTTTTGTCCTATAGGTGATGACTATGACAAACATCCAAAAAATGAAACCCAGAATCAGAGATCAGAAAAAGAAAAAAAGAAAAAAAAATGAATATGAGAAACACAAAATGGATCGATGGAGAAGAATATAGGGAGAGGGAGACCTGAAACAATTTGAAAGCGATCGAGAATTTTTCATCGTATGTATATGATAGAGGAAGTTGGAACTGTTTCAGAGATCGTGGAGTAGTGGCTCTGTATGAGAAAATCTAGGGATTTTTAGTTGAAACTGTGAAGAGATGGTGAAGTAGTGGGAGAAGATTTAGAGATTTTTAGGATTAGATATTAGGGAATTTTTTGTTTCCGATAGATATTAGTGATTTTAGTTTTTTTTTCCGTGAATTTTTTTAAATTTTTTTGTAGGTTTGCCACATGTCAACATGTAATTAGTCATGTGACTTGTGCTTTAGTAGATAAAGATATTACAAAAACATTATAAATAAATATATTTTGTCAACAACTATTTACATATAAGCATTCTATCGGAATTCAATTCGCTAATACTTAGTGATAATTTTTTTTTTTGTCAAAAGATATTCAATTAAAAGCAGGTGAAACGGTTACAACATAGAGAAAATACAAATTAAGAACAACACTAGAGACTACGGAAATACAACTTAGCTACTTAATGAAATCCAAAAGGATACTAAAAAGGTATATAACGACAAGATAAGAACAGGAAGCATCAACTAGCCCCAAGAATATAGAGGGAAACCTCACATACCCGAACAACGAACGGCGGCAATAGGAAAGGTAGTGGCAGAATTAAGGACTCAAATCAGACCTAACAACCCAGCTTTGCCGAGAAGAGCCGTCGAGACTAAGAAGAGGAAAAACCCGGATTTCACTCCAATCCTCCGAACGCAGAAGGGCAAGTAAGACCACTTCACAAAACCAAGGGGAGGAGGCGACAACCAGAGCTTGAAACACCTGTAACAACCCAAGAGAACCCCATAAGCCAAGCAAAGCTGCTAAACCTCATCACGACAATGACCCGAGAAACACAACCAATCTATCTAACAGAGCTATGATAACACCATATTATACATGTTTTCAAGGTTTAGTTTCATAGGTTTTTAGTTCCAATTTATATAGTTTTGGGATATTTTCATGCATTTAAGTCCAACTTGAGTCTCATTGCATTTTAAATGTCCTATGTTGTCTTTACATTCTTTTTGGCTTGTTTGAGCCATTTTCAGGTGTTCTTGGAGTCATAGGAGTTGGAGGAGTGAAGATAGCCACCAAAAAGGTCATTTCGGAATACAGAGATGCATGATCAGGTTGAGACATCATACGTTTGGCATTGGATGAAGGAATTCCCACCGATGGATTGAGCTCATATTTTAACACGCGATAGAGCAATGGATTGGCTTTCATTTGGAAGTGGTTTGAGGCAATTCCAACGGTGCGATCAGAAGTTATGCCAAGTTTCGTGACTACGGTCCAGTCTGGCAAGCAAAAGAAGAAGGTGGAGAAACAGGCCAGATCGGTTGCTCAGATCGGTTAGCAACCGATCAGAATATCCCCAGATCGGTTTCGCAGATCAGTTGCACAAATGCGATTGGTTACAAAAATTCTCCGATCGGTTATCAATCGATCCCCACCGTTGACCAAATTCTGGGCCGAAATCACCCGAATTACTTCAAAGATCGACTCAAAAGAACGGTTTCCAATTGGATTTAGCTTCAGTTGTCTTCATGCAAATTGTAGATATTTGAGTTAGCTTTCCAATGGAGGTGGTTTCAAGTCATTCCGATTTGTCGTTTAAGAATTATGGCCGATTTAGTGAAGACGTATCAAACCGAAAATCAGCCTCCGAAAACCGTGTAAAAACGTGTTTTTAACTATTCCACCTAACTTTTGGTGACTTTGGTCGACCAAGACTCTTTAATAACTGGTTTTTAGACCAGATGTAATAATCTTTTATCACTTTTAACAAAAACTCTTGTAAGAAAACCTTGTTCTTGATGGAAGATTTGCAATCCTAAGAAGATCTAGAGAAGTTTTCTTGAATTCTCTTCTAGTTTTCTTCTTATTTTGCTTATGGCTTTCATTTGTACGGTTTATATTTGTGATTTAGCTATGTGTGAGTAGTTCTTTTAGGATTATTGGGTGAAGTAGATTAGGGTGATTCTAGGTTTGTTCTTGATGTTTAGGAGTTAGATTATTTGAAATCCTTGCTCATTAAGTGTTCTTAATGCTAGATTGACCTTGATCTAGTTGATCTAGAACCTAGGGAGTTTCATCACACGGAAGGTGTTTGATGAAAGTCTTGAACGAATTTAATGAGTGCTTTTCATATCTTAGCCAACGGAAAATTGATATCTAAGATGAATTGTGGTTAATTAGATTTGTGCTTATTGCTTATTAGTCATAGAATCGCGAACGGAAGTTTATGACGATTGATGACTAAGAAAGGGGTTAATACAATGGAAATGGATTAATCTTTAGTAGTGTTCTAAGGCCTAAAGAGATATTTAGTCGAATGTTTGAGCATCTTGAATAGATTAAAGAATCACCTGAGTCGTTAGTTTACCCGAGAATTCGTTTGTTTAAATTTGATATTAATCGTTTTCTTGTTTGCTTTGCTACTCGTTTATTTCTCTATTTTGTATGTTTCAAATTGTCCGATAAAAACCAAAACCCGACATTTGCTTAGATTAGATAGCGTCTTGTATTCTTAGTGCGTCGTTCTTATTTCCATGTGGATTCGATCCCAAAGTGCTACAATGACATACCATTAGATTGAGGCATTGTGCACAGTGGGTAATTGTGCGGACCATTAAAAGTCCAACTATCAAGCTGCAAAACTAACAACAACCAGAGCAGAGTGAAACTCGGAGGTAGAGCACTGGAGACGACGCTAATCCCACACGAGATGTATAGAAGAGAAAGGCACACCGCGCGAAGAGACAAACCTCAACAGAAGACCCTCGACCAAGCTCACAAACCCCAGAGAGAGTAAACAAGCTTCATCAGATTATCAAACAAAGGAGAGGCACAAGACTGAGAAGGAAGCAGTCCTAAAAGCTCCGGAACCACACGGCGAGGAAGGGGAAAGAAACGAAGAACCACACACCAAGAGACCCTCGACTTCGAAACACCACAAACCACAACCTAAAAACTTCCCGAGATGCGGAGAAGAGAAGGAGAAGCATCGAAGGGAAGAGGAAAAGAGGTAGCACCTTGACAGAACCCGAAACCAACACCAAAGCCAGAGAAGGAGGCAACCAGTCGGATCCAGAGTAACAAACACATACACAGAGGTAAACAACTAACCAAGCTTCGATGGAAGCTGATGAAAGCAGAGCAAGGAGATCTAATTGATTAAAGGCAGAGGAGATTAAACCGGAGGAGCAATTACCGTTGCCGAACACAATACCACAGAAGGGAGGAGACGAGGTGAGCCGCCGCAGAGAGTCTAAGAGGGGCCATCGAGAAGGAGAAAGACGACCAAAAACTCTGAGATGAGAATCGTCCTCAGAAGCCCAACCGGAGAGAGTAGCCATCCACCCTTCACAGAACCCGAAACCATAACGGAGCCGCCGCTGCTACAGAGCCCACCAACAGAGCAGCCAGAATCGTCAGAGAAGCTTTAAAAACAGAGCTCAAGGAGACCGGTTGCGCTCTCGACACCCAAAACGAAAACGCCGTCCTCGAGCGAGAAGAATCAGGAGGAGAGAGAAACCAGGGAACACACCACAAGAGAGAACAGCCGACACGAAACTACGAAGCCTCCATCGACGACAACCCAACGTGAACCGAAGAATCCCAGATTTGCGACCACCTACAAGGGAAAACCCAACGAAGAGGAGCCATAAGAATGAAGAGCAAGAGGGGATCCCTCTCACGGAGACGGTGAGATCTGAATCGAAATTGGTCGGCGGCTAGGGTTTTGCTTGAGAGAGTTTTTGCCTCTCAAAGGCTTTTTGAGTTTTACCACTCTTGAGTCTTGACATATCAATATGGTCAAAAAAAAAAAAAATACTTGGTCATATCCGAGAAACAATTACATGGATCCGAGAAACAATTACATGGATCTGAATCCGCTAATACTTTACTTGGTGATATCCAGATCGGTTAAAATAGCTAATAATAATTAAAAATAATAATACAAAATTACAATAACATTATAAATAAATATATTTTGTCAACAACTATTTACATATAAGCATTCTATCGGAATTCAATTCGGATTGTGACACAGTGACAGTACTTGTACATACTACGAACTACATGTGATCATGGTCTAAAATGAAAATATTAAATTACAAATAGAAAATGATCATATAAATTTTCAAATTGATTTTCATAACATTTTAAACTTTTTTTGAACATTTTTGAACATATTTCTTTATCATTCTATAAAAATACTTTAATTGTTTTACAGAAAAATTGTTCTCATTATATTTTAAAGTGTTACTAGATTCTAAACCCGTGAGCCCGCACGAGAATTTTTTTTTTATCAATTTTTTTTAATATAATTTGTGTTTATTTTTTTCTTTAGATATAATTTTTTATATATTTAATTTTTAATATGAGACACATAATTATTTTGGTGTTTATATATAATTTGTTTTTTCTAAACCGCCTTAGAAAAGTAGTTCAATATGAAAAGTAACAGGAGTTCATTATGTTGACATCTTTTTCTAATCTGCCCTAGAATGGGGGTAAGTTTTAATTATTTTTCTGGTGTTTAGTTTTATTTTTTCGACAAAATATATTTGTGGATGTAAAAGTTTGAGATGTGTTAAAAATTTTATTTTTGGTATAAAATATATAGTTTTCTAAAATTTTAATCCATGAGGGCATGCGATAATTTTGTTTTTGTTTGTAACTGTTGATGAAATCTCATAAAATCTACATTAAATTCAAAATTTAAGATTATCTTTCAATGCAAATTGTTAATTTTGAATAAATATCATTAAAAAAATCTGATTATTAAAATATTTGGAATAATCTAAATTCAAAAATTCAAAATAACTAATATTATTTTCAAAAAAAATAATAATAATAATTTAAATTATTTTTGTAATATGTAATTTATAATAATCAATTTTATTTATAATTTTAAATATTTAATTTTTGGCATAGTCTGACTTTTTCTAATTATAAATTAAAATTAATATATATATATAATCGGATTAATTAATTAAATTATTTTTAATTGAACCAAATATAATTATTTTTTTAATTTAACCAAAAATATATGTAGATTTTTGATAACAGCTTCTACTACACGTTTCAAGTTGCTAAACAACTTTTTGATAACGTTTGAGTATCACTAGCAGATGAACATCTTCTTAAAAATAGAGAGAGAGATTGCCTCTACTACACGTTTCAAGTTGCTAACAAGCTTTTTTTATAACGTTTGAGTATCATCAGCAGTAGAAGAATCGTTTTAGAAAACCGTTTGAAAACGTTTATTTACTCGTGATTAAAGATCTGATTGAAGTAATAAAACAAAATCAGATCTTCTTAGAGTTAAGATTGTAGGACCATAAATTCGCACAATAGACAGGATGAGATTTAATCACGATTATATAAATAAACAGTAAGGAACAGACGATTCATAAAACGATAAAGCAGTAAATAAATCTAAGGAGGCGAGATGAATCTCTTTCCTTAACTCAAAGAATCTTCCGTAGTGCGACGAATTATAATAGATCCATGAGTCCCAGGATACAACCAAAGGAATCTGTATCATCTACACTTGATATCAGATCTGTCGAACATTATAACTACGATACTCTCGAATAAAGATTTACTCTAAGCTGTAGAGAATTGAAGGAACTTTTTTTTTTGTAAGTGTGTTTTCTGTGTGTGATTGGATACCTTTCTCTCAAGAGAGGCGATCCTATATATAGGAGAAGACCATAGAGGAAATTATTTACAACTAGCGATGTGAGACTTTTTACATGTCCCTCACTTTTTTTTTTTTAAGGTTTTTCCTTTTCTTAAGGTTTTTTTTTTTTAAGGCTTTTATTTTTTTGTAGGTTTTTCTTTTTTTTAAAGGTTTTCCTTTTCTTTTTATTATTTTTTTGTGGATGTAAAAGTTTGAGATGTGTTAAAAAAATTATTTTTGGTATAAAATATATAGTTTTCTAAAATTTTAATCCATGAGGGCATGCGATAATTTTGTTTTTGTTTGTAACTGTTGATGAAATCTCATAAAATCTACATTAAATTCAAAATTTAAGATTATCTTTCAATGCAAATTGTTAATTTTGAATATGTATCATTAAAAAAAAATCTGATTATTAAAATATTTGGAATAATCTAAATTCAAAAATTCAAAATAACTAATATTATTTTCAGAAAAAAAAATAATAATAATTTAAATTATTTTTGTAATATGTAATTTATAATAATCAATTTTATCTATAATTTTAAATATTTAATTTTTGGCATAGTCTGACTTTTTCTAATTATAAATGAAAATTAATATATATATATAATCGGATTAATTAATTAAATTATTTTTAATTGAACCAAATATAATTATTTTTTAATTTAACCAAAAATATATGTTTGGTAACAAGAATATAATGAAGGGAATAATAGTTATCTAATATAGGAATAAACTAAAATTGAAAATTTTCCTGTTTGGACACAAAAAAGTGTCTCTGTTTTACAAGATTAGAAATTAAAATAACCGAAAAAGTGTCTCTGTTTCATGAGGAGCAGGGAGGTTTTCACCTATTTCTCTATCACACAAATCCTACGCACGAGCAACACAGTGGCAGACAAGTTAGCACGAGGTGCTCGAGTCTACCCATCGGAAGTCACTTATGTAAACTCGATACCCCCGATTTGGTTCACCGAAATAGGGCTAGGTATCAAGGCTGTTGACAAAAAAAAAAAAGAAATTAAAATAACCGAATCCATAAACTATAAATACCTAATTTTTTAAGGGGGAAATGCTGAAAATAACCTAAAATTTGGTTTTTTCATCAAAACTAGACTCCTTATTTGAGTTAAAGCAAAAGTAACATGCAGGGGTAGTGAAATTACAGTTACCTCCTCAATGACTAAACAAAAACCCAGTACGTGTTTTTATGATTATAACCCTAAAACGCAGGTAGACTTCATATAAAAGTCTCTCATGAAGTCTGTTTTGTAATTAAATTTTATATTTAAATAATAATAAAAAATGTTATGTTATAAAATTATGAGGTTTTAAAATTTTATTATACTAAGTTATGATGTTTTAAAAATCAAAAATTCATAAAATTTGATCAGATTAACCAAGAAAATAATTTATAAGTTATAGTTGAATTATGAGTAGACTTAACCAAAATCTATTGAAAGAAATTTACCTAACCAAAATTGAACCAAAGTATTTAACCTAACCATTGCAATTTTACGGACTTATAAATTCTGTTTTTTCACCGACAAAATATTTAGTTCGGTAAAAAAGGAGAAAAAACCTAGCGGCGATTGGCGATTTCATCTTTCTCTTGCTCGCCGGCGTATTTTCCGCTGCCTAACTCCGGTAAGCCGTCGTCTCCTTCTCCTCTCTTCGTCGTTCCTCCTTCCTCTCCTACTCCTCCCGTCGTTCTTTCTTAGTCGTCTATTGCGTTTACAAAATTAGGGTTTTTTCAGATCTGTCGCCGCGGCGGTTTGCCTCTTCTGGATTACTTCCTCCGCGAAACGGTAGGCCTTCGTTCCTCTCTTTCACCTCTATAGCAAGTATCGCCGGAAATTTCGTTCACTTATTGGGTTCACTCTTTCAGATCTGTTGCGGCCTCCGATTTCTACTTCGTCGCAGCCAAGTTTTCTGTTTCCTTCGCCGCGATAAGGTAACCCCTTCGTCCTCCGTCTTTCAGTTGTTTTTCGTGTTCCTTTATCTAAAAATTGGGTTTTTTAATATATGTTGCCGTCGCCGTATATTCGACCTTGCCGGCGGATCTCTCGTTCGCAGCCGTCGACGCTATCTGTCGTAGGACTTTTGGTAAACTTCGTCTGACACGTAAGGACTTCTTCGTAGACTTCTTTCAAAACTATGTAGACTTCATTGGTAGACTTCTTATTCAAACTGGTGGCCATTCGTAGACTTCTTTCAAAATCATGTAGACTTCTTTCAAAATTATGTAGACTTCATTAGTAGACTTCTTTAAAAATTCGGTAGACTTCTTTAGTAGACTTCTTATTCAAACATGGTGGCCATTCGTAGACTTTCTTCAAGATTATGTAGACTTCATTAGTATACTTCTTCGTATGCACTAGTTAGCCTCTTCTTATTCAGAACTATTTAATTTTATGGACGTTTTGTTAATGCTTATCTACTGTTTTGAAGTTATATCCTATCAGAGAATGGATGCCCTAGAATTCCCACGTCGGTGGTACACTAAAGGCCATGAGCCCATGGCCTTGAAGAGCATAGGCTACTACGCTGATAACACACGGTTGATTCTTGCACTCCACAGAGCACTGCAAAAAGATGAAGTTTGGGATGAGCTCTATGAGTCAAAATTGGGTGTTATTTTAAAGCTCGGCAGACTTGAGTTTTGCTGGGCATCGAGGCTGGTTCACTATATGCTCTCTTTTCAGTTAGTCTGCAAGAAGAATTACGAGATTTGGAGTCTAGTTCGTGAAAACCCAGTGAGATTTTCATTGCTTGAGTTTGAGCATCTTACAGGACTGAATTGCGAGTACGTAGAGGATCTAACATGTCCAAAGGTTGATGTTATAGATGAGATGCGTGAATTCTAGGAGAAAATGTGAGTGGTTGAAGATATTGGTCCAAGCACTGATAATATAATAGATGCATGTTCGAATTGTTCGGCATGGTCTAGGGAGGATAGGTTGAGGTTGGGATATCTAGGCATCTACGCTGGCTTCATTGTAGCCGTAAAGAGCAGTACACCTACACATGTTGAAATGGTTAGACTAGTGATGGATTTAGAAGCTTTTTAAAACTATCCTTGGGGGAGGGTAGCATTTAAGAATCTGATAGGGTCTGTGAAAGAGAAAGTGGATATCAACAAGATTATCACCCTCGAAGGGTTTGTGCATGTTCTCCAAGTGTGGATCTACTATGCTCTACCTGATTTTGTTTATGAGTATGCTTTCCCATTGCCTAATAACCCAACTCCACCGCTGCTGGCTTACAAAGGATCAAGAGGGCGAAAATATGTCAAAGAGATTATGCTAAAACAGGTAATATTTTTTTGTCTAATTAGTCTAACACTATACGTTTTGTTTTTATCATTGTCATTTATGTGATACATTAGTCTAACACTATAGTTTTTATTTTTCATAGACCCGCGTACAGAATTGCTTTGTCAAGACATTTGAGGAGATGTTTCCGAAATGGGATGACGACGAAGAAGATGTAAAGGTTGATAACATTTTGAAAGCCATGTTTGGCCAGTTTGGTAATGATTCGTGGAGGTGGAGTAAAGTTCATTGGCCTGAAACGGGCGTTAAAAATGTCTCACCCCGCGTGAAGTCAGAGGATACGGGGGACCTCAAAAGGAGCTTAGTATCAGAACAAGAAAGCCGTAAGAGGTCTCGTTCAGAGTCCGCCTCTTGTATGGATGAGGATGGGTCGGCTCTGGTGGACACAATGAAAGCTCACATCAACCAATGCTTTGAAGACCTCTCTACCAAGATGGTTGCTGGCTTCAGTGGCTGTGAAAAAGAGATCAAAGTCTTACGCAAGAAGGTAGAAGCAGTTGAGCGAATCATAGATGCGGTGAAATGTGACATGAATTTGAAGGTTTTAGATGACCAGCCGGTCAAATCCAACGAAGATTCCAACCCTGCCAACTCCAGCGATGTTAAAGATGGCGCCATCATTCCAGAAGTGAGGGTTAGTTCCAAACCCCCTCCCAAATCTATGATGAATACAAGGGCAAGATCGAAAAAGAAGAAATCTAAATGAACTTTGATTTCACCTTAATGTTATTTGTGTAGAAGTTGTTTTCATTTGAATTTATTACAATACGTTTTCATTTGAATTTGAATTTATTACATATATTAACAATTTGCACCTAAAAATGCAGAGTCATGTGTTTATGTTATTTGTGTAGAAGGTGTGCAATATGTTTTCATTTGAATTTATTACATATATTAACAATTTGCACCTAAAAAATGCAGAGTGATGTGTTTAGAGATGATGGTGATAAAGATAGCAAACATGAGTTTCAGAGTGAGAGTGTCAATGGTGACATGGTACCATCTGTTGAGCTGATAGATGATATACTCATATATTGCATGTTTTAGCATGTATTTCATTTAGAGTTTTGTGTAATTCGCATGCATGATCATGGTCTTGTCTTGCATTTAGGTCTCATTTAGAGTAATAGGTATTTGTATTAGGTCTTAGTGAGTTTTGCATACATTTGGAGTGTTTCTAGGTGTCTTGGAGACAATTGATGATGTTTGGAGTTATGGAGCATAAGAGGAATGCAAAGCCCATCCGAGACGCCAAAAATATATAGATGTACGAAGGCCCTCCGTCATGAATCAGCCTCAACGGTCTTCATAGTAGTTGTAGAGGAGTGCGTCATCTATCTACAAGAGTTAGATTCAGGCCATTTGGACATTTGGTTAAGGAGTTATCGAGGATTTACTGAAGACATCTCTGCCCGACCGAGGAGCTTTCTCTTGTCTCCCTAAAAACTCCTTAGCATCGACCCAGCTCTTCCCACAGGTCGATGTTGATGCTGGATGTAACATCAGGGCCTTAGAATCGACCCATCTCCCCTTCACATCGACCAACACATCGATGCTCATCTTCAGGGCGTTTACATCGACCCAGCTCCTTCCCACCGGGCGATGCAGCCCAAGTGACTCAAATATTAGGCCAAATGAAGACCATCCCGTGCCCAGTTTAATCTGAAGTCTTCATGAAGGTGGTAGCCAAGTGAGTTAACTGACTACAGGAGGTGGTTTCGGGTCATTCGGATATATGGTTCGTTAGATATGGCCACTTTACTGAGAGTATATATGTCTGAACGAAGCCACCCGACATGCCTGAAAGACATGGCTGGTAGAATGGTCTCCAATCGGATTTAGCCTCGGTGGCCTTCACAAAAGTTGTATCCATGTATATTAGTTGTCTACAGGAGGTGGTTTGAGGCCATTCGGACATGTATCCCAGGAGATATCACGGTTTTAGGGAAGGTTCTACACAAGACCGGATTTGACCCATTTCGACCGGGTCGGTACCTGGTTTGTCCCGGGTCGACCCGGTCCGCCCCTTTTCTCTATAAAACCCCTAAAAACCTAATTTTCATGTTAAGTTTTCTTCTTTCTAGAGTTGGGTTTTATCTTAAACTCTTCTTATGGTTTTGAGAGGGATTTTGATTGTTCTTCATACAAATGTCACTCTAGAGAAGATTTCTTCACCCTTATCTTTATATTAATGCATCTTCTTTATTTTTATTTCTTCTTCTTTTATGTTCTTCATATTTAGGCATTAGGCCCCTTTTGTTGGATCTTAGATTTAGCTTGATTTAGATGGTTTGATGGTTGATTGTTGATGCTTAGGACTAGATAAACATTTGTTCTCATGTTATGAAGGATCTTAATGCTAGGATTGAATTGAAAACTCATTTTCTAGAACTTAAACATTTCATGCACATAAGGTGTTCGATGAAATGTCTAGAAAACTTCTAAGCATGCTTTTCATTCTAAGTGATCGGTGGATGATGACTTTAGGATGAATTGTTGACTAAAATGAACTTGTGGTAAACTATGAATTATCTAACTGATCGGTGGATGCTGACTTTAGATGATTCATACAATGATTAGTGTCATGGAAGTGAACTAATCTACTTGAAAGTGTTCTATGTCATAAGAATAAATGTGCATTGAATGTTTAGGCATCGTTAGTCAATTGTCTTGATGGTTAGATGATGATGATTTAGGTTGACTCTTGTTAGGTCCTTAACTTAGGTTGACCTTAAAGCTAATTTTGGATTGAGAGATCAAAGCTAGAGCTTAAGCATTTCACGCCCGATAGGTGTTCGATGAAATGCTGGAACCAAAATTTTTGTGAGCTTTTCATGCCTAGCCAACGAGAGTTGATGTCTAGGGTGATTAGTGAACTAATTGGGATTGGATTTTAATGCTTTTTAATCATCTTATCACAAATGATGGTTTGTTCTTGATTTGGTGATTAACAAAGTGATTAGTGCCACGATGGTGGATTAATCATAATTGTGAATCCCATGTTCTAGGATAGTGTTTAATGCTTCCGAATGATTCATTGTTTGATTGTTACCCATCTCATTGATAGTTTAGTTCATGATCCACATTTCTATCTTTGTTTTCCTTCTTGCATTTGTTTTCTTTAGTTTAAAAACATAAAAACCCAAAAACATTTGCTCTAGATTAGGAAGATTCATGTATTCTTAGTGCTTCAATCTTAACCTCCGTGGTTCGATATCTCAAATACTACAATGACATGAGTGGGATTTGAGTAATTGATTAGTAAAAATCCTACTATCAATAGACAAAAACAACTGGGACATTGATTTTGATGCGATTCAAGAGGCGAAAGACAACCAAAGCAGAGTAGCAGCTCAGGTTGTGGCCCGTGCAAAGAGTGACAGGCAAAGGAAACTGACTGGTACACAGAAGTCTCCGTTTCAAGGTAATAGCAACGCAAAGGGGATCATTCCAAACCATAGAATGCAAGGTTGTGGATATGATCCCTTTGATGTGAAAGGTGTTAGCCATAAGCTGAAAGTGCTAGTGGATTTCCTAAAGCTTGACCCGTAAGTTACTATTTCACTATAAGATATTTGTGTTATTTGTGTTTTTAAACCTGTTTGACAACACAAATGTCAGTTTTCCAGCAAATACAAGAACCCGAAAAAATGGACTTCAGGCCACTGGTATTGGATTCTCCGGACGCCAAAGGAATGGTTAGTAGACTCGGTAAGTCATTTCATCTTCACTAGCAGCGAAAATTTCACTAGTAGACTTCACTAGTAGAAATCACTAGTAGGTTTCACTAGCAGACTTCACTAGCAGATAAATTTAACATTGATTATCTCTTAACTGCAGCACATGGAAGCTGCGATTAACCTTCTGAGGCTTCGACAGCCGAAGCATCCAGAGTGGTTTAGGTCAGAACGGATTTGCTTCCTTGATTCCTTGTTTGCAACGATGTGGAGGTCCAAGTTCGTGAAGATTGAATCTTCTCCGCCGAATGAGGATGGTTCGGGCAAGAGACTACCTAATGGTTCATATCAGTACTACACCGGTGAAGCACCAACTTACTGCCGAAATGATAATACGTGGGCATATGATGTTGATCATCTGTACTCAATGTTGCACGTAAGAGGCGATCATTGGGTAGCTATGTGGGTAGACATTCCAAAGAGACACATAACCATCTGAGATAGTCATGTTAAGTCTCGGCATGCCACAGACGCAGATATTGTAGCGGCAGTGAAACCTATATCCGTTTTGGTGCCTTACATTCTTCGTGAGTGTGCTCCCAAGGAAGAGAAGCATAATTTCTCTTACGATACATTCACTCATGAGCGAATGCAAGACTCGACAATACCTCAAAACAAGAAAAGGGGTGACTGTGGAGTGTATTGTCAGAAGTACATTGAATGTCATGTCTTAGGAATGGCATTTCCTTCCTACTAGCGTGATTCCAACATCAGAGCTATCAGGAATAAGCTAGCGGCGGAAATCTTTGACGAGACTAACTACAATGGCACCGATAAATTTGAGTACCCATTCTTGGAAGATCCTTATGAAGGGGTTTAGGGTTTAAACTATGTAAGTTTCTTTTTTAGATTCTCCCACTTTTGGATTCTTACATGATTTTTGGATGTAAGAAAAAGCCATTTATGTTTTGGCTTCTATTGGGGGATATTTCGGTGTAACAAGTGATAGGGTTTAAAATTTTTGTAACCTATCACTGTTAGGTAGACAAGAAACTGTAACGTACCTATGGTCTAATTGTAGCTTCTGTCGTTTAAATATTATAATTATTAAGTAGACTTCTGATTAAGTAGAAAATGTTAAGGAAAACAGAGACAATGGCATTGCATTTCTGCATAACCAGAGACAAACAGAGACAATGTTAAAGAAAAAAGAGACAATGGCATTGCATTTCTACAACATGCATTCTACAAAGCTCCATCAAGCTCCGAACTTGTCTATCATTTGTGACATGCATAGGAGAGGTATCCGGATCCATCTTTTGGAGAATTTTTTCCGATAAAGAATAGGTTAAAACCGCAAATTCAGTCTTGTCCATATCATAATCACCTTGTGCCATCTCAACGAGTTCCTCATGCGTACAACCATCACTCAAAAAGAACATCCTTCCTCCCTTGACTTTATCAACCGCAAACTCCCACGTCGAGTCTTTAAACATCCATTCTCCGTAAACAACAGGTAGGTTAACCATTTCCTGTAAGAAAAACAAGAACAAACCCCATTAGCATTTGTGATTACAAATTCAATGAAATAGTACGTAGTAGACTTCTACCGAAAGTCTTCTATTATGAGCTTAATGTCTAGTCAATCAAAAAAATTAATTCACTCAATCTTATCGATTTAAAACACACCAGACTCATACAACAGTAAAAGCACAAGTAAAAATACATATTAGAACAAAAAAGGTCAAAGATTCGTTATAAATATGCTCTAAATGAGTTTTAAAAAAATGTTATACAGTAGACTTCTATGAGAAGTTGACAAAGAAGATTTCATTTGAAGTCTACATAAATTCTTAGAAGTCTGCGTGTGAAGTCTACTGTGGAACAAGTTATTTTTGCATTTGACTAAACTGTTGACTTTATAAAAGTAGACTTCTCATGAAGTATGCGGAAAAAATAGGTTAATTTTCCATTTGACCAGAATCTCATCAGTGTTTGACTTTTAAAATAGACTTCATTGAAGTCTACGATGTTAAAGAAGACTTTTAATGAAGTCTACGTCGTTAGAGAAGACTTCAGACTGAAGTCTACTGAAAATGGGTCACTTTTGCAATTCAAATACTGAAAGTAGACTTCGTTTGAAGTCTACGAAAAATAAGGTTAGTTTTGAGTTTGATCAAAATTTTGAATGATATTTCTGGCAGACTTCGTTGGAAGTCTACTACATTTTTTCATTTCTACAGACTTCATTTCGAAGTCTACTCAAAAAACAAATTTTTGGACAACATTTTAATCCTGAGTCAAACGCACAAATGACCTCGTTAAAAAGTCAAAATCTGGTCAAATGTAAAACTGACTTACGGAGACTTCTACCGAAGTCTACGTTGAGAAGACTTCATTAGAAGTATGCCCTATAAAAATCTAAAGTTTAGTCAAATGCAAAACTAACCTTGCTTTAGAGTAGACATCACATGAAGTATGCGGTTAATTTTTTTCTTTTCAAAGGATAAGAGTATACTTCAGATGAAGTCTATTTAAAAAAACCAAGAAAATAGTCAATTGTAAAACTAACCTAAGGTTGACTGGGAGACTTCATATTAAGTCTACAGATAACCAGTAGACTTCTTATGAAGTCTCCTTTCGCGATGCAGATCTGTAAATTAGGTAAAATGAAGTGGATAAGTTACCTTATATCAGTTTGGAGTTCGGTTAAAGCCTCCTTAAGCGCCCAGAACTTTCAATTCCACGAGATAGCAAACAAGCGGTCGTGGTTATGCGAAAATCACCGAAATTGTAAAATCCATGAAGTGGAAATTTTGAAAAACATGA
This sequence comes from Eutrema japonicum, assembly GCA_030161315.1. Lineage (NCBI taxonomy): Eukaryota > Viridiplantae > Streptophyta > Magnoliopsida > Brassicales > Brassicaceae > Eutrema > Eutrema japonicum. The sequence goes on from BSQW01000005.1 coordinate 41,084,374, forward strand.
ATTAGAAAGTTGTGAAAATAAATTAGAAGAGGAAATGAAAAGTTATGAGGTTATGAGATCCATTATTATGTTATTGAGGCATACAAAAACGTATGAGAAGCATTTAGAGCTTCAAAGTTGGTTGGGGGTGGTTGGGGAATTGAAGAAGATGGCATTGTTGTAAATACCAAGTTGGTGGGGATGGTTTTGTCTTTTGATTATTCTCTGAAAAATCGAAAAAACCAAAATATAATGGCATTTTTGTGAATCTTTGTGGATATGAAGAATAAAAAAAAAGAGAAATTGGCAAATTATGAAATGATACAAAAAATAGGTTAATTTTGTGTTTGACCTCAAATTTTAGGTCAGTTTTGCAAGTACCCAATTTTTTATAACCGATCTAATATTTCGCTCAATCCTAGATATATAGCACATGCCACATGGCACATGCAATCCCGTACTTCCCCACCAGTAATTAACCTAAAGCACCAATCAACTAGTAATAAGTAACAATTAACTTAATATTCTAATCCCTCACTAATAATTAACACTTCACACACTTTCATCACAACATATAGGGATGTCCTTGTGAGGGGAAGAACATCATAATCGGAAAGATGCTTATGATTTGAAACACAACAAACATTTCTTCTTTCGGCTCTCTTTAAAGACTTTAAATTTTTGTGTTCTGCTTGTTTCGACAATGTTGGAAAGAAAAATGGGCCAAAAGTTTCACGCTTTTATGTTCCCATGGTTTGCTTTTGGTCATATGACTCCATACTTGCATCTAGCCAACAAGTTAGCTGAGAAAGGTCACAAAATCACTTTCTTGCTCCCCAAGAAAGCTCGTAAGCAACTTGAACATCTCAATCTGTTCCCAGACAGCATCATCTTTCACCCTATTACTATTCCTCATGTTGATGGTCTCCCTGCTGGCGCCGAGACCCCCTCGGATCTCCACGTCTCGTTGTGGAAGTTCTTGTCGGCAGCAATGGATCTCACACGCGATCAGATGGAAGCCGCGGTTCGTGCCTTGAGACCGGACCTGATCTTGTTCGACATTGCTCATTGGGTTCCGGATATGGCTAAAGAGCATGTAGTCAAGACTTTGATGTACAACGTGATATCAGCTAGCTCTATAGCTCATGACCTTGTCTCTGGTGGTGAGCTAGGAGTTCCTCCTCCTGGTTATCCTTCATCAAAGGTGTTGTACCGCGCACACGATGCTCACGCCTTATCGTCCTTCTCCACCTACTAAAAGAGGTTTTATTATCGGGTCACCACAGGTCTTATGAATTGTGATTTCATTTCGATTAGGACATGCGAAGAAATTGAAGGTAAATTCTGCGACTATATCGAGCGTCAATACCAGAAGAAAGTTCTACTGACGGGTCCAATGCTTCCTGAGCCAGACAAGAGTAAACCACTTGAAGATCGATGGAGTGATTGGCTGAGCGGGTTTGGAAAGGGCTCTGTAGTGTTCTGTGCATTGGGAAGTCAAATCACTCTGGAGAAAGACCAATTCCAAGAACTCTGTTTAGGAATGGAGCTCACTAGCTTACCGTTTCTTGTGGCAGTTACACCACCAAAAGGCGCAAAGACGATTCAAGAAGCGTTACCAAAAGGATTCGAGGAGAGGGTGAAGGGACGTGGAGTCGTTTGGGGAGAATGGGTGCAGCAACCATTGATATTGGCTCATCCATCAGTAGGTTGCTTTGTGAGCCACTGCGGGTTTGGGTCAATGTGGGAGTCTCAGCACGAGATTGCTGACTGAGGAACTAGAGGTTTCGGTTGAAGTGCAAAGAGAAGAAACAGGATGGTTCTCCAAGGAGAGCTTGAATGTTGCAATCACCTCTGTGATGGACAAAGATAGTGAGATGGGGAATCTGGTGAGGCGAAACCACTCCAAATTGAAGGAGGTTGTGGTTAGTCCTGGATTATTAACCGGTTACGCAGACAAATTTTTTGACACTTTGGAGAATCTACTCAACGATACAAATCTTGAATGAAGTACGTAACAGCTGTTTCAAATAAGGCAATAATAAAGTAGACCACGAAGTAGTTGTCTTTGTTCAATTTTTCTTTTCTTTTCATCAACTCGTTTGCAATAATGTTCTCATTGACTCCTTTAAATACATTTCCATCTTGAGATATGGTTAGGCTGTTGGGCTGCCACTGATGCTTTAACACAACCCATGAAATGGCCAATATTTCTACCAAATTTCAGAAGATGCCAGTTTAAACTCTGTGATTCAGGCTAATACTTTGTTAGAATCGTGTTACACGTGAAGGACATTTTCAATCTTACTTGGTCCTAGGAGGTCCAGCATGGCCACATTCAAGAATTGTAGAGGAGGCTGGAGCCTAGACTATTCCAACTAGTTTGTTTTAACTATGCTCTGTTTTTTTTTTAGTTTTGGCTGTGTTTAGTTTTTGAACTCTGTTACAATTTCTGTTTCAATAATTTTTTTGAAGAAAAACACACACACACACACAAACTACAACATTTTTAGTCATGTCTTTAAAAAAAAAACATTTTTAGTTATATATATAGTTGTAAAAACCAGTTAATAATGCTTTTTTTCCCTCTCCCTGCTCTGGTTCTTTTTTTCAATGGTTGTTGGTTCTAGTTTGGTTCTTGTTTGATCTGATTTTTGTAAGTCTCTTTAATTTAATGAAGGCCTTTTAACAAAAAAAACCACTTAATAACACTAAAACAAAAAGAGAAATACCAATGGATAGCCTTCAATAATCTCAAAATTAGTTTTTTGGTTTGTCCACTATTTATCATTACTGTTGTTAAAAGAAATGACAATTTCGCCCCTATGCAATTTTTTTTTACAATAACCTGCATTGCATTCTCATCCATAAACGGTTAATTGTTATCTGCATATTTGTTATCCTAATATATGTATTATCGTGATACGTATATTATCCAATAACAATAACATGGTTATCTGTGATTACGAACTTTTAAACCAAATCTATATGTTTTCAGTTTTGGGTTCATAGTTTAGGTAATAAGGTTTGGGGGTTTAGGGTTTATTTCTTAGGGTTTAGGGTTTTTGGTAAATGGTTTAGGGGTTATAGTAAATGGTTTAGGGTTTGGTGAATATGATACCTTTAGGTATCATTGATAGTTTATTTATAAATTATCGTGATACTTATATTATCCAATAACAATAACATGGTTATCTGTAATTCTGAACATTTAAACCAAATCTATTTGGTTTCAGTTTAGGGTTCAATGTTTAGGGAATAAAGTTTGGGGGGGTTAGGATTTAGAGTTTAGGGGTTAGGGTTTATATTTTAGGATCTAGGGTATATAGTATATGGTTTATAATTTAGAGTTTTGGGTTTAAGTACATTTAGAGGTGTCATTGATAGTTTATTTATGCATTATCGTGATAGTTATATTATCAAATAACAATAACCTGGTTTTCATATCGTTTCTGTCAAAACGTTAACGTCATTGGTAGATAAACTTAATAACAGGATAACAAAGTTAAAACTATTAATTGATTATCTAATTATATCTAGGAGTATTTTCGTCCAAATCAGCACAGTACTTTTTCTAAAACTAATTTTAAGTTATTGATATATAGCTATTTACTTAATTTTTTAGTTATATGAGGCTATCTATTATAATCACCCAAACAAAAAACATTTTTAGTTATACATGCATTGGCGCGTTAACCAAAGAAGTGAACTACTGCTCAAGTAAGGTCAAACGACAGTCAACATGCACTCTGAAAAATCACATGGGAAATGCGATTCCTCATAAATTCCACAGTAATTCACTAACTTAGAACTAATTCCTCACTAATAATCTCGCTTAACTTCAATCACCTTTCGCTAATTCCCCATTAAGGATTACAATTAACGTAAAAATAACCCTTCACATACACCGTCTCCAAGATACATAAAAGGGTGTCCTTGGGAGGAAAGGAACATCTACATCACTGAACTTTTAAGCAAAGAGAAGAAGATCAAAAACACCAAACGCTTTTTCTAACTTGAAAGCCAAAATAAAACTTCTTCTTTTTGCTTATCTATTGTAGACAACAAAAAAATCTTGTGTTTCGATAATTTGGGAAACGAAAATGGGATCAAACTTTCATGCTTTCATGTTTCCATGGTTTGATTTTGGTCATATGACTCCATACTTGCGTCTAGCCAACAAGTTAGCTTAGAAAAGTCACAGAGTCACTTTCTTGCTCCCCAAGAAAGCTCATAAGAAACTTGAAGATCTCAATTTCTTCCCAGACCGCATCGTCTTTCACCCTCTTACTGTCCCTCCTGTTGATGGTCTTCCAAAAGGCACAGAGACAACCTCTGATCTCCCGATCATGTTTGAGCATCTCCTAATCAAAGCCATGGATCTCACACGCAATCAGGTTGAATATGTGGTTTGCGCTTTGAAACCAGACTTGATCTTTTTCGATTTTGCTTCTTGGGTTCCAGAAATGGCTAAAGAACATAGAGTCAAGAGCGTGAGTTACATCGTGTCATCAGCATCAGTCTTTATGGCTCATAGACTTGTCCCATGTGGTGGATCAGTTGTTCCACCACCTGGTTATCCTTCATCAAAGGTGATGTTCCGTAGATCCGACACTCAAGCTTTAATCTACTCACATTTTAGGAAGGGTTATGACCGGATCAAAGAAGGTCTTGTGAACTGCGATGTCATTTCAATAAGGACATGCAAAGAAGTCGAAGGTAAATTCTGCGACTATATCGAATGTCAATTCCAGAGAAAAGTTCTCTTGACGGTTCCAATGCTCCATGAGTCGGACAAGATTATAACACTAGATGATCCATATTATCCCTGGCTGAGCCAGTTTGAACCCGGCTCCGTAATATATTGTTCTCTAGGAAGCCTAATCACTCTAGAGAAGGATCAATATCAAGAACTATGCTTAGCAATGGAGCTTACAGGTTTACCGTTTGTTATCTCGGTAAAGCCACCGAGAGGATCTACGATTCAAGAATCTTTACCTGAAGGGTTCAGCGAGCGGGTTAAGAGCCGTGGAGTTGTGGGGCAGTGTATGGATGCAGCAGACGCTGAGAGTGGCTCACCCGTCAGTAAGCTGCTTTGTGAACCATTGATATTGGCTCATCCATCCATAGGCTGCTTTGTGAACCACTGCGGATTCGAATCAATGTGGGAGTCTCTGGTGAGTGATTGCCAAATAGTCTTGCTTCCGTATTTGGATTATCAAGTTCTCAACTCTAGATTTATGACGGAGGAACTCGAGGTTTCGGTGGAAGTGAAAAGAGAAGGAGAATCGGGAGATTTCTCGAAGGAGAGCTTAAGCAATGCGATCGTGTCTGTGATGGACAAAGATAGCGAGTTAAGGAATCTGTTGAGGAGGAATCATACCAAATTGAAGGAGATTCTGGTTAGTCGTGGATTATTGACCGGTTACACCGATAAGTTTGTAGAATCATTGCAGAATTTAGTTCATGTTGCAAAATCTTGAATGAAAAGACTTGTTGTAATCAATAAGGTAATATCAAAAAGGTAGACCATGAAGTAGTTGTGGGTTTCTTTTATTGTTCAACAATGCAATTCTTGATTCTAATTCTCTTATATTCATATTAGATTAGGTCCCGCGTAATACGCGGATAATATACAAAATATTTAGATTTTAAAATTGATAAACTGCATAATTATGATTTGTATAGTGAGATTCTAAATTAAAACCCGTAAAATAATAAATTTATGTTTTAATGTAATAATTCAGGTTTAAAGAATTATCAAGCACACGATAACAAATATTATTTTTCTAATTTTATATATTATGAATCTTATATAGATTTAATAGTTACATTTTTTATATGTCGTCATTTATTTTTACGATTTTATTAGTTTTCAATTATTACGTTGACACATGTCACGATCTAAATTAACGATAACACATGTCACGATCTCGTGAGTTATAATTAGCTTACGTGTCACGCTCACATTGACCGATTAACAAGATCTCGTGAGTTATAATTCAGCTTTATATAATAAGATAACCATTAACAAGAAATGAAGAAAAATCATTAGTTTTTCACACAAACTGTATTAGTGAATTACTTTAATTACAGATTGTAAATATATTCAGACAACGAGAAACCGATCAAACGAAGATAAAACAGAGACAATATTGAATGTTGGAAACATTTCTGTGTCGAAACAGAATCAGACCCATGAGGTTGAAGAAGATCCATGTCCATTGCTAACCAAACAAGCGTAAAACTCATCGAAGGCCACCACTTGATCATCGTGGCCCTCTTCACAAGAACCAAGATTAGAATTATCCACAGGGGAATCTTGATTGGTGAACAGAGCAAGCTGATTCCTCGATCTCTTCAGCTCATCTTGTAGAAACTGCACTTGATATTCTAACTTTGCCTTATCGGAGAGAGCTGCTTCGAGCTTGGACTGAAGATTGTAGTGTTGGGGCTCTAGAGACTGAGTCTTGGACCTGGCTCGCTTGTTCTGAAACCAGACTGCGACTTGTCTTTGAGGTAGACCTAGCATGTTCGACAGTTGAAGCTTGAGATCTGGCTCGAGTTTCTTGTTCAACGTGAAGCATTTCTCCAATTGTCTAACTTGCTCTTGTGTTAGCCTCTTTTTCTTGTTTCTGCTCTGACTCTGAGAATTCTCCATTTTTCTTTTTCTTTTTTTTTGCTTTCTTGTGCTATGTACAACGTTGTGGGTACGGGTATATAATTAATATATATAGGCATACACTAACATTTAAACATTGAAGGTGTTCTATGTAAACCACAAGCAAACAAAATAAACTCAAACAATTAGTATTCGTAACAAATTAGTAAGATTTATTTATTAGTTTATAAATTTAACATATTCTATACTAGTATACTAACTTATTAGTAGAAATTGAAAACCAATAATCTATCAAACAGACTATACAAAGACATAACTTATATAGTCAAAGTTGCTAAAGGATTGATAGAACAAAGGAATTCATAGTTGAATGATTTTTGAGTAAAAAGCAAATTTCTACATTTGAATTATCGAAGCAAACAATTTATGTAAAAGATCACGAAACGGATTTTAAAATTTGATCTGAAAAATAATGTGGTTTAATAAATTTTCTTAAACTAAAACCATTAAAAACGCAATTTAGTGTTTAAATTACAGGCGAAATAGATTCATCATGTACAACTTTCACACACACAAAAATGCAACAAAATAATAATTTCACCAATTATTGATTGTTCCAAAATGATAGTTGAAGATATTCTTAAATGATCATTATCATCTAAATTCCATGTATTAGTTAAATAGTTCATTCAACTCTAGTTATAAAAAAAACAAAAACAAAATAAGAAAAAAAAATTGGATATTGTTCCAAAAAAAAAAATTGAATAAAAAAGATTAACACGAAGATAGGAGGCGTTAATTTGGAAGGGGTCATTTAGGAATCAAAACTTTGGGGCCCAAAGGCCCAACTAACTGTTCTTTATGGGCCCACTGTAATATTCAAGAGAATGAATTGGGACTAAGAGAAAATAAATGTTGTGATTAATTAATTAAATAATTAGTTGATTAACAAATATTTTTCTCAAATACATGCATGTACTCACGTGGTCTGGTCGTATCGTACCCACTTAACTTTAATAACATTATCATCTAAACAAAATAATAAATAATTAATACTTTATTTTGTTCTTTTTGGGACAATGCATCTTTGTTTAACGACTTCTTTCATTTTCAGTTTGGAGTTTCAGTATCACTGTATCAGTTAAGTACTTTATATCCTTTTCAGATACGCCCTGTTGTGGACAACGATCTTTTACGGATTACGACCAGATATCTTGGGCCTTAAGGCCCTTAAATGATTCTGATGTGTCCAAGATAATGGGCAAATTCTTGCCCACCACTGTTATAATCTGTAAACTACTCTATAAATAATAACACCCCATATTAATATGTGTTAATGCGCCAAATCATTAATGCTTAAAGATGAGAAAACAGAGAAAAAAAGTTACCTCCTTTTACTGTTTCATAAAAAGTATCATTTTGACATATTTTATATTTTATTCGTTTTATATTAGTTATCGTTCTAGGTTATTTTACGTAAATTAAAAAAATAATTCAACTTTTTGTTTTACCCCTCATTAATGTATTATATACTATAATCACACTAATTAATAAGCTAAAAGAGTAGAGAGTAGGGATAAAAGTACAAATATTATCAAATATTTACATTGAAATTTTAAAACGACAACTAATATGAAACAAAATTTAAGCTCTAAAACGACAACTAATATGAAACAGAGGGAGTACATATTAATATGTGTTAATGCGCCAAGTCATTAATGCTTAAAGATAAGAAAATAGAGAGAAAAAATTACTCTCTTTCAATGTTTCGTAAAAAGTATTATTTTGACATATTTTACACATATTAAAAAATTATTAAAAGTTTCATATTAATCATTATTAATACACTAAATATTTTTTATTTCTCTGATTAATGCACTAAAACAATAAAGTTAAAATTGAATTTTTGTTTAAAATTATGCATTGAAAACATAAAACGACGCTCTTTATTGTGAAATGAAAATAAAACTTTAAAACGGCGCTCTTTATAAAACTGAGGGAGTAAATTACAAATATTAATGTGTAGTAAATGATAGAGGATTTTGAAAAACAATTAATATCTTTGGAAAATTTAAAGGAAACTTTCACTATCATATTATATTACCCAACAAAATGTGGTGGTTTTGGTTTTATTTTTTCAACATCAGATTCAAAAGCGTATATACAGATACAGTTGTACAAATATTAACCTCTCTATTGCCAATATTTGCTTGGCGTTAATCCAGCGCTAAGAATGGTAAAAAACAAAAAAAAAGCTATACTGAATTACTGCAATTTTTTAATAGCAGTAACTCTATCAATTCTACTACCGTCATTTACGATCTAAAGCCACTATTATTATTTTTACTATCCTTAACTCTATAGTTTCTATTACCGCCGTGATTTGTGTTTGTGTAGCATTCAGAGTCTAGCTTCAAAGTCTAAACAGAAATATAATTAATTTTTTTCAATTGAAAGTTTTGAGTATAACTTCTTTTAGTGATAGCCCCAAATCCACCTTTCTGGTTCTGCTGATTTGATGATTGCATTTTGGATTTTTTTTCATGAAATTCTAATGATCCTTACTTTCCTGCAAGTCCAATCGAGGGTGAAATCAAGGGACATGGCCTGATAATCATCCATTTTATAAGAGAAGCAACCACTATTGATTCTCTAATTGGTTATTTCTTCTTTCTTTTTAAACTGGCTGCCTGATTTGACAACAAAATAAATTGTTTAAGAAAACAAAAATGTGGATGATCTATATATTATTATTTAAAAAAATATTTTTGAAAATGAACTTTATTTTGTAAGTTATTACATGAAATGTTATTACAAATAAGAAAAGATAATTGAAATAGGAAATGATATAATTGTCTTTTAAAATTATTGATGAGAATATGAAAAGTATTTATTTCTCATTAAAGAGATTATTTACTATTTAGTTTCTTAATTATTATGATATTATTAAATAATAATCAATCTATACATATTCAAAAAAGATATATTAGAAATTTTGCAATATTTTTCACTATAATTATTATAAAATATTTTATTAATTTTATAAAGAGTTAGACACGAAAAAAATTATTTTTTAAAAGTTTGTGGACTGACCACAAAAATCATAGTTATTAACCGGTGTATATTAGAGTTATGTTTTCAAGATTATAGGTTTTTGCTGGTTAACCCGAATAATATTTTAGTTTATTGCAAAACGAGTTAAGTATATAAGTTAGTCCGAGTTGACAGTTCTATATATAATCATTAATTAAACATATTTTAGAATTTAAATAAAAACAATTTTAAAAAAATTTCAAAACAATTTTTAAACAAAAATTACTTCAGGATTGAATCATAGTTGTAATACAAATAGCGCTTTGAAGACTCAAGTTTTTTCATTATTTCTAAGGAATAAAAAATACAGTCAATTGTCGGATTCGAATTCTGTCCACTGATTAGAAATTAGTGGGCTTTTATCTTCGCAACAAAATTAGTGGAAATCGAGCCTTGTGGAAGAGATTTATCTTCGCAACAAGATCTACGAATTTGATCCATGAGAATTACCCGATAAGTCTTGGGAATTTATAATAAGACGTATATGATGTCCAACGTTTTATGATGTCCTAGCAAATTTAAAAGACGTATATTTTCATATATTATCCAAAATCACAAATAATAATAATAATATAAGAAAAATAACTTTAAAATTCATAAAACAACTCAACACTATAAACCGTTTATAAAAAAAATAAAATTACATTGTTGAAATATGGCTCTATTTTGCATTTTGGCCTGTAAAATCATTCATCAAATTCATATAGTCAAGTTTTCTAACCATATTTATTAAAGAAAAACCCACAAATATTGCTAAAACATCATACATATTGCTATTATAAAAAAGGTATATAGTTTTTTTTTATATAAAAACATTGATAAAAAATCTAACTAAGAAATGCTTCCCAAATAAGATGCCATAATCGGTGGTTTCATTAGCTTATGATATGGACTGGGCTTGGATACCTCTCTTCAGATTTCTTTCATATCACTGATTCACGAATATTTTAATTTACACTTGCATGTCTGCTCGAAACTATTTCTGTAACTTTTATTAAAAATAAATTCAACATTTTTTTTTCATTCAGAGTTGACCTTATTACAATAAAGTGTAAAGAAAAGAAATAAAAAAACCTTATAAATAGAAAAGAGACGCTATACCATAATCAGAAATCAACTGTCAGTTGAGATTCAGTCTTGGCATGTCTGAGATAAAAACATTTTATCCTTTTAAAAGCTTCTTCGATCGAAGATGCATCGGCCGCAAACGTTATCCTCAGCCAGTTCTTTAGCCCCACTGCGGTACCTGCTCAGCCACATCCATCCACACCCAAAGAATCACACACAAAGAATAGATCAAAATTTAGATTGGTTGTGTAGTAATCTAAATTCACATAATAACAAAGTTTACAAAATAGATTATTTGGATAGTTAAAAAAATCCATTATTAGATATTGAAGCAATATCGTTACCGGGAAGAAGGATGACTGATTCTTCTCTAGCTAGCTTGAAACAGAAGTCGATATCATCGCTTACATCTTCGAGTAACGAGAGATTCAACTTAACCTGAATGAAATGCAGAAATCAAATTAAGAACATTTTTTTAGATGTGTGCATTATTTACAATTTCTCTATATACTCACCATCATTGCCATGAATCCTTCTGGTTGATGCGAGGAATCAATGCAAGGAAACTCCTTGATCCAGTCATAGCAAATATCAGAAGAGTTCTTCAACGAGGTCAACGTTTTCTTGAAGAATGATTCGTCCGTCTGTTCCAGAATCGAGGGAACTGCAGCCTAATGCAACACAATCAAGAACAATATAATATTGATGTCTTAAGATCATCAGAAACAAAAGAAGTTGATTTTGAATCTAACTAATATATATATATATACCTGAATAAATGTGGCTGGTCCACCAAGAATATCAAAGTACTTCTTAAACCGCTCGATGATCTGATCCAAATGAACAAGTTCAATCAGTAAATGATTTATTCAGGCTCTCTATATAATCGATTTTGAAAGAGATTGAAGCTTTTACTAACCTTTGGGTCTTTAAACGAGCCAGAAGGAAGGATCAGTGGTCACGAACCACCCGAGCCGCCAACCAGGAGCTATCCATCTCTTTGATAAAGATCCAAGAGTAAGCACCGGAACAATATATCCAAACACACCCATTGGCACAAACGGTTTGCTCCCGAAAGCAAGATGACCGTAAACTTCATCAGCAATCACAAGAAACCCGAGTTTTTTGGCCATTTCCGCAATCTAAACACACACACAAAAACACACACAAATTTGTATACATCAAATTCCAAACAACAAACAACATTGGTTCTGTTTACTCCTGTCAAACTTTAAAGCTAACCTTCATCAAATGCTGGTAACTATAGACATTCCCGCAAGGATTACCGGGGTTTATAACAACCAAAGCAACAGTGTTTTCGTCTGCAAGACTCTCGACAGCATCAAGATCGATCTCCCATCCGTTTTCTGGAAGAAGATCGAAGTAGCGAACCTCCAGATGTCTAAACTTAGCACAGAGTTCATAGATTGGGAAACCAGGTCTTGGAAGAAGTATATTGGCCCTAGGACGAGCCAACATTGCCAATGCTACATCAATTGCTTGCGTGCAGCCCGACGTGATGAACACATCGTCCTGCGATAGTTTGTACGGAAGATCACGCGACAGATACTCCGCGATTGCCCTGTTTTATTACACAAAAGTGTGAGACTTGATTTGCAAGTTAGTTTTATCCTGTTCTTATTCTATAGTTAAATACGGCAAACACTCCCTTGCAATCAAAATCTTCAAGACAAGTCATACTCATACACAAGAGATGTTTAACCCAAAAAATATAATTTGAAAATTGAATATTAGTACTTCAATTCAGTTTATGTCAGATTTAGATTTCAGTCATCATAAATGAGTACTTCAATTCAGTTTTGGTTTCTCCGTAGATGTATTAAATATGACGGTGGTCACGTCACGGGGTCGTTAAACAAAATACAAAAAAAGACAGAGATAAAGAGTGAGATGGGGAAAAGACGAAAATGACCTTCGAGCTTGGGGAAGACAAACGGTGGGAGCATAACCATGGAACTTGTTGGAGAGAAGAGAATCTGAAACAGCTTGAAGTGAAACTTGTGTTGTACGGAAACACGAGTACAGAGTTGGGTCTCCCATTCCAAGCGATATAACTCTCTTCGCGCATCTTCCTTCTTCTTCTTCCTCGGAGATGCTTTCCATTAGCAAACTCAGAATCCCTTTAATCGTAATTGTGCTCGTCGTCGATCCTCCATTCTCCATCTTTCTTTAATTCTGATTTTTGTTATTCTTCTGGGTTTTTTCTGACTGCTTCTCGATCTTTTATTACACAATTTTGGTTGAGTCTTTACTCTTTAGGTGCAATTCGCAAACAAGGGAGGTTTTTGTATTGTTATATGTGTTGAGAGTGAGATTTGCCAGATTGGAGAAAGAAATAATAAGAAAATAAAGTGGTTAACAACTTTACCACCACTAGTTTTTTCTCTCTCTTTGATATCTCTATATTATGGAAAATTGATTCATAGCTACACGAATTATACCATAATACATAGTTACATATCCGAACTAAAATAATGTTCTATAAACTACATCAACAATTGATATAGCATAGCCACCTACACGAAGTAACGATAATGTATGGATACATATCCAAAGTAAAAAAATGTTCTAAAAACTACATCAACAATTGATATAGCATAACCAGCTACACGAAAGCCATCCGAACAAATATGAGTCATACGTGTAACACCATATCCATATATTTCCGGTAAACCATTCATTGAGCTCTGGCGTTGACTCGAATTTTAAACAATAAAACCCACCCAAAATTAACCCGACTTGACTTAATCCGACCCGAATGTTACTACCCGTGCTACGCATGGACACAATATCTATATATATATATATACAATTTATAAAATTAAAAAAATATTAACTAAAACTCCTTGATTTATTAAATCATATTTAGTTAAATTGATTTGACTATTTTAAACCAACAAAATATAACTGAAACACAACATAAAAAAAACTGAACGATTAGACACATATTCTATACACTACATAATGAAGAAAATTTGTTTTTTCAATCATACTTCGCTATGTATACTTTATTTTCTTTCTCTTACTATTGTTAGTTTTTTTCAGGCTATACTTGTTTCCACAAAATTATTTCTGAGAGCAGCTACAAATTTGGTAAAATTGTTTAAAAACAACAAAATCAAGATATATATATATATATATATATATATATATATATATATATTGATCTGAAACCAAAGAAAAATAATATCTAGACATGGTATTGATCTAGACATGAGATCATTCACGCATTTCCCTACCATCCGAGCTTCTTAGGCCCATGTTCGTTGTCTTCAAAGAAGAGAAGAAAATGTGATTGACCTACTTTTATAATTGTTCCTCGTAAATATATTCTTAATTTTATAAAATGTATATATATATATATATATATATATGTGTGTGTGTGTGTGTGCATGTGCGTAGCACGGGTGGTAATATTCTTGTCGGGTTAAATTTGGGTGGGTTTTATTGTTTAAAATTCGATTCAATGCGGAAGCTCGATTAATGATTTACCAGAAATATATGGTTATCGTGTTACACATATGACTCATGTTTGTTCGGATGGTTTTCGTGTAGCTGGCTATGCAATATCACTTGTTGATGTAGTTTTTAAAACATTGTTTTACTTTGGATGTGTAGCCATGCATTATCGTTACTTTGGATGTGTAGTCATGCATTATCGTTACTTCGTGTAGTTTTTAGAATATTATTTTACTTCAAATGTGTAGCCATGCATTATAGTATACTTCGTGTAGGTAGGAATCAATTTTCCCTATATTATTTATTATAAAAACAAAAAAATTACAAAAGCTAAACAATATCAACTAACAATTACTTATATGCCCAAATTGTACTTAATTTCTTCTTAATTATAGCTTTAGAATATACTTTAAAAAAAAAATATATATATATATATATATATTTAAGATAGTAATATATAAAATTGTGGTTTCAAAAATTGGAGTTCATGTATTACTACTACATAAAATAATAAATTGACACCAAATGAATTTCTCAAATATTTCAATATCAATGTATGTTTCAATATAAAAACCCATAATGAAACAACAATAAAAAAATCATCTACTATATTTATGAAATAACAAAACCATTTAATTATACATTTCATTCACAAACTATCATATCTTCTAACATATAAATTGAAAGTTAAAAACTCATCCCGTACACAAACACGGATCAAAATCTAATTATTATTAAGGAGGTGGTTGAAATAAGAAAATAACCGGAAAAAATACAAATAAAATAACCCCAACATATTGCTTAAAAATGCTAAATTTTTTATTTTATTATTAGAACCTTGAAACATACGAAGCCGACGGTAAATATGATTTCCATGAGATAAAAGTCGGCATAAAACAAAATTTCTCTGAAGACAAAAGCCTTATAAAAGGGACACATATAAAAAAACTAAAACTATACAATCGATGAAAAAGACAACCGTTACGGAAAAATATAAAAAAATCTAGTGAAATTTCTTGCCGAAAATCAGATTTGTCAAATTGAAATCCATTTTTAAATATCATTACAAAGCTCCAAAAACGATCGAAGACAAGAGATTACTAAAAAGCCCATCACATAACTACTACCCAGAAAATTAAGAAGAAAAGACTTTTTGTAAATATCCGGTGAAACAACGACAAGGATGAAAACGTTACTCTATTACGAAAACGACAGTGAAGGTAGCTATGCCACACTGTCAACATATCTGAAGATATGAACATCTGACGCATGCCTCTTCGTAAAACAAACTAGTAATCTAAATTTTCAAAACATAAGCGATTATTTTCATTCGATGGAGATTCAAAAAATCTAAAAGATATTAAAAACATAAGAACAAGCACCACAAACCAGCATTATGAGTGTACTTTCGCTCCAGCTTTGTCTTGGAGACAAGATCCACTTATGATGAAATACATATATTTCTAATAAATTTACAAACCAACAACGAGACAAAGGCTCCCGGTGCCGACGACGAAGCGCGAAACACTACAAAAATCTCCTTTTTCTCTCTCTAGAGCAAGTTTTTTTACTCGATTTTAATATATGACTTCAAGTAAATAGATAGTTATGAAAAATAAGACATAAATTAGATATTATCTCCGAGATAATATTTTTTTTAGAAATAGAACAAAAATTGACAAAAATAAATAAGAGAGTTCAAAAGTTTTAACCAAAATGAACTATGATTTGGAGATATTCTCCATCTCTCAGTTGCAAAAACAAAATCTAAAACCGAATAGAATAATGAAGAGAATTTGCACTATATAACAAAGATTCAGAATATTTTTACCCAAAAAAAAAAGATTCAGAATATAATTAGATAAGTAACAAAAAAGTATTCTAATAACTGTTATATTTTCATTAATTTTATTATACCCTTATTGGTCTCTATGCCCAACATAGAGATTGTTTGATACAAAATTTGTGCAAGAACTAAATGATAGATATATCTAATACATAAGAATGTAGGTGATGTGATAGAAAAAGAGAAAATAACTAAAGAAGTCGGAAAGCGGGTCATTTTCCGAAGAAGCAGGAGTTGATTCGATTTTCAAGATAAAACGCAAGCACCCATCGTGGACGGAGAAAGAACCTTTCAAAGAAAAATTAAAAACTAGTGTAAAAAGTCAGTAAAGAAAGTTTTATCGGAAACTTATTTGCTGGTTCGTCAGCACCGTTACCATCAGAAACTAAGCGCAAAATCAACGATTTGTTCTCATAAAATCGACCAGACAAAAACAAAAACAAGCACCAAAGATGGACGGAGAAAAAATTAGATTTTGTGCTCCATCGGAGCCCTTTCGCAAAGTCATCGACATCAGAACTGAAGATGCAAGTGTTGCTGTGTCAGATACAGTGTTGTTGTACCATTTGAGAAGTAGTACAGGAAGTGCTACAAGCGATATAGGAAGTACTACAAACGATCAAATCGTGGTCATTGGATGACTTGGAGCCAGCGTGGGCTGGAGTAAACTTCTAGAAGTTTCTAGAAACGTGCCAAGAGGGATATATGAACTGGATAAAGAATATATTATAGTTTTGGAGTGTTTCCATATTTTTAGGGGAAGATATTGGAAAAGAAAATATTTCCTAAAAGATTTGGAGATATCGAATATGCTATTTGGAAGAACTTGGAGTGCAAGTTTGAGGCAACATATAGATCAAGGTTGTGGCCCTTTGATATGGTGAGAGAGCTTGAGAGAAAAAGAAAGGCAAAAGGTTTTTTGTTGGTGTGACATCATCTGTGTCAGTGAGTGAATCAAAGTCTAGGCTTGGGGGAGTTTAGCTCAGGGTTAGGTTATCCTGAAGAATTCATGTTATAGAATAGAGCGGTATTTCAAGAGGTTGATCTACGCGTTTGCAATTATGTTGTAATTGATTTCTTATTCTAGTGAATTCGAATACTGGACGTGGTCCCAGGGAGTAGGAAACGAACCTCGTTAAAAAACTATGTGTCTCTTTATTTTCTGCACTTTATTTGTGTATCACCTACACTTTCAATTGGTATCAGAGCGGGTTCTCGATAGAGATTTAGTCTTGTTTCGGGTAGATCTAAGGTGAGGATCAAAAGTAGTACAGGAAGTAGGACAGGGGTTGAAATCAGGTTTGATGGAGTCTTATCATGAGGGTACGTCTATGGCAAGACCACCGCGACTTGATTCTTCTAATTATGGGTATTGGAAGGTTCGGATGCAAGATTTCATTAGTGGTCTTGATGAAGATTGTTGGAATTTGATTGAGATTGGTTGGAATCCTCCTATGATGATTGATGATAAGGGAGTTGAAGTTCCTAAGCTGAGGGATAAGTGGAATGCTACAGAGAAGAAGGCATCAAGTTGTAATTCCAAGGCCAAGACTGCGATTTACAATGCAATTGATGCAAACTACTTCAAGCTGATTTCTCAATGTGCATCAGCTCAGAAGGCATGGAAGACATTGGATAACATGTTTGAAGGTACTACAAGTGTCAAGAGAACTAAGTTGGATATGTTAGCATCTAAGTTTGAGAATTTAAGGATGGATGATGGAAAAACCGTGGCTCAATTTAGTGCTAAGCTGATATGCTCAAATTAATACCATAAATAGTACTAAAGCAGTTGCTGCAGTAAATCAGAGGTCGAACACAAGAACTCAAGATATCACACAATAGATTATATAGATCCAAAATACGCTAAATCAAAAGATGTAAACGAAAACAAGCACGCAATTAAAAGTGTTGTAAATCAATGGAGAAAAATATAGGCTCATGGTTTTTCTCAGAAAATCAATGAATGCATCTAAATTAACTAACAGGATTCAGATTACGCACGGTTCTTGAACTCAAATCACTAAAATATAGCTAACCAACTCTCGTTGCGAAAACTATCTAAATCTAAATCCTAAGAATTCCAAATCTCTTTGCGAATCCTAAAGTCTAAATCAGCTTTAAAGTTCATGTTTGATATGTTCATAAATCAATTAAACCAAATCTCTTTGCGAATAATCAATTTGCTCACCTAAGGTTCTATCAGGTAATTAATCGCACTCTCGTGCCTAATCAATTATCCTAAGATCTAAGTTCTAGGTGATCAATCCAGAATTAGTTTTGAGAACAACCTAAGGTGAAGAACTAATTTAGATTATGAATCCTAAGAAACTAATCAACCTAACATTCAAAGAAATCCTTTATGAGAAAACCCTAAACCTAAAGTGGATCTACTCAGACATGGAGAATGAAACAATCAACATAACTGAATAAATCATCAATAAAATAAAAAGAGTAACAAGAGGTTTTGAGATCTGATCTCGGACGAAGAGAGATTCAGACTTGTCTCTCTCAAACCAAAGTAAAATAAAGCATAGCCTAAAAGTGGCTGTAAAATCCCTATAAATAACCTAAAACACGTTCTGGGCTTTCTTGTAAATATTAAAGTCTTCTGGGCCAATTCTGCAATTCTTCAACTCTTCAATAAGTCGCGATCCTTCTGTTTCCTCGACGGGTATCGATCGATACCAGGGGGTATCGATCGATACTTATGTGATTTCGACGTCTCAGCTACACGGATCTCTGATTCGCTCCAGAATGTTCCAGAAAGCTCCATTATCTCCAATTATGCTCCAAACGTGCTATATCCTGTAAAAGACTCTAAAAGACTACAAACCACTAGAAAGACTCTATAAAAAAGACTTATATCATGGCTTAAATAGGGTAAAAACCATGATATATCATAAGCTGTGTGACATATCTAATGAGTCATTCGCTCTTGGAAAGCAGTACAAGGACAAAAAGCTTGTGAAAAAGCTGAAGAGATCGCTTCCATCAAAGTTTGAGTCAAAAATCTCTGCAGTTGAAGAAGCTCATAATCTGGATGAGATGGCTTTTGATGAATTTGTTGGGATACTTCAGGCTTTTGAGTTGAGCAAATCATATGAAGACAAATGTCAGAAGAAGGATGTTGATGTTGGAGTTGGAGTTGCTCAAAAGGTTTCATCTTCTGAAGATCCTATGGTGATGCTGTCAAGACAATTTGCTAAGTATTTGAAGCAGAAAGGAAACAGAACGGAGAAAGGAAAGGCGTTTGGCAAGTCATCATCGAAGATAAAATGCTATGAGTGCCAAGGCTTTGGACATGTTCGCTCTGAATGTGCAAACTTACAAAAGAAGAAGAAATTCAATGATTCTGGAACTGGTTCAGATGATGGTGAAGACCTTAAGAATTTTGTGGCTTTTACAACCTTTGAATCTGATTCTGCAACAAAACCTGTAGCAGAATCTACGTCTGCAACAGGATATGCGTCAGCGTCTGCAACAGGATCTGCGTCTGCAGCAAGGTCTGAAATTGGAAGTGACAATGATGAAAGTGATGACGATGTTGGAAGTGTCGATGATAAAGAGTTTGCTGAGAGTTACAAAGCATTGTATGAGCATTGGTGTATACTGGTTGAGGAGAATTCAGCATTGACTAAGGAGAATGTCAAGTTAGAAGCTCAAGTGGCTGAGGTACAAAAGTATGCAACAGAGAAAGAAGAAGAAGCTCAGCAAGCTAGAGTTCAACTTGAAGAAACACAAAAAGGTTTGAGGATGTTGAATAATGGCACGAATCAGTTGGATCATCTACTTAGCATTGGGAAAAGTGATCGATATGGTCTTGGGTTTAAAGGGAAATCTTCAAAAGTTGATTGTGTTTTTGTCTCTGGTGGAAAAATGAAGGCTGAAGCGACATCTGCTACAGAAGCTTCAACTACTACAGAGAAGGCAGCTGGTACAAAAACTGCTACAGCGCCTGCAAAAAGGAAAATTCCAGAAGTACAGAGTGTACCTCGACGAATTTTTCGACCTGTGTGCCATCACTGTGGAGATGTTGGGCATATTAGGCCAAGATGTTTGAGATTATTGAGGGAGAATAATCGAATGGAGCAAGCTAATGGTGTGAGATTTCATGGTCCAACATATTATCATTGTGGGGTTGTTGGACATGTTCAACGTAATTGTTCCAGGTTTGTTCAAGGGGCTTTTTGGACTCGGAAAGATAATCATTACAGAGATGGTGCAGTGGTGGTTTATCCTTCATTTGGAAGAAGACGGTTCTTCCATTAGTTTTTGACCATGATGTGACTCAAGCAGGGGGAGAATGGGTGTTGCTAGTGTTGTTGTGTTACTAGTGATGAAGCTTTTGAAGCGAAGAGAGCTTGAATTCACATACATAGTCAAAAAGGGGGAGAATGAAGATGCAAGTGTTGCTGTGTCAGATGCAGTGTTGTTGTACCATTTGAGAAGTAGTACAGGAAGTGCTACAAACGATACATGAAGTACTACAAGCGATCAAATCGTGGTCATTGGATGACTTGGAGCCAGCGTGGGCTGGAGTAAACTTCTAGAAGCTTCTAGAGACGTGCCAAGAGGGGTATATGAGATGGATAAAGAAGATATTATAGTTTTGGAGTGTTTTCATATTTTTAGGAGAAGATATTGGAAAAGAAAATATTTCCTAAAAGATTTGGAAATATCGAATATGCTATTTGGAAGAACTTGGAGTGCAAGTTTGAGGCAACATATAGATCAAGGTCGTGGCCCTTTGATATGGTGAGAGAGCTTGAGAGAAAAAGAAAGGCAAAAGGTTTTTTGTTGGTGTGACATCGTCTGTGTCAGTGAGTGAATCAAAGTCTAGGCTTGGGGGAGTTTAGCTCAGGGTTAGGTTATCCTGAAGAGTTCATGTTATAGAATAGAGCGGTATTTCAAGAGGTTGATCTACGCGTTTGCAATTGTTTTGTAATTGCTTTCTTATTCTAGTGAATTCGAATACTGGACGTGGTCCCGGGGAGTAGGAAACAAACCTCGTTAAAAAACTCTGTGTCTCTTTATTTTCTGCACTTTATTTGTGTCTCACCTACACTTTCAGGAACTACTGTGTAAATCTCAAAAAACATATAAAACAGGGAGTGAGAATTTGATCTTCTGGTTTATTATTGAATTTGCGTTTAATCCCTTACGTGTCACATATGGCGTTAACAGAATTAAGGAGAGAATCATTGTCGCCGGAGAAGAACCGGTCGGAGAAAGAGTCAACAAAAACATGGTTTATGTTAGACTGTTAATAAAATATGTATACAAATAATTGCGATGTTAGAATCTCTAACAATTAACATAAACATTGTATATTATGTCTTTTAAAGTTTGTGTTATCTGCTATTGTTCGTGGAATAATATGGTTTATATATGTTAATCGGATAATAACATATATAAACAAGTAAATTTGATGATAACTGCTACCGGAAAATATATAGCTTTATCTTGTATAATATTATAATTGTGTAACCTATTTCCCTTATCCATTACATAAGGAGATTGGTAAACATAAGACTAGCTTTTGATGCGTGGCAAGATGTTGAAGAATTTCTTCACGATCTGGATTAGCATATATATGCTCCCAACAAATCTTCACAATTGTCTAACCAAACGGTAAAAATACGCAAAAAACAAGTGATCCTTATACACTTATAGATTTATTTGTATACAAATTAAATATGATAAAATTGAACTAATTATACAAACTAATTCAAACTATATATATATAGATTTATTTCGTTAATTTTGGACCTATCGAGTCGGCTGGATGGATAGAATTTAGAAACCAAGCCCGTGGTCGCCACGAGTGAAACCAAACCTTACGTTAAAAAAGAATCTATCTGACCGTTGGGAATAATCCAAACCAAAAATCTTAAAAGAGAAATAGACTCACTGTTCTTCCAAAAGAAATTTGACCTCACTATCTTTATGGTAGATATGATATATTATACGACTATTTGACTTTATTATGGTTTGGACTTTGGACCAAATGGAACTGATTAAATGTACACGTATGATAAGACAAAGCATGTGAAGATAAAACCAAAAAAAAAAATTGTGAAGATGAGATTACTTCACCACACGTCTCCTTCCAACTCTTTACGTGTCGTACTTTTGGTTCGTAAGCTTCCATTTGTCCTCTCCCTCTCCTAATTACCAACCAATTTACTCTCTTTTTCATGTCAAAACGAAAATATGTTTTCGCCATTCGTATTCATCTCTCAATCGCTGTCCGAATCGAGAAGACCACAACGCATCGAATCAATGTTTTGTCATAATGATATGATCAACAATTCGATTCAAATATAATCCTTTAAAACAAAAATCGATTCAAATATGGTAGGATACATATCGTTAGACCCATGCCTTAGTGAGGCAAAGAGAAACCTTGACCTACTGCCACCTTTTTTAGATAAAATTAAAGGATTCAATTTTTTTGTATATTGTAAGTTTGTAACTCTACTAGACTACTACTATATGGGCCCTTTAGTATTCTGATGCGACCATAAGTAATAGGGATGTTGCTGACAAGAATGTGACGTGGAAGAGAGGAGACGATCAGTTAGATCATCCGCATCCAAGACATGTGTCTTCAGAAAAACATAATATCTTTTCAAAAAGTGATGACGTGTCGCGACGTGATTCGTCGCGACAATAAAAAATTAATTTAAAAAAAAAAAAAAAAAAAAAGCGAAAGACAACCGCTGCAGATGCTCTTAGGGATAGAAAACCAAACAACAAGTATGTTGATTAAGTCAAGGCTTGATCTATGTTTTCTTTATATTATCGCATCTTTCATTTTAGTAAATAAGTTGAATTGGTCTTCCTATTTGTAATGAACCAATCAACCACTTTCTCATTCCCTAAGTTGTAGGTTCGTGATGATCATGCGACAATTTGCTTTTGTAATTTCTCTTATTTATATCAATGAAAAATCAAAAGTGGTAGTCATAACTACCCAAAAAAATATGTGTTCTTGTTTTGTTTCTACAAACTTTAATCGGGTTTAAGGCTTATTGTTCTTGAGTGTTTGTGGCTTTGATCGGGTTCAAAGTCGGGACCGTTAACATTTGGTATCAGAGCCTTGCTCTAATATTTTTTTTTCCTTTTCATTCATCACCATCACAACCCGTTGTCTATCTACATCCAAAATTCCACCAAAAAAGAGTAAAAGAAAAGCAAACCTTGACTCGTACCACCTCGGGAGAGTCAATGGCGAACACGAAGGATCGAGTCGATATATTGGAGACTAGCATGGGAATGATGCAGGATGAGATGCATAAGATGCGCATGTCGTTGGAGGAGTCGCTCGGCCGAATGATGGAAGCCATCTCCGGGAATCGCGAGAGTGGACCAAGTGCGCGGAGAGGGAGTCGGAGAGGGAGTCGGAGAGCGACGGAGAGCCCACCGCATGCTTCGATCCATCGCGGCGACAACGACAATCCATTTGCAGCAACACCGGTGTTCCCAAATCGTTATGTGAATATCGATTTCCCGAGATTTAGTGGAGGTGCTCCGACGGAGTGGCTAAGTAAGGTGAAGCAGTACTTTGAGTACCAAGAGATGCCGAGAGATCAATTGGTCCGCTTCACGTCATTTCATCTTGATGGTGTGGCTAACGAGTGGTGGCAAGCAATTTCAAAGGCTCTCCGCGAGGATCGAATCCACATCACGTGGGAGGTGTTCGAGGAGGAGATTTGGACGAGGTTTGGGCCAACGGATGGAGAAGATTTTCACGAAGTGTTGTCTCACGTACGCCAAACGGGATCACTGCGTGACTATCAAGAAGAATTCGAACGACTACAAAACAAGGTCTATGGCTGGTCACAAGCCGCTCTTGTTGGTACGTTCATGGGAGGTCTCAAACCGGCCATTGCGGATGGAATCCGGATGTTCCGACCAAAAAATCTCAAGGAGGTGGTTAACTATGCGAGGCTACAAGATGGTCAACTCCAACGCCAACGGAGAGGATCTATGGTTTCACGATCATTCAACCAAAACTTCACACCAAATCGTATCAGCCATAATCGTGAACCACCGGAGCAAGCGCCAAAAAAATTAAGTTGGGAGGAGTTGAAGAAGAAGGGAGTCTCGGCTTATGTTTCAATTGCGATGAGAAATATACGTCGGGACATCGCTGTAGCAAACCACAACTATTACTCATGGAAGGAGGAGACGAAGAGGAGGAGGAGACCGACGAGATCGAACCACAAGCGGAGAAACCTGAAATTACCTTACACGCTCTGCATGGATGGGGATCTTCAAAGACGATGCGGGTAATGACAGTAATCTGATATGACCTGTAATTGGGGTTATTGGGCCTGCGTTGGGCTCTTCATTAAAGTCCATTATCCTTTGTTTCTTTGTAGTATTTAGCTTGAGGTTGTCTCTGTAAACGATATAAAACAATTAATCAAACAACACAACTCTTCTTTTCTTCTTCTCTCTCACGTCTTCTTCCTCTCTTCTTCTTCAGATAAGTCACAGGCTTATCAACTTTCCTCCCTTTCTTTCTTCAGATAAGTCACAGGCTTATCATTGGTATCAGAGCCATCGTTGCCTCTCGACGGTGGGTTCAAAAAAAAAAAAAAAAAAAAAAAAATGGTTTTCACCCGAGAACAATTCGTTCTTCTCTTACAGGTTTATGTCCGAGTGGGTCAGATAGAGGCTGACCTTCAGGAGCTGCGAGACGAAATCCAAACAACTAGAATCAGGGAGCTATGAGGAACCCAGAAACTCCTCTTGGGAATTTCGTCGAGCAAGTGGCAGGCAAGAAACAACATGACGTTTTGACCGTGGAATCTTCGGAGGAAAATCCAAAAACGGATTTCATGGGATCGATGAGCCAAAACAACAAAGACCGTCTCACATACAGAGCAACAATGAATATCTCAGTTAGTCGAAGGTACCATAGGGTTAGGAAAAGAAGGTTTGATCTCAAGATTTCTTTGAGTTATGTGAAGACTGTTTGGGGCGTGGACCGTATTGAAATGAAGAGATGTTACAACCGTGAGAAGAAATCAACCAAGTACACACCACGACCTGATTTGGTGCAAACTTTTAAGAGCTATGATTCTCGAACTGGATCACCAGAGAAAATTGTGGGTAAGCGGCCTCGCGATCCAGGCCGATGTAGCAAGCAGAATCGAGACGGAGTACAATCTGAGCAAAAGGAGAAGCCGAAGAGAACTATGGAATATTTTGATCTGTTGCCAGGGTATTTCATCGAGCAAACAGTTTCTGATGATTTCCAAAAATCCGCGACTCCACCACCAAAACAAAGCCGACTAGTTCGAAGGGTCCCAGCTCAGCGACATCAAGACAAAATTCGAACAGGAAAACCAAAGAAGCTTAACCGAGTTCACACGGTCAGATTTAGCGTTAGCGCTATACGACTTCCAGGAGTTGGTAAGCTCAGATTTTGCGTTTCACTCTTATATTCTCAGATCCGAATCCATAATCTGCTCATGAGATGTCTGGATGATGTTTTGTCTATCTCGGGAGCTTGTACTGATGGAAAAGATGCTGTAAATCCTGGTAGAGTTGATCAAGTGTGGAAGCCAGGTGGATTATTATGTATTAAGGCTCATATGGATTGGGTAAAGAGAGTTCATCGTGGTGGATTACTTGAACATGTTCAATGGAGAAGTCCAGAAAGTTGGAGTCAATTGGTGGAAATTTATTTTTATGGGAATAAGAGTCTACAGATACAGGTATTCAATTGGTATCCAGAAGAATTCAAGACCTTGTCCAGAAATCAGAGTGACAATACTCCTTATCTAGAAGACGAACAAGAAGATGAACATGAGAAAAAAGTAAGGAAACTTATTTCATCTTGGGATAATAGAGTGTGGGAACCTGGTGGAGTATTAATTAGACAGGATAAGTGGAAGTGGTTGGAAAATGGTTACCAACGTTATGGAGTGTTGTGGTTAATGCAAAAACTCATGGGGTTAAAGTGGGTCTTGAGATGGGAATTGCAAGAGTTGTGTCATGGTTATTATAGGTTGATGGTCATCATTGTATGTGTAGAGATTAAGGAATCTTCACGGTTTAAGAAGCTCGCTGCGGCAGGTTATTTCCGGCTGTATTTGCTTTTTGATGAGCTCCTTGGTGGCAACATCCCGATTATGGAGCAGCCAGATTCAGGCTGGAAGATGCAGACATCTCATTGCTGGTTCCCATTTAGATGTTTTTGCAGAAATCAGAAACTGTTCCTCAGGGACAACACATTGAAAAAGAGGTGAGCAGTGAGGTTGGTGCTTAAAGAGGTAGTAACACATGGGGCGTAAGAAGCTTTCATGGCAAAGATCTAGGCACCATTGGACAGATGTGGTGTCAAGCAAGGAAGACACCAGAAAATGGGTATAATGAGCAATGGTGGGGGATAATGAGGACCAGTTTCATAGGAATTGGTGCAGCTGAATGCGAAAAGGAAAAGCATGGTAGAGAGAGGGATCTCCACCTTGAGGACAAGGTGGTTCTTCACCGGGGGAGTATTGATATGACCTGTAATTGGGGTTATTGGGCCTGCGTTGGGCTCTTCATTAAAGTCCATTATCCTTTGTTTCTTTATAGTATTTAGCTTGAGGTTGTCTCTGTAAACGATATAAAACAATTAATCAAACAACACAACTCTTCTTCTCTCTCACGTCTTCTTCCTCTCTTCTT
Organism: Eutrema japonicum; assembly: GCA_030161315.1. Taxonomy (NCBI): domain Eukaryota; kingdom Viridiplantae; phylum Streptophyta; class Magnoliopsida; order Brassicales; family Brassicaceae; genus Eutrema; species Eutrema japonicum. The sequence continues at coordinate 41,111,154 of BSQW01000005.1, forward strand.
CTTCAGATAAGTCACAGGCTTATCAACTTTCCTCCCTTTCTTTCTTCAGATAAGTCACAGGCTTATCATAATCAATAGACAATGTGTGGTGGCTCTCATTGATAGCGGCTCAACGCACAATTTCATCAGCGAGAAAGCCGCGAATCAATTGAATCTAACGATCACCACCGCACATCCATTCAACGTCCGGGTCGATGACGGTTTCCCTCTAAGCTGCAAGGGATCTTACCGGAAAGTTGCCATGGAAATCGGTGGTGCAAATTTCACCGTCGATTTATTTTCATTGCCCTTGACGGGTTTGGACGTTGTGGTTGGAATACAATGGCTAGAGATTTTAGGCCCAACTATTTGTGATTCGCGAGCCCAATCACTCAAGTTCACGTGGGCTGGAGAACAAAGAGTTGTTAATGGGCTTAAAAATGGGAGCATTCAACAAGCCCATAAAGAAGAAGTAGCAAAAGAGATATGCATGGGCCATACTCTCTTTGCTTTATGTTTTCAAGAAGAAAAAGAGGATAACGACAACGTTTCTTCTATCAATGACGATTTGAGTCGTCTTCTTCATGACTTCGACCAGATTTTTCAGATTCCAACAGAGCTGCCGCCACTCCGCGAAATTGAGCACCGGATTGTACTAAAAGAAGGGTCGGATCCGGTCAATGTCCACCCCTATAGATACGCCTATTTCAGAAAGAAGAAATTGATCGTCAAGTTCATGAGATGATGTCTGCGGGATTAATCCGACCAAGTTCCAGCCCATTCTGCTGTTAGTGAAGAAGAAGGACGGGTCATGGAGATTCTGCACTGATTATCGATCTCTCAACGCGGCAACAATCAAGGATCGATTCCCAATTCCTACCGTGGATGATATGTTGGACGAGCTTCACGGAGCAGAGATATTCACAAAGCTCGATCTCACCGCAGGGTACCACCAAGTCAGAGTTCATCCTCCAGACATACACAAGACCGCATTTCGCACCCGTAACGGCCACTACGAATACATGGTCATGCCGTTTGGTCTATGCAATGCGCCATCAACATTCCAATCTCTGATGAACTCGGTATTTCGTGAACATTTACGAAAATTCGTTCTCGTATTTTTTGACGATATATTGGTGTACAACAAAACGCGGGACGAGCATCTGATTCACGTCCGCACCGTCTTCGATATCCTGCAAAAACATCAACTATTTGTTATGCGCAAGAAGTGCGAGTTTGGGAAACAGGAATTGGAGTATTTGGGACACATAATATCAGGTGCAGGAGTGAAGGTGGATCAAAGTAAGATTCAAGCGATGCTGGTGTGGCCTTCTCCGACAACGATTACGGAGCTCCACGGGTTTTTGGGTCTTACCGGTTATTACCGTAAATTCGTCCAGAATTACGGTATAATTGCAAGACCATTAACGAATCTATTGAAGAAGGGAAAGTTCGAGTGGAATGATGAGGCTGAAGCAGCTTTCTCTAAATTGAAAACCGCGATGACTACGACACCAACGTTAGCATTGCCGGACTTCACAACTGACTTTATAATCCAAACTGATGCTTCAGGGGAAGGAATTGGAGCCGTGTTGTCTCAGCTGGGCAAACCAATCGCGTTTATAAATGGTGAAACTTAATTGGTCAACGTATGCTAAGGAAATGCTGGCAATCGTCATCGCAATCAGAACATGGCGACCGTATCTGTTTGGTCGTCGATTCACAATCCAGACTGATCTGCAAAGCTTGCGCTTCATACTCGAGCAAAGGATACTCACCCCTGAGCAGAAGAAATGGATGAGTAAGCTGGTTGGTTATGATTATGAAATAACTTACAAGCCTGGAACAGCTAATGCAGCCGCAGATGCACTTTCACGCCGGTTAGACAGCCCAATTTTGAATGCGATTTTCGTCCAACAAACTAGTTTGTGGGATGAGCAGCGGAAGGTCGGTGAATCCGACGAGTATATGATGCCTGCCTTATTCTCGGAAAGGTGGCTTGGTTTACTACAACAATCGTGTCGTCATTCCACCAAAGTCTTCTTTCATCACTACTTTACTTCGAGAATATCATGATACACCGCTGGGTGGTCATTCGGGAATTTTGCGCACATTCAAAAGGTTAGCACAACAATTCTATTGGCCTTCCATGTACAAGACAATCCGAGATTACATTGCAGCATGTGATACTTTTCAAAAGGCGAAGTCAGTGACACTTGCACCAGGTGGGTTATTGCAGCCTCTGCCTATTCTGAAACATGTATGGGAGGATGTGTCGATGGACTTTGTTGATGGCTTACCTAAATCTGATGGCCATACTTCGATTATGGTGGTTGTTGATCGACTTAGCAAAGCGGCGCATCTCATCGCCATATCGCACCCTTACACAGCTCGATCGGTGGCCGCCAAATTCATTGATAATGTAGTGAAGCTTCACGGCTTGCCTCGCTCGATCATTAGCGACCGCGATCCTGTCTTTGTAAGTTCTTTTTGGTGTGAGTTCTGGAAAGAATCAGGTACGCAGCTGCTTATGTCCTCCGCGTATCACCCTCAGACCGACGGGCAAACGAAGGTGGTGAATAGATGCATCGAGCAATTTCTTCTATGCTTTGTGCACAATTGACCGAAGCAGTGGAGTGGATTCTTGCCTTGGGCTGAATACTGGTACAATACCACTTACCACGCCTCTACCTTTTCAAGCCTTATACGGGAGACCACCGTCGCCGATACCAGCTTATGAAGTTGGGTCAATAATCATCAATGAGTTAGATGAACAGCTTCTGTCGCGAGATGAGGTATTACTTGAACTTAAACGTCACTTGGAGAATGCAAACAACAGAATGAAGCAAAACGCAGATGCAAAACGGAGGGATGTTCAATTTTTTGTTGGAGATTGGGTTTATCTACGACTCCAGCCTTATCGCCAACATTCCGTCTTCAAAAGGACATCGCAGAAGCTCTCAAATCGTTACTATGGGCCGTTCGAGATCGATGCTAAAATTGGACCAGTAGCATATCGGCTCAAATTACTGGAGGGAAGTCTTGTTCATCTTGTTTTTCACGTATCCAAACTTAAGCTTAGACTGGGCAAAGATTCGCCAACGGCAGGCTCTTTACCACTACTGCGAATGAACGGTGAACTTCGTCTTCAACCTGACGCTCTTTTGGATCATCGCCAAACAACACACGGGCAAGCAACGGTATGTGAATCCTTGGTTCAATAGAAAGGTTTACCAATAGAAGAAGCTACTTGGGAGGACACAGAACAGCTAAAGCTCAGTTTTCCAGAACTGAACCTTGGGGACAAGGTTCTTTTTTACGGGGGGAGTAATGATGCGACCATAAGTAATAGAGATGTTGCTGACAAGAATAGTGACGTGGAAGAGAGGAGGCGATCAGTTAGGGATAGAAAACCAAACAACAAGTATGTTGATTAAGTCAAGGCTTGATCTCTGTTTTCTTTATATTATCGCATCTTTCATTTTAGTAAATAAGTTGAATTGGTCTTCCTATTTGTAATGAACCAATCAACCACTTTCTCATTCCCTAAGTTGTAGGTTCGTGATGATCATGCGACAATTTGCTTTTGTAATTTCTCTTATTTATATCAATGAAAAATCAAAAGTGGTAGTCATAACTACCCAAAAAAATATGTGTTCTTGTTTTGTTTCTACAAACTTTAATCGGGTTTAAGGCTTATTGTTCTTGATGTTAAAAACAGAGCATGAACTGAAAAAGTTGTTTCTTATTGCATACTTTAAACAATGAACAAAGTGGCCAATATATAGACCTTACAACTTGAAGTACCGAAATTTAAGCAGAAGATAACAACTACCTTTGATGCCTATTCTATCTCCTACAAGTCAGGAGTACTTATTCAAATTGAAATAGTCAAAACACAGAATTGCAGGAAATTGCAGACTCAATCTTAAACCGAATTGCAAGTCCGGTTTGCTGGTTTTATTCTCCATACTCTCCCCTAAACTGAAAACCTCTCCTTTCAGTTTAATCCTCCTTTGAACACACTCCCATCATCCTTCTAAGTTTTTCGAAGAACTCCAATTTTACCGCCTTGGTCATGATGTCAGCTACCTGATCTTGTGTCGCACAGTAGTTGAGCTGAATAACTTCATCATTTACTAGCTCCCTTAGAAAATGATATCTTACATGGATATGCTTGCTTCTCCCGTGCAAAACTGGATTTTTCGATAGCTTTATGGTGGAACTGTTGTCACATGAGATAGTTGTGCCTTCCTGCTGCTTGAACCCAATTTCTTCCATCACATTTCTCAGCCATACTCCTTGACACGCCCCATATGCAGCTGAAACAAATTCTGCTTCTGTTGTTGATAATGTAACGATCGGTTGCTTCTTTGAGGCCCACGACACTGCTCCTCCTCCTAGAATGAAGACATACCCTGAAGTGCTTTTTCTGTCATTAACATCCCCAGCATAATCACTGTCAACGAACCCAACTAGTTCCTGTTTTCCTCCACGCTTGTAGCGAATTCCGTATGCTTGTGTGCCTTGGACGTATCTCACGATCCTCTTAGCATCAAGCATATGTTGCTCATTAGGATTTTCCATATACCTGCTGACATAATTTACTGAGTAAATTAAATCTGGTCGTGTAGCAGTTAAATACCTCAAACTCCCAATGAGCTGCTTGAATTCCGTCGGATTTACAGCATCTCCTTCTCCTGCTTTACATAACTTTTGTCCAGGCACAATAGGGTTCTTCACTGAGTTGCAATTCTCCATTCCATACCTTTTCAGAATCTCTTCAGCATATTTCCTTTGAGTTATGAAGATCCCTCGATCATCTTGAGTCACTTCTACGCCCAAAAAATATTTCATGGCTCCCAAATCAGTCATCGAAAACTCCTGCTTCATTGAGGTTTTGAATTCTTCAAGCATCTTTGGTGAATTTCCAGTGTAGATAAGATCATCAACATAGAGGCTCACGATCAGAATACTACTTTCTTCCTTCTTCACAGACAAGGTGTGCTCACAATAACATTTCTCGAACCCTTCTTTCATGAAGTAGCCTTCAATTCGACTATACCAAGCCCTAGGAGCTTGTTTCAGGCCGTAAAGAGCTTTCTTCAGTTTGTATACCTTATCAGATTCATTCTCCTCCTCAAATCCCTTCGGCTGTTCTACATATACGTCTTCCTTCAATTCACCATGTAAGAACGCACTTTTAACGTCTAGTTGAAAGACTTTCCATACTTTCTCTGCTGCAACCGCCAAAATTACTCGAATTGTATCCCATCGAGCCACAGGAGCAAACACTTCATGAAAGTCTATCCCTTGTGTTTGATGATAGCCTTTCGCGACTAACCGGGCTTTTAATTTGTCGATATCTCCATTCTCGTTGTACTTTGTCTTGAAGATCCACTTCACTCCAATTACTTTTGCTCCTTCAGGAAGATCTACTAATTCCCAAGTATTGTTTTCAACGATTGAGGTTATCTCAGCCTCCATAGCTCGTCTCCAATCTTCTTGTTTTACTGCATCTTCAAAGCAATCTGGATCCTCTGATCCGACAAACATAACGGGGACATCGTCCTCATCTTCAGTTACAAGAAAGCCTGTACCTCCGACATAATCTTTCATCCACACAGGTTGCTGAGTTTGTCTCCCAGTCGTTCTTCTATTAGTGTCGTCAACTTCAGGTGTGTTTGTTTCTGGTTGGAGGTTTTCTCCTTCTATTGCAGCTACGTTTTCTTCCTCCTCACCATTATCATTCTCCCGTGTTTCATCCTTTTCTTCTTCCTCACCAACAACCACCACAAATTTATCATCTTCTGCCTTTTCTTCCCAATTCCACGACTCTTTTTCATCGAATTTCACGTCCCTGCTGATGATAATCTTCTTTGTTTTGGGATCATACAGCCGGTACGCTTTTGACTCCTTACTGATTCCAAACATTACACACTTCACACTCTTCTCATCAAGCTTAACCCGTCTTTCATACGGTATTAAGGTGTATGCAACGCACCCAAATACTCGCAGATGTTCTACCGTTGGCTTGTAGCTGCTCCACTTCTCTACCGGAGTTACGTCGCCAAGGATTGTTGTCGGTGATCGATTTAGAATGTGAACTGCGTATTGGACTGCTTCTGGCCAGAATTTCAGCGGAACCTTCATCCCAAAGAGCATGCATCTTACCATGTTCATGACGCTTCTATTCTTTCGTTCCGCAATGCCATTCTGTTGCGGTGTGTACGCTGATGTGAGCTGTCTTTTAATGCCATTCTCTGCACAAAAAACTTCGAATTCCTTTGAGTTGAATTCTCCACCACGGTCCGTTCTTAGACACTTCATAGACTGTCCAATTTCTTTCTCAGCTGCTATCTTGAACTCCTTGAAAGCCTTGAACGCTTCTGATTTTTCGGATAGGAGAACGGTCCAGCACTTGCGACTGTAGTCATCAATAAAATTGATAATGTATCTTTTCCCACTCTCTGAAGTAGGTGAGATAGGGCCACATATGTCGCTGTGAACAAGTTCGAGCCCACAGCTTGCTCTCCAGGTACTCCTTTTTGGAATGTTGGTTCGATTCTGCTTTCCTTTCATACAAATCTCACATACAACATCTTCCTCCACCTTGATTTTTGGCATTCCTTTCACCATATCCTTTTCGACCAACATCTTTAGGCTGTTGTTGTTTAAGTGGCCGAATCTGTTGTGCCACATTTTGTCTGCAATCTCCACCGTACTCTGCAAGGCCTTCTCTTCTGCATCTTCTCTGGTATTTTTTATCTTTGCAGTGATCACGAACATTCGATTTGTAGTCATCTTCGATTGCATAATTATCTTCTTCTTCTGCTTATGCCATATTTCACATATATCGTCGTCGATTATGATCCTCAATCCCTTTTGTTGCAGCTGCCCAACACTCAGGAGATTATTCTTCAAACCCGGTACATAATAGGCAGACGAGATCACTTGATTGATCCCATTAATCTCCAGACGCAAACTCCCTTTTCCTTCCACCTGCATCCTTCTATCGTCTCCCAATTTTACATTGTGACGGAAACTGTTATCCAGATCAAGGAACCAATCTCTATTTCCACACATGTGGTTGCTGCAGCCTGAGTCAAGGTACCAAATTTTCTCTCCTTCTGCCTTTGCAGATTCAACAAGTGCCATCAGTAGTACATCTTCTTCAAATTCAGCATAATTGACAGCGCTTTCCCACCTTGGACACTCATTTTTGAAGTGGCCAAATTTGTGACAGTTGAAGCATTCGATTCTGCTTTTGTCGAATCCTCTTCCTGCCCCTCTGCCTCGTCCTCCTCTTCCACCACGATAACCTCCTCTGTTCTTGCTGGGTGAGTTTCCTCTTCCTCTCCCTTCTTCAAAGTACAGAACATGTTCTGTTTGTTCTTCTCTACCAACATGCTTATTGAGTTTCTGCTCGTGTACTAGCAGTTTACTTTGCAATTCATCCACTGACATTGTGTTGATGTCATTTGACTCCTCGATTGCGCACACCACGTACGTGAACTTCTCGACGAGAGTGCGCAGAACCTTCTCGACAACCTTCGCGTCTGGCATCTCTTCACTGAGATTTCTCATGTCATTCGCGATCACCATAACCTTCGAGAAGTATTTTGTAATTGTATCTTCCTCCGTCATCTCCAATACTTCGAATTCTCTTCTTAGTTTCTGTAGTTGCGCGCTTTGGACCCTCATATTTCCCTGATACTTCGTCTTCATGGACTCCCATATGTCCTTTGCGGTATCCTTTTTTGCGATCGTCTTCAACAGGCTCTTCTCGATCGATGCAAAGAGATAATTTTTGGCCTTCAAGTCCTTGAGTTTACTCTCGGCTAGCTCTGTTCTTTGCTGGCCATTCAGGATTACATTTCTCTCTGTTTGTGGGATTCCACTCTCGACCACATCCCACCACTCCTTGGACCTTAAAAGGTTCTCCATGAGCAATGCCCAATGCTCGTAATCACCGTCAAATTTTGGAACAGCAAACCCCTCTTTCTCACTCATAATTTCTGATTTTGTTTCTCTTACACAATGTGTTTTTCAGAAATAGGCTCTGATACCACTTGTTAAAAACAGAGCATGAACTGAAAAAGTTGTTTCTTATTGCATACTTTAAACAATGAACAAAGTGGCCAATATATAGACCTTACAACTTGAAGTACCGAAATTTAAGCAGAAGATAACAACTACCTTTGATGCCTATTCTATCTCCTACAAGTCAGGAGTACTTATTCAAATTGAAATAGTCAAAACACAGAATTGCAGGAAATTGCAGACTCAATCTTAAACCGAATTGCAAGTCCGGTTTGCTGGTTTTATTCTTCACTTGAGTGTTTGTGGCTTTGATCGGGTTCAAAGTCGGGACCGTTAACATATTGAAACAGGACCTTTTTCATCTTGAGTAGGAGAGTTTATGAGGTCTTTAAAATTAAAAATAACTAAAATTCAGAATATCTAAATTTATAGATCACTTATCGAATATTGTTGATGAATCTTTTGTCAACAGATAAAATTTATTATTCAAACATTTAAACTGGAGATACAAAAAAAAGTGAAATTTAAATTTATAAAGTTTTACTTTAACTCGTTATGTCACAAAAGAGATTGAGTCACTTAACTATTCCGTCTATGTCGATTTAAAAGCTTGTTAATGATATTATAAGAAGAAGAAAATTTGTTTTAGAATCAACATTTTATTTATTTTTAATTTCTTATGTTTATTTATTTGGGATGATGATTATCATTATAAAAAATTTGGTTTATAATAATTGAGACATTTTTATTAACATCGGCTCTCGTTTCTATATTCGTAAACACCGCTTTACATATCGTCTTAAAATGATAATTTTTATTTATTTTAATCTTCGTTATCATTTAAAAATACATATATCAAAATTATCACTTTCGAATATAATTCAAAATATTTTTGCAAAAACTCGTTTTTATCATATTTTTACTTTTATAAATGAAAATAGTTTAGAGCACAAATATTTTGATCGAAAATTTACAAATATTTTCTTTGATTTGTTGTGCTGTTTCGTTTTCCTTCTCAAATCCTTTAATTTGTTTTTTCTTCCTCTGTTTTTGAGGTATTTTATTTGCATTCTGGGAACTTTTGGGAACTTTTTGGTTTTAATATTATTGGAAGTTGACAAAAAAAACTTACAAATTTTTCTAATGTTATTATTTTTTATTTTTGCAATGATATTTTCCCGTATATATTATCTTAATTTTCTCATTTATAAATGACATGTTTTATCTTTCTCTCTCTCTACTGGACTAGAACACCCCTAACTCGACACTCAGCGTCTCAAACCAGCCAGCCAGTGGGCCAATGAGTAAATGGGCCTGACAATAGGGATAATACGGCCTTTATCGCCATATTATGTATGAGCTGATAAACATTAAAACCACTTCGGTTTACACAAAAATACAATCTGTTTTTTCAACACATTTTTGTTTACACAAAAATATGTAAACAAAAATATAACCCACCTTAGATAAACATAAACTACATATTTGAAACATTACATAATATTCATATAAAGCTTAAACAAACATTTTTATTCTAAGAAATAAAACTAAAGAAGTATAGCCAATTAAAGATATACCGCAACCCGGTTAGCCTCCATATTTGGAAAGGTTCTGCAAATTCCGATATTGCCTCTAATTCTACGAATTCTCTATTACGGGTAAAAAATAAACCGATTTATTTGAAGTTAAATAAGCATGCAATAATGACAACAAATATCTCCATGCAATCTTAAAAAAGAGAAAATAAATAAATAAGATAAATAAACAAAAGAATGGAGCACGAACTCGACGTTACTCGACAGACAATAATCCAATTCAAGAAAATAAAAGTAAAAAAATTGGAAAATACGTAATTATGTGATCTGCGTACGTATTGCATTTCTCTATATAGGCTTTGAATAGTGACAGCGGTTTGAGCGTTGCGGAACAAGCGGTTTAGGAGGTGCGGTGCGGTTTTAGTGCGGTGCGGTTGGAAGAAACGCATAATGCGGAACAAGTGCGGTTACTGCGGAACAAGCGGTGCAGGACAATATATGAATGGTAAAAAAAACAACATGCGGTGCGGTTCAAATGTGTGAATGGTGAAAATATAAAAAGCGGTGCGAGATATATAGTTTAAAAAAATAATTTATAAATAAAATAGATTAATGATATTAATATAATTATAAATTAAAATTATTAATTTGTTAATGATCAAGTCTTTTTCATAAATTAATTACGAACCATAACTAAATAATTATTAAAATTTAATAAATTTGTTTGACATTTTGAAATAATATATTTATTGCTCAAAAAAAAAATACATCCACAAAAACCAAGTAAAATCATATAATATTATCGAGTACGTTAATTTTTCCATGTTCTTTTAGGTGTCTACATTTTTTACTTATATGGATTCAAACACTAGTCCAACCTCACGTTGTTAATGACATTTTTTTATTTTTTCAAATAGAATTTTGTTATTTGATAAAGTTAACATATATGATTTATTTCAAAATTTTCTGAGCTTTAAAACATATATATATGTAAAATTAGAAAACTAAAAAACTATTAGAGTGTGTCTTAAACCTAATAACATCAGTTAGACAAAGACAATAATAATTTTCAAAGGTATAATCCAAATATTTTTTTTTTTTTGAATTAAAATAACTATATAAAATGAAATATTATATGATACATATATACATAAGTCAACTGTAAACCACACCTAATCGTTGACAGAAACAAAAAAAAAACAAAAAAAAAACATACCTAACCGCACATAACCACACCTATTTTGATTCTTTTGCAACAGCACGTGCGTTTCATGTTTTCTTTCTGTTTCTGAAACGCACCCAGCTGTTTTTCAGAACCGCAACTGCATCTAACCACACCTGCGTTTAAACGGTGAATGGTAACATGTTTTGTAAAACACACGACGTTTAGAAAAAACGCACCAAACATTCGAGGCCATAATATACGTATAATTACAATATACGTATAATTACAATGTATACATTGTATATGGTTTTGAAGAGTGAAGACGTGTTAAATCAACTTGCAAAAGAAAATAAAGAAGAGAGACGTTGCATCAACAGCTATGAGGTTTTAGGTGTAAGGCTATCAAAGGGGACCAAGAAAAAAACACGGAAGAAGTGTATGGTAAAAAACTAAAGGGTAAAAATGAAGTGAAATCACAAATATCTCCACATGTTTTATTTACAAAAGTAAATAAATGAATATGTAAATTCATGGGGCAAATTTCAAAATAACCATGAACTTGGAAATATTTAGCTAAATAGTAACTACTAACAAGTAGGCATTTTATTGATGTTTGTGAACGAAAATGCTTCTTTATCATTATGACTTTTTTTTATAAGCACGCAGTTTTAATATTCATTTGATATTTTTTTCCGTATGTGATATGTGTCAAAACGCCGTGATATTCATTTGATCATTATTTATACATTGTTGGAGGTGTGTTTAGCACCCCTAATTAGCTAGGTCAATCTCAGCAAATAAAACCCATCCGATCCAAACCCAGCCAAAAGTCAACATACTTAGTCAAAGAGGGCCCACCGAGCTCGCGCTGACAGCCCACTGATCATGCGCGAAGGGACAAAGGGAGAAGACTACACGTGGAGGGTAGTTCGCTAACAGTACCCTACCCGCGTAGGAGTTCGGCGTCATCATGATCTACCCACTGCGGAAGCCGGAGTACGCATCTCGAGATACCTCATCCGCGAAAGACGCTGGAGGCGCCACGTCACCCCGAAATCGCGGAAAGCTGCCTACTCAGCCCTTGCTATAAATACCCTTTAACATGCATTTATCAAGGGGAAGGAAGGGCTCTCTCTTATCACTTATAACTCTTTCTCTCTATACGGTTTCGACCACATTATTTAGATCACCGAACTGGATTCCCTTTGGAACTAGTTCGAAACTCTAAATAAAGTATGTCCTGTTTCAGTCATCGATACAAAGAATACGGTCTCCGGCCTGTTAATCGCATACATCCGACCTACCTCTTATAAATCTCAGTCTATTCTTCATGAAATTGTTTCCCTTCTAATTACGAAAATTTCACCCCCTTTACATTATATTAAATACTCTAATATGTTCGGTGATCCTATGGAATAACATACATGTGATGTAATATAAATAATTAAATATCGTGGTATTTTATGAAACGATAGTTTCTGTCTCATAAAAAGCATCGTAAATATTTCCAAGTTCATTGTTATTTTGAAATTTGCCCCATGAATTTACATAATCATTTATCGTTAAAACGAAAAAAAAAAACATAGTATTTTTAATAAAAATATATTATAAAAAGCTATAAAAAAAAGGAGCCAGAGCCATGATATAGACGGTCTATAATAGACCTTTGTAATTTTCAATTTTTTTTAAAAAAAAATGTTTTTAAAAAAAATGTTTTAAAAAAAAATTGAATGTAAAAATTTATTCAAACAAAAAAAAACATTTTTACTACAACTGCATTTTTTTTTTAAGAACTAAATCATATATTGGAGAGTTTGAAAATAGAAAGGATTTCTCCTTTAAGGTGAGGCTGTCAAACTGGTCTTGTGGCGAACCATCGAACCATCCCATCATCATACAAGTGATCTCTTGAATTTCTGATAGAGCTGATTATGTTTCAAACGTTTTTATCAACAAGTTTGATCATTCTAGTTGTCGGAAGGGGGTTTTTTCCATGTTTTCGATTGTTCTTTTCATGCCATAGGTGGTAGAGCGTGGTTTAAAAAAGGGGATCAAAAGATGTTTTGATCATTCCAATTTTGGTTTGAGCAGTGAAGTTGCGAAATAAGCTAGTTCCAAGAGTTGGAATAGTTTCTTCCGAGAAACCCGTTGGCGAGATTCTTCCAGACCTCCGATGAGTAACAACATTTTTAAAAAAATGATTTCTCGATTTCTTTGCATTATCGCAGAGTAAGTAGTCCACACTTTGGGCCGAGTTCCATTTTTTGATTCTATCTCCTGTTAGAATATGTCCTTGATCGCAAGCCATACAAAGAAAGAATATTTCGGAATTGATTTCGAAAACCATAACCCTTTATACCATCCCAATTTTGGCTCTATTTCTATCGTGAGGTTCCATGTTCTTTGCGTAGTGCAACTTCGTCTTAAATTTAGTTTCCAAATAACATGTTATATATATATATATATGGGAAAAATATCAAAAAATCCCCAATTTACTACTTTCAGCCAAAAAAAGTTCAAACTCTCCAATGGATAAAATAAATCGTAAACTTTAATTGACTTCCACTTTTAATCCCATATTTTCGTTGACCTGACCATTTTAATCCCATATTTTTTGTTGACCAGGCCAAATCAGACGCGTTAAGTCTCCGTTCAGAATTTTCGTTAAACCTTAAAACGACATCGTTTTGTTTTTTTTTAAAAAAACATAAATCTGGAGACTTGAACCTCTTACCTTCAGAACAAACAACAGACACATTACCAACTGAGCTAAATCGTATTATTGGTAAACACACAAACACACATGATTATATTGTTTAACAAAAAATCCCCAAATTAAAAAAAATTAGGGTTTTTCTTCTTTTACCCGAACCTAGCGCCGCCGATGGTGTCCGCCGTCGTCGGAGTTGGTCGCCGAGTCGCCCGATTCCCCAAAATCGATTTGCATCTGCCCTAAATCCCGATTCTTCTTCTTCTTCTTCTTGAAAGGAGAAGATTACGAGCCACTGGACTCCATAGCCGACGAAACTCATAAATGCCGCCGTGAAAAGCACCATCCAAAACGGGAAGTACATGAGCGCGAGCCCCGAAGACCTTTCCGAGATCGGAAGTGACGGCGAGGTAGTTAAGTTGCACATGTGAATGAGTAAGCCGAGAAACTTCGACGACGGCAACCATCTCCGACGACAGCGGAGACCATCGGCGGCGCTAGGCTCGGGTAAAAGAAGAAGAACCCTAAATTTTTTAAAATTTGGAGATTTTTTTGTTAAACAATATAAGCATGTGTGTTTGTGTGTTTACCAACAATATGATTTAGCTCGGTTGGTAATGTGTCTGTTGTTTGTTCTGAAGGTAAGGGGTTCGAGTCTCCAAAATTACGATGTTTAAAAAAAAACAAAATGACGTCGTTTTAGGATTTAACGGAAATTCTGAACAGAGACTTAACGACGTGTCTGATTTGGCATGGTCAACGAAAATAAGGGATTAAAATGGTCAGGTCAACGAAAATATGGGATTAAAAGTAGAAGTCAAGTAAAATTTACGGTTTATTTTGTCCATCTGGTAATTGGAGCTTTTTTGGTTGAAAGTGGTAAATTGGGGGTTATATAGCACGTTAAAAATGCTGAATTTTTTTTTTTTTTTATCTTATTAAAAATGCTGAAATTTTGTTAATCAGATAAAAGTTATTTTTGTCAATGAGTACGAAATTTATAGTTTTATACTATCCTTTAATTACCACTGTGCCATTTGATTATTAAATAAAATAAGTTCAAGTATGAGGTTATTGGGTATAATTACCTTAAATATATCAGAAAAAAATTAAATTAAATTAAAATTAAGTTATACAGTATACATTACAGAAAACTGAGTTCATGTGGTGATATAATTCTATCTCACCTGCTACTTTCCTCACCTACTCTTCGACTGCTTGAGCTTGACCAACGAGAAAACAGATTAATTTGGTTTTTGTTTTTGGCAAAGACTATCTGAAGTAAGATCCTCTATCGAACCATAAATATTACGTACAAATATGTTTTATTTATAGAAAAATATTTGACCACATACAAAATTAAACATAGATTGGGCTATTAGTTTACTCATTTGAGTAGGTCACCAGGGAATTTCTACTGTTTGCTAATACTGTGTTAACCCCCTGCATTTATTATGCTATCATTATTTATTATTGGCTTTTTTACGTCAAATATTTTTATTATTGGCTTGTTCTTTTGCTTTTGAAGTTATTAACATTTAACCCCATACCCTTAGCCTGACCTCTTTAAAAATCAATTGAATTTTGGTAATATATAATGATAGAGGAAACATTCAAAACAATAACAAAAAATCTTATGGTAGGCAGATTGTGAAACAAAAACAAATCCAATTTGGCGTTTTGAGCATTTGAAAGTCACGCTTCTTGGAATTCTATATTAAATGTGTTTAATGGAATATTTTTGTTAGAAACAAAACAATACGAAAAAAAAAATTAGGCATACAATCAACTTGAAAAAAAAATATATATATATGAACCAAGTGGTGGTAGTGGGGTGGTTTTCTTCTGTTGGTAAGAGTCATCATGTTGGTCTAAACCAGGGATCGACTCCCCACGGTAGTAAAATTGCAATATTTAATCTATTTGGCCACCGGGGTTTTCACATGGTCTCTCCGGACCCATTATTAGTCGGTATTGGAAGATGATGCGCTGGTGTTCGGTGAGAAAGTCGTAAAGAGCTAGTCATTGAGAGAAACCGGCAGTTCCTAGTTAAATCAGCTGGATTACCTGAATTAAAAAACAAAAAAAACTTGAAAAATATGTGTTTAATGGAATATTTCAAAATATACGGAAACAAATCTTAAGAATTTAATAGGAGTCTATATCCAAATTGTATGCCGTTTGCCGAAATGGTAAACTGCCTCGGCTGAGCATTTCAGTTTTTCGGTCTTTGTTTTCAATTGTAGACAATTAGTTAGCACTATGGCGCATGAAGCATGTTTTCAGTTTCATAGATAACATAACATACTTACAATTGTAATGCTATTGCGTCTGCTCGTAGCTTTTGGTAATATTCTTTTTTCTCCTAATATGTGTAGTATTTTACTTTGTATTTTGTATAAATATATGATTTTATTTTATTATTTATTAAGACATGAACGGATCTTATTAATTAGATTTAGTTACTGTCATTTGCTGATATGTCTAAACAGATATATAGATGGACCTACAATTTCTAGACAGCAATAAATATTAGGGAAACAGTAGTAGCAGGTGTAATAGTCTTAGCATGTCTCTGATAATGATTCTAATGTATAATTATTACTTTGACACACTTCATAACTTTTTCATAACTCGAAACCACGTAAATATTTCGATTCAGTTTATCTGACTTTTCAACATGCGAGAAAAATGTTTGTAATAGTCTACAAGTGATTATTTTCATTTATATATTATTGGAAGGATATCTTTAAAAGCTTTAGATTTTTGATTTAGATATGGTGTTGTTGCATGTGAAAGCAGAAAGTAGAATTTCTCTTTCTTAAACTTTTCGAAAAGCAATTAGATAGTTTTTGCAGAAAACACACAACAAATAGAAGATCGACACGCGTTAACTATTCTAGATTCAAAATTGATAATTGATTCTAAAACACAACAAATTGACCAGGCTTCGCCATTTTGTTTGTGCTTAACTTTTGTTTTTTTGTTATCAAATCTTTTCTTAAACGTGCAATCATTGCCACTTCCTTAGAACCTTATGTTGTGTCCATAATTTTTCCTTTTTCTTGAATATCAAAAGTTCTGTCTTTGTAGGAGGTTTTGCAATCCTTCATTGAAATCATTGATTCAAATAGTTTATAAGCATGCATATATAAAAAAGCCAATCAAATGAAATTGTGATGTATTTTGATCACTACCATAAAACATGTACAAATCTAGATTTTACACCTATTAGTATATATAAAACCGGGCCGCATAAGTATTTTATTTGGATTTTACCAAAAAAGTATTTGATTTGGTATATATGTAAGTTTGTTACTGTTTGATTCAATTACTGTTCAATCTTAAATCATAAATCTCGTTGCAATGACAAAATTCATAAGACCCAAAAATGTTTTGTTTTTAAATTGAAATTTGATTTTATCTTGCTGATCCTACAAACTAAGGTTGGACAAAGATCATGTACCTTTAAATTTTGGAGTATCATTTATTCGACTCGACCTTTACGGGTAAGAAAATAAATTACCTTTATCCGACCTGCAAATAATGGATATCCAAAAAACGGATACTCTAGAAAAAATAGCTGACCTGCTTAATACCGAACCATTTATCTTTACCCGCATATTTATATATCGTTTCCCTTATCTGCATAATGATTTCGTATTAGGCTAGATTGGGTTTTAACGTTCACTAAAAACATAATTAGATATTTTATTGTTAATTGAATATAATAATTAGGTTTATAGTATTATTAATTATATATAATATTATTGGTAATGTTATAAAATACAATTAAAACGGATATTTACGGGTCGCGTAATGGGTCATGTAATGTGTTGGATAACGAGACGGGTATGAAAAAAAAATGGATGTCCGATACTCGACATTTACCCACATATAAAGAATTATGATACATTTTACCACATTCTTAGGCCAAGAATACCCTTATTTTGAAAACGAATACGAATCGGGTAACGGATCGAAGACGGATAACAAATATTAGTGCCCAGTCCTAGTACAAACTTGAAGCCCTAAAAATAATTAAAAACCCCATCACAAGACCCAAAAATGGGAAAATGAAAACAAAATCAAGATAAAAAGATAGAGAGAGAGAGGTGAAAGGTGGAGAAGGTGGTGGCGTGTAGTAACGAAGTCTCTGTCAATTTTTTTTGATAAATTAATCATGTACTGTACTGACACTCCAAGATTTGAAACAGCCTTATCGATATAACACCAATTGTTTTATTAAAAATAAAATGAAAACTCTTCGTTTTCCAAATAACTAGTGTATATGTCTAATAATGTGTCCATTACTATAATACTATTGCTTCGATTAGTCGTTGTATGCACAATAAATAATAATGTATCCCAAACGCAAAATAATATAAAGAAAAATCAAGATTGTATAGACAAAATCAAAGTCCATAAATAAATTAAAAAACAATCTGCATCCTCTCTTTTATTTTCATCACTGACAGAGAATACCACTGCACTTTTTCTCATGCACGCACGCATACTCAGATGATAACAAGAGCCCATTCCTCGTTTCTTTAATAATCTAATGAAGAAAAAAAACGGACGCTTCATGATTAATTTGTATTTTAAATTCGTTTTATAAAAAAAAAAATCCCGAGTCTATAAAACAAAATATATCGATAAACACAAAAAATGATGTAATAATCTGCTTTGGCTTTGCTCTCTTTACTACAAGACAAGGCAGAGAAAACCACAGATTCCTATGAAAGAGTAGACGTACCTATCTTTCTTTCTTCTTTTTTATAATTATTATCTCTACGACTTTTTATTTACTTTTCACTACAATAAAAAAAAGGAGGCTCCCTCTATTTCGCCGTTTTTAATTTATCAAATCCCAAGGTACAAAAAACTACTAATAAACAAAATAAAAAAATATCCATCCACATTACTCAAGAACCATCCATTATATTCATATATTTATGTATCCTCCTCTCCAAAACATTTTGAGTCTCCTTAGGGTTTAATTTTTCTCTCCCAAAAAGTTTAAGATCTTTTCTTCATGGACATTCCATATTACCACTACGATCACGGCGGAGATAGCCAATATCTTCCGCCGGGTTTCAGGTTTCATCCGACGGACGAAGAGCTCATCACTCACTACCTCCTCCGCAAGGTCCTCGACGGTTGCTTCTCAAGCCGTGCCATCGCAGAAGTTGATCTCAACAAGTGCGAGCCTTGGCAACTTCCCGGTAAGAAAATACACAAACCAGCTTAAACTAATTTTACATATAGTTCTTGAAGTCTTTACTATTCATGTCTTTTAGGGAAAGCTAAGATGGGAGAGAAAGAATGGTACTTTTTTAGCCTCCGTGACCGGAAATATCCGACGGGACTGAGAACGAACAGAGCAACGGAGGCTGGTTACTGGAAAGCTACCGGAAAAGACAGAGAGATTTATAGTTCAAAGACATGTGCACTTGTTGGGATGAAGAAGACTCTTGTCTTCTACAAAGGAAGAGCTCCAAAAGGAGAGAAGAGTAATTGGGTTATGCATGAATACCGTCTTGAAGGCAAATTCTCTTACCATTTCATCTCCAGAAGCTCGAAGGTATTTTAATTATATTTAAATCCTTTCTTTTCTTTGGTTAATAAATTTTAATCTTTTAATTTTTTTTTCAAGAGTGACATAGTCGGTGACGTTGAGTTTTTGTTTTGCTTTTTTTCTGCATTTAATATTGATAGCTGAAAAAGCATGGCTATTTATTAGGGTTATAGTGAGAGCATCATAGATCATAAAATAGAAAAGATCTGCTGTTTTTATTTATTGGGATTTCAATCAGAGGTGGTTTCCTATTTCCTAAAGTAAGAAATATTATAGTTCTGATAAAACAAAATATTAATTAATAAATCATACTTTTGGAAAACTCAATGCAAAACCCAAATCCAATGTAAACCCATCTTCAGGATTTTCTGACCTAGAAATATTAAATGAAATTTCAGTAATTTCTTTTATTAAATTTACTTAGTGTTCCATATCCATTGCAGTAACCAATGTACATTCCCTATATGCAACATTTTACACCATGGGTTTTTTAATCTTCACTCACTATATCTCCAAGATCTAACATTGTCTTACAAATTTCAATTTATTCCCTCAGGACGAATGGGTGATCTCTAGGGTTTTCAAGAAAACCGGTTTAGCCAATACCGGAGCCTCAGGAGGAGGAGCTAGTGTTAGCGTAAGCAGCGGTACAGGTGGCTCTAAAAAGACGAAAATACCCTCAAACATCTCTAGAAACTACCGAGAACAACCAAGCTCTCCTTCCTCCGTCTCACTCCCTCCTCTCCTTGACCCCACCACAACACTCGGCTGCACCGATAGCAGCTGCTCATACGACGGCCGTAGCACCAACACAACCGTCACAGCCACCGCGTTAGCCGAGCACGTGTCCTGTTTCTCCACTTCCACTACTACTACTGCCTTGGGCTTAGATGTTAACGTTGGCTCATTCAACCATCTTCTACCGCCTGGGTTTGATTCGCCGTCTGGGTTTGACCCTTTTCCTCGTTTCGTGTCTAGAAACGTCTCGGCTCTATCTAACTTTAGGTCGCTCCAAGATAACTTCAATCACTTGCCTTACTTCGGATCGTCTTCTGCATCGACCATGACCTCCTCCGTTAATCTGCCTTCTTCCCACGGAGGCGCCGGGATGAATTACTGGCTGCAGACGACGGCGGAAGAGAACGAGACAAAGGCCGGTTTGCTTAATGGTGGACTTGACTGCGTATGGAATTACTAATCACAAAAAGAGGCATTAACTAATAATTAATAATTGTGTTCCCGTTAGGGTTTTTATTTTATTTTCTAGGATATTTCTAAGTGTGTATCGAGGAGCTTAATACTGCCCCTAGCTTGATGTTTACGTTTAATTATGTAGTTTTAAGTGTATCCGGCCGTGTTAGTTTTATTAGGTGCACAAGAAAAGTGTTTTCTGGACTATTTAACGTTATAGTTATTGCGTTATGTAATGTTTATCACTATGTTGATTTCATGGCTTAACATATTTTGATATTTCCCATGATATTTGACAGTTAATACGTTGTGTCAATCGTATTATTACCCGACATAATGGATTTAAGTAATCGGTCGCCTTTATGTACATTAGTTTTCATCTTGAAGCGCTATTGCGCATAGGTTTCCAGAATTGAACTATTTCGAATCTTCGATGATAAAAGAATATTGTTGGTCGCCGAGTTTTGATGATTGCCATAATTAGGTAACGTATGTGGCTAATAATTTCTGCAAATATAAAGATGCTCGATGTAACACGTGTATGTAGACTTGTTCGTTCTAGCTAATGTTGACTTGTAAGAAATATAACTTCTCTCCGTTTACAACTATCACTCACACAAATTCACATGGTTTCGAGTTTTAAAACTAAAGTATAAGTAATTGTAATCCAGAGGTTTAATCAGTCAATCAATCAAAACTGAAAATCAGTTTCAATTAGGTGTATTTGCTTGATACGAACATTCGTATTCATCTAACAATGTGGGGTTTGGCTTAATTAATATAATATGCATTCGCATGTTCTTAATATATTACGACTTCCACTAATTTAAATACTTATTTGGATTACCCTCAAGCATTGTTTAGCAGTTAAGGATATTAAATAATCACAAATAAGAAGTAGTTGCAATTGAAACGGGGATGATGACTATGATGCGCATGCTGACGAACGGACCACTCTCAAGTTCAGGTCTTGTACAACAGTCCACCTCACTTTCAGAAGGATGGCTTTCATGTTTCTATTTTTAGAAAGAGACACAATTAATAATACCTCTGTTTATCACCATTATGCGTTTTCATTTCACGTGTGTATCACTACAAGAAAACAGCGTTTTAACGACTACAGATGGCGACTAAATAATTAGTCGCTAAAAGTTGCGACTAATTAGCGACTATTTAGTAACTATTTGGCGACTAATAAAATTAGTCGTAATTGAGTCGCTATTTTACGACCAAAGAACATAGTCGCCAAAGTAGTCACTAATTTAGCGACTAATATGCGACTATTCCGGCAGATTGCACAGTAGTCACCTAATTGTCACTAATTTAGCGACTATTAGGCGACTAGTTTGGCAGATCGCACAGTAGTCGCCTAATAGTCACTAAATTAGCGACTATTTGGTGACTATTTCGGCAGATCGCACAGTAGTCGCCTAATACTCACTAATTAGCGACTATTTCGGCATATCTGTATAACTTATATATACATGTTGATATTGCAAACAACCTCGCAACCGGATCAATTTCAGTGTAATTTTTCGTCTTTTGATAAAGAACTAGATGACAAAGAACCCTACGAATTAAATATGTCACAATGTTAATTTGTTATTTATACCATGTTTGAAAACAAAAATTCTAAAAACAAATCTTATACATCATGGTCATGTTTTTTTCAACATTATGGTCACATATATAAATTTTTACTATCATTGAAGATCAATTCTATGGTGAAGATATAAAAAATAATTATACATGAAAATACAAATATTTTTAATAGAAACAGAGATATGGCGACACATATTATATGGTGAAGATATAAAAATTATTATACATAAAAATACAAATAAAAAAAATATATATATATTAACATGAAACATATCAACAAAATATGTTAAACAAAAAAAATTCAGTAACGTAAGTTAATAGGTTTCTTGTTAAAATTAATTTTGTTCCGTCTATATCTCCCTCTCATATTAATAATTAATCTATATATATTAATAATTTAAAAAGCATTAATAATTAAAAAAAAACCTAAATCTAACTTATATATATGTATAACTTATATATATATATGGCTCTTCTCTAAAAGTGGATTCGAGGGGAAACATTTCGGAAGAACCCAATAAACCTCTATAACTTATATATATACCTATGTATATCATTATGTATATTACTAGTCCTGGGCATAATATTTGGATCCGAAAACATTAACCAAAACTGATCCAAAAAAGAGGAACTGAACCCGAACCGAAACCGATAAAATATCCAAACGGATCCTAGATTCCTATATCTGAAGAACCGAAACCGAATCCGAACCGAATGGATACAAGAAATACAATTATATACCCAAAATATTAATTATATTTAATGATAATCCAAAATTACAATTATAAATATCTTATTCTCTTTTTAAGCATATTCTCACATTTGAAATTTTGAGAACAAACTATTATTCTAATAAATCCAAAAAATAATAACACCCATAAACTATTAATTAATATAAAAATAAATAAATCACAATGAGTTGCCCTAATCATACTCTCTTAATTTTTTGTTGCCTCCTTCTTGTTACGAGAGTGAGAGAGACAAAGGCTAACTTTTTTTTCTCTCTCTTGCAGATCCATAAGTCACCAAGGAGTCTCTTCGTCTTCCTCTTCCATGGAAATTGGAGGAGAAGGAGCTGGTGAAAAGGAATCTACCAGAGATTGCAGCGGCGGAGTCTCTTCGTCTTCCTCCATGAAGTTAAGATGTGAATTCTAAATTTTAGATCTGGGATTTTGCCGAGATGATGAGCGGCAAATGGAAACATTGAGGAGGAGAAACAGCGGTGGTGGAGGAGAGCGGTGGATACGGTGGCGGAGGAGAGCGGAGGAGACGGTGGAGGCGGATGGGTTTCATCGGTGCCGGCGAGGGTGAAGAAATCGAAGCGGTGCCGGTGAGGGAGAAGAAGATGCAGGCGGAGGAGGACGTCGGCACGGAGGACCTCGGAGGACCTCGCCGGATCTGCTCTCGGGAGAGTGGAGGAGGCACGGAGGAGCTCACCGGATCTGCTCTCGGGAGAAGAAGATCGACGACGCCGGCAGTGGTCGATCCAGTTTTTCTTTTTCTTTTATTTTTTAATTTTTTTTTTAATTTTAATTTTTTGTAATTAAATATTTTAATTAATAAAAATATTTTTATTTTTTTTAAAATTATTTTTTACAAGTAGTCGCCAAATAGTCGGTATAAGTACGACCACTGTTCATAGTCATAAAATAGTCGCTATTTGACGACTATTTATACGACTACACACTTTAGCGACTAAGGATTAGCGATTATATGATTTAGTCGCTAATTAGTCGTAATATGGGTTTTAGTGACTAAATAGCGACTATTTATGTAGTCGCCAAAACGCTGTTTTTTTGTAGTGTATATATAGTATATACATATATGTATGTTTTTAACACCGTACCACCATCATCATCATCATTACCATCATTACCATCATCAATTATTGCTATTGTTGCATCACCAACCTATACTACCTAAGAGCATCTCCAATGGGGGTTCTTAGAGGAGAGGTTCTTAAAATTTTATAATGACAAATAATGATAAATATTAGAGAGGTTCTTAACTTTGAAAAAAAAGGTTCTTAAAGTTCTTATTTAAGAACTTTTTTTGGGGTTCTTAGAAAGAGGTTCTTAAAATTTATAATTAAAATATTGGTAAGAACCCCATGAGAGGTTCTACCATTGGAGATGGTCTAAGTACCTAGTCATAAGACAAATTTTTGGTCACAGACTCACATATACGTCTCGCTAAATGGCAAATTTTCATGATGCATGCCCAGGGATATACATATGTATGCTTATTGTTTTGAGCTTCCATTGGTTACATTGAATGAAGTTATTTGATGGGAAAAAAAATTATTTCGGGCAGAATATCTCTGTCGAGGCGTCTCCAAAAAAACTTTAGTCAAATGGTTTTGCCTGAAAAAATTGACCAACGTACATAATGTAAGAAAAAAAATCAGCTGGTTTACACAAAAATTCAGCTGAGTGATGAATTGACTAATTTTATCCACTATATGTATAATTTTTTTTTTTGCTTCTGAGCTGAAATGACTACAAGATTTAAATTTTGCTTTGCTTTTTCAAAAGACGTCTGACTTTGTACGTCATTACGCCCACACCGATTACGCCCAACAATTGAGTTATCATGTGATTAAAACGGCTGAAATTGATTAACTTTAAACCAAAATTACGTCAAATAAATGATGTGTCAACAGAATTTTTTAATTTACAATATTTTGAATTGTTGCAGTGGATAGATCGAACTAATCCGATTGTGCCAACTGA
The DNA here is from genome assembly GCA_030161315.1 of Eutrema japonicum. NCBI lineage: Eukaryota > Viridiplantae > Streptophyta > Magnoliopsida > Brassicales > Brassicaceae > Eutrema > Eutrema japonicum. The sequence goes on from BSQW01000005.1 coordinate 41,135,689, forward strand.
ATCATTATATCCTAGGACGGACAACAATTTGTTGTGGACTAAATTTTTCTTTTTGTAAAATCGGATGGCATCGGACAAAACAAGGGATATACATGTGTCCGCATCGTTGCAAACCAAAACTTATAATGGTGACCAAAAACGGTTTTGTTGCAAGTAGACTAATTTGTCTCATCCATTGCAACCATTTAAAACTTAACTCGTAATTTGACGGAAATCCACAACATTGTGATACTTATCACAACTTAGAGCCTTGGTGTTATGAATTATACACACATATACACTTTCAAATGAATATATATATATATATATATATATATATATAGTACAATGAATTTCCATTATTGCACTGATCAACGAAGAAACTCTCATATATATGTACTATATATATTTATGTTGTATTGGTGCAATGATATATATGGTATCTGCATACATACAGAAATACTGCTTTAGCTACATAAAAAGGTAAATGTAAGGGTTGTTTTGTCGGACTAAAACTAATTTCAAGTATTTGTAATCTTCCCACCAAGAATATTCTCCAAATTTCTATTTATATCAAGCAATAATTACAAGAACCATAAGTATTCAAATACAAGTACATGGCAATATGCATGTTTCGCAGCAAATGACAAAACCTGAGATAGGAAAAGAAAAGAAAAATTATATTAAAAACAACATCAAACTCCGACGATGATGATGGTGGTTGTGGTCCCGACAAAATTGGACGCTCCACATCGTGCCAAGTGGCGGATGCACAACTGTTGATGGGCTTGGCCGGCGAAGTAACGGGCACGTGATACGATCGCATGCATGCAGTGTGTGTATACGTACTAATGAGTGGAGAGAGTGGGCGTGGTGCATGGATATGGCAATCCACGCGTCGTACGGGATCGGAGCTTGGTCTTGGACGATATATCATTCATGTATTTAATGTTTCATGGTAAATCATAAAAAAACCGTGAAGAAACGAGAAAAATTTAAAGTTGGAAAAGAGAAAATAAATTGAAATTGGGAGTAAAGTGAAAAAAGCTAGGGTTTGGACGTTTTCGAGGAGAAAGACAGCTGGGTGTGAGCATAGGGATACGGGTCTTGATGAATGGTCTGATGATATATATATGCGTGTACATGTTTTTATATAGTACTTGAATGATTTTAATAAATAATAATGTATGATAAAGTTTGAGTTTTAATGACTTATTTAGGTTTACCAATTTTTTCGTAAAAAAACGTAAAATCTTGCTTTTCCGACAAAAACGTAAAATCTCGTTTTCCCGCAAAAAAAGAAAAATTCTGTTTTTCCGCAAAAAAACATAAAATTCTGTTTTCTCGTAAAAAAATGTAAAATCTCGTTTTTCCGCCAAAAACGTAAAATTCCGTTTTTCCGTCAAACACGTAAAATCCCGGTCTCCCGACCAAAAACGTAAAATCCCATTTTCCTGACCAAAAACGTAAAATCCCGTTTTTCCGTCAAAAACGTAAAATCCCGTTTTTCTGTCAAAAACGTAAAATCCCATTTTTCCGTCAAAAACGTAAATTCCCGTTTTTCCGCAAAAAAACACAAAATCCTGTTTTTCTGTCAAAAACATAAAATTCCGTTTTCCCGTCAAAAATGTAAAATCCCGTTTTTCTGTCAAAAACATAAAATTATGTTTTTCCGCCAAACACGTAAAATCCCGTTCTTCCGACCAAAAACGTAAAATTCCGTTTTCCCGACCAAAAACATTAAATCTAATTTTCCCGCCAAAAACGTAAAATCTAATTTTCCCGTCAAAGACATAAACTCCAGTATTTCCGCCAAAAACATAAAATCACGTTTTCCTGTAAAAAAACGTAAAATTCCGTTTTTCCGTCAAAAACATAAAATCCCGTTTTTCCGTCAAAAACAACAAAATGTGCTTTGTACTTATCTAGAACAATGTGCTCTGGTTGCTTATTAGAGTTAGATCTACAACAATTTTTTTTCTTTTTTTTTAACAACGATTAAATCGATTACCAAAATCGATTTCCATCACCCTAAATCCCGATTTATTCTTCTCCTTCTCCATCGATTTCTTCTTATTCTCCATCGATTTCTTCTTATTCTCCATCTTCTTCTTCTTTTTCTTCTCCATCGATTTCTTCTTCTTCTTCTTCTATTTTTTTTTATTTTTTTTAACAACAATTAAATCGATTTCCCTCACCCTAAATCCCGATTTCTTCTTCTTCTTCTCCATCGATTTCTTCTTCTTCTTCTCCATCGATTTCTTCTCCATCGATTTCTTCTTATTCTTCTTATTCTTCTTCTCTTCTCCATCGATTTTTTCCTCTTCTTCTCCATCAATTTCATCTTCTTCTTCTTTTTCTTCTCCATCGATTTCTTCTTATTATTCTTCTCTTCTCCATCGATTTCTTCTTCTTCTTCTCCATCGATTTGTTCTCTATCGATTTCTTCTTCTTCGAGAAAGCTTGACCAGGCAAACTGGCGTCGTCGTCTTTGAGCTTCGTCGTCAGGTGGAGAGAAGCTATGTTAAAGACGGAGGTTCTCGAGCTCAAAAAAATAATTATCGAGAGAAATAAAAAAAAAAATTGAAAAAAAAGATTCAACAGCCAATCATTATAACGTTAATACAGGTGGCATTATTGTCACAATTGTGATCAACGCCATGCTTAACGTACTTCTCATTATTTAATAGTAAGATATATAATGTAATAATAACAAGAAAAGTCAACAAAAGCAGCTTAAGACTTTTCTCGGGGACCAAAAGTTTAAAATGGGCCCAATTGAGACCCAACTCATCACTTATATGGCCTCTTAATTCGTAAGTGACTTGGCAGAAACAGAGTGAGAGAGAGAGAGAGAGAGCAGTGAAGAATGGGAAGGATATTTACGGTGGAGCTTGAGGGAAGATCTTACAGATGCAGGTTTTGCAGAACCCATCTCGCTCTTCCTGATGATCTTATTTCTCGGGTAATTAATCTCAAAACTTTCAGATATTTTCAAGTTCTCATCTTTCTTGAAATTATGAAAATCATTCATCATCTCTCTGAGATTGTTAGTTAGATTCCTGTTAGTTAGATTCCTGTTTTTGAAAATTTGTTCTCTTGGTGAATTTTGTGTGGAGAGACACTTTGAAGCTTTCTTGGTTTTAGTAACTTGGTCCTCATTTCTTCCTCAAAAATATGAAAACCCACTGAGGAAACTTGTGATTGTTAAGAAAATATGCTGATGTTGAGACTGCAGGGGAGAATTTTGGGAAATTGATGTAAATTACAAAAAAAAAAAAATGAAGAAAAATCTAGGATTGTTAGTTACTGATATAAATTCTCATGTTTAGTGTTTTTCTTCTGGGTTTAAGGTATACAGATTGGAGATTTAACGCTAGGTGGGAAAAGGGTTTGAGATAAACTTATATTTTAAGCTAAGTTTATTCTTAGTGTTACTTCCACTTCAATTCTTGTGTTATTAGATGGAGGAATATCATTGAAATATGAGAATTTGAGGCAATTTAAGCTTCTGGTATATAATGTTTGTTTAGCTTTGTTGTTTTTCTTTAAATCTATCCATTGAGAATGTAAACCTTATTCTGACTGATCTGTTTTTAGCAGTCGTTCCATTGCCGCAGAGGAAAGGCTTACCTTTTCAGTCGTTCGTAAGTACAAACTTCCTCGATATATATATTATGTACTTGTTCTGTTTCTTCAATGTCAAGCGGTAGAAAATTGCTCTTGTCTATTTAACAATGCTAGGCTCTAGTATTCTGTTGCCATCAGTTTTTCTATATACAACGCGGACAAAATCGCTGGTACTATTGGCCAAATGTATATGCGAAGTAAAAGCATATATGCCATGTAAACTTATAGATGAAACTGCCTTTGAGCTTTTACATTTTCTGAATCTTGCTGATTACTCAAAACTAGTAAATTTTCTGCCTTTTTTTCGGTCTCTCTGCATCGATACCCTTTTCTTATTACTCTGATGCAAGCTTTTTGCAATGAGGTTGGATATATGTAGAGCTGATTCCAAGTTGAATTTGAATCTCAGAGTGAACATAAGTATGGGTCCTCTAGAGGAAAGGATGATGCTTTCGGGTATGCACACCGTTGCTGATATTTTCTGCTGCTGCTGTGGACAGAATGTTGGCTGGAAATATGTAAATCTCACCTAACCCGCTCTCTATCTCTCTCGTCAGTCTCACTTCCGCGGTTCTTGGGAGCGGTTTCTCATTTTACATTGTTGCTTTCTTGTTTGTAGGAATCAGCGCATGAGAAAGCTCAGAAGTATAAAGAAGGCAAATTTGTTCTGGAAAGGTAACATCTTCTCTTCTTAAGTTCTCTGGGTCTATCCATAGTTTCAGCCATAAACTGGGGTTTATTGCAATCCTTTTTTCAGAGGAAGGATCGTGGATGAAATAGATTTATCGACAGAGGTTTACATCGATACTCGAAGCGGCACAGAAGATTCTTAAAATGTTGTCTTTTAGATTCTTACGTTTTTTTTGTGTGTGGGGAAGAATGTTTGTCAAGATCAGAGCATGTTAGTGTAAAAATCTGTAGCATGAGGTTTATAGAAGAATGTGTATGGAACCTGCTGTGTTGTTTATTGTCTCAAAGACTTTCTTCATGGTCTCTTGGTTTTTTTAGTTTCACTTGTGTAGAAACTTTTCCAACAGCTTGAATAAGCGCGTTCATCAGTTCAAGTTAATAAAAAAAAATTGCATTTGTTTTTATAGTTATCATTTCTTTGTTATGCGGCAGTCACAAATCCAAACCAAATTAGTCTAGCTTTTTTAAAAAACAAACTAAATAACCAAATCAATCTTGCTATCAAACTCAGAATTATATAAACTATAAACTCTTTTTAGGATAAGTGAAATATTTGGCATGTAATAACTGGAAAATTAGGTAAGTAGCGTATGATATTTTGATATTAGTTTTGCAAAATTTTTTTTGTAGATTATGACCAAAATGCCCCTACTACAAAAAACAAAGGAAAATTGTTCGTTAGCTACACGAACTATACGAGAATGCATGACTACACATCCGAACTAAAATAATGTGTTGATAACTACATAATCTATTGATATAGCATAGATACACATCCGAACTAACATGAGTCATGTGCCCAACACCATGACCATCATTTTCTTTGCTTTCCCGGTGTACTGGTCGACGGACTCCGGCCCTGACCTGCATTAACTCATTAAATCCGACTCAAATTAAATAAAAACTTAAAAATGAAAACATAAAAACATAAAAAAATGACCTCCTCAGCTTCTTCTTCCTCGTCAATTCTGATTTACATATAGGATTTTGATTCGGTAGGTTCTCTCAATTTCATTGAATTCGATTCTTCCATTCATTTAATTTTTGAGTTTTGATGAACATCAAAATAGTGTGTGGTTAGGGTTTACGAAATTCCCAAAATTGTTTGCTAATTTGGGTGATAAGCGAATTAAGAAAATCAAATTCAAGCGAACCGCCATTAGCCATTCTCGTCACTCACAATCATTTCTCGAACTCTCTTCTTCTCTTTCTCTCCGTCCCATAAACTTTCTGGTTTAATTTTTCCTAAAATCTACACGAAGTTCTTGGACGAATCACTCTGAAATCTCTTAACTAAATATGTATTTTCCTCCTCTTCTTCCAATTTTCTTTGATTTCCATCGGCGAGGCATCTCTTAACCACCACCATACCCACCACATCTACATTCATGCTTCGCCGTAGCTAATACAGCGTCGGTGTATTTCACATGATGCGTGCTCGTTTTAGATACAGAGTCGGAGTTTGGGTCTAGAGAGCAAACCACTGAATTTTTTTTTTTTTGCGTATAAGTAATGATCTGATCTTTGGGAAACCGTTTGAGATGTATTGTGGAACTTGTGGTGGTGGTGCTGATGCGGTAGCTGTTTTCGGTGAGAATTGATCGGAGCTTGGTGAAATTTTCAGTGAGAATTGATCGGAACTTTCTTAAAACTTTCGCTTTGGACCCTCATTGAAAGCGAAACATTTCGCTTGCCCCTCTTGAAATCGATGGTGGTCTTCTTCGCCGGAGAAGATGAAGCAGAGAACGTGGCCATGTAGATCTAAAGGATCTCGATCTCCACGGCAAGCTCTAGTGGCGGATGTGTATTTTGATTTCAATCGAGATTTTTGGAATCGAGCTTGTGAAATTGTTGACCCGAAGAATGAGGTGAACGAGATTTAGGATGTTGATTGTGACTAGAGAGAAAGAGTCGGAGAATTTGTTGTTGCTAAGATCAAATTCTTGAAGAAAATCTATGGTTTTGAAGGAATTTGAGATTTGACCAGAGAAGTATGAATTTTCGTTGAAGAAAAAAAAAAGAGTCAACGCGGGTCAACGCCGGAGTCAGTCGACCAGTACACCGGAAAAGTAAAGAAAGTGATGGTCATGGTGTTGGGCACATGACTCATGTTAGTTCGGATGTGTGTCTATACTATATCAATAGATGATGTAGTTATCAACACATTGTTTTAGTTCGGATGTGTAGTTATGCATTCTTGTATAGTTCGTGTAGCTAACGAACAATTTTCCAAAAACAAAGGATGAAGTGGGAAGCAGGGGACAAAGCATTTAATGCTGGAGATATTAGTTCTGTTTCGCCGGCGCGGGATTGATCTGCAAAGATTTAGTTGTAGAGGAATATATAATATTTGATTAATTATGTGGATAAGATTGGATTAAACATATTGGATAAGGAGTTCATGTCCATAACCCTAATATCATGCCGCCTATATTAGAGCAACATTTACTTTGCTGTGCATAAGAAAGGTAAACCAGATAATTTACTACTTCTGGAAAATTTGCTGCGAGAATCAAGAAAACCTGTTTGGTTATAGCTCGATCCAGGTAAGAACAATAATGGTTATCAATAAATGCGTCGGCGTTTATAAATGGTAGATACTACCCTATTATAGGTTAACCTGATATTAGGGTTCTTGCTCAACTTTGTTGTTTTAACCTTTTTGTAAACATAAACCGCTATTGTTGTCTGCTTGTGGAGTAGGAATCTCCAAAAAAACGGTCTCTAATCTGGATAACTACATTACCCAGATAACTAAGTTATTTATTATGATTCATATGTTTTTATTAATGGAGAAAATGGTGCTTAGTGTCCGAGTTTTGCGTGGCCGTTGGGATAAGATTGCCAATTGAGAGTATGTCCATGTACCCGTGTTGGGTGTATTTCACTACACCATCGATGTTAGTGAAAACGATGGGTACGATGCTTTGGTAAGAAAAATAAGGGAGACGCTGAAAGTAGGAGATGATGATCAAATAGCGATAACATACCAGTGGCCCCACTGGATGTTAGGTCCAGATTGACGAAAATCGGAACCAATATATATATTATGACCGACGAGGATGCCTCTTTGTTCTTGGCCATACGCGCCAATCTCCAAGAAGTTGACCTCCGGGTTCAAGTGTTACGGTCGCAGATGGAGCGAAATGTCAACTCATATAGGAGTGAGGTAAGCATCGGTGGTGTATTACCTGGTGTCTTAGGATTCCATGGAACTACTGTAATCCCTCCTACTAACAAAATGGAGCAACGCACTCGTCCAATCAGCAACCCATAAATTTATCGGGTTACGAGTGATGATCCATGTAACCATAAAATTATATGTATTTAGCACATCGCGAGAATTATAAAAAACATCACGTTATGATATTAAACCTTGTCTTTGTTTCCCAGTTGGAGGAGGCTCTTTACCGGGAATTTCGAAGCCACCGACACCCAATATTGTTGACAATCCGACCACCGTCCCTGTTATTGGTAATGAACACTTATACATGTGTCCAAGAAAATCTGATGTAGCTTTTTGTAGATAATAATTATCTGTCATTTTGTTATCCGGCAAATAGACTTAATGCATAGCGTGTTTTACATTGCCATGTCTCAGGTGGTTTGGGTTTTCAGAACGCAAGAGTAAGCACACCCACTAGAGAAGGGGTCCCGGATGACCAACCTAACCGGCTATTGAGCTACCCGTTAAGTTATCGGATAACCGTCGATCGTCCATGTAACACCTTATTCCAATATCCATAAATATCGTTATCCCATAAAGTAGAATAACTAGGGAAACTAAAGTTGGCCTATATATGGTATGAATTTTAGGTGACTGTCAACCTGGAAATTCAAACCCACCGCCCCCAGTTGTTGTAAAGAATCCGGCCAGAGGATCTTCTACTGGTAATATGTAGAGAAATATTTGTTTTTGTTATTCTGATATGTTAGTCTGTAGATAATAACTTTTAGGTATGATGTTATCTGATATTTTATTAATTCAATTAACATGATTCCTTTGTTCATATGTTAGGTGGGTTGGCTAGAGAGGAAGCGATGGTGAATGCACTAACTCTAGACAGTGGACCAGAAACTGAATTATCCAATGACATTTACACACTTTGGAGAAATTTTGTCAGAAGTGTGGCTGCTTTGGAGAGACTTGAGCAACAACCAGCACCCTCTCCTCTCAACACTATGGGTTTGAGTTACATGGATGTAGACAACATAACCAATGCCGCTGGTCCAAGTGAAGTTACTCCAACCCCTGACCCTTTGAATAATGAAACAACTTTGCAACTCACACTTGCCAGGACATATGTAGATCCCTCCAAAAGAATCAAAATTCCGCCCACCCCCGCCTCTGCAGTTGTAATCAGTTCAAGTGATTACACTAGTAGTTGGCTACGGAACATGACGAGTGGTGAATAATTTTATGAGGAAGAGTTGTCCGAAGACAGCTACGAAGCTCAGAGTCGTTGCATTTCATTGATAGGTGAGCACGAAAATTATATCTATTTATTACACACTTGAATCCTATTTTCAAATATATGAGTGTGTCAATTAAATATGCTTGTGTATTTAAACTCTAGTGGACGACATGGTTGCCCATTATTATTCAGACAGCGTAGATGACAGCCCTCAAACGACATCACCACAACATCCAACAATGCCACAACCTTCAACAATCGCACCACCACATGTCGGAACTTCAGATAAGGGAAAAGGAAAGTTACTTGGTTCTTCATCACGTTCCCCGTATCGTAACGAAAATCAAATTGTTCCAGTTTTGGAAACACCGGTGAACACCGTCATGCATGATCAGGATGTACCTCCATACTTCGATGATCCAATTGGTGAAGGTATATAATCAACATTATCTAGATAATTACGTGAAAACCTGTTATGTGGATAATTTATGCAATATTTGTAAACATGGTTATCGGCTAATAAAGTTTTCTTGATAATAGATCCGCTACGCAGAGCAGTTTGCGATGTTGATAACGAGGGCGACGAGATCTTCGTGGGACCGACGTTCAAATCCAAGGAAGATGCAAAGATGAAGCTAGCAATCCACGCTATTAAACGTAGGTTCCATTTTCGATCAACTGTTTCCCGCCCATAAATCTTGACCCTCGTATGCGTTTGCTATCTTGTAAATGGAGTGTATACGCAACAAAGGTGGAAAAGACATATCGATTCGAGATTAGAAGTGTCACTCGGTCACACATGTAGTGTTGACACAAGAGGAAATTTTCACCGACAAGCTTCAACAGCGGTGATCGGAAATATGATGCGTTCACGTTACAGTGGAATTGGTCGTGGTCCTTGACCGTGTGATCTCCGACGCATCTTCCGTCAAGAGTATAGTCTCAATGTCAGCTACTAGAAGGCTTGGAAATCAAAGGAGATAGCAATGGACAATGCTATGGGTACTGCCATGGGTTCCTTTGCCTTAATTCCTCCATATTATAAGTTGTTTCTCAAGACAAATCTGGGGTCTGTGGTGGATCTAAAGACGGAGAAAGACCGAGAAGGTGTCGAGAGGTTCAAATATTTGTTTTTTTCTCTAGCTGCTTGCGCTAATGGATACCCATGGATGAGGAAGGTTATTGTGATTGATGGTACACACTTACGCAGATGCTATAGAGGTTGTCTTGTTGCGGCGAGTGCACAAGACGACAACTTCCAGATATTTCTGTTAGGTTTTACTGTCATAGATAGTGAAAATGATGCGTTGTGGGAGTGCACTACAAGAAAACAGGGATATTTTCGACGGGCAAATCCATCGGAAGTGGTCTTTTCCGACGGATTTTCGACGGATTTAAGCTGTCGGTTACAATTCGTCGGAAATATGGTTTTCGTCGGAATCCGTCGAAAATTTTCGACGGATTTGTGCCGTCGGAAAGCCGTCAGACATTTTCGACGGATTTTCGACCGCGTACGTTCCGACGGATACTCCGACGGATATTCAGTCGAAAATGCCGTCGGTAATTTCCGACGGACTTCCGACGGATATATTACCGACAGAATTTCCGACGGATGGTGATCGGATGAATTTGTCGGAAGTCCGTCGTAAATCCGTCGGAAGATATTTCCGACGGATTTCCGACGGTAACTATTTTCGACGGAGTTACGACGGATAATTTGATCGGAAGTTGTCTCGGAAGTTCGTCGGTTCTTCGTCGGAAATAGGTTCTGACGGATTTACGACGGTAACTTATTCCGACGGTTTTTCGACGGAATTGGTATTTTGAATTTTATTTAATTATTTATTTATTTGAAATTTATATATTAAAATTTGAAATATAAATTAAAAATAGAAATAATAAATATATAAATTAAATAAACAAAATTAAAAAATTCATTACACGTTAAAATAAATTGTTCAAAAAAAAAACATTAAAAGCAAATATTTAAACGGTTGGAGAATCTCTGTCGTCGGGATTATTATCCCGAAACATATGCGGGAAGCATTTCTCCATCATCTTCTCCAAGCAGGAGAGCTTTTTGTTGGTAGTCTGTTGCTCCGTCCGTAGCTCTTCAACCTGCTGGTTACGGTCTTTCACCGTTTGGGTGAGCCTCTCGATTTCTACCCGGTACTCCGAAGGATAACGAGGAAGCGAGGAAGAAGAATCCTGGGTCGGAAGGGTGCCTAACCCAGCGAATCGACTTTTCACTTGCCGGGTTTGCTGTGAATAATTATAACCGATAATAAATAAATAACGAAAATAAAAAAAAACGAAATGAAATTAAAACTTACCTCAAGTACAATCTGGTTTATCTCTTCCCGGGACAAAGAGTTCGAGGACGTCGATCCTTCGATAGTGAGCTGCGATGATAGTTCACGGTCCAGCTTCGTCTTCTTGTTCTTCTCGACAACATCCCGCATCCCCAAGTCCTGTATCTGACCGGTTTTCCTGTTGGTGTGTATTCTCGATGAGTTGAAGATAATCGGGTTCGGAACCAGATTCTCTCGTCTGCGAAAATTTGTTAAGTTAAATAAATATAAAAAACAGAATTAACAATAAAAAATTTAAATTAAACTTACCATTTCCATCGCTTCCCGTTCGATGGTCTTTGCGCCCGCGTTGTGGATGTAGACCCCTTTCTCGCCTCATTGGCTATTTCGGTTCTTCGACTGTTGCTCGGAGGTCTTTTTCGTCGCAGGCCTACTCCAGTACTCACAGAAGCCCTTCCAGACGTCGTCGTCAAGGTTCTTCGGCTTGTTTTTTTTGTGCTTCCACTTCTGCTTCCACTCGTACATGTGCTTCGAGTACGAGTTTGCGGTATAATTGTCGAATGTGTCAATGACTTTGCGCGTATGATGATAGTTCCACGTGAACTCTTGTTACAATTTTTTTAAAAAAATATGTTACATATCAAAAAGAAAAATTGACAAAATGAAATTCAAAATAAATAATATATCAATAAATAACTTACCGCGAAAATCCGGTGCCACACGTCTTTCTCTTCGGTAGGCATGTCTGAATACTTCTCGTACGGTTTGTCCAACATGTTGTGGAGCATCCGTAATATCGCCTTGGTGATCTGAGTCGACAGCTTAAACCTGAAAACATTATGAAAAGATATAAATATGTTAAGTTTAAAAATCTATATAAATTGAAATAATGTACAAAAATTTTCTTACCAAGTGCCGTCCTCAAACTTCGGATCGAGTCGAATGCAATGGCCCCGGTTAAGCTGCCGGACTAGCTCCTCGATCTCAATGTGGCTCCGAGCAGCGGATTGCTGGGAATCTGGGATGTGAGATCCCGAGCTCGTTGGTCTCGGAGGAGGCGTACACCGAGAACCCCGAGAACGGCGTCCTTGGTTGCCGCCTCCCAACTGAAAAATTTCGTCGTGATCCCTGCGGAAAACAGTAAAATTGTTAGTAACTTAACAAAAAATTCAAAAGTTATCAAAATTTTTGAAATTTCTAGAAACAAATTTAGGAAAAATTCAAATTTTCCAAAAATTCAAATTTTCCGAAAAATTCAAATTTTCCGAAAAATTCAAATTTTCCGAAAAATTCAAATTTTCCGAAAAATTCAAAATTTACTAAAAATTCAAAATTTTCAAAAATTTTCAAAATTTGCCAAAATATTTTAAAATCAGTTTTAATATATAAAAATATTTAGAAAACGTTTTATTACTATAAAAAATATTTAAAACGATTTTATTTCTAAAATAATATTTGAAAAAGGTTTTTATTATTAAAAAATATTTTAACATCAACTTAAATATATAGACATATTTTAAAAACGTTTTTATTAGTTAAAAAATATTATAAACGATTTTAATATATACACATATTATAAAAACGTTTTTATAATTAAAAAAATATTTTAACATCAACTTAAATATATAGAAATATTTTAAAAACGTTTTTATTAGTTAAATAATATTATAAACGATTTTAATATATATACATATTATAAAAACCTTTTTATTACTATAAAAAATTTTAAAAACAATTTTAATATATACAAATATTATGAAAACGTTTTTATTACTTAACAAATATATTAAAAACATTTTTAATATATAAAAATATTGTCTAAACGTTTTTATTACTTAAACAATATTTTAAAAACGATTTTGATGTATACAAATATTTTTTAAAATTCAAACAATATGTAGAAACGTTTTTAGAATATTTTTAGAAAATAAAACAAGATCTAAAAACGATTTTAATATATTTAGAAAATAAAACAAGATCAAAAATTTGTTTTCTAGATCCAACAATTCTAAATCAACAATCTAAACACATAAACCCTAACACTAATATTATTCTAAATAACAAATTCTATTATAACCACTTAACAATTCACATAAATAGAATTTTAACAGCCTAACTCATATATTCTATAAAACTAACATGATATAAATTTTTTTTAAAGGAATTGATTAAACTTACATGGTTTTGTTGGAGAAGAATTGAGGAATTGATGATGAGGAGTTGATGAATTGAAGATTAAAACTGAAATTGTGAAGAAGAAGAAGAGAAGAGGGAGAAGAAGAGATTTTCGGTAAGGAAGAAGAAGAGAGAAGAGGGAGAAGAAGCGCCGGAAGAGAGAGAGGAAGAACAGAGAAATAAGGAAAAAAACTTACGTTTCGTCGATATAATTCGATGTCCGTCGGAAATCCGTCGGATTTCGAAAAATAATTTCATTTACGCGGTTGATATTCCCGCGGTCTCGAAAATATCAAAGTCCGTCGGAAATCAGTCGGAAATTTCCGACGGATTGGAGAAGATAAGGTTTATACCTTGCATGTTTGTCGATTAGTCAGTCAACAAGCACGTGTCTAATTTTTCATATCCGTCGGAAAGCCGTCAGAAATTTCCGACGGATTTCCGACGGATAAGGTATATTCTTTGCATGTTTGTCGATTGGTCAGTCAACAAGCACGTGTCTAATTTTTCAGATCCGTCGGAAATTTCCGACGGCTTTCCGACGGAATTAGGGTATATTTGGGGTTTAGGGTTTAGGGTTTCCTTATATGATTTAGGGACATGTTATTTACATGTGTCATTCAATATATATATGAAGTTCATCAATATTAAAGGCTTTGCATTAGTTTAAAAATTATACAACATCAAAACATATCATTTCACATAAATCAACTATATCTTATACTATAACTTATACAAACACTTCCATCAAAATTTATAAATTCTATATAACACATTTTCTTGATGTATATACAAGGTTAACCTATTTTATATACATCATACAAGTGTTTGTAAACTTTTGCCACAAAAAAACCTATAATCTATACCCTAAACAAGATTTTTAAATATCCGTCGGAAATTTCCGACGGTTTGAGTTGAATGAGGGTTATATCCGAGGGATCGATTTTTTAGCCGAGGCAGCTGAATCCGTCGGAAATTTCCGATGGATTTCCGACGGTTTGAGTTGAATCCGTCGGAAAATTCCGACGGATTCAGCTGCCTCGGCTAAAAAATCAATCCCTCGGATATAACCCAAGTTTTATCCGAGGCAGCTTAATCCGTCGGAATGTTCCGACGGATTTCCGACGGATTCAACTCAAACCGTCGGAAATTTCCGACGGATATTCAAAAATCTTGTTTAGGATATAGGTTTTTTTTTGTGGCAAAAGTTTACAAACACTTGTATGATGTATATAAAATAGGTTAACCTTGTATATACATCAAGAAAATGTGTTATATAGAATTTATATAGAAGTTATAATATAGGTTAACTTTGTAACCAAAATTTTTTTTGTGGCAAAATTCCGATTTTGTTACATTTAATCAAATGTCTAACTTTATAAAACTTCGACATAACTGATATATTACACATTAGAATTCGAGTTCAAATATATGTACATATTTTACGGTGCAAATTTTATAATTAAAATTATTGTCAATCCGATGATGAGTAATCTGATTCTCCTGAATCGGAAGGTTCCCCAAATTCGTCAAATTCTTCTTCTGAATCCTCAAATACTTGATCGTCTGACTGTATGGTGAAATCAACGACAAGGTCGATCTCAAGGGAATGCTCGATTGAACCCAAACCTACGGAGCTTTGTTGGTGGGGTTCATGATCAGACATCCCATGAACTCTACCTCTCGAGTTTATCGATGTGACTGTAACCCACGGGTCTTACTTGTTTGTCACCCGCGGATAGGGAATGTAGCATACCTACACCATGTACAAATTTAACCACGGGAATGCAACAAAACTAAATTAAAAATTAACGTAAAAGAAATACAAACCTGGTCTGCTTGTGATGCAAGTACAAATGGCTCGTATCTCTGGAGTTTTCTTCTGCTATGTAATGATGTAACACCAAATTGGTCGTGTCGCACACCGCTTCCTACTAATGGGTCGTCTCAGTCGCATAAAAATGCAACACATCTTAGACCGAGCATTCCCGGGTACTGAACATCGAAAATCTCACGTACGACACCATACTTCATCTATCACGATAAATCTACGATTCTCACAATTGGTACAAGGGCAATAGATTTTACCGGTTTTTTTTGTGTTCTTCTGCATACCCACAAATGCCATGAATTCCTGTAGACCTTTTTTGAATTCCTCCGTAACTAGGTCCGTGTCCGGAATTTGATGAGGCTTGTCCATCCATGATCGAAAATAATTATAAGGATTTGAAGAAGACATTTTCGTAAGGAATTAGATAACAGAGATTTTTTTTTTGTTGTGATTATAAATGAAGCGTGGAAACGTTTTTATAAGAAAAATTTTGTGCATTTTCCGACGGATTTCCGACGGATATAAAGTAGATATTATCGATGTCGGCAACCATGTAGGCAAACATGTCGGCATCTGTCGGAAATCCGTCAGAAAATTCCGACGGATGATCGTCGTCGGAAATCCGTCGGCAGTATGTCGGCAACATCAGAATTCATCAAAAAGTCGTCGGAAATCTGTCGAAAAGTATCCTACGGATTATTGTCGTCGGAAATCCGTCGGAATTTCCGACGGGTTAATATTTCCGACGGAATTCCGACAGATTTCTGACGGATGAGAAGTTAGTCAGAAATCCGTCAGAAAGTCGTCGGAAAGTCGTCGGAAATTTCCGACGGAATTATTGCCGTCGGAATTGCCGTCGGAATTGCCGTCGGAAATACACCTGTTTTCTTGTAGTAGTGGTTCTTGACAAAGCTTACCCATATTGTTCCCGACGATCCAGATTTGGTTTTTGTGTCGGACCGACACGCGTCCATCTACACAAGCATCCGTAAGGTAAACACCTTTAAAAAAAAAATACTTATAAACTTCGTTGGTTGATAATTTTGTTAACTTTGTTATCCGAATAACAACATTACTAGATATCTATTGTTATCTATAATATATATTGGTGGATAATATTGATATCGCGTATAACTAGAAACAATTATACATATTATAAACGTTGTCTATAATCTCTATTTCACTTGACAAGTTTACCCAATGTCTTCACACGCTGCATGCATCGTCCACCTCCAGAGGAACATAGTATCAATATTTAAGTCTGAAAGTTTGAGTTTCATGGTTTCAGCAGCTGCTCGTGCCTATAGAATAAGCGAATTCAACAAACATTTTGCTGAGATACGAGCAACAAACCCTGAGTGCGCGGACTATCTTGCTGGCATAGGTTTTGAACACTGGACGCGTGCATATTTCGTTGGCCAGCGCTACAACGTGATGACAAGCAACATTTTGGAGTCATTGAACAATGTATTAACTAGCGCACGTGATTTTCCAGTCATCTCCCTACTGGAGTCAATCCGTACAACGCTAATGAGCTGGTTCACACTCCGTCGGGAAGCAGCTAAAACGAAGGATGACATATTAACCCAAAGGTTCAAGAAATGATTATAGAGGACTTTGAGCGATCGAGGGGTTTTTTGTGATGAAGATAGGAGACGGGCTGTACGAGGTCCGAGATGGGGTAGATGTGGCTTTCACCGTTCACTTATGTGATAGAACATGTACTTGCCGGGAGTTCAAGCTTCTACACATTCCATGCAAACACGCCGTTATTGCTGCTATCCGAGAAGGTATGAGAGTGGACAGTTTGGTTGACGTACACTACTCGGTCCAGTATCACAAAATGGGATATGCGAGAATAATTATGCTACCCAATATGGATACCCTTGCACCATCTCCCGAAGACGTTGCTGGAGGTAACCTTGCTCCACCAACAGTGTGCAGGCCACCGGGCGACAAAAAAAGGCGGTTTCTCTCGAGAAGAGAATTCAAGGTATATAATGAACACCATGAATTGTGTTTACAATTGTGGAAGTAAGTAGAAAGAATGATATTGTGATTCACAATTTTGCAGACAATAGGCAGACGAAGGTGCAGTCGGTGTC
Source organism: Eutrema japonicum (assembly GCA_030161315.1). Classification (NCBI taxonomy): domain Eukaryota; kingdom Viridiplantae; phylum Streptophyta; class Magnoliopsida; order Brassicales; family Brassicaceae; genus Eutrema; species Eutrema japonicum. The sequence continues at coordinate 41,152,826 of BSQW01000005.1, forward strand.
GAGCTCGGGGACACAACCGGGCAACATGTAAGAACCCCTTTTCAGTAAGTATATTATCTACAATCTATTATCCAGTTAGCTATATATCCTTAAAACAATAACGTCAGTTAGATGGTATTTAGGGCCAAAAAACATAATTTTTATTCTGTCTAAGCACTATTTGTTTTTGTTTCTGTTAGGGGGGGCTAGGAACATGAGCTCAAGGACAGTTGGGACCAGTGAGATGACTTAACTGTTAATATAAATAAGGCTTTGCAACCGGTGATCGTTTTGGTGTAAATTTGGTAATCACCTTTGCTCCTTCGGAAAAGTCGGTGATCCTTTTGATTTTGAAATCACCATTACTCCCTCGCATTGTGATATATGAACCCACATGCTGCCTTTAAATAGTGATATTCGTATATTTTATGACATTTGAGTCCCATATTTTCTGTTGTTTTCTTGTGTTTCTTCTTATTTTCATTTGTATTTTTAATACATTTAGGTCCCAAATTGAGTTCCATATTTTGGTAGACATCCTAGGGTGTTCTTGTGTTATTTTTGGCTTGCTAGAGCATTTTTCAGGTGTTTGTTAGAAGTTTGGATCAAAGGAAATGTATGCAGTTTAAAGGAGGATCAAAGGAGAAGCGAGTGGAGCAAAAATAAGAACAAATCGGTTGTTGGATCTGCTTGACATGTCTTCAGTAAATTGATCATATATCCTGAACCACAGCCCCGAATAACACGAATCCAACGCTCACGCGAAGCTAATTCAATTATCTATCTCATGTAAAAATTTCAGAATAACTTGGGCGTGGGAAGGCCTTCATCCGATTGGATCCAAATCCGACAGCTTTTCACCACCTTTTTTCATTTGAGGCCAACTCATCTCCTTTAAACCACCCACTAAGGGCTGAGTGATGGACATCATTCCTCATCATGATACAACATTATGACTCTCCCTTGCTTTTATGAGTGTTGGACGTCATTACTCATTGTTGGTGGTGAGTTTAGCATTCTCCGGTTTAGTCCGGTTTGAACCGAGACTGGCCCAATTGATCCCGGTTGACGACGGTTCGAACTCGGAAGGAAAGACCACGAAACGGTCGCCGACCTCCGAACTTGAAAGAATGGTCCACGAGAGACTATTAACCGATAAGTTCGGCAAGGATCCGAACGAATGCCGAACTTGAATCTAGATCGACGAATCACGCTCCGATCGACGACGGTTCAAGATCGGTAAAAAGAGTCCAAAACGACTAACCATTGAGCTCGGTGAAGGCCGAACTCAAAATCCTTATCTCGAACCGAGATCGGTATAGTTTAAGAAAAAAGACATCATGCTACTACCGACCTGCGATGTACCGAGCTCGTAGGTATCGACCTGCCGTAATCAGAACCCATTTCCGGGATTCGCGGAACTTTACGGAAAACACGGAAAAGGAAGATTAATTAGTTTTCTAATTTGGGATTCGCGAAGCTTTTCCCTGATTCGGGGAACTTGTCGAAGCCGCCGAGGAGGCTTATAAATAACGAAGTCCCGATTACATTGAAGAGAGGGAGAAAAAATACATTTTAGAGAGAGAAAGTGAGAGCTCGAAATCCGATTTCGACCTCACTATCGACTTAAGAATATTTTTGTAAACTCCGACGAGTTTGATTTAATAAAAACGAGATACCGATCGATCTTTCAACTCTTTTTATCCTTGTGTGATTTATACGATCAACACTCATCATGCTACAACATTATCACTCTTCTTTTTCTTTTCCTTTAATTATGCAAGCTAATAAACATTATAAAATGTGTAGGTGTTGCTTTTGTATTGCTATATAAAGAGGTGAAATCCCTCTTGTAAGATCATCAACTCATAATACAAACACATCTCTTACTCAAAGCTTAAACACACTTTCTTTTCTCTCATTTTCGTTTTTCCTTTCATGCCTATGAAGGAGTGTTCATCATTTCTCATATAGTGAAGATTTTCTCTTAAACCCTTCCTTTTATTTTATTTAGACAATTATGTCTTTAATTTCTGTCATTTATTTTTGTTATCTAGCTATGTGTGAGTATTATGGGTTAAGGGTTTGGGAAGTTCAAAGATGATTGGTTGATGATTTAAGATGTTTAAAACCAGAAAATAATTTGTCCTCATGTTTTGAATATTCTTAAAACTAGAAGTGGGTTGAAAAACCACTTCTTGATCTTTAACAAAATCGCACCAAGGGATTGGGAAATTTGTTTTGAACTCTTCTTCTCATGCTTTTCATTCTTAAACCAATGGAAATTGAAATCTAAGGTTAATTGTGATAAAAATGATCTTGTGTTCATAGTTTATAAATCATCTAAATTACAATTGGGAAATTAGCTTAATTTAAATGATTTGTAAAATGATTAGTATCATGGAAGTGAACTAGTCTATTTAAGTGATCATGTCTAGGAATTGAATTAATTCAAATGTTTTAAACATCATATTTCTAAATACCAATCATCCTAGAACAAAGTACCAAACCCGAAAACCCATGTTTTATCATCTTGATTTATAATTCGATTTTTATTGCTTTCTTTTGATTTCTTAAATTTGTGCTTCATAATTAATCTGTCATTTAAATTGTCACATTTATTTACGTTTTAATTTTTCTTTAAATATTAATAGTTTTAATTATTTAGATTCTCAAACATAAAAACCAAAAATCAATTTGCTTAGCTTAAAGAGTTTCTTGCATTCTTAGTGTATTATTCATCTCCTTGTGGTTCGATACCCATAATTACTAAGTAGTTAACCCCTTATCGGGTGAACTTGGTTATCTTGTAAGAAGATATCTAGCGTTTGTATGACATTTTGAATGTGAAATATTATGTTTAACTAAGTCTTTTTCCCTTAAGCGTATAAATAATTTGGAATGTTTTACTAAGTCCTTTTCCATTAATACTTTCCAAATTTGGAATGTAAAGGAATTTTTTTTATGTCCTCACTACTTCCGGATAACTACATTACATGAATAACAAATTCAAATTATCTATATGCGGATAACATCATTACCCCCATAACAATTACAAAAATAACTTTGTTATCTGTATAGTTATCCCTATTTTCTTGTCTTTCTTCGTAAAGACAAAACACTAAACTATAAAGCTTTGATTATATACGAAGTATTCTTCGATGAATAAGAAAATAAATTAGTTATCTTGATGACCGTATTAAATTATCCCGCTAAATATTTATTTGTAAAGTGACCCACACCCAAAAACCAAATACAATACCCTACCCCCATAAACCTAAATCCTAACCCCTAAACCCTAAACCCTAAACACTTAACCATAAATCCTAAACGCAAAATATAAACCCTAAACCCCTAAACCCTAAACATTGAACCACTAACCATAAACCCTAAAAATTATTCTTATTTTCTTGTCTTTGTTCGTAAACACAAAACACTTAAACATAAACTTTTGATTATATCTGAAGTTTAGTTCCCCTAGTCATTCTACTTTATGGGTTAACGCTATTTACAGATATTGAAATAATGTGTTACATGGACAATCGAAGTTTTCTTCGATGAATAAGAAAATAACTTACTTATCTTGATAACGATATAAAATTATCCCGATAAAAAATTATTTGTAAAATGACCCACACCAAAAAACAAAAAACTACACCCTAAACCATAAACCCTAAATCCCGAAACTCCTAAACGCAAAACATAAACCCTAAACCCTAAACATTGAACCACTAACCCTAAACATTATCCCTATTTTCTTGTCTTTGTTCGTAAACACAAAACACTAAACCATAAAGTTTTGATTATATGCAAAGTTTTCTTCGATGAATAAGAAAATAACTTAGTTATCTTGATAACGATATTAAATATCCAGATAACTATTTATTAGTAAAATGACCTAAACCCTAAACCAAAAACAACACCTTACCCCAAAAATACTAAACCCTAACCCCTAAACATTGATCCCTATACCCTAAACATCAAAAACCAAACCCTAAACCGTAAACATAAACACCTAAACCATAAACCCAAAACACTTCATTTTACATTGAATCCCATCTGATTTCCAAAGACAAACTAATATCATCGGTTGTTATCTTAATGTAGATAAATATATTACCCAGAAGATATGTTAATAACATTAAACCTTTGACCATATAGTAGTCTTCATTAAATGAAAGACTTCTTCAATGCAAAAGTGAGTAACTTTGTTATCTAAAAGTTTATATTACATTACCCAGATAATTATTTTCTCGTTGGATACTCTAATCCCTAAACCATAAAAGATATACCTTGAACACTAAACACTAAACCCTAAATCCAAACCCCTAAACCTTGAACCCTAAGCCCCTCCCTAAACCATATAGTATTCATTAAATCCAATGTTCTTTTAAAAAGCAAAAATAACTTACATTGGTAAACCCTATTATCCAGATAATAGATATTGGGATAACAGTATGAGGACTAAGATATGCGGATAACATATGTTATTGACGATGTGCGGATCTAAACGCAAAACATAAACCCTAAATCCTAAACCCCAAACCCCAAACCCTAAACATTTAACCACTAACCCCCCTCCCTAAACCATATAGCATTCCTTAAATCCAATGTGTTCTTAAATTGCAAAAATGACTAACATTGTTATCCGGATGTCTAAATCATATAGTATTCCTTAAATCCAATGTGTTCTTAAATTGCAAAAATAACTAACATTGTTATCCGGATGACTAAACCATATTATCCATATAATACGAGGAAGGATATGCGGGAAAAAAGATAAGAGAGTTTCTTACATCGTTTCCAACCAACAAATAAGTTAACATTACAATAACAAGAAAGTGTTATCCGACAAGAGCATAAAGAACATTGTTATCCAAAACAGACTGCTAATATGAGATTCATTAACCTGTGAGGTAACAGAATTATGCATAATGGTCCATAAGCGCAGTAACAAGTCTCTTTGCCTGTAGAGCAATGGACCCCATATTAAATTCAATAGTTTCAGCTAGCCCATAATGCGCATGGGTTTGGATCTGGAAGATGGTCATAACAACGGAATCGTGAATCGATTCAATCTGTGGAATCCCTGCAACGCGTTCAACAGTGAATGGTGTTTTTGGGACGTCAGCCATCTCCGGGTTTGCTGCAACTTACATGAAGAGGTATGGAAGCATAACCCCAATCGGTTGGATTTTCTTGAGGAGACTAGATTCGGTACGGAGTCTGTAGTTGCTGTCAAGAACACTTATCTTAGCAGCTCTTAGATCTATTGCAAGAGAAACCCAATGGTTTTTATCTAGGTTGAAGGACACATAGAGGAAGTCAGCTTCTACATATAGTTGTACGCGATCCGAATCTTCTTCCCCTTTAACAACTTTAACGAGTTGCTCTGGGAAACTGAACTGATCAGGGTCAGGTGACTTCGAGAACTTGGGGAATTGTTTTGCCAGTTGGGACACAAACTTAGAATCCAGGAGGTCCACCCTCAGCTTCTCACCCTCAACCTTTTCTGTCCTCAGAACATGCCTAGAGAATCGAATGAGGGCATCAACAACCTGGACAAGAATTTTGATATGATGAACGCTTTAGTCATTTTCCAAAAAAAGATTAATTAAGAAGACAAAGATATTTACTTTATTCCCTAGTGTTTTCTTCCGGTCTACGACATCGTTTATGTCTGCAGACATGACTACGGAGAATCCCATGTTCAAGGGACTGCAAATTGACAGTTACGTTAATAAGTTACCGTTAAATGATTTAGCAAACAACAAATTTTGGGTTCTCCATATTAATGAGGAAATGTGGTTAGAAATTGGAACCTCTTAATATATCGCAGGGCAGTCAGATATTGTTTTTCAATGATTTGTCCTTCAGAGGTCACTACAAGAATACACTCGATTTCCGACGGGTATATTGGTCGGAAACCGGTCGGAAAACGTCATTCCCGACGAATTTCCGACCAATATCGCCCGTCGGAACTATAGCGTCGGAAATCAAATATGGTCGGAAATTGGTCGGGAATTCCCGACCGATTCCCGACCAGATTATTCCCGACGATTTACCGACCAACGACCGATGCAACCATTCCCGACCAAATACCGACCAAAACCGACCGAACTAAGTTCCGACCATAATAATACCCGACGATTTACCGACAAAATTCCGATAACTTTGTTTCCGACCAAATGCCGACCAAATGCCGACGTTACTAATATCCGACCAAACTCCGACTATAATAATACCCGACGATTTACCGACAAAGGTCCGATGACCATTTTCCGACCAAATGCCGACGTGTTTCATTTCCGACCGATTTCCGACCTATCTAATTTCCGACCAAATTCCGACAAAATATTTTATTTTGTATTTTAAAAATTTTGAATATTAAAATTAAAATTAAACATTTTTCGAAAATGAAAATAAATTTATTCGAAAATTAAAATTAATATTAAACATTAAACATTAATATTAAACATTAATATATTTAAAATTAAAATAGTTTAGAAATAAATAAAAAAGTGTTTTTAAAACATTAAAAATTAACATTATTAAACATTTGCAAATCCGGATTCGGATCCGGATCACGTTCCCGGAAAATCCGGAAACTTCGCTTTCATCCACGACGACATGCTAGCGATATCTGACCTCGCCTCCGAAAGCTCATCTTGCGTGGCACCTAACCTGAATTCGGTGTCCGTTTTCGCCGCCTCCAAAGCTTCTACTTTGGACTTGAGCTCTTCATTCTGGTGGATGAGATCTTCAGAGAAAAATGAACCAGAAGAAGACCGGTCGTCCATAAACGGGATCGTACCCAAACCGCCGCGACGTCGCCCTTTTTTATCAAGGGGAAATTCCTGTATAAAATATAAATAAATTAAAACATAATAAAATTATAATGTAAAACTATAAGAAAAAAAAAACTTACGTTCAAAACGAGTTGGTTGACCGCTTCCCGCGACATCTCGAAGGAGGAGGAGGAGTCACCTTGTGACTGTTGGGTCAGCTCGATGTCGGTCTTCTGCTTCGTCACGTTCTCGTAGATCTCCCTTATGAGGGGATCTTGAATAAACCCGGTTGTCTTGTTCGTGTGGCACCTCTTCATTAAGTCTAAATGATTCGGACGCACACCTCCGGCCTCATTAGTCTATAAAAACAAATAAATTTAAATATGAATAAATAATTTAATAATTAATTAAGTAAAGAAAACAATGTAAACAATAAAATATTACCATTTGAATTTCTCGGGTCTGGAAGCTGCTCGATCCGGAGTTGTGGATGTATTGGCCCTTCCCGTTGCGATCACTCTTTCGGTTTCCCGAATTAGTCTTCGAGACTTTCTCTGTCTCCGGTTGTTGCCAATAGGGTCCGTAGTGATTCCAAACCTCCAAATTCAAGCCTTTCGGCTTGTCTGCCCCTTTCCTCCACTTTTTCTTCCACTCGTTCATGTGTCTCTTGAACTGCGTACTCGCTTCCTTCATAAATAATTTTTCCACCGTGGCAGTATGAGAATGATGCCATGTAAACTCTTTCTACGAAAACATAAATAAAAATGCTTAGTAAAATATTAAAAAAATACTTATAAATATAAGAAAAAATATAGTAATTGACAACTTACCGCAAATTGTCTAAACCAAAGTTGCTTCTCATCATACGGGACTTCTGAAAACTTCTTGTACGGTTTGTCGAGGATCGAATGGAACATCCTCATAATAGCCTTGCTAATCCCGTTGTTCGATATACCAAACCTACAAAAAAAGATAAACTATAAACAATTTGATATTAAATATATATATATATATATATATATATATGAACTAAAGGTTTTTACCATGTCGATCTTCCAACGAGATGTGGATCAAGCCGGATGTGCAAGTCCCGGCCCGGTTGTTGGACTAACTCCTCGATGGTCATGATTCGAGGAGCTTGACTCTGCGACTCTGGGATATTCGATGCGGCCGGACTTGGTGGTTCTGGCCCTCGAGTCGAACCACCGGTATGTCGAGGTTGTTGCATCCTTTGAGAAGAACCACCGATGGTCAAGTTCGCGAAACCCTCGTACGCCCTGAAAAAAAAACGCAAAATTTGTTAGATATTAAACGCAAACGCAAACTATAAATAAAACGCAAACTATAATATTGATTCGCAAAAGAAAAAACGAATACTATTAAAATATTCAGAATAACGCGAAACAATGACCAAAAACCGTAACAATTACCAAAAATCCAAAATATTACGAAAAACCCGAAAAAACTATGAAAATTAGACAAAAAGTTTTTATGAAAATTTCAAAAATTCATAAAATTATAAGAAATTTATGAAAAAGAGTAATAATAAATTCATTAATTATACAAATGATTAAATTAAAAAAAATCCGAAAAATCTTAAAAATATCTTAGATTTAAAAATGTGTTATATACATGATTTCTATAACATTTAAAAAATAGATTTTTGTATTTTTAATCTAAAAATTATCTATTAAAGTTTATATTTATAACAAAAATCCAAAAATTCAAAAAATCCAATTGTGTAAAAAACCCAACAAATCCAAAAAATCTAATTAAACCAAAAAATCCAAAAAAATTATGAAAAACACTATGTGTAAACAACAAATCCAAAAACTATAATCTAACAACAAATCCTAAAAATCTAACCCACAAATCTCACAAATCTAACCACAAATCATAAGAACTAACATCCTAATCTCCAATCTAACCACAAAGCATAAGAACTATGATCCTAATCTCTAATCTAACCACAAAACTCAAACTAAACAACTAACATCCTTACATGGTGATAATTGGCCGGCGGGAGGAGAGACGGCGGCGGGAGGAGAGACGGCGGCTCCGGCTTTTTTTTTTGGATTTGAAGAAGACATTTTCAGTTTTTTTTTTTTTGTTGTAAATTGTGAATGAGGGTGGTGTTGTATTTATAATTAAAATTTCCGCGGATTTCCGACCGATTTCCGACCAATTTCCGACCAATGTAAAATTCTAACGGCTATGAAACGGCTAGTGCAACGGGTAGATTAACGTATATATTTCGTCGGAATTTAGTCGGATTCCTTACTGGTCGGAATTTGGTCGGAAATGTGATTAAATTTCCGACCACGTTCCGACTATACTAATATTCACCAACGGCTTTAAACGGTTAATTCAACGGGTATACTAACGTATATATCTCGTCGGAAAACTGTCGGAAATTGGTCTGAAATTTCCGACCATTTTCCGACGATTTTAATCGGTCTCCAATACGTCGTCGGAATTTAGTCGGATTATGTGATGGTCGGAAATCGGTCGGAAATTGGATTCAATTCCAGACCAATTTCCGACCGATATCCGACTATTATAATAACGTATACATCATCGGAAAACAGTCGGAAAATTGGTCGGAAATGCCGACTAATTTCCGACGATTCTTAGTCAGTCTCCAATACGTCGGAAATCCGTCGGTATTTCCGACCAAATTTCCGACCAACATAAAATTGTCGGGAATTACCGACCAATTTCCGACGGGTGTGTTTTAATCGGAATATCGTCGGAATATGGTCGGAAATTCCCGACCATTTTAAATTGGTCGGAAATGTGGTCGGAAATCGTGATGTTTTCTTGTAGTGGGTTGGTTCCGGTTGAACGTTGGGCTTCTTCTTTTTGTCATGTACAAAACTTTCATCCCTTATAATTAAAGACGTGATCTTGGTTCGCATGCTAATCCTTACGTTTCCAACTGGGACACTTACTACATGGCCCTTCACATTGTCGTCCTCACCATTCCCAGTTGGATCTTTAACCTACATTGCAGAATGTGATGAATACTTTCAATGGTGTTTTAAGATAAAACATACGAAATTTACGAAATATTCTACAAAATTGTTTTTAATGATAACCTCTTTATCGATATCCTCATCGTCCTCCTCGTTTCCATTCTCGTCTTCAACAATTTCCTCTCTGCCCTCTAAATCGACGTTTTCGTCTGCCAGCGGAGGGACCATCGTGTCATTCCCCTGTTCATGATGCGGAAGTGTTATGATACATAGGAAAAGATAATTCAAATAACATGATTATTTGATAATTTATGAAAAATATTGTTATATGGTTAACAATAACCTGGTTATCTTCAACCTCCATCGCAAGTCCAGTTTGACTATCTTCTGGAATTATTTCCTCTCTCTCTACTCCTTACACACTACCGTCAGCAGTGGGAGGGTACTCTTTATGAATCTCCTATAATAGATGGTCGATCAGGAAAAGGGAAATAATCTTTTAAATATTGAGGAAATTTAGAACATAATGTGTGGATGTGTTTTATGTACCTCCCCAATGCCGTCAATAGCTGGGATGGATACAGACATTCCCTGGAGATTCCCCTGGGGATGCAGAGTAGCAGCCCTACCATTAGCGTCAAGCAAGGGGGCCTAACAACACGTTGGACATTATATTATTGATATAATACATGTTATATCGATAATATTGTTAGATCGATAATGATATTCTCAGATAACTTATGGTACCATCTATATGAGAGAAAACTATATGTACTCTGAAAATATTCATATTATCTTATATACACAAAATTATGAGAAAATTGTTCATGATACCAGCTATATAACAATTATCAGATAATTAGGATATCAGAAAACTTCAACCAATTATATCGTACAAGATGATGGTTTATAAGCGGCTGGGACAAAAATAGACATAACTGATTATATAAACACCTAACATGTTGTTCCCCTGAACGGGTCTCAGCACACACATCATTGGGATTACCCTACAATGCAAGTCACATAAATAGTTATGACCATATTGACAAACGGTATGAACATAGAGAAATTAGAGGTAATCTGACCACAAACTCTGGAGATAAATAGAAGGCAGCAACCTCAAAAACTAACTGCGGATTTGTGTTTATCCCGTCGTTGTCTTCCGCAGATATCTGGTTAACACCAATTTCATTACGGGCCAAATTGGAGTCAGTTTCCACCGTCTTAGTGGTGTCATCGCCATTGCCATCTTCGGATGTTTCAAAAGTGTTGTGTGTGTCAGCCGGACCTGAAGTTGTTTGAGAGATTGTAGAAATTTTTTTAGTGACGCGGTGAAGGCCTTAAGGATTGTTTCATTGTTTATGAGATTGTTAGCCTCAATCTCCACCTTTACGATTTCCTTAATCATAACTTTCAGCATGTTTGCATGGTTAAGCAGCTTCTTATCCAACAGTCCTGAGAATCCGGTTCCAGCTGTCAGTCCCTCATCAACCTACTCCTCTTAATCTTCGGGGGCTCTCTTGCTCCTTCTGCGGTGTGGTGGTTTAGGAAGACCACGTTTCGCTTTCTTTTAAATGTCAGACTTAGATTTAAGAGCTTTTGAAGGGCCTCTTTTTTTGCCTCTCGTCCCACCAATCTGTGACGGCTTGCATCCTCCAACAAACATGTCGTCCTCGAATTCAAAACCTTCGTCAACTAATTTGACGAGGTTATCAACAATAGGATATTCTTCCTCGTCGGACCATGACAAATCTTCCTCATCCGGGTCGAAATCAATATCAGAGCAAATGATTGGAGTCACCTCAACCTTCAGATTCGATAACATGAATGTATTAGGTACTATACTCAAAGTGATGAAGGTAATAAGTAAATGATATAGATAACAGTTTTCCATAAATTCAGTTATCTATATCGTTATCCAGGTAATGAACCAACATATGTCTACTGACATATGCTACCAGTTTAAAACTTCCATATTAACTGAGTAACTAACATAACCGATAACAAGAATTACAAACTATTTCACTAGTGCCTAGTCAGAGAACTATAATATATGACAACTATTTCCGTACCTCGCATGCAGCATCCAGTTCTCTAGCTTGGTTTAGTTTGAGCGGTATTCGCTGATATCCCGACTGTGAAGCATCTTCATAAGAGTCACTTATAACATCGGCGAGTGTTGACGGGCCTTCTTGAATACCAGGAACTGCTTCGACAATAACCCACTGAAGTGCGATAAACAAACCTTGCACCGCGATATGGGATTTGATCATCTCTGTGAGGTCTCTATCTTTGATCGATTTCATCATGGCTTCAAAATATAAACGCCCCCATGGTAATGTGAGGAAAAAAATCAAGATCTTCTGTCATCTCAGTGTGTTCCATATCGACCTTAACTTTCGGAAAGTGCTGTGTGGGAACCAAGATGCCGTCTACGAGAACTAAGCAGGCCATCCGAAGCCTCATTTTACTGTCTTTGACAGTTTTCTTCCACAACATCGTCAGAACCTTCTGGTTCACCGCCAAACATGATGTCATAGTAAGAGGTGGATACTCCTGAAGTTTCATGTCTTTTCTTTTGCACCGTGTCGGGATATTTGTTGGGATATTTCCCACAAGGAATGCCAATTATGATTTTGAATTCCCTAAGAGAGAATCTAATCGGTGACCCGGCAAAAAAAACCCAAATCTCTTCTTTTTTTTTTGTTACCAACTGCCGTGATAGTAGGAAAAGGTCAAAACACGCTGACCACGCCGGTTTCGCCGGAAAATCTAGAAGCTTCCCAAGAGATGAATGCATCATAAACTTCAACTCCGGCGGGGACAGACTTTTCTTCAGTTGATGTATTAGCGACATCCTCTGGTAAAGATTTACTCGGAATCCAGTGGGCTCTTCAACGACGGCGAACAGTCGTTTGGGTAGTTGTAGATCTGTCATCTGAAGAAAAAAATAAGAACTGAGACATCGGCAAATCGTGAAGGAACAAAATTAGAATTCAAACTTCCTTAATTTCATACATAATTGGTATAATAAAATCGAATCCCTAAATTGGTTATACTCTTACCTTCGAAATCGTGATTTGGAGATGGATTTGTGTTTGGTGGGACGAAAATGGGAGATAACTGAGAGTCGGAGTCGGCCGGATTTGTATTTGGTCTCTCGATAAACTTGTTTCAATAACTGGAATTTTTTTTTTATTATGGAAAAAAGTTAAGTCTGGATAAGGAAGAAACCCTAAAGGCAAAGGGTATTAACGAAGGGCCACGATGAGAGAGAAAGTTCGCAACAGGTTTGTGACTTGTGTCTCTGTCCACACGCTTTGGAAAAATTTAAAACATACAAAATCCAAATTCTTAGATTTGCCTCTGACACCAACTTCGAAAGGGAACTCTCTCTCATTCGACTCTACTATATTTTAGCTCTTTCATAGGGATCCAATGGTCATTTGCTATGGCAACAATTACTCTGAAAAGTTACCTTTTTCGAAAACTAATTTCGAGGTTATTCAGGTCCCTGCACTGGTAATACCCCTCTTCTTAATCATAATTTCTCACAAAGGTGAAGAAACATTAAAAATAGAACTTTATCAAGTTTATTATAAGTTATTTCAACTACTTAGATCAATGATCATATATTTGATTCTAGTTGAACAAAAAAAAAAGTTGAACTACATATTTAAAAGGGAAATTGCATCCTCTACCATTTCTTAACAAGAAAATTAAGTGTACCCGTTTTGAATTATTTGGCCGATTCTGTTCGTATGGAAAAGACTGGCTTAACCCTACACCCCTTCGAAAAGTGGGTCGCATAGCTTCATTACGTCATGCAAATGTGGGTCCTTCAATACATTGTCAGACGCAATATCTCTCTAGATATTGTTGTTTTTTTCGAAAGTAAAAACTAAATGAAATCCCGGTAAAAGTCGGAGACAACTAAAGGTCACCCCTTTTAGGGTTTGCTCATATTTTGGCTGTGGAGAAAACCGATTGGGAAAACCTCTTCTTGTCTCTTCGTTTTTTTGTCTTTCAAATCCGAAAACAACACACCGGAAGACCAAATCCAGTCATTCCAGCCTCGTCCCCCCTTGTTTGATTTGGTTTTACCAGATTCTGTTGTTACTAAGCCTGTTCTTATATCGTCATGCCGTCGGAAGTTCATGTAAGTTTCATTTACTTCATTTTTTATTCTCTCCGATTCGCGACTTGTATTAATTCCGATTTGCTAAGTAAATGTTCAGTTTTCACTTTTTTCCCCGATTCATCTTAAACCTAGTAGTCGTTCTTATTTCCCCTTTAAATTTCTTCATATGGCTGATATCGATCTGCCTCAGAGGATTCTCCCTCCTGGGCAAGTCTCACATGGTCACTGTGTAAATATTTATAAAAAAATATCGGTTTTAACTGATATCGAAGTGGCCCTCGACGATCCCGAAAGAGATTTCATGAAAAAAACTCAGTTTGGGAAACTGTTTGAATTCTCTTCTAAGCCCGGGTGGTCTGGCGCTTTTGGCTTGTTCTCCCTGTACCGTTTGCTGGATGTAAAAAAAGAAAACGAGATCTGGCTTGTTTTTGCCGGAAAACCCATCCGATTTTCCCTTCGCGAGTTCAAGAATGTCATCGGTCTTAAGTGCGGCAAATACCCCGCTATCGAAAAAAAGAAGAAGAGAGCCCATGTGATTCCCGACTTTTACAAGGCTATGTTTGGAGATGAGAAAGATGCCCCCGTAGAACGTGTAATTGAGATATTGCAAAAGAGGTCCGTCGAGGACCCCCAGATGAGATTGCGTTATGCTTGCCTTGCCATTGTCGATGCCATCCTCGTCACGTCTGTTCATTTCAATCGTGCGAAGGTGAACATGGACCATGTTGAAATGATAGAAGATCAAGATTCATTCATTTCCTTCCCCTGGGGAAGGTTGTCCTTTGATGCCATGATGACTTCTCTTAAGGAGAGGGAATTAGCGTAGATAGCAACCGCCAATGTTGTCGTTTCTGGTCTTTTCCCAGCCCTTCAATTGGTTGTATTAGAGGCCGTACCAGCTATTCTGGAGGACATTGACTACTCGGATGAGGATGATAGTTGTGTCGTCAGGAATGTTGCTCCGGTGGGGTTCGTGCAGGATCAAATACAGCTGAGAAAAGCTAGACTGCTTGACGCCGAGGAGGAGGTAACTTATGCTCCCTTGCATTTTTGCATTTGTTGGTGTCTCATATTCTTTTTAATTAATACCTCATACTCGGCGATAGCAATAACAAATGCATGTGATAAACAAATTATCTTCCACTATTTGAAAACACGTTTATCAACATGTGCATCTTAAAAAGAACATTCTGGTTTATCAAATGTTATCTAATTTTTAATTGAGCCCGTTGATTGACCAGTTGTTAATAGAATTATAGACATTGTTTATCACAAGCAATTTTGATACAATTGTTAACATGAGTTATTGATAATTTTAGTAAAAATCCTATAACTCAGTTAGCAGACCTCTGCATTATTGTGCATTTTTGGGGACTAATGCCTCTTCATTCCGCAGTTCGAGGTGGAAACGATCATACGCCCTGAAGTTGAATTCAACCCCGAAGAGGAAGACCTCTCATGGAGTGATGACGAGGTTGATGTAAGGGTTGATAATATGATGAGGCTCGTGAATCAAGGCTACGAGTTCAAGAGTGAGATGTTTGGCGTTGGTCTTAATCCCGATCAGCTTGTTGGCCAATCAAGGAGTAGAAGAGGGGGTTGGAAGGCGAAGTTAGCCGCAAACAAGAAGGGGAAAGGGAAGATACGTAAGGCTGCCAGTGCTTCTAGAAATGGCCAATCAACTTCACCCTCTGCCTTTGATGACGGAAAAAAATGTTAGGGTGAGTGAGGAAAAAATCCGGGCCGTCGTTGCCAATCTGCTACCAGCGAACATAAAGAAGATAGAATCTCTGTTTGTCGCTAACCATCAGAAAGTTATAGAGGGTGTGACCAATTGGTTTAGCAAGCACTTAAATCTCGAGGTGGACTTTGATGATGGAGTTTCGCCAACGGATCAATCAAATGCAAAGAAAAGACGTCGTAGCCAACCTAGGCAGCCATCTAGCAACCACACCCCCCCCCCCCCCCCCCCCCCCCACTCTTTATAACTTCCCTGGCACTTCTGTTCCAACTTCCCCCATACGGAGTGCATTCCCAAACGACAACCCTGGACAATTGAATCCCTTGGGGAGCCACTCAGGTTTTCCATCCGTTGAGGAGATTGCATCCCACTACAGAGGTAGTTCCTTCTCTGCTGCCCCAGACGTCACCAATAACCTTGCTGAAGAAATTCCGCATGTGACCCGCACTCATTCAAAAGATGGTGTTGATGTTGTGGCGACAGAAGAAGACCACCAAATCAAGGTATTAATTCTAGTACATTACAAGTGAAGGCCTTTAAAATATTTATTTTCCCAGCCTGAATTTTCCAATATATTACACAGGATCCGTAAGAGTCTCTGGCCTTCAACAAAACGCCTTCAAAAGATGCTGAAGAGGTTAGAAACGAGAAGGAGAAACAAACCAAGGTATTTATAACTTTGGCCCTACAAAATTAACAATTGGGTTGCCATCTCCCATTTCAGACAACGTATGTGATAACTTTTGGCACTACGACGCTATTATGTTTGCGGTAATCTTCAAAACTTTGTTTTAACCACCCATGTATCTGAGGACGAATTTCCCAATCGGGCGGGGATTGATGGGTTCCAGGGAGAGAAGGAGGCAGTACATGCTGATACTCTGGGTGAAGTCGAGGTAAATGCAGCAGAACATGGAAAAAGCTGCACATGCAACATTTTTAACACTTTGATTACGTAGTTAACATATATATACGTTAACCATTTTTGAACAATATCTATATGTTAACTGTGTTATCAGAACATTTATTCGATAACTCAAGCGTGCACTTTTTAATATGCTGACAACATAGTTAACACACTTAAACGATAATATTTGTAAACGATAACTTAGTTAACATATATAGCTTACCCCTTGTATTATGGTGGTAACAGAGTTAACATATATATACGCTAACATAGTTATCATATATATATATACGTTAACCCAAGTGTGTACTTTTTTTAAAATGCTGACAACATAGTCAGAGCCGGTCCTGACTTTTCGAAAGCCACAATCCAAAAAAAAAAAAAAAGGCCGAAATCCAGAATTTTTTTTTTTCCCTAAAAATAAATAAATATTTTTTTTTTGGGGCCGAAATCACAAATTTTTTTTTGGGGCCACAAGATGATGCTTTGCTGGCTTGGCCCCTGGGCCGGCTCTGACATAGTTAACACACCCATTCGATAATATTTGTAAACGATAACATAGTTAACATATATAGCTTACCCTTTGTAGTATGGTGATAACAGAGTTAACATATATATATATATATACGATAACCCAATTGCGCTCGTACATCTAAATGGTAACAACATATTAATTCTAAATTACTAAATTCATTTGTTGTCATAGGGTTTCGTAGGCAGCTCAAAGAACCCAACTCCCTCCTGCAAAGTTTCCAACTCAGAGCCCAAGGTAAGATTACGTGACTAAAAACTGTAGAGAAACGTCTTCTATTATATACTATAACAGCTAACTTTCATTGTTAACCCAGGACAATCCCCCCAATTCAGTTAACGAAGAACAAAAGGTAATGGTCTGACTATTTATTTGTTGATAACCATTATGTTTAACAAAACATGGGCTAACAACGTTGGTGCCTCTATTTGTATAGAAAACTGAAGTTATTAGCCAGTGCAATTGCTAACTTTCATTGTTGAATATCGGGAAAGGTTCGAATCGTGTGACTCTCCCGATAACCATGTTATCCCAGAATTTGCTCACCAATCTTTATCCCAAAAGTTGATCATATTTCATAAATTCTTAGCTTCCAAATGTCTTTCTGCAGGATTCCCACATGACAGAGGAAAGGGATGATGAAACTAGATCCGCCGTCGGTGGTGATCAGGCGCACGCGGATGAGTTGGAGGCAGCTGGGAAGAAGAAAACCAAGCGCCCCCGGACTATTTCATCCCGTCTTGATAGTCCATATCAATGTGATGAACGTATTAAGGCTATTTTTTCGCACCCTACCCCTGATGCGCCCGTCGGTCAGGAAGACGATGCACTATACGAGGAGGCCATTAAGTCCTTGAAAGGGTTAGCTAATTAGTATTATAATCATCGAAACTTAAGTCTGCAATATGTTATCATGAATTGGCAGTCAATTTCCATAGGAGAGGGAACTCAGTTAACGGTTAAAGATATTAACGACTTACTGGCCAGGCAGAAATCAATTTCTGCAAAGGTATGCTATATTATTTTTTTGTACCCTTGTTACGTAATAAATTTTGGGGACGTATTTCATAATCAATGACATTTCATTGCTCACATAGGTAATGGATGCTCTATGTAGACTCGGAAGGCACTTCCTCAGAGTCGATTCTCGCAAGCCGCGAGCTCATGTTTTGGATACTAAGTTCGTGCCTCTGCTAACAAAGTTGTATCCAAAATTCAACAAGACCGTTAACACGAGCGAATATAAATTCTACAAAGCCGCCATCGACAAAATCGAGGGAGTGAGCGTTGCTGACTGCGCCACATTATTCACTGATGCTGATTTCCTTTACCTTCCCTTCAACCTCGACATCAAGCATTGGGTGTTCCTTGTTGTTGACCTCTTATCCTAGAAGATTGTAGTACTTGACTGCAATGCCAACCTAAGATCTGATGCAAGCATGGTTTCAGAAATCCGTCCCCTAGCAGTCATGCTGCCTTTCTTGTTCCGACAGGCGGCGTTGAAAAACCCGATGACCGAAGTGCCCACCACTGAGTTCGTGATTGAACAAATTTCTAGCCTGCCGCAAATCAATTCCACCAATGACTCTGGTAAGGCCGCCTTTTTCATAATGCTTGACCACGCAGTTTATGGCTAGCAAGCGGCCCTGGAGTATGATCTTTCAAATCTCGAGGCGGATATAAAGAAAATTACGGTAGTCCTCATTCACAAATACCATGGTTGAATCCATTCAGCTATCGCCAAACCCTTGTAACTCCCAACCTTTTTTCTGTTGTGGTACTGTGTCTATGCCATGTAATGTTAAACTTTTGTCTTCACATTTTCGTATTGTATTTTCGTTTTTTACTCACTTTTGTTTGCCGGTAACATAATTATGTAACACTTTATCGATGCTTGTTGTATCAACACAACAAATTTTTATTTTATGGCTTCCGAACCCTATTGATTTAGAAATTACCCAATTTATGCGACGTTAACAGTTGACATGTGCAGTTGTACAACCGAGTTAGCGATAGAGAACCATGTCAACAGATAAGTTAGTTATAAAGTGATTCAATTGCCTCCACGTAACAATGGTTTTCATTTTTCGTTGTACCATTGTTGTACTATAGAAGCTAATTTTTCAAAGCGCCGATTTCGTACCTATGTCACACATTACGGATGGGTGTATGATTAACATCTCATACATTTTTAACCCGCGTTGTTTTTCAAATTTCACGGAGTAAGCGGTAGAGAAGTTTTCTTAACAAATAACGTAGTTATCAAGGCGGACTATGCGTTATGACACAAAGCTTTTCATTTGTGGATTTAACATTTGCTGCATTAATGGTGGCAAAGTCGCGGAACAAAGTTTTTCTTAGCCCTACGTAGCCGTCCCTATAAACATAGCAAAAGAGGACGGCTACCTACGTTATTTATTTATATTCTATCAAACATGAGATGCCCATATCCATCCCTCACCATCTACGCAAGTAGCCATATTTACATAAAAAACTACGCACTTCCATTTTCCCATCTAGGCGCCCTGCCAAATAGACATTCAATCGTTAACATGCAAACCCCATATTCATTATGCATCTATTAGGTATAGAAATTGAGTTATGTTACCGGCAAAGAGGTTTTGCAGGTTGAACAGTTGTGTCCTCGCCCCGGCAACGTGTGCATTTCCTCTGGGAGACACGCTGCAAATAATAGTAGCTGCAGCAGTTAACCAACATTCCAAATGTACGGATAACGTAGTTTACATATATATACCATAACCACGCTGTCTCATTTAAATAGGCTAGATAACTTAGTTGACATATGTACTCGATACACTAGTTAACCGTTATTTATGTAGATAACATAGTTAACATATATATATATATATATACGATAACTTTGTTATCTCTTTTAAATATCCTAGACAACTTAGTTAACATATTTATACGGTTCACTACTTAACAGTTATATATATACTTCCAGATGGTCACATATATAACAATTACAACTTACTTATATATCACTTGCCTACTTATATATCAAACAAATATCTATATTTTTGCAGATGATCATGTATAGTTTACCTTATATTCTCCACGGGATAAGATCTGTTGCTTTCGCGGCCTTCCTGGTGGGCGGCGAACAGACGAAGGTTGCAGCTTCCCCTCGCCAAAATCGGTCTCACTTGGTGCTAGGTGATCCATATCCGGAACCGGCATTATAAGGCCGCTGTAAGCCATCTTGCGATACTCGGTTGTGTAGTGAATTCCAACCAAACTATCCATACAGATTACTTCTCGTATCGTTGCCGCTATGGCATGGCAGCAAGGTATATGTAATAGTTGGAACTCTCTGCAACTGTAACTTTCCTCCCATAGATGCACTGCGTAAGCGACGTCATATTCATCCCGCACCTCATACAATCCGTCACATAGGCGTTAAACAAATTAACAAGTCATTGTTAGCAGCATAAAACAGCAAATGTTAGCATTACTTCAACGGCAGATTACCTATTTTCATCACAAAATAACTAGGCGACTTATGAATTGACCACTATTTTCATCAATCAGCATCTCCTGGATTTTTGGATTGACCACATTTTCCTCCTTTTCGGCAGACTCCCTCTTAAGGGCAAACCAAGAAACAAGAGTAGTACGTATTGTTTCTAGGATGGAAATGGTTGGGTATTCGCGACACATCGTCATCACTTTATTCAAAGCCTCTGAAATATTGCTCGTCATCACGTTGTACCGCTCCCCAAAAAAGTGAGACCTTGTCCAGTGCTCGAAGCCAATCCTTTCTAGATAATCGGCGCATTCCTTATCGATGGCTTTAATCTCGGCAAAAGCAATGTCGAAGTCACAAAAGCGATATGCACGCGCAGCCTGTGAGACTAGGTTGCTCAAATGCTGTGATTTGAACAAGTTGACCACATTTCGCTGGAGATGAACCACACATGCACCGTGGGATGACATTTTATACACCTGATTATTTGTATCCAACCAGGTTAGCAATGCAGTGACGATAACAAAGTTCGCATTTTATGGACGATAACAATGTTAGCAATGTATTGTGATAATAAAGATAATTTCGAAAACAATTACTTCAGTTTCCAACAAGTTAACGAAGGCTTACCTTTCGAATGCTAGCGTAAATCGAAGCGTGCATGTCGGAGACAAATACCAGATCATGCTCTTCTGGTACTATTGTTCTTAGTTTCCGTATGAACCACTCCCATGAACCATCGTTCTCACTATTAACTATGGCGAATCCCAACGGAAACACCAGGTAATTCCCGTCCTGTGCACTTGCTGCAAGGAGACAACCTCCATACCACCCACTTAAATGCGTACCATCGATGACAATAACTTTTCGCATGTAACGATAACCACGAGCTCAGGCGTCCAACGAGAAGAATAGGTATTTGAAACGCACAACACCATTTGGGCTAGTTTCCGTCTCTAAGGACACCACTGAGTTTGGATTCATTAATAGAAGTTTCTCAAATAAGGCGCTACCAATGCAAAACTCCCTGCCGCGCTTCCCTTAGCGTTATCCATAGCTATCTCCTTTGCTCTCCACGCTTTCCAGTAAATAACGTGGATGTTGTAATTTTGACGTAGCAAGCGGCGAAGATCACATGCTCTCGGTCCCTTCACGCCTAGACTATACCGTTCTCGAACCATTTTCCCAATTACCGCCGTAGAGGCTACACGGTGGAAATCACCACGTGCATCCACACTACAAGTGTGTTGCTGGGTCGCTGACCTTATTTCATACTGTTCACTGTCCTATATCCTGACGGCGTATACTTTCCATGGACACGTAGTCCCCACGTACACCACGATGAGATTCTCGGGACATGACTATACGTATGTGAAATTGAACTTGCGGTTAATTGCATGTAGAGCAAGCTTTAGCTTGCAGTCATCTTGTGTCTTAAAAATTCTCCCAGCATATATTTCAACCCCTTCGTAATCAATGTCCCGGATCCCGCGTGCCAACTGATCTGGATGCTAACAAAAATGGCGTTAACACCTAATGTTAACGAAATATAATTAACGACTATCGTGATTATCAGTAATGAGTTCAATTAGCAGCATGACACATTAACCCAGGGTTATAAACATACATGCCAACCAAGGCGTTTTTACCTTCATTTATGGGATCGTCAAAGTATGGAGGGGCATCCCTATCGTGCAATGCTGGTTCCACTCTCGTTTCTCCACCAACATTTGGTTGATAAGTCATTATCACTGCGTTACCGGATAATGAAAGTGGGTATTGCGTTCTCTCAGGATTAGCCGAAAATAGAGGTGGCGGGTTCCTCGAAGATGACCATATCTCAACTTTTTGATTCACCATATATGTCCTTAATGCCGCCACAATGTCCAATGGACCATCCACCCGTGCACGATCACTAGTTCCCCTTATGTTTTGGAAGGCCGTATGTACTGTCGGTCTGGAATGGGGTCCGCAAATAAGCGAGCTATCAGGTCCTCACCTGTCCAACAATTATCGCGCATGTATGATTTGGACACTTATATTGTTTTCGATAATTAGTTGATGTTAACGAGTTCATTACCTACTAGAGATATTCGCATCTCCATTTCCTCGTGGGCATCCATGAGGTCCTCTTGTGAGAAATAGTGACTACTCGTTGAAGGAGGGATCGATGTCGATGACGAAGACGAGCTCCCTGATATTACACCTGGCTGTGTGGGGACCACGTCGACATCCTCCCCTGATTCAACGTACGCTCCCGCAAGAGTTAGCTGCAAACCGGCATCTCAGCATGCCGAGGGGACCCTGTTGCCATCCGCCGCTCCATCAACATCCATTAGGTCTACCGCTTCCGTCAGGTGTGTGAGGGCATTATCGGCGACGTCCTCTATTGCTCTTTGATATCTTTGTATTTTACATGTTCTAACATGCATTTTACTTAGAGTTTTGTGTAATTTGCATGCATAATCATGGTTTTATTTAGCATTTAGGTCTCATTTAGAGTTTAGGATATTTGCACTAGGTCCTAGTGAGTTCTTGCATGTTTTGGAGTGTTTTCTAGGTGTTTGGAGGCAATTTGGGAGAAATTTAGAGAAATGGACCAAAGTAGGATATAAGGGTCATCCGAGATATCTGAAAGATGCAGCTGTACGACAACCTTCCGTTCAGATTCAGTCTCAACGGTCTTCATCAAAGTTGTAGAGAGATGGGTTATCGTTCTACCGGAGTTTGCATCAAGCCATTCGGACGTGTGGTTTGGAAGATATGGCCGTTTTACTGAAGACGCATCCGTCTGGTCGCGAGACCAAACGCCTTCACACCGATCACAACAGACCGGTGCAAAAAACAGGTGTGAGGCCAGAAGCTAAGCACCGGTTTGTGGCAAGAATTCACACCGACCCGTTGCAACCGGTGCTGAACCAGAAAACTGAGCACGACCCAGACCCGACTGGGTCGGTATCCGGTTTGTCCCGGGTTGACCCGGTCCAACCCCACTTGCCTATATAAGCCAAAAACCTAATTTTTCACATCTTATCTCATTTTAAGAAGATCAAAAACGTGTTCTTGATATTTCCTAGAGGATTTTGGTGGTTTTGTAAGAGATATCTTGATTTGAATGAGAGTTTAAGTCATATCTTCTTTCTTAATCATTTTTTTTACTCATTAATTATGGGATTTAACATGTTATTCATAGAATTTGTTGGGTTCACCATGCTTAGTGAGTAGAAACTCTTTGGATCATTGGTTTGGTAGATTTAGGGGATTTCTTGGTTAGTCTTTGATGTCTAGGGCTTAATTAACATGTTTCCTCTCTTATTTGATGATTTTAATGCTAGATTAGGCTTGAGAAAGATGATCTAGAACTAAAGGCATTTCATGCATACCAAGTGTTTGATGAAATGCCTAGTAGAGTTAAATAAGAGGATTTTCATACTTAGCTCATGAGAGTGATTGCCTAAGGTGATTATTAGCTATTAGAACTTGAATTTAATGTTTGCTAATTACTTAATCGCAAATGAGAGTTGGTTCTTGATTAGGTAATTAGTGAAATAATTAGTGCTAAGAGATTAGATTAATCTTGATTAGTGTTCTAGGCTTAAGGAAATGAACTTGTGTGATTAATTTGACATCATTGATTAGCTTGGATTCCCCCGAATCAATTACCTCACCCAAAGATCCCTCTTTTAATCATTGTTAATCTCGTTTGGTGATTATCTTTTGCTTATTTGCTTTCAATTACATTAGGTTGCTAGAATTAAAACCAAATCCCCTTTGTTTGCTTAACTTAGAGAGTTTCTTGCATTCTTGTTGCATTAAACTTAACCCCGATTGGATTGACACCTAAAATATTACAATGACATGAGCATATTTAGGATTGATTCTTAGGAAAAATCCTACTTATCAATTGGCGCCGTTGCCGATTGGAGTTCTAGTTTAGTCAATAGGATTTAGATTCTTTTTGAGATCAAGCTTTTTATTTTCTTTGTTTACTAATCTATCTATCTATCTAGTTTTGTTTTCTCTTTATAGGATCATGGACAATGGTCAAGGGCAACAACAAGCTCACGTTGGGCAATTCCACATCCCACCACTACCCGCCTGTGATGCTAGAGCTCAATACACCGTTGGAGCGGGAGACGCGGCCAATGCCCATGTCAACCGCCAAGGAATCCAAGCACCACCGGTTGAGACCAATGACTTTGAAGTCAAAGCTAGCTTCATCAACATGGTGCAAGGTAACAAATTACATGGCTTGGCGGTAGAATATCTACTTGACCACTTAGATTACTTCGACCGGATTTGTGGATTGACAAAGATGAACGGTGTCTCGGAGGATAGCTTTAAGCTAAGGTTGTTCCCATTCTCTCTTGGGGACAAGGCAAGACAATGGGAAAAGAACTTTCCCCAAGGTTCCATCACTTCTTGGAATCAATGCAAAACCGCATTTCTTGCCAAGCTCTTCTCCCATTCTAGAACGGCTAAGCTACGAAATGAGATCTCGAGCTTCACTCAAAGAGCAAATGAGAGCTTCAATGAAGCTTAGGAGCGGTTTAGGGGATATACAATGCAATGCCCTCATCATGGATTCTCGGATGCTTCCCTCTTGAGCACACTCTACCGTGGAGCACTTCCAAATATCCGTATGTTGCTCGATACCGCTTCTAATGGAAACTTCTTGGCCAAGGACATGAATGAAGCAATGGAGTTGGTTGAGAACCTTGCTTTGAGTGATGGAACATATGGTGATGAGTATGATCGGTCTACAAGGACCACAAGCGATTTTGAGGAGCAACGAAGAACCAAAGAGATGAAAGCTCTAAGTGAAAAATTGGATAAGCTTGATAAGCTTATCACTACATCTCAAACGGCGGTTCACTTTGTTGGTGATTGTGAAGCAAACCAAGGGTTCCAACAACAAATGGTGGATTTGAGAAACAAAGAAGAAGTGCACTATGTCGGGAATCATGGTGGCTATCACAGGGGTTTCAACAACAATCAACAACAAAGCTTTGTTCCTCAAAACCAATTTCAAGGAAACCAAGGAGGCTACCCCAACAATGCTCCTTTCATGCCTCAAGCTCAAGGTCACAACTCTATGACTCAAGACCTTGATGTCAAAAATGTGCTTCAACAAATTCTTCAAGGTCAAACCGATGGAGCCATGGACATAAGCAAGAAGATGAAGGAAATCAATAACAAAGTGGCTTGCTCATACAATGACCTCCATAAGAAGCTTGAGGCATTGAGCTCAAGAGTGCAACAAATGGAGACCAAAGGAGCCATTTCTTCATCACCTCAACCTCAAAGTTCTTCAAACGGGAAAACCATACAAACCTCAAAAGAGTATTGCAATGCCATCTTCTCAAATGAATCACATCCCATTGATGATCATGAAGCCGCCATTAGAGAAATTAAGTCTCTACTTTATGGTTCACATGTCGAAGTGCTTTCCCCTAGAGATGTTCCTTGGAAGCTCAATGTGGACATTGAGGAACAAGGTGGGGGAGTGACCCTTGAGAAGGATGATGACGTGACCATGGTTCAAGAACCAAAGGGTAGTGTTGCTTGCATTGATTCACCAAGCACAACTAGGATCGAGCCTATGTCTCTCCCCAAGCTTGGTAATCCCGGTAAATTCTCTATAGCATGCTTTCTTGGTGATTTAGAAATTAAGGATGCTCTATGCGACTCCGGTTCAAGTGTGAATGTCATGTCCCGTGAGATTCTTAAGAGCCTAGGGATAAGAAGCCTCACTCATCACCCATCACCCATCACTTTCGGAGATGCCTCTTCACGAAAGCCACTTGGTCTTCTTGAAGATTATCCACTTAAGGTTGGGGATTGCATAGTCCTAACGGACTTCGTTGTCATGGAGATGAAGAAGACCAACAAGCTCCCACTTCTCCTTGGAACCCCATTCCTACTTACCACCGGCGCTAGAATGGATTTCAAAGATCAAAGGGTAGTTCTCTTTAATGTGGATGATAAGGTATATTACCCAATGAGGACTTCTTCCAACAAGCTTTGTGGCGCAATTACCATAAAGGATGATGAGTTTCGTGAAGAAGAAGCGAGGTATGTGGGTAGATGTGAGATGGTTGAAGAAGCTCCACCCCCAAAGGTCTATGAAGAGGAAGAGAAATCCCTTGAGAGAAAAGATTTGGGTTATGTTAATGACAAGGAAGTTTCGGAAGTTGATATAGCTTGTTTGGAACCGCCTCCTCCCACCACAATGTAGAATGGCATTGAGGGTAGCAAGGGTGCAAAGAAGAAGACAAAGGCCAAGGCTAAGATGGGAAATGGATCAAGCAAGCTTCATGGGTCTAGGTTCGAGCCAAGCCAGCCTTCTATGATGACTCTCACTCCTTGGAAGCACAAGGACGAAGTGATTAAGTACAAGATCAAGTGCAAAGGACGGCCTAAACCTTTTGCCTCGGTCAAGGCGATCCTCACACCCGAGCTCAAAGAGAAAGGGGATGCCGGTCTTGAAGAGGTCATGAGCAAGGTGCTCAAGCTCGAGCTCAAAGATCCACCATGGAGTGCTCACACTCCTCTCTCACCCTCCTAAAAGGGTAACCAAAGTCAAACTTAGTGACTTTAAACAAAGTGCTCTTGGAAGACACCCCAAGCTTATCATTGTACATACTTTCTCTTCATGTCCTTCTATGCTTTCTTGTTCTTTTTGATATTTTGTTGGGTGGTTGCAAGGTTCTTGATGGTAGCAAGGTCGTGGCAAGGCACATTGGTGTAGATGTCGAAAGATCTTCATTCATCTCCATTCATCTAGTCTCACTCCTCATTTGTAAGTATCTCTTTCCTTTTGAGTCTCTTTGCATTTTTATTTTTCGTTTTTGGTCTCTCTCTTGATCTTCTTTCACACCGAAACGTTGTGATTTAAGTTTGGGGGAATAAGGGACCGGTGTCTAATCATGTGTTTTGTGATCTTATTTTGCCTTTTGCATCTTGAGTCTCATGAATATCATGCATTTTCAATAAATTTGAAAAAAATTGAACTTTTGTGCATTCCATATAGGATTGAGTCTAGATGCATAGCATATAAGGTAGCTTTGCATGAGCATTAGGAGCAATGACAAATTTTTCCTTGTAAAGTACCATATTAAGAGCTTAGTCCAATGCCATTGTTGCTAGTTACTTGATGCTTTGATCTCGTGTAGAAATTAAGAACGAACCATGCCTTGATCTCATGTCTTATTGTTCTTGCCTTGATTGAAGCAAACCATGACTTGAATTCAACCCCATCTAAGTGACAACCTTAATTTTGACATGTAATTATTGTGTTTATGCATTTTTGGATGGATTCGTGGATCACTTCATACATACTTGGATAATCTTTTCCCTTTCACCACTCTTGTTTATCCAAGTAGTCATATCCCATCATTGGAATGGTTTCCCCTACCTTGACCTCAACCTTCTTTCTAGCCATTGATATTCGTGTGTGATTGGTGAGGCATTCTTTCGAGCAAACTTGGCAAAAAGTGTTAGGTTTAGGACGACAAGGAGGAATTCTCATGCAGATTTAGCTCCATCATCACGGATTAATCTAGGAGTAGACTAGCTAGGTTGGTGGTTCTTGGTTCGATATGGGGGACGGTTTGGAAATTTGGTGAACGGTTTTGTTTGGAATGGTATTGTGGAATGGAAAAGATAAACAAGGAGAAGGGAAAAGGGGATTAGATCTATAGGTTGGTTGGTGCAAAGATTCGTAATAATAGCTCTAAGTATAAGATTAGCCTCAAAAGTTCAAAGAACAAGAGAAAAGCCAAATGCAAAAGCATTAAAAAGGTGCAAGAGGAGTGAACAAGAATGAACAAAAAGGAGAGCTACGGTTGAAACAAAAGAAGCATCAAACCACAAAGAGCAAGGAAGAAGAAGCTAATCCCCGAGTGAGAAGAAGATAAAGTGAAAAGAACGACAAGCGTGATTGGGTTCGAGAAGGCAAAACGCCTTGAGAAGAAAATGGTAGCTTAGGATAGGGGCACAATGGATTAGAAAGGTTTAGGTTAGAGACACTCTAGGCATTTGGGTAGATGAGAATTCTCCCTTGTATGCATAGGTTGCCTTTTACCTTTAGCATTTTGCTAAAGTTTGCATTTTCCATGAGAGATCCTTGTATTTGATTACCCATGCGTGATGATGAGATTATCTTCATCTCATAACCGAACCCTTAGCCAAACAAATTCATTTGATCTTACATAAACATGATTCACGCTGATTACACTTAATCAATGTCAAGGGGTTGGAGGACATGAAAGTATGTGTAGGTTGAGGTTAGAATGTAAGTCATGCAAGGATAAGTATGGCTAGTCACTTTTGAGTAAGTTTGTTTGATCGCATCATGAAGTTTGCAACTTGGACATTGGGCTTAGATTCTTTTTATGGCACTTGTGGATTCGAGCTCTCATTTTCAGTCTTCTTCCTTTTCTTACTCTTGTTTGCTTGAGGACAAGCAAAGGTTTAAGTTTGGGAGAATTGATATCTTCGTATTTTACATGTTCTAGCATGCATTTTACTTAGAGTTTTGTGTAATTTGCATGCATAATCATGGTTTTATTTAGTATTTAGGTCTCATTTAGAGTTTAGGACATTTGCACTAGGTCCTAGTGAGTTCTTGCATGTTTTGGAGTTTTTTTCTAGGTGTTTGGAGGCAATTTGGGGAAATTTGGAGAAATGTACCAAAGTAGGATATAAGGGTCATCCGAGATGTCTGAAAGATGCAGCTGGACGACGACCTTCCGTTCAGATTCAACCTCAACGGTCTTCATCAAAGTTGTAGAGAGATGAGTTATCTTTCTACCGGAGTTTGAATCAAGCCATTCGGACGTGTGGTTTGAAAGATATGGCCGTTTTACTGGAGACGCATCCGTCTTGTCGCGAGACCAAACGCCTTCACACCGATCACAACAGACCGGTGCAACAAACAGGTGTGAGGCCAGAAGCTAAGCACCGGTTTGTGGCAAGAATTCACACCGACCCGTTGCAACCGGTGCTGAACCAGAAAACTGAGCACGACCCAGACCCGACCGGGTCGGTACCCGGTTTGTCCCGGGTCGACCCGGTCCAACACCACTTGCCTATATAAGCCAAAAACCTAATTTTTCACATCTTATCTCATTTTAAGAAGATCAAAAACGTGTTCTTGATATTTCTTAGAGGATTTTGGTGGTTTTGTAAGAGATATCTTGATTTGAATGAGAGTTTAAGTCATATTTTCTTTCTTAATCATTTTTTTTAATCATTAATTATGGGATTTAACATGTTCTTCATAGAATTTGTTGGGTTCACCATGCTGAGTGAGTAGAAACTCTTTGGATCATTGGGTTTGGTAGATTTAGGGGATTTATTGGTTAGTTTTTGATGTCTAGGGCTTAATTAACATGTTTCCTCTCTTATTTGATGATTTTAATGCTAGATTTGTCTTGAGAAAGATGATCTAGAACTAAAGGCATTTCATGCACACCAAGTGTTTGATGAAATGCCTAGTAGAGTTAAATAAGAGGATTTTCATACTTAGCTCATGAGAGTGATTGCCTAAGGTGATTATTAGCTATTAGAACTTGAATTTAATGTTTGCTAATTACTTAATCACAAATGAGAGTTTGTTCTTGATTAGGTAATTAGTGAAATGATTAGTGCTAAGAGATTAGATTAATCTTGATTAGTGTTCTAGGCTTAAGAAAATGAACTTGTGTGATTAATTTGACATCATTGATTAGCTTGGATTCCCTCGAATCAATTACCTTATCCAAAGATCCCTCTTTTAATCATTTTTAATCTCGTTTAGTGATTGTCTTTTGTTTATTTGCTTTCAATTACATTAGGTTGCTAGAATTAAAACCAAATCCCCTTTGTTTGCTTAACTTAGGGAGTTTCTTGCATTCTTGTTGCATTAAACTTAACCCCGATTGGATTGACACCTAAAATATTGCAATGACATGAGCATATTTAGGATTGATTCTTAGGGAAAATCCTACTTATCACTCTTCCAAAGGGGCCAGGAGGTCCATGAAATAACCGCCAAAGCTTTGAAATATCCCGCGGGAGTTCCAGCGGCTTGTTGCCCAGCCCCCGACCTCCCATATAGCCTTCGATATTGGTTTGTTGTTCTAACAGTATTCCTGCGAGCTCATTGGTTAACTAGGTTAGCGAGTCATTTAAGCATACATACTAGGCGGAGGCAACAAGTTTTTTTTATATGTGTTACCTTTGCCCTTGTTCCTCGAAGATTCTCCTCGAGTTAGTCTTCTCGGTTCATCATGTGATGTTTTCTGTGATAAATGCGTTACCGATCCAAACGGAATAACCAATATATCACTTCCACGGATAACTCTTTCATTAGGGTTGAACTCCAGTCGACGACTCACCCCACCGTCTCCGACATTGCCACGTTCTTCTCAGACTACACCTGCGAGGAATTTGCATAACTAGGTTACCAATTCTTTTCACCACATAAATTAAGGTAATTACCAAGTTTTGTAGCTTGTGTTTTTCTTTTTAAGTGTTTTACCTTTCCCTTTGTTCCGCGCATGTGGCCCACCAGTTAGGTCTATTGTTATTCGGGTTGGTGGAGTCATTGATAACTCGATTATCTTGCCAATCGAAATAACCGAGTTATCACTTTCAGTGACAACTCCGCAGTTAGCGTTTAAATCCATTACACTCCGGACTGAGTTAATATTTTTTCCGTGTGTTGTTTCTCGAACCCTAACCCTCAGAAACACTTCGTGTAAGTCAGCTTTAATGACTAGGAATAAAGAAGCATCATCATCATCCAAAACATATATCGGCGGTGATTTTTTCCATTCAGGGCCTAGCATCCAATGGGGCCATTGGTATGTTATATCCATTTTGAGGCTCGGTCCTAGGTTCAACCTCACCTGAATACCATCTTCCATGGCCTTAAAGGTGTCGCCTTCCTTCAGGAGGACTGAGTAGTTGAAAGTGTTCAACGCCGCTTCGTGGTACCAGTCACCATCATTCTCCTTCCTCCACTCGCCACGCACTACACGAACGACCAGAGACATTGGGGTATATGCGCGGGGTAAGTTTGGGATGGATTATACCGGTGAATAGATAACTTGATTAACGTGCTAAAAAGTTACTGTTACAACCCGTAAATATGGTTGCACACATAAATTTCCGGTTAACAATCGTAGCTATCAATATAACCTACCTTGTTTGTCCAAGCTTGTAAGTGGTCGTTAACTTCGATTCTAGATTCGGTGGAAATTGCAGTTAATTCTCTGGAGACAAATTTCTAAGCATTGAAGGAGGTGAAGAGTAATGTTTTTTGGGGACCAGAAGAAGTAAATAGTGCTTCTCTCATAGATATAGAGGACAACACATTTGTACTGATATTTGCTTTTCCTTTTACCGATGAATGCAGGGACCTATGAATGTATAGTTAATTAGCAACCACATAAATTTTGGATTGCCCAAATCTTGGTTGCAAGCGGCATCCCCCAATCTCAAGCTAATGAAAGTATCTCACCACCTTTTGCATTAAATTCCTTGTCGGGCATTTAACGAGAGTTTCGTAAACTGAAAACGTGATGTCGTCACCTCGTGTAGGGACAAATCGGGGAAAACAAACTTTTGCTCAATAGTCAAAACTAATTTCACTTTTGTCAACTATCAGTTTCTTAAATATATGGTCAACTGATCATATTCCCTCGTTCAACCTATTTAAAAACTTAACAAATTAGCATTTTGCCATTTTCTATAAAGTTTTTTTTTTCTTTTTTTTCGTGTTAATTGTGTGATTGTTTTGATGAAAATTTTCAGTAACACACTAAAGAGAAAAAAAAAGGAAACATCCTCTTCCGTTAGGTACTAATTAGGAAATTTGAAAATTTAGGGTTCCTTTATTTTCCCCTTTTCTTCAAATTAAATTCAATCGACACAACATGTGAGAGGCCCATTAGTATCTTCTCAAATCTAACGATTCTTTTTTTTGTCTTGGATCCCTTTTTTTCTTTGCGGTTTCTGCAGGAACAGATTTGGAGAAGAGAAAGCGATACACAATGGGCAAATCTGCATCGTCCTCAAAGAAAATTAAACGCTCTAAAGATTCCTCTAAGGTACTCTCTCTTTCTTGTGGCTTCGAGAAGATTGCGATTGAATGGATTTTTTAGTTACCCGTTATCTCCGATGTATAGAAATTAGGTCAATGAGAGAAAAAAACCGAAACTTTTGATTTGATTTTGAAAGGTTGAAGTTTGTCGAATTAGGGGTCGTTGTTTGATGAATCATGAATCATTCTGCGTTATTTAGATTCCATTGGACAGCTGATTCATATTAATGTGTTACTGTGCAGCTGCGATCGGTGAAGAAGAAGAATACGAAGAGAAACAAATCAAAGAAGATTTGTCGGATTAAAGACTTTTCAGATGAGAGTGAATCAAGCGGTTCAGATTCTTCTTTGTATTCTTCTAGTTCGGAAGATGACTACAGGAGAGAGAAGCGTCGGTCTAAAGTGAGCAAGAAGAAGAAGAGGTCACGGAAGAGGTATTCTAGTAGCGAGAGTGACGACGATGATGATGATGATGCTATTCTTCTTTTAAAGAAAAAGAAAAGTTCTAAGAGGAAGGACGAACATGTAGGGACAAAGAAGAAGAAGAAGAGAATCGTCTCAAGAAAGAGGCGTAAGAGAGATTCGAGTTCAAGTTACACTAGTAGTGATTCGTACTCAATTCGGGATAACCAGAGCGATGACGGTAGTGAGAGTGATGGAAAGAGAAGGACTAGGGACAGAGGAAGACTTGGTAAGTTTAAGGATGCGCGGAGAAGAAGTAAAGATGGGATAGAGGAAGAAAGTGAACCTGATGAATGCTGGCAAGTGGAAGATGAAGTCATGACCGAGAAGAATTCTCGAAGGCTTAAATCGATCGTTGTTGTATCATATACTTGTGATAATGACGAGAGAAAGGAGGACATGGGGGGTAACCATGATGATGAATCTGATGAGAATAAGATTGTGGATGAGAGAGATGGTGAAGCTACAATCTCTTATCCTAGAACTGGTGCTGATGAAAATGGACGTAAAACTCTTGGCTATGATGAAGTTGAGGAAGATATTAGATCAGAAACCAGTAAAGCTTCTTATCCAGACAATAGTTTGAAGGATGATGACCTGGAAGCCATTCTAAAGAAAAGAGCATTAGAGAATTTAAAAAGATTTCGTGGAGAGACCCAAAAGAATGGAATGTTAAGAAAAGAGGTGTCTTCTGTTTCAGAAGGAGAAGAAACTCTGCAAATTGAATCTGAAAAAGTTGAAGAGTCACTAGACGATGGTCTCATGGAGCAGAAGCTCTGTGTTTCTGCGGAAAGCAAAGATCTTGAGACTTCACAAAAGATTTTACAAGTTGTTAATGTCAAAGAATCTGGAATAGGGTTGGCTGATCTTGCTTCTCAACAGGATCAAATGCCTGGTGATAGTGCCAAGGTTAAATCTAGTTTCGGTATTAGCTCTTGTACAACTAAACGAAAGTTGATTAGACCGGTATTGGGACAACTGGCTAGCAGGAAAGAAGCCGTTGGTTCCCAAGATGCTGAAGCAGAGAGCATCAATGGCAATACCATTGACAAAAATTGTCCAGAAAGTTCTCTAGCTCTGGCAACAAAAAATGGAGGTGAAAGCATAGAACCAACAAAAGTTAGCTCTACGTCTTCTTCTCATGCTGAGACTGAGCCATTAGATGAAATCAAAAGAGGATCTCAGTCTGAACAGAAAATAATTGATGAAACAAAAGATGAGTCACAGTACGAAAAGAAAACGATGACTGTGATGAGGGGTGGAGAAATGGTTCAGGTAAAGTTCTTGCAATGCCTGAAAATTGAATTATTGTTTCCTTGTAGTTTTTAGGTAAGTCTATATGAGTCCAAACTTCTCTCTGCTTAAACAAAACTTTTCTTTTTTTCTTTTGAATTTTTTGTTCAGGTGAGTTACAAGGTCTACATTCCTAAGAAGACTTCTTTGGGAAGAAGACAACTCAGGAGGTGAAGCACCGACATGAAGATAGTCTAATATCGACAGATTTTTGTTTTTTGTTTTGTGTAGAATCCAAACACAATGGCTGTTTGAACAGTACTACCAGAGTTGGTGACAACACAAATTTCAAATTATCAGACTTGAATCTTTGAATACAACAATGAAGAGTACATTAAGTTTCATGTCATGTGTAGTTGTAGCCTATTACACAACTCCACTTGGGCAGATTTGTTCTTACTCTCTGGTTATCATGCGACTCTACTTGCTGATCATTAGGCATTTTTGTTATTGCCATTTCTTTGCTACTGCTTTATGTTATTGCCTCTTTTCTGATATAACACTGAAAAAGTGATTAGTTATCAATAAACTCCCTTTTCTTGGTACCACTCAAGCAAATCCAATCACCTATTGTGGCTACAGATATGCCCTCCAAGAAGGGAGCATACCGTTCTTTCACATTTGGAAGCTGCAAAAGCGGCATTGAATCAGTTAGTGTACAGTCTTTTCTTCCGGTTCCAATGACTTGCAGGTAGCTTGCTTGCTATAACAATGCATGACTATTGTAATGAAAAATAATAGAGATGACTGTTTATGTACCTGTTCAGAGAGGATACCAGAAATGCCAATGGTTGCCCCAGGTTTCGCGTATGAAAGGATATGATCCGCCAATTCCATAACCGGGTTCAAGAGTATGTTTGCAATGACCACATCAAACTGTTCTTTTCGCAATTGTATCTCTGTCCCAGAGGAGCTATTCTCACTTGGTGCAAGGTGCAGCTCCAGTTTCTCCAACTGAATGTTGTTCAGAGCTGCATTATGACTTGCAGACTTTATTGCCATTGGATCAATATCAACACCAACAGATAATGCGGCACCAAACTGCAAATTTTAAACGAGCATCACAAAGGATATATGAAGATTTGAAATAAGATGATTATGTTGTAACGATTGGTTTGTGAAAGACTGAGGAAAGGCGTGGGATTACCTTGAGGGCTGCGATTGCAAGTATTCCCGAACTAGTACCATAGTCGAGGAATGCTTCTCCGCCTTTGATCAAACTTTGTAGAAGCAATAGACACAGCTTAGTAGTAGGATGTTCTCCAGTCCCAAACGCAAATCCAGGGTTCAGAATTATGTTTACTGCTTCGGCGACCTTGCAAAGAATAGTGAAAGAGTACTTTTACCCACACATAACTTTATATATCTCTCTATATAAGCTGACACTGAGAAAGGGAGATTCATATTCTGCAAATTCAGTAGCTAGAACCGTTCTTTGTTATGTCAACTAAGGCAAAACAACAACTGGGTGCAACGGTTGTGTCAGTATGATGAAATAGTTGAAGAAAAACATTCAGATTGAATGGTTTATACATACAGGTGGAGATGTCCATTCAGGTACGATCCAAAGTCTCTCGGCGATTTCAACAGGCTGAAACAATTCCTGCAAAATATGAACCAAAAGATATAGCTTCAAGTGGCATTGCCGCAAACAAATCTAGTCATTGAGTCGAGAAAGTTTCTGAGCATAACTATGCAACTTGACTTAAATGAAACAGATTTACTGAAATGCTCCCTCCCCTGTTAACTCAAAACTCACCTGGTTTTTGGTTATCCAGTCAAGTTCATCTCCTATTTTAACTTTGAATCTCGGTATCTCTTTCAAGCCTATCGAATTTGCAGCCTGTGAAATGCACATTTTCACCTCTTCGTTCACTGGAAATATTGATTCTATACATATCTGCAAATAAACCAAAAGATTAAGACCAAAGAGCACAAGCAATGTGATACGTTGGGCCAAATGATTGGGCTTATGATTGGGCTTCTACCTTATAGTATCTATAATTATCTAGGGAAATAACCACTGTTAAGGGTCATGTCTCTATTTACTTTTACCCTAAAGAGTCTAGGGTAAGGGAGGTTAAGCACTATATATATAGAAGTGCAGAGAGTGAGTGAGGTAACAAGCATTTGGTGATTGTTCACAAGGGGGAGTGGGAGGAGCTCCATTATCAAAATTCTCAAGTTTCCTTGTAATCCAACGTTATCTTCTATATATCGATATTTCTGGAACTACACGTAACAACTTGGTATCAGAGCCGTCGATCTTCGGCCATGGATGTGATCGAGGTTCCGCTTTTCTACGGCGACGATCCAGAGGAGTGGGTGTCTTGGATCGATTTGTTCTGCTCTGCTCAAGGTTTTTCCGATCTCGAAAAACTGCAGTTCGCGTACGGCTTTGTGGAAGATGATGCTCTAACATGGTTCAATGGTGAGACTTCACAATCTCCGTTCACTAGTTGGGTTGAGTTCAAACTCCGTTTGTTCCAGCGATTCAGCAAGGACAAAGAGAGTATTGAGGCTCTTCTCAAACAAAAGAGAGAATTGGACTTTGAGAGAAGAATGAGCTTTCTGGACAGGTTAGAGAAATTGTTCCCAGCAACTGAAGAACGCTTGGAGAAACATAATTTGGGTGGTGAAGAGAAGGAGAATCCATCTCTGGGCTGTGAGGAAGATTTGTTTGGATTTGTTAACACAGCTAGAAAGGAAACGCACCAGCAAGAGAAAAGAAAAGAGTCTGAGGCCGAGATGGATAAGGATGCCTGCCAGGTGTTTGATAAAATGACTCCGAGAGGGAAAATGGTAACGAAGAAGAGAAAGAAGAAGAGATGGAAAAAGATTGCAAAGAAGAACTATAACGCATATGGAAGGTCAGAGCGATATGGGAGATTTGAAAGAGTTATGCTGAGAAACATGGCACGATGGTTGAATTGTCTTGTGTTGGAATATACTGTTGAGAAAGTGAATAAAAAAACAGGTGTCAAGATGAAGATGCACATCCGCCAAGTTGTCGATAGAAGGTTGTTGTTGAGTTTTACAAAGAAGGAAAAAAGATCCAAGCTGGAGCATGAGAGAAAGATTATCAAACGTAGAGATCAAAACGTGAGTGCAAGGAGACAATCTTGGACGAAATTCTGGATCAAATGGAAGAAACAAAAGGCCAAACACAAGTACCAGAACAATAACAAGACAAAGATCAAAAGGAAATTTTCTGATAATCAGGTTGTCTTTCCATTGACTTTCAGTCTTGAGCTCAAATGTTCTAGAAATCTTCATACGGAATGGAGTAAGAAAGTGCAGAGATCTTGCCGAATGTTTCATAAAAAGTTTCTGCGAGGTAAACATCTTAAGAAAGAGAGGAAGTGGGCTCGTACAAATCCCAGTAGTTCCAAGCACAAAAACACAAAGTTGGACCAAGAGAAACTACTTCGAAGCTTGAAGATGCACACGTTCAGAGGTCACAAAACATGGACAGTGAGAGAACCACAAATGCTAAAGTGCCTTTGTCACCTGTGGAACTGGAGAAATAACCATATGGCAAGCAAAATATGGTCCTTGAGGTTATCTATGGAGAAGATAATGCCAAACATGGAGGAAAAAAGGAGTGATGGGTTATATATAGAAGAACTGAACAACCATCACGAAGTGATCACTGTTATGCTAATACCGGGAATTGAAATAGCTAAGAAGAAGATATTTTGGACCAGGGGAAAGAGACACGGGTTCAGACACAAGCTCAAGAAAATGAGTAAGGAGGGAATCAACAATAACTGCGCTTGGCTCTATAGGATGTGGCTGCTACAAGTTACACAGAAGAAGAAGATGAGAAAGAAACATGTGGTTTCTAAGATACACGTTTGGAAAACACTCTTTGCTGTTGAGGTGGAATTGTCTAGTCATGAGAAGCTGGTGAAGCCCAGAAACATTACACAGAAGGAGTTTCAGATTCTGGTGATCCAGGAAGATGGTACCGAGGTGGAGCTTCTCAAGGCTCTCGACGAGATCGAAGAAGAAAAGGAGTCTGAGATTTCCGAGCTCGCCGAATTGTCTCTCAATGCCATGGTGGGAATTTCATCTCTACGAACTATCAAACTCGTGGGATCGATTCTATCGGAAGAAGTGGTGGTACTAATCGACAGCAGTGTTATCCACAATTTCATATCGGAGGAGATGGTGCACAAGCTCGATCTCGCGACTGAGGCGACTTCTGGATATGGTGTCTTATTGGGGACAGGACTCACATATCGTGGAAAGGGCTCGTGCAGAGGTATCACACTGGTGATGCAAGAGTATGCCGTGACCACCAGCTTCCTTCCTCTTGAGCTGGGAAGCGCCAAAGTGATCCTCGGCGTGCCATGGTTGGAGACTTTGGGAGATAAGAAAGTCAACTGGAAGTTGCCGAGGGTGAGGACCAAGTTTAACGAAGAAAATGTGTCGCTACAAGGAGATCCCAGGCTCTGCAGTTCTCCAGAGTTACTCAAATCCTCATGGGAAGCATCGAAAGGTTATGGGGAAGGAGTTCTTGTCGAGTACTGTGGGCTGCAAACAATTGAGTCATCTTCGGTCCCTTTTCCTCCCGCCGAGATGAAACGCATACTGGAGGTGTATGGCAGTGTGTTTGAAAAGCCCAGAGGACTTCCACCTTCCCGTGGAAAAGAGCACCTGCCGGTGTCCGAGCTCTGCTGCAATTCTGCTTATCACTCAGTAATACAACAGACTTCATTCAAGGTTGTGTACGGGCGTGATCCTCCATCTCTGGTGAAGTATGAGAATGGCACCTCCAATGCTGACCTGGAAAGCCATATGTTGGGAAGGGGAGCTATGCTGGCTTTACTTCAGAGGCAGATTCATAAGGCGCAACAGGTGATGAAGCAGCGTGTTGACAATCACCGTCGGGATGTGGAGTTTGCCGTAGGTGATGGGTTTTTTTTCCTCAAGATGCGTCCCTACATGCAACAGTCTTTGGCTCGTAGGGTGAATGAAAAGCTGACAGCACGTTTCTATGGCCCATATGAGATTGCAGCAAGGGTGGGAGCAGTGGCCTACCGTCTAATATTGTCTCAGGAAGCTCACATTCACCCCACTTTCCATGTCTCTCAGCTCAAGCTGTCCCAAGGGAGTTCGTTGGCACCATTTTCGGTTCAAGCGCAGCTGACTACCGAGGGAGCGTTGGAAGCTGAACCTGAGGCAGTTTTGGGTACCCGAGTGAACACAGTTTCTAGGCAAGACGAAGGATCGATCAAGTGGAGAGGCCTATTCCCTCACTTCAACCTTGAGGACAAGGTTGATTTTGAGGGGCGGGTATTGATACGTTGGGCCAAATGATTGGGCTTATGATTGGGCTTCTACCTTATAGTATCTATAATTATCTAGGGAAATAACCACTGTTAAGGGTCATGTCTCTATTTACTTTTACCCTAAAGAGTCTAGGGTAAGGGAGGTTAAGCACTATATATATAGAAGTGCAGAGAGTGAGTGAGGTAACAAGCATTTGGTGATTGTTCACAAGGGGGAGTGGGAGGAGCTCCATTATCAAAATTCTCAAGTTTCCTTGTAATCCAACGTTATCTTCTATATATCGATATTTCTGGAACTACACGTAACACAATGATTGATGAGACTACAAGAACACAGACAGATCAAGCTTAGAGAAACCAGGAACTGAAACATGTGAGTTATGTCTGATTTCTCTCACCCACTAGATATCAGAATGGAAATGGAGCTGAAGAAAGAAATCAAGCAATAGAGTTTTCACCTCTTTTGAAGCAAGAGAAGACCCAGAAGCCGCATCTTCGTCGATGTCTTCATCTACAGCTACTGAGCTCGCTCCAAAACACAACAAAGCCTCTGAAAATGGATCCTAACAAACCCAAATGAAAATAAACAAAATTTCGATCTCGTATATAGGCTTATCCACTTAGGGTGCGTATGAGAGAGATACATACGACGACATGTTTTGGACAGTGGATACGAACTGAGAGGTAAGGTGCAGCGAAAGACTCGGTAGCAGAAGGAAAGCACGAAGATGTAGAGAGAGATGCAGAGATTGAGAAGAAGCGGCGAGGTCTGAGGATATGGCGGGAGAGATTCTTATTGCACGGAAAGTGTTTGATGAAATTCCAAGCTGACATTTTTTACTTTTATCTCTTTCCTTTTTTCTTTCTCTCTTCAGAAGATTTTTCAAATTGTTGAATTTAAACACTTTTCAAAGAAAAAAAATGCAAATTTTCCTCTAAAGAAAAGAGCTATAAAGAACAAACAAACAAAAAAAAGGGTAATCGAAGCGACAAGAAGAAGGGGTTTTTCTGCTAATCCTCTCTCGCTAAGCGTACCAGACTCTGTTTTCGAATCATGTCTCCGAGACTCTGTTCTTGACCACCAAACCTCCGCCGCTTCCGCCGTCTCACCATCATCCTCCTCCGCCGCTAAACCTGCTACGGCCATTGACGAAACCGGCTTCTCCGCTTCTCGCTCGACTCAGCTCGTCGCTGTCTTCTCTCTTCTGACAATCAATCCTTTCTCGAAGCTCGCAGCCGACGATTTCTCCGGAGATACGCCGCCGTGGACCACTCGTTTCCTCGGCGACTCTGACTCTTACTCGTTCCCGTCGTCTTTTCATCAAGCTAGAAACATAGTCCATGAGAATGTCAAGCGATTCGCCAGGAATTACGCTACACTCTTCATCGTCTTCTTCGCTTACGCACTGTATGAATCTATACGCTTAATCTCTCTTAATTTCTGTCTGCTGGGTTTTTCATTACCGCAATGGCTTGATTTAGTTCACTGAGAAATCTTAAAGTGTCAGACTTTCTTAGCCAGATTGGATTAGAATTCACTGAGAAATCTTAAAGTTTCAACCTTTTTTGTTAGCCAAATTGAATTAGAATTCACAGTGTGTTATATTCTGACATTGAGTTTTGTAGGTATGAGATGCCATTAGCATTGCTAGGGTTTGTAACAAGCTTAGCCTTTTGGGAGTTATTCAAATTCTGCAATGACAGATGGGAATCCAATCGCCATCCCGTGATCCGACAGATCTTAGTCCATGGCGCACAATGCCGTAAGTATCCAATTGAGAAGATATCTAGCTTGTTCTTTGATTTGCAGGCTGAACTTTGTTGATACTTAGTTGAGAAGATATCTAGCTTTGGTGACTTTAGAAATTCTGAAACTTGCTTGTTAATCTTAAGCTTACAGAATACTCAAGATAGATCTTGTGTGTGTAAATGGATCATTTTAACAGAGCTCCTCGCTTGTTTTGCAGCGACAGTGAGTCTATTGACGTATTTGAATGTTCAAATGGCTATTTTCTATGCTCTTGCGATAAGTTATACAGGTAAGCTAATCGCATATTCGTATCTCAGTTATCGTCTTTACAGTCTCTCGCTCTTATGAGCTGATGATTGTTTTCACTCTTCTTTGTAGTTGTGATATTGCACGGCGGGTTAAGGAATCTCACCCTTTCTAAGAAGTCATCTTAAGGACAATAGAAACCAACATAATTAGAAGACTAACAACAACAGATTGTGATGATGGCTGGAGAAATTGTATTTATTATTTTGGATTTAACAGTAACAAAGACTTTAAAATAGAAATGTGCATCTATTTCTGACTAACGATCACACATGTTTTCTAATTGGCTGTTAGAGATATTTTATTGACGATTATTTCTCCACAAGTACAAGTAAGAACACATATGTCAAAAAGACATATCTTTGTGCATATGTTCCTAATTACCGGCCCTGAGGGTAAGCACATCAAGCACTAGCTTCCAACCTCCAAAAAAGGAAAAAATAAGCCTTTTATTTTGGAAAAAAATTTATAATATATTTGATATTTTAATAAAAATAGCATTTTTCTTAAAATATATATATAAAAGGCCATTTTCTCTTAAATTGCTTGTAGTCTCTAAAATGTCAGGACCAGCACTGCTCCTAAATAGGCAATCTTCCAAAATTGTTTATCATCCAACATAAAATCACCAAGCACATATGTGTCGTATTTGTATTAGTTTTAACTTGAGTCATTTGTTTCTTTTCTTATCTTGTGTCTTTTTCCGTGTTTGTATGTCTTTTACCTGTCCATCAAGTCATTTCAGTTTACATGTTACTTTTGCGGGAAAAGAACCACTTGGGATGCAAACAAGCAAATAGAAGATAAAAGATCATGCAAAATCACTCTTAGTATGATCCATGATGAGAGAATTCTCAGTTACTCACCGTTCGATGGAACTCCAATCTGTACGCAAGATAGAAAACTGAGTTACCTTTCATGTGGAGGTGATTTCAGATCGATCGGACTAGCGGTGGGGAAGTCCCCTTCCCAGATGAAAGTATGAGCTTTTAACCTAAGATCTCAAAACGCATGTTGAAGATAGTTGTTATAAAATTGATAGACCGATCGATCCACCAAGTGGACCAGACCGACTGAGAGCCCATGCAAACCGTTTTAGCCCAAAACTACCCTTTAATTCCAAACCTAAAACGACTCGATTTTTATTGTTTTAAAACCCAATTATTTTTTAGTTTTTACTAGTTATTCTCTATTCTATTCAGTTCTAAATTTGGTTTTTCAAATTTTAAGTATCGGAGAGACGATCTTCAAACCTTGTTCACTTCTGAACCCCGTTGTTATTTTATTGAATCAATTCATGTTTTTCATTATTTCTTCATTTGTTTTGTCTTTCAATATGTGTAACTCACGATATTTTCAAATTAAGTTTTTGAGTTTGGTTTATTTAGGTTTTGGATTGGGTTTTTTTACCCGTTTAGATTATTTAGGTTAGAAAATAGGAAAAATTGAAAAAAGACACTTTGACTATATGTTCAAAGTTTATTATAAAAAGTTTATATTCACGAACATATAGTCAAAGTGTTTTTTTCTTCCAATTCTTCCTATTTTTATTTTCTTGTTAAAACATGCATGAATCGGATTTAAATTCGTGTGGTAACACAACGACAACACTAGTACAAACCACTAAGTTGTAAGTATTGGTTAGATAAATATTTAATTATAGCTTGATTGCTATGTCTGATGAATATCAGAATTACTTAATAACTCAATAATTGTCAGCGAACAAAACTAAATTGGATCTAGTTTTCGTAGAATAATTATAGAATGATCAAAAGCTAGTTTTAGTAGATTAATCACGTTTTTTCTAGTTATTTTTAACACGTTAGTTGTATAGCGGAATCATGTAAAAAACATTGTATATAGCGGAATCACTTTGCAAAAACGTGAAAACGTAAAAGTTTGATGAATATTATGAGTTTGACATATGTCAGATGAATAGCAGAATAATAAAATAATTGAATAATGTTAGTGGAAAAAGCTGAATTGGATCAAGTTTCCGTAGAATAATTATAAAACGCTGAAAAATTAGTATTAGTAGATTAATTATGTTTTGGTTTTCTAGTTATATTGTTAACAAGCTAATACATGGCGGAATCACTTTTCAAAACGTGAAAACGTAAAAAATAATATTATGAATGTAAAAACTATAGAAATCACGTTTTCAAAATGGGAAAACGTGAACAAGTAGTATACATCACCTATGAATGGTATAAATAGCGAAAACGTGAATACCATTCATCACCTTAGTCATTTCAAAACTGGATTGATCCCAAAAAAAAATGGTTAGAATATACATCAGTATGAATGTATATCAGTTAGAATACCGTGTGTTTGAGAAAAATCATCTTCTTCACATGGTAACTCGAACCGACACAATGGACAAACATGGTTAACCTTAAGCCACTTCACAATACACTTATTGTCAAACTCGTGACCACAAGGTAAAGTCCCGACTTTTCGTCCGTTTTTAAACTCCTCTAAACAAATTGTGCAATGGTTAGAAATTGAGCAGGTCTTTCGTTTTGTCTTGCTGTCAGAAACTGAGCTGGTCTTTCGTTTTGTCTTGATGTCAGCAACTAAGCTGGTCTTTCGTTTTGTCTTGCTGTCAGAAACTAAGCTGGTCTTTGGTCTTCTCTTGTATATTCTCCTACTCAAAAGACCCTACTCCCAACTTGTTTGCGGGTCTAAACCCGATATTCCCCTCATAATCATCGAGTGAGGCTCGATTCGCCTCTTCCATGTGAGAGTCATCGAGGACTGGTTCTTGATTCAAAGGAACTACGTCAAGGGTCAGCCACATTGACAAACCGTAATGTGGACAATATTCAACCGAGGAAGTCACAGTGATGGCAATTCGAATGAGTTTTTGCAGTAGCGTGATAG
This sequence comes from Eutrema japonicum, assembly GCA_030161315.1. Taxonomy (NCBI): domain Eukaryota; kingdom Viridiplantae; phylum Streptophyta; class Magnoliopsida; order Brassicales; family Brassicaceae; genus Eutrema; species Eutrema japonicum. The sequence continues at coordinate 41,197,458 of BSQW01000005.1, forward strand.
CATCAAATTCATCGACTCCTAACTCTGTCAAGAAGTTATAGAGTTCTCGTTTTCTTGGAGATGCTTCGTCTTCGATGAATTCTGTGGCAGGCAACGAACATGAGAATCTGGACCGGGCTAGTATCGGGTCTATGTCGACCGAACCGACGAAAGTTGTGTGGATTACGATCGTGCCAATTTCTTGAAGTTCAGGTTTGTTTTCGATTTGGTACGTAATCACGGGAATAGCTTCCATGATGTGTATACGGTGCAAAAGAAAAATATAGAACGTGAGAATCGGAAGTTGTATATTTATATAATCATTGAGGCGGTGGGTTAGGTCTTAAAAAAAAATTCGCGTAGGGAAGAACAAAGAAAACATATCCTTATGTTGCTCAAAGTGGGCACTAAACGTAGTGTAGACTTACATGTGTTGTGTACATAACATGTCTCTCTATTCCTATGTTTTTTGGGATGAGGATGAAAAGACACAAAGTTGAATTCATTAGTAACTCTTTAAGGTTTTCACCTTCGGTTCATCTTACTTGTAGGTCGCTTGACCCGTATCCATGAGAGGCCGTAGCTAAATCTGTCCCCTGTGCTTGACTAGAAATGTCTGATGTGGGGTGTTTTAATTATTTTCCATCAGATATATGTATATTTATTTGATCCTACCGAAAAGACAACCACCCAATTTACCTTCCGGTTTGGTTTTAAAAGCATTTGGGTAAATCTTATAACCAATAAGGTAAACTTCCAAACGAAGCAGTCACTAAAACATGTCAACACGTTATTCTATAAACATTATACATGTTTTACAAATTTGAAATTTCAGACAGAATCACGATGCCGTAATCTTGTTTTAAAAAAAATATTAAACTGAAAAAATATTAACCCTTCGAGAAATTCTCAAAGGCCCACGACAAGCATAGGCCTAAGAGGTTTGGAAATAGTTTTCAACCAGCAATAGACGCGCCTCGGTTAAGACCTCATTAGCTGCGTCATTGCCCCAAGCGCAAAGATGAGTTTTAGTGATCGAAAGCCTCCTCATTTTATATTCAAACGAGACCTACCAACCTGACTACTACTTCCGATGTGGGATTAAAGTAAGGACTTAACCAAATGCATTCAACTAAACCTAGGCCTGATTGTCAAAAGATCATTTATGCCTCAACGTAACTAATAGATTGATGCTCTGTTTCCTTTTGGAATTAGTAGGAAAGAGTTTCGAAATCAGAAGTCCTATCTTTCCTCTTTGATCGCAATGCCACGTCAGCAACACTCCCCCGAGTTATATCGATCGTCTCTCTGTCTTTCACTCTCTCTAATCAATGTGAAGAAGCCATGGGAGAGAAGAAGCTTGCAGAGTTAGAGTATCAATTCGGTAACCAAACGGTCCAAACTTTAGTAAATATTCATTTATGTTCTCTTCTAATATGGTAACACACACTGCGCTTTTATTCGACCATATTACTAACTATTATCTCATTTTTAATCACGTCACTACCACATTGGCTAAAAGCATTAACACAAAGAAAGTATATTTTGAATTAGACCCACGAATGTGAATACAGAATACCTTAGATGATCCTGCTTAATAATCAATCGTTAACGTAGAACTTATTATTAAATGTAAATTTTCTTGTAACTTCAAACTTAGAAATATATAATTTTAAACTCAAGAATTGATGGGGGGTTTCGTTTATAAAACTCTTTCCAAAATAGGCGTACGCCAATTTCAGAACAGAGAGAGCTCTCGTAAAGTATAACCTAATTTATACCATATATAGAGAGTAATCCGATAACCTTAGGTCCTTAACGATAATCTTTATTCTATAAGCATATGTTTTTCTGAATGCCAATGGACATAGCTTCATCACCAAGGCAACCAAAAAAATGAAAGAAGAAGCTATCCGTTTCATGAAATTTATACAACATCAACAACTGTCACACATATTTTACAATTGTGCGAAAAACAGATTGTGATTCACTTTTTGTCTTCCTTGAAAGATTATTAATTACAAAGTGATGCTTCTTCTAGTCGTATTTAAACAACATCTTTAAGTCGTGAGTTGTAATGGGCTTCTCTTTTGTAACGTTTTCAATGTGAGACAGAGTTGGTTTACGAAAATGCATATCGACATTCTTATTCATAGATGTCAATCATTCTTCCGAGACAGAACTCATAATAGTACTCTGTTTGTATAAAACTAATATTAACAGCTTTTACAATAGAAACTTTACCCAAAAGGTAGAGAAATATATGCTTTTATTTGCTTTAACGCTTCTATTTTATCCCTTCAGTCTTGGTCGTCTCATTTCCGCTGTTCTTAGTTTTGGATATTAATTTTCAATATCTTCTGCAAAAATCTACCATCCATACTCTTCCGTGCTTGACTAACAAAGAATGTCATTCTCTATACAAGCATGACTAGTACTAACACAAGATGATAATAGTTTGGAACTTGTACATTTGATGGAATGGTGCGGGACAAAAGTCCATGTGTTTATATACCTCAAGATTATCCTGCTTAATAATCAATGGTAAATTACGAGAGAACGCATACTACTAAGAAAATAAACTGATCACTTTATACGTGTTTGGAAACTTCAACTGGTCGAATTAAACTAAAACATTTCAAACTAAAGAATTGATGGAGGGTTTTTGTTAATAAATCGTTTGGATTGCCATCTATTGAGTCAATCTTGTAGGATACTTTGTCCGAGACAAAACGTACTACAAAGCAAACTTTTTTTTTTTGCTAAGAATGTAAGCTTTTCTCCTCTAAATACAAAGCAAACTTTACTATCTATTCCCAGATGATCCAATGGCGTGGGGGAAACTTATCATATAATGATAACCTGAGAAGATCCTGCTTAATAATAACTGGTAACGTGTAACTTTATTATAAATTGTAATCCTGCGATGAATCTTTCGTTTAACACAAAATTCAAACTCAAAGATTGATGGAGGGTTTTTGTTAACAAAACCCTTTCCAAAAATAAGCGTATGCCGCTAAGAGCAGAGAAAACACGGTATTCTTTAGTAAAAGGCGAAAGAATAGTTCGCTTTGTTTTCACTGCACGGCTCCGTAAATTTATTAGACGAGCTCTGCGTGTTATTTATAGTCCGTTTGATTCGGTGTCTCTAACTAATGTAACGATGTGGGATCAAGCATTTGATATTTTGATGGGTTGATACATCGAGATCTGGGCTTTATGGATCACTAAACCCGGTTTTTGTATAATGTTAAACCCAATAAACTTGTTAATGCCTACAACTATAAGGCTACAACAACTCGAAATATATATTAAATCGATTCGAAATAAAAAAAAGTTATCAGACGTATGCTATAACATTGTGAAACGACCATTGATTTGATCCTTACCGTAACGAAAACCACCCAACTCACCTTCCGGTTGGGATTTAGAAGCATCTGTGTAACCGACAAGAAAAATTTGCTAACCAAGTATTTACTAATACATTAATCAGAAACCCTACGCTATAGATATTGAACTAGAAAATATTAAACTGATAAATTGTAGGGTTTTACCCCGAAGGGAACCCTTCCAGAAATTCTCGAAGGCCAAAGACAAGCTTAGGCCCAGGAGGGGGTTTGGAAATAGTTTTCAACCAGCAATAGACGCGCCTCGGTTAGTACCTCATTAGCTGCGTCATTGCCCCAAGCGCAAAGATGAGTTTCAGTCAGCGATAGCCTCTTCCTTTTATATCTAAGCGAGACCTATCAACTTGACTACTACTTCCGATGTGGGACTAAAGTAAGGACTTATTCTCGACTTACAAAAAGCATTCAACTAAAACTGGGCCTGATTGTTAAAAGCCCATTTATGCCAAAGCCCAACTAATAGATATAAGTTACGTAAACGCTTTGCCACGCAGAAGAATTTTAGAAAGTAAGTGGCTCTGTTTAGAAGAATAATACATCTTATTCATCACGAAGTTAACAGTCAAAATAGATATTTATTTGAAATCAATGGAGAAAAAGGCTACAACTTTAAGTTACTTTATTTGTAAACTGTAACACTTGTATGTTTTAGTTCAAAGGTTGTGTTTAACGTACGATTCTCAAAGTGTAACTCTCGAAACACATTTAACGTTTTCATTCTCATCTTACATATAAATTGTTTGTTTTCTTTTGTTACCTAAAACCATCCCAAATAAACAATTGACTCTCCTCTATAGAAAAAGAAAAGAAGAAAATAGTGACCATGGAAGGTAGGATCCAAGCTCTTCTCTCCACAATTCTAGTTGTGACTGTGTGCCACTACGTTAGTGAGGCCAGGGCTAGCTCAAATTCCACTTCCTACCATTCCTGGCTCCCCCGTCGATCTCACAAAATGTTTGTCATCGCTCTTCAATGTTGAAGGTTGTGTAATGGAAATCTACAAATTTGTTCTCACGGGTAAGTTTGAAAATATTGGAGTTATGTGCTGCAAAGAGTTTATGGAATTGGATGCAAAGTGTTGGCCACAAATGTTTCCGCTGAATCCATTATTCCCTCCTATTCTCAATGATGGCTGCTCTCGCATCAATTAATACTCTTTATTAATCATAGTATTCAAGAGTTGCATCTAAGTCATAGAATACTTTATTCACATGTATGATTTGGTTGTTTAATCATATATGAATTTTAAGTTTAGCGAAAAAAATAACAAATCACATAGTAGTTTTCCGGAAACTTTTAACATAAGGACTATTGAAAAGAAATTGAAAAATTATCTCTCTCTCTTTTTCTCAGACATTCATCGAACATGTTATGTTTAATACTTAGGCACAACACTAGAATAACAGAAATCTGTTGAAAGTAAGCTTCAAAAATTTGTAAACACCAACCAAACAAAAAAAAATATATGAGTGAAAGGGAAAGATTCTGGGCGAAAAGGAGGGGTTAATCTACCGTATCCGAGATACACGGAAGGGCCACGTAGGATAAATGAATCTCGGATTTCGGATTGCCACGTGGTCAAACATTTTCTGTCGGCAAAGGGCCCAGGCCCATTACTGTCATGACATAATTTAGACTTTAGATTGTTGATTATTTTGTTAATTTATACAAATCTAAGCTATTTTACTAAATCTAAACTTTTGAAATACTCATTTTGTTAAAGTTTAGATTGTTGATTAATTATAGGCTACTTAGGTAACTTTCCCAGAAAGTAAGAGATAAAAGTGTGTAACATATTTCAATTATTTAAATATGAATGAAAATGAATATTTTTTGACGTTATACATGAAGAAATTGTATAGGCGAATTGGAAAGAAAATTCTATGGACTGCTGACTTGTGTGTGGTCTAATGATAGTTGATTTGGGATGATAGTTGATTTGGAGTAAGACGTAAACTCGCTTCCTCTGAATTAAAAGTTTATTAAAAACAAAAATCACATTTAAGAAAAGGTCCCCTAAGAAAACAAAGATTGGATTTTTTTTATCAATAAAAAAAAAAACAAAGATTGGAACTATCTCTATTGTCATGTGATTGTGTCCGGTGTATTTGCAAAGTAAGTTAAGCTAGATTTTTCCAGCTCAATGCTATGAACTAGTTGAAAACCCTGTGAGATAAGTTTTCTCTAAACGAGCTAAATTGAGTATAGTTTGCTAGATTCTAGTCTTGGATCCTCAGTTTGATATTCATTCCGATCACCCAAAATTATGGAAAAAAGGGAAAAGGTTCATAGGCATGAATGTCGTTGGAAACATCCTTAAGTTAATGCCATAATAAACATGAAGAAAAGAATGTGTAGAAAATTAATAGCTATTTGTTGAATACGTAATAAAATTAATAAAATTTAGAATTATTCAAATGTTTAAATCAATAGAGAACTATGCGCAGGTATTGTTTTGGTGTAGCTGTGATAGGTTTCGTGTATACATCTTTGCAAACATTCAAAGGAGTTTGTGATATTACTCACGGAGGAGTTTTAGTCTCTGAGCTTCTATCGGACTATGTCAGCTTCATATTTGACCAGGTATTTTTACATTATTATTGATTATTATTACATAAGTGTACGTATATTATATTCATATATATATAATCACTTGTTAACATGTTAACAAGTTGGGCTAACTTTAGTTTTGAATACGAGACCTAATCAGGTAATATGTTATCTACTAGTATCATCTTCTTCGGCGGCAATTGCGTGGATCCAACATAGAAACGAGAATGCGATGAAAACACTAAGAAATGATTCCATAGTTTCAGTTTCCATGTCATTCGCTGCTTTTTTGGTTTTGACACTCTCTAGCCTCTTGTCCGGGTATAAGCTTTGCAAGAGATTTATGTGGTAATTAACTCTTGTAATTAAAGAGTTTTTATGCATGACCATTGTACTTAATTAGTTAAGTGTGAATTTTTATTCCTCTTAAAACAATTCTTCCGTTCATCCCTATTCCCTAAGAGTGAATCCATTTATTCAACTTTTATAAGTTTAGCCAAATAATAATACATTTAAACATAAATAATAAATTAAAGCTAAAACTAAACAAATAAAACAAATCAAAAAAATAAAATCTTTAATTTGTTTGCTAGCACCGTTGACATATTTTCCTAATTCGTGGAATAAGAGCGAAAAATTTGATGTCAGTATGGTTGAATAAATGACTAAAAACTATATCATTGTTTTGAATTTATGATTTTACAGTATTTATTTCGTAACAAAGTTACAAAAGAATGATACTATACTCTACACCTACTAGAATAGAGAACTCAATCATACGTTTTTATAGTATTTATTCCGTAACAAATTTACAAAAAATATTATACCCTACACCCAAATGGAATGGAAAATCCAAACATATTATTTTACAGTATTTATCTCGTAAAAATTAATAAAAGAAGGATAACATATTCTACACACATGGAATAAAAAATCCAGACATGTGATTTAACAGTATTTATTCCGTAAAAATGTTATAAATGAATAAATATATACCATAAACACATATTATTTTCTTTATTTGTTTATTTGTTTAGTTTTAATTTTAATTTATTATTTCTATTTAAATGTAATATTATTTAGCATATTTTCATCATCTAAACAAATATTTTTCTTGCCAAAATTTTCATTAATTAGTCAATGGGCTGTTCAATATGTGACAAAAACGAGTGTTAGATGCAACAAGTGTTGCGAAGTAATATTGTAATTTGCAAGTTACAATTTGAAAACTATCCTATGTTCTAACTTTTTGTTTTTTAAGCAAACTCTTTTTGTTTATATCTATATATTGAAAATTTAAAATTACATGTAGCTTAGAATATAAAATTGCATATATATTATTAGTTTTTGGATAAACATGTGATTTTTTCTTATATAAAACATAATCCTCACGATATTGCAATCTTATTACAATCGTATTGCATTGATCCACATTTAAGAAGAAGAAAAAAAATTCAAGATTCTAAGCAAATTATCCACAATGCAAAATCCAATTTTTGCTTTCTTCCATGAGGAAAGGTTTGGTGAGAAAACAATAATCCAAATAATTAGAATTTGAACCAAATTTCTTTGTCTATTGGCTTAATTTCTAAGATTTGTTAGAACTTAGAACCGATCATTGAAGAGTGTTTTAAAAAATTAAATCAGATAAAAGCCTTTTTTATACGATAACTTATGTTTTTGAACTAAAATTGTAGTTTATGTATTGTTGTAATTAAAAATACTTAATAAGGAGGATAAGAGATTCAGTAAATTAGTTTAGAATTTTTTTTTTTTTTTTAAAAAGTGTAAAAGGTAAATTTAAAACATGAAATAATTTGCATACTGAATTACTGATATTATTATTATTATTATTAATAATAAGAATTACTGATATTATTAAAGATATTGCTGTGGTTTTACATGCTAGATATTGTTTCCTTTTATTTTTAATACCGAATAAGGTAAGTTTTTTTCGAAAAAAAATAAAAAGAATAAGGTAAGTCTACAATGGATAAACAAAAACAAATCTCGAAAATTGGAATTCTTAATAATGTAACATAACATAAGAAGAGTAATTAAAAAGATTCAGTCAACTCAGAAGAATTAATTCGAGTCTATCCTTTATTCCACACAAAAGTTTAGGTTTTTGAGGTGTTTGTGTGGATCTAAAACTCATGCCGGGGGAACAAACCGGAGAAACGCCGACGGTAGCTGGAGTTGGCGGCGGTGGAGGTAGTTGTAGCGCCAGAAATAGTGGTGGAAGTAGTGGTTGTGGCGTCGGTGGTGGTGGTGGTGGTGGAGGAGATTCACAGAGGTCAATTCCGACGCCGTTTTTGACAAAACATATCAGCTTGTGAATGATCCGGTTTATGATAAATTGATTTCGTGGAACGAAGATGGATCAACTTTTATTGTGTGGCGACCAGCTGAGTTCGCCAGAGATCTTCTTCCGAAGTACTTCAAACATAACAATTTCTCCAGTTTTGTTCGTCAACTCAATACTTACGTGAGTCTCAATTTATTAGTTTGAATCAAAATTCTTTATTAGTGACTCTGATTTGGTTTAATATTGGTTTAGAGATTTCGAAAAGTAGTTCCAGATCGTTGGGAGTTTTCTAATGATTGTTTTCGGAGAGGTGAGAAGATTCTGTTTCAGGATATTCAACGCCGGAAAATCTCTCAACCTGCTATGGCAGCCGCGCTGCAGCGGTTGCGGCAGCAGTAGCAGCTTCAGCTGTTACGGTGGCTGCGGTTCCTGTTGTAGCTCATGCTGTTTCTCCGTCTAACTCTGGAGAAGAACAAGTGATATCGTCTAATTCTTCGCCTGCTGCTGTTGCCGCTGCAACTGGAGGAAGGGGAAGTGGTGTAGTTCTGCAAAGGACAACGAGCTGCACGACTGCGCCAAAGCTGGTTGAGGAGAATGAGCGATTGAGGAAAGAGAATATGCAGTTGAGTCAAGAGTTGGCAAAGCTTAAAGGATTGTATGTGAATATCTACACATTAATGGCGAATTTCACACCACGTCAAGCTGATTGTACGAATTTGTTATCAGAAGGGAAACCATTGGATCTTTTACCGGAGAGACAAGGGATGAGTGAAGCCATGGGAATGGCTTTTAGATTAGAAACATGGATTGGTCTGAAGCATGATGAGGATTTGACTCTGAGGTTGTTTGGGGTTTTTATTAGGGTTAAGCGAGCTAGACAAGAAGAAGAACTGGGCGTTGCAGAGGAAGAGGATGATGATAGACGAGAAGCTAGAGCCTATGGAGGATGTTGGAGGTGGGCTTAGCACCTCCAATTAGCTAGGCCAATCTCAGATAATTGAGGCCCATCAAATCAAAGCCCAGCCAAAAGTCAATATGAGGGTCCATCGAACTTGAGCTGACACCACCAACTGCGCTGACACAACACGTGGAGGGCAGCTCGGTGAACAGTGTGCTACCTGCGTAGCAGTTCGGCAACAAGGTCATCATAACCTATTCACCAAAGGAACTAGAACATGTTAGTGCACTATACCCTCGAAAAGCGCTCGAAGTGACACATCAACCCGAAATCATGGGGAGCAGAAGGATATCCCCACTATAAATACCCTTTGGAATGCATTTAAGACGAAGAGCTCGGTCTGGGTCTCTCTTTTATTCTCTCTCTATACTGTTTCAACATCATTGTTTAGAATCCCGACCTGTATCTCAGAACCCGACCTGCTCAAAATTGAATAAAACTTGTTCTATTAACGGAAATCTCGCCTCTCTAAACTCCCCATTTATTCTAATCCACATCTTAATCACGTTATCAACCACTGGGATCAACAATTGGCACTCCAGGGAAGGGGATTAAAGAGATTTTCTATACGCAAAGAGCCGAGTTAAACTTCAACAACGATGACGAGCCCACCAACTCAAAGGATACTACCGCCATCAGAGCATACCACCCCGGCTCAGGTGACACTCTCGCCACCGTCTCGAGCCGCGGTTCACGAAGGAACTCCTCAAGACCAGCCCCTCGAAGCTCTCCGTCAGCAACTCATTCCGCCCATGGCACTAGAACCCGCTCCGCCACTCAAAACGTGCCCCAGTCACTTGGTGACCAGTCCGCTCTGTCCGCCGTGGTGCAAACTTTGCTCGTCCGGATAGACGAGTTAACACGCGCCACCGACCAACGATTTGCCGTGATAGCGACCTCTCGCGACCGGTCCGGCAACGCCGGGTCACCCGCCGCTCAAACCCGAGAGTCGGATTCCCGGATGGGACTATCGCACCTCCAAAGGAACCTATTCGGAGACTTGCCGTCAGAGTTCGAAGGACCAATCAGACGGTTCGCCCCCATGGCGAACGGCTTCCCAGGCAGCGAAGCGTGCCCTCAGCATCTCAGTTCGGAGCGTTTCAGGGACGCCGAGTTCGAAGCCATGAAGGAGACGATCTGCGCAATGACTTTCAAAGTCCATCAAGCCACCAGCTCGGCCCCGGAAATAGATCGCGTCCTGAGGGAGACACAAAACACGCCGTTCACGCATCGGATCGCGTCCATCCCATTCAGACATCATGGCAAATTAAAGCTCCCACCGTACGCCGGCAGCACTGACCTGGCCCAGTACCTGACGGCGTTCACCATCGCCATGAGGCACGTCAATTTTGCCCCAGATAAGCGCGAGGCCGGTTACTGTCAACTTTTCGTGGAAAATCTTACTGGCCCCACTCTGACTTGGTTCTCTCGGTTGAAAACGCGTTCCATCGACAGCTTCAGGGACCTCTCGACCATCTTTCTCGAACACAACTCGATATACATCAAGCAGTCCGCTTCTGGTGCCGATCTGTGGGCATTGCGCCAGGGGACGTCAGACGAGTCCGCGCTTCCCGCCCTAAGAAACGACCTCTTGGTCAAGTCAACCTTCAGAGATGACATGAAGTTCAACACGCCGCGCTCGTTGGATGACACCTTACATCGCGCCGGGCTGTATATCGAGCTCGAAGAAGAAAAGGCGGCCCACTCAAAAGGCCACACCACGACCAAAGCCGCGCCCCAGAGGGACAAATCTCAAGACGGGTACCAGGAGTCTCGTCAGCATTACGACGACGAGTACCTCAGCAGCAAAAGCAAGCGATCCGCCATGTTCCTCGTCGACAAGTCACCGGCCGTACTCCACATGCATGATCCAGATCACTTCTCCAACCCTGGGCCGAAATTGCCCTGGAACAAATATGTACGCGATCCCCACCAAAAGGATCATCGCTCCAACGAGCCGAAAGACAAGGAGCCCCGGACAGAAGAGCATTACGACAGGACAGCCTTCTGCGATTTTCACCAAAGAAAGGGGCACCCGACCTCACGCTGCCGTGCGCTCCAGGAGGCCCTATTGAGCCAATATCAGAAGGGAGATATACGCGTACCCGAGCCGCCGCGCCCGCAAGCCCGGGACAACGACCGATGTCAGCAGCGTGACAGCCGAGGCCGCGAGGACAACTGGGCTAGATCTGATAATCGCGCCCAGAGCGACGACCGTCGCCGACGATCTCCCTCTCGAGGCCGAAAGGAGGCCAAGTCGCCTCCCCTGGCACGAACGACGATCGGGATGATCATGGGAGGGCTCCTCTCGTGCAACAATTCGATACGATCCATCAAGCAGCACGAGAGAAAGGCATACGCCTCCCTGAAATGGCACTCCGGTCCAGAAATCGACGCGCAAGACACAAGCAGAGGAGGGATCTGCTTTACCGACGCTGACGCGGTTGGGATCCATCAGCCTCATAACAATCCCCTCGTTGTGCAGATCTGTGTGGCCGACTGCGACGTCAGCCGAGTCCTAGTCGACACGGGCAGCTCGGTCGATCTCATTTTCAAAGACACCCTGACCAGGATGAACCTGCACGAGGCAGAAATCAAACCAGCCGAAATCCCACTAACTGGCTTCGCCGGAAATACCACCAATGGGATCGGCACCATCGAACTCCCGGTCTACGCATGTCGGATCACCAAAATCGTCAATTTCGTAGTCTACGACACCACCCCGATCTACAACATCATACTAGGGACCCTTTGGCTACATTCGATGAAGGCGGTCACTTCGGGATCGGAGGAGATCTCGAAGAAAGAATACAGAAAGAGCTGATCGAGATCCTTAAGCAGAACATCTCCACCTTCGCCTGGTCGACAAATGACATGCCCGACATCGACCCGGCGATTTGTAGCCACGAGCTCAACGTGAACCCAACCTTCAGACCAATCAAGCAGAAGCGACGGAAGCTAGGACCCGAGCGCGCGCAGGCCGTCAACGACGAGGTAGAAAAACTGATCGCGGCTGGCTCCATCACCGAGGTGAAATATCCGGACTGGCCAGGTAGTTGTCAAGAAGAAAAATGGAAAATGGAGGGTGTGCGTAGACTTCACCGACCTCAACAAGGCCTGCCCCAAGGACAGCTTCCCACTCCCCCGAATCGATCAGGTCGTGGAAGCAACTATCGGAAACGAGCTGCTCTCCTTCATGGACGCCTTCTCGGGATACAACCAGATCCCATGCACCCCGACGACCAGGAGAAAATCGCGTTCATCACAGACCGCAGAACCTACTGTTATAAGGTTATGCCTTTCGGGCTCAAAAATGCCGGAGCCACCTACCAACGGCTCGTCAATAAGATGTTCGCTAACCAGATCGGCCGCACTATGGAAGTCTATATCGATGACATGATGGTGAAGTCCTTAGTAGCTGCCGACCACGTCGCTTATCTCCGGTGCTGCTTCCAGACGTTGAATGAGTACAGCATGAAGCTAAATCCGGCCAAGTGCTCTTTCGGCATTACGTCGGGAGAATTCCTTGGGTACATCGTTACACAGCACGGGATCGAAGCTAACCCCGCACAAATCTGGGCCGTGATCGACCTCAAATCCCTAGAAAGCACGCGCCAAGTCCAATGACTCACTAGGAGGATCGCCGCGCTCAACCGGTTCATCTCCCGTTCGACTGACAGATGCTTACCGTTCTACCAACTGCTTCGAGCTAACAAGCGATTCGAATGGGATGATAAGTGTGAGGAGGCCCTCCAGCAACTAAAGACATACATATCAACTCCCCCCGTCCTGGCTAAACCCAAGGAGGGCAAGGCCCTCTATCTCTACATCGATGTATCCATGTCGGCAGTCAGTGGAGCACTAGTACGGGAGGACCATGGTGATCAAAAGCCTGTCTTCTACGTCAGCAAGTCCCTATACGGCGCAGAGAGCAGGTATCCGACTCTGGAAAAGCTCGCACTCGCAGTAGTCGTCGCAGCCCGGAAGCTCCGACCTTACTCCCAGTCACACACGATCGCCGTGCTGAGTACCTACCCGCTTCGAATTATCCTCCACAGCCCAAACTGGTCTGGCAGAATAATGAAGTGGGCGGTTGAGCTCAGCGAATATGAGATCGAGTACCGATGACGGACTGCGGCAAAATCCCAAGTCCTGGCCGATTTCCTAGTCGAATTGGCGCCCGAACTAGCAACTGATGAACTCCCCAAAAAGTGGAACCTGCACGTCGACGGGTCAGCCTCCAAACACGGTTTCGGCATCGGCATACGCCTCGAGTCCCCGACCAAAGAAATCCTGGAGCAATCCTTCTGTGTGGCCTTCCCGGCGTCAAACAACGAAGCAGAGTATGAGGCTCTAATTGCCAGGCTGCGCCTAGCGAAAGCAATCGGGTTGAAGAAAATCCAGGCCTATTGCGACTCCCAGCTCCTCCACTTCCTCGTCCGCCCGGATCGGCACCGCGGCCACCGGAGGAAGACCTTCCAGCCACCGATCTCCTTTGGCGAGCCCCTGAAGTCGAGGGGGCAAACTGCATCTCGGCTTCATCACCGCGACACGGAGAGGAGGTATGCTCCGAACCGTCATCCGGTGAAGAGCTTCCCACCGGAGAATCCTCGCGGTCACCACGAGACGCCGATTCATCACTAGACTCGGCTCTGATTCCCTCAAATATTGACGCCATCGCAGAATTTTAGATGCTACCACTGCCTCTGAACTGACATGGATTTCCTCAGTTCTTCGTGATTTGCGGGTGCCTCAACCTCAATATGCAGTTCTCCGGTGTGATAATCTATCAGCTGTTCAAAACATAATCAGCGCTGAGAGCATCCAAATCAGCCGGAGAAAGAGAAGTAGAAGAACCAGAAGGGGAACGAAGCTCCGTTACCAAACCCGAAGACATAAGAAACTCCAGGAGCTTGCGGCGATCATTCCGGTAACGCTGCAACAGAGAATCCATCTTCGCCTTCCGTTTTGAGTCAGGAAACGAAAATCACCTATGACCTATAACGTAAATTTTTAAATCGAAGAAGAAGAAGAAGAAGAAGAAAAAGAAGAAGAAGAAGAAGAAGAAGGGATTGTCTCCTCACTGTCATGGAAGAAGCTGAAGAAAGAGCTTGGAGCTTTGGGTTTTTGGGGGAGAAGCGCGGAAAAAGCACGACGAGTGATCTAAAAGACCAAATTAACCTTACCAAAGATTCTTTTCATTTTCTTACAATAAATGAATATTCTGACTTTTCTTTTTCTTTTTCTTTTTGGTAAGTCCATAACTTTTTAAATCATCAAATTTCGTAACGAGTAACGACCGAGCAATTAATGCATTAACAACGTCGTCGTTTCAATTGCAACTTCCTCTTACGACGTCTTTTCGTTTCTGACATCTAACGACGTGAGTTGACGGCGCCGATTGTTTCTGACCACAGATGACGCCGTTATCGCACTTTCTTATAAAATTTTGAATTTTTTTTTATTAATTAACGAGAAACACAATCTGAGTTGCAGACAGCTTTCGATATATCTCGCATTTACTATGACTATTAACAAGAGTCAAGACTGAAGTAAGACACTATTTGTCAAAATCTGTGTTTTTTCATGGTGAACCTTTATCTGACTTTATCAAGGATAACATCAAAGAAATGCTTGAAAGTGTTTATTCTACACAAAAAAGGCAAACCTCATAGACAAACAATATATGTGATTTTCAAAGAGGTGTTTCAGAATTTTTTTTAAAAAAGATTAGAGGGTGTCATCGGATAAACGACCTCATGTTTTATAAATGGTTATTAGCATGAATTTAACGCAAACCGAAATCCAATGATTATTATTGACGAAGATCGAAGCATAAATTCTGTCGAAATCTAAAACCCAATTTTTCCAATCTTTTCATGAGCTGGCAATTCACCATTGGTGTAACCTAGCATAAACGAAGGTTTCAATTAGATTTTTGTTTTCTTTAATTTTGTAATTTAATTTTCCTTAATTATAAAATT
Organism: Eutrema japonicum; assembly: GCA_030161315.1. NCBI lineage: Eukaryota > Viridiplantae > Streptophyta > Magnoliopsida > Brassicales > Brassicaceae > Eutrema > Eutrema japonicum. The sequence goes on from BSQW01000005.1 coordinate 41,212,644, forward strand.
ATGTGTATAATAATAGGTTTTCAATAATTATAGAACCTAGTTCACCAAAATTTACAAAGAAATGTATAGATGGAAAAATTGTCCAAAAAACAACTTTTATTACCAATTTTTCCATTATTAAATGGCATGTCAGTCTCATGCGCTTGCGGTAGTAGACGTATTAAGGGCTCGACTGGTTTAAACGCAGCGGTTGCGGTTGGGGTGTGGGAGTTTGCAGAAGCGGGTGGTTGTGGTTATAAACGTTATTAAGCAATTTGTACGGCTAGTTTAACTATTAGAAACGGTGCGCTTGCGGGAAATTATTGACTGGTTGACAGCGGTTGCGGTTGCTGTTTAATATTATCAAATATATTTAAAATATACAATTTCTATAAAGAAATTTTTTTGTATTAATATAATCAAAATTTAAAAATTAAATAAATTTTAGAATAACTAATGAGAATTATTTATTTTAAGAGGTTTGAAACATTTTTTATTTAAAAATATTTTTATACTGATAAATATATTTTGGTTTAGTTAATACACATATAAAGCATTTAAGAATTTATTATAGTAATATTTGATTATTTTTTTATTTTTTTTGATTATTTTTGTATTTTTTGTAAAATTTTATTAGTTTTTTAAATTAAAAGTTAAAAAATATATTTTTTCTAACCAACGGCAAACGCTAGCTGAAAGGAGTTTTTGAAATCTAGCGATTTCAAGCGGTTCAGAGCGATATGTTGCGATTTCTATGAGCGGTAACAAACGCTTGCAACCGCAAACGCGGGTGAATCGATCAAGCCATAAATCATCCATTTGTGGTATAACTTTTGTTTTTGGTCAACCATATGTGGTATAAGTAAACTATTATTCATACTAGATTACCATTTGTGACATTTTAATTCATGGTAAGAACTCAATACCTCTAGCTAACAAAAGATCATGGTCCTTTACCGACTAATTAGTCATTTACTCTAATAAATTTTTAATGCATGTGGAGAAAAGTTTAATACTAATGTGAAAATTCCCAATTAAGTTCGGAGCTTCTTTCATTTGATCTGCCATACCGGTCTTGATAATCAATTGTCGAACTTGCATATCAATTTTGTTTTTTCATTAAATTTCCGCCCAAAAATAACCATGCTTTGACCTAATTGGAATGTTATATGTAAATAAAATGGAAATGAAACAATAACGAACGTCGCTCAATCCAACAGATAGATAACTTGTATTCTTCATGGTGTACCGCTAGAAATATTTCTTTAACTCCGGGTCTCCCTTGCAGTGTGTGGACATGATCACGTAGACCATCATTAGCAGTTTAGGGAACTTCAAGGCAAAATACCTGTCAAGTCCTTCTTGATTCCCTCCCACAAGAACCTGAGATGTAAAAATGACCAAGTTAACAAATAATTAAACCCACCAATACGTCGGCAGGAAGATCTCGGAAATGGTTTAAGCAATTTCGAATCAACCGTAATAGGTTGCGAAGACTCCAAACGTTGTAATTTCTAGGCTGCGGGCCATTGCTTCCGTTGATGTAATCAATGAAACACTTCTCCAACTTTCTATCCCACTGTAGCCCTCCGATCACCGTTGTTGTGATGTTCTTTAGTGCGTCCAGAATTGGCTGATCATTAGGGTCATTAGGGTCACATGGCTCGACTTTGTCACTTGTGTCTCGCAAGAAACAAAGTCGAGTATTGTAGTCCCAAAACATAGGATGATTAAGCACTTCAATTGCAGAAGGACTATAAATGAACAAACAAGGCATTAGACATGATTAGCTTTGTTAATTTAGTTATAAATAGTTATAGTAAAATATGATATTACCGTGAAGATTGTTGTTTCAGCAAGCTAGAAATGAGGTTATGAGCTTCTGGGAACTTCTCTACTCGGAAGATATATGGGCTGTTGTTCAAAATGTTTTCAGCACGTTTCTTAACAGATCCAAATGGATGACTGCCACCAGTTAAAGTATAAAATATGACACAACCTAGACTGAACATATCTACAGCCCGAGTTTCATCCATCATACTAAGCTGTTCAGGTGACTTCCAAAACATACCATAACCTGATTCTGGAAATTTAAAATTGGTTTAAGCCAATTTGAAACTCAATCAGCATATAGTTTTCAGAGATCGCTTGGTCTATAAATAAATATACTTACTTGAGTGAGAGATCGAGGACAAATCTGTAGAGAGATTCTCGCTCATCCCCAAGTTGGAAATTTTTGCAATCAAAGGCGTCTCTGTATCATTCAATAGTATGGATATATTGTCAGGGTGCAAGTTCCGAAGAACTATTCCCAATCTGTGTAAGTGGACAAGTCCCTTAACAACATCCCTGTACAAAAATTGTACAAACATTATAAGAATGCAAGTTTAAAATGTATATTTCTTCATCACAACACATTATGAATGTAATTCTGAAATCTAAACTAACCTGATTAAATTTTGCACAGTAGGTGATATCCGGTCCACCACCTTAACATGTTTCAGAAAACACTCCATCTGGTCAATCACTTGTTCTTTTCCCTTTCCAGTTGAAAAAACGTACCAGTTCAGTTAAGCTGCATCCCCAAGGCTCCACACACAAGTACATGATGTTATCATCATTCTCATATCCATAGAAACGGAGTACGTTTGCATGACCGTCAGATTTAATGAGTTGTGTTATCTCATTAAATATCCTGGGAACATTAACATTCGACAGAGGAAGACACTTCACAGCCACTTGGCGTTGTGATTGATATATGCCCTCAAACACCTGAATATCACTGGGCTCATATGCAACCTTCTTTTTCGATATAAACAGCTTGGATAAACTCGTGTTGTACGTTTTTATATGTCTCCCACGACCTTTGCCACGTACAGCGTCATGATCAAGGGATTCCATAGTCTCATTCAATTTGTCAATGAACTTTGGTGTATGCTTGTTGGTAGGAATTGGCAGAGGAATCACATCATGAACTGGCAAAGAAGTTTCAGCAGGCTCTGGCGGAGAAATTGGTCCTGATTTGTCCGTCTTTACCACCGTCAAAAGACGGACTAAATAACCGAAAACAATAAACAACAAAAAAAGTAACCAGTAGGAAGTCCATTGGTGTAGAGGTTCACTGATCATAAGAAAAGAAAAATCATATCAAAGCAAAATTAACCACATATTCAGTTTTTAAAAAAAGAAAGAGGGATAGGAGAAACTCACGGATTAATGCTGGCAGCAGCAGCGCTGCAAGGAGAGGACAATGACAATAGTAAAAGCACCGTTCGGTTTATTGTTTTCATTCCTGTACACCAAATCATGATAAAACACATATTGGTTTTCAAGTATAGAATCATAATCATAATCATAATCAATGCAAAAAATAGATAGTTCAGTGAAGATTCAGTACCCATGACCAGAGTCTTGATAAAATTATTACAACCATTCACTTCTTTTGAATGTTCGACAAGATCCTGCAACAAGTGTGGTCTAGCAATTAATAAAAGCTACTAAGATAATCCAACTGTTATCCAAACAAAATATAGGGAAGTTATAAATAAGAATGCATAATGCTTTGGTAAAGAGACAAAAAGCCTGGTGTGAAATTTAATAATCCAACTCGAAATTATAATACAACATATAATTTAACTTGAAAACAAAAGTGGACTATCCATGTAAGAAAATAAGAGAACATTATATTAGCAACTGAATTTAAATGTAAACATGCAACCCCCACATTGGCTGATATTTCAAGTTACTCACTCTAATAAAACTGTCATCATTGAGTATAAACAGAGACAAACTACCTCGACAGGAAGTTCAAGCTTTGCCCTCAAAGTGATCCAATCCTTTCCCATGTTAGCCTCTTCCAAAAGCTATATATCAAAACGAGGATAGGTAAAATATTCAGTAGAATTATGGAGTTGATAAAAAGAATTAACTAAAGGTTCAATGTACATGTTATTAACCTCATGACACCTCATTTAATGTAACATACAAAAATATGTCAAGTCAAAAACGTTTTACAACTTTTCTGAACAAAATATATCAATTCAAAGGGATAACACGAAAGCAAATGGTTCTTGCAAACTATCCCTGAAGATCAGGTGATCAAGTTAACAAATAAATCTGGGGGATCAGATGTGCAAATGTCTTGGAAGACAAAACAATAGAAACTACTGTCTGAAGCAAATAGAAAAGCTAATTGCCTGATTAAGACAGAAACAGGTATTGTAAGCTAATAAAATTAATACAAGAAAATTGTAAGCTAAGTGAAACAGGTAACTGTAAGCTAAGTGAAACAGGTATTGTAAGGAATAAGACGAGGTCATGTACCATTCTCGAATCCTAACAGTCTCCAACATCTAGTAATAATCATAACTATGACAGGTATTATAAGAATGATACTTAAAACTAACCTTAATTTCACGGAGGAGCTTTAAAGCTTGCTTTCTGTAGTAGATGTTCATGCCGTGGTTCCTTTGAATAACCGCTGCTACACAAACATTTGTGAATTTGTCTAACGGCACCAGAAAAGACGTGGATGGCCCGAACATAAGATCTAAGCAGAGTCCATGCTCTGGAATATCTTTACACGCAAATATAACTCGCTCTTTCAAGAATCTTCGGTTGCTACCACCCAACTTTCCAAGGATTTGTAAAGCTTTCATACCCCAAGGATATGGCACATGCCTCAAATGGGACAATAATGCTAAGACCACTTTAGACATCACACTCGCCATGCTATACATCACATCAGGATTCAAACTATCCACCGAGAATTCAAGAGTGTGCAACCCGAAGCTCAAAATTTCATCACTTGTCCTCAAACAATATACAACAAGCTTCATGAGACATGAAAGGTATAAAAATAAGGAGCTTAAGTGTGTAGGAACCGCCAAAAGAGCTTTCATGTCCTCCCCAGTTGGACTCTCGAGCATTGGCAGAAATATATTAAGACAAGGTAGAAGCACTGGAATCAAATCACTCTGAAGCAGCTGGTATATACATCCAGCGAGACAGCTAACAACAAACTGGTGGGGCTGTAAGAATCTTTTAAAATTAGCTAGTGTTTTGGTAACAGCACCAAAGGTGCAACTTAACTGAAGCAAAGCTAGTTCAGAATCTTGATTTTTTAGAACAAGAAGTAGATAACTCAAAACATCTATTATATCACGAGGTGCCATAACAATATATGTGAATTTGTCTAACGACACCAGAAAAGACGTGGATGGCCCGAACATAAGATCAAAGCAGAGTCCATGCTCTGGAATATCTTTACACGCAAATATAACTCGCTCTTTCAAGAATCTTCGGTTGCTACCACCCAACTTTCCAAGGATTTGTAAAGCTTTCATACCCCAAGGATATGTCACAGGCCTCAAATGGGACAATAATGCTAAGACCACTTTAGACATCACACTCGCCATGCTATACATCACACCAGGATTCAACCTATCCACCGAGAATTCAAGAGTGTACAAACCGAAGCTCAACATTTCATCACTTGTCCTCAAACAGAATACAACAAGCTTCATGAGACAGGAGAGGTATGACAATAAGGAGTTTAAGTGCGTAGGAACCGCCAAAAAGACTTTCATGTCCTCCCCAGCTGGACTCGAGAGCATTGTCAGAAGCATATTAAGACTCTCGAGCATTTTTAGAAGCATATTAGGAAGTTCAAGCTTTGCCCTCGAAGTGATCCAATCCTTTCCCATATTAGCCTCTTCCAAAAGCTATATATCACAAAGCAACGATAGGTAAAATATTCAGTGGAATTATTGAGTTGACAAAATGAATTAACTAAAGGTTCAATATACATTTTATTAACCTCATGACACCTCATTTAATGTAACATACAAAAATAAGAGACAGAAATCTCAAGTTCATAGGAGAATATATCTAAACTGAAACTGAAGAAATCATAGTAATGGGGTTTCACAAGCAGAGTCACCGAGCCACACGCCAAAATATACTTCTCACTTACGGACCACGCAGAACCTTCTATGTATATCTTATACCTATACATACCAATAGAGCCATACCATTACTATATCTTATGTCAACTTCTATGTTTAGCCACAACGCGACTAGAAGTCCATAAAATTTACGTTACCTGTGATGGCATTGGCTCGCCAAGTCTGATTGTTTGTAGCCTTCCTTTGATTCTCGGATCCAGTCCCACAAGATAAAATCAAAAACACACATTACAGTTACAAAAAAATGTTGCTTTCTTTAATCAAAATTGCAGTTGGAACCAGCAGAATCAGATTTCTTGGCATTCCTCAAAAACGTTTTACTGTTCAAAGGGCATTCATCATTATTATTACCTGAGCATACAAACGAGCGTTCCACTCGTGTTCCTCAGAGACATTACATCATTACATCATGAAGAAGAAGAAGAGCTTGGAGCTTTGGGTTTTTGGGGGAGAAGCGCGGAAAAAGCACGAGGAGTGATCTAAAAGACCAAATTAACCTTACCAAAGATTCTTTTCATTTTCTTACAATAAATGAATATTCTGACTTTTCTTTTTCTTTTTCTTTTTGGTAAGTCCATAACTTTTTAAATCATCAAATTTCGTAACGAGTAACGACCGAGCAATTAATGCATTAACAACGTCGTCGTTTCAATTGCAACTTCCTCTTACGACGTCTTTTCGTTTCTGACATCTAACGACGTGACTTGACGGCGCCGATTGTTTCTGACCACAGATGACGCCGTTTTCGCACTTTCTTATAAAATTTTGAATTTTTTTTTATTAATAAACGAGAAACACAATCTCTGTTTCCACGTTCTACACCAACCCAAAAAGAATAAGTCCAAATCTCATTTTCCACTAGGAACAGTAATAGAAATCACAGGAGAAGGATATTATATGATGGACTAGATTTCTAACTACACAACACTAAAACACGAACCAGAGTTTTACATATACCTGAATGAAACTTTCTGGTTTAGAATGGTTCGGGTTGATCCTAGAACCACAAAAGATTTTTACTAGACGTCGTTTGCGTTCTTCAAGATGTTAAACTTGCAAAGCGGGCACCGAGAGTTTATATGAAGCCATTTATCAATGCAAGCGCAATGAAAGTGATGGTTACAAGGGAGTTCTCTTAGTTCAACTCCATCTTCATATTCACAGAGACAAATGCAGCATTCCTGCAGAATCATAAGAAACAACAACGTGTTATCACTCAACACAACTTCAAAATGTAGAACTGCATAAGAATGTGGAAATGGGAGTACCGCGTCTTCGGGAGAAAGTGAGCGTTCGATGGGTTAATCTGTTCCACATTCTGTCATTATTCCTCGTGCTTTTCCTGGGAGCTTTTCATCATTGCTGATTTTTCTAAATCTGAATTTCAGCATTTGATCTATGTCATTTTTCGATGCTCCCTCCTGTTTTGCACCAATTTGCAAAGGGAAAACAACCAATCATCCTATTTAGATGAAGAAAACGGTTTTCTAAACAAGAAAAAATTGTTATGGGAATGGAAAGTAGAATAGAGCTTACTTGGTCGGCAACAGCATATAAGATTGCAATTATGCATGGAAGGCAGCAGCAAACCGCAAGGCCGATAACACAAGCCAACGCAACACAGAAAACAACAAAGAAAACATCGAAACCGAGAAAAATGATACACAGCCTGCAAGTCAAAAAACACCAAAGTACAAGTTTTTAAGAAAACCCACAAAGATACAACTTCAAAGAAATTCTAGAGAAAAAAGAAGCATACCAATAGAGCTGAGGAGAGTCACCAGATAGTGTTTGGCCTCCGGCAGATATCCAATAGAATCCAATTATCCACCAAATGAAAGAGAACATTGTGTTCGCTGATTCAAGATGCTTTCCATAATTACTGAGACTATCAACATTGATGATCAACAAAGTGCCATATAGAAACAAAAAGAAAATTTCAGAGATATGAATCTCAGACAAACAATAAAGAAAGATATAAAAACTATCTCTAAAAATCCATTGCAACCATGTTCAAGATCAGGCTTTTACATCTAACATAACAAGAAAACATAAGCTGAAGTTTCAGTAAAGTTTCTTTCTTTCTCAATTTCATTCCCCAAGACTATATCATTTATCAATTTTGCATTGAATCACACATACAATAAGCACCAACTAACATTAACCTAAAAACTTTAGATTCCACATTGAAATGTACAAATTCTATCTCCAGCTTCTCCCAATTCGAAATCAAAATCAAATCCAAAATTGTAAAATCGAAACTCAATACCTAGTATCTCCTCTTTCCTCCAATTGTGCTAACGAAACATACTGCTGCGAAGAATTCGTAAACCCAGGACCACCACCACCATCATCCTCCGAAGAAGATGAAGAAGATCGATGACGTGTCCCTCTCCTACTTCTTCTCCTCCTCCTCCGCCTATACTCAGCACAAACACACGCCATATGTAACCCACACTGAACACCATAACCAACAACCCAAACTCTCAACGGCATATTAGGTCTCTCATCACGGCTAAGTATCAAAACAGCAACACCGATCGCTACAAAAGCTAGATTCCATTCAACGTCGAGAAACACCACAGGCTTTGAATACGCCCAATCACTTTGTCTTTCCTCTAATTTCTCAGCAGCGGTTTCTCTAACGAGCATCGATGGCTCACGCATCATTCTCCGGCTACCTCGCTGCTTCTCTTAGACCTTGTCGTCTAGTGGATCGATGAATCCCATTGTTTTCTTCATCAACGATTATGGTTCTTGTGATTGTGGGTGGAAGAAACGGTGTTGTGTCGATGATTCCGTCCGAATTTGCTCTGCCGACGCGAGAATTATTAGGTAGAGATGTTGAATCTGACTCTGTTGTTGTTGATGATGACATTGTTTAGGTTTCTTGATTCTCAATTTTGATACGAAAAAAGATTTTTTGATTTGTTTAAAAAAGAGGGTTTGGTTTTGGAGTTTTTGGACGTACAAAATTTTGCAGAAAGGTGAGAAGAGAGAAAGATAACGTGAGGGAAACTGAAAAAAGAAAGAAAAGTTATCCCTAGACTATCCTCATGTTCTTGGTTATTTACAGTTTTGCCATTATGTTAACTTTAAAATTATGGGCCTTTAATTTTATTTAACCCATTAAATGTATGGGCTTTTCGAGTAAAAATAAAAACAATGATTAATTTTAAATGATCATGAATCATGATGCTTAATTAAGCTCAGTTTATGGCTTCTTCCTCCTCCTCTTCTTCTTCTTCTTCGGCGCCTCAATGTTTAGTGTTTAAACGTATCCACAATGGCTGAGAAAGCCCACAAAACTCTGGTTCTGTTAGCGAATTTGATCAAGGTTCCTCCATTAAAGGCTTTCTCTTTATTAAATTCTTCGAATTTTCATGGATTTCAGCACACTCACCAATCCATCTCAATCCTTCTTCGTCTCCTTCTCACTGGGAACTTATTCACTCACGCTCAATCACTTCTTCTTCAAGTCATCTCTGGAAAAATTCATTCCCAATTCTTCACTTCTTCATCTCTGTTACAATATTTAACAGAAAAATCAGAAATCACGAAAACCAAATTTCGACTCTATGAGGTAATCATCAACACATATGTTCAATCTCAATCCCTAGACTCATCAGTCTCTTACTTCAACGAAATGGTTAATAAGGGTTTTGTTCCTGGATCGAATTGCTTCAATAATCTCTTAACTTTCGTTGTTGGGTCGTCTTCATTCAATCAATGGTGGAGTTTCTTCAACGAGAACAAAAGAAAAGTTGATTTGGATGTGTATAGCTTTGGGATTGGGATTAAAGGCTGTTGTGAAGCTGGAGAAATTGAGAAAAGCTTTGATCTTTTTGTTGAATTAAGAGAGTTTGGGTTTTCTCCTAACGTTGTTATCTACACTACTTTGATTGATGGGTGTTGCAAGAAAGGAGAAATCGAAAAGGCGAAAGATTTGTTTTCTCAAATGGGGAAACTTGGATTAGTAGCTAATGAGTGTACTTACACTGTTTTGATTCATGGGTTATTCAAAAACGGGATTAAGAAAGAAGGGTTTGAGATGTACGAGAAGATGAAGGAAGATGGTGTTTTCCCCAATCTCTATACTTATAATGGTGTGATGAATCAGCTTTGTAAAGATGGAAGAACAAAAAAGTGTTCGACGAAATGCGTGAGAGAGGGGTTTCGTGTAATATTGTTACTTATAATACTCTAATCGGTGGGTTGTGTAGAGAGATGAAGGCAAATGAAGCTAATAAGCTGATGGATCAAATGAAGAGTGATGGAATCAACCCAAACCTGATCACTTATAACACTTTGATTGATGGGTTTTGTGATGTGGGTAAATTAGGGAAGACATTGAGTTTATGTAGAGATTTGAAGTCAAGAGGTTTATCGCTGTCTCTCGTCACATATAATATACTAGTTTCGGGGTTCTGTAAAAAAGGAGATACTTCAGGAGCAGCTAAGATGGTTAAGGAGATGGAAGAGAGAGGTATTAAACCGTCGAAAGTAACATACACAATTCTTATCGACACATTTGCTCGTTCTGATAACATGGAGAAAGCAATTCAGCTTCGATCATCAATGGAGGAGCTAGGATTAGTCCCGGATGTTCATACCTATAGTGTATTGATTCACGGGTTTTGCATTAAAGGTCAAATGAACGAAGCATCGAGGCTTTTTAGGTCGATGGTCGAAAAGAAGTTAGAACCGAACGAGGTGATATACAATACAATGATTCTTGGATATTGCAAGGAAGGTAGTTCTTATAGAGCATTGAGGTTGTTCAAGGAGATGGAAGAGAAAGAGTTGGCTCCAAATGTTGCTAGCTATAGTTATTTGATTGGAGTTCTTTGTAAAGAAAGAAAATTGAAAGAAGCTGAGGATTTAGTTGAGAAGATGATCGATTCTGGGATTGATCCGTCTACTTCAATCTATAATGCGATCTCTAGAGCCAGAAATGATTCACATGTATCTCAAATAAATGATGAGAAAAGTTTCAATCTGAATTAAAACTTTACAGTTTGATGTCAAAAAATTGTCTGAATTATCTTATACATAAGTCAGTATTGATATCGGAAAATTTTGCAATCGTTTTATCTTCTTTTTTTTCCCAAGAATGGAGATAATGTCCTTGCAACATTTTCAATATCATTTAGTTGTTGTCGAAGTATCTAAAATTTTGTCAGTTTCAAAACTTAGTAAAATATCCTCCAAAAAAACATTTTATTTCATGAAAAAAACATAAAGTTCATGAAACCAAAAATATATATATATAATAATCTAGGTGGTATGTAGTAATCATATCGATTGTGACATTGTATCGCTGATTCGCTGTTTATCAAAGTGTAAGTGATAGATATTCCAAAATTGATGTTTTTCTTATGTTTTCTTTTCTTAATCATCGTGGAGAAATCACTATGTTTTATAATCCAAAATGTTTCACAAATATTATAAACAAATTAGGTTTTTTAGCGCCGCCTGAGTTTTTTTTCATAGGATCTATATAGATTTCTAGTATCCAATTCCGACCACTATAAAATCTTTCCAAAAATATGTGCCTTAACAATTTCTTGTTAATCCTCTGTTTTAACCTCGTCCTTAGCTTCGGCTATGTATATGCACAAAAATGCGGAGAATCAATGTTTTTCAGACCCAACAGTACTTATGATACAAACCGTCGACTTGTCCTCTCAAATCTGGCTGCAAACGTCGGTTCTACAGACGGCTTCTATAACACTTCGGTCGTTGAAGGCCCTGAAAGTATCTATGTCATGGGACTATGTATCCCAGGGACTGAAAAAAAGGTCTGTTCAGACTGTATCCAAGGCGTATCGGACGCTTTATTACAGAAATGTACGAATGAGACTGATTCATTCCAGTGGATAGGTAACACGACACTCTGTTTTGTTCGTTACTCCAGCCACATGTTTTTCGACTCCATGGATCTAGAGCCGATGGACTCAGGGATCAATCCTAGAAATCTCACAGGGGATGTTACAGAGTTTAACAGAATTTGGGTGGATTTCATGACTCGTATGATCACAGCAGCTTCCTCCTCAACCCCTGGCTCACTTGCACAAAGGCATTACGCGGCCGATGTAAGTGGTTTAACAGGTTTCCCAGATATATATGCGCTGATGCAGTGTATCCCGGGGATAACTTCAGGGGACTGCAAAACCTGTCTTAATGAAACTGTAAGTAGTTACCAGAATTGTTGCAGTGGGAGACAAGGAGGATCCATTCCGACGCCATCTTGCATTTTCAGATGGGATATTTATCCGTTCCTCGGTGCTTTCGTTAATAAAAATTCGCCACTTCCTCCAAGTCCTCAAGTTCCACCTATACCACCTCCGAATGGTAGGTATTGATTATATATCATTCTATCAAGGAACTGTAAAATGATCCCTTAAAACAAATTCAGACTCCAGATGATATTTTCCTTTCTTTAATCATCAGTGATTTGTGTATATTTTATCTGCTCCTGAATCTGGAAAAGACCTCTAATTTGGACTTCTTTTGCAGGTGGCAACAAATTTCCTAAATGGGGGAAAGTTGTGTTAGCAATAGCATTAGCCGCGCCAGTTATTGTAGTTATTGTTGTAGTTGTTTATTTTTATTGCAAGAAGATGAGGAAGAAGAAGAAGAGTCAATCATACAAACCAATGCAACATGAAAGTGAGTTACTTTTATCCATTTTTTTGTTTGTCGTCTTAAAAAACCAAAGTCACAGAAACAGAGCATGACGCTCAAGAAGCAAATGAAACAGAGACATAGAGATACGAGAATTAAAAGAATCCAAGAGAAAAATTTACAGAATTTCCCACAGGTAAATTTGGAGCAAATCCTGAGAGTTCTTCTTCAGACGCTTTAACAAATGCTGACAGGTGAACCTACGGTGATACTTTGGTTTTCTAAAACCTTTTTCTTTAAAAATATTAACCATATAAATGTTATCTATTTTTGTGTAAAGAAATTTCACTAACTCTCCAATGGACGGTAAAGTCAAGCCACCAAATATTCAAGTTTTCGTCAATTTTCGAGGAGAGCAGCTGCGCAACAATTTCGTTGGCCATCTAGTGGACGCACTTCAGAGAAATGAGATCAACGTCTTCATAGACAATCAGGAGCAAAGAGGTGAAGACCTCAACATTCTTTTCAAGAGGATCGAGGATTCTGGGATTGCCATAGTTGTGTTTTCGAGCAGGTACACGGAATCAACATGGTGCTTGGAAGAGCTTGTGAAGATTAAAGAACGTGTGCAACAAGGCCTGCTCAAGGTGTGATGATGAACATGTATATATTAATCTATATATCGTATCTAGGGTATAAAACTGAGTTAGAGCATCATTATTGGGAGAAACCCAAATAAGTTTCTTAAGTAATATTTAATTATAAATTTGAAGTTAAAAAACTCTGTTAAGAAACTTCTGTTTTTGCTACTTTATTGGTAGAACCCTATTAGGAGTTCTTAAAAAAAAAAAATTAATAGTTTTGTTTTATTTTAAATAGAGTTTATTTTTTTAATTAAACATAATTGACATAGAAATATTACATTTTAAACATAGATTTTGAAAAAAAAAAGCAAAACAATATTCAATTATTATCTTGATCACCTACTTGGCAACTTTAAGAACAACAGCCAAACAAAGCAGAGCTTGAGTTGGATCACGAGAACAAGCCTCAAAAGACATCATTCAAATGATAAATGTTTAAGATGTGTACCAATTAAAAAATTGAACTCTGCTGTGTAGCTGGATAAATACTTCAACCAGATTCAAGGGAAACCAACAAAGTATAATTTGCCACAGGCCATAACGATACAACTTAAAGTCCAACATACAAGTTCAAGGAACAAGTCAACACTTTCGCTTTCTATTCATAGATAGATCAGATACATGAACACGCTCGGTGGAAAACTGCAGAAATCATAACAAACTGTTGTTTAATATTCAAATCATGGGAGTAACTGAACTAACTAATACCATAGATTATAAACAGATGATAAACTAAACTAAATATACCTGACCTCTCTAAATTCAACAGGGTTTAGGCCTGCAGGAGCAAACTTCAGTATCTCCGGGCAAGTAACGAATCACTGTCTGGAACGATTTTGTCTTGTTAGCATCATCTGAATTAGGATCATTGGCTTCGAATGTCATGTAGATGGTGACCGCAGCAGATGGATGATAATTTGCTCTCAACACCTGAACAAATTACAAGCTTGTACCCTACGTACCACCACCATAATAACCAAAATGAAATTCATAAATCAGCAAGCAAACAAGAACAAAAGGTATCTCTTTTGGTTCAATTACTAACCGTCTTTTCTTTGTAGTACGAGATAGCCATCTCGGACAACCTGTTGAGCAAAGCTCTGTTGGTATCAGGCTCTGCAACCAGGGTACTGCTGTTGAGATCCACAGCTCCGGCACCGAATGTGTGACGGAGTTTCGTGAAGTCCACATATATCTACCAGCCTAAACAATTCATCACAACCATTTAACACACCTAACACAACCATAATGTAACACTAACATGTATTTATTACCAATTATTAACACTAACAACCTAACTCTAACACAAACAAAGCAGAAGGAACCTGATTCCCATAGCGGAATGTTGCTGTGAATTGTACATTGAACCACCAGGAACAGAGTATCTTTTACCAGGATCTTGACCGTACACGAATCCATCTACATCTCAAACAAAGTAAACAATGCTGGTGAATTAAACGAATCGAGCTAAGCATAGAGATGATCAGAGAGATAAAAGCAAAGATTTTTAACCTGATTTTACAGAGAAATTTGAGTGCCATGATCGCGAAACCGGCCACAGCCATACCGACCATTCTTCCCTTGATATTCATTTCCATTGCTGCTGTTTGTGGGAGGCTTTTATTTGCTTGGGATGGTGAGAGATGGAGACACGACGGGTCCACCGGACTCACCGCATGGTCTAGGTGGTGCAAGGAATGGGCTAGGTGGCGCGTTTGGATTAGCCGGGGGAGACAGGTTATCGGATTCAATCAGTGGAGCCGGTGGTGTTTCTGAATCCGCCGGTGGAGGAGGAGAAGGGGTTTTAGTTGATGTTGGTGGCGGTGGAGAATCAACGGCAGGTGAAGACGGAGTGCCGAGTAATGGAGCCAGAATCGAAGGCAGCGGAGGAAGCATTGAATCGGGAGGAGGAGGCGACGGTGGCGGTGGTGATGAGTCAGCCGGTGGAATCCGCCGGAGAAGCCAAACGATTCGGTCGGAGACGAAGGAGACGGAGATCGCGAGGAGAAGAAGAGAAAAATGATTTTCATCGAGACTAAAGAATATCGTTTCCTCTACTCAAAACGTCGGACCAATGACATGATGCCACATATAACTTAAGAACCGATTCTTAAGTTGCTTAATTAAGAATCGATTCTTAGGTAGAAACCTGCTTTTTTTTTATTTAAACAATATTTTATTCTAAGAAACCTATTAAAAAACTCTTTAAAACCTGCGGTAATGATGCTCTTACGATCTACACCAATGTTATTACTTACTATTGAAGGTGTAAAATATACATCTTTTGACACGTATTATTAACTTTGGGAATACCTTTACTCTCTGTCACAAGGTGCTTCCTATCTTCTTCAAGGTGACTCCTGGAAATGTAAGAAGCCTTAAGGGAGAATTTGGTGACAACTTCAGAGATAAAGAGTACAGGCACGCTTCTGACAAACCTAAGATAAAGCGATGGAGAGAGGCAATTGAGTTTGTCTCCCAAAAGTTTGCCCGGACTTTCGATGAGAAAAGGTACTAATGGTCTACATCATTCTTTTAATTCTATGTTTTGTTGAGAAGCCAAATAAATCTTTCATCTCCAAACAAAAGTTTGACATATTTCAAACTTAACTAGTTCCTAGGTGATGTTATTGTATCAAATTTATTGTTTTATTTAGTTATATCTGATAAGGTTCACCGAAGTCTTATTTTATATTAACAACTTCTTTAAGTATGCTTGCTCACTTGTGTGTGAAATTTAAAAGAGCTCATCTCGGCCTTTTTCTTAACAATTGTAGCAGCGCATTGGAGACTGAATTCATTGAAATTATCGTCAAGGATGTCTTGAGAATGCTACAAGCCATTTCCACAGTTGAAAGCGGCGAATCCTCTCGTCAACCTTTGCCATGAGGAGAAAACCAAGCTGAAGCTCAATTTTTATGGTAAAGAATCACACGTGAAGAACTTAATTCTTGTTTATTTTAATTATTGTCATAGTCCTGGTTGTCATGATTTTAAATTCTCTTTACTCTTGTACAATGATTTGTTTGAATTATGAGTTAAGAATATTTGTGGTTACCGTCTCTTAGTAAAACTGTTTCCATTTAAGTGGAAACTTAAGAGCTCTTTCAGTAAACGTCCACAGTCGTCAGTTGCATTGCATCCAATGAAGCATCATGTGTTCGTTAATTTTCGAGGATTGGATCAACGTTTTCACAGACAAAATTGAGAGAATTGGTGAAGATTTTACCAATCTCTTCGTGGGAATCGAAGAGTCAAAGATCATATTTGGTCATATTTGCACTACAAGAAATGTAACCGGAAACCGACGGCACTTCCGACGGACACTGAGTCCGTCGGAAAATTCCGACGGCTACACGATGGATTTCTGACTACATTCCGAGATCCTGCAGCCGTCGGAAATCTGTCGGAAATTTCCGATGGAAATAAGTCCATCGAAAAGTTCCGACGGATTTTTGAAAGACCGTCGGAAATCCGTCGGTAATTGAGAACGTTATAGTCGGTGTCCCATAGCCGTTGTTGTAGCCGTTGATTTCCGACAGATTTCCGACAGATTTCCGACGGCTTTTTGACAATCCGTCATAAATCCGTCGGAAAATACGAACGTTGATATAGCCGTTGTTATATCCGTTATGTTCCGACGGAATACCCCGACGGCCAGCGATCTTATATATATGTTTCTATGCATCTTCTCCATTCATGCATGTACAACACAATACATATGTTTCTACAAAAATTTCAAAATATGTCTTTTTCTAATTGTCGTTCATGGATAGATGAAGAAATGAAGGATTCCGAGTCGAACTTATTAAACGACAATTATTCACGAGGTATATGCGAGTTCATGGATGTGGCCGGAAATCAACCACGAACCAAAAAAAGCGGTATATAAATAAATATTTCTGACTGGATTAACCAAAAAGAAATAAATAAAATAATATTTTTGACTTTGGTTTCAATTAGACTCTCAAGTCTCAACTCTCAAAAAAACAAAATATCCTAAGTAAATCGAACCAAAAAAACGAATGTCATATCCCAAATAACAAATGGTATTAGAGATGAGGTTAATACCTGTTGGTAGCGCCGGATCTAGATTATGATCATTGGAAGCAGCAGAGGATTTTAAAGAAGCATCGTCGGTTATGTAAACTTTCAAACCGAGCTCACCTCTCACACGACAAAAGATCCCACGTTTCTCCATGGGAAAGTGAAGAACAACAGCATCACAATGAGGAACAAAAGAGGTCCCTGAAAGAGATACCTTGCCAAGAAAGGAACGTCCATTAGTAGATCTGTTGTGACTATAAGCTTGAGCTTCAAGAGTGAGATAGTGAAGACGAGATGGATCTGAAATGTTGAAGAAGAAACTTTCGTTCCAAACCGGGTTTAAGTCTCTGTCTTTTATCGTTGTTCGGTGCTTTTGACCATCGAAGTAAAGCTCGACGAAAGCGTTTGATGTTCCTTGCCCGTCTTTTGGGAAGAGATTGTGTGCTCCGATCACGTCTACGACGAGTTTTAGATTGCTCATCATCATGACCGTTGATCTAGTTGTACTTAAAACAATTGTTGTTCTGATAAAGACTCACATTGATATGAACAAAGAGACTTACAGAAGAATCAAGCTCACAACTTCAGTTTTGATAAAGGCTCTTGAAATTACATACTATACATTATATTATTATTTGCACATGCATTCATTAATATATGTGCATATAGGTTGTGGAGAAACTTAAATAATACTATATGGAGAGACCAACTTAGATTTCAAGTAAGGGTGGACAGTTTCTCGGGATTTTCTTAAATGTTTCCCATATATGCAGATACAATAATGCATGATTATATAAATTAATATGATATGGTGCGCCTTAACATATATTGACAAAAGTTATAAATAGGATATGGTGGTACCTCAACGTATGATTAATATGAAATGGAACATATATAAAACTAGAAAAGTAACAAGAACAGGGAAAAAAAAAATCTATTGTAGAGTTATATATAAATAGGAATGTATGAAAAAGGTCAACTCTGTGCCCTCTTTTCATAAATGCAGACGCATACGTATACAAGAGTTCATGCATGCCTATATATATATAACTAAGAACTAATTTGATCCCTTATTAAAGGTAACGATCCTAAAAAAACGCTTTTGTCACATGAGTTTGTTTGACTAATTATAAGCATTGAGCTCATAGCTTTTAAGATATAAATTAAACTCCATCAATAGTATGCTAGCTAAGTTCCGGAGTTAGTGCATTATATGATTTTAATGTCAAACCTAGTCCTTGATCCAGAAAATTTTGGACCAAAAGATTGAAACTTATAAATTTTATCAAAAAAAAAAAAAAACTTGTATATTTTGAAAAAGATTTTTTAAGGTAAGATTTTACATCGTAGGAAACATATTTTCTCTTTATTAAAAAAAAATAATAATAATAATCATAGGAAACTTTTGTAGATAGCTAGCCATTTAGTTCAGATATAAAATAATTTTGTGAAAAAATATTCAATCAAGATTTAAGACTTGATAAGTGATAAAATTCTATTTGGATTCTCCGTTGACTTGATCTCTCTACTTGTTCTGAATTCTGATCACTTGCTTTCTAGAGGAAATAAACGTAAAAGCACATGGGCTAAATACATGTGATAGTTTTATAAACATAAACACGCAATGCACGACGTTTATAATGCAAAAAACAGCGTAACGTTCTATTTTCTAGCTCCATAACATCTTGCTGTCTTTTATCCATGACTATTGAGTATTGACTATTGTCTGAGAAATGTCAACGTTCTATCGAATCAGCAATTCCCTGAAACAGAGCCAACTGAAATTCTCAATCCTAAGCCCTAATTTGAGAAATTAGGTTTGTTTTATCTCATTTATTTGTTCAAATTACTTAGCTTTTTTGGTGGGTTTAGGAGTCTCCTCTGTATTGTTTAGCGCACAATTTTCAATTGTTGTTTTCTGATATTAATTGGGCTTTATATTCGTAACTGTAGTTGAAAAATTACAGTGTCATATCTTGAATCGATGTTAATGGTATAAGAAATTTAAGTTTGCTCTGCTATTCAAACCAAACTCATGTGTTAGTTCCAGTCTTTTCTAAGCAAGAAGCTTTTGTAATTACCCACTTTGCAAATTTCTGCTATGTTATTGGTGATTTGTCTTTCAAGGAAACATTTTTAAGTCCGTAAAAATTAGCTCAAGTTAACAAATTTGAAGAATTTTTGGATTAGTGAAGATATGATCTTTATGATAAGTAGCAAGTTAATGTGTGATAATGAAGTTCTTTTGAATATTTTTGCTTTAGAAATGGAATCAAATAGAGAGAAATATGCTGCTGATATATCTTCCATAAAGGAAGCTCATGAGCGTATTAAGCCTTATATACACAGAACTCCGGTTTTAACATCTGAATCGTTGAATTCAATCTCTGGAAGAAGCTTGTTCTTTAAATGTGAGTGCTTTCAGAAAGGGTGAGTTTTACTACTTACTAAAAGCTTTCTCTGTGAAGATTCTTATCAAATATTGATCATATGACTTGTCTGTTTTTATTGTGAATCTAGTGGAGCTTGCAATGCTGTTTTGTCACTTGATGCTGAAGAAGCAGCCAAAGGAGTTTTAACACATAGCAGGTTTTGTTTCCATACTTAGAAAGATCAATGCTTTATTGTTTACTAGATAGTGATTAGTTAGTTGATGATATTGTGCAATTGTCTTCATTTATTAGTCCCTGATTGTTGAATTGCTTCTACCAGTGGAAACCATGCTGCTGCATTGTCTTTGGCTGCAAAGAATCAGGGAATCCCAGCATATATTGTTGTACCAAAAGGTGCTCCAAAGTGTAAAGTTGATAATGTGATCCGTTATGGTGGTATTGTTATATGGAGTGAATCAACAATGTCATCTAGAGAAGAAGTAGCTTCAAAGGTTTTGCAGGAAACAGGTTCAGTTCTCATCCACCCGTATAACGATGGACGTATTATAAGGTATTTTGCTATTTCGATATCCGTGTTTCATATGTATGTTACTCACTAAAACCTTAGTTTGCTAGAAAAATAAAAATCTGAATCTCTTGAGTGAGTCATTAATATATCAGTGCCTAGTAGGATAAACACTATGCAATAGGTAACTTCTTTGTATTAATGTGGGCTTCTCTGTTCTTTTATGAGATAAGTTCTTTTTTTTTTTCTGGCATAAATGCGGTATGCATGAAACTGCTAAGTAATATTTACTAAACGTTTGGGTTTTGGTTCTTTTAACAGTGGTCAGGGCACAATTGCATTGGAACTACTAGAACAAATCCAAGAGATTGATACTATAGTTGTGCCGATAGGCGGAGGTGGTTTGATATCTGGTGTGGCGCTTGCTGCCAAAGCGATTAAACCTAGCATCCGCATTATAGCCGCTGAGCCCAAAGGAGCTGATGATGTGGCTCAGTCTAAGGTCGCTGGTAAAATCATCACTTTACCTAAGACTAATACAGTAGCAGACGGTCTTCGAGGTTCTCTTGGAGATTTAACATGGTACTTCAATTCTAATTCTTAAAGTAATCATGTCTATGAAGTGTATATAGAATATAAAATGGTTCAGAATCTGTATCTTTGCTTCTAAAAACGTCTTTTTGCTATCAGGCCGGTCGTGAGGGATCTAGTTGACGATGTGGTAACCTTGGAAGATTGCGAAATAATCGAAGCCATGAGAATGCTATGAAGCACGGGTACTTTGATTTGGACCAAGAACTCGTCCCGGGTACGGCATGGGTACGGGTACCTGACGGGTACGGGTAGGAAACGTCCCCGAAACGTCTCCAGCAAACCGGGGACGGCAACCACATAACGGGGACGGCAATTTTGGGAAACGGGGACGTCTCCGGTACGTTTCGCGGTTAATAGACGTGTACGTACATGTAATTTAACTTAAATCCCTAACTTAAAAGGAAAATACTAAAATAAACAGAGAATAAAGGAAAACACGTTTAGGGTTATGATCAATCTCACAGACTTTGGACTCTTTGCCTTCTCTGTTCTTTCACCTCCTCACCCTCACGTCTCTCACCCAGCAACGTATCACGATTCATGTATGTCTGTAGTTCTCTTATTTTCGCCTTGTTTCTATTTATGTGTTCGATTATGTTCCTTTTACGTCTGTGTCTATACTAGCTCCGATATCTGATCAATTAATTCTAGCTCGGTATTTTTTTATTATTATTTTTCGATCGATTTAAAGAACTCGTTATAGAATTTGTGTGTTTTATGCTCGTTTTGACTTTATGCAGTTTGATTAAATGAATACCTCTCAAGGACAAAGTGAAAATATTGGTAGTAGCACCGGATCTACTAATGCGCCCATTCAAAGTGAAGTTGACGCTCCATTATGGAGTTATGTGACTAAGTTAGAGAAACAAGGAAAAGGAGGAACATGGAAATTCTAGTGTAACTTTTGTACTAAGGTTCGACAAGGTTCGTATTTTAGAGTTAGAGCTCATTTGCTTGGATTAAAGAATGCTGGCGTTTCTGTTTGTAAGAAAGTGCAAAGGACTGAAATACTTGCAATGAAAAAGTTGGAAGACGACTTTGAGAAGAAGAAAAATGAATCTGGACCAAAAGAAGTGTCTTTACCTTGTGAAGTTGGCTCTGCTTATAAGAAAAGAAAGTCTGATGTTTCACCAATTGTTAGAGCATTTGGTATTGAAGCCAGGGACCAATTAGATCAAGAAATTGCAAGAATGTTTTTTAATCTTGCAAGGAATCCACACTATCGTAGGTCATATCAGTTTGCTGCTGCCAACAAACTTGATGGTTATGTGCCCCATGGTTATAATAGGATGAGAACAACCTTGTTAGAGAAAGAAATGAACTATGTTGAGAAGTTATTAGATCCACTTAAGTTAACATGGAAAGAAAGAGGGGTGACGATTGTGTCAGATGGTTGAAGCGATCCTACAAGAAAATCTCTAATTAATTTCATTGCTACTTTTGGGAATGGTCCTGTGTTTCTCAAGGCTGTGAATTGTTTTGGCCAAGTAAAAGATAAATTCTTCATTGTTGATTTGATGAAAGAAGTTATAAATGAGGTGGGTCATCAAAACGTTGTGCAGATCATTACAGATAATGCAGCAAATTGTAAGACAGTTGGAGAGCTTATTGAAAGTACGCATCCTCACATCTATTGGACACCATGTGTTGTTCATACCCTTAATCTGGCTTTGAAAAACATTTGTGCAGCAAAAAATGTGGAAAGGAATGCAAAAACATATGAGGAGTGCAACTGGATAACAATAATTCATGATGATGCTCTTGCAATCAAATATTTCATCATGAACCACAACATGAGACTAGCAATCTTTAGTAAGTCCTCTCCTCTTAAGTTGCTTTTGGTTGCTAATACACGTTTTGCTTCCATCATTGTGATGCTTAAGAGACTGAAGCTTATCAAAAGCGGCCTTCAAGCCATGGTCATAAGTGATGAGTGGTCTAGTTATAGAGAGGATGACATAGGGAAAGCAAACTTTGTTAAGGAGAAGATTGTGGACGATGATTGGTGGGAACATGTGTCTTACATTATTGATTTCACAAGGCCTATATATGAGATGATTAGATTATGTGACACTGACAAGCCATGTTTTGAATGAGTATGCATTATTCTCGATAAAGAGATAAAGTGTTCTAGAAGATTGTTTCCCAATACTGATGATCATACTAAAGTTTTGAATGTCATTATTCTCGATGAAGAGTGGTCCTTTTGAGGATCTAACATGCATTTCTGCGATGTATGCTATGGAACCCAAGAATTGGTGGGCTAACTTTGGTGCCCAAACTCCTCTCCTCCAGATTTTGGCTTTTAAGTTGCTTAGACAGCCTAGTTCATCTTCTTGTGCTGAACGCAATTGGAGTACTTACTCATTTATTCACTCACTTAGAAGAAATAAGTTGAATCCAACTCGTGCTCAAGATTTGGTTTACATCCACAACAATCTACATCTTTTATCAAGGAATACTGATGAATATAAAGATGAAAAGACCAAGATGTGGGATGTTGGTGGGGATGAATTTGATTCCATGGAAGATGTGGGGTTCTTGGAGTTTTCTGATCTTTCACTAGATGAGCCAGATTTTGAAAATCCATTGCTTGATTAGCTTATTTTTATTGTTATTTAAGATATTAGACTGATGTGTTTTTTTATGTTGAGACTTATATGTGACTTTATTTCTATTTTTAATTTAAGGGTATTATTTCTTATATTCTTATTGACGTACTCATGCCGTACCCGTATCCATAAATTTTTACTTTGCCATTTCCCGTCCTCGTTTCCGTACCTGTTTCCCGTCCCCGTACCCGTTTCAGTGCAGCATAAATGTGCTATGAGATATTGAAGGTCTCTGTTGAACCAAGTGGAGCCATTGGCCTAGCAGCAGTTTTATCAAATAGTTTTCGTAACAAGCCTTATTGGCATGATTGCAAAAACATAGGGATTGTTCTCTCTAGAGGTAATGTTGATTTGGGCTCTCTATGGGATTCATATAAGAGTTCAAAGTAAACATCTTTGTTTATCGCATTTTTTTTTTCTTTTAAGGGTTCAAAGTAACATCTTTAATTTATTGCATTTGTTTCACTGCTTGTTAATTCTGATTTGGGCTGGTAATGCTACAGACAATCTATGTTTCTTAATGGATATAAAAAAATGTGAAGACAATCACATCTGGGTCTGTTCTTGTTCTTATTATAATTGATGCTAAGGTTCACATTAGCCCAGGGCAAAAACCCCGAACTGGAACCAACCCGAAAAACACGATTTGGATCGGGTTCGGTTATGTTCATTTTACCCAATAGATTTTTGCACCCATAGATCTGTGGGTATCGGTTCGGTTTCGGATATTACCCAAACCGAATACCCGAACTATATACACTAGGACAGAGACTTTTGGTATTTTGGTATTTTTCAGATATTTAAGTATATTTTGGATAAAATTAACTAAATACGGGTAAAATATAAACTGAAAATAACCGAACCGAATAGTACCTATTTTTTTATAGGTACAACTTTTTTGGAACCGATTTCGATCCAAATCCGAGTAGAACCTACCCGAACACAATCCGAAACTCTATAGATATTTATATGGATATGAACTTCTCTACCCAAAAAAATTGAATCCGATCGGTTCTTATCCGAACCGAATCCAACCCAAATATCCAAATGTCCAGGACTAATTCACATATTATCTTTTTTTTTTTTGGTCAAACTAATCTAACCCAATTTTTTTTATCTATCTTCGGGTTACTTTTTATTTCTTTTGTTTTGTAACCGACCATATTGCCATTTGGTATATAAAATATGATGAAAACAATATACTAAAGATTTTCCGATTAATGATTTTATGTCAAAACCTACCATAACTGTTTTTGGTCATAAATGAAATTTTTAATATATAACTAATTTTGAGGAAAATATATAAATTTGTTCATTTTTGTATATTAATAGTTTTTATAATTAATTACGCTTCTAAAAATGTATTCTAATCCACAAAAGCCTTCAGACTATAAGGTTCATTCTAGATCTATATAAGAACACACTTTCTTACAGCATATATATACACAAGTACAAATTGATATAAGTTTTTTTTGCTTTCTCTCGTTTTTTATCTTGCTTAGTTAAGTTTCCGATCAGTTGCAACTTTGCATGAGTTTAGACACATGTACATATGCGCGCACACACATATCTACATGTTTGAGTCAAATTTATGATTTTATTTCTTTGAATTCTCATATTGTTATTAATCCCCATAAAATAAGTATGTCTCTGTTCCGATAACATGCATGTCTTGGCAAATAATATTTGGGAAAGTGGCGTGTCTTATCTCCTTGAATCCCTTGAAAGTGATCAAAGCATTCAAATTTCATGAGCATTTTTTGTACGCTCTTGCATTTCTTTGATGTTGTAGAATATGCATTTTCTAATATGTTCTGATAATCTCTCTGTTCCGGTAACATGCATGTCTTGGCGAATAATATTTGGGAAAGTGGTGTATCTTATCTCCTTGAATCCCTTGAAGTCTGATAACATTTGCGCCTATAGGCGCAATTATAGGCTGAATCATAAATAGTTGACATTCTGAGGTTGAATTATAGGCGCAATTACAATCAACTTCTCCAAAAGATATGTCATTACCCACTGAGCAGGCGAAGGAGGTTACCCATCTTTTATGCTTCAAAAAAGTGGAAAGGGATCCTTCATTTTCTGGCAAACAAAATACATTAGAAAACTATGAAGTGCAATTAAAAATATAAAATAATAAGAAAGAATTCGAGATTTCATTCACCTTAACATAATGAATTTGCTATCAATCTCTCTGGCCTTGACTCGTAATTCATTGGAGGAAGCACCCATGAAAGTTGAATGCTCTGATCACCTTCAAGGGATTCAAGGAGATAAGATAAGACACGCCACTTTCTCAAATATTATTTGCCAAGACCTGCATGTTATTGAAATTATCAGAACATATCAGACAATGCATATTCTACAACATCAAAAAAAGGCAAGAACGTACAAGTCTGTGATAGACAGTTCGACATGAACCTGTAGGAAAATTATCAGAGCATGTTAGCGGAATAGAGACTAGAAAATAATCACATAAACTGTATGATGTCTTGAAATATGGATCTGTCTTTCGCAAAAGAAGTACATCACCTTGCGCAATTTGGTCTTCCTTAAGACCTTCCCCAATTTGGTCTTCCTGAAGACCTTCCTTAAGCTCCAAAAAATAGGCCACACCACAATCTTCAAGATCATTTAAGTTGTCTGCAAAAAAAAAAGAAGATCATTTAATACCTTGACCAACCAAAACAAGCTTCAGGTTTGAAGCTATGAAGTTATCATTTAATAGCTTCTTCGCGCCTAAATGGAGAGTTTTAGGATCAAACGCAGAAAAAGATTTGTTGTTGCTCCATGTGAATCGATGAAATGGGTGGGTTTTTGAAGCTGTATGCGACAAAAGTTGCTCAAAGCGGGTGCTATCTCTGTACTTGCGCAACTCAAAATCTGGAGATGAATGTTATAAAACAAATTTTATGAAGAATCAAAATGAAATTCTAGCAAGTTATATATGGAAATAGTTAGAAAACAATCAAATGATACATGAATCAATAGTCGTAAGCTCCTTTTCAAATAGTTTAAAATCCAAAGGAGGATTAATGAACATATCTGCAAACATTTGCAATGCATCTTCAAAAGATTCTCCATCAACTACCATGGAAAAGACTGAATAATCTAATTCAGTCTTTCCGTTTACTTGACCACTATGAAGTTGTACAAAGTGTTGGAGGTGGGCCTAGCACCCCCAATTAGTTAGGCCCATCTTAGGAAAAGCCGTTCTTCGGTACGGTCACCGGACTTAATGTCACCGACCTGCAAGACCGCTCTTCAGCTCGGTAGCCGACCTGAAAGCGACGCACCCCGGGCCCGCGCTGATGCCCCGCCAGAGCAGGGAGTGTCAGAAGAATAGGCGCGTGGGAGTTGGTAAGGCAGTACCCTACCCGCGTAGGGATGTGCCTTCGACCCGACGTCCCACCAACCCTACAGAGCTGACAAGGGCAGGAAGGAGCAGGTGGAGCAGAGTTGGTAAAACAGTGCACTGCTCTGCAACACGCCACGCCGAGCTCATCATGACCTCTCTCCTCGAAAGCCGGGACACGCCTCCTAGGCCACCTTACCCGCGAAAGAGGCCGCAGACGACACGTGGCCCGAGATCCCGGGGAGCAGGAAGCCGACCCCGACTATATATACCCCTCATATGTCATTAATGAGGGGGACTCGGATTTTTACTCTCTCACCTACCACAAGTTACCCGACCTCTCTCTCTTTGTAACAAGACAACACTTTAGAACGCCGAACTGGACGTCCTTCGGAACCAGTTCGTAATTCTAAAGCGTTTACTTCCCTCTCATCAATAAAACGAAACACGGCCCCCGGCCTACTCATATTTCTCCCGACCTGTCTTAAATGTGGTTAAATTGCTCTATTAACGAAAGTCTCACCTCCCATCTCCTAATCATTCTTTAAACACACTTAGTGATCCACGGGATCAACAATTGGCGCTAGAAGGAGGGCGGTTTAGAGATTCTTCTATACGCAAGGAGCAGTTCAACCACCGCCGCAACCGCAGCAACGATGGCTATTCCGCCCCCAAGAGTATTATCAGGCCTAGAGACCCCGGCCCAAGCAACGGCCCAGGCCCAGACAACGGCCCCGCCACCAACTCAAGCAGCGACGACGACAGCCCGGCCATCAGCCCAGGCAGCCACCGACCGGATGACTCCCCAGGAGTCCTTCAGGGCTCCGCCACCGGCCCCAGCGCCCACTCCTTCCGGCGGCCCCGCCGCGCACAACGCGCCTCGCCCCCCGGAGGACCAGCCCACGCTGTCCGCCGTAATGCAGGCCCTACTCACCAGAATAGACGAGCTGACGCGTGCGACCGACCAACGGTTCGCCACGCTAGCAGCCTCCCGGGACCGGTCGGACAACACTGGATCCCCCGACGTCCATTTCAGAGAGCCGGCCTCTCGGGAAGAAACCCCTCGTATCCGAAGGGGCCAGCCCGGCGACTCGCCGTCAGGCTCCGAAGGCCCGGGCGGACGTTTCGCCCCAGCCGTAGGGAGCTCCCCGGGCGACGAAGCCCATCATCTCCGATCCAGCTCCGAACGCGCCAGGGACGCCGAGTTCGAAGCTATGAAGGAGACACTCCGCGTGATGTCCTCTAAGATCCATCAGGCCACCAGCGCGGCCCCGGAAATAGATCGCGTCCTCCGAGAGACGCAAAACACGCTGTTCACCCGCCGGATCTCCTCCGTCCCGCTCCAGCACCTCGGGAAGCTCAAACTCCAGCCCTACGCGGGAACCACCGACCCGGCCCAGTATCTCACGGCGTTCACCATCGCCATGGGCCGCGCCCACTTCTCACCAGATGAGCGGGAAGCCGCCCACTGCCAACTCTTCGTAGAGAACCTCACCGGCCCGGCTCTCACGTGGTTCTCTCGGCTGAAGACGCACTCCATAGACAGCTTCAGAGACCTGTCAACCACCTTTCTCGAGCACTACTCCATCTATATCCGGCAGTCCGCATCCAGCGCGGACCTCTGGGCGATGAACCAGGGAGCAAAGGAGTCGCTCAGGTCCTTCATAGAACGCTTCAAGGCCACGGCCTCCCAAAGCAATGTGACGGATGAGTCCGCGCTGCCTGCTCTAAGAAAGGGGCTACGGGCCGATTCGGCCTTCAAGGACGACATGAAGCTCAACAGGCCGCGCTCGCTGGAGGACGCCTTGCACCGCGCTGGACTCTTCGTCGAGCTCGAGGAGGAGAAGGCGGCTGAATCGAGAAACAGCGCCTCTCACAAGGCCCCGACCGCGAAGGAGCGGCCCCAGGAGAGATACCAGGAGCCTCGTCAACACTATGATGACGAGTACCAGCGCAGCAAGGGAAAGCAGGCCGCTGCGTTCCTTGTTAACGGACCGACCTCAGGACCCCGTATGCGCGATCCCGTACCTCCTCCCGGCCCCGCGCCGGGGTTGCCTTGGAACAAGTACGTACGGGACCCCCACCAGCAGGACCGGCGTCCCGACGACCCGAGCGATAGGGAGTCCCGACCAGACGAGCCGTATGACAGGTCGGCCTACTGCGACTTCCACCGGCGAAAGGGGCACCCGACCTCTTACTGCCGCGCCCTCCAAGAGGTCCTGCTGAACCAGTTTCAACGGGGCGAAATCGACGTACCGGAGCGGCTGCGCCCACATCCCCGGGATGGCGATCGAGTGCAACCCCGTGACAACCGAGGTCGCGAGGATAACCGGGCTAGGCCTTATCACCACGCCCAAAACGACGACCGGCGGCGACGATCTCCCTCGCGAGACCGGGAAACGGGCAGATCGCCTCCCCCGGCCCGGACTCTGATAGGGATGATCATGGGAGGCCTCCTCTCGTGCAACGACTCAGTGCGGTCCATCAAGCGCCATGAGAGGAAGACCGACGTCTCCCTGAAGTGGCACTCCGGGCCGGAGATCGACGCTCAGGACACGAGCAAAAGGGGGATATGTTTCACCGAGGCCGATGCGGCCGGGGTCCACCAGCCCCACAACGATCCCCTCGTCGTGCAAGTCCGCGTAGCCGACTGCGACGTTAACCGAGTCCTCGTCGATACGGGCAGCTCGGTCGACCTCATCTTCAAGGACACCCTTGCCAGGATGAATCTAAACGGGGTCGAGATCAAGCCGCACTCCATCCCGCTAACCGGTTTCGCCGGGGATACCGTCAACGGAATCGGCACCATCGAATTGCCGGTCTACGTAGGTCGGGTGACGAAAATCGTCAAGTTCGTGGTCTTCGATACCACCCCGATCTACAATATCATCCTTGGAACTCCTTGGCTGCACTCGATGAAGGCAGTCACGTCAACGTACCACCAGTGCCTCAAGTTCCCCAACCAGGCCGGGACGTACACTCTCAGAAGCAACCAGAGGGTTTCTCGCGCCTGCTTCGCCATTGAGCACAAGCTGCGCCGCGCCGCGCCAGCCTGCCTAGCCGTCAGCACGTATCAGCCCGGCGAGACAGTTGCTCGGGACCTCCCGGGGGAAGACCTCGTCACCCAGGTCAACATCGATCCGAGCTACCCCGCCCGTTGCGTCGGCATCGGAACCGACCTCGACGAGACGATCAAGAAGGAGCTGGTCAATTTTCTGGGAGAGAACGTCTCCACCTTCGCCTGGTCAACCGCCGACATGCCCGGCATAGACCCCGCGACGTGTAGCCACGAGCTCAACGTGGATCCGACCTGCCGACCAGTCAAGCAAAAGCGCCGAAAATTGGGCCCGGAGCGCGCCCAGGCAGTCAACGACGAGGTCGAAAGGCTCACCGCGGCCGGCTCGATCACCGAGGTCAGATACCCGGACTGGTTGGCCAACCCGGTGGTGGTCAAGAAGAAGAGCGGGAAATGGAGGGTCTGTGTGGATTTTACCGACTTCAATAAGGCGTGCCCAAAGGACAGCTTTCCCCTCCCTCGGATCGACCAAGTCGTCGAAGCCACCGCGGGGAACGAGCTGCTCTCCTTCATGGACGCCTTCTCGGGGTATAACCAAATCCCCGTGCACCCCGACGACCAGGAGAAGACCGCGTTCATCACAGACCGAGGCATCTACTGCTACAAGGTAATGCCTTCCGGACTCAAAAACGCCGGGGCCACCTACCAGCGGCTCGTCAACCGGATGTTCGCCGACCAAATAGGCCGCACTATGGAGGTGTACATAGACGAAATGCTGGTGAAATCTCTAGTCGCCGCCGACCACGTCGCCCATCTCCGCTCTTGCTTCCGGACGCTGAACGAATACAACATGAAGCTGAACCCGGCCAAGTGTTCTTTCGGCGTCACCTCGGGCGAATTCCTCGGCTATATCATCACCCAGCGCGGGATCGAAGCCAACCCAAAGCAGATCCGGGCGATCACCGAGCTCAAATCCCCTGAGAGCACGCGCCAAGTACAGCGGCTTACCGGGAGAATCGCCGCACTGAACCGCTTCATCTCCCGCTCTACCGACAAGTGCCTCCCGTTCTACCAGCTGCTCCGGGCTAACAAACGGTTCGAGTGGGACGAGAAGTGCGAGGAAGCCCTCCAGCAGCTGAAGGAATACATATCTACTCCTCCCGTCCTGTCCAAACCAGAGGAAGGGGAAACCCTCTGCCTCTACATCGCCATCTCTACGTCGGCAGTCAGCGGGGTACTAGTGCGGGAAGACCGCGGCGACCAGAGACCTATCTCCTACATCAGCAAGTCCTTAGACGACGCGGAGGGCAGGTACCCGACTCTGGAGAAGCTCGCCTTGGCAGTGGTCGTCGCAGCTAGGAAGCTCCGGCCTTACTTCCAATCCCATACGATAGCCGTCCTAAGTACGTACCCCCTCAG
The DNA here is from genome assembly GCA_030161315.1 of Eutrema japonicum. Classification (NCBI taxonomy): domain Eukaryota; kingdom Viridiplantae; phylum Streptophyta; class Magnoliopsida; order Brassicales; family Brassicaceae; genus Eutrema; species Eutrema japonicum. The sequence goes on from BSQW01000005.1 coordinate 41,243,807, forward strand.
GACCATCCTCCACAGCCCGAGCCGGTCCGGCCGGATAATGAAGTGGGCTGTCGAGCTGAGCGAGTACGACATCGAGTACCGGGGTCGGACCGCGATCAAATCTCAAGCGCTGGCCGACTTCCTAGTTGAGTTGGCACCCGAGCTGGCAGTCAGCGAGGTGTCCGAAGTGTGGACTCTGCACGTCGACGGATCGGCCTCCAAGCACGGGTCCGGCGTCGGCATACGCCTCGAATCCCCGACCAAGGAGATCCTCGAGCAGTCCTTCCGCCTAGCCTTCCCGGCATCGAACAACGAGGCCGAGTACGAAGCTTTGATTGCCGGCCTGCGCCTGGCCAAAGAGGTCGGCGCAAAGAAAATCCGAGCTTACTGCGACACCCAGCTCGTTGCCAATCAATTCAGCGGGGAGTACGAGGCCAAGAATGATCGCATGGACGCCTACCTCAAGGTGACTCGAGGCATGGCCGCAGACTTCTCCGAGTTCACCCTGACAAAGATCCCCCGAGGCGATAACACTTCCGCAGACGCCCTCGCAGCACTAGCCTCCACCTCGGCTCCAGAGCAACGACGGGTAATCCCGGTGGAAAGTATCGACCTCCCCAGCATCGAGCTGCCAAAGGGAGCCTATCTGATCGGTCCCCAGGTCGCGGACCCTGACGAAGACGCCCAACCTCCCGAGAACCTACCACCGCCCCCGGCCGAGCCCGAACTGCCGGACTGGCGAATCGACCTGCTGCTATATATCGCAGACGGCGTCCTTCCCGCAGATCGGTGGACCGCCCGACGGCTAAGAAAGAAGTGTGCCCGATACACGATGCTGGACGGCAATCTGTTCCGGTGGAGCGCCTCGGGAATCTTGCTCGGGTGCCTCCACGGGCAGGAAACCTTCGACGTAATGAAAGAAATGCACGAAGGTGCCGACGGAAACCACTCCAGCGGCCGGGCTCTCGCCCTGCGAATCCGGAACCAAGGGCACTACTGGCCAACAATGCTGCAGGATTGTGAAAAATTCGCAGCCCGGTGCGAGAAGTGCCAGCGTCACGGCACACTCATTCACTGCCCTACCGAGCTCCTCACCACTGCGGTAGCACCCTACCCCTTCATGCGATGGGCCATGGACATAGTCGGACCACTACCCCGATCTCGGCAAAAGCGCTTCATTCTGGTCATGACCGACTACTTCACCAAGTGGGTCGAAGCCGAAGCTTACGCCAAAATCACGGCAGAAGACGTCCGGAAATTCGTCTGGAAGTTCGTCATCTGCCGGCACGGACTGCCCTACGAGATCGTGACCGACAACGGTGCCCAGTTCACGTCGGCCCTCTTCGAAGGCTTCTGCGCGAAGTGGAAAATCAGGCTGAGCAAGTCCACCCCGAGATATCCACAAGGGAATGGACAAGCCGAAGCCACCAATAAGACCATCCTCGACGGCCTCAAAAAGCGGCTAGACGACAAGAAGGGGTCCTGGGCCGATGAGCTCGACGGAGTCCTCTGGTCCCATCGCACAACGCCGAAGACGTCGACAGGACGCACACCGTTCAGCCTCTCGCACGGAATGGAGGCAATGGCCCCCTCTGAGGTCGGGCTCCCCACTCCCCGCCGCGCTATGCTCACCCAGCAGCCCGCCCTGAACGACACCGTCCACCTCAGCGAGCTGGACTTCCTTGAGGAACAACGGGACCATTCCCTCCTCCGAATCCAAAACTACCAGCAGCTCGCCTCCAAGTACTACAACAAGAGGGTTCGAGGCAGGTTCTTTACCGAAGGAGACCTGGTCCTCCGCAAAGTCTTCGAAAACACCGCCGAGCTGAACGCGGGCAAGCTCGGTGCACATTGGGAGGGCCCTTACCTTATCTCCAAGGTCGTCAAGCCCGGCGTATACGAGCTAGTCACGATGGCCGGCGACGCAGTCCCGCGCTCATGGAATTCGATCAACCTCAAACGGTTCTACTATTAAGCCCCCGGGCTCCAATCCGCTCTCCGCCTTTGTAAACAAACGAACTACGATTGGCTTGATCCCTTCTACTAAAGGGTACGTAGGCAACCCCTAACCAGTAGGCCTGGGCACGGGGCGGGTACCCGCTTATTTTGGCCGACTTGCTACTTGACCCGCCCCGTACGGGTAATGAAAATATTGACCCGTACTTGGACCCGCTAAAACGGGTACCCGCTGAATCAAGGTACCCGCCCAGATTTTTGATACTTGCGGGTACCTTGACCCGTACCCGTACTTGCAAGTACGGGTCCCCGCTCAACAAGTAATTACATTACTTGCCTTGTTTTTTCCATTACTTGCCTTGTTTTCCATTACTTGCCTTGTTTTTTCCATTACTTGTCTTGTTTTTTCCATTACTTGCCTTGTTTTTTCCATTACTTGTCTTGTTTTCCATTACTTGCCTTGTTTTTTCTATTATTTGTCTTGTCTTGGGTACAAGTAGCAAACCGGGTAACGGGGAACAAGCCGGGTAACGGGAACAAGCCGGGTAACGGGACAAGTAGTCAAAAAAAATTTTCGCCTTGGACTTGTCCCGTTACTTGCAAGTAGTTGGTTAACTCGGCTTGATACTTGGCTTGAACGAGTCGGGTACCCGATTTTACGGGCCGAGTACGGGACGGGTCAAGCGGGTCGGGCGGGTAACGAGTATTGATGCCCAGGGCTACTAACCAGGGCTCAGCTATTAATCTAATAAAACCTTTTAGACAAAGGAAAACGGTCCCCGACCTGCGCACAAGAGCCGACCTCCAAACGCTCCCGAGCTCCAAACGCTCCCGCGCTCCAAACGCTCCCGAGCTCCAAACGCTCCCGAGCTCCAAACGCCCGCACTACAAAAAAAAAAAAACGAGCTCCAAACGCTCGCACTACAAAAAAAAAAAAAAAAAAAAAAAAGCCGAGCTCCAAACGCTCGCACTACAAAAAAAAAAAAAAAAAAAAAAAAGCCGAGCTCCAAACGCTCGCACTACAAAAAAAAAAAAAAAGCCGAGCTCCAAACGCTCGCACTACAAAAAAAAAAAAAAAAAAAAGCCGAGCTCCAAACGCTCGCACTACAAAAAAAAAGGGGACCGAGCTCCGGTGCTCGCTCTCCCCGGCACACAAGTTATAAGTGCCAAAGCCGGGCCCCAGGGCTCGCACCTCTACTAGACACACAAGCATTAAGTGTCTCTAAGCCGGGCTCGCTACCCGCACCAAAAAAACAAGGTACACAAGCAATAAGTGCCTTAAGCCGAGATTACCTCGCACCCAATACAAGAGCACGGTCCACGACCTGCTTACTTGACAGAGTACGGTTTACGACCTACTCTACCGATCAAAAAAGCCTCGAAATGGCATTTACACAAAAAAAGGGGCCAACGGCCTCTTTCATTATACAAAAGGGCCAACGGCCTCGTTTATTACAAAAAGGGCCCACGGCCTAATGATTACAACAGCCTCGAAACGGCACTTACAAAAAAAAAAAAAAGAAAGGGCCAACGGCCTCGATTATCACAAAAGGGCCAACGGCCTCGTCTGTTATAAAAATGGCCCACGGCCTAGTCGTTACAAAAGCCTCGAAACGGCACTTACAAAAAAGAGAGAGGGGCCAACGGCCCGCTCTTTGCATAAACGGCCTACGGCCCAGTCCTTACAAAAAGAAACGGCCTACGGCCCAGTCTACAAAAAGAAGAAAACAAAAAGGAAAAAAGTTTTTACAAGGCCGCATCGGCCGGTCGGTCTTCCCTCCCGTCAGCACGGGTACCATCTAAATCAGCCGGGGCCACCATCCTCGCGTTGGTCCCGTACTCACCAAGGAAGGGCTGCCCAGACCCCTCTTCCCCAACCACGACTCCACCGGGTGGCACGTCGGTTCCGGTCTCACCGGACGGCGCGTCCGTACCGGCCTCAACGGCAGACAGGACCGAGGGATCTGCTTGCACAATCCCAGCAGCTTCGGGGACTCCCTCGTCAGCAGACGGGATCGAGGGATCTGCTTGGACGGTCTCAGCGACCGCAAGAACGTCCTCAGCAGCCAGCGGAGCCTCCAAGGTCAGATCCACCACGGGGGTGCTAGAGGGAGCGACAGGTATAATGTGCTCAAGCAGAACGCCGTGAGCACGGTCCAGAGGGATTTCCAGATCCTCCGGGGTCAAATCCGGAAAGTCCATCCCGTCCAGTACGGCACCGAATGCCGCCTCGTCCTCGTCCAGCTTCTGATACCGGTAGAACGGTACCGACACCCCGTCCTCTGCTTCCATCCTCTTGAGGCAGGCCTTTACGCCGGTTACCTGGCTGTACAGAAGGTGAGGCTCTAAGGCCCGGCGGCGCCCGTCCAGGTGGGCGCGGATCTTCTCCATCTTCGCGGACCACTTCCGGTTCCGCGCTTCCCACCGGGCTGACACCCGATCGCTCTCCGCAGCCACGGCCACCTTGGCCCGGCCTATGGCGGATTCCAGCCCCTTCACCCTGGAGCGGAGTGTCTCCCGCTCCCCCTTCAGGAGCCCGTTCTCCTCCTCGAGCCCCGACGCCCGATCCCACCCAGCTGCAGCACGGTCCCTCTCGGCCTCTAGTGCAGACTGCAGACTGGCCACCTCGACCGCCCGGGCTCTTAACCGCACCGCCTCCTCTTCCAGCGCCGCAGATCGGGCCTTCTCATCTCTCAGCTCCTTCTCGAGCCCGTGGAGACGGGTAGACTGGATCTGCGAGCTGGACTCCCGGCACTCCCGGAGGAAGTTAATCGAGGCGGCCTGCTCGGCGAGCCTCTTCTCGTAGGCCTCCGCCAGAAAGGCACTAAGGGCCATCGTCTGCATTAAACAAATTGTTAACAAAGACGCGCAACAAGTCTAGCTAAAAGCAGTTAGACCAGAGCAGAAGCTTACCCGAGCTGCGGATCGCGCCATCTGACGGAAGGTGTCGGACTCCGCCATCTCCAGCGGGACGAAGTGCGGGTACCTCTGCCCGAACATCATGGCCTGCGCCAACTCGGCGCACTCGTCCTGATCGACGATTATCTGGTTGCTTCCATCCTCGTGGGTGAAGGAGAAGCTGTAGTCCCGAGGCCCATCGTCGTAACCTCCCGAGGCGCCGCCCACTTCGGCGCTGCGATCCTCGGCCTCCTGCACCGCAGCAGGATCCTCCACGACGACGATCGCCTCGCCGACCTCATCGCCCCCTTGGGCCCGGGTCTCATCGACCCCCCCTGCCAGCACGTCGGCCGCAGGCACCTGGGGCTCCGGCCCGGGCAGTGTAGGCCGGATGACCTCCCGACCTGCGGAAGAGGACTCTCCCGTCCTCCTCTTCTTTCTGCCGGTCTCCCCACCAGCAGCCCGGTCTTCCCTCCTCTTCGAGGGAGTCGCCGCGGAGGACTCCCCCGCAACCCGTGGTGCCGGGTCTCGCCTGACCGGCACCTCGGGTATCGGCGGCGGCGGTGCAACAAACGAGTCCGCGTACCGCGGACTGGTGAACCGTGCTCTTCCTGCGATAGGGCCACTCATCAGCAAAAAAAAAAAAAAAAAAAAAAAAAAGAAGGAAAAGGAAATTTCACCGACCTCCGGCCATTGCTGCTGCTATTCTCTCCGCAGTGAATGACCTCCACTCTCTCTTACGCACCGACCTGAGCACTGCGACGATACCTGCGTACTCCGGTAGCTTGAACCTGGAAGAATGAGGACCTGAAAGCGAAGCAAACAAAAACAGTCAGGCAGAGCCAGAGAGGAGAAGTCAGCCCGACCTGCAAATCCCTACCCGGGGAAAAGTTCCAATCCCGGGTGTATCTCGCAGACGGGTTGAGCCCAGCCACGTCGGTAGCCCGGATGTAGAAGTAACTGCGAGACCAGTCCTCGACCTTCGACAACTTGCTCGCCTTGGACCCCGAGCTGGGCGCCTCCAGGACGTTCGCCGCGGGCTTGAAGGCGGCGTAGAAGGTCCCAGGAATCCCAGGGTTTGCCTTCTGCTGGGTGAGCGCCTCGAACATAGGCAACGTCACCTCCACGTCGCATTCGTGCCCCAAGGTCAGCAGCACGATCAACCCCTGGATCGTGGACGGGCAGACCTGCGAGAAGGCCAAGCCCCGCGCTCGGCAATACTGGACGAACAGCTCGGGGAGAGGAAGGCGCAAGCCGCACTTCTGGAAGGACGACTCGTACAAGCAGACGAAGCCCGGTCGAGGAGTCCACGGGCGCTCCTCCGCCCTGGGTACCCTGAGCTCAACGCCGGCGGGAAAGCCACACAGATCCCCCAGGAGAGTCACCGACTCCGCTGTGCTCCAGGTCGGTGACCCTCCCTGCTCGTAGGGGACCAGGGGGGACCTCACCCTGGCCACTCGAGCTCCGCCTCCACGGCCGCCCTGACGACCACCGCGGTCGCCCAGATGCCCGGTTCTACCCTCAGCTTGGCCAACACCGCGACCGCCAGAGGATCTAACCACCGTCTTCGGCCGGAGATGGGTCCCCGGGAGCAACGGGGCGGCCCTCGAAGACGAAGGAGCAGACTGTTCCCCACTGTCTGCGCCTCGACACGGAGGGGAAGCACGTTCGGAACCGCCGGAGGAAGAGCTTGGAGAATCGCCGCCGCCACCGCGAGACGCCGAGTCTTCACTCGACTCAGCCCTAATACCGTCTAACATCGGCGCCATTGCACGAAGAATGGGAAGTCGAAAAATACAGAAAGTAACAATTGGAGAGGAGGTAGTCAGAGAGAAGGGGTTACCTTAGGGTTATGCGCAGAAGGTTTTCACAGGAGGAAGAAAGGGGGTTTAAATAGAAGAAGGGAGACAGTGAAGCGACGCCTGGACACGTGTCAAAAGAAGCACGGCCGCCCAGAAACGTAATGATGACGTCTCTTCGTTTCCCCACGCCAAAAAGCAAAGGACGCCTCGATAAACGCGAAGCGTCTTTTACACGCCGCGCGTGGGCAGTCCACGCGAAAAACGAAGCGTCCTTTGTCGTCCCACGTGGTGAGCACGCGCCAACCTCCTACGGGCTTTTCGGAAAAGGCAAACACAGTTGAGCCCGGAAAGACCGTCCTAAGATGCGCCGAACTAACATTAGATCAACTTCGGCACGCTCACTTCGCCTCGCGATACCGAACTGGGGGAGGGCCTATTGTTGGAGGTGGGCCTAGCACCCCCAATTAGTTAGGCCCATCTTAGGAAAGGTCGTTCTTCGGTACGGTCACCGGACTTAATGTCACCGACCTGCAAGACCGCTCTTCAGCTCGGTAGCCGACCTGAAAGCGACGCACCCCGGGCCCGCGCTGATGCCCCGCCAGAGCAGGGAGTGTCAGAAGAATAGGCGCGTGGGAGTTGGTAAGGCAGTACCCTACCCGCGTAGGGATGTGCCTTCGACCCGACGTCCCACCAACCCTACAGAGCTGACAAGGGCAGGAAGGAGCAGGTGGAGCAGAGTTGGTAAAACAGTGCACTGCTCTGCAACACGCCACGCCGAGCTCATCATGACCTCTCTCCTCGAAAGCCGGGACACGCCTCCTAGGCCACCTTACCCGCGAAAGAGGCCGCAGACGACACGTGGCCCGAGATCCCGGGGAGCAGGAAGCCGACCCCGACTATATATACCCCTCATATGTCATTAATGAGGGGGACTCAGATTTTTACTCTCTCACCTACCACAAGTTACCCGACCTCTCTCTCTTTGTAACAAGACAACACTTTAGAACGCCGAACTGGACGTCCTTCGGAACCAGTTCGTAATTCTAAAGCGTTTACTTCCCTCTCATCAATAAAACGAAACACGGCCCCCGGCCTACTCATATTTCTCCCGACCTGTCTTAAATGTGGTTAAATTGCTCTATTAACGAAAGTCTCACCTCCCATCTCCTAATCATTCTTTAAACACACTTAGTGATCCACGGGATCAACACAAAGTCCTTAAATTAATTTTCTCCCGGGAACTTTACTGATCCTAAGAAAAGGAGATGTTCGTCAAGGTGAGCCAATCCTTGCATATCAGGAGGATCCGCAAAAGCTCCCACTTTTGAGACTCAAAGCAGCAGCAGCACAGAAAGACCGTTTTCCAAAACCAATGTTATCCGTAAATGTAGGATGAAGTATCGCTTGTCTTCTCTTTTCCTCCCCCTACCTCGCATTATCATACTAGAAAAGAAACCCATCTGTAAAAAAGAAAGATTTCAATTAGGAAACAAATACAAAAGGATTTTGGATTCAAATAGAAGATAGAGGGTTCAAGAGAGAAAAGAGGAAGAAGAACCATAACCTGAGCTAGGTTAACAGAACTTCTTATTCCAGGTTACAATGTAGCCTCCCGAGTTTTCCAAGAGAGGTAGAAAAAAGATTCAATCATTCAGATAGAAGATATAGGGATCAAGAGAGAAAAGAGAAGAGATGAAGAATAACCCTAACCTGAACAACCGGAGACGATCTGAGGAACACTTCCCAAGATTTCAAAATCTTTAGTCGTCGTAGTTGTATGGGCTAATTGAATGAATTAAAAGTTTTAAACCCCAAAAAATCATAGCCTTCATCGTTTTTTTTACAAGCTTAAAACAACTATATGTTTAATGAACAAACCAATCGCAGGAACTAGCTCGAGGACCTATTATCCGGGATCCAGAATCCGATCCGGGATCCGCTCCAATCCGGTCTGAAAAACAAGATATCTAGGGGGGATTGAATCTGGATCCGGATAATCGAATAACGAATCCGGATAATAGAAAAAAACATACCGGATATCCGCATCCGGAATATTTATATTATAATAATATTTATTATTATTTATATTATATTAATTTTTTTTCCAGATTTTGTACTATTATAATAATATTTTAATTATATATATATATATATATTCTGCTTTAGATTTTATATAATAATAATATTTTTAATAATTAAAAAAAAAACGGATTCGAATATTCACGGATATCCGGAGTTTTCACGGATATCCGGAGTTTTCACGGATATCCGAAATCCGGATCCGGATATTAAAACTATGGATCCGAATATCCTCAAAAACCCCAGATATCCGCATCCGGCCAAGCCCTAGCTGGAACACCGGATCCAGGAACAATGATTTACAAACCATTGTCAGAACACCGGATCAGATATTTTCCATGAAAGTTAAAAAAAGATTGAAAACCAAATAAAACATAAGAATTAAGTAGGAAAAATAACTTGAAGAACAATACTTGATAAAAGTACTAGAAAAGTTGAAACACGATTTGATAAAGAGAAACTAGAGAGGAAGATGAAAGATTTTGAGAAAAGAAAAATACTTTTCTTTTTTTAGAGAATAATTTGGTTATATACCAAGATATTTAAGCTTTAATTTTCTAGATTTGCTCCATTCAAAGTATTTTGTGACGCACAAATTAAATGTAGCTATAAAATATTGTTGAAACTAGATACTGAATCATTTATACATACTAGAATTGAATCCGCGCGACGCGCGGATGTGTTGATAAATTTTAAAAAAATAGTTTAGTCTTAAAAATGTTTTAAATGACACTACAAGAAAACATGAGGTTAACAACGACCCATATCGTTGTTAATTCGTCGTAAATGGTGTTTTACGTCGATTTTACGATGAATACGAAATCGTCGTAATCTGTTAGTCGTAATAGACAAATCGTCGTAAAGTCGTCGTATTATTAACAAGGAATAACATTCGTCGTAATGTCGACGTAATACAAGGCGTCGTATATGCGTCGTAAAAGTTTACGACTTATAGACAAATCGTCGAAAAATCGTCGTTTAGTTCAATTGTCATCGTTAATTAGTCGTAAAATATAAAGACGAGTTAACGCGTCGTTATAGTTGTTAATATTAACAATGAATTAACAACGACTCTTTCAATGTTCGACGTTAATTCGTCGTTAACACAATATTTTTTTAAAAAAAATTATACAAAATATAAAACTTATAAAATCCTAACAAGAACTTAACAATTATAAAATCCTAACAATTATAACAACTCCTAAAATTAATCGTAACAATTTTAAAATTCGAACATAACAATTCTAACCATTATAATAATAAATTTTTAGAAATTATAATTATAATTATAATATTTATTATTTTATTTTTGGAAGGAAATCTAATTCTAGAGAGAAGGGAGAGCTTATTATAGAAAGAGATGGTGAAAAATAAGATAAATGAGAGAGAGAAAGAAGACGGTGGGAATATATATAAATTTTGTTGTCGTCGCTAATTCGTCGTTAATTTACAAGGTCTTTACGACGAATCGTTGTAAATTCGTCGTTACGTATAACAACGTAATTACGACGAATCGTCGTAAATCTGTCGTTACATATAACAACGTAATTACAACGAATGGTCATAAATTCGTCGTTACGTATAACAACGTAATTACAACGAATCGTCGTTACGTATAACAACGTAATTACAACGAATCGTCGTAAATTCGTCGTTAAACTATTGACATTTAAATTAATTACACACATGTACAATGAAGAACCAGTATGACGAAGAACCGGTACAATGTATTTCCTTGTTAATTCCTCGTAAATGTATTTCGTCGTAAAATCGTCGTAACATAACAATGGATTAACGAAGAAATTTCAAATCGGTGTAAATATGATGTTAATCAGATGTTAGTTGCCTTCATATTTACAACGAAAGATTTTGATGCTATTTTACAACAATTTAACGACGAATGTTATTTTCATTGTTAAATCGTCGTAATTTCGTCTTAAAATTACAACGGAACTCTTTCGTCGCAATTTTTCGTCGTTAATCGAATGTTTTCTTGTAGTGTGATGTTAGTCATTAAATGTTTTAAATGATGTTAGTCATTAAATGTTTTAAATGATGTTGTTTAATAGCTTAATTATTTATAATTTTATTGAATAATGTCTATTTAAAAAAAAAAAAAGTAGTGCCTCATATATTTTTTAAAAATGATGTTTATGGTGACTTACCCTTATACTATGTTTGAATAATGTTTAGGGTCTTAACGATTTGAAGAAAAAAATTGTAGAACCTCGATTTCTACTATATGACAAACTGAATAATTTCAATAGATTAAGATATAAAACAGAATTAAATTACACAAATAATACAAAAACTTGATGAACGAAGAATGGTTTATACGGAGTCGAGATGAAGATCTCTTTCCTTAATTCTTTAATTGCCCGTAGTATGACGGTTTTAAACAACCAGAATCCCAGGATACAACCGCATCATCTTTTGATTAGCAACACTCTAAATCAAAAGTCTAACGAACGCTAGTGATGTGTGTACTCTCAAGACTCATAAAAAAATAGAGAGAAGAGACATGAGGAGGATTGTTTTCTTCTTTTGTGTGTTCATGATGTATGTAATGAGAAAGACAATGACCATAGCTTTATAACCAAAAGCTTAATGACTTGATCAAAGAGGAGAATTGACTTTAATGAGAATTAATTCTCATCTTAATGCCACAATTGAATTTATTTTGTGGTTACAAAATTTATTCAATTCCAATAAGATATTTGTTGACTCCATCAACAATATAACTTAATGAATTTTGGGCTAATAAGAATAATCATTTAAATGTTAAACTCATTTTTCAAATCTCAAATCCACCCCATGAGTGGTTTCTCTTCTAAATTCCAAAGTGCAACATTTGATTGTTAGTCAAACTGACCACTTCAGACTTTCATTTCTCATTCAAATGAACTTCATTTTTTACATTTTCAAAACACCACCATGTAGTGTTCACGGTGAAGATTCTATCGTGCCCAAGACCGGTCATTTCGATGAACCTTTTCACCGGCCAAAGCTACATTGTCAAAAAATGAGTTCCAACAATCTCCCACATGAATAGAAATTATTCTAGACACATGATGACTCGAAAGACTTGGCCTAACTAGACAAGACTCGACAGAAGGACTTTTGAGAGTACAAACAAAAAATTCACTGCATCTGATATGGTAGCATTTTCAGCTTTGAACCACTCATTTTAATAACTGTCGGATTTACTCGGCCAGATGGTGAACATGATGTCTTGAACCATCCAGACTTTGACGTAAACCTAGACAACAACTATCGCACAACTTCATTTTCTCACAGAACTAGGTTCTCTATTGTGTTCATTTTGGCCTTGAAACATGAGTGAACTTAGAGAATATAACATGTATTTCATTCTCCTAGAAACGGCCTCATTTCACACTCACTAGGTGATCGCCACAAGTCTTTGTTTTAAGAAGTATCTTGTAATACTTCACGTATATGTTAAAGCTATGGACTCGAATCATTAAAAGCTAACTCTTATCCTTGTTTATATACATGAATCACTGTCTATCAATGCTTTTATTAGATTTTGCTTGATTTAGTTTTCCCTTTGAACCTACATCTTGGGATCTCCAGTCACGTAGGTGGGGTTTCCATCAAACATCCTCTTTGGTTATAGGCAATAAACCCATTCCCTTTGATGATTTCAAAACTTGATCACGAGCCAAACCTTTAGTAAACGGATCCGCTAGATTATCGGCTGATTTGATGTAATCGATCGTTATTACACCACTTGAGATCAAGTGTCTAATGGTTTTATGTCGTCTTCTTATGTGACGAGATTTACCATTATAGAGATTACTCAGTGCCCGTGTTATAGCCAATTGACTATCACAGTGTACACGTATTGTCAGGACTGGTTTCTCCCACAATGAAATATAATTCATTGGTTTTGGTCCAAATGTGACTATTTTATAAGGTGATATTGCGACTTTTGCCATACACCCCCCCCCCCCCCAACACACACTTTCAGGTATTTGTACCATGTATTTTACATTCCCAAAGTTCATATAGCATTTTGCCAAAGACTTTATGTGGTAAGCAACGGTTCCCCCACATTTCCTGAGATAAATCAGGGTTTTGCAACATTGTGTTCATTATTTTTTTAAGAAGTCATAAATTTAAATAGCGTTTAAAGCTTTTATAGGCGTTATACGCCTTTAGACACTTTATAAGCTTTTATAAGCTTTTATAAGCTTTTATAAATCGCTAAAAATAATTAAAACGTTTTATGAATCGCTACTAGGCGTTTTCACATCGTTAATTTTTTTTTTTCAAAAATAACGTTTGTTTAAATCGCTAATTTAATCGCTTACAAAACGTTTTTTTTGTTTCCCGAAAATAACTTTTGTTCATGTCGCTAATAAAAGCGTTGACAAATCGTTCTTTTTTTCTTTCGAAAATAACGTTTGTTCGTGTCGCTAATAAAAGCTTCGACAAATCATTTTTTTCCCCCGGAAAATAAGTAAATAATGTTCTTAGAATTCGTAATTAAGCGTAATTCAAATAATTATTTTATTTTATGTATATTTTTTCCCAGATCGTAAAGATCATATTTTGAGAATTCGTTTTGCGAAACAGACCGCGTAAACCGTTTCGTCAAAATATATGTGAAAGTGTGTGACGGGGATTTGTAGCTCGTGGCGCACAGCAGTTTACGATCCTAGCTTATGGAGAACAATTGACTTCACAAAGTTCTCTAAACGTCCAGAAATTTCTCGCGCTGGACCATTCTGGTCGGACCAGTGTAGCAAAGGGAGGTTCATGCACCTCATGGAGACCATCGCTCGTTATAGTGGCAGTGCCATCACTACTTTGTATTTCAGTTATTCTGTCTATTTGGATGATGATCATGTTGCATTCGCTGCAGAGAGGTAACATATTTCTTATATCTTCTTATTACTTTTGGTCTATGAAATCTAACAGTAGGATATTGTGATTTTGTTCTACAAGTTTGCTAATTATCTAAGTGATCCGATCTTAATTAACTTTGGATCATGGATATGGGAATGGTTAGAAGTAAATTTAGGGTACGGATAAAAGATTATTTGGAATTTAAAAAACTCGGATCCAAATCAAACATATTTTCATAGCATTTTTTTGAAACATCATTACTCATTAATCATAGCATCTTCAAACTGTTCACTCGCACAAAGGCAATATAGCATCTTCAAATAGTTGTTTGCCGGTATTTCTTCAGGCTTAGCTCATTTACTCAAGTAGGTTGAGTGTTGGTCAATATTCCTCTTCGATTCTCGTCTCCGGGTGGGAATTCTCGTCAATCTTTGGATTGACTCCAGTCTTGATGAGTTCTGGCTGGTGCATTGTCTTCTAAATATATTATTTGCTGATGAATATTTAATATAGCATCGTTTACACGAGTAGAACTTGATCTGGCAGTTTTTCCTCATGTGTAACAGGAATTCCACGGGTGACACCTTGCCGGGTAGGGTTTTCTCGGCAATAATCGTCTTTGGCTTGATCAGTGAGGTTGCGGGTCTGTTCGTTTGGCAGCTGCAGCTGCCAGAGACACAAACCCAAGCTGTAGGGAAACAAACCCAAGGTGGAAGTTCAAGAACAAAAAGAAGGCGTAAAGAGAAAGATGTAATTATAGAGAATTCTGTTGCACGTAATACAATTCTTGCGCAGAAGAATAAAATAGCGGAACAGATGTTGGAGCGTGAATATGCTTCTAGTGTTGAGCGTGTACTAGAAGTACTTAGTGAATTGCCTGGAGTGAGGAAGTGGTCTCCATTTCACCGAGCATCGGTTGATCATCTTCTAGCTGATGCAGCGAACCGTCAGGGTTTTGTAGCATTTCCTAGTGTTGAAGACAAGATTAGCTATTTGGAGCATAGGACCGGAACAAAACTCTATGATTGACTTTTGTTTATGCTTTTTTTGTTTAGCTATTTATAACTACTAATGTTGACTTTTTTAGTATTTTGGATAATGATTTCAGCTTTATTATTATATATATAATTTTGGTTTATAACTTTGTTTATGTTTTTTGGTTTACAATTATGCTTTTAGTCTTATATATAAGTTTTTAAAAGTTTCAATATGGTTTTGCAGATGGTTAGAAGATGGATATTGGATGATGATGATGATGAACTTGGTTTGTTTGATTTGCTTACTTCTGAGAGATTGAGTCATAGAACAGATCGAGGTGCAGGATGGCGTCATGTTCAACAACTTATGCATGGATCAGATCAGCAATGTTATGATATTCTTCGAATGAAGCAAAGAACTTTTGAAGATTTATGTAAGATGCTAGCTAGGCGATATGGGTTAAGAGAGTCTAAAAATGTCTACGTTGAGGAATCTGTTGCCATGTTTCTTGAGGTGGTTGGTCAAGATATGACTATGCAGGTTATAGCTGAAAGATATCAACGATCATTGGATACATTGAAAAGGAAACTTGATGACGTTTTGAGTGTTCTCCTCAAGTTTGCAGCAGATATACTAAAACCAGAAGAAGGTGAGTTTACAAGAGTACACTCTGTTTTGACAAATGGAGATCGATATCGACCATTTAAAGATTGTATTGGAGCACTTGATGGAACTCATGTCCCAGTTCGTCCTCCTAGTCGAACTGCAGAAGCATATAGAGGTAGACAGCGGGAACCTACAATGAATGTCCTTGCTATATGCAACTTCGATATGAAATTCATATACGCATATGTCGGTGTACCAGGTAGAGCACATGATTCAAAGGTTTTGACTCATTGTGCGAGGTATGAATCTTCTTTTCCACATCCGCCTAATGGAAAGTACTATCTAGTTGACTCCGGATATTCCACCAGGACAGGGTATCTTGGTCCGCATCGTAAGATGCGATATCATCTTGAGCAATTTGCTAGAGGAGGATCACCTACAAACACACGAGAGTTGTTCAACCGAAAGCATTCGAGTTTGCGATCATTTATTGAACGAACATTTGGAGTATGGAAAACAAAATGGAGGATTTTGGATCGTAAGCATCCAAAGTATGGTTTGACTAAGTGGATTAAGCTTGTAACAGCGACGATGGCACTACACAACTTCATACGTGATACAGATCGAGAAGATTATGATTTTGTACGTTGGCAAAACAGAGAAGATTATCATGTTCATGGTGATGAAGAAGGAGCAGGAGAAGAAGAAGTTGATGATAGTAGCAGTGATGATGATCATGGTGGACATATTCGATATGAGCCGACCGGTGATAGAGCGATGGAAGCTTTGCGTGACACCATCACAAATGAATATGGTAGAGGACGTCGATTACCTTATTAGATATTATAGTTTATGACTTGTTGTATTACTTTTGTTTTGTTATACTTTATGATCTTATGTATTACTTTTGTTTTATGTTAGTTAAATGATTTAGTTTAATATGGATGTACAAAATTTAAACTATATTGTTTATCAAAAATATAAATGTATAAAATTCATAAAAAATAATTTGAATTAAGTGAAAAACTATGGTTAATATATATATATATATATATATATATATATATATATATATTTAAACTATCGCGAGCGTCAGGCAAACGAACAGACATGCGACCAGACGCGCGGCTATCAAACGAACAAATCTGCGACCAGTCGCAGAGACCAGACGCGTGACTGCCAAACGAACAACAGCCGCTGCGTCTGGTCGCATCATCTTGCCGCAGGCCACAACCGCAAACACCAGCGACTGCAAAACGAACAGACCTTGCATGTGGGTGGATTGAGGTCTAGAAGGAATAAACCATGGAAGATCCTCTCCCCTTTTTCCATGACGTGTTCCCAAAGGAAGATTGTATCCCCTTTATCCTTGGTTAGACCATCATGTTCGTTGATCCCACTTGATATTGACTTGATGCCCACATCACTCTGTCATTGACTCTTCTCATTTTGGATTACTGAATTTTGTAAGATACACTTGCACAAACAATGAATCAATCAGTGTCTCAAACAGCTGTAGTTTGAAAGGTACTAATATTATTCATTTTCTGCATTTTTATATAATTTATTTCACCTTAACTTAATTTCAAGAAAGCTGTGTTACATCAACCAACTTGAAAGGTTGAAGAGTGGCACAGTATATACGGTAGAGTGTAGATATTATGTACTTTTAGACTGTTATATTTTGTATTATAAGATATTTTCATAATAAATATGTAAATTATATTATATATTTTGTCTGTTTCCAATGCTTTAGTTTATTCAGATATAATTTCTAATTAATTAAAAATGATATAAAAGTAGAAATTTCCACTACAATAAAACAGTTTTTTTATTACTGCAAAATCAGTCGGTAATCAGTAGCAAAACACCCTGTTACGACTGATTACCGACTGATTTCTGCAGTAGATAAAGGTCTAGTCGCTAAAAATATCAGTCGCAAAATTACAACTGATTTACGACTGATATTAGGCAGTCACTATTCAGTCGCTAATCAGTAGCAAAATTTTACGACTGATTAGTGACTGAATAGTGACTGATCTTTGCTACTACAACCGTAGTCGGTAATCAGTCGTAAAAATTTACGACTGATTAGTGGCTGAATAGGTTGCTACTACTTAGGTCGTCGGTAATCAGTCGTAAATTATAACGACTGAGTTACGACTGATTACCTACTATTTTTGCTACTTATTTACTACTGAAATGAGCATCGGTTTTGTATTTTTGGCATTTTACGACTGTTTACCGACTGTTTATTTATTTTTTTTGTTACTGAAAACCTACTAGATTATCAATTTCATAATTTCTACTGAAAACCTACTAGATTAAAACTTAAAACTTAAAACTTGAAACTCTAAACTCTAAACAGAAGTGAAACAATCTGATAAACATAAACACCAAATATTATACACCAAGATATTCATACAACAAAATAACATAACTTTCATGTTCTAAACCAAAATGGAAAACAAGTTCTTTCCATTTCCAAAAGATAAGATAAGTTTTAAGTTTAAAGTTTCAAGTGAGAAGGGAGAAAGAATTTAGCTAAATCAGTGGAGAGGAGAGGATGGACCATCAGCATCTGTTTCTTGGGCAAGGAATGCGAGGAATCGGTTGTCGGTTTTCAAGAACTTGTTCACAATCGTAAGCTCGGCGGTGTGGGCCTTTTGAGCAGCTGCAAGTCGAGCATTCTCTGCTTCTTGCTGGGCGATATGGGCAGCTTGTTCCTCCAATTTCATTTGAGCCGCTTCAAGCTGTTGTTGCATATGCTGGAAAGAAGCAGAGGTTTCCAGGTGTTTTCCCTTTCCCTTGAGCTGATTCTTGAGGCTTCCAATGCCAAACAGGTCTCCTCTATCATTTGTGAATGTAGACTACCAAAATAAAAGAAAGAAAATTAATACCAAACACTATATCATCAATTAAAATCCTAAACATAACAAATTAGTGAAGGAAGCGCTTAACCTGAATAAAAAGCTCGTTATCCTCTTCAATGGATAGCTGTGGATGACGACCATCAGAAATCTATGTGGTATCAGACTCGAGGTTAGACAACTTCTCATGCTTTTTCTGCGTATAGAGCTCAGCAACTTGCTCCGCTTTTTTATCTACAAAGGTTCCATCTTTCTTAGTATTAGCCCTGATGAAAACCTCACCGAAACTCACTGGTCTGCATAATTCAGCAACCTGAAATGGAAAAATGATAACCAGTAAACTAACTCAGTCAACGAAAATGCAACAGTCAATCAACACTCAATCAGATTAACTTGAATGCAACACTCAATCAGATTTAAACCAACTCAGTCAACTTGAAAAGCAATAATAAAATACCACCATTTATCACAGATTGAAGCAAACTTATAGTTTCCAGTGACTTACCATTTCTTGTTTGATTTGTGGGTAAGACTTCTGTCCAGAGGCGTGTTTGTAGCGAAAAAACTGTTTTGGTGTAGTGTTCCAAGTGACGACGGTTGACTATAGTAACTTTATACTACCACTGACACAAACTTATTTGAGTAAATTTTTAACTGACGTGAAGGTTATATACTAGTGACGTTAAAAGTTGTTCCTAATGTAGTAACAATGGTCCATCCCAGTCCCAATGGGGTAACATGAAACATGATGTTTTGGTGAAGATCTTCGTGGCACTGGATATGTTGGACTTCGTGAAGAGTGTGATTGGGGTTTGTATCTCGTAGCGCAAAGGGGTTTATGACCCTATCCTATGGAGAAAAATTGACTTCAAAAATTTCACTAAGTGTCCAGAAATATTTTGCTACTGGTCATACCAGTATAACAAAGGGAGGTTTATGCACCTCATGGAGACCATCGCCGGTTACAGTGGTTGTGCCATCACTTCTTTGTTCTCCTGTCGGAGGACGTGCACAAGCACTGCAACGGTAACTGGTGATGATCTCCAGGAGGTGCATAAACCTAAAACCTGCATTTGTTACTCTGGTCTGACCAATAGCGAGATGTTTATGGACACTTAGTGAACTTTTTGGTCAACTTTTCTCCATAGGATAGGATCATAAACCGCATTGCGCCATGAGCGACAAACCCCAATCACACTCTTCAGCAAATCCAACATAACCATTGCCATCAAGATATTCACCAAAACATCATGTTGCGTGTTTAAACAAAAAAATAAGAGGACCTTTCAGACCGCCGTGCGACCACCCCGGCTAGGTTTAGACCAAGCCAAGTAACAATCCTCTACAGCACCGGCTGCATCCGAAGATGATCGTAGCCTTTAATCACGCTCTGAACGCATGGTCATATATAATTCATCCACCAGGTTTAAAGGCCTGTCTCCTTAGAAATCAAGATTACAGAGGTACAAACCTATAGAGCTGATCCTGTTCAAGTAAGGTCGTGACCTTCATCGCTATCTCATGTCTATATATACAACGATATTGTTTTCCAAAATAGCGATGTGGGATATTTTTCCGCATCAAAAAATAAAACTTGGCAAAAGCATATATGGGTTTGATTTAGCGATACATGGGGAAGGCCCACTTTTATTTAAAGCCCACCTGTTAAATCAACCGATCAACCGAATTTGATCGTAATTGTCATTCAATTCTCTTGTTTCGTCCGACTTATCCCATGCCATTTGTCTGATTCAAACATCAATCACAGGCAGAGAGCCATCAAAATTTGAATTTAAAATCGGTAAAGTAAAACTTCAAGATTAATTGCCTACAACAAAAATAAAACACAAATTGCTGTTGTTTTAGTAAGTTGGTCCGATGTGAAAATAATAAAATAGAAAACACTTGAGTTTTAAAATTTTCGGCTGAATAATCACGACACAAAAAACTAATTTGTGTAGATAAATAACTTTATTTATTTCTTCTAGTTATATTTTTAAATATAGAAGAATTACTTTAAAAATCGTAATTTTTTATAAAATGTTATAAATGATATGAAAGCAACAAAATCACGTTTTCTAAACATGAAAACTTAAATAATATCATTAGTCACCTTTAAATTTACTCCCTATTTTGAAGTACAAAACTAGATTACCAAAGGAAAAAAACTGCAAAAAGAATAATACTATTCTTTGCCCAAAAAAAAAAAGAATAATACTATTAAAAATGAAAAGAAGAGTGGTTAAATGTGTGATTTTTTACCTTTTTCTTTTTGGTCTGAAGAAGAAACAGAAGGTGGAACTTGGAAGTGGTCTTTGTATGTACTTTTGTAAGTTTGGTTCCCACCAGAGACATATGCACGCTCTACTCTTAACCACCGCAAAGACGCACGTGACAGTGACTCTCCCCCATTTTTCCCTCTCATCATCCTCTAACTTCCATTTTCTTTTAGTTCCAAATTTTGTATATATGTACGTGCGTGCAAGCATACATATACATCAAAACAATGTGTAACGACAGTTTGGTGTAACCGGCGGTGTTGAGGGGAAATCTCCGTTTTCCGTTCTTTTATCCGCCGGAGGAATTAGGTGTGGAGCTGTTTCTTTACCTTTTCCCACCGTAGATTTAGCTCCTATGATAGTTAGTCACGATTACCACTTTTTCTTTTTTTTGATAAGTATTTCACTACGATTACCACTTTTCAATCTACACTGTGTTTTTCGTCCGATTAATCGGCAATGTAACCGGCCGATGCCGATGCCGATGCCCAATTTCTGGAAGTTTTTAATAAATATAAATTAAATTAAAAAAGTGTAACGACAGATTGGAAATGTTCATGATAGTCTAAAGGATTAGGAAATGGTAGGTTATTTAGAATCAAATAACAAGCATTAATTAGAGTTTAGAGGTTGATAGCTAGAGATAATATACATTTGAAAAAAGAAACTAAAGAACTGTTTCTTCTTTGTTAAGAAACTATCAAAGAAAATCTTATGCACTGTATATAAACGAGTTGTAAGGTTTGTTATTGATTAATGAGAAAATCAGTTTTAGTCAAAAGTCTAATATGGTATCAGAACGCTAAAGATTTTCTCGTTCAACGATTTTTTTTGGATCATTTTCCAAAAAAATTTCACTTTCTTAAGCCTTCCCCACCAATTTTTCTTTCAATTTCTCTTTGATTTCTTTGGTAATATGCGCAGAAGTCTAGAAGCTAAGAATAAGATTAGTTTTGTTGATGGATCACTATCTAGACCTGTTGAATCGGATCCTCTATACAAAATTTGGACTCGATGCAACAGCATCGTCAAGGCCTGGATCTTAAACGCTGTTTCAAAGCAGATCTCAGCAAGCATTATTTACTTTGATGATGCTTCTGACATGTGGACTGAATTACACAATCGATGATAATTTGGATAATGAAATCTATTCACTAGGACAAGGAGATATGGATCTTTCTGAATATTATACTAAGATGGTGACTCTTTGGAAAAGATTTGCTTGTTCAAAGAATCTTATTGAGAAAGGTGGAGGTAGATGCTCTCAAGTACAGAAACTCTTGGTTGATCATGAGACAACTCGTATTGTCCAATTCTTGATGGGGCTTAATGATGAGTTTGCTGCAATTCGGACTCAGATTCTCAATACTAAGCCACGTCCTTCTTCATCATACATGTACAATATGTTAGATCAGGATGAAGGACAATGAAAGAAGAAAACAGTTCAATATACTAACTAATCCTTCAGCTTTCCAGATGCAAAGGCAAAGTCAATTCTCAGGGCAATCGATTCAACACTCAAGGCAAATCCAGACCCACTATGTAGTTCTCATTGTGGACTTGCTGGTCATTTTGTTGGTAGTTGCTACAAGGTTCATGGTTAAAATTGTTGCAAAAAGCTAAAAGAAATTACATCACGCACATACACCTAAGAAAGCTGCGTTGTTGCCTTGTTGGTAATACACACAAAGCATCTCATAAGAGCATGTCTCTTCTTGCTGTTTACGTATATAATTTTACACGTCAACCCATTTGTTCCAACTTCCAATATTTAATCTTTTAATCAGTTTACTCTTTTTCTCACTTTTACTATTTAATCTTTTAATCAGTTTACTCTTTTTCTCACTTTTACAAAAGTAACTATGGGTGTGACTGGTTGCATCTAATAGGAGAAAGAAAGAAAGAGAGAAGAACATTGTTCCCCTAGTTTTTTCACCAGTTAAGTAAAAAAAAAATAACAGAAATTAGAGAAAACTAAAGGAAAAATGAAAAATGAAAAATGAAAAAAATAACGTAATTTTGTCCTCTTTATAAAACAAGTGGAACAATGTTTCTCCTATTTTAATATTTCCTTTCTTATCCCCTCAATTTTCTTTTCCCTGTTTTTCACCTAACTAATACACCAGTCACACCCTATATTGGTAAGAGTTCAGCGAATCAATATTTAACATTTGACCAAAAAATAAAGAAACTATATTGGTAATCAGAACGGATAGCTGGTGTATTTCGACTAATTAAGGGAAAACAATAAACTTCATTATATATTGAAATCTCTAAGTATTCTTTAAACATTCTTATAATATAAATATACGTCGGATATAATTTAAATATTCTTATAATATGTAACAATTGTAGTACTTGTTTTGCAATTATTAATAGATAGAATAAAGTCCTTAAAAAGTGACTTGGTGTAGTTTCTATTTATAACTTACCGTTGATTATGGATCCAATAAGTTACCTCTCTAGTTCATTATTGCTTCATTCTTGCTTTTCTCTCTTTGCTATATTCAAATAAAAACAAATCAAAGTCCGTAATCTAGAAAGAGCATGATGATTAAATCTATAGCAATTACTGAAATCAAAAGTGATATTTACGATTATTGCGGCTTTATCAAACACTAATAGGTGTTCGACGATTAGATGCAATGGATTAGTTCACAATGCGTCATTTCACTACTGATTTAATATTCAGGTCTAAGAAATTCTTTTTTTACGATTGAGGACGTCTCTGACCGCCTGCGAATTTAGACTTGCTTTTTCCTTAATTATAAAACTAAACTAAATAAACATATATATTCATGAAAACATAATAAGATACGATATAGGACTCACCATAGATACGGTCGTGGGAGGAGTTAGATCGAGGCCTGGGCCGGTCAATGCGGAGCCTAGTTTGAATACGCTCACATATTGTTTTCAGTTCCTTCTCACACGACGCGCTCTAACTTCTCCACGCGCCAAGTATTTGCCTCTGATTTAGGAAAAAAAAGACTTGTTTTCATTTCTTTTTCATTGACTTTTTTTTGTTTTTTTGCTAAATATGTATTTTTCATTGCTTTCTCCCTGGTATATCATGTCCTTAGTAATAATGATGTTATTGGAATATATAAAGCAAACTATTCAATAAAGCACTAGATAGGTATAATTGAAAATTAGAAATAGTCTTGGAAGATAGATTATGATGTTAGATGTATAATTTGGTCGTTTGGGATTGTATACCAATTGTATATGTTGGTTTTGTCAATCACACAATTAAATTTCAATAATTTTTTTGATAGATAACCCAATCCAAAAAAAAGAAAAGAAAAAATACTAGGAAATTTTTAAAAAAATTTAATCAATCCAAAAGACTTAGCTATAGCCTTACAATATAATCGATGTGAAGTAAATATTAAAAAAACTATCAAATATGTCATGCATTAAGTTGAACTCGGCTAACAAATCAAAGAAAGTGGATCACTCAACATGATAATGGAACATTTAACTAGCTCATAGTAATCTATTTAGAAATTTTTAAAAAAATACCTAATAAAAAATATTCGACATAGTCTAGATTAGAGTTTTCAAAGGTCGGTGTAACGGTGAAATATATGAATTACTTAAAAACAGAATCTATTAGCATATTTATCCAATCTATTTGCATAACCATTCTAAACCATTTCCTCAATAATAACTACTCGTACAGCTTCAGTTTTGTGTGCTTTCAATTCCAAAACTCAAGTTTGCTATTTGCTAAGCTTCGAGCTTTGTTTTAGTAAGTAAATAATTTATTGAATGGATGTTGCGTGAGATGGCGCGTGGACGTGAAGAGTGTCGCAGACGGAGAAAGCACAGTCCCGCGATTCGTGCGGTTCGCTTTCCTCACGATAGGTGACGCACCGACTCACCGCTCACGGCACGTGCGCACGTGACCCCCTCCCTTTTGTTCTCCTCCTCTTTGTTTTTTTTTCTGAACTAATCTGATTAAATTAGTACATTATGCTATTACATTATGAATCTTCTGTTATCTATAGACAGATCTCAGTGATTAGGTGGTCTATTTATTAAATCTGATAACTTTATCTCTAAATTGTCTATACGAATATACTCCGTTGATTTTAAAAGAGTTGGACTGTGTAAACTTTATTTATCATTAGTTATATAGTCAAATGGTCATTATTGCACAGACCTTTTACTTTGGTGTAAATTAATATGCAACATATTAGTACCACTACTAGAATTCAATACGCGCTATCTATATGCGGATAATTGTTTCTTAAAAATTGTTTTAAAATTTAAGAAAAAATAAATTTATCTGAATTTTATAATATGTCTAACTAATGATTATATATAAAACTGTCAATCCGGACTAACATATCTACTTAACCCGTTTTGCAATGAACTAAAATATTATTCGGACTAACTTGCAAAAACCTATAATCTTGAAAACATAACTCTAATATGCACCGCTTAATGACTATGATTTTTGTGGTCAGTCCACAAACTCTTAAAAAATCAATTTTCTCGTGTCTAACTCTTTATAAAATTAGTAAAATATTTTTTCAAACTTTTGTTCCGAGATATATTCAAATAAAATATAATAACCATAGTGAAAATATTGCAAGATCTCGAATATATTTTCTTTGAATATGTATGGATTGATTATTATTTAATAATATCATAATAATTAAAAAACTAAATAGTAAATAAATTCTTTAATAGGAAATAACTACTTATCATATTATCATCAATAATTTTAAAAGACAATTATATCATTTTCTATTTCAATTATCTTTTCTTATTTGTAATGTCATTTCATATAATAACTTACAAAACAAAGTTCATTTTCAAAAATGTATTCTTATATAATATTATAGAGATTTCTTTTCATAACAACATTATTTTTTTCGATAAGAGTTTTAAATTAAAATACAAAGTAAAAATTACATGACTATAACTTTGTAGGTCCTCATACCGTTTTAAAAATTAGTTTGATAGAATTAGGATTATATTGGGAGATCGATGAGATCAACCATATCGAGATTATGGAAAGCATGAAGATCAAAAATAATATGGATATTTACCAATATCTTAGATTATGAAATTTAGTTTTATATTAAATATAATATTTCCATATTAGCTTAGGAAATTAAGTTGTTTTCATTTCTATATAAGTTTATCCATCTTGTAACATTATTTCCTTGTGAGAGTCTAATAATAATTCTTCCTAAACACTTTATGTTCTTACTTTCATCAAATTTATCATAGTATCAGAGCATTCGATCTTAATCCTAGTGGGTTATGATTTTCTATCAATTTCTTCTTTCTTTAACCTTGTTTCCTTCTATTAATCCCAGTTGGAATTTTATTATAAAAAAAAAAGTGAGACGTGCTTTTATTTTGATTAATCGTGTCGTTGATTCGGTCCGTAGTTGGCCACGTTTGAATTCTATTACTAGCATGATTGCTAGTGTCTTGGAGAACAAGTTACGAAGATGTTGTTTCTCTTTATGATTTCATGATCCCATATGTTACACGTATGGCGATGGTTTATGAGCATGAACCTTTGATTTTGGTTCGTTCATGTTTGATGGTTTTGATGATGTTTTTTTCGCCCTCGCAGAATTTGACATCTTCTTTTAATTTGACTTCTCGTCCTCGCGAGTTGTATTTCGATTTCGCAATCTCGAATTACTATGATGTTCATGATGGATTTTTCATCTAACCAATTTGACCCTACGACCGGGTATAAACGTCGTTGATGACCCAACGACTGGGTGTTGTAGCCAATTTGACCATACGACCGGGTATAAACGTCGTTGATGACCCAACGGCTGGGTGTTGTAGCCGATTTGACCCGACGGCCGAGTATAACGCTCGATCTGACCCGCCGGCCGTGTATAACGCCGATATTTTGAAGATTTGTCCAATCTCACACGTGTTATCACGTTTGAGCTTGTGGGAGGGTATTGGGAGATCGATGAGATCGACCATATCGAGATTATGAAAAACATTAATATCAAAAAGAATATGGATATTTACCAATACTTTAGATTAGGAATTTAGTTTTATCTTAAATATAATATTTTCATATTAGTTTAGGAAATTAAGTTGCTTATATCTCTATATAAGTTTATCCATCTTATAACATTATTTTTGTGAGAGTCTAATAATAATTCTTTCTAAACATTTTGTGTTGTTATTCTCATCAATTTAATTATCAGATTAATCATACACTTTAGCTTACATTAAAAGGATAAAGAGAATGAGAGAGTAGCTAGAGAAAATATAACTTGCTAGAGATCTCTAGTTGAATTGTTCACAAGTCCACAACCGCTACCGCGACCACAACTTCTACGATCATTTACCATAGTTCAATACAATTTTTACATTTTTTTTAAAAAAAAAATTACATTTTTGGGTTAGTTTAAATAATCTTTCTTTTCAAGATTTCTGCGCAGATACATTAATCAACTCTTAACCTGATTCATCCCGATTTTGAAAGGCTCCAAAGGGATTGGTAAAAGGGACAACTCCATCTATAATCTCATTCACCAAATCTTAACAACATTATTAGATTCTCTTTGAATTTAAATCAAGAATAGTTTTGGATTTTGTAGAAATCATATAAGGTTAATTTGATTGTCAAATGAATTTATGATTTCAAACATATTAAACAAACTTCGTTTGTGTATACGTAAACTCTAAATGCAATATAAGGGGAACCTTTTATTTGCATTTGACATTTGTACTTAGCAAACTTGTGATTTTTATTTTTCTTCTCATCTAAACGCAAAAATTACTTTTAAAACAATCGAATACTACATTTATTATATATAAAACCAAATAGTACAATATATTTTTACATCTATAGAAAACAAGAAATTTAATTGACAAATATGCATAATAGTTATCATAACAAAAAATTACTAGTTTGTTACACATTAATGAAGAACAACTCTGCTAAGCTTTTAGGTTAAAAAAAAAACTCTGCTAAGCTTTTGAGATATGATGTTTTTTTTTTAAAGGAGATATGAAATTTTTTTTAAGTAGAAATCTAGAAGCTAATGTAATTTGTGAAAAGTAAGTGTTTTTTTTAACAATGGCTTATTGTTAAAAGTAAGTGTTGCGTTAATGTAATTGACGAAACATAATGATGGATCATTGTTATAAACATATCAAATGATTAGACCTATACGGACTTGAAAACATTGAAAAAATAAGCTACAAAAGATTTGAGGAAAAACATGAGCACGAGGATCGAAGACACTGAACACAACATAGTAACTTCCTAAGAGCAATTCCAAAGCTAACCTATATTTGGTGGTGAAATAATACCAAATTTGGTGTTATAACGTCTTTTTTCATCTCTAACCACAATATCAAATTTCACATTAAAAATAATATGATATTATTATATAATTAAATTTAAAATTTTCTTTATTTTTAATAGTTTTGATAAATAATAATTATTCTTACAAGGGATTAATTATAATTTAAATATATTATTGTTTAAATTTATATTATGTCCTTCACAATTATCTTGTTGCATTTACTTTTTATGTTTGTTTGGTTTTAATTTTGTAATTTATGTTTTCAGTATTTAATTGAACTTTAATATGTATTTTCAATCTTAATCAATAAGTGTATTAATTTAGATATTTTGTGCAAAAATATTAATTACAATTAAAATTTTATATTTAAAAGAATGAACAAATACAAAAATATCTATGATATATTTGTTTTTTAGCTACAAATTGTAATCAATATATAAACACCAATTTAATTATATTATTAAATGAAAAAGCAATTTTTGTTGTTGTAATATTTAGTGTTATGAACAGTGTCACGTAAAATAAATGTTACTGTTCATAAAACACTAAAAAAAAATTTGCCGTTCAATTTATCGTTCGGTTGGAGACGATTTCACACCAAATTTAGTGGGATACCGCTCCTTTGGAGTTGCTCTAACTTCCTTGATCATTTGAAAACAACTTACTATCTTACATAATCTGACATATAAATTTATTGATATATAGAAATTTATTAATTTATAGAAACTTATAGAGATATTATATATTATAAATTTATAGAGATATTAATTTATTGAAGTATTCTTTGGTTGATAAACCAATTTTAAGACCGAATTTTTTTATTGATTTATCAGAATAATAATTTATTGAATATTATTTATAGAACTTTTACTGTATTTAAATGCTCTAAATTCCTGTTCCACGGAGATGGAGCAAAAAAACCAGTTTCATGAGTTTTTAAATGCTTTTTTTTAATGTTTGATTTTCAGGATTAAGAAATTGTTTTGGGTCATTTTAAATATGTTAAAAAAGTATTTTTACGCTATTTTGGTTAAAATGTTTTGCTTAGATATATTTATTAGGACAGAATTTGTTATTCTTTTGGTGGAATCCAAATTCGATTTGATGGGATCCAACTTTAAAACTTAATTAGGAGAAATTTCATATACTTCTCCCTAGAGATGGTCCAACTACTGGAAAGCAAGGCAGGCCTTACGTAAGTGTGAGGTGGCTAGGTCCGGTTTTGGAGATTGGATGAATACCTTCCTCCTCGAAAGGGAGCAATCCTCCTTGGACGCGATAAATCCTCAAATGATTTTATCGAATTTAAATATCTCTTTTCCAACATAAGATAACGATCATCATTTCATAAGGACCTTTATGTGTGCAAAAGTTATTTGAGAGATTTAAAATGCGGACCAACATGAATTTTTTAGGCGATACATCGATGAAAACACAACCGGCTAAAAGAACATAGTTAAGAGTTCTTTTGAACGATATGAAAATGTCATTTCAAATATTTTCCGACGTTCAAGTCAAAAATGAGATCAGATGATCGGTAAAAATATTAGTGGGAAAAAAAGAGATAAAAATAGTTTTGGGCTAGATTCCAAGATAATATGCAGTCCACTCGGCTAATTGACTAAAATAAAAACAAAGTATAATACTTTTTTGTTGAAATATTAAATTATTTAACCAACAATTTTTTTTAACATAGCTTTGAAATAAATAAATTTTGTAAAACTTGGAAAAAAAAAATCCATTGCAAACAGAGCAAAAATCAGAGGAAAATCAAGTAGTGCTTCTTAGATGAAGACAACAATCAAAGAGAATTCTATAATCGCTGATGCTTTGATGATGGAGTCGGTGAATCGATCACGGATTGTCTTGTAAATGTAGATTTTTCAATATTTTGTTCATTTAAATTTAAGCTTCCGCAATGAAACCATTGTGAGATGGAGATGAAATGGTCAACCTTCATTCTCATCAATACGATAAAACATTAAAAAAACAAATTGTCCTGGGTCGTAATTTATGTGGAGGAATAAGGGTGAAATAATAATTTAAAAGTGAGATTGGTAGTGAGTGATGAGAGGGGAAAACAAAAACAGAACCACTTTTGTCATCCCTCAACACCTACATTTGTCTAGCTAGCCAGAAACAAGATAATACTTGTCCCCACCGTCTCAAATTTTCTATTTTTCTATATAATTTTTTTCACTGACAAATATGCAATTTTGTCAAATTTCATTTTTTTTTTTCATCTGAATTGCTTTATATATTAGAACGTAAGATCAGGATAAATACAATCAAAACACAGCGAGCACAGCTACACCTAGATAAAGGTGCTTTGCCATAAAAATAGCTCCAATAACCACAAAGGATAGCCAATGACTACATATGATTGGAAGCGATCCTCGATCGTGACAGTTTGCTCTTTTATTAGTTTCCGGGACTTCAAGATAAATATCTCAATCTCAAAGATCATATAAAGCCTTCAAAAGTTAAGACGAGAAGAATCTAAGAGAAAGCCATTAGCTATATAAAAACACAAGAAAATATTTAAATAAAAAGTAAATTTTCGAAACCAAGTCCAAACTAATCTTAGAGTTTGTTAAAAAGTGAGAATTTTTGACGTCTTTGATTGATTAGGAGTCAATGATATGTAATCTAGTAGATGTATTATTATTTTAGATTCAAATCCACACAATATATGTTATAAATAAATAAATAACCAACTGTATATGACTAATGTCTTTAATGACCAACTGTATATTTTTTTAATTAAATAAGGACCAACTATATTGTAGAGAAACTACGTTAATCTTTTATTTTATTTTTTAAACTACGTGAATCTTGATTTTTAAGTCTGAATCATTGGACCACCATAAATTTTATTACAGTAAAAAAATTGAAATACTCATAGAAAATTTTTCACAGAGATTTTAGTTGTCATCAAAACAAAGATATTTAAAACTGAAAAACGTGTTAAAAATAAAAATTTAAAACTAAAATTTTAATAAATGTAGGTGGACCAAGTATTTATGTATGCAAATGGATAAGTGGAGATGACATTATGACCATGGTGATAACCTTAAAAGAAATAATATTTACGGATATTCCAATAAATAATTGATTTTCTTATTATATAATTCCCCTAAACCCTAAGTTGTCGCCGGGATTTCGATTAACATAATTCTGTTCACTAAAAGACTCGAAGCAAAAGAAACAGTAGTGAGAGAAAGTAAGAGAGAGACGAGACTCTGTGGTTGACAAACTCTTTTGCTCTCACAGAGAAAGATAACTTATTTTCTTTTCTTTTCTTTTCAGTGGGTAGTTTTAAAATATTTAGAAAAAAAGAGACTATGTCTGAAGAAAGCTAAAGAGTTAAAGACCTTAAAGACTTGTGATGATTCTTAGCAAAAGAAACTCTGTCTTTGGAGATTTCTGAAGGGTTATGCAGTAGGAGAGAGCGAGAGAGAGAGAGTAGAGACATGGTGGGCTCAGGAAGTGTAGGAGGAGATAGAAGCAAAGATGCTGTAGGAATGATGGCACTTCACGAAGCACTTAGAAGCGTCTGTCTTAACTCCGACTGGATTTACTCTGTTTTTTGGACCATTCGTCCCCGACCGTACACACATCTCTCTCCCTCTCTTTTCTCTGTTCATCTATCTTTCTCTCTCTCTCTCTCTCTCTATCTCTGTTTCTTTATCTTTTTGGTTCCTCTTTCTGATTTCAGGAGGGTCCGTGGTGGTAATGGCTGCAAGATTGGTGACGAAAGTGGCAGCTTGTGAGTTTTCTCTTTTTATCTTTCCTCTGCTTTTAGGAGGAGAGAGACAGAAACAGAGCAGCTCTGTTTCAACCCAAGATCTCTTTCTGAAACAATATGTTTTCTTTCTGTGTTTTTAATTTTAAAAGGATGTTGATGTGGGAAGATGGGTTTTGCGGAGGAGGAGGAGGAAGAAGTGAAGATCTTTGTCTGGAACCAGACATTGAAGGTGAAGATCTTGTCAGAAAAGCTTTCAGCAAGATGTCCATTCAGTTATATAATTATGGAGAAGGGTGGGTACTGGGTAGGTGGTTATATAAGTAATTATGGAGAAGATAATTAGATTATATAAACACACCCTAATCACTTAATAATTAGCAAAAGCTTTCACTAAGATATAATTTTACACACAAGTTTTATTTATCTTGTGAATCTTTACCATGGTATCTGCAGATTGATGGGTAAAGTTGCTTCTGACAAATGTCACAAGTGGGTATTCAAAGAACCATCTGAATCTGAACCAAATGTTGCTAATTACTGGCAGAGTTCTTTTGATGCTGTACGTTTTCTCAATCTTCCACAGATCTTTAAATCTTTGTTTGGTTAGATGAGGAATTTATGATCTTGATGGTTACCTTACACTTCAAGCTTTGGTTGCTCACAAATTTATTGCAGCTTCCTCCAGAATGGACCGACCAATTCGAATCAGGCATCCAGGTCAATAGTCAAACATTTTTTTTTACCTGTTTTGATTTTTCAAACTTTGAGTACTGTTCTTGATCTTACCTTACCACTGTTTAAAAATTGATGACCAGACGATTGCTGTGATTCAAGCTGGACATGGTCTGTTACAGCTAGGTTCTTGCAAGAGTGTGAGTTTTTCCATCTTACGGTTTCATGTTAGCTTTTTTCGACTCGGCTATACGGTGTGATCAATCATTGTTTTACTCCTCCAGATTCCAGAAGATCTTCATTTTGTGCTGAGGATGAGGCAAATGTTTGAATCAATCGGTTATCGATCCGGTTTTTACCTCTCCCAGCTCTTTGCTTCAAACCGAACAGCCACTCCATCTTCTTCCTCGGTTCCAAATCAGCAACCTCAGTCTCAGGCTTTTAACTGGGGATCACACTCTCCATTCTTACCTTCCCCTAGTTTCCAAAACCAACTACCTCCATCTACAAGATTCGGTTTCCTACAAGAAAGCAATGCTCCTCCTCCTCAAATGTTTCCTCCAATGGAAGAACACGAAGACGACATCAAATGGCCCAACGGTTTATCTCTGTTCAATGCACTGACTGGCCGTGCAGACGAAGCTAGTAGACTTCTGTTTAACCACGAGCAGAGCCCGATGAATCTCGAAAACCAGAACGAGTTTTTGAGCCTTGAAAGTCATCATCATCCTAACAAGTTTAGAAGAAGCTATACATTACCAGCAAGAATGGATTCCTCGTCATCATCAACCTCGCTCGATCAGCAACCACTAGAGTTCAGGAACAACTCCGGAAGCAATGCAGGAATGTTTCCTGACGTTATGGAGACGTTCTTGAGGTGATTGACAAGTTCAAGATCAGGTTTAAAGACAGATGAATCTTCTAAAAAGATTAACGAAAAGCTTCTAATGCTAGTTTTTTAGTTTAATCTGTTCCTGTTCCTTTGTTTCTTTCTTAAATCTCCTCGTTGTTGTAACATATGTCTGTTTGTTTCTGCTTTTATGTCAAACTCTTTAAACATTTGAAGATAATTTAAGAGCACATTATTGATTTGGTTTTTCAAGTCTTAAATACAGATACATTTTCTCAGCTCGAAGATTGATTTTGCTCTTTAGCAGTTCCTATCTCACCCACCGTCACATTCTCTTCAGTCCCGTCCTCACCGCCTGCAACCGTTGTTGCTGCATCCCTCGTTTCAACCCTTCTTTCGCAGTATCCGCTGCATAGCTAACTGAAACATCCGGGGCCTTAGCATCTGTACTTGTCCCCATCGCCTCTTGTCTCGCCTCGTTCATACTCGCAGATGACTCTCCTGCTCCATAGCTTCCCTGTAGAGAGTTTCTATGAGTTACAATACAACAACTACATCAGAAAAAGCAGAAGAAGAGAACAAATTTTTATGATTCGTCTCTTACTTGAGCAGCAAAGCAACGAGAGGATTGAAGAGTATTGTTGTTGTAGTGTCTCGGAGATGCTCTGTAAATGTTTATGATTCCTCTCTTAGCGATAAGCAAAGAGGCCATTTTTTTGGTTACAGACAACAAAACACAACTCTGTGTTACATATAACCCAACACAAGTACTTAGGATCGAGTTAGTGTCCAGAGTAAAAGCAGGTGGCTTGTCAGGGTGTTTGCAATGTGTCGTAAGGATTGTCACATGAGAAAAGTCTGATTCTTTTGCTGTGTTTATATGTTGGATCAACAAAAGTTCATAGCTTTACATGTATACCCCAAGTTTCTCTAACCAAAACCAGTGATCTACACTCCATTTCATTCCAAAAACTAAGGAACTAAGAAAGATCCTTACAAAGGATTTCATTCTTGTTGAACAGACTCTACTGGTAAATCTTCAAGCCAAGCAACGACTTCTTCAATCAACGGTCTCCTTCTAGGCTCATGATCAATGCATTTGCAAGCAATCTCCAACATCTCCAAAACCGCTTTCTCGTCCACATTGTCGCGTATCGGTGCATCAATAAGTTCGGCTTCACGCTTCTCTGCTTTCATCTGAAACACCCGAGACACCAAATCTCTACAACTTTTCCCTTTAATGACTTCCACTGGTCTACGACCCGTAACAAGCTCCAAAAGCACTACGCCAAAACTGTAAACATCTCCTCT
Source organism: Eutrema japonicum (assembly GCA_030161315.1). NCBI lineage: Eukaryota > Viridiplantae > Streptophyta > Magnoliopsida > Brassicales > Brassicaceae > Eutrema > Eutrema japonicum. Next base: position 41,278,020 of record BSQW01000005.1, read on the forward strand.
ACACGTCGCAATCAATGATTGGCTATACTCTGGAGGAATATAACCCAATGTCCCCACCAAATCAGTCGTCACATGAGTATCATACGGCCTGAGCAACCTCGCTAACCCGAAATCCGCAAGATGAGCTTCAAACTTTTCGTCTAACAGAATGTTACTTGATTTCACGTCTCTGTGGATAACATTGGGTTCACAGACTTTATGCAAGTAAGCAAGCCCGCGCGCGGCCCCTTGAGCTATCTTCAATCTCACATCCCATTTGAGAGTCATATTGCCGTCTACCCGCTCGTGCAGCCAATAATCCAAGCTTCCATTCTCCATAAACGAATAAATAAGCAGCCTATCGTTCCCGTGCTTGCAGTAGCCTTGAAGAGAGACGAGATTCTTGTGTTCCGCTCGTGACAATGCTTCAACTTCTGCTTGGAATTCGCGTTCCATCTGCCCGCAGTCACCAGAAAGCTTCTTGACCGCTGCTTTTGAGCCATCGGGTAGATTCGCTTTGTACACAAGACCAAACCCGCCACATCCTATAATGTTCGCCTGGCTGAAATTGTTTGTAGATTTCAGCAAATCCGCTACACTCAGATCTTTGCATCCACAGCTATGGAAAAGCACGATCTTTGATGACCCGGTAGCTTTAGGCACGTCGCTGATCATTTCCTCATCAATGTCATTGATTCGATCATCAGCATCTTTTCTTGAAATTCTTAGAAGAATAACAGAGAGAAGCAAAGTAATCCCCACGGCTAGACTTATGGTAAGTACAACAATGCTGCTTCTCCCGAACTTTCCGCCATTGTTATTACTACGCGAAGAACCTTTCGGTGTCAACATATTACTCATCAGAACATCACAAGGAGAATCAATCGCGCGACAGAGTCCCAAGTTTCCTTCAAAGCTCGAGTGCGGGAAGCTGTAGAATTGACCTCCGGATGGAATCGCGCCAGTGAGACGGTTATACGCAACACTGAACCTCGACAAGAAAGTGAGACTCTGAAACGACAGAGGAATCGAACCATAGAGATGATTGTAGGACAAATCGAGGAGCTCCAAATTGTCAAGCCTTGAAATCGACTCAGGTATCATCCCGGTGAAGTTGTTCCTGCTCAAATCCAGCATGTGAAGCTCTTTCAAACGTCCGATCTCCGATAAGATCGTCCCGTTGAGTCGGTTATTGTTCAAATAGATAGATGGCGGGAATCTTGAAACTTGGTTATACGGAAGACCACTCGAGCTCTTGTTCCGCTTTACGTACAGAGGAATTCCGGAAGAGTCGGTCATCTGAGAATCAGTGCAGTTTAGATGGATTAGGCTCTTGAGCTCGGTTATGGCTACCGGGATTTCTCCGGTTAAAGTGTTGTTTGAAAAGTCTATGTAAAACAGACTCTCCATCTGACCGATCCAACGAGGGATAGTTCCGTAAAAGTGATTCCATGAAAGATCAAGAACTTCGAGCTTCTTGCAACTCAATAGCCAGCTCGGAATCCGACCACTAAGACCGCAGTTTCCAAGCGCTAAAATCCTGAGGTTTTCGAAACCGGTGACATCCCTTGGTATTTCCTCGCGCATGAAATTCTTTGAGAGGATAAGAGTGGAGAGATTGCTGCAGTGCTTCAGCACATTCATTGCCTCAGACAAATCCACAAAGCTGTTGTTTGATAAGGACAGGAACAAGAGAGACTTCAGGTTCTTAAAGGTGTCAGGGATTTTGCCGCTGAACTCGTTTTTCGCCAAACTCAAGATCTTCATCTCGGGGCAATGACCAAGGGAATCAGGAAGAAGACCAGAGAAATGATTACTGGCAAGATCGAGGACGCAAAGATCGGGAAATCCAGTGAAGTTAAGAATGACAGAACCGGATAACGAGTTGTTCCTAAGATCAAGCACCCGCAGTTTCGAGCATTGAGATAAGCTTGACGGCAATCTCCCCAAAAACTTGTTGGAGCTTACGTCTAGGTGTTCCAGTTGAGTAAGATTACCAAAAACATCTGGAATTACACCAGAAAACCGGTTCTCGGATATCAACAGAGACTTAAGACCATAGAGATTACTCAACTTCTCGCTTAACTGACCGGATAAGTAGTTCCCAGAGACTGAGAGTTGCTCCAAGTCCCGGTTCAAATAAAGAGAATCCGGAAGTTGGCCTGTCAATCTGTTGCTGTTGACATGGAGGCGCTGAATAGATTTGCTGCAATTGTACAATCCATCCAGATTCCCCACCAAACGATTCATCGATAAATCAAGAACCTGAATCTCATCAGATGAGTTGCAGAGCTCAGGATGAATCTCACCTTCGAACAAATTGTTGCTTACGTTAAGCATCAAAAGACCAGGAAACACTCCAACATCCGACAGATTCCCGCTCAGCAAATTGGTCGAAATGTTCAGCGACTGAATCAGCTTTAAACCGGAAACCGCTTCCGAAACTGACCCTGATAACAAATTATGGCTCAAATCAAGAACTTCAAGCTGCTGCAACTTGGAAATATCCGCCGGCAATTCGCCTTTGAGCTGATTACGAGAGAGATCAAGTAATCGCAGCTCACTCAACTCGCCTAAAGAACCCGAAATCACACCTTCCAAACCCTTTCCAGACAGAACCAACTTTGTAACTCGACCAGAAACATCACCCCCCTCGCAAAACACACCATCCCATTCGCAACAACTCGAATCGTTTAACCAAGTTTCCGTAGCAGACATGTTCTTCAACGCTCCTGCGAATTCCCTGAGCGCAGATAAGTCGCTAGGATGACATGCCAGCATAGGTTGGCTCAGAGATGAACCAACAAAGAAGACCACCGATAGGAGAATGATCACCATGACTAACAAACAGAGACGAGCCTTCTCTAGCCAGCTCAAAATCACAGCAAAAGATTACGACATCACCCAGAAATTTCTGTTTTCAGTCTCAAATAAAGACTAAAACTTTCATAAGTGGAGTTTAGTTGGGGTTCCTGATGAATAAGAAAAACTCACTCAGCACATGCTCATGTCCCAAAAGAATCAAGCTTTCACAACTTGTAGTTGAAGCAACATTGTGGAAGCAAATTGAAATCAGCAACACGTATCTTCCTGAAATCGAATCCCAAGAAACAGTATGAAATCAAAGCAGAAACTAACAGACAAGACTCAAACTAGAAAAGCTAGATTGTAATTAAAGTATAAGCTAAATTGCTCACATCCCGAAAATCAAAGGATCCCAAACTATTCAAGACTTGTAACTTAAGCAAAAAAAAAAAAAAAAAAAACTCAAAACAAAAATAGTCAAGAGAGTAAAGTAATACCGTTTAAGCAGCTTAAGCAATTTTGCCAATGAAAACCCTAAATTGCAAAGCTTTCGCAGATAAAGATAAGAGCTTTCGAGTTCACAGCCGCCACTGAGACATTGAATGATCCGTGAAAGTCTTCTTTTTCTTTCAAGGAAACGATAAATCCCAAGATTTTTGTATCAAGGGTTTATATTGTTTAATCTGCAAGTGCAGGTCTTTTTCGAGGCCGAGACAGAAACAATCTAAAAAGCGAAAAGCAGAGTAGTAGTTGGGATTTAAATTGTCAATGTTTTTAATTTCGAAATTGAAAGGAGGAAACAGTGGAGAAGACAATAGAAGATTGAGAAAAAAACGGAGAAGGAAAGTTCTCTCGTTTTCTCAAGAACAGCGATAGTTTTTAACTTTTTTTCCGTGACAGGTCTCAAAAGTCTTGTGTGCACTCCTTCACTTGTTATTTATTTATACTTTTGTTTTGTTTACAAATTAATAAATTATAGTCTTGCGACTAAAATTAGTACTATTTAATTTTCTCAACAAAATCCTGCACAACTATTTATTGCAGCTCACAAGTGTATATTCTAGATATAATAAACCTCGCAGTTTGACCGTAATTCTATATTCACAATAGTTTTAACAAATTTCACTTATTTAAATGGTTCAGAGAAAATACTATTTTAATTTACAAGCCTTTGAGTAAAAACATACGATTTAACTTAAAAATTGTGAAATCCCGACCTTCGGTCTGGTAATTCTCCGCTTCTTAATTTCTGGTTTAAGTTGATTTTAGATCCTTCCGATATATTTCTAGCAAATATTTCCTTTTATTTCTATTTGTAACCAAAAAATTATATTTCCTTTTGGATAATCTTAAATCTTCTGTTTTTATAAACTTAAATCTTCCTCTCTTTTTTTTCGGTAAACAATATTGATATAAATATTTGTCTCATTCTTTTGCAAGAAAAAAACCATAAACTCTCTCCTCTCTTCCTCTCTCTCGCGCTATCTCTATCCCCGCGATCGCTCTCTCTCTCCTCGCCGCACGATGACCACGCCACCGCCACCTCCTTCGTCGAGCTCTTCCTCCGATTCCAATGATGAGCATCTCTATTTTCCATCGCCTCCTCCTATGCCAAGGTGAGGACTTGTTGCCCCTCACTTTCCTACAAGATCTCGATTTACTGTTTTTGATCAAGTTTTCTTTTAAACCCTAGCTTTCCACTAAACAAGCTAATTGATTTGCTTAGTGTTCTTTGTTGATTGCCGATTGACTATATTATAAATCCCATCATATATTATTAGATTTGTTATTAGGTTATTCTAAATCTGCTTCTAGGGTTTTATGGGGAATTGATTGTTGATTGTTGCTTGTTTCACAATTAATGGATTAATGATTGATGAACCATAATAACCTAGTGAATTGTTTCTTATGAACCGAACCCATTGTTACAACTTGGTTGGGTCCTGTTTGTGAGTCTCGAACCTAGTGGATGAGAATGTTAAGGTTTAATCTGGTATTGTGTGGAGTTAACTATATTAGTTTGATGGAACCGGTGGGGTCTTATACTTTGGCATTGGAACCAACGCTGTGAGGGTTGGGCGAACCCTCGGTGTCTGCGTGACCCGTCTGTTAGGATATGTTGTGATGTTACCCAAATTGTTTGTGCTGGTTTTAGGATTAGATTTTCATAATATTATCTCGCGTAATTGTCTGGAAGTGAGCAGTGAGCCTCCATAAAGTTCATTCTCATTGAGTAATCCCCATTACTCATCCCTCTTCTTCCCTTTGTTCTGTACATGTTAGCGAGGATCGGCTAAGTCTATATTGTTGATTGTAACCTGGACGTTTTCCTGGCGGCATGTGTGCTCACCAAGGGTCCAAACCGAGCGACTTAACCCATACAGTTTAGTATGACAACCTAACACGCCCTGTGTAACACTCCCGATTCGCACTAGGAATCCCTCGTAGAACCGAACCGGGAGTGGTGTTACATGGGGGCGAGGCGGAGACGGTCTAGCCGAAGTAGCACCAAGCAGACTTTCAGCCGAACCATTCCCGTGCCCTTTTTACCTCTCGGCCAAGGCCTAAGGCTTTTGAACCCGTACCCCGGCGTTGAGTTGTTTCGACCCGGACTAGGTCTAATATCATAAGAACCGAGGTTTTAACCCTGAAATACGCTTTTATTTCCTTTAAAACCATTCTTTTACATCATTCTCCAAAACCGATTAGCAAACACGCAATACCCTTTTTCATTAACACCGAAATCTAGTCTCGTTGGCCTAGTGCCCGATGCCTCCCTCTAGCTACTCTCACTAAGGTTACCTGCAAACAAAATGAGTCATGAGTACTTCTAATGAATACTCAGTGAGCTTAGGACCCCTAACCTGCACGTTAGTTCCCAACCCACTATCCTACCCCAGATAGCCGAAGCCTAACAAGCTACAAGGAAGGCACCGCACTAGCCAACCTAGTAAAATGGCGTTCCCACTATTCAAACAACTCTCGAACCAGTTTACCTAACCGGCAAGCGATCACACAATAACACACCCCTCACGAGTATGCCCAGCAGAAGCTTACAACATTCAAACGATACGTGCTACCCTCGTAGTTCTCGTACCCCTAACACACACATACATGCTTAATACTTAAACACACGTATTCACACCAACGCCTATCTATCTAGAGCTCTAGAACGTTCTCAGATGTATTAATCCAACCACCCCACACCGTGACGCTTCACACCTAATCACCACACATGATCATAGGCCATCACCCGCGACTTTGGCCGTTACGGGCCCTCCATCGCTTGCACCGTCGTGCAATCCTCGGACATGGGAGCTACCCAAGACCTTCCGAGCTTACCTGGTGGTGTTGACTACATCACTACGAAAGCCTACCTTGCTTACCACTTACTGTCATACACCCATCCCAGAATGTATACGTCGACACTCGGCTGACCTACAGACTCTCTGTCGCCTATCTCTCAGCCCGAATCAACAAACAAGTGGTCTTTCGACCAGAAACTCACTGCGTGGCTTCTTGGCCCCCACAAGAGTCTCACTTTTCTTAGTTTCGTGTTACTTCTGTTGCCCTTCCTCGTGCATAGACATCCCCTCATACGCACCCGAAAGACAACTAACACCTAAGCCTAAAACATAGATTTACAGCCTAGCAACATCTATGCGACCATGCAATCATCCCCCTACAGGACGATCAAACCAAGGGCAACTGGCGGAGCCAACACGCGTGGTCCACTCCCACCTTGCTCTTGCAAACGAAATCATAAACCCTATGCTACCGAAGCTCACCTCGAGTTTTAGAATTTGACGGATAGACTTGAAGCTTCTGGATTACTCCATTCCAACCCAAGCTCTTACTCGGTTAAGTCCACGTGAATTAAGCCGAGGTCTCTCTTCCGATCACTTTCTCTTTCTAAACTCTCTTGCTTCTCTCTAAGATTTTCTAAGTTCTTTTTAGAGTGGTGTGAGCTTACCTTTGGGTCTTAAAGGGTATTTATAGGCGTGGGAGGTCGGTTGTGGTGTCACTTGCGCCAAGACTTAGTCAAAGTCCTTCTTCTCCAAGTTTCTTCTTTTCGACCGAGAATCAACCCATCACTTCAAGTAGGTAGGCTAAAACCGTAGGTTTTGACCCTAGGTCCAAGCTTTGGTAAGCTTTTAGACCAACACTTTCCTTTAGTGTTCCCTTGACTTCCCTAGGCTAGAATTGGTCGCATCTAGCCGTAGACTATAAGTCCCTTCACCGCTTTCAAATCGCAAGACCAATCCTCTCAAAAGGCGCCTTGGTCCCCTTCGTAGATGACAAGACCGATGTGGCTCGTCCCCGTCGTGACACATGCCTATCGCTAGCCTTTAGGCTTTTTGACCGGTCATGTGGCTCTCGCTCGGCCATTTGCCGTAATGCTGGCCGTCCGTTCGTTTTCGGCGAAAAACTCTTTTCCCGCGGGTCCTCTCCGACCGGATGATCTTTTCGGTTGATCATGGGTCCTTCTGACCGTTTGCCTTGGTTCGGATCCTCCATGGTCCATTCGACCATTTTTGCTAAGTTCAGCAAAAGTCGTTTCCTTCTCAATTCTACGCTCTTTCTTCATCTCTTTGCCATCGTGTGGTCGAAATCGCGTTTGGGACACTTTGATTTCGTCGTGTCCGTCCTTATCCTTCTTTAGGCTAGATTTTCTCCTTCTCGGCAAGAAATCCGCTTCTTTCGACTAAAATCGCATCCTTTCGGCAAGAATTTCCCATCTCTCGGCTAAACCGTACTCTCTCGGCAAGAACTGAGTCTTCTCGGCTAAACCGTGCCCTCTCGGCATGAAATCCTTCCTCTCGGCTAAAACCAAATTCTATCGGCTAAAACCGTGCCTTCTCGGCAAAACTAGATTTTTGCCGGCTAAACTGGTCTCGTCTGGGTGGCTTCTCTTCTGCTCGTCCCATCTTGATTCCGGCTCGACCAAAGTTTTTATTTTGGCCTAGCCTTTCAGAAAACGTCCTCTTTTTTTCGTCTGCTCGACCTTGACTTTTCCTCAACCGTTGACAAAAATTTTCTTGATCGGACGGGGTATTACACCCTGGTTCCCCGGTTTCTTACGAGACCCGGGAAAGGGATGTTACAAAAAAACAATAGAAATATATATAATTTTAAATGATCATAAGCGTATGCAGACAAAGCCGTTGTCCTTTGTTACACAAATCTATGTTTTCTGTACAAATTAGTGGGTAACAACTATATTTTTAGTTGAAATTACAAAGTCAACAAAAGTTTGAGGTTAGGTCAAAACTTTGCTCCCAGGCTTTCGTTTTTCTTTTGATAATTTGTCGCATTAAGGAAAGTAATGGACTTTGGACAAAGTGTGCTTGTCTTTCTCAATTTCTCTTTTGCATACTGTTGATGTATATTTTTGGATATTATTATGAACTAGAAATCAAGCTTTACGGAATATATCATGGGAAATTCTGAAAAATATATTAACAAAAATCAGTAAAACAATTATTGGGATATATAGTATAGTATTTTCTTAAAATACTCCAGCAGTAAGTCAGTAAACTAAACAAAGAAAAATGAAAATGAAAAAAAAAAAAAAAATCTCTTAACTGTTTGCATGAAAACTTGTTTACAAATATTTTAATAATCTGTTATATATACTTCATTTTTTAATATTTCGTTTCTTTTGAAAACCATCTTTTTTTTTCCCGAATCGACCATAAGAGCATCTCCATCAATGAACCCCTCTTTGGGGTTCTTAACAATTTTTTATTAGTATTTTTTCAATTAGTGAATAGTTAAGATCATTTGTTTTTTATACTTCTCCATCAATGAACGTTTCTTTGGGGTTCTTAAAAAAAAAAAAAAAATTGGTCCAACATTTACTATGGGAACATTTTATTCTAAAACTGAAATGCAAGATACATAGAAAGTTCCAATGCATGGAACATTGAGGACGAAAATGAAGAGAAACAGAGCAAGTTCCATATACTATGTTGGATCCTAACTGTTCTATATGGATATGCATGGAACATTTTATTCCAAAACCCAGCAATATATACTATGTCGGATCCTCGAGAGATGCAAGATAAGCTGGAGTATTTCAACAAAGCCAAACATAATGAAGTTAGTGACTTGAGCAAAGATGCAAGCTGCTTTATAACAAACTTTCTAACACCATGAAATATGATTTAAAAGCCGCATCCTACACTTCCTTATAAGTTGATCTCATGAACTGAAGATCAGGAAATGGAACATGGACTTCAATACAATACAAGAGTTTACACTTAAGCAGAGTTTATAATACAAGAGAAGATGATCAAACATGATCAAACATCACACTTCGTTTACAATAGAAGAGTTTACAATACAAAAAAAGAAGAGGATGAGTTTACAATACAAAAGAAGATGAGAAGAACAGAAGCAGAGTTTATAATACAAGAGAAAACCAATCCGTGAAAACTAAACAACAACACCAACATCAAGACACACTTCTTTGGCTTCTCTAGTCACACTACACAAACAAAAAAACACGGGAAACAAAACAACTAGAGTTAGTAACAGAAAAATATATGGAATTAACCAAACATAAAGAGAGTATGATTTGATTATACCTTGAAAACACATCCAAGTTATAGCAATAACACATCAAATACACATAATAGTTCACATAAAGAAACACATATTACACATATGACAACATCTCAGAAATTAGTTTGTTTTTAAGATCCATTTCAATCTCAGAAAGTGGCTCGGTTTTTGCAAGGAGACGGTCAAGCAATTTCTGCTTAGAGATCTTGTCTTTCATTTCCAAATCTAATTTTTTAATATCCCACATGCTTTGTAACTCGGCCAAGGCCTTCCCCTCTTATGTATGCATCCCACTCCTTTTACCTTTACCACTTTTAGATGCCTTAACACCAGGCGGTCTAGCTTGTGAAACATCCTCTTGCCTTGAACCCTCCTCTTCTGAAACTTTTCGTCGTTTATCCTTTCCACCGTCTTTAACATAGGACGTGGAGGACCATTTCTGGTCATGGCGAAGCTCCCTCCATGCATGGTCAAGTGTAAACTTGATCTTGTAATCATTGAAGAAGATATCATGCGCTGCTTTCATCAAATCATTGTCATTTTGCCCACTTGATTGCTCCTTCATAGCAGCCTCGTAGCACCCAACAAACTTGCACACTTGGTCATTGAGCCTTCCCCACCTTTGCTTGCACTGACCCACCTCATTAGGACGCATCCCAACCAGCTGAGGAGATGCATTGTAAAAAGTTTGAATTCTCTTCCAGAAAGCACCAGCCTTTTGCTCATTACTGACTACTGGGTCTTTGCTGGTGTTCAACCAAGCACTTATGAGGACTACATCCTCTTTCGGCGACCACTTCCTCCTTTCTTTAGGATCATCAACACCAACACTTGGATCATCAGAAGATTGGTTGCTAAACCGAGGAAGTTCTGATGATCCAAGGTCTATAGTTTGGGAATAACTCTCGTTAACTAGTTGTCTAGTTAAGAGATTAACAAACCCTGGGGAATTTGAAGAAAATGGGTTCGTAGAATCCATTTTGGTTTTGGAAAAAGTTTTTTGGGGTGTTTAAGTTGATAAAGAAAGCTCTTAAAGTTTTTTGGGCTGGTTACTGTGTTTTTAGCAATCAATACCAGCATTCATCAAAAGAGCTCTAACTTTTAACCTACTCTTAACTACCAAGCATTGATAACACTTCAAGTCCTAACAATCACCAATACAAGTAACTTAAAGTTGATTTGAACAAACTAAGTATTTCAACTTAGTTTTAAACAAACAAACTAACTTTGAATCTTGTTACTTATTAAGTTTTGAATCCTGTTACTTATTAAGTATTTCAAGTTATTAGTTTTGAACAAACAAACAAACAAACTAGTTAAACATGTAGATAACTCACCTTAATCTCTTGGATGGGTCATGGCCTCCTTAAGCTTTGCGATCTCTTCGGCCATCTCTTCCACCCGCTTTGTTAATTTCTCAACCTCTTCCTGGACACCGAAAACCCATGGTTGCCGAAAGTGCAAGCCATCGTTCTGCATATAAAACCAAAAATGATCATATCATCAAAATGCTTATATAATCAATACCATAATGCATATAATCAATATCGTTCTGCATTGTTCTATCTATAATGCCCATATACAGAATGCTCATATAATCAAAATTTACCTCAAAGGCGTTGCAAGTGAAGTATTTCCTCCCAGGAAAAGTATCAAAATCTGTCCCATACTTTGGATCTGGAGAGACCTCGTTGATGATTCTTCCCCCACATGGGCAATGTGTCGGAATCCCGTACTGGGCATCGGCTATGTACCCACGCTTGTCTGCGTATTCCTTCATCTTCTTCATATTCCTCCTCTCATGTTTCTCTATGTATGGATCCATGACGAAAGCACTAACCTAATCAAGGACAAAGGAAGACGAATCAACGGAAGAAGGAAGACAAAACAACTTCGATCTAAACCCTAATTTTCACAAATTGTAAATCACAGAAGGACGAAGGAAGACGAATCAATGGAAGAAGGAAGACAAAAACAACTTCGATCTAATCCCTAAATTTCACAAATTGTAAATCACAGAAGGACGAATCTACTTCGCAAACGCAAATTCAAAAAAAAAGAAAGGATTCACACTAACCAGAGAAGGATTCACACTCAGAGAAAGAGGGAGACGAGAGAGGAAGATCGAAGAAGAAGCTTTGGTCGCGAGCCTGCTTCTCAAATTGTTAAGTGTGAGAGAGACACTGGCTGGAGCAGAGGGTCTCGAGAATTTTGGAAAAACAAAATTCGTCCAACCACAAGCCGTCACGTCACCTTAAGATACTATCTCTTAAATCTCTTCGGTAAGGACCGATTCTTAACTTATCATGCTTTTTCATTTATTTTTAATCAGAAAAATGTTAAGAACTCCATCCTTTTTTGCTAAGAACCTTTGATGGAGGTGCTCTAAGAAACTATTTCTAGAATTTAAGATCTCGGGTCTGCTAGTATTACCATTTAGAAAATATTTAGTTGGTGGAATTATTTAGCTAATGTGGAACTTAATACACGCCATAAAAACATATATGTTCGTTAGGTTCAGCGGAAGATACTTCTGCAAAAGAATACCTTATTTTGATATCTATGTGTCATGTGGATTCATGGATGTTTGATAGAACATACTTCTCTCACCAAGTCGATGGTGGTCTACTGGTATTTGGGAGTATCTAATTAAAGTCACTAGTTCAACTTCACTTGAGAGGAGTGATTTACGTCTTAAACGTGATTTTATCAACGGTTGACTCCGGGAAAGATTATAGATCAAATGTTCAGAAATTCCTAGATTTAAAAAAAAAAAACATACTTCTCTCCTTTTACTCTAAAAGACAAAATACTAATATGTGACCTAACTAATATAACAAAGATTAATAGTTCCGTCATAATCATAATAAAGAAAAGAAAAAAACCAATACAGAAAACAACTTTTGTCAAATAAACAGAAATGAATAGTATATATCTGTAAGAGTAGCAATTATCAAACGACCGTAATGTTCAATCATATCACACTCACACGGTTATTATAAAAAAGAAAGAAAGAAGGAATAAGACTTCGAACCACAGAAATCAGAATTTGATATTTTTAGTAATCGGACCTCTCGTGAAAGTTGTGAGTTGTGACGCATCATTCATGGCTATTTGCGGTACACGTGGCCGGTGGAGAGTGACGTTCCTTAGAACCGTCTGGGTTCGGTTTGGACTTTCAGGCCGGACGTCACGGGCTCGATGCCGTGAAGGAGGTGGAACCGTTGAGAATTCTGAAAAAAAAGCCAGGCGCACGGGTCCCACGTGACTTATACATTTTTCATTAATGATATATTTTTTGTCTTTTTTGTTTTTCATATGGATAAAAACCTAATTTTGATATACAACCACACAATGACAACAGTAAGAATAACGTGTGAATAATATTCGGATGAAATTGGAGAGAGGCTCTTGATTGTACTTATAGTATGAAGTTAGTTACACAATAGTTTCGTATATAATATGAAGTTAGTTCTGATAATAATGGTAAATAGTATTGTGAGTCCAGTGATCCATTCGAATTTCTACTATTACAGCATTATAAAAAGAAAAGTGTTCATTTTATTTTGATATAATATTTATATATGGTTTAGATAATGTATTGTATAGTCAACTGCTCACACACCGCAAATCACGTGAAGTCATCGAATCGTACACCTATCGGCCTCCTACTTTGTTTGTTTTTCAAGTCTTCTCTACGATCGAACCTCGAATCCATCGCACTTCAATCACTATTTTTTTTTTACTAATGTCTCTTTACTTAGTTTAAATTATTATGATAACCCTTCTTTGTCATCCTCTTCATACTATTGGTGCACTTAACTAAAATCAACCTATACCTATCTCTGTGTCTCACATATCTAAGATAATCTGGTTTGGCTATATATAGTATTACAAAGTATTTAGAGAGATATTTAACTATAGATAAATCCATGTCTCTGAATAAAAATCGACTAATTAGAATTTTTTTGTGAGAGTTATGTTTATGTCGTTGAATAACAAAAGGACACATATTCGGAAAGCAAAGATGACCTAACTTGTCTCGTCTTTTCAACGGGTCAAGATCCCTTCTTGTGTCTGAATTGGCTGAGTTCCAGAATAATACAAAACAAATATTGTTGACAAACCAAAAAGAGATCTAACATTATGCAGGAAAAGATTTGGAAAAGTTAATAAATTTTGTCTTATTTCCTTTCATCAACAAAAAATAAGTATCTGTTATCTACTTATCTATTACATCCTCGTTTATATATCCTAGTATCCTACCTTACTTTAAACATAATGTTTTTCTACCGTTTTTTAATTTTTGAAAAATTTGTTAACCAACATATTGTTCTAAGCAAAGGAAATATATGAACTGAATTATTTGCAATTGATAATCTTAAGTTACATACTTTAAAAGCTTAAATAGACTCTAAAATACCCAATTACTAAAACTCGACTCGACTCTAACATGCTTCCTACAAACCAGAAAAACTTATTCCACAAATTGACTAACAATAACTTGAATTAATCTCAAAGACTCAAACTCTGCATAAGACTCGGATACACTTTATTCTTCAATTCCTCCCCTAAACTGGAATTGCCCTGCTCCAGTTTACTCTTCCCTTGAATAGACTCCCAAACTTCTTCTTTGTTTCTCGAACACCTCAAGCTTCACTGGTTTGGTCATCACGTCTGACAACTGCTGATGAGTTGAACAATACTCCAATACAATCACCCCTTCATTCACAAGTTCACACAGAAAATGGTACCTTACATGAATGTGTCTACTTCTTCCATGAAGCACTGGATTCTTGGACAACTTAATTGTAGAACTGTTGTTACACCAGAGAACTGTTCCATCTCCTTGACCAGACCCAATCTCTGCAAGAACATTTCGCAACCAAACTGCTTGACATGCTCCGTTTGCCGCTTCTACGAAACTATGCTTTCGTAGTAGATAAAGTAACTATAGGTTGTTTTTTAATGCCCACGACACATCACCTTCTTCGAACATGAAAGTATATCCCGAAGTGCTTTTCCTATCATCTTCATCACCGGCATAATCACTGTCAACATACCCAACCAGCTTCTCTTCTCCACCATGCTTATATTGTATCCAAAAGCCAATAGTACCTTGCACGTACCTCAGAATTCGTTTTGCAGCCAGCATGTGTTGTTCTGTTGGATTCTACATGTATCTACTCACCAAATTAACTGAATAAATTAGATCAGGTCGGGTTGCTGTCAAGTACCTCAGACTTCCAACAAGCTGCTTGAATGCAGTCGACTCTACCAGTGGCACATCTCCTTCTTTAGTCAGCTTATTTCCTGGAACAATTGGATTTTTGACCGGATTGCAGCTCTCCATGCCGAACTTCTTCAAAGTATCCATGACATACTTTTTTTGGGAAATAAAAATCCCTTCCTCGTCTTTAATAACCTCCACTCCCAAAAAATATTTCATCTTTCCCAGGTCTGTCATCGAGAACTCCTCCTTCATAGAGACCTTAAATTATTCAAGCATTGACTCTGAGTTGCTTGTGTAGATGAGATCATCAACGTAGAGGTTTATGATCAAGATGTTATCTCCCTCTGTTTTCACGAACAAGGTGTGTTCGCAATAACACTTCTTGAACCCTTTTCTCATGAAGTAGCCCTCAATCCGACTATACCAGGCCCTTGGAGCTTGCCTTAGGCCATACAATACCTTCTTAAGTTTGTAAACCTTCTTGCGGTCTTCTCCGTCTTCTTCAAAATCTTTGGGCTGCTCCACATAGACATCTTCTTTGAGCTCCCCGTGCAAGAAGGCACTCTTAACATAAAGTTGAAATACATTCCATTTCTTCTGAGCCGCTAAAGCAAGAATTAACCTGATTGTATCCCACCTTGCAATCGGAGCAAATACCTCGTGAAAATCAATCCCTTGTGTTTGATGAAAGCCTTTGGCGATTAACCTCGCTTTGAACTTATTGACTTATCCTTTTTCGTTGAATTTGGTTTTGTATACCAACTTAACTCCCACTACTTTGGCTCATGTAGACAACTCAACCAGTTCCCAAGTATAATTCTCCTCAATCGATTGTATCTCAGCTTCCATAGCTTTCCTCAACTTTTCATACTTGATGGCTTCTTCGAATTTTACAGGATCTTCTTCTCCCACGAACATTGTTATCAGTTCTTCTTTGTCTTCTTCAATGATCAATTTCATTCCTTCGCACACGAAATCTTTCATCCAGACTGGTTTTTGTTTATTTCTCACAGAACCGCTCAGATTTGATGACCCATATTCGCGAAATCGATTCGATGGTCCAAATTTAGCAATCGTATTCGACGGCCCAGATTCACCAATGACATTTCACGGCCCAAATTCACCCGAGATTGCATATGAAGCTGTTTCTTCTCGAACATCAACATCATCTTCTTCTTCTGTAGAGCTGACACGATTTTCTTGTACTTCTTCTCGAGCATCAAACTGGTTATATCTGGTTGCGCTTCTTCACCAAAAGCATCGACGATTGTGTCATATTCTGCTTTCTCCTCTCAGTTCCATGGCTTCCTCTCATCAAATTTCACGTCTCTGCTAATTATGATATTTTTGTCACCGGATCATAGATCCGATACGACTTTGATTCTTTGCTGACTCCAAACATCACACATTTGATATTTTTCTCGTCCAGCTTGATTCGCCTCTCATATGGTAGCAAAGCAAAGGCAACACATCCAAAGACTCAAAGATGTTCACTGTATGCTTGTGTTTGCTCCATCTTTCGATCGGTTTCACATCTCCTAAGATTGTTGTTGGACTCCTATTCAGTATGTGAACCGCATACTGAACCGCTTATGGCCAAAAACGAAGAGGCACTTGCATTCCAAACAACATACATCTCACCATATTCATGACACTTCTATTCTTTCTCTCGGCGATGCCATTTTGTTGGGGAGTGTACGCCGATGTGAGTTGTCTTTTGATTTCATTTTCTGTGCAAAAATCATGAAATGCCTTTGCGTTGAACTCTCCTCCTCGATCAGTCCTTAAGCACACCAACATTTCTCCGAGTTCTCTTTCCACAGCTATCTTAAACTCTTTGAACGTATTTAACGCCTCCGATTTTTCTGCTAGAAGGAAGGACCAACACTTTCTGCTGTAGTCATCAATAAAATTGATTATGTACCTCTTTCCGCTCTCTGAGGTAGGTGAGATTGGGCCGCAAATGTCACTATGAACCAGCTCGAGTCCACGACTAGCTCTCCACGTGCTCTGCTTTGAAATACTCACTCGATTATGTTTACCATTTAAGCATATCTCACATATAGCACCTTTGATGTTGATTTTTGGTAGCCCTTCCACCATCTCTTTCTCGGCTAGAGTCACCAAACTGTTGTGATTTAGATGTCCAATTCGCTTGTGCCAGATTTCTTCTTCTTTCTCCGTCGTATTCTGCACAAGATTGGCCTCCACCTCTCCTTTGGGGCCTCTCACCGTAGCCAAGATCAAAAACATTTTGTTTCTGGACATTGTTGAATGCCTGATCAACCTTCTCTGATGCTTATGTCAGATCTTGCACATATCGTCTTCTATAATAATCCTTAATACCTTTTGCTGCAATTGTCCAACGCTAAGCAAATTGTTCTTCAGACCCGGTACAAAGTAGACAGATGAAATCACATGAGTGGTGCCATTGATTTCCAGCCTTAGATTGCCCTTTCCTTTCACCGACATTCTTCTATCATCACCAAGTTTGACGTGTTGTCGAAACGTGTTCTCGAAATCAATGAACCACTCTTTTGTTCCGCACATGTGATTGCTGCAGCCCGAATCCAAATACCATACATGTTCATCTTCCGCTTTTGTGAGGTTTATTTGGGCCATAAGCAACACATCTTCATCCAGTTCTACATAGTTGGCTGTCTTCTCCCAGCTTGGACATTCGTTCTTGAAATGTACCATCTTGTGGCACTTGAAACACTCCACATAATCTTTGTTAAAACTTGTGTTTCCTCTGCCTCGTCCTCCTTTTCCTCCTCGGAATCTGCCTCTTCCTCGGATATATCCATCTTTAGAGCATGCTCTTCACCAGCGTGCGTGCTCAGATTTTGCTCATGCACCAGCAAAGATTTTTGCAATTCACCGACCGAGAGATCCTTAATATCATTTGATTCTTTTATTGTACACACCACATAAGTGAACTTTTCCACCAAGGTTCGAAGAATTTTCTCAACAACTTTTGCATCCGGCATATCCTCACCTAGATTTCGCATGTCATTTGCCGCCACCATGACTCTCGAAAAGTACTCCGTAATCGTGTCACCATCCTTCATCTCGAGCACTTCAAAGTTTCTCCGCAATCTTTGCAACTATGCACTTTGAACTCTCTTGTTTCCTTGGTATTTTATCTTCATGGAATCCCAAATATCCTTTGAACTATCTTTCTTTGCAATCGTCTTATCGATTGATGCAAAGAGATAGTTTTTCACCTTGAGATCCTTGAGTTTCTGCTCCAAAATCTCTGTCTGTTGGGCTCCGGTTAAGATCACATTCCTCTCTGGCTGTGAGACACCCGTCTCAATGAGATCCCACCATTCTTTTGACCGTGACAAATTATCCATGAGAATTGCCCAATGCTCGTAGTCACCATCAAATTTCGGAATGCTCAGCGACGCGTCTTTGTCACCCATTTCACTATGTTTCTCTCGCACTCGAACTTGTAACTGGTTGGATTACAAGCTCTGATACCACTTGTTATAAGCAAATGAAATATATGAACTGAATGGTTTGCAATTGATAATCTTAAGTTACAGACTCTAAAAGCTTACATACACTCTAAAATACCCAACCACTAAGACTCGACTCACACGACTCTAACGTGCTTCCTACAAATCAAGAAGACTTATTCCACAACTTGATTAACAATAATTTGAATTAATCCCAAAGACTCGGACTCTACATAAGACTCAGACACACTTTATTCTTTAGAGATTATGGACCTTAAGCCCGTAGTCTCATCAGGGCATATTATTAATTCTAACATGAAACTTTGAGGCGTACTTCCTTTACAAGATCTCTAATATGCATGTAAGGAGCTACTAATTAAAGCTAGATTTTATTGTTAATTATGTTCTACACTTCTACTAGTTATGAGAAATAGATCTAACAATAAACATGTAAAATATTATACCGCATCATATAGAACCAAATGACTCCATCCACAATTTTTTTTTTCGACAACTCATTCGTATTATCTTAGATATGTGAGATAGTTACATTACACTTAACAATAATCACATTCGTATGATACATACATCACATTCGTATTAACTCATTATACATACAGCACATTCGTATTAACTCCTTATACATACATCACACTTAGTGGCGGACATAAACCCGCATAAGCGTAAAAACAAATCCACGCACGAGTAAATATACATACAAAGCCACAAAGGAGTACATACAAATTCACAAAGAGTATATACAAATCCACAAGGAGTAAACCCAAAAAAGGTTGGAAACACCATTACCATCATGATAATAATGGGTCAATCCAGGATCATCATGTAACCATAACGATAAGATGAATTTGGGCCCATACTCTAAGCCCAGCCCATAAAAGTCGGTGCAATACCATTACCATTTAGGTTTTAGGAATTATGAAAGCCAAAAATCTAAACAGTGAATAAATTTGGTTTTTGAATTTTGATTTTTTTTTTTTTTGTCATCTGGATAATATTAAAATCAAAGTGAAATACAAGGTGAATTACATTAGTCGGTTATCAACACATACGACACCAAAAGCAATCCCAAAAAAAAAAGAAACAGCCCCCAACGAGAGAAACTTACAACCGAAAGACAAATTTACACAAAGTTTTTTTGGGTTTAAATGTTAAATAATTTATTTTTTTTAATTGAATATAAAATTATATTCGAACCCAACAAAAAATCGTTTTTTACACATATTTGTGTTTGCAAAAGCTAAAAGAAATCATTTTTTACAAAAAATCGTTTTTTAAATCATCATATGCTCAATTTTCTGTTTTGCGGATAGTGCTGATGCGGTTGCGAACATGTTAAATAATTTACACAGAGTAAACCCATAAACCCAAAAACCCAAAACAAATCATGTAAAGATCAAAGTAAACGATCTTCAAACACACAAAATACAGTCGGAAATCTTGCTTGGTTTTTGAATTTTGAGTATATAATTAATTAACCAATTCGAAAGATTTTACCAGAGAAATCCTCTCCAAGGGGCCACAAAAAGATAAATCAGAGTAGGGCGGCCATCCACTTGGTTTGAAAGAGACTGAAGTGGAATCCAACCATATGATACTACACATAAAGATCCAAAAATAATATATAAAAGTTCCTTTTCCAAATTATAATAATCACGTACTATTCCATGATTAATTTCTCCAACAATTCATAATCATTCTAAAAAGTAATTATTATTGCATGTGCATGAATATACAAAAAAAAAAAGAACATACTGTTTCCCCCCCCCCCCCCCCCCACATTACACATTGTCATCCCCTTGCATTATTCTGCCCTTCCGTAAACGATAATTTCTAAACGATAATCGAAAGTATCGTTTTTTTGTACAAAACTGAGTTATTAAAAAAAAAACTTGTGATCTCCCACCAAAACTGAAGCTCAGACTATAATTCAATGATCGTGTGAATACATGTAAAAGCTATTAAAGAGTTATTGATTTAGTAGTCACTAAATTCTAAAAGAAAGTGGCCACCGTCAGGACTCAGGACACTGTCACTCCAGCCGAGCTTAAGCTCGTGTGTCCATATTCGATTTAAACAAAAATAATGATATTCCATTCGTTTCATAAAAATTGTCATTTTAAGGTTTTATTTTTATTTCATAAAAAGTGTCGTTTTATGTTTTCAATGCATAATTTTGAATAAAAATCCAGTTTTACCCTTATTATTTTAGTGTATTAATTAAAGAGAGAAAAATTATTTAATGTATTAATAAGGGTTAATATTGAATTTTTAATATTTTTTTAATATGTGTGAAATGTGTTAAAATGATATTGGATGTGAAATAAAGGGAGTAGTATGAAAAATTACAAAAGTATTGGTTGGAGAAAGATACTAAAATTTAATGGAGTGGGACCAAAGAAAGATCATTATTAAACGAGAAGAAAAAGACAGGATTGTTGGAGAAATGTCAAAAAAGCACAGTAAAAAGTAACCAAAAAAGCTTTAGTTCTTATAGGTAAGCAATGTATAATGTGTGAGTGAGATTGTGAGAGAGCAGAGAAAGATAAGTGAGAGAGAGAGAGAGAGAAATGAAGTTCTTGTTCCAGTGTCCATGTTGCTCTTGCTTCTGCTTCTTGAAACCAAAGCAGGGCAAACCAAAATCTGTAGATTCAAAACCAAAGGAAGAGAAGAAGAAAGAGGAGAATAAAGTGGAAAAGAAAGTAGAAGAGAAGAAAGAAGAAAAGAAAGAAGAGAAGAAAGAAACCAAAGCCGAGAAGGCCGAGTGAAAGCTCTACTTTAAGGAAATGTAATTAACTATCCCATTTTTATTTTTATGATATAATGATTATGAATGCTTAAATAACTTGTAATTTTTATGGTTTAGTAGCCCTTTTATCGCCAATATGTTTTAATCTCTTATTATATCAATGTTGCTTGTTTGAATTTACTTGCCAAAAACTATAATTATTGTTTCTACGTAATTGTGCTTTAAATTTTTTTAAATTCCACATATGATGAGATTTCGAGGGTTTGTGTTTATGTGATTCGTATTAGGGTTGTTATTCCCATTTTTGGTTTGGGATATGATTCTTTTTTTGTTGAGCAATAAATTTTAGATCTAAAAAAAAAAGTGTAAGATCCAAATCAAAAGATTCAAAACTGAATCTAGTAGCTCTTTTTTGGTCTAGGCAATAATTCATTTTATATCTTGTTGATAGAAGTTACTGAGTAGTAGACAAGAAAACCAATACAAAAATGATTAAATTTTTTAGACATCACTAAATTTGTAGATTTCAAAGAAATATTAAAAGTCTTACCCGATCTAAACACGCTAATTCAGAATCATAAATAACAATTATGGTGTTGGAAAGCGATGCATGTATTTGTTTCCTTAGTCTGAATACAGAAGATTCCAATTTTTATATTTCATTACTCCGTATATATCACTTACCTTATCACCGAAAATGATGGTCTTTCTAGTATAAAAATTGCTTAACATACCAAATAACAAGGAAGAAGCTAAGAGTCAAATACTGTATTTTTTTTTATCACTAATGTGATTCTTTGGCCTCAATGATGTTCACCCCCCGATTCGTTAAGCTCGAACTCATCGTGCCTCCTTCACCAATTTTGGTTTTATGGAAGGATATAATATTCTTTTTTTTTTATATATGAATTTAAATTTCATTGATCATGAAGAAGAGTTGTATTTACATACAAAGATAGCTTAATCAGCTTTTGATTTTTTACTTGCCCAAAAAAATAAGTAAAAAACAAGGAGAAAACTTGGATGTTACACGATCAGCTTCGATCAAGCCATAGTGGCATGAGGTCCGAGAATCGTTTTTTAGACTCTAGATAGGAGTCCGTCACGAACGAGGTGGTCCAGTCTTCTGAAAATTGTGTTCGTGGTCTGTGATACTTGATAATGCAACCAAATGTTTCTCTCTTGCCAGATAAAATAGGTTGTGGCTTGTGCTGCCAGTTTGCGCAAAATGTTTGGTGTTGAATGTGTGTTGGTCATAGCCTGAATCGTCATCGCCTGCCAAGAGGTGAATATGATTGGTGAATTACCGAGGTGAATCCAGACTTCATGAATGTAGCTGCGGCTCAAAAGTAGGTGATCTCACGTTTCCAGTAGTTGGTTACAGAGGCAACAATTAGTCGGAATTGTCATTCCCCAAGAGGCCAATCGTTTACTTTTATTTAGTTTTAGAATGTTGTTTAGGGTGAATTGGTGGAGTAGCACTAACACCAAGTTTATAATGTATCTCTATAATATTATTTAAAAAGACATTTTTAAAAATGAATTTTGTTTTGTAAGTTCATTACAAATAAGAAAATATAATAGGAAATAATATAATTGTCTTTTAAAATTATTGATGACAATATAGAAAATATTTATTTTCTATTAAAGAGGTTATTTATTATTTAGTTTCTTAAATTATTATGATATTATTAAATAATAATCAATACATACATATTCAAAGAAAATATATTCAAAATTTTGCAATATTTTTCACTATGATTATTAAATTTTATTTGAATATATATCAAAACAAATGTTAAAAAATATTTTACTAATTTTATAAATAGTTAGACACGAGAAAATTGATTTTTTAAGAGTTTGTGAATTGACCACAAAAACCATAGTCATTAAGCGGTGCATATTAAAGTTGTGTTTTTAAGATTATAGGTTTTTGCGGGTTAGTCCAAATAATATTTTATTTCATTGTAATATTGGTTTAGTAGATATGTTAGTCTGGACAGTTCTATATATAATCATTAGTTAGACATTTATAAAATTCAGATAAATTTATTTTTTTTAAATTTGAAAACAATTTTTTTTTAAAAAATATATCGCGCTATATAGATAACGCGGATTGAATCCTAGTATCGATTTATAATGTAATATGTATGTGGCAGTAACACCAAGTTTGACAAAAAAAAAAATGGCACTGACACCAATAGAATATACAGTCAAATTTTTATAAATTAATAACATTGGGACTTTGATATTTTATTAATTTATAGAGATATTAATTTAACAAGGTATTATTTGGTTGATAAACTAATTTTGAGACCGAAAACAGTTATTAATTTATCGAATATATAGAGGTGTTACTGTATTAAATGAGTGACCAGTTCATGAACATACAAAAATAAACAGAATAAGATGATAGAACGTCATTTTTCGTCTGTGTTTTAACTTTTTAACACACAAAAGAAGAGAGAAACAAAAGTCGGCAGTCCCCAACTGCCTCAGATCTTCATCGCGAACAAAAATAAAGCTTATTGGGCTTTTTCTGTCCAACTCAGCTTGGGCTTCCAACGAACCATGGCTTTTCCAA
Organism: Eutrema japonicum; assembly: GCA_030161315.1. Lineage (NCBI taxonomy): Eukaryota > Viridiplantae > Streptophyta > Magnoliopsida > Brassicales > Brassicaceae > Eutrema > Eutrema japonicum. Next base: position 41,301,419 of record BSQW01000005.1, read on the forward strand.
AAGCATCTTTAATTTTTTTTTTATGTAGCACTTAAAAAATGACTCATGTTTCCAAGATAATCAATGGGAAAAAAATTAAAATCAACATGTACTAAATTTGGTATGCTAAAAAAAACTTGAACTAAAATACGGTACAATTCTCTACATTTCGGATAAAATAATTTAAATTTCCTGCCCAAACTATCAATTCAAACTAAATCATGCATTGATTATAAATTTGTTAGTCAATCTTTACAGAATGCTGACAAGGCAGTCTCAGTCAGCTGACACATCAGCTAAAGCGTATGCGGTTGATGGGTCAGCTGCCACGTCAGCCATCATTATTCTTTTTTTTTCAAAACTTTTTTTTTATATTTATTTTTTTGTTCTAAATTTGTAATATTTCATTAATCTTAAATAGGTGGATTGTTTTCCAAAAATGACGAAAATCCCGAAATACTAAATTATCTTAACCAAAACTTGTGAATTCGAACCAAACCAAAATAAAATTTGGAATCGAACCGACCATGTACCTAAATATTTGCACAAGTAAACCAGCTTGATGAAGCTTTCTAGATGCTTAAACCACATGAGAAACTTGATGGGCTTCCGGAGAGACTTCACATGTTGATGAACAAAGTCATGTGGCTTGACTGGATGTTTAAACCAATTACATAAATAAAGAAAAACGCTAACTCCAATAACTTAAACCAATTGGAAGCATCCACATTAGCAATATATGTCATCAAAAATATAACTAGACTTCTTTTAATAATATTATTGATTATGTTCGATATGATTTGTTTATCTATCAATTGACATGAAATTTATATTCCTTTAAAATATAGTTCCACAAAGAATAAGTTAATTATATATTTTTAGCTAGTGTGATTCAAAGAAAATTTACAACATAAAAATTGAGATTTAACTAGAATCATTTTTAGGTAATTAAGATTAATGGAATATTAAAAATTTAGACAAAAAATATATATAGAAAATTATATCATTTTAAAAAAAAAAATTGGATTTTTTAAAAAATAATGACGGCTGACGTGACAGCTGACTCATCAACTGTGGACGATTTAGCTGACGTGGCAGCTGACTGAGACTATCGTGTCAGCATTCCCTGAAGGTTGACTAACAAATTTATAGTCAATGAAGGATTTACTTTAGAATCGATAGTTTGGATAGGAAATTTGATTTTTTTTGTCCAAAAAGTAAGAAATTGTTCCATATTTTAGTTCAGGTTTTTTTCGGAACACCGAATTTAATACATGTTGATTTTGACTCTTTTCCCCGATAATCAATAGTAAGGTTGGCTCCAAATGGTGACCATAATTAAGGAATGTAATGGTAAGGAATATGATATTCCTCTTCATTCCTTTTTTTTTATGAGGAATTATAGAACAAATATATTCCTCATCAAATTTGACAAGAAACAAAAAGGAAAACAATAAAAATTGGTAAAAATATATTTTTATGTAAATATTAAAATAAACTTATAGAAAATTAACATTTAATGTGAATCTTCTATATACATCGGCATTAAAAAAAAAGGGTACCCAATCTTAATTTTTTATGATTATAATTATTATAAGTCTAAGAGAAAAAAGCATATGTGTTAAACGATGCCTGGAAATAACACATGTATTATGCGAATTTGTTATAGGTATCATGTCAAGTTCAAGAAATAATTATAAATCCGTAAAATCATGTTCTAAAAGTTATTAGTTGGATATTATTTTGTGGATAAATGATGCGAGGACTTAATCCGCGCTGATTGTTTTGAAGGAATTGTAGCGCGGAGTAATTATTTTTAAAGGAATTGTTTTGAAATTTAAGAAAAAATATTTTTATTTGAATTTTATAATATGTATAACTCATGATTGTAGATAGAATCACTACAAGAAAACAGTCGATTTGCAATGGAATTTGCGATGGATATAATCCGTCGCAAATTTGCGACGGATTTGCGAGGGATTTGCGACGGATTTGCGAGTGACTAACTAGCCGTCGCAAATCCGTCTCTATTTTGCGAGGGAAAAAGTCGTCGCAAATTGCGACGATTTTGCAACAAATTTGCGACGAACGTGCGAGGGAATATCTAGAGTCGCAAATCCCTCGCAAATTTGCGAGGGCCAACGGGGCGTCGCAAATGCGTTGCAAAATTGCGACGAATTTGCGAGGGATTAGCGAGGACTACAGTAGTCGTCGCAACTCCGTCGCAAAATTGCGACGGTAAATGTCCCTCGCAAAATTGCGACGGATTTGCAACGGATTTTTGCAAGGGATTTGCGATGGAAGCAGTTAGGTGGAGTTAGGTGAGGTAGGTAGAACACGTTTAAAAGAAAAATTAATTTCCATCGCAAAGTTGTTGCAAATCCCTTGCAAATCCTTTTCCGTAGCAAATCCATTGCAAATTTCCGTAGCAAATCCGTCTCAAATCCGTCGCAATTTATTTTGAAATCCTATAAATACAGATCACGTTGAGAGCTTTCATAACACAAAAAAAAAAACGAAAAAAAAAAAAAAAAAAAAAAAAAAATTTTTTTGATATATATATTTTGAGTGGTGAATGTTTAAAAAATGTCTTCGGGGCACGAAATATACGCATTACGATCATGGATGTACAATCAAAGAGATCCAGAGACGGGTGAAGTGACGAAAGAGTATCGGGACGGGTTGCGAGCATTCATGTACCAGGCGACAAGCCAACCATGTGCGACTCGTGACGGTAAAATTTTCTGTCCATGTAGAAAGTGCAAGAACACCCAATATGTGGATATTGATACTGTGAAGAGGCATCTATATAATAGAGGATTTAAGCCAAACTATTATATCTGGTTTTCGCATGGGGAAGGTTGTAGTGTTGATGCTGGAAGTAGTAGTACGAGTCATGGCGTTGATCAACCTAGTTATAATTATGGGCATGATCATTTATTCGGAAATATTGATGAAGGGTATCAACAGGGAAATAGGTTTCATGATATGGTTACAGATGCATTTCATGAAAGTACAACTGCATTTGCTGATGATAATACTAGGGAAGAACCCAACATAGAAGCAAAGCGTTTTTATGATATGTTAGACGCTGCGAAGCAGCCCATTTACGATGGATGTAGAGAAGGGCAGTCTAAACTATCATTGGCATCTAGGATGATGACAATTAAAAGTGATCATAACCTAAATGAGATTTGCATGGATTCATGGGCTGAGCTAATTAAAGAGTATTTGCCACAAGATAATATTTCCGCTGAGAGTTACTATGAAATACAGAGGTTGGTTGCGAGTCTTGGGTTACCATCAGAAATGATTGACGTATGCATAGACAATTGCATGATTTTCTGGAAAGATGATGATAAGTTGCTGGAATGTCGATTTTGTGGGAAGCCGAGATATCAACCAACTACTGGAAGGACCCGCGTTGCATACCAACGTATGTGGTACTTGCCAATCACCGATAGGTTGAAACGGTTATACCAATCAGAAAGGACATCGGCGGCAATGAGATGGCATGCACAACATACCACGGAGGATGGGGAGGTTACGCATCCGTCAGATGCAAAGGCGTGGAAACACTTTCAGACTGTACATTCAGACTTTGCTAACGAGAGCAGGAATGTCTATCTTGGCTTATGCACCGATGGGTTTAGTCCATTTGGTATGTCCGGGAGACAATATTCTCTATGGCCTGTCATTTTGACGCCATACAATCTTCCTCCAGAAATGTGCATGCAACGGGAATTTTTGTTCATGAGTATTCTAGTACCCGGTCCTAAGCATCCGAAGCGATCCCTTGATGTATTCCTCCAACCTTTGATTCATGAGTTGAAACAGTTGTGGTATACAGGTGTTCGCACATTCGATTATTCGCAGCAAAGGAACTTCAAGATGCGTGCTGTGCTATTGTGGACCATTAGTGACTTCCCGGCGTATGGAATGTTATCGGGGTGGACTACGCATGGAAGGTTATCGTGTCCATATTGCCTTGATCGGTCAGAGGCCTTCCAGTTGAAGCATGGAAGGAAACCATGTTGGTTTGACTGTCATCGTCGGTTTCTTCCCATGCATCATCCGCATCGCAAGAACAAGAAGTTGTTTAGGAAGAACAAGGTCGTGCGTGTTCCCCCCCCCCGTCTATCTTTCAGGGAATGATTTGTTAGAGCAGATTGATTATTACGGTGCTCAAGAAACATGTAAACGTGGGGGCAATTGGCACACTAAGGCAAACATGCCTGACGGATATAACGTTTCTCACAATTGGCACAAACAAAGTATTTTTTGGGAACTGCCATATTGGAAGGATCTTCTATTACGGCATAATCTTGATGTGATGCACATCGAAAAAAATTTCTTCGATAACATCATGAATACGATTTTGAATGTCAAGGGAAAGACTAAAGACAAAATGAAATCAAGGTTGGACATGGCCGAAATATGTGTAAGAAGCGAGTTGCATATTACACAAAACGGAAAAATGCCGATTCCAACTTTTCGATTGTCTACGGATGCGAAACGAGCGTTGTTTGACTGGGTTGGTTCAGAAGTAAAGTTCCCTGATGGATATGTGTCCAAATTCACAATTAGATGCATAGAGCAAGGCAATAAATTTTCCGGTATGAAGAGCCACGATTGCCATGTATTCATGCAGCGATTACTACCATTTGCATTACTCGAGCTCTTACCGACAGCTGTTCACGAAGCAATTGCGGGTAAACAAGTATTAATTTAAATATGTATTTATAATATAATTTTCTTATTTAATTACTGATATATATATTATTTGTAGGCATTGGAGCATTTTTCAGGGATCTATGCACTCGAACACTGACTGAGGATGGCATAGCGCAATTACTCAATAATATACCTGTTTTGCTGTGTAATTTAGAAAAAATATTTCCACCTTCATTTTTTGACGTAATGGAACATCTCCCAATCCACCTACCACATGAAGCAGCTCTTGGGGGGCCCGTGCAATTCCGATGGATGTACCCGTTCGAGCGATTCATGGGACATTTGAAAGGAAAGGCCAAAAATCTTGCAAGAGTGGAGGGTTCCATCGTTGCAGGTAGTTTGACCGAGGAAACATCTCACTTCACGTCATACTACTTTAGCCCAACCGTCAAAACGAAAAAAACCGCTCCTAGAAGATATGACGATGGTGGGGTTGCACCTAAGTATAACGTTGATGTCCCGGATATCTTCGCCCAAATAGGGAGACTTGCTGGAAAGTTGAAAGAAGTTTGGTGGGAAGACCATGAACATTGTCGTGCAGCTCACAATTATATATTGCGAAATTGTGATTTTGTTCAACCGTTTGAGAGGTAATAATTAATTAGCTGCACTTAGATTACTTACATTTATATATCTCACTCGTTGTTTAATTAGTTTTATAAAAAATTATTGCAGCGTTTTCGACATCCAGATCCGAGAAGCCTATCCCGGTTTACTTGAAAAAGACTATGAGAAGTACAAAGAACGTGACTTTGCTGGATGGTTAAAATACTATGTACGTAAGATATATATATACATATATATATATATATATATAAGTTATCTATCATTTCACGAATATTTTTAATATAATTTGTTAAAATTAATTAATTGTTATTCAAATTATGTATATATATGTAGGTAATGAATGGATGTGCAAACCAGCCCTTGCCACTATGGTTGCACGAGGTTGTTCAAGAACCAATTGCGAAGATCACTACTGCCCCAATGTACTTCACTCGCGGATACACTTTTCATACATATAAGCATGGCTCTCGAAGGTCAACCGCAAATTATGGAATCCATGTGCCAGGTGAAAACGACTACTACGGCGTATTGCAAGAAATTATAGAAGTCACATATCCTGGAATTATCGGTTTGAAATGCATTTTATTTAAATGCGATTGGTACGATCCAACAGTCGGTCGAGGGGTCCGCACAAACAACATAGGGGCGATCGATGTCAATGCAAACCGACGTTTTTCCAAGTTCGAACCCTTCATCCTAGGATTGCAAGCAGAACAAGTGTATTTCATTCCATATCCTCGGATTAAGCAAAGACGTGAGACATGGTTATCGGTGATAAAAGTGAACCCAAGAGGCCGTATAATTGGGTTAGGCATCGAAGATGCTCTGCAAAATGAAAGAGTCGGAGAAGTCTCCATCGCAGTCGAAACATCAGAAGATATCATACATATCGATCCACAAAACAGAGAAGTTGAAGACATCGTGGATGATTCAAGCGAAGATGCAGCCGCATCTGACGAGTTCGAGGAGAACGATAGCGGAGAAAACAATGATGAGCATAGTGAACACTCTAATATGTCTGAAAATGAATCTGAAAACGATTCGGAATAATGTGTTAAATGTACTATAATGTAATTTTTAAAATAAAAATATGTATATGTTGTAAATCCGTAAAAAAAATAAAAACTTTATTATGATGATAATACATATACCATAAACCATAAATCTTATAAAAATAAACTTTATTGTGTACTATTAAACGTATACCCTAAACCCTAAACATTAAAAAAAAAAAATCACGAATTTGCAACGGATTTGCGATGGATCCGTCGCAAATCCGTTGCAAATAAGAGCCCATCGCAAATCCGTTGCAAATTTGCAACGGAATTGCGATGGATCCGTCGCAAATCCGTTGCAAATAAAGGATCCATCGCAAATCCGTTGCAAATTTGCAATGGAATTGCTAGGGATTCATTCCTTATTTCCGGAGAAGATAAAAACGTGATAAGCGTCTAACGGTTTTAAAAGTGAATCTCAAAAAATTATATTTCTAAAGTTATTTAATCATGTGCATTCATAAATTTTGAAAATTTGGAAATGTCCCCGTATGATATAGAAAACGTCATATATCCGTATATGTTGTTTATGAATATATATATATATATATATATAAGTTCAACATTCCTCGTACCCTCAAATTCATTATATTTGTGAAAAAAATATGCTTATGATCATGACTCTTATGAGATTATAAACCGTAAACTTTATTATGTACTATTAAACGTATACCCTAAACCCTAAACATTAAAAAAAAAAACTCACTAATTTGCAACGGATTTGCGATGGATCCGTCGCAAATCCGTTGCAAATTAGTGATCCATCGCAAATCCGTTGCAAAATGTTTTTTGGAAATTTGGTACGAAAATTGAATTTTTTCAACAGATGTTGGGCCAAAATTTAACCGCGAATTTTGCGATGGATTTGCGATGGATCCGTCGCAAATCCGTTGCAATTTTTGGATCCATCGCAAATCCATTGCAAATCCATCGCTTTTTAGTTTTATAAACCGACTGTTTATCTTCTTCTTCCTTTCTCCCTTCTCAATCCCTTCTCCTGCGATCCGTCGATTCCTTCGATCCCACTTCTCCTCCTCCGGCGATCGGTACCTCTTCCTCCGGCGAACGGTTCGTCTTCCTCCGGCGATCAGTTTCTCTTCCCGCCGCGACCTCCTCCCTTCAACCCGCGAGCGAGCTCTTTCTTCTCCTCCTCCGCCGGCGACCACTCCTCTCCCTCCGACGACCTCCTCTCCCTCCGGCGACCTCCTCTCCCTCCGGCGAGTCCCCTCCCTCCGGCGAGTCCCCTCCTCTCCCCTCTCCCTCCGGCGACTTCTTCTTCTCCTCCGGCGAAGGTAAGTTCATTTTGTAATTTCATTTTTTTTTTCATTTTTTATTTCAAAAATATATGTTGTTATCTTAGAAAAAAAAATTATTGGATTTGTGATATTTGTTTGATTTGTTAGATTTGTTAACTTTGTTAGATTTGTGAAAAAAAAATTAGATTTGTTAGATTTGGATTTGTATTTAATTTAGATTTTTAGATTTTTAGAATTGTTAGATTTTGTTAGATTATTTAGTTTCTTAGATTTGTTAGATTATTTAGTTTTTTAGATTTTTAGTTTTTTAGATTTGTTAAAAAATTATATTTATTATATTTGTATTTATTAGGATGAATTTAGATTGTTAGATTTAGATATGTTATATATTAGGTTGTTAAATTTGTATTTTAATTAGTATGAATTTACATTAGATAATTTTATAATTATTATGACATTATATAAAATTATTAGTTTGATTGTAATTTTTTTGTATTTTCTAAATTATAATATAATTATATGAATTAATTATTAAATTTTTTTTTGTAGATGTCGGGATTTCGAGGTAACGACTATACTCGATTTCTTTCGATGGGTTCCACAAGTACTCCTCCTGTTATACAGATGGAGTTTGCGAGTACTGCTGTTCCTGAGACCGTGGAGCCTGCCCCTGCACCGGAGGATCCCGCACCGTCTAACCCCGCGGCTGACTCCATCCCCATTGATATTGTGATAGAGCAGATTCTTGAGAGTCCTGGTCATGATAGTCTACCACGACTCGATCCAGGCCGTCCTCCAGGAACATTATGGTAAAATTTATATTTCCTAAGTTATTTATGTTTTTGTTTACAATTATCATAATTTTTTTTTTAAAATTTACTATATTTTCTAATTTCAGGTTTGATGATGACGGAGCTGTGGCTGCTCAGATCCGTTCGATCTTTGAAACGGATTTCAAAGAACCGCATGCCAATTACTCGCAAACACCGGAATATATCATTGAACGTTGGTATAAAACGTTTGCTGTAAGTTTTCTAAATTTTATTAAATTTATTTTTATTATTAATAATAATATTTTTTATGCATTTAACTTCTTATTTTTTTTGTTATAGCAATCGTTTCATTGGGATTTTGCAATTAACGGCGAGGTCCGTAAAAAATTTGAAAAGAAGTTGAAGGCTCGTATGTGCGGTCAGGTTGGGCGTTGGAAAGAAAAGTGGAAGATTAAAGGCGATGAGTCGAAGCCTAAGTGGATGGATCCGACTGTTTGGAACGGTCTTGTTCGATATTGGATGGATCCAAAGAGCAAGAAGAAGAGTGACGATAGTCGCAAGGCCCGATACTCTGATCCTGATGGTTACGGGCCTTCTAAGCATCGTTCAGGACAAACCTCGTTTAAAGCACGGGGCCGAAACATAGTAAGTTTTTTTTTAAAAAAATTTTTTACATTCTTAATTTAATTTAATGTTATGAATTTATGAATTTTTTTTAGGCCGCAAAGACCGGATCATCAGTTCCGGATTTGTTAGCGGTTCTCGAGGAGACAAAACGGAAACCGGATGGCTCTTTTATCGATGGACGCTCGGAGAAGATCTACCACGATGTCACTTCGCGGCTCGACCTGTTATCTCAGACCGTCGATAGTGATGATCCCGAGAGCACAGCATCTTGCGCCCTTACTCCTTTCGTGAAGAACCAAATTTTTACCGAGGTACGTATTTAAAAATTAAATTGTTGTATTGTATTTAAATATTTCTAATTATAATGTTTGTTTTTTTGTCTTTCATAGGTTGCTCCCCGCAAAAAAGGAAGAATTTACGGTGTCGGTTCGCTTCAACCGCAAATTGAAGCTTCTTCTACATCGGCTTCGCGTCCATCCCATGACGATTTACACCGGATCATAACGAGTCAGGCCGAGATGCTATCGAGTCAGGCCGAGATGCTAACGAATCAGGCCGAGAAGATTAATTCCTATGATGCTTTTATGGATTACTTTGCTGAGAAGGATCCGGCTTTTGCAAGACTTCGCGAAGCACGTAACTCTTCGGGATCGGGATCCGGAACCGGTACCGAAACCGGAACCGGAAGCGGAACCGGAACCGGATCCGGAACCGGAACCGGAACCGGAACTGGATCCGGAACCGGAACCGGAACCGGATTGTAAACATTTTATTTTGTTTTTTTTTTTAAACAATTATGCACTTTTTGTAATAACTAAATTTTATAATTATGTTTTTAAATTTAATATGTTAATTATTTTAATTATTATTCAATTTTTAAATTAAATTTTTAATTTACAAAATTCAATTTTCCTTGCATTTCCATTGCAATTTTGCGAGGGATTCGCGAGGGAAAGTTGCCTTCGCAAATTTGCGAGGGAATTATCTCGTCGCAAATTTGCGACGGATTTGCGAGGGAAAGTTGCCTTTGCAAATTTGCGAGGGAATTATCTCGTCGCAAATTTGCGACGGATTTGCGAGGGACAATTGCCGTTGCAAATTTGCGAGGGAATTATCTCGTCGCAACATTGCGACGGATTTGCGACAGAAAGTAGCCGTCGCAACGTTGCGACAGACTTGCGAGGGAAATTATCCGTTGCAAATTTGCGAGGGATTATTTATCATCGCAAATTTGCGACGGATTTGCGACGGATATTTTCCGTTGCAAATTTGCGAGGGAAAATGGATCGTCGCAAATTTGCGACGGATTTGCGAGGGAAACTGTTTTGCGACGACTGATTTGCGACGGAAATCGTGTCGTCGCAATTCCGTCGCAAAACGTGATTTGCGACGGAATTGCGACGGATTTGTCCATCGCAAATCCGTTGTTTTCTTGTAGTGAATTGTCAAACGGAATCATTTGTCTATTTAATCCGTTTTGCAGTTGACTAAAATATTATTCGGGCTAATCCGCAAAACCTATAATATTGAAAACATAACTCTTATATGCACCGTTTAATGACTTTAGTTTTGTGGTTAGTTCACGAACTTTTAAAAAAAACAATTTTTTGTGTCTAATTTTTTATAAAATTAGTGAAATATTTTTCAATTTTTATTTTGATATATATTCAAATAAAATATAATAAATTATAGTGAAAATATAGCAAGATTTGGAATATATTTTTTTCTTTCGTTATATATATATATTGATTATTATTTTAAGATATATAATATTAAACATAATTAAGAAACTAAATAGTAAATAACCTCTTTAATGATAAATTAATTCTTTTTATATTCTCATCAATAATTTTAAAAAAAAATTATATACTTTCCTATTTCAATATTTTTTTTTTATTTGTAATGACATAATATGTAATAATTTACAAAACAAAGTTCATTTTCAAAAATGTTTTCTTAAATAATATTATAGATATTTTTATGTTGTGGTCTTAGATTCGCAGCATTCAATGGATTGAAGTCAAAAGATAATTTGTTCCATTCCTTCTCTATGTTGATTTCTTTTAATTTGTTCCATATGATTCTTTTTCATTTTATTTCCCTATCATTCTTATTATTTCTGAAGTGGTCACCAGTCAAAGCCGTTGTCAGAGTAAAGTCAGTAAATTTTAGACATCGACTCATATAAACCTAATCACTAATCAGTAATCACAGTAAATTTAATTTTGTATATTCTATAAGCTGAAATAGAACTAAATACGGAAAAAACAACCCATTTTCTCAATTTGTTTTTGTTTGTTTGTTATTAAATTTAAATTTTCAATCAAAATTCAAAAGTAATTAAGTTGGAAAAAAATCCACCATTCAATCACTTTTTATGGTAAGTGAGTTAATACGTGAGTATTCTCACATAAATGCCTTCGATTTTCTTCACAACGTTCAAAATCCTTATTTACCTTCCAAAAAACATTCCCTTAATAAATAACAGAAAGAAATTAAGCACTCTCACACCAATCTTCGTTTTCCATTTCTGTAAAATTCAGAGAATTTCGTCGCTTCTCCTTAAACTCCTAAACTCCTATATATTCGTTGCATAGGTTTACTCATTACCCCACAAACCACAAACACACAAAACCCTATTTCTCAGATCTATACGATCTCGAAACCATGGTGGCGATCACGAAAAGTCTCTGTTTTTCTTTCATCATCCTCGCTTCCTTTGCAACCCTCTTCGCCGTCGCTGATGCACGGAGGATTTACGTCGGAGGTAACGGCGTTTGGGCCGTAAATCCGCAGGAGAGTTACAATACTTGGGCTGGAAGAAACCGTTTCCAAGTCAATGACACTCTCTGTAAGTCTCTTTCTTTTGTTGTGGGTTTTAAAGTTTTGAGTTTTTATCGATGTGTTTGTGACAACTATAAAAAAGCTTGAATCTTTTTGCAGATTTTAAGTATGCGAAGGGATCGGACTCGGTGCAACGAGTGACGAACGTAGATTTCGACGGCTGCAGCGTTAGGAATCCTCTCCAGAGCTTTGACAATGGAGAGGCTGAGGTTGCTCTTAATCGATCTGGTCCTTTTTATTTCATCAGTGGCAATCAAGATCACTGTTTTAAAGGTCAGAAGTTGATCGTCGTTGTCCTAGCCGTCAGAAAGACGGTACCCATTTCTCCGGCAAACCCTCCTAAATCTCATTCCCCTGTTTCTCCGATTGCTCCGGCGAAACCTCCATCAACGGCACAACCTCCAAAATCTTATCCCCCTGTTTCTCCGGCGAAACCTCCGTCAACGGCCCAACCTCCGAAACCCCATTCCCCTGTTTCTCCAATTGCACCGGCGAAACCTCCGTCAACGGCCCAACCTCCGAAGTCCCCTTCCCCTGTTTCTCCGGCGAAATCTCCGAAGTCCCCTTCCCCTGTTTCTCCGGTGAGTGCCCCGTCAACATCTCAGCCACCGAAATCCTCTGTTTCTCCTACCCAGCCTCCTCCATCTTCTTCTCCTGTTACTCACTCACCGGCCGTGTCTCCGTCGCATGCTCCAACAATATCTCCGGATACTCCTTCGCCACCAAAATCTCCATCGCCGTCAACATCTTCCCCAGCAAACCCTCCAACGTCTGAGCAGAGTCCACCTTTGTCGCCATCTCCTTCTAAATCAACTCCGCCCTCTGATAACATCAAGGCGCCGGCGCCAAGTCCCAAAAATGCAGCAGGTGGTGTGGCCGTTACTTCGGTTATGACTACAGTATTAAGTGTGACCTTTACCGTTTTAATCTTCGCTTAAGCTTTTAGCATATGGTTTTTCGTGTTTGATTTACATTTTCTTTATTCTGTTGCTGAGTTTTATTCAAGTCGCTACTCTTATCTGTTTATTTTTTTTTGTTCTGAGTGTCTTTATTTTGCATTATTGGACTATATTTATTTTTGTTATTAATATCTCTCTGTTGCTCTAAGCTTTTTCTTTCTTTTTTTTGATAGAAGATATCTTTCGACTCTTACATGATTTATAATTATATAAGTTTGGTTGAAGTTATCGTAGCTGTAAACAAGATGTTATTAAAATGTCGACCAAGTTTAATTTCTACCTAAATCCATCAAAAATTGCACATAACTAAACCCGCCGAGTTGGCTGCTTAATATGTTTTCTTAATAACTGTTAGAACATCAAAAGTGCAAAATCTTTCCTCGTTGTCCATGAGTTTTAGAATGGGTAAATTAGAAAAAGGTTTCAGTCTAATATCAATTCATCTCTATATCTCAAGTCTCAACTAAAAAAAAAATTATAACACGCACATATATATAGACACTAAATTATATAAAATCTAGTAGATTATATCAAATCTTCTGACTAAACGATATTTTGAAAATTTGGTATATGGCTGATCATTTGTAATAAGTTAGTTACCCTAAATTTGGTTATACAGCTCATGATTTTAAATGAAAAGAATATTAAGTTCTCATTCAAATTTTAAATGGATTTCAGTCACTATTGCCTTAATTGCAGGTCAAGATGACAGTTTTTCGATAATAGTATGTTACTTTGATACATTCAATCTAAACCCCATGTGTCGTTTGGGAAACGTCTGTAATTATCTTCTAATTATGGTGACTTTAGATATTTAGGGGATATGTCGAGAACTTTCTCAAAAAAAAATCCTTTTGTTGCGGATCCTATACCTATTTTAATATTTTATTAGAACATTGAGTATAACTTCATGGTTTTAATATATGGATCTATGTCATATTAATTAAGAACAACTTTCAAGAAAATACTGATTTAAAAAACATAACATGTGGATGTAAATTTTGAACACTTGAAGAAGGATAATATGAGAGAAAATTGTGGCCATTTAGTCCAATAATTATAAGTTTTGAAGTTGTAACAATTATTCTCATTTAAAGCTAAATGTTTACAAAATATTAAATACTTTTCATTTCAACTGTAAATGTTTATAATTCAACGACCTAAATAAATGGTATATACGTATTTCCATTCATATCATAAAATACAAAAATGAAAACGAGTACAGTGTAATTGTATTGAGAGATTTGGACGTCAGACCATCAGCATCCGAGACTTGTGTCTCGCCGAATACATATTTTTTCCCAAAAAGTTGATGATAATTACGTCGCGACATAAAAAAAACAAATTAAAAAAAAAAAGAGCGGAAGACACCCAAGTTGGGTCTCCAATGTGGGTGCTCTAATGCATGTTTACAAGCCTTATAAATAAATCATACTCACTCCGTTTCTTTTTATAAGTAGTTTTAGCTAAAAACACGGATAATTAAGAAACTCATCTTTTACAAAAAAATATCATTTAATATATAAATTAAAAATAATCCAGCCAATCATAAAAAAAACTGCAGAATATTATTGGCCACACAGTATTCAATAAAGATAAAAGTTACATAGAAACATGAAAACAACTTATATTGTGAAACAAAACAAAATCTCTAAAACTACTTATAAAAAAAACGGAAGGAGTATTAAATTATACATACCAAAACAAGCTCCACGTAAGTGAAGGACAACATCCAACTTCCTTAAAATAATAATTTCATATGCTATTAAATTACATATATAAACCCATGTGAGAGAAAGTCCTCTCTTTTCCGATTCTTGAGTTATGATATCTAATCTATTAAAACAGAGTCATTTTTTGTGTCCAAACAGTAAAAAATACATATAAATGTATTTCTCTCATGTATAACTATTATTCTCTTCATTTTATTTCTATTGCCAAACAGATATTTTTGGTTCAATTTAAAAATTAATTATACTTAATTCAACTAAAGAGTAATTTAATTAATTAATCCGATTATATATATATAAATTTTAATTCATAATTATAAAAATTCAGAATTTGCCAAAAAATAAATTAAATATTTAAAATTATAAATAAAATTTATTATTATAAATTACATATTTTAATAATAATTTAAATTTTTATTATTATTTTGTTACGAAAATAATATTAGTTATTTTGAATTTTTGAATTTAGATTATGCCAAATATTTAATAATCAATTTTTTTTAATGATACATATTCAAAATTAACAATTTGCATTGAAAGATAATCTTAAATTTTGAATTTAATGTATATTTTCTGAGATTTCATCAACACTTACAAAAAAAAATTTCAGAATTAATAACAAAATATGTTTAATTATAAATTTAAATTTTATTAATACATTCGAATCTATAATTGAATATTTTTCAAACTGAAAAGAATATATTATTAATTAGATTTGCACAACCATAAATTCAATCATGTATATGGACAATATTCAGTTACTAATACATATTCAATATTTTTGTTTACATATATAAAATGATTAATATTTTATGAATCACATAATTTTAGGAATTGTTAATTTATAATTAAATTCGAAATGCAAATCTAATTAATCTTGGTAAAATTGTCCATATCATGTTAATATTCGTTTATATTAATAAAGATTTATTAAAACATATTATCATAAAATTTAAACCAGAAATGGTTATTCTATTCAAATTCAAAATTAAGAATTTTACTACAAACTTCCAACGATAAAAAGAAAGAAACATTAATTAACTAGATTTCTAAAATCGTCATGCCTTATTATACAAACTAAATACATTTGCACATAAATAAATATACGAAAGGAATTAATTTGTGGTTTCCTAAAATTTCAATATTACAATTTTGCTTCTTTTAATCACAATATATATTATTAATTATATTGCCTATATTACGAATCTAAAAATCTCATATTTTCAGCAACCATAACAATTCTAATAACGACAACCATAAAAATCGTAACATAGAATTTGCCACTTATGTTGATTTAATTATTACAATTTTTAATTATTATTAAAAGTCTATGAATGACTATTTATTTAAGGAAACATGTATTATCGAATAAATGCCGATATTCATAATTCAAAATAAAAATCGAATAAAAAAGGAAATAAAAATTTTAATATCTTTAAATTCTTGCCACAATATAGGGAATTTAGGGAATATACCCACTAATTTGTAGAAAGAAAAATTTATTAATATCAGCCAATTAAATTCATTTTAAAATTAAGATATCCGAATCAAATAATTTTACAAATTAAGATATATCTGAGTTAATTTTTTTCTAAAATATTTACTTAGATAGATACAAATCCTTAGAGAATATAATCTTTCAATCCTAATTTGCATATCATCTTCCCTATACAAATAGGATTCTAAGTCACGTTCCTCTCATATCACTCGACTTTCACAGCAAAAAATGTATAATTTTTTGACAATTTGATTGTGATTAGCAAAATATAAATATATACATATATTTTGTGTGAGATAAGTTTTCATTATGGTTTTTTTTTTAATTTTGCAGGATGAGCTTAATGCAATATTTCCATTTGTTTGGACTCTCATACACTTCTGCCACGTTGGGATATGTTTTCTGGGCCATTTTTAATTTGTCCTCACTTGAAGTATGAAGGCTATGCTTAAACATTTGGGTACATTTATTATTAATATTTTTTCTTATAAATTAAAAATGTTAATATATGTGTTATCATTTCAATTGTGATCTTATATATTATTTTTTTAAATTGGTGTGCAGTTTTGAATAGCTTAATCTAACAAAAGCTAAATTTGGAAATTTGTCTTTACATCGACATTTAATCATGTCACACTTATGTCCATAATTCTTCATCGTATGGTTGATTTGGGAAGATATGCATATAACCAAAATTATGCATATTTCAATTCAGTTTAATACAAATTTCTTATGCATATTACTAATTGAATTCGCGTAATTAATATAATTTTCTTGCATCATGAGAGAAATCACGTCTATGGTGATAAATCCGGATTTTGGTCATTTTATTTGCTTTTATAAAACTGTAACAAATGAATAAAATGATGGTTACAATCTTTTTGAAGATCAGTTTATATTGAAAATTTTGGATATCTAAAAAAATTTAAAACTATTTACACCAAATTAAATCATATTTCGATTTTTGAAATAATTTGTTCTGTTTAATCATGTTTTTCTTCTTTTTGTGTGTTTGTATATACATGAATTCTACACTTTCATTGCTTCAAATAGTATAAGTCAAGATCTAGAATTCGATTCAGAATGATTGCTTGATTTTGAGGAAGAAGATATGGATAAAATGAAATAAAATTTGTTGAAGCATATGGCACTGAAAATTTATGTTGATTTGATTTGATATTTTTATTGGTTTTGGTTCTATTGATTAGAGAAAGTTGCTCTTTTTAAGAGCTTGATACTCTGTTTTTCCTTTATCTTCAAAATAAACATCATTCATTGTTTAAAAAAAAAATGTCGTTGTTGTCTATAGTTGTTTTGTTTTTAGAGCTTGCTGCATTAACTTTTACATTTTTGTTTTACTTCGTTAATGATTAGATTTGTTATTTGTAAACCACATTTGTTTGTTTATTTATATTGCCAAACACAATTTAAGGAGCTGTTAACATTTAATTTACCAAATTTTAATAATTATAAAACCAATTTATTAATCATATATTTTAAAGGGTATCTTAATTTCATTACCTATAATATTAGTGAACATAATACTTTATAAAAAAAATGTTTAATTCAAAACCTAAACGAACGTAGAACTATTGTTT
The DNA here is from genome assembly GCA_030161315.1 of Eutrema japonicum. NCBI lineage: Eukaryota > Viridiplantae > Streptophyta > Magnoliopsida > Brassicales > Brassicaceae > Eutrema > Eutrema japonicum. The sequence continues at coordinate 41,319,039 of BSQW01000005.1, forward strand.
GTAAATTCATATGAACTTAAATCTATATATAACAAAATGGGTCATAAAATTGAGGTAGCTAAAATCACTAATTTTGAATCATACATGTCATACCAAAAATATATTTTTATACAAAATAAAAAACATTAAAACAAAAACAAATAAAAAATCGTCGCATGCCCTCATTGTGGATAAAATTTTTATATAATATATTTTATACCAAAAATAAAATTGTTAACACATCTCAAACTTTTACATCCACAAATACATTTTGTCAAAAAATAAAACTAAACATCTGAAAACAAAATTTTAAACTTACCCCCGTTCTAGGGCGGATTAATAAAAAAAATTATGTCAAGATAATGAACTCCCGTTACTTTTCATATTGAACTCCCGTTTTAGGGTGAATTAGAAAAAATAAATTATATCTAAACACCAAAATAATTATGTGTGTCATATGACAAAAATTAAATATACAAAAAATTATATCTGAAAACAAAAATAAACACAAATTATATTACAAAATTTGATATAAAAAAAAATTCATGTGCGAACGCACGGGTTTAGAATCTAGTTGATAATTACAAGACCATTCTAACTTGTTTCCACACAAAGATAAGACCAAAAGCTCATGTTAGGATTTAAACTTTAATCATAATTTAAATTTATCTTTGATTTCTGAATTTAAAAATACAAGAATTGTTCACCCAATTCACGATCTTTAACCGCTACGTCTGAGGTAGATCCGGGATCTACAATATCTACTATGAAGAATCGGAAAACACCTCCGATGTGCTTTACAAAAAGACCACTCACGTTTTACGAGCCGCCTCTAAAGCGCTCGAAATCCTCGAGACTTGGGATTAGAATCCTCGAGATTTGGGATTATATATTTTTTGAGTTATACACATGTATTTATAACCAGTAAACCTTATAAACTTTCTAAAGTTCAATTACTGGCCTAAATCGTTTGTTGACTGAAGTCCGATATCTAACAAGTCAAACCTTTTTAATCAATAATGATTTTCATACGTGTAACGAAACCAAATCCACTTGTCAAAAACTGGTTTATGTTCGAGTCAAAATGATGTACATATAATTAAAGAATATAGGTAAGAAAGATATTTAGTAATACAACAAATGAAAAACACGTAGTTAGTCAAATGTGAAGGAGACACAAGGATTCAAAGAGAGTGATTGATTGGAAAAGACGATAGCTAAATTGAGACAGATCATCGTGACACGGAAAAAGAACACGTGGCAATACGCAATGAATCGGCCGAGTATCGTCAAAACTCAAAAACAAAACAATTTTGAACATCAAATAAAATAAAATTGATCAAGTTATTGTCAAAACATATATTTTCATCACAAACTAGATTGAAAATCCAATGATCTAGATTCGTTCCGACATACTAGGATGTTTAAAAGAACTAAGGAGTCTTATCGTTGTGTGTAAAAAAATGATGTGGCAAGTTAGAGTATTGATCATTATATAGCCATATTGTAAAATTTAGATAAAAGTAATTTTCTTAAATTTCAAAATAATTTTTTTTAAAAAAATTATTCTGCGCTATAATTAGCGCGGGTTAAGTCCTGGTGTTATGTTAATTAGTTGTTACTAATCCTTCGACATTTTATCTGCAATGACATCATTTTACAGTGTTACTACTAAAACTAAATTTAACTGTAAAAACATTTCGATCAGCCTACGTTATCAAATAAAAAAAAAAAAAAAAAAAAGCTTGTATGTAAGAATTTTCCTAACACAAATTCTTTGGCTTAATTTTGTTTCTAGATTATTTGTAACATTGTGCAACATTTTTTTTGTTTTGTAAACGTAAAAAAAAAAGACATTGTGCAACATGTTTAGTAATTGAAAAAGCATAAAGGAAACATTCTTTTAATTATTTGCTTTCTTTTTTGGCTTTAAAATAGTTAAGCTAATTACAGTGTAACTAACTGTATCTTTCTTTTTCCTCACATTACTTCATGTGATTAGTTAATTAGCTTGTCAGATTCAAAATTCAAAAATCTCATGTAATGATTAATCAACTGTCCGTTGTGGACAAATCACGTTTATATCCCACGAAGATTTTCAACTTTCCGATCACGTGGACTTTCCAGCGCACGTTAGATCCCTTCCCTCACCAAGATTCAAGCATCTAGAAGACCATAACCATCAAATGACAGTAAATTCTAAAGTATATAACTCTAAAGTCAAGCTGAAGGAGATCTATGCAGGAAAAAGAGGTACTGACCTCGTATTGCAACCATATTTTTCTCTTGACATCTTCATCATAATCAAACCCACCCACAATCTGAGGCATAGTGATCAACCAGAAATTTGCGATGCTGGGATTTTTCATGCTGTGACCAATGTGCTGAAATACAAAACATGACTCATAAGACGTGGCAAGCATAGCAAGTTATTGGATCTATAAATAGAGTTTCTGATGATAACCTCGTAGGGATAATCCATCTTCCTCAGCACATTGTAGGCTTTCCATGATCTGCAAAACGAATGTCAAATTCATTAGTTAGTTTAGGTGTTTAACAACTGATAGTTGTATGCAAAAGCGAGCTACTTTTCTATGAAAGTAGTAAATATACATCCCACTGGGGATTTATGTAGATGTTAAGCTGAGCAGAAGTAATAGCAGACGCAAAACATACATCATCAGCTGAGATCCTGACTTACAGCTTGTTCTTACATTCAGGACAGCTCATCACACCCTTCAAATATTAGTAGATTTCCATCAAATTATTTAGCATAGATCGATGTAAAAACATAACATATAATCAATGTGTGGGTTTTACACTAATTTTATCCCGAGTTGGGATTAGACTCTTTTCATTTTATTCTTCGCTAACAAACAAACATGTCCCCGACTACGTGTCGTTTTTTGTGAGAAAAAAGACCCATAAGTGTGTGTGAGAGAGAGAGCTAGGGTTTCCTCCGTCGGCTTCGATCGCAATGAGACGCAAACTTGGCGAAGATGAAATTTGGCCAACTCGTCTTGACAGGCGGTGTACGTCTCCGATTGAGCGCCTGCGGGGAAAACGGATGAAGCAGCAGCTCCTGAGTCGTAATCTTGATAAGAAGAACAAGAACAAGAAGATCGTCGTCATCAAGCCCAAAGCCAACTAAGTAAGGAGGCATTGTCCCTCTTTTTATATATATTTTATTTTCCCAAGCTGTAATTTCAAAAAACCTAAATATGTTATGACAAATCGCATCTTTACGGATTTCTCTTCTCTAGGTGGTCATTTCACTCGGATTCAATTCCTCATAACTAACCTGTTGATTCATACCATCATCCATCATTGAGTACGAGTACCAAGTTTAATTACTGAAAACATATAGTCTTGTGCTGCAGTAGCATTTCTTCCCTCCTTTAAGTGGATGTTTGTTTTATGTTGCAACACGCTTATTATTTACAATTTGGACAACATACATACTTGTGAATTTTATTGGCGCAATATTTGGGTTTATGCCTTCTTGGTAAAAGTTGCTGGCCATAAATTTCCTTGAATAAAATTGAATATGGCTTTCATATCCACAAACGCTGTGGAATATGATGGAGGAGGGAAGATGAACCAGCTCAGCTCGATTGTCAACTATGGCATCTGCGACACAATCTGCTGTTGGTTTCTCTCCACTACAAGAAATCTTCAAATTCTTTCATTTATGTTACAATATCACCGGTGGAGAATGTCTATGACTTGTTTGTCCATAAAAAGTGGAGAATTGCTTGAATTGAGCATCAGCGAACTGTGTATTGTTTTTTTTCTAATTGTGTTCTTATGATCACAATCTCTTAGCCTCTGAAGAGGGACGACCTATCATTCTGCAGCAAATGACTTAAAAATGATAAGCAAATGACGAAATATTTATAAAAAAATGACTTAAAAATATCATGTTGAGACATAGAGATGGTTTGACCACTTAAAAATGATAAACAATCTCTTCTATGATAAATCTATTGTATAATACATAACATTGTTTCTAATTTTTTTAAATCATCTCATTAGGGAATATTCCGTTGTTATTAGTTTAAGCACATACATACAAATATTATGTTGTTATTAATTTCTATTTATGGACCCACATCGAAATCTCCAGTTTTAGGAATTTGATAATATTTTACACAGCGACACAATTTGCCTTATTCTGATAAAATTGTCAAGATCTCTATGTGCTGTGCTTGTTCATGACAATATGTGTCGAGGTGAATCACCACTTTATCCTGCAGCTGCATCCATGGCGGTTAGATGTGGCAGCTTCTTTAACCCTCCCGAATTTCAGGGATTGATTGGCTCATTTTCTAGGTATGATTTCAGTTTAAAGTAACTTACTTATTATGTTTTGATAGTTCCTTACAATTGCTCTCTAAGTTTTTCTTTTTCTTTTTGATCTTCTATGCAGAACACATGCTGTTCATGGGTTCCAAAAAATTCCCCACGAGTGATGTACGTAAACTTAACATGATCTCACATAATGCTAAGTTCTTACACCATTAATAACATGATATATATATATATACTGGAAATTGATAGAATAAAGAATATTTTCTTGCTATTTGTAAAACATGATTGGAAATTGGTAGAATAAAGAATATTCTCTTGGTTTTTTTTTGTTCAGAGATTGTCGTTTAGTATCCTTGAGATATCCCTACTTTTCTGGCTTTATATATCCTCGTATATACATATTTCCCTATGGAGATCAACATATTAAACCTTTTATAGCTCTTGAATCTTTTGTTTTCTAATTTGTTCTTCCTTATCCTGACTCCCCTTGGATCTTGATTTAAATTTTGTTTCTTCTAGTTTCACATTTACTTGAGTCAGCATGGTGGCCAATCAAATGCGTATACAAGAGCGGAGCATACTATCTTTCATCTCGACGTCCAGCCAAAGTACTTTAAACCTACTTTGAATAGGTATAAAAACCTATTTAAATCTACCTTATACAGTTAGATATATATGTCCAGGAATTGGAATTACAAAGAACCTGCACTGAAATTCTATTTCCATTCTTTGTTGGATTGTTTTGACCTTTCTTTTTGTCAGGTTCTCCCAGTTTTTTATAGCACCTCTTCTGGACTCTGTTTGTGTGGAACGAGAGATTTGTGCCGTTGATGCAGGTTTGTATTGTATGGGACTTTCCTAACATTGTGATGCTTCCTAAAACTCTGATATATCCATCTCTTTTTCCAGAATTTCAAATCCGCAAGCAAGTGGATTCTGTCCGTCTCGAACAACTAAGGGCCCATACATCTAAGAAAGGACACATATTTAATAGATTCTCTTGTGGTAATTACTATACTCTTTCCTTGTTGTCTTATACATACGTTTAGTTTTTTTCCTTTGTAGGTAACAAAGAATCTCTTAGCAAAGAGAACCTCCGCGAACATGCTAAGAAGTTATATGATGAATGCTACCTTGGTGGTGCAATGAACCTTTGTGTGATAGGAGGACGTAAGTCTCTGAATTGATAGTTTTATATCTGTTTTTGTTTTATCTGCTCAGAGATGCTGTTTGATTTAATGTCTATGTTTAAAATCTTGTAGAGTCGCTCGATGTACTTGAAAAGTGGGTGAGACAATTTTTTGGTCCTGTTAGAAAAGGACCACCAAAAACTATCTCTATCCCTGCCTTTAACATAAGAGAGCCCATATGGGACCCTTCTATATCATATGGGCTAAAAGCTGCTGAAGATGGTCATTTTCTTGAGCTTTTATGGATGCTTCCACCTCTATCTAACAATTTTTATTCAGAAAGGCCAGAACAGTATCTTGTCAAACTATTAGCTCAGCGTGAGTAGTTTATTATGATGTCTTATGTCTTTTATCTCTTGATTGTTTTTGGCAGAGGTTTAACTAGTTTTCAAAACTTACTTTCAGAGGGTAAAGGAAGCTTGTCTTCATTCTTCAAGAACGAAGGATGGACGAATTCTTTAAAAGTCAAATTGTTTTTTGGTGGAAACCATTGCACCTCAGTCGGCCGTATGTTTGTCATATTCATGGACCTCACACTCTCTGGCTTGGAGAAGGTAATATAAGCTTAACTCTTATGCCCTATTTAAGTAGAGATGTTTTCTTGTAAACTAATTATATTTATTTATTTGCCAGAGATATGAGCTAATTACTTACACGTATCAATACCTCAAATTACTGAGAGATACAACGCCACAACGATGGGTCATGAATGAAATTTGGAAAATCAAGAAAGTAGAATATGATCTTGAGGCAAATACATATCCACCAGATTTTGCTGAGCTTCTCTCAGGTTTGTACTTCTCTCTTTGATATTTCATTAATCAACTTTTAGTTAGGTGAGGTTTTCAGATCTAAGTTTTCCAAAGCTAATAACTCAATGCTATTTTTGTTTAGGTAATATGCTTGTGTATCCATTGACACATGTCATCTCTGCGGACTATTTCAGCAATTGGAAACCAAAAGCAATACGAGATCTTATGCAATATTTAACGCCAGAACGTATGAGGGTTGATTTTGTTTCAAAATCAGTAAAGGAAACAGGTACAATAAAGATTTCAAATGCATATTCTCTTATGACGAAATAATCTTGATTGTATTTTTATTCACTGTTTCAGAGCTCATTGAGCCATGGTGTAACTCGTTCTACATGGAAGAACAAATACCACCAGAAATTAGAGAAGCATGGAGTAATACTTCTGAACTACATGCTTCTCTGTTTTTTCCATCTGAAAACAACTTCATTCCAACTTCCTTCAACGAAAGAGACCATGAAGATATGCCCCTTCCTGAATGCATCGTGGATACACCGTCCTTAAAGCTGTGGTACTATCGTAAGGACGTCCCGACATCATATTTATACTTCCGCATATACCGCAGAGGTGGATATAGCAGTGTCAAGAATCATTTGATGACAGAATTATTCACTGAACTTCTCAAGGATGAACTAAACGATATCTTATACCAGGTCAGTGCATCTAATTTCTTTCTGAGAGAAGCTTTTGTACGTTGTCTCCTATATTTTATATGAGAAAATGTTGATATCTTGGTATGCAGAGCGAGGCAGCTCGACTTTCCTCTTCAATAACACTACTTGATGACGAGCTGTTGCTGAAAGTCTCTGGCTATAGAGAGAAGCTACGTCTCTTGTTATCAGAAAGGACTTTTCACCAACGACCAATCGCTTTGAGGTGTGTCTTTTTAAATTTTATTTGTCTAGTTTATCTTAAAATTGTACATGATAAGCCAGTTGAAAACTAATTTCTGTCTCAGATTATCAAAGAGAAGATAAAAAAAGATATGGACAACATGAAGATTATGGAACTGTCTAACTACATGCTGTTCCAAATATTGAAGAAAAAGTCCTATAGCATGAGTAAAAAGTTGCAGGTGCTGAACAGAATTACTTTTGCTGACCTTGAAAGATTCGTTGATGGTATTCGTTCTGAGGTAACTGATACATTCTGCATGAGACAATCTTGATATGATTTCCTCTTTACTGGTGCAAGAGATCTTAGCTTTGTTGTTATATTTAGATATATTTGAGCAGTTGGCTAAATGTTTGTGGATTACTATGCAGATATTCATTGAAGGTCTATGCACTGGTGATGTGCTACTTGATGAAGCAATAGAAATTTCAAACATATTCCCAAGGACGCGAGTCGAGCCACTTAGACACAACAATAGCATAATGCGTCTTCGGACCAAACTTAGAAGAATACATGTCAAGGTGTCTGACAGTAATTCTTTGATCAAGGTACAAAAAAACCTGACAACTATCGCTATGAGTTGAAAGTCAATGAAAAATGCTAATGAGTGCATTTCTGGTTTGCAGCTTTATTTCCAAATAGGTCGCGACAAAGGCAAACATATGAGGAAAAGGGCAATGATAGATCTCTTCGATGGTATCATAAGGCAGATGCTATTCAGTAAACTAAGGTTAGTGACAAAAGGCTATGCTAGTTTGAAATTTAAAGATTATCTTCACTAAGAATTTCAAATCTATTCCATCTCTAGGAATGAGGAGCAGCTTGGTTATGTTGTTGAATGCTCACCTCATTTGACTTGTGGAGTCCATGGCTTCAGTATATTTGTTCTTTCTAAACAGCACAATCCTCTTTATCTATTGGAGCGAGTATGCAATTTCGTGAATCTCATTGGGGGTTTGCTGGTAAGTTCGTACCAGAAAAAGAAAACTATTATCTAGTTTGTTTAAGCTTGGGACATCATTTTTAACTTGTCTTTATACTTGTAGAAAAAAGTTACTGACGAAGCATTTGAAGATTACAAAAATGCTGTGATTTCAAGGCTGAGAAGTGACAGAAGTGCTACATGGAAAGAAATTGTTAGCAGAAGGTAGAATGTTTTTCCATATGGACGAAGCTGATATTTATGTTTTAAACATGTGAAAACACATTCATGCATGTGGTTTCCTTATTTTATAGATACATATTTGATTCTAAAGATTTTGCGGAACTAAAACGGATCCAGAAGAAAGCTTTTATAAGGTGGTACAAGAAATATTTCAAACCATCATCGTCTAGTTGCCATAGAATTGCTCTTTGCCTTTGGGGAAGCGAGATAAATATGAAGAGGAATGGTCTAAGGTAATTATTGTAGTGGATATGATGATGATGATGGATGATGTTGCTCGTATAATCAGATATGTTATGTTTTGCAGGCATGTGAAATTCCCTAGACTTCTCAGGTTAATTTCAACTCGATTATCTCACAAGACTTATAAAGTGAGGAAGCTCACCACTTGAGACATCCCCCTATCAGCAATTAGTTCCGCTTGCGATGCTTTATGACTTAAACCTTTTGTGTGCTGAGATTTCGAGAAATATATGTTTTATGACTTAAAACCTTGTGTGTACTGAGATTTTGAGAAATATATTGTCGGAAAATGTGTTTGCTACTGGTAACTAGATTGTTGGATACGAGAATCTTACTTACATCCGGAATGGGAACAATGCTTCCGGTGCGTTGCATGTCAAAAAAACTGGAGTATGTTAAGCAAAGACTCTAGAGAGCTGCTGATGTTATGATGTAATCAGATATTGGGTTTCATTTCAGTTGCGTTTAATAGCGGAGATGGAGAAGATAGAGAAAGAGTAGAAAAGGAGAATGGGGAAGCTGAGTATGGAGAAGTCGAGAGAGGGCAGAGAGAGGTTGATGAAATGAAGATGAGAATGGAGGAAGAAATGATTAGGGCTTGGAAGTGACGAAGCAGAGTCTGGCCTTGTGATATTTGCAGATAACCCCAACTTGTTTTCCTCACAAAGATAAGATAAGACCACATGAATTTTTTTTTCTTGAAAAACACGTAAACTAGTAATAAATAATATCCGCGGTCCACCAAGTTCTTGTCAAAACATTATACTGGGGGATGTTTAAAAGAACCACCACTTCCGTTGCCGGTTACCCTGTGAACAGAAACATACACAGAGAAATCATAAGTTAATCCAAAAGGAGAAAGATCAAGATTAGTCACAAGAATGATATATAATAACTGATATGTTGATTGGAGAATGGTAATGAACAATTTTCAGGAATAAAGCTTCCTTCTTAATTGTATGATCTAATTTGGAACCCTTATTTAGTGTTTACTAATTCAATAGCTACCTTTTGTTTTTTCTTCTGCGACTTTAACAAGATGGGTTGCGGAAGAACATCCATGCTTGAGTCTTGGATGAACGGTCGCACTTTCTCCTCCAACATTTCCTCCACCTACACAATCATAAGAGTATGTATTTGGATCTATGAATCGAAACCACACTGAATTGTGTCAAAAATGTTCCTCATTATTAACCTTCTCTTGACGCCATTTAGCTTCCCATTGTGCATCCAAGATTTTGTCTGCGATTTCTCTTTGAGCATTGAGAAGAACTGTCTTCTCGTACAGTTTTGCCGGGTTTTTGAGATCCTCTTCACTCCAAGAGGAAGTATTCAATGGGAGATTCAGTTCCTGCACATGTTCAGCACTTAGTTCTGAAATATGCCCTTGGTCCCAGGAAACACGAATAACACAAACTATGAAGCTAAAACCAAAAAGAAGAAAGAGAGCTTACACCCCAATTCTGAGGACGAGGAGGTGGATTCAGCTTTGTGACTTCAGCCTCCAGTGCTTTTTTAGCCTTGTAAAAAGGAACATTTTTCACTATGACGGGGTCTTCCCGAGCACGCGCAGGATCAATGGAGATTAAGGCCTGTAAAACCATGATAACTAAATGGTGATTGCTAAATCTCTTCAGTGAACATATCCTGATATACTTCCCAAGATTTGCGTCAGATCTTTAAAAAAAAATAGAGAGGCGGTCTTACATCTTGCAGATGTTCCCAGCCAAGGTTTCGTTTAGCCACTAAGTCCCGGAGTTGATCATATCGCATGGACTCCTGATAGTGATCGCAGAAGACATAAAATACTTAACTATCATTGAAGCTTAAAGCTGAACTATTCAACAAATTCAATAGCCGCCTTTTGGTTTCCTGTCGCGCAGAAATAAAATTATATACGATGCAGAGCCCTGAGCACATCAGTATCCTGCAAAAGTGCACATCTCTAAAATTTCCTAGCACAAATCTATCTAGATATAGAACAGATTCTATATTGGCGTAGCAATACCGTCCCAAATGAGGATTAAGAAGATTCAACTTTCAGCTAAGAGTAGACTGCTTTTACGGTATGCTTGGATTAAGCATCTAGAAGACCATAACCTTCAAATGACAGTAAACTCTAAAGTAGATAACTCTAAAGTCAAGCTGAAGGAGATCTATGCAGGAAAAAAGATGTACTGACCTCGTGTTGCAACCATATTTTCCTCTTGACATCTTCATCATAATCAAACCCACCCACAATCTGAGGCATAGTGATCAACCAGAAATTTGCGATGCTGGGATCTTTCATGCTGTGAACAATGTGCTGAAATACAAAACAGGACTCATAAGACGTGGTAAACATAGCAAGTTATTGGGTCTATAAATAGACTTTCTGATGCTAACCTCGTAGGGATAATCCATCTTCCTCAGCACATTGTAGGCTTTCCATGGAGGTTCCATGATCTGCAAAACGAATGTCAAATTCATTAGTTAGTTTAGGTGTTTAACAAGTGATAGTTGTATGCAAAAGCAAGCTACCTCTCTATGCAAGTAGTAAATATACATCCCACTGGGGATTTATGTAGATGTTAAGCTGAGAAGAAGTAATAGCAGACGCAAAACATACATCATCAGCTGAGATCCTGACTTGCAGCTTGTTTTTGCACTCAGGACAGCTCATCACACCCTGCAAATATTAGTAGATTTTCCATCAAATTAATTAGCATAGATCGATATAAAAACAGCCAATCTCGTTCACCCTTAACACACAGACAAACACCTTAATACATGGACATGAAATAAGCAGTACTTGACAATTATTTGAGAGATATTTTACCAAATACGAATCAAATATAGCAGTGTAAATACATCAACAGAGCATTGGCAGCAGGATAAAAAGCTTACCGTTCCATCACAAGTTGGGCAGTCTTTTGATGGCAATGGTGCACTAAGGTTGACGGAGGAGGGAAGATGAACCAGCTCAGCTCGATTGTCAACTATGGCATCTGCGACACAATCTGCTGTTGGTTTCTCTCCGCTACAAGAAAAGACAGAAAGGAGAAATCTTCAAATTCTTTCATGAATATCACCTGGATAGCTTAAATCATTGCCAAATGAAATTGTCAACATTAAGATACAGAGAACACAAAGAGATTAATCAGAATAACTGTGGATTGATTAATTCTCATGAAGTTGAAGCAATTATGACAATCCCCACCTTCTCAAGTTGTAATCTTTGATTTGGTAACGAACATTCCCTGTTCCTTTGCACATGGTGCACCGTAATGCCTGCCACCCATTACAAGTTTTGCAATCCCTGACCAACATAAAAATGAGTTCATTTCACTGGATGACTTCAAACAGTAGACAACATATGCACCAAAACTTAGTGAGGATGAGATCATTTGTGGTATATAAGAAACAAAATTCTGAATAAAAAGCATCAATAACTAGGGCTGACTTCAAATCTTGAAAAACTGACCTTTGGCATATGACTTTCTTCCCCAAATCCAATGCAATGTCATAAGTTCCAAGCGTAGCAACTGCCTGCAATCCACAGAACTTAAATGATGAAAAGATTCCATATAACAACACTAGCCAATAAGACTTAAGAAAAATTTGATTGAAAAATTCGAACTCGACGAACTCAGACAGACATATCCCAGTTTCCTTTGGCATACTCGAATTAAAGTTCAAAACTTTTAGCAAACAAATGGAAACGAAGTCCAGGGAAACATCAGGTATGGAGAATCGAGAAGAAAAGGAGCTGGAAACGAAGACAATTCTACGGCAAAATCAAAGCTCAAGCCCGACACTTTCTCTACAAAAGATAAATCAGGAGAAAGAAGCACTCACGAAAACAGAAAGATAAGATATTTTGGAGATGAATTCGGGGATGCCAAAACCGCGAGGTGCAGAGCCAGCGATGTCGAAGGCGAGAGTGAAAGGAGACAAGACAAGCTTGACTGGGAAATCGAGAATGTCTATGACTTGTTGTCCATAACGAGTGGAGAATTGCTTGAATTGAGCATCAGCGAACTGTGTCAGGTTCTGTAACAAACGCCCTGGTCCTCTCGACATTGGAGAAGAAGATAAGAGCTTTCTCACACTCTCTCGCTGGGTTTTACGAGTTTTTTGTTCACAGAGTGGGTTTTACACTATTCTTATCTCGAATTAGGATTACACTTTTATTCTTCGCTACCAAACATATACCCTTTTTTTATAGACTACGTGTCGTTTTTAGTGAGTTGTAATTTGCTAAGTTTAGATTACAACCATTAAGTGTTTTTTTCAATTACAGTAAGTAAATTGTGTTTTTGTTTTTTTTAATTACTCTTGCGCCAAGGCCCAAACATCTCGAGTTTCGAACCAGAACATTTTATATGATCCCATCTCAAACCTCAATCGATCATATACTTGTAGACTTTACATTTGGTATTTTTCCATCCAAGCTAACAACACTTGGTTGTACATTGTGTTTTTATAATATAGAGAGATTAATGAGAATGTAAGAAGCGTTTAGCAGATCATAATTCAACAATTTATAGAGATAGAATATGATTATGATTCATTGAGGCAATACATCGAACACCATAAACGCAAAACCTAACCGAGCGAGGATAAACGAAAGATGTACATTACACAAAAACGGAAACAAATCGATCATCAAGCTCTCTCGCCTCTGATCCTCCTCGCAAGCTGGATGTCCTTCGGCATGATGGTGACTCTCTTAGCGTGAATCGCACACAGGTTAGTGTCTTCGAACAAACCGACGAGGTAAGCTTCAGCCGCTTCCTGTAGAGCCGCGACGGCGCTGCTCTGGAAACGCAGATCCGTCTTGAAATCCTGGGCGATCTCGCGAACCAAACGCTGGAACGGAAGCTTGCGGATCAGAAGCTCGGTGCTCTTCTGATACTTCCTGATCTCTCTAAGTGCTACTGTTCCGGGACGGAATCTGTGTGGCTTCTTCACTCCTCCGGTCGCCGGAGCCGATTTCCTCGCCGCCTTCGTCGCGAGCTGCTTCCTTGGTGCCTTGCCTCCGGTGGATTTCCTTGCCGTCTGCTTTGTACGAGCCATTTGGTTAATCGAAATATTTGTTTTTTCGCAATGAGAATTTGTGAGATTTAACGTTGATGATGAATTTTCTCAAAGACAGGGTTTTGGTTTATATAACGAAGCGTAGATGAAGAAAACAGAGACGCGAAAGAGAAACGTTTGTTTTGGTTCGTTAGATCTTTCATCTTATCAACGGTTATGATTGTTTTAAGTTTAGTGATCCGCGTCATATGTAAATCAACCAATCATATTACTTTTCTCTACTGCTCAATTTTTTCAATTTAAGCGCGTCTTTCAAAAATATGTATGCAAGCTTTTGGAACCTTTTAAAAAAAACAGTACAGAATCGGTGAGAAAGCCCAACTTATGTAGTTCTGGTTAGGCCCGTTAGTCTGTTTTCAATTTTAGTTTTTTTTTTTAAAATGCTTTTAACCCGCGCTAATAATAGCCTGAGTAATTTTATAAAAAAAATTGTTTTAAAATTTAAAAAAATTATTTTTATTTGAATTTTATAATATAGCTAACTACTGATTATAGATAAAGCTGTCAATTTGTAATAATTTATCTATTTAATCCGTTTTGCATTGAACTGAAATATTATTCGGGCTAACTCACAAAAACTTACAATCTTAAAAACATAACTCTAATATGCATCGTTAAATGACTCTAGTTTTTGTGGTGAGTCTACAAACTAAAAAATAGTTTTTGTGTGTCTGACTTTTTATAAAATTAGTAAAATATTTTTCAATTTGTGTTTTGATATATATTCAAATAAAATATAATAAATTATAATGAAAAATATTGCAAGATTTTGAATAGATTTTTTTCTTTCAATATATATGAATTGATTATTATTTTAAAATATATAGTATTAAAAATAATTAAGAAATGAAATAATAAATAACTTCTTTAATGTAAAATATATACTTTCCATATTCTAATCAATAATTTTAAAAGACTATTATATCTTTTCCTATTTCAATTATTATTTGTTATTTGTAATGGCATTTCATGTAATAACTTACAAAACAAAATTTATTTTTAAAAATGTCTTCTTAAATAATATTATAGAGATTGTTGTTTTCTTCTTTGCGTTTTAAAACAGAACTTTGGTGCTTTCATTAAGTTTCATATCCACAAAAGATTTGTGGAACTCTTTTCCATTTTATCATTGAAAATTGGGTTCTTGCATGTACCCTCACTTTTTAACGTAATTGGTAATGATCTTTAGCGCAGTTGGGTTTATGTCTTGTTAGTAAAAGTTGCGGGCTATATATATATACTATGACTTAATCCGGGTAATTTTGCGGTGTGGGGTAATTTTGTTTTAAAAATTAGTAAATAGTGCAGGTAATTTTGTTTTAAAAGTTAGTAAATAACATGGGGTAATTTTGTTTTAAGAATTTTAAAAGTTAGTAAATAGCGCGGGGTAATTTTAAAAGTTAGTAAATAGCACGGGGTAATTTTGTTTTAAGAATTTTTCAAAAAAATTAAGAAAAAATTGTTTTTATTAACCTGTTTTGCAGTGGACTACAATATTATTCGGGTTAACCTGTAAAACATATAATCTTGGAAACATAATTCTATTATACACAATTTAATGACTCTATTTTTGTGGTTAGTTCACGAACTCTTTAAAATCAATTTTTGTGTCTAACTTTTTATATTTTTAAACTTTTATTTTAATATAAATTCAAATAAATTTTAGTGAAAAATATATCAAGATTTCAAATAGATTTTTTCTTTTCTTTGAATATATATGAATTGATTATTATTTAAAAATATATAGTAGATAATATCTTTAATGAAAAATAAATATTTTCCATATTTTTATCACTAATCATAGAAGACAATTATATATTTTTATTTCAATTATTCTTTATTTTTTATAATAACATTTTATATAATAACTTACAAAAAAAAGTTTATTTTCAAAAATGTGTTTTTAAATAATATTATAGAGATAAAAGTTGAACATGACTTTTTAAGTTACATTTTGATTAGCAAATTAATAATTTGGAATTATATTATTGAATCTGAGAGCAAGAAAAATGCTTTGCTTTTAAAAAAAAGAAAAAAAAGGGAATCATATTCTCTGAAAGCAGCCAAGAGAGCGCCTGCGTTTCAATCTTCTTCAATCTCTCCTTGCTAATATCTCTGAGAATCAATGGCGGCGGCGGCGATGATCGGTTTTCCGCAGGCGTATCTGGAGGGTAAAGAGGTGAAGGAGACGAGTTCGCTGGTGACTGAGCTCTGCCGTCATTTTTACACCCAAGGTTGGGTATCTGGAACAGGCGGTAGCATAACGATCAAGGTTCACGATGCTTCAATCCCTAAACCGGAGCAACTCATCGTCATGTCTCCTTCTGGTTCGAATCGCGCTTTCTTTCCGAATTTGCTGTCTCTTCTTTTGTGTCCAAACAATTGTTTGTCTTTCAATGTTTACTAGTGTTCTCTTTTTGTACATTTGATCTCGCGATGCTGATTCCATTTGTTATTGAGTTTCATTTGCTTTGCTTCACGGTTGAAGGTGTTCAAAAGGAGAGGATGCAACCGGAAGACATGTACATCTTATCTGCAAATGGATCCATCATATCTTCACCCTCTCCAAAGCCATACCCTAATAAGCCTCCCAAATGTACTGATTGTGCTCCTCTTTTCATCAAGGTATCTATGGTTTTGTCCCCTTCCAAGCTACCGAAACCTGATTCTCTTTTTTCGGATTTCTGTGTTATATTATTCGGACTACTTTGATATTGGTGAATTGTAATGGATATTTCTACTTTATCCTTCTCTAGTTTCTTTGCTGGATCTGCATTTTGTGTGTTTACTCAAATTGTTTTAGAGGATTTTCGTCAAAGTGTTGAGCAGCACTTACAGTTTTCAAGTTAAACTGTTTTCTGTTAAGAAGGATTTCTTAGATCATGACCCAAATAGATTAAGAGCTCGTCGCTCTTTTCTAGTGCTATTTTGCTAATGACTGTCGGATTGCAATCCCAAAAAAAAGTGCAGAACAGGCGGCTTTCTTTGGGGAAACGCTTGCGAAAACTCGGTTACAAGGTAAAACTTGTCCAGTCTGAGCAATTATCCCCTCGTTGGATGTGTCAATCAGTGGGTTTCTTCGGCCCATAGAATCTCCACTTAGTTTCACTGGTAGAATGGATTCAGTCAATTGTTAGAACGAACATTATGGGCTCAGAAAATGAACTGATATGTAGAGTTCTATTGATGTTTACACAGACACTCTTGAAAATGGAGGTTTGGCTGTAAATTCTTTCTACTTACATAGTTTATATCTTATTTTCTTCCCTACCAAATTGCCTTGCTCTGCTTGTATGATGTTCCATTTCATTTTATACCTTTTTGTTATTGTTTCTGTCTATTCGCTTGGTGATGAACTCTTATGAGGTACTGTTTAACGTTTTGGTGCAGGCATATGAGATGCGAAATTCCGGAGCTGTTATTCATAGTCATGGCATGGAATCTTGTCTTGTGACAATGCTTAATCCACAAGCCAAAGAATTTCGTGTAAGCCTGAATGTTAGACAATTTAAAGTTTCCTAAATACATGTTAAAACACTTTGGATCTTAATGTTGACAAATCGCAGATAACTCACATGGAGATGATAAAAGGGATTCAAGGTCACGGATACTATGACGAGCTTGTTGTCCCAATCATAGAGAACACAGCTTATGAGAATGAACTAACAGATTCACTTACCAAAGCTGTATATCTATTTATACTGAGGAAGATTGAATTGGTCAAAGGAATGATTTTAATTAGTTTTGACATATTTGACTCTCATTTTCAGATAGAAGCCTATCCAAAAGCAACAGCAGTGTTGGTACGCAATCACGGAGTTTACATTTGGGGTGATTCTTGGATCCATGCTAAGACACAGGTTTGTGCAAGTTACTTCAATCTTTGGTTGAAAGTTGATAAACCAACAATAAGTTCTATATCGGTTTGTTATGTTATTATGTTCATAAATTGTTTGCTTCTATTTATAAACTTTTAATTCTCAAATCCAGGCTGAATGTTACCATTATCTGTTCGATGCTGCCATCAAGCTTCATCAGCTGGGTCTGGATTCTGCTACCCCAGACCACGGGCCTATCCAAAGAGCCATACATTCACAGAATCAAATTTCCACAAAATTATCTGTGAAATCCAGAGTCAAGGATTCACAAAACCAAACAGAATCACCTCGGGTATAAAGTCAATGATCTCTCTCGTGTTATATCTCTAAAAATCTAATTTTAATTATACTCCGTTTGGTTGCACAGCAATGCATTGTCCTCGACATTGAAGGAACAACTACGCCCATAACATTCGTCACAGATGTTCTGTTTCCCTATGCTCGTGAAAACGTTGGGAAGCATTTGAATTTGACATACGACACAGCAGAAACCCAAGAGGATATTAAGTTGTTGCGGTCGCAGGTAATACCGAATTATGTTCCTCTACAAGCGTTCTTTATCATCTCTTCTCATAAACAAGTGACCAAAGTTCATCTCTGGTATTTGTTGCAGGTTGAGGAGGACTTGAGACAGGGTGTAACCGGCGCGGTTCCTATCCCTCATGCTGATGAAGGAAAAGAAGAGGTCATTGCCGCTATGGTCTCTAATGTAGAGGCAATGATAAAAGCCGATAGAAAGATCACTGCTTTAAAGGAATTGCAAGTGAGGAAAAAAACAAGATTCCGCTTTATTTTTTTGTTTTGTTGATTTTGATAATGTCTGATATGATTTTTGTGTATGCAGGGTCACATATGGCGAACGGGTTTTGAGTGTAATGAACTGAAATCTGTTGTTTTCGAGGATGTAGCAGACGCTTTAGAGAAATGGCATTCTTCGGGAATCAAGGTCTGTTCATGTAGCTTTTAGAGAAATGGCGTTTTTTCTCTTTTTCGCTGGTCTAATATTTTGATGTGAACAGGTTTACATATATTCTAGTGGTAGTCGATTAGCGCAAAGGCTTCTCTTTGGGAACACAAACTATGGAGATCTGAGAAAGTATTTATCTGGCTTTTTCGACACTACGATCGGGTATATAAAAGATCTATCACCTCCATTTTAATTGAATGTGATCCAACTACAAAAAAACTCATACGTTTCTTGGGTGCAGAAACAAGAAGGAAAGCAGGAGTTACAAGGAGATTACAGAAACATTGGGAGTGGATGATCCTTCAGAGATTCTTTTTGTGACAGATGTTTATCAAGAAGCCACAGCTGCTACATCCGCAGGTAAATCCTATTTTACTTCAAAACGATTAGAGGTTCTGTTTAAAGGAACTGACTTTTTGCGGGTTTCTCAACTCCGATGAAAGGTCTGGAGGCGATTATATCGATTCGGCCTGGAAACGCTTCCCTACCGGAGAATCACGGGTTCAAGACTGTCACATCATTCTCCCAAATCTAGAGGTTTCTTCCTCTCTGTCTTGATCTGAGACTTAATAATAAATCTAGAGCTTGACAAAACTCAAATTGGATGTATTAGTGAAATCAATAAAGTTTGGTTCATGCATGTGAAGTAAGCCTTGTAGAAATGGGCAAAACGTTCAAAAATTGGTCGCAAAATTTATCTATATTTGTATAACTAAAGTAATATATTATAATAAAATAATATTATAACCTTTTTCTAAAAACAAATCCGTGTAGAATTAAACAAAGATAGAATTTGTATTTTTATTTACTTTCTGTTCCCAAATCTTAGGGGTATTCAATATAGCATTTGGAATGATTTATATTAAAATTACAAATCTTATGTTATTCAAACATGAATTTTCAAAAGTTTTTTCAAATCTTATGTTATTGAACTAATGATTTTTAAATGAACATTCAAATTCACTATTATTGTTATTAAAAATATTTTAAGTAGTGGGTTTTAGGGGATTTTTAGTGATTTGGAGATGTTTTGATGGAGTTTCTTAGTTAAAAATATAAAAATTCAAATCTCATGGTTTATGTGAGATTTCATAATTATTTAAAAACAAATCATAATAACTTTCCTAATTCAGTCAAATCGTCTAAAAACTCACTAAAACTCAAATCCTTTCCAAATCTATATAAATATTAGATTGAATACACCCCCTTATAGTCTAAAATAGTGACACATAATTTTAACAAAATTTTGTAAAGACATTTCTTTATAAATAATATTTTATATATGTTGAACTTTATTTAAATGATTGGGAAGATATGGATAGTAAAACAAAAAAATGAGGATAAATAGATTTGGATCCGGTTTTACCAAATCCGAGAATTTGAGTTCGTTGATATCCACAAATATCCAAATTCATTTCAAAATTGTTAAAAAAATAAAATATAACAAAACGTTATAAATTTTAAGAATATTAAAATATTTAAAGGTAAAAAATACACGTATGAGCTTCCAATCTAAGCTTTTAATGGGTACGCGAGAATACATATTATACGAAGCAAATTGTGGTATCTCAAAATGTTAACATGTTTAAACCAATATTCAAGACGGAGGTGAAGTCCTCTAAAAAATTATACATAACTCGAGTCAGAGAGGAGACATTAAAAATGACAGAAAAAAAACATGAGGAAGATAGTGAATATTAGGTTTAAATCGGGTCAAAATATTGTACATGGTTCAATTTGTCGTGTTGGAGAGAGAGAGAGAGAGAGAGAGAGAGAGAGGACATTAATTGCATGATTCGTAGGTTACTATAAGCATGGACGTGGATTTGAACATATTCCTATTGTCTATTGGAGGAAAAATCAGAAGTATTGAACTGTTAATTCCCGCCTAATTGATTTATGTAGCTGGTCCGAATCCCTTTATGCCAAAGATCGGGTTGTCAAGATTGTCCAGTCGCCGAGTGTCTTGTTCCCAGTAACATGTGCATATCATTCTTCTCAAGTCTCGCGAACTCTATATTACTGGCACATCTATGAGGTTGAGAAGGATGATCTCTCCTCCTCATGACTGACAGCGTGGTCTGCACTGTGAGATACGGGGAACCTAGGTGTAGGTGACCCATGGAGAGTATGTTGGTTCTGTAGGTTCTAAGGTCCGGTGCAAAGTATGAGTTGTTTGGGTCGTAGGCCTAAGTAATGCCCAATTTAATTAGGGGGTCATACTTGCAAAAAATCTATAGACAACACATCGTAATATGTAATTTGTCCACGTAGGAAAATCCGTATTTAGTTAAGTAGTATTTTCCGTTAATGAAATATAGTTGATAGAAAAAAAAAATTGAATGAGTACTAGTTGACTAGTAATTTTTATGAATATATTTATATTTTTCTAAAATTAATCCAAAAAAACCAATAAGCCAAAAAAAGTGTTTTAGCAATGTTGGTTATATATCAAAAGGGGGAAAAACTGTATTAATAGTGGCTAGTTATGGAGAAATTTAACCTCTAACTTGATCGTGAATTTAAATAATATTTTTATAAAAAAAAAAACAGATAAGTTCTGCCGCATATATGAAAATTATTTATCCAAATATCGGAATTTTCAGATAATGTGAGTAGAAAAAGGGTGGCAAATTCAAAGGGAATGGAGTTGCTTGTAATGTGAAGCAAACATGATTCGCCTTTTGCTTGGTTTTCAACTCTCATCATAACGGACTACTTATTTCGTCTTTTACTTTCTTTTACTCTTTCTCTCCACCTTTTTTTTTGTCCCCATTTTCATTCAAAGAGTTTTTTGTTGTTCTTTCAAGTCAAAAGACACATGTAGAGCTATATCTTTTCTTTTTCTTGTAGAAAAAAAAAGAGAAAGAAAGTAGAGGAGAAAGTCCAAAGATATGTAGTAAAAGACCAAACGTGCCTCCATGATTACTTTATCAAATTCAAAGTCATCACCACCGAAATGGTCCATACTACGTGTCGAACCTGGTCAGAAATTTCTTTCAAGACTCAAGAGTCTCTGTTTCATATATTATTGTCTCTTTGAAACTTTCTTTTATTATTAAGGATATATTACAATATATTTTCATATTACTAGTCAAACTTCCGATAAATATTGACAAAGACCATTCGATCCACTCATGGATAATTTCTTGAAGTTAAAATTTAAGATTTAATTATTTTGACAGAAAACAGGTTTTTAGGAATATTAACTCTATCTCATAAATTCGAGCATAAAACAAGGTTGTTTTAGGATATTAAGTCTATATCATAAATTCGAGCATAGACATGGATCTATTCTCTATATTCCATCTCTATATTGAGTGGCACACGTTGAACTACACCAACATATATATATATATATCCATATGAGCAAAACTATAAACGATATTTTCATTAAAAAAAAAATAAGAAGTCTTAAATCAGTATATATATACCTTCCAATTACATAGATTGCAATGAATTATTGAGATTAAAAGTGAATAAACCGCATGAACTTTACAGTCACTCCATTACTAAGAACTTATAGATATCTTAGTTATAGTTAAACAAAATCCGGGAATATATTTAACTTAATATCTTCATATATATATATATATATAGAATGTGATCACTCATGAGTCGTCGTCGGAATTTACGGATTTGTCGGAGAAGTAATCGGAAAAAGAGGAAGAAGAAGTGGCTGAGAGTCTCTAGGAGTTGATATTGGAGAAGGATGAAGATAAAAGCCTTTCTCAGCAATGGCTTTGTCTTCTTCAGATGAGTTCCCTAACGATAAAGGCGATGACTTGTTGAAGGGGTCATCATTGCTTCTCAGTGGCGTAACGGGACTGTTTAGCCCTAGCTTTGGGAAATCAAGCATGCTTGGAGACAGAAGAATATTCTCTGATGAGCTATTCCTCGGAGAGAATCTTGGGCTTTGATGAAAACTGTTTCCTCCTCCTCCTGAGAACATCAATCTCTGAGAATTTTGAAGCCTTAAAGTATTGATCATTAGATCATTCTTAACAAACATGTTGTTGTTGTTTTGTCTTCTTTCGTAGAGCTTGAAGCTGTTGGTTTTCTTGATGGGTGGAATCGAGAAACCTCCTTTATTGTTGTTGTTCACCGGAGAAGGAGCTTCGTGGTGTTTTCCGGTAGTGGTATCGGTGGAAGAGCCTGTGAGCATCTGAACAACTTGTTTGAAAGTGGAAGTATCTGCTTGAACAAATGTTGTTGGGTAAGGATTTGAGAGATGCTGATGCTGGTCATGATGATTATGATGAAGAGGAGATCTTGTCTGAGCCTGAAACCTAGGAGATGAGATTATGGGAGATGGGTTTTGCATGATCTGTTCTGGTTTTGAAGACATGGGTGATGTTGAAAGCTCCATTAATGATATGTCTCTCTGTGTATATGAGGGAAAGGGAGAGAGAGAGAGAGAATGATTGAATGAGAAGAAGAAGAAGAGTGGAAGTTGCTGATGTGAATAATGTGTAATGTTGTTTAGTTTTGTCGTGCGACGACAATTAAAAAGACTTTAAAAGTGAGGTGTCATGGACCCATCTCATTCTCTCTCTCTCTTAAAACTTTTTTTTTCTTTGAGAAATTAAAATTCTCTCAGAAACCTAATTTGTTTTAGATTCGTGTTCCGAAGACTCTGTACATATACATCATCACCATTTCTCTTACACGAATCATCAAGTGTGAGGAAATATCTATCAAAGATATATATATTTTTGGATACTTTGGGTGTGTGGATTATTTTTCATATGGCGTATGAAAAAACATATATTTAAGGCATTTTGTAACACACAAACATATTGGGGATGCTTTTAAGGGTATCAAAACGAGTTATTAATTCGTGAGCTGATTTAATCCAGCTTAGTTTTTGATGAGTTTGAGTTAGTGTTTTTATCATTTTTAATAAATAAGTTAGTTGAACAAAGTTTGAATGAGTTGGTGGATTTGTATCACAAAAAATGTTATTTTGACATATTTCACACATATTAAAAAAAATTAATAAAAATTTTATTTTATTCTTTATTAATACATTAAACCAAATTTATATTTCTAATTAATACATTAAAATAATAGGATTAAAATTGGGTTTTAATAAAAGTTTTGCATTGAAAAATACAAATTAACATTCTTTGTAAAACAAAAACAAAGTGTTAATTAAAATGACATTTTTTATGAAATAGAAAGATATATATATATATATATATATATATATATTATTTTTTAATGGATATTGCAGATTATTTTTAAGTTTTTTTTTTTTTTGGCTAAATTGTAAATATCATTTGGAATGAAGGTTTGGGGTTAATACAAAGATGTAAAACTACCTAAAAGATGAAGCTTTGCCAAAAAATAAATAAAAAAAAGGCAACAGCAGAAATGAAAAGAAACTGAAATCCACATAATCATTATATCACGGTAGCTCTTCCTCTGTCTTCTAGCGGTGATGCAATTTCGGACCAGGCAATCTATTTCTTTAAAGATAGAAACTGCTGGGATGGATTGCAGATTGTGGAGAACATTGTTGCGTTGCCTCCATATGCAAAATATTGCTGCGTGTGCTGTCAATCTCCTAAGCACTCTCGGTGCGGTTCTCGTTGAAACTTTCATCCACGAGAGGAGCTCATCCCATGCAAAGAAAAATACGGGGTGTTAGGCGGAGACGTTGTAGAATCAAAGTCCAGATTTCAGAGCTGTAATCGCAGGAGAGGAGCAAGTGGTCTCTAATCGCACATAAAGATTCAATTTTCTTGATACAATTTTTGGGGAGCATGAAGGTGGAGATCCAGAAGACGACGGTCCCTAAGATAACTGAGGCAATGAGTTGGACCCTCCCAGCGAAAGACAGAGTTTTCACAGCCTATGCTTTGAATCTCCCTTCAATCTTATATAATAGAGGAGTATATTCCACAATACGCAACTTTCTATGCATTAAAGGGAGACCGAGATACCTGATAGGGAGAAAATCCTCATTTTTCAGTAAGGCTCTAACAGTCGTTGAGCTCAGCACAATAGCAGCAGAAGTGTGGTCTGAGAATCTCGGTTCCCCAAATAATCCATAAGATTGAGGGAATCGGATGTTCCATTCGTCGTTGACTAAAATTCTGTCTAGCTTTTTGGCAATAGGTTCTGAAACTCTCTTATTCCACCATGTAAACGTTGCACCACGAAAAGTGACATCAGATAAGGAAGCTCCCATCAAACTGTTCCGGAAAGCTCTGGTCGCCTTGTCAATGTTAAGATTGTAAGCAGCCGAGTGTTCACGTGGAGATAATATCTGATTAAACCACCCAGCACAGCCCATGCCCTGCCAACAACTCTGGAATCAGAGGCCCTAGCAACTAACTCATCTCATAAGAGCCTTCTAATAGCTACCTCATTCGAGGCGTAGACAAAGGAGACAATGATTGGATCTGGATAACCTGGCATAATAGCTTCACAAGTCACCATCTGTAGAGATTTAAAGATCCAGATTTTTCCCAGATCAGAAAAGCATAGTTTTCTTCAAAAAACCAGCCCGGAAGTAAGTAAGGCGTTTATAAGCTTCAATTAGACTCCCAAAAATCGGCATAGCTTCTTTGTACCAACTCTTAAAACCTTTCCGATGACTATATATATTAAACCCCCTAACATTCCAACAAAAAATTTCTGTACACATGGATTAGTGCTTTTTGGGACGCTGGTCCCGGTTCTTTCTGAGTTGTCTCTTCGACAACACCTCAATAAACTCCTCACTGAGACAGATTCCTGCATTTTCTTTCCCTGATTCGGTTGAGGAAACGTCAGATGTAAGAGGGTTTTGCTGCACGTGAACTGGATGCTGGTTACCACTTTCCTCTCTCGAAGGAGTCTGCTTTGAACCAGGGGTAACGAGAGCTTTCTCTGCTGGTTCCACTATCCTCAACGTGCCTCTGCTTTGAGATGGGTTGTAGTGGAGTGTTCGCATCCAACACCCATTGCTTTGGGGCAGCGGGTTTTTCATCCACCGATTTTCCAGAAACATAAACGGAAGATGACCCCTTAATAACATACTTCTCCTCTTCCAGAGAAGTCTGCTTTAAGTTTTTATTATGAATTGACTTATTTAACTCACGATTTAGATATGTTTAAATACAAGTTTTTTTTTTTTTTTTTTTTTTTTTTTTTTGGTAACTCAGGGTAAATCCCAGGCCTATGGAGGGGCCCAGACTAATCCCTGGGGGAAAGGCAACCCACGGATAGGCCCCTTCCCGGGTTTTCAAATGGGCCGTAAGCAATGGGCCCATATCCGTGTGGGTGTCCGAGAGAAATGTGTTTTAGTTTCGAGCAGCAGGAGGATCGAACCCGGGGTGAGGTGGCAACCCGGTCCCGTCCCCAACCACTCGACCACAAGGCCTCGGACAATGTTTAAATACAAGTTGATATATATGAACTCATATATTGACACGAGCCGACCTAACTCAGATGAATTGAACTAAGTTAATTCATTAAAAAAATTTTTGACACCTTTATATAATTTAATATAGAGTTTACCAACAACTGACCAAGTTAACACGTTTAGATTGATATCTAGATTTGTTGTCCAACTAATATCTCCACGCTTAGAATTAATAATCCCGGTATGTGCGTATTAGCTTTTGATACATCATCAATTTGTAACAAATTTTGTGAAAAATATTGATGGATTTGAAAAATTTAAATATATCATCAATTTGTAACCAATTTTGTGAGATAATAACTAGCCCTGGGCATTTCGGGAATCAGGACGGGAAATTACGGGTAAGGGGCGGGAACGGGAAGTTCGGGAATCTGTAAATACTATCCAAACCATTCCCATAAAATAACGGAACGGAAAATTACGGGTAAGGGACGGGAACGGGAAATTCGGGAAAAAATATTTACTACCCAATACATACCCAAAGTGAAATTAAATCGGGTAAGGGACGGGAAAAGGACGGGTAAAGGTTTGTAAATTGTTAATATGGGCTTATTAAGTTAATATGGGAAAGAGTGTAAATTGTTAATATGGGAAAGGGACTAGTAATATTATATGGGTTTATTAAGTTTATGGCCCATTTATTTGTAAATTGTTAATATATTGAATTAAAATCAGAATATGTAAAATTCTGTTTTTGCATTAACCAATAACCAAAAGTCCAAAACCCATAAAATTCCAATTCTTGTAACTACCCAATGGGAAGTTCGGGTAATCCCGTTCCCTTCCCTACCATTTCCCTTACCTATTTGAGTAGTATTTTCGGATCCAAACGGGAAATTACAATTTTTCTTTCCTCAAAAATTCGAAAAGATTGGGACGGGAACGGTACGGGACGGGTTACCCTTCCCAAAATGCCCATGCCTAAAAACAATCATGGCTTAACGCTGAAGTCTCCAAAGAATTAATTCGCGTTTCAATAAAGTTGCAAAGAAAAAAGGAAAAAAAAAATACTTGGCACCCATTTGACGCAATTGATGTACTAAAATTACATGAAAAAACTTCTTAAACTAAGGAGAAAATAGATTAAATATACACGGTCTTTGGTCATGAGATTTTTTAAAAAACATGTTTACGACGTGGGAATTAATATTTTAGTTCTTATAATCTGTTTACATAACTTTCAGTTTCAGCTATATTAAAATTTCAATAGTTTTAACGTACGCTTCTAATATCAACAATTCCGGTTTTTTTTTTATCAAAAAAGTTGTTTGAAGACAACGATTAAAAATAGGTTTCGGAGTTCAAATAAATTGTTTTTTTTTTAATTTTAGCTGTATTTTCATAATTAATCAATCGAAAAATCCAATGGAGACCACTTCGTCTAACAATTAAATTTCAAATATAAGCTACATGCAGACCACAGATCATAAAAATTATAAATATAAACTCTGAAATGCATTTTATATTTCAAGACTTGTTCCAACTTGATATTCGACGCCACGATTTTTTTCAAAAACCTATAGTCTAATACATTTAATTATAATACATAATTCTAAGTTATATGATATAGTTTGACTATATCAGATTTGGCATGATCCTTGCATCACCTTATTAATCACCTTTGCATAAAGTAGTATGTGCTTTATCCAGATAAAAATATTTTTATATCTGAATATATGCACCAAGTTCAAAACCCATTTTACCCCCAAAAAAAAAAAAAGGTTCAAAACCCATCTCAATAATAAAAAAAATTATATACATAATGGTTTAAGAAATATAAAAGGCGAATCAAAAAGTTTGCAACTATGGAATTAAACAGACTAAAAAAATTGTTTGTGTATTCCATGATCCGATTTATTTATGAATATAATTAGAGTGTATAAAGTTGAAAAATGATTAGTGCGTCTCGAATGCACTAAATGTCTCTTCTATTATTGTCAACACACTTGTCTCTAATCTCACCATGCATTAACCTAATTTTTTTTTTGGTTTTGAATTGCGACTATATAAGGTGATACTTACCCTTTTTTTGAACCCCGAAGTTATTTTAATATGATTTATCCAAAAAAATGTATATCACAAGTCGTTTTAATCCACTGCTTAATGTATTTTAATGACGTCAATTTCACAAACCAACATCAACGACGATATTTCAACTGCCAAATTGAGCTCGCTGCTCGGACCATTAGACTTTCACATGAAATTTTGACATCTCGTCGTCAGGGTACGAGACAGAATCTAAGAATTACACGACAAAAGACAATTTTTTATTCGGACAGTTCTAGCCCATACCTTTTCAAACCAGAAACGTGACTGCTTTGAGCAATCTTTGGAGCGATACTAAGGGTAATTTCGGTAAGATCATATATCCACTTTTTTTTTTCCTGAAAGGGAATCTCTTGTCTTAAAATGCTGACGTATCGCATTTTACCGACACGTTATTGTTAGCTTTTCTTGATTAATCGTTATTAGTTTATTTAATTTCCAATTATAAATCTGTGAGACTACCAACCTATGGTAATATATTTTACGTCTTTGTTTAAAACCAAACAAGAAGATTCCATATAAAAATAGAGAGAATTAGAAATATAGGATTTAGATTAATTGATTTCTCACACTACCATTAAATTATTAATTATAATTGATTTAGAAAAAAAAAAAATTTAAGTTCAATGGCAAAATTTTTTGATTGGTCTACATAAAAAGAAAAGTATTATATTAAAATATATATTTTAAAATATTTTGTCGAGAAAACCTATTCTTATACCATTTTTTTTCCACAAAACTTTTTCTCTTCTCGACATCTCCGTTGAGAGAAATCTGGTCTGAAGAATCCGGTATCTCCATATTTTTTTTTAAAGCGTCACATCTCTGTCGTCGATGAAGAGAAGCAAAGGGAACAAAAAGAAGTCGATGAAGAGAAAAAAAAGAAGGAAAAAAGAATTGAAAAAAAAAGGGAAAAAGCGTAGAGAAAAAATGAAAAAAAAAAATTTAAAAGATTTTCAGTTTTTTGGATAACCCATGATCCTAAATTTACTCAGATTTTGTTAACTACTTCATAGAATAGGAAATCTACATTCCATAGAACAAAAACATAATTACATAACTTATATTCTCTAAAAAGTAGAATATAATGTTAAATGTAGAATACGTAATCCGAAATCTATAGGATACATAACAAGTTGTAGAAACCGTATTTTAGATGTCCCGTAGAAGGCAAAACAATTAATATAATATTGAATCTACCTTTCGTAGATTAGAGAGGAAACAATAGAAAACAAATTCTACGTTTGTAGAATAAATATTCTACGTTTCGTAGTTAAGGTAAATTACTATTTTTAAAATCAAAATCTTTCCTAAAATGGTTACCGAATATATTTGTATTTCTTTTTTTTATATTTTCGAATTTTTTTCAAAATTTATAAGTATTTATTTTCAATTATAAAAAATAATAAAAATGTATGTTTGTCAAAAAGTGACAAAAGTCTAATAAATCTTAAAAGGACAATTTTAAGTTCAATGTGTCCTATATTTCCAATTCTCCCATCAAAATATGGGCCATTATGAAAATCTTGTTTTTGAGATATCAAAACTTACTATTACTCAAAAAATTACAAACAAGTTTTTTTAAAAAAAATTCCTTACCTTAATTAGAATTTAGAATTTGGCGTTTTGGAAAATAAAACATAAAATATGGTATTTAAAATAACTCTTTTTTGGTTGATAAAGGCAAAGAGTATTTAAAATAACTTTTAAAATCTGATAGGTATTTTCCTTAATATAGAGAGCTTTCACCATCTCTCATGAATATGGTTTTTACTCGTATTTTATTTATACAAAAATATGTTTATAATTGTTAAAAAAAATTTGTAAAAAATAATAATCTAAACATGTTTTTTTAATTAATATTCAGAATTAACTTGTAATTATTTTGGTGTATGGATTAAAGTTATAATTAAGTCCACTGACCTGACCCCCCCACTGCACCAGAGTTCTAAAGACTCCTTAACATTTCTTTTGCTGCTTAATAAAGCAACGGCTGTGATTGCATTACCTCGGTGACTTCAGATCCAATCAACGGCCCCACGTTCATCTCTCTCTCTCTCTTTGAACATTCAAACAACAAATATAGAAAGAAGTAGCCAGCAGCAAGAGACGAGAGAGGAACAACAAAACTGAAACGTGCCTCCATTTCTAAACCCAAATCTTTTAGTACAAAGGATACAAGCCCCTCTTAAATGCCAAAGATCCTCTTTTTATTTATTTTTCGTGTTCTTCCCCTCTCAATAGTTTTCACAAATCTGGGCATGTTTTTTTCTTTCTGAAATCCACATTCATTCCTCTCTTTAATATCAGTGGGTTTCTTTACTCTTTTAATCTTCTCTCTTAAAGTTTCAATCTTTAGTTTTTTTTTCCTCTTCTAAAGAAATGTTGTGTGTGTTTTTCGTTCAAATCAATGTTTTAGTTTCTAATTTAAATCCTCATCTTCACGGGTTTCCTTCCTTTTTCCCCCCATTTATTACTACTCTTTTACTCAAATTTATCATTTTTTCTTTTTCTAAAGATCTCTAATAAGATATAAAAACAAACCCTTTTTGCAGGTTTATGCTTTGATTGGCAGAGAAGTGAGAAATTTGAAGTAATTAGCTAGGTAACAAGAAGAGAAGAGAGCAGTTTTTTCCTTGTTATGGTGGGGGCGATGGCAAACAATGGAAGAATCCGGTCAGCTTTTCCGGTGGCTAATGGGTCAAAAGACCTGACGCCGAACAGTGCTCCGGCGAGCACGGCGGGATCTGAATATGGTCCAGTTGAGTTCACAAGAGAAGACGTTGAAGCTCTTCTTAATGAGCGAATCAAGTACAAGAGCAAGTTCAACTACAAGGTTTCTACTTTTTTGCACCCTCATTAAATTTATCTACTTTTCTTTTTTTACCAGAATCTAAAATTCTTCCTGTGTATATTTGATTGTTGATGAGGGTAAAAATGATTCTAATGTAGATTTAAGTGTTTGATATTATGATGACTTGATTGTGTTGTGGTCATGAGTAAGATTATCAATTAGGGTTCTTGTTAACAGAGAGTTTAGCTGCTAAATCGTGAGTGAAGAAGTTTTGAATTTAAGTAGTTTTACTGGCTTTTCTCGTTGGATCCGTTGGCTTTTTTTTTGGAACAAGATTTGATTGTTATAAGACAATTTGTGGGACCTTTTTTGGGCAATAGCATTCAAGACTTTGTTTTGAGTGTTGATCCTTTGTGGTAGAATCTCTAGGCTTTAATTTCAGTTTGCTTACTGACTTTTCTCGTTGGATCTGTTGGTTTTGAAGAAGATTTGATTGTTATAAGACAATTTGTGGGACCAAAAATAGCTTTGTCTGTTTGATAAGCATTAAAGACTTTTTGTTTATGTGTTTGACCCTTTTGGCCGAATCTCTTTTTGGTCTTGAATTTTGAATGTTCTTCTTGGTGGTTGGTTTTTCAGGAAAGATGCGAGAATATGATGGATTATATAAAAAGGCTTAGACTTTGCATTAGATGGTTTCAAGAACTCGAGTTGGATTACGCTTTTGAGCAAGAGAAGTTGAAGAACGCATTGGAATTGAATGAGAAGCATTGTGCTGATATGGGTGTGTTCCCAAATTAGAGTTTAGTTGTTGAATTTTTTCGTTCGGAGTTTTGGGATTTAAAATTTATATGATTGCAATTTGATGACAGAGGTTAGTTTGAAAAACAAGGAAGAGGAGCTGAATATGATAATTGAGGAACTGAGGAAGAATTTTGAATCTGTTCAAGTTCAACTTGCCAAGGAACAAACGGAGAAGTTGGTAAGAAGCCGCTAAAAAAAATTGAGTCTTATACATATTTGTCGGTTTTAACTCGATATGTTCTCACTAGGCCGCAGATGATTCTCTTGTAAAAGAGAAAGAAGCAAGACTTGCTGTTGAAAAGGCACAAGCTGGCCTCACAGAAGAGCTAGGAAAAGCACAAGGAGAACTTCAAACGGCTAATCAGAGGGTGAGGAAACTCAAAAAGGATATGAAATGTTAAATTGCTGTCACCTTATTTTGACTTCTTTTATGGGTTTTGCTCAGATACAATCGGTGAATGACATGTACAAACTGTTGCAAGAGTATAACTCAAGCTTGCAGCTGTATAACAGCAAGCTACAAGGTGATCTTGATGAAGCTCACGAAACTATAAAACGCGGCGAGAAAGAACGGACTGCCATTGTCGAGAATATTGGCAACTTGAAGGGTCAATTTTCAGCATTGCAGGATCAGCTTGCTGCTTCTAAGGTGAATGATGCTCTGTTTTATTTGATCAATGGCAGTAAATGTTTGTAGTTTTTCTCAGAATGTGATTGGGTGTCTTGGTTTTTTGCTAGGCTTCTCAAGATGATATCATGAAGCAGAAAGCCGAATTGGTAAACGAAATTGCGAGTCTCAAGGTCGAGCTTCAGCAGGCTAAAGATGACCGTGATCGCCATTTAACGGAGTTAAGAACCTTACAAACCGAGGCAACCAAGTACAATGACTTCAAGTACACCATAACCGAGCTTGAGGTTTCCTATCCTTTTACAATTTCTTGCAAAATTTTATCTGCAGATTATTTTATCTTAAGATGATGTAAATTGTTTTGGTCCAGACCACGTGTTCTTCCCAGAGCAGCCAGATACGAGAGTTGCAAGATCGACTAGTATCTTCTGATAGGAGACTGCAGGTTTCATCAAATTCTCGAGTTACACATATAAAAAATGACTATCAGATTTTACAAGTTCTTAAGTTTTTGATACCATTCTTGGTTTTTAATGGTTTAGATGTCTGATGTATCTACCTTTGAGAAAATAAACGAGTTTGAAGACCAGAAGCAAACCATTATCGAGCTGAAAACTCGCGTAGAAGAAGCAGAGCTTAAACTCGTTGAAGGAGAAAAACTACGGAAGAAGTTGCACAATACTATTCTTGTATGATCCGCTTACCCTAACCTCTGCCACACTTGTTTTCTTCCCTTTGTCTAATCCTGGTTTATCCTCATGTTGCAGGAATTGAAGGGCAACATACGTGTGTTCTGTAGAGTTAGGCCTCTATTGTCGGGAGAGAATAATGGTGATGAGGGAAAAACCATTTCTTACCCAACATCTCTAGAACTACTTGGTCGCGGTATTGACTTGATGCAAAATGGTATGACACTAAAAACTTGTGCAAAAACATGGTTCTTGCGGAAATTACACAGTTTTTTTATACATTTGATGTGTTTTTGCTATGGACAGCGCAAAAGCATTCTTTCACATTTGATAAGGTATTTGTGCCAAATGCATCGCAAGAAGATGTTTTCGTAGAGATTTCTCAACTTGTTCAGAGTGCTCTCGATGGTTACAAGGTAACTAAAATCTGCATAATGATGCTATCTGCATCGCTGACTAATTAAAACTGATGTAATCCATTGGGCAGGTGTGCATTTTTGCATATGGACAAACGGGTTCGGGAAAAACTTACACAATGATGGGAAGACCAGGGAATCCCGAGGAAAAAGGACTGATCCCGCGATGTTTGGAACAAATATTTGAAACAAGGCAGTCTCTTCGATCTCAGGGTTGGAAATACGAATTGCAGGTCTTGTTTTTAATCTTGTCTTTTATGACGACTAAGTAAGATACATCCTAGTGATTAGAACAGATATATGATGATTCATATGTGTATGTATAGGTATCTATGTTGGAAATATACAATGAAACGATCCGAGATCTCTTGTCAACAAATAAAGAACCAGTAAGAGCAGACAACGGCGTGTCTCCACAGAAACATGCTATTAAACATGATGCTAGTGGGAACACACATGTCGCTGAGCTTACTATTTTGGATGTTAAAAGCTCCAGAGAGGTTTCATTTCTCTTAGATCACGCTGCTCGTAACAGGTAAATATCTAAAAGTGAAACCCATTTCAAATAACTCCATACTTAGGTGTTATGAACAAATTGGCTATCAAGATTTACGGTTTTTAAAGTTGTTTTCTTTCTTCTTTAGATCGGTAGGGAAGACTCAGATGAACGAGCAATCGTCAAGAAGCCATTTTGTTTTCACACTAAGGATTTCCGGTGTCAACGAGGTATTTATTAACCAAACCTGCTATTTTTCTTTTTCTTCTATAGCTTGATTTCTGTTTTGTCTAACAGACCAAACTGTTTGTTGATCACTTCTTACAGAGCACAGAGCAACAAGTACAAGGGGTCTTGAACCTGATTGATCTTGCAGGGAGTGAGCGTTTATCGAAGAGTGGATCAACCGGAGATAGACTTAAAGAAACTCAAGTAAGTTCTTTGAAAGTATAATACAAAATTTTGGGGTTTTCTTGCAATTTTAGCTTATCAAACTTTCTTTCTTTAGGCAATCAACAAAAGCTTGTCGTCTCTTGGCGATGTCATTTTCGCCTTAGGGAAGAAAGAAGATCATGTACCATTCCGAAACTCGAAGCTCACTTATCTTCTCCAGGTACTAACTACGTTACAAAACACAAACTATCAAAAGATTTTGTTTCTTAAATTGTCTGATGATGAAACTATGTTTCTTCATCATTCAGCCTTGCTTAGGCGGTGACTCGAAGACGCTAATGTTTGTGAACATTGCGCCGGAATCTTCTTCAACCGGTGAGTCTCTCTGCTCGCTTAGATTCGCAGCGAGAGTGAATGCTTGTGAGATTGGAACTCCGCGTAGGCAGACTAACATCAAGCCATTGGATCGTTTGAGCCTTGGATGAGAGAAAGAGAGATGAATTTGAGGTTTGAAGCTTGAAGCTAAAGCATCATTATTAAGTTAATTATATGAATGTTTGTACTTAAAATATGGTTGAAGGATGGGATGATTCTAACGGGAAGACCTTTTGTTGTAATCTGTATAGTTTGGTTTAGCATCTTATATATCTGTTGTTTCTGTAATTCTTTTTCTTCTTTTGGATCAGTAGGATTTTGCTTGTTAATGTTTGGATTCATATTATTTTTTCCCTGAGATTCAAAATATTCATTTCTCTTTGTTGTTGATCAATTTAATCAGGTCTAGAAGTTTAATGGTAGTCTTCTGTAGGGAATATTTCATAGAAAATCACCAAGTTTTTGATGGTTTTTATACAAATTACAGTTTGAACTTCACAAACTTTGAAGTATATCATCTCTAATATTTTACCCCAAATGGTTCAATTTAGAACTAAATAAAATCAGATTTTTGTATGAATAGAATTCTACCTATTTTTGTAAGGATGATTAAAATCTGTGTGTTTAGTAAAAGGACCAGATAGCTGAGGACTAATTATAGAATATAGTAGGAACAATGTATTTCATTGATAACTGAGAATTCACTTGATTACAACCACTTGATTCTATATAATGTTTATGTTCTATTTGGATTGTTATAGAAATTGTAATGTTGAATAGGTAGAAAAAACGAAATCAACTTGGTGAAATGAGATGACTAATAACATTATAAACAAAATCACTGGACTAGAGAAGTTTTAGTATCTCATATCACCATGTTGATTTTGGAGAGAGTGGTCCATCAACATCCTGAAACCTCCATGCGAATTGATGATTCACTAAACCTGATATATATCTTATTAGTTTTAAGTTTTTAACATGTAATCAATCTTTTTTTGTCGACAACAGAATATCTAGAGCGGTTTGGAAATCTAAACCGAGGATATCGAATTTACATAAACAATATGCGAGTAGATTTGAGTATTATGTGCTAGTTTATTCGGTTTTGTATTGTTTGCGTGGGGAATACGTAATCGATTTCTTATTGAAAATATAAAGAAATTTGCTTAGAACCCTATAATTTATTGTATGATAGAGTCAAATCCTATTTAGTTCCTTCTAAATATTTAGATAATCTAAACTAAAAAACATATGGAACTATGGCAAAATTCATGCCTCCACCACTCTACGGAACTTGGGAAAAGAACAAGTCAAACTTTAAAATATTTGTGCAAATCCTTGTTTTTATATATAGCATTCATATATTATTAACATTTGATTCAGAATATTGACTTTTATTACATACTACTATATGCGTATACACGGATTTATTGTTTAATATTTTAACCCATGAAAAATAAACTATAAATAAAAAATGGAAAATAAAATTAGACCACCCATAAAAATAAATAATATAAAGTCAGTTTTTATTGAGTTTAATTTATTTATCAATCTTTAGTGTATTTTTTTAATCAATTTTTAGCTGAAATGCATCCATCAATTTTGATTCTCTTATTTTTGATTCTATTATTTGATTTTTAATTAAAATTTACCACATATTTCTAAATATTTTTAATTTTTGATTACTTTTCGTAAGAGAGAGGACAGAGGACAGAGGACAGAGGAAGAAGAAGTTTGTCGCTTTCCAAAGGTTCGTAGAGATTGTCTCTGAATCAGAGATTGAACTCGGTTTGATGTTTGCGAGTTTAAATATAAATTTTTAAATCATACCAAGCAAAGAAATTTGCATAGAATAAACGTTGACTTCAAAATCGATTATAATCAAACCACTAGCCCACCTCAAAATTAGAGTATCGACCTTAGAGTCAGTGATCTACTCATCCCGAATACGAATGAATGGAACTTATCAGAAATTCGGAAACACTTACCTCACTATGAGGATACTATTCGTCAGCTTCATCCAAGCTCGCTAAAACCACCAGATGCTCTCGTATGGTTACCTGAAAAATCAGGAAAATTTTCTTCAAAATCAGGTTATAATCTGTTAAAACAGAAGGATATTAATGTGATGGAAAACCCCTTTAACTGGTACTCCAATATCTGGAATTTGCAAACATCTCCCAAGGTAAAACACCTGCTCTGGCGAGTAAATGTAAGTGCAATTCCAGTGGGAGAAACTCTAGCAGGTCGAGGAATCACATCGGATCTGAGTTGTAAAAGATGTGGGGAACCTGAGACTTCTCTGCACATCCTACGTCGCTGCCCTTTTGCGGAAGAAGTGTGGAGTAAAGCACCCATTATCATGGGACCATATCCTAACCCAATTCCCGCAGACATCCTGCAACTACTCACTCTTCTTCGAAACTCTACATCGCTGCCGCCGGTGGGACTATCGTCGTCTCCTCTCTTCCCCTGGATAATCTGGTTCCTTTGGATTTCAAGAAATTGGCTGATTTTCGAAAACAGATTATTCACAGCAGAAGAGACAATTTCAAAAGCAATTGTGGAAGCTAAGTCATGGCAATTAGCAAATGAGAAGACTGAGTCGATCAGCAGGAGGCCCCAAGCTATCCATCGTCCTTCTCGTGAAGATCTTCCGAGATGCTATAGCGATGGAGCTTGGAATGCAGAGAATAGAAGTGGAGGTATGGGATGGATTATAAAAAACTCGAGAGACGAAACCATTCTCCATGGATCAGAAACTAGTTACTACATCTCCTCAGCACTGATGGCTGAAGCCTTAGCGATGCGTGCAGCCCTCAAGCATGCTCTCTCTTCAAAGGTCTATGACCTGAAAGTTTACTCGGACTCGGAAGTCCTCATCAAAACCCTTCTTGGGGGGTCGGATTTGAATGAGATTGCAGGTATCTTACATGATATTAAAAACCTTGTACTCCTCTTCTCTTCCTTATCGTTCTCTTTTATTTCCCGCATTGGCAACTGTTTAGCCGACCGTTTAGCCAAAGACGCTTTGTTGAAACTCTGTTCCGAAAGGAACTCCCAAACCTAAATGATCTATGAAATCAGAATTGACCAAAAAAAAAAAATCAAACCACTAAAACCAGCTCGATCGATTGCAAAAACGAAGACTTTTTAAATTTAAAAAGCTTTTTATTACTTCTGTGTGCAAAGAAATAACAGAACGTACATTATGTTTCCAATGTTGCCTAGTTACAGAGATTGTCTCACAATCTCTCTTTTGTTGATCCTCCTTTAAAATAGACTGATGTATTTTTACTCATTATCATTTCTTTCTCAAACTCTTTCAAAAATATGTCGTTCAAACATATTTTCAAAACTTTTCTTTCAAGTGTCTCGAAGGAGATGGAAGCAAG
Source organism: Eutrema japonicum (assembly GCA_030161315.1). Lineage (NCBI taxonomy): Eukaryota > Viridiplantae > Streptophyta > Magnoliopsida > Brassicales > Brassicaceae > Eutrema > Eutrema japonicum. The sequence continues at coordinate 41,357,007 of BSQW01000005.1, forward strand.
TACAAGTTTTGATTGGAAGAAGCTGAGAATGGTGGGAGCAAAAGGAGTTGCTGCTCTTCTCCACAAGAACCAGAATCCTCAAGTTTCTGGTGGTGGAAAAGAACAGCCTCTATCAGTCTTCCACAAGACCAAAACCCATCAATTTTGGGTGGAGAAGAATGGTTTTAGATACATCAGAGTCAATGGTAGGTCAAGAGAAAGCAAAAAAGACTTCATCTCACTGATGGATGAATTCTGGAGTGAGCATCTCAGGAGAGGAATAGACAAGATAGAAATGTGACAAACATGCCCGTCTTGATAATATTGACGACCTTAGACAAAATATGAAATATAGACCTTTTATTTATATTATAAAAATATAACAAAATTAAAAAAAATAAATGTACTAAATGATTACATGCTGATCGTATTCGTATACGTTTTTAGTATCACTATTCATTCGTGCAAGATTTGAACATGACGTTTTGCACATAGTTTTATTCCAATATCAATTTCGAGCATGTGATTTATATTTCTACATTTTTTTACCCAAAGTAAAAACTCCAAAACTCTCATATTTAATAGTTCCTTATACAAACCGAAAAATATTAATGACAAACATTTTCTCGTTATTAATATTATCTTTTCTTCTCTAGCTTGCTTCCTCTCAGCTCTCGCTTGAGCTTCCTTGTTGGCTTTTGAGGTAAAACCAAATTTTTCTTCTTGGCCAAAGACACCAGCGGCGGCACAGTAACGATGGGCGGCGAACTGAGAAAGGAAATTTTTGTGAGAGAATGTGGTTTGAAGAAATGTTTTTTTTTTGTCACATGTACAGAACATATTATGTATATATAGTATACGAGATCTATATAATATCCATTTTATAATAATACAATTATATATTTATGGAGTATCTTATACGTGTATATCCCCAATATACAATTGTACAAGTATTTGTGTAAAATAGAGGATATAACCCTGAAACGATTAATAGGACAATTTTGTTAGAATGTAGGCAGTGAATAGTGATTCTTTACTAAGAAATATATACTTGCTTTTTATTTTTTGTAAATATATCTTTAATAACATGATGGACCCAAAAATACCATTAGTGTATCATTGCTAAAAAAATAAGAGTTAAAAAAAATATATCTTTAAGTTATAATACATAAAACATTTTACAAGAAAAAGACATACGGAGGAAAAAAAAAGAAGAACAATAACAACGAACAATAAGATTTCTCAACTTGTGCAGAGTGCTCTCCATGGTTACAAGCAAATGACGAATAGTTTGTTGGACTAATTAAAGATGATATAATCTATTTTGCATATGTGCATTTTTGCATATGGACAAACGGGTTCGGGAAAAACTTACACAATGATAGACCAGGAAATCCCGCGATGTTTGGAACAAATATTTGAAACGAGGCAGTCTCTTCGATATCAGGGTTGGAAATACGAATTGCAGGTCTGTTTTATTGACCTTGTCTTTAATTAGCACTAAGATACATACTAGTGATTAGAATAGATATATGACTATCCTGGTCTTGATTCATATGTAAAGGTATCTATGTTGGAAATATACAATGAAACGATCCAAGATCTCTTGTCAACAAATAAAGAAGCAGTAAGAGCAGACAACGTTGTTTCTCCACAGAAACATGCTATTAAACATGATGCTAGTGGGAACACACATGTCGCTGAGCTTACTATTTTGGATGTTAAAAGCTCCAGAGAGGTTTCATTTCTCTTAGATCACGCTGCTCGTAACAGGTAAATATATCTAAAAGTAAAACCCATTTCAAATAACTCCATACTTAGGTGTTATGAACAAATTGGCTATCAAGATTTACGGTTTTTAAAGTTGTTTTCTTTCTTCTTTAGATCGGTGGGGAAGACTCGGATGAACGAGCCATTTTGTTTTCACACTAATGATTTCCGGTGTCAACGAGGTATTTATTAACCAAACCTGCTATTTTTCTTTTTCTTCTATAGCTTGATTTCTGTTTTGTCTAACAGACCAAACTGTTTGTTTTTACCTTCTTACAGAGCACTGAGCAACAAGTTCAAGGGGTCTTGAACCTGATTGATCTTGCAGGGAGTGAGCTTTTATCGAAGAGTGTGGATCAACCAGATATAGACTTAAAGAAACTCAAGTAAGTTCTTTGAAAGCATAATACAAAATTTTGGGGGTTTCTTGCAATTTTAGCTTATCAAACTTTCTTTCTTTAGGCAATCAACAAAAGCTTGTCGTCTCTTGGCGATGTCATTTTCGCCTTAGGGAAGAAAGAAGATCATGTACCATTCCGAAACTCGAAGCTCACTTATCTTCTCCAGGTACTAACTACGTTACAAAACACAAACTATCAAAAGATTTTGTTTCTTAAATTGTGTCTGATGATGAAACTATGTTTCTTCATCATTCAGCCTTACTTAGGCGGTGACTCGAAGACGCTAATGTTTGTGAACATTGCGCCGGAATCTTCTTCAACCGGTGAGTCTCTCTGCTCGCTTAGATTCGCAGCGAGAGTGAATGCTTGTGAGATTGGAACTCCGCGTAGGCAGACTAACATCAAGCCATTGGATCGTTTGAGCCTTGGATGAGAGAAAGAGAGATGAATTTGAAGTTTGAAGTTTGAAGCTAAAGCATCATTATTAAGTTAATTATATGAATGTTTGTACTTAAAATATGGTTGAAGGATGGGATGATTCTAACGGGAAGACCTTTTGTTGTAGTCTGTATAGTTTGGTTTAGGATCTTAAATATCTGTTGTTATTTGTAATTCTTTTTCTTCTTTTGGATCAGTAGGATTTTGCTTGTTAATGTTTGGATTCATATTAATTTTTCTCCGAGATTTAAAATATTCATTTCTCTTTGTTGTTGATCAATTTAACCAGGTCTAGAAGTTTAATGGTAGTCTTCTATAGGGAATATTTCATAGAAAATCACCAAGTAATTGATGGTTTTCATTAGGCCTCAGAATTTTAACCGAACCGAACTGAATCGAGTTTTGGTCGGTTCGGTTATGTACAGAGAAACGATCGACAACATTTCGAATTTCAATCGGTTTTTGGTTCGGTTAACCGAAATTAAAAAAAAAATATGCAAAACTTAAATCTGAATTTAAAAATAACAGAAATTTCCCCTTTTAACTGAATTTGCCAACCGAACCGAATTCAGCTATTTTCGGCAAAAAAAAAAAACCGAATTACCCAAGAACTGAATCTAACCGATATTTTATTCGGTTATTTTTGGCAAAAATAAATAACCGAATTACCTGAAAAACCGAACTAACCGAACCAAAATACCCGAACTAACCGAATTCACATGCCTAGATTTTATACAAATTACAGTTTGAACTTCACAAACTTTGAGGTATATCATCTCTAATATTTTACCCCAAATGGTTCAATTTAGAACTTAATAAAAACAGACTTTTTTATGAATAGAACTCTACCTATTTTTATAAGGATGATTAAAAACTGTGTTTTAGTAAAAGGGCCAGATTTTCTTTAGCTGAGGACTAATTCTAGAATATAGTAGGAACAATGTATTTCATTGATAACTAAGAATTCACTTGATTACAACCACTTGATTCTATATAATGTTTATGTTCTATTTGGATTGTTATAGAAATTGTAATGTTGAATAGGTAGAAAAAATGAAATGAACATGGTTATATGAGATGACTAATAACATTAGTAATTCACTGGACTAGAGAAGTTTTAGTCATCTCATATCACCATGTTGATTTTGGAGAGAGTCTGGCTTGGTCCATCAACATCCTGAAAACCTCCATGCGAATTGATATTCACTAAATAGTTTTAACACGTAATCGATTTCTTCTCCGGATATATTGAAAATATAAAGAAATTTGTTTATAAAACCCATAATTTATTGTATGATAAGTCAACTCCTGTTGAATTCCTTCTAAATGTTGAGATAAGCTAAACTAAAAGTATCTGGAACTATGGCAAAATTCATGCCTCCACTACTCCACGGAACTTGGGAAAAGAACGAGTCAAACTTTAAAATATTTGTGCAAATACTTGTTTATATATAGCATTCATATATTATTAACATTTGATTCAGAATATTGACTTTTATTACATATACTCAAGTTGATATACAACGCCACTTCTGCATACATCATCAATCAAACTAAAAGCAATTTGAGTATAAATTAATTCGTTAGTTTATTTATGAGTCTTTATATGACTCACAAATTGACATTAACTATTGTATTTGATAGGATGAAATATATATAGCTTTCATACAAAATATATATTTGATAGGATTATTATTGAAATATATATACTCATGTAACCTTCTTTTTTTTTGTCGATGCTAGATTTCGAATGTTTTTTGCGTGTTTTATGTTTTCCTTTTTTTAAAAAAAAATAGTAGTGAAAAGCTATAATAAGAAGGAAATGATAATCAAACTGTGTAGGTTTTATTAAAAAGAGTATGTATATCTATATATATAAAGGAGAATGATTCAAAATTAGTAACTTGCAAGATCGTGACACGTGTCGAGTTAATCCATTAAATTTTGACACGTGTAAAAAAAGTACCAATTAGATTTTGACACATAATATTAACAATAAAGGAAAAAATATAATCTTAAAAGTAAAGTTAGCACAAAAAATGTAAAAAAATTACCAATTATATTTTAACACATAATATTAACAATAAAGGAAAAAATATAATCCTAAAAGTAAAGTTAGCACAAAAAAAAAGGAAATAAAAGTTGTTTTTAAATTAAGAAAATTTATCTTAATTTTTTATTTATTTAACAATAAAAGAAAAAAAAATAATAATCTAGACATAATCCTACAAGTAAAGTTAGCAAAAAAAAAGGAAAACAAAAGTTTTTTTTATATTACAGAAATTTATCTTAAAATTTTTTTTTTTAAATGAAAAAATCATGTTTATAATAAAGCAATTAAACAATAGATTGGCATCATAAAAAGGAAACTAAACAAAGAAAAATTAAACCAACAAATATCCTAAAAGTTAAAGTTAAAAAAAAAAAGATAAAAGCTATTGTTTTTAAAAAGGAGATACCAAATTTTCTATTTTGATTAAAAAAATTAAAAAAGTAAATTAAAAAAAGGAATACAAACCTATATAGAAAAGGAATTCTAATTCCTCACACGTGTTTAATAAATTTCTAATTATATTTTAACGCATAATATTAATAAAAGTAAAATTTAAAATCGTTTCCTAATCTTAAAAAGTAAAGGGAAAAATAGTAGTTATGTTTAGATTAAAAAAAAATAAACAAAAATTATAAATAAAATCAAAGATAAAAAAACACTCATATTTTAGTTTAGAATAAGGAATTTAAACAATAGATTGCAATCCTAAGAAGAAAAGGAATAAAAGCCAAAGTTTATTAAAAAAACAACAACCATATTTTAATTTAAAATAAGGAAATTAAACCATAATTTACAATCATAAAAAGCTAAAGTTTTAAAAGAGGAAAAAACATTTAGCATTTCCTTTTTAGGATTGTAAAAAATGGAATTTAAATAATGGAATACAATCCTAAAAAGAAAAAGAATTCTCATTCTCCACATATTTATAACCAAATTGATAACTTCTCAATTTCACGACCAAAAAAACATTTCATAACATTTTTCGACCATATAAGCTGCATGTAATCTTTTGTCTAATAGAAAACATGATTACATAAAGAAAAAGTTCATGTTACGTAAAGAAAAAAGTTTGATCGTGTCACGTGTCAAGTCAATCGCTCATATTATGACATGTGTAAAAGAAATTTCCAAATAAAAATCCAATTAGTTTTGACACATAATATTAAGTAACAATAGAATGATAAGTTTATAATCGATTCATAATCTTAAAAGGTAAAATTACTAAACAAAAAATAAAATTATCCTAAGCGATTAATAAAAAAAAGAAATTCGGAAAAATTAAAAAAAACTTTAAAATAAATAAAGGAAAAATTTAAAACCGATTATTAAAAAAACTTGAAAATTCGGAAAATTTAATAATCTATTCATAATCTTAAAAGGATAAAGTTACTACAAAAATAAAAAATATTAAATTTATCCTAAAAGACAAAATTAATATAAAAATGTAAGAAACAAATCCTTAGTTTTTCTATTTATATTAATGAAACAATGAATTACTAATCCTAAAAAGAAAAAAATTATAATTTCTCACCTCTATATAAACCATAATTTGGTAATATGTCAACTACACACCAAAAAATAAAACGTCTAATAATCGTATCCAAAACTATTTATTTCATATGTTTCACCAAACTTTCTTTCAAGATATATATTTATTTCATCGAAAAATTCATTTCTAAATTTAAGTATTATATATTGTCACGGGTGATCTAATTCCCCTCCCCCCATTTTTCGTTTTTAGTTTTTTTTTTTCATAGGTTATAAAATATTAAATTATAAACCCGCATATATGCGGATACTTATCTAGTATATAATATAATATAAAAGGACAATGAAGATATAAACAATTTAATAGAAATATGCTAATAATTAGTATATAATATAATTAGAGAATATACCTACGGTGTATCGATGGATATTCCTGATGATCAGTAGTTGATAAGTCTGTTTATCAATTTGGCCTTCATTATATTTTTGGAAGAAAATAAGTTGATTTCTACGTCAAACATTTATATGCAAAAGCTCTTATGTATTTTGGGGGATAAAATTTCACTTATGTCACCCAAAAGATTCCTTTATTTCTTTTTAGAATCCAACGTTCCTATATTGTAAAATTTTGGATTTGAACCAGCTGAGATGTCGATGGGCATCTTAGATTAATATTTTAATAAGTTGAGACTAATGATAAGTTATTCCAATGCTAGTTGAAATATTAATGTGTATCTTAAAACAAGAAAATAAATGTTTGTATATATACATATGCACATATATATGTTATGTTATGTATGTGTCAAAAGATACCAATGCGTAAAAATATTAAGTTATGTATAGAGTCTTTATCATACCCGGCCCTCTTTTTGAAATGTTTACATTTAGAAAAACAGTATATAACTTCAAATAATACTGGACTTATCTAAATTATATACTCTATGTTTCACAAAAGTATCATTTTGACACATTTCACATATATTAAGAAAATTATTAAAAGTTTAATATTACATTTTATTAATACAATAAATATTTTTTTCTCTCTAATTAATACATTAAAACAATAAGGGTAAAACTTGATTTTTGTTCAAAATTATGTATAAAAAACATAAAACGACACTTTTTATGAAACAAAAATAAAACCTTAAAATAATAATTTTTATAAAACGGATGTAATATATTTTTCATACTGGATATTCTTGACTTTATTTTTACAAATTCTTAAAGGAAATTTTCATGTATGTACGGGAGGGAGCAGAAGAATGTGACCACCTAGATCACGACCAACGACCATCCAACCATGTTCTCGAATAATTTCGATCCAAATCCAACCAACCTGATCAGAAATAAATATCAATTTCATTTGTTAAAAGCTAAATGGGCAATAAAAAACACATACCGCATACCACTATTATTACATTTTTTTTTAATCATCAAAAATGTTGATCCAAATAATCACTGATGATGATTAAAGATATATTAAGAGATTGAGAGGCGAGAATTCCGTTAATAGAACGAGTTAACTTGACTTTTGAGCAGGTCGGGATGGAGAGAAGTAGGTCGGATATTGTAATGAACAGGCCGGGGGCTGTACTATTGGTATTAATAATCGGAAAAGGTGAACGGTTTAGATTTACGAACTGGTTCCGACGGGAATCCAGTTCGGTGTTCTAAACGACGTTGCTCAATTACAAGGCGGTGAGGTCGGGTATAATATGTAGAGAGAGAGAGAGAGAGGGTAACAAAAATGCGTCCCCCCTCATAAATGCACGCTAAGGGGGTATATATAGCAGGGGTTGACTTCCTGTTCCCCGAAGTTCCGGGACAACGTGGCGCTTTCAGCGTCTTCCGTGGGTAAGGTTCTTCGAGAGGCGCGTTCCAGCTTCTCCGGTAGATAGTTCATGATGAGCTCGGTGCCATACTCCTACGAAGATAGCACATTGTTAAGCGAGCTGCCCTCCATGTGTCGCTTCCTCCTTTGGTCTCTGCGCAGAGTTGGTGAGACGTCGAGCTCGGCACCATACTCCTATGGGGATAGCGTACTGTTCAGCCAACTGCCCTCCACGTGTCGTTTCCTTCTTGGCCTTTCTGACCGGAGTTGGTACGGCGCTGATGCGAGCTCGGGGTGCTCCCTTGGGAGTTCGGGGCAAGCTTGAGGAGGGAGCTCGGGGTAGCAGCTCAGCTCTTTCCTTGGTCGGGCGTTAATCCTTGGTTCACTTAAACGGGAAGGTCCGCTTGTTGAAAAGGGCCTTTTACTGAGATGGGCCTAGGTAATTGGGGGTGCTAAGCTTACCTCCAACAAAAAATACATAAACACCAGCTAAGTGATGATAGATATTGTTAATTTGATTGGTAATCCCTTACCATAACGGTAAAAGGTATACTATATCATCAAAAATACATAAACACCAGCTAAGTGATGATAGATATTTCTTACCTCTACTCTTTACATTTTCTAGTTATTTTTATATTATCGATCATTTAAAAAATTTCTTCTAACTAATAAGAAAAAACTAGGATTCGGCATATTTACCGAACCAAATCAAACCGAATAATGTTATTTGGTTCGGGTACGGATAGCCCGAATAACCCAAACAGACACATTTCTAAATTTATTCGGTTTATTAACCAAATATCGAATTAACCGATTGGGTAATCGAATTAAAACCAAACTCATATAATACTATATAGGGTTTTGAACTTAGTCTTTAGTAATTTTTATAAGGTATGTTTATAAAACATATAGTTTGTTGTTATGAAACCAAGTTATTTTGTATTATTTATTTTATGGTGGATAACTCTTAACCTCGAACGTGGGTTGAATTACTAACCCGTTTGTTTTTTTTTGTCAGGTTGGAAGTGAAAGATAAATCTAAGATTTTGGAGATGATTTTCACAACCGTAGTAATTTGGAACTATTTATCCTTCTTTCTTTGTTCATTTTTGTTGGATAAGTATTTTTCTCACAATGGTCAAACTCTTCATCTTATCTAAAAATACCCGTATTATCCAAAATAATCAAACTTATCCTAATTAAAGTGATTTTAGTTTGGTTATTAATTGTAAAAAACCGAAAAACCCGAAAATCAAACCGAACCGAATAGAATTTAATCCCAAATGAGACCTAAAATTTTAAAACCAAAAAACCCGAAAACCAAAAAATCCGAACCGAATCCAACTAATTAACCGAATGCCCAGCCTTAGAAAAAACAGTGGAGCTTCTTTATTTTGGCATTTCAAATCGAAGAAAATATAAGCAAGCTTGAGCTGAGCGGTTGATTTTTGTTTTTCTTGAAAAATATAAATAGTTGTTTTGATAAATAATTAAATACGATGATGTCACACACATATATATATATATATATATATTATTATATAAAGTTGAATGTTTCAAAATTACTAACTCATCAGATCGCGACACGTATCAAGTAAATCGATAAGATTCTAACATATATAAAAAAAAAATTCCAAATTTTGTTTTTACTAAAAAACAAAGTTAATAAAAAGAGAAAAAAACTTCTTAGTTTTTCCATTTAAATCAAGGAAATTAAACAATTGATTACATATCCTAAATGAAAAATAATTCTAATTTCTCACCTCTATATAAAAAATTTAGTAGTATGTCAAGTACATACCACAAAATCAAAAATCCAATAATTATTTCCAAAAATATTTACTACATCTGCTCGAACAAATTGTTTTTTAAATATATATATTTATTTCATCGAAAACTTCGTTTCTAAATTTGTATATTACTTATTTTTACGGGTGATTTTATATATATATATTTTTTTTTTTTTTTTTTGTATTCATCGATTATAAAATATCTTATTATAATCAAACCCGGATGATGATAATCTAGTGAATAATAAAAAAATGTAGTATGATATAATGTATGGGCCTTGTAAGCCCAAAACAGAGGAAGCATGTGCGTGAAAACAACTCTAATATCTGGATTCCAAGATTCCTCAACAATTCGTCTCCTCCAACAGTTTCTTCTTCTTCTATGTTCCTTCCACAAAATAAATAAATTTAACGGCAGAAATCGCTCTGGCTAAATCTCCTTCTTCCCAATCAGGATCTCGCTGATCGCCGCCGGGAAAATTCAATTCCCCGGGAGTGATAAAAACTCGCCGTATTCTTTTTCCCCTTTTTCACCGGTGGAGTTTCAGGAGATGGTGTCGCCCGAAAACGCTAATTGGATTTGCGACCTGATCGATGCCGACTACGGAAGTTTCACAATCCAAGGTCCAGGATTCTCTTGGCCGGTGCAGCAACCTATTGGCGTTTCTTCAAACTCCAGGTTTTTTTTAATGAGCTATTCCCTCTTGTCTCTAAGTGCTTCAATTAGGGTTCGGATCTGTTTTTAAGAACTTCAGATTGATTTGGGAGAAATCAGTATGTTTGTGTGATTGCTTGAAGAAGAGTTTCTTCTGGTTAGCACTGGCATGCGAGTGTGTGGCGTTTCAATTTGATCAAGGAAAGCCTAGGATTTCAAAAGAAACAATAATTGAAGAGTAAAATTATGGACTTCGTAATTTGCTTGGCTAAGTTGAAGCTTGTGTGATTGTTTGAGTAGTTTATAGAGAAGAAACTGAGACCCTATTGATACTTCTTTACCATCGAAAGATACTTTTAAGCTTAAAATTGGGTTCTTTGGCTGGTGAGATTATCCTCACAGTTGGTTAAATGATATTAAGTCTTCAGGAGAGGTCTTGTGTTTGTTTATCCAAAGTCAACTGTGTGTGTGCCTGACATGTTTTAGTGTACTTCTGACATGTTGCTAGATTCCGGAATCGATTGATCTATATCACTTTTATTAGGTGGGAATTAGATTCCTTTTGTGGATAGGGCCTTCTATCTGAGTGGTTGGTTTGACCTAACGATGCTAAATACTCTGAATAAATCTTCTTCCTTGGAAGTGAGTAGTTGTAAGTTGTTGTATGGTTGAAATATTATTTTTCAGAGATTTTGTTGGAGATAGATGAGTGTTTGAATGATTTCTGGTCATTCCCTTGGATTGTTCGCATTGACTCAGTTGCTTTGATGTTTTTTTTGTTGGTTCAGCGTGGGAGTTGATGGCTCGGCTGGAAATTCAGAAGCCAGCAAGGAACCTGGCTCCAAAAAGAGGTAAGCTTCTTCTGATAAACTTCACCTGTCGTACCTTTATTCAAAAGACTGACTGAAACACGAAACTCTAGCAACGTCTGGAATTTAAAACTCTGAGAAATCGGTTCATGGTTGAACTGTTTCGGGGATCTGTATCGGCTCTCTTCAAATGTTTTTTGCTAGACAAGGTATCGACGAAAAAAGTAATCCTGGTCATTACTTGTCCCAGGGGGAGATGTGAATCATCCTCTGCCACTGGCTCGAAAGCATGTAGAGAGAAGCAGCGACGTGACAGGCTGAATGACAAGTAATATTTTTAATTTTGTATTTCCTTCTTTTTCCTCTCGTAGGAACTGAAATTTATCGCCTTTTAAATGAATAACAGGTTTACGGAGTTGGGTTCAATTTTGGAGCATGGGAATCCTCCCAAAACAGACAAGGCTGCAATCTTGTTGGATGCTGTCCGCATGGTGACACAGCTACGGGGCGAGGCCCAGAAGCTGAAGGACTCCAATTCAAGTCTCCAGGACAAAATCAAAGAGTTAAAAGTAAAATTTTCTTCGATTTGTAAACCTCCTTTCACCATATAAATTCATCGAATGCTTACTAGTTTCCTTGTGATCTCGATCAGACTGAGAAAAACGAGCTGCGAGATGAGAAACAGAGGCTGAAGACAGAGAAAGAGAAGCTGGAGCAACAGCTGAAAACCATGAATGCTCCTCAACCAAGCTTTTTCCCTCCACCTATGATGCCAACTGCTTTTGCTTCTGCTCAAGGCCAAGCTCCCGGAAACAAGATGGTGCCAATCATCAGTTACCCAGGAGTTGCCATGTGGCAGTTCATGCCTCCTGCTTCAGTCGATACTTCTCAGGATCATGTCCTTCGTCCACCAGTTGCTTAACTGGGACAAATACCTCAAGAAAAATCATCAACTGATTTGCTTCTCGCTTCCGCTGAAAGAAAAGTCTCCATTTGTTTTGCTCTCCTCTTTCTCGGCTTTCTTAGTCTTATCGTTGCTTTCGTTTTATGGTGTTATCTTCGTAACTGTTATCTGTTGAACAATGATATGACATTGTAAACTCCAATGGCTTTGCGGAATGTTATCTATTCACATGTAAATTTAAGTAGAGTTTGGCAGATATTCTCTCACATTATGTGTTCTTACATTAATACATAGAATGGATTTTACTTCCTCGCCATAAGAGTTTTGAAAGTACAAAAATTAGAAACAGGAGAGACTGAAAACTAAAGAGACAGCAAAACATGATCTGGAAGAGGGAATCTTGACATGATCCTATGTTTTATGTTTTGATCTGTGAATCTCTCTCTTCTCTGGGTTTTAGCCGATAGACGAACTGAGTTTTGGTTTTGTGATTATTATGATGCTCTAATGTGACAGCTCTTGATGAACCTGTCAGACGAATCAAGATACTTAGCCCATAGAGGACGTAGATGAGGAAATGCTATATCAAGCCAAGGCTTAGCTCTTCCATTGAAATGAACAACAGCCGCGCTTTCAGCATCAGCAAAGCTCGTAGTCTCTTGGTATCCAAGACCAAGCATATGCCAGAACGGATCTATGGTCTGGAGATGACCGTGGAAAGCTATCAACCCGGGAGGCAAAGTTCCCAGCTGCCACAAACTCAGGTCTGATTTTAAGTTCTGCAACATAATGCATGAAAATGGTCCGAGTGTAAGTGAATGTTACTTGATAATGAGTTTTTTTTTAGTTAGTGGTTTTGATTTACCTCGTCAAGCCAATGATAGTAAGTGGAGCTTATGTTAGTCTTCCTCCAAGCCGCTAAGTCGAAAACATTCATCCCGTAAGCCCAAGCGCATTCCTCTGGGTCGAAGTTTCTGGCAATTATCGGGTTTGAGAAGTTGAGGTAACTCTTGAACTTCTTTGACATGACAAACTTGTCTTCTCCTCTACATGTCTCCACTGCTCCATTCACTTTCCCATTCATGTCAATGTCCCAAAGAGGTGAAAGATCAGTTTGGATCACAATGTCATCGTCTAGAAACACAACCTTGTTTAGGCTCGGAAACAACTGCAAAAAAACAAAGTTTTTAAAGGCATTCAAAGGGGTAATGCTCGAGTATTTTCGCAGTCATAGAACTTACCTCTGGTAGATGAATACGGATGTGATTCATCAAGGAGTTGTACTTAGGGCTAAGAGCTTGTAACTTAGCAGCAACAACAACTGGATTTTCGTTGTTATTAGCGACAATTACCGATGATCCGCCTCTGAATTGAGACCTCACTCTCTGATCCTTCTCCATAGCTTCCAAAACCGGAACTTTCCCTTTCGATAACCAATCAAAATGATGCAAAGCCTTGACCTCAATTATTGCTGGCGACAGAGGATGTAATGAGAACCAAGCTTGCATTGGGAAATAAGTTTTCCTATCCGTTATGATGTGAAGAACGACCTTATGAGGTCGTAAAGAGTTCTGAACCAACGACTTAGCCACAACCGAAGCTGCAAGAATATTGTCTGAAGCCAAAACAAAGTGAAAGTAGTTATTGTCGACTAAGGTTGGGACTAGCTCGGCTTCTGGAAGCTGGAGACGTGCGGCTGCGTTTATAGAATGTTCGTTGGCTAGTTTAAGAGCTAAACAATGAAGTTGTTTCGGAATGCTGCTTGATGCGACGTGTCGGTATAAATACTCTTGGATCTTAGCCGTTCTTGTTCTTTGTTCCATCAATGTCACCATTTCTTTTAGCTTTTGAGCAAATTCTCTTGCGTCTGATTTGCTTCTTTTGACTTCAGACATGAAATCTTGAAGTGTTTGAGGTATGTCTGATCTTCCTCTTAGCTCTTGTTCACTTAAAGGCTGTTCCAAAACTTGGTACATAGCTTCTGGAACATTCTAAATAAAGAACCAAAGAAAAATTAACCTTTTTAACCACAGTAAATGTGAATGTGCTCAAGAGTCTAAAACTGAAGTTAGAGAACTTACACCAGACTCAACAACCCTTCTTCCTAAAAGCTTTGGCTTTAGTCTTTTTCCCAAGCAAGCTGTTTAATTAGAAAGAAAGAAAAAACTTTGTCTCATATTTTGATAATGTTTTATTTATGAGATTAACTAATTTTTTCTCTTTTGGGTCTTTTGAGATTATTAACAAATGTTCTTGGATTATTCACTTTTGTGCGTATTTCTCTAGAAATAATTCAATATCTTCGTTTATATTATTCTTTTACTATATTTATTTATTAGCTCGACGTGTATCTACATAAAATGATCAAAAGTAAAAAGATGAAATCGCATTTACAAAATAGATTGAGTTTTTATTGAAAGAGGGGAGTAGAAGAAACGTACCAAGAGAGGAGCAAGGAGAGGGATCGCCATCGATAGTATCAACGGTGGAGAGAACGAAGACGAATCGGAGAAGAAAAGTGAAAAAGAGCAGAGAATAAAACATCATCTGATACGAGAATCTTCTAGAACCCACCTTCACTTTTATGAACTCTCTCAATCCTTTCCCTGTGACCACAGTCACATGTCTCAAGCTCGGAGATATATGCAATTGCATCTCTCTCTCTCTCTCTGTTTCTGTTTCTGTTTATGTCTCTGTTTTCTCTTTTCTTTTCTTGAATGGAGATTGATGTCCGAAGAGGGAAAATGGATCTTACGTTGTTATGTATTGTATGTTGATTATTCAAAAGGGTCTATGTCATTTACCTAACCTTGCTTTGTGTTTAGGTTATTAATGGCAGATCGTATCTGATGTTTCATGTGAAGAAAACGAAATGTTTTCGTTTGTTAGAGTTACAAAGGCCACGGTTTTACTTTTATGTAATGGGTTTCTGGTAGTTTTAAGAAAAAGCTTTGGTTTTTCCCGGTTATGCTACTCGGTCACATAAAATGTCAGGCTGTATTACTATAACTTTCACCATGTTTGTTGTTGGTAATTTATCCGTAATCCACGTTATTGTTGGTATAGATCGGTTCGGTTAAGGGATTTCGGTTTAGAATTTGGCTTTATGTTGAAGGAGGGAAGTTGGAGAGAGAAAGACAAGTCAAGGGAAGGCAACACACAGATGTTTTTAAAAAAAATACTATTGAGAGCGTAGATGAAAAGGAGCTGTTTGGTGGTTACAAGACATAGCTTTACCTCTAAATAAAGTCTTTTGAACAAAGACATTGGAGCTTCAACTTCAAAATTTACTTTTTGAGGACTAATTTCCTCTCTAATTTCTATAGCTACCCTTTCTTTACTTAAGTTGTTCTTTCTCGCCCCTACCCCAAACAAGAAGTCTTTTTTTTGTAGTTTCTAGTATACTTTAGGCCATCTCCAACGGTGAGAGGAGGTGAGTGGATATTTTAACAATAATATAATATTATTTTTAGTATAATTGAGTTAATTAATTAAATTTTAATTGTTTAATCAAACTACACCAATCAAAATTAATTAAGTGGCATATGGGTATCTGAAAAAGTATGAAAGGTTCTTATTTCAGAATTTTCAGAACCGATCTTTAGTTTATTTACTTCTTTTTCTTTATTTTATATTATATTTAATCTTAAAAACCTCATAGAAATTCTCCGTTGGAGATGGCCTTAGCCTTTTTGCCTTTCCTCTAATATATATATATTTGCACGTTTCAATTTCTCCTAATTATGGAAACCTTTTGGGCCTAGGTCTATGGTTTGGGCCTAGGTTTCCATAACTCAAGTTCGATCCTCTAGAAATCTGTAGCTTTAGGATAACTTTTTGTTTATTTTTTTTGTTTACTTTCCTATTTAAAAATTTAATTATTGTTTAATTTCTTTATTTTAAACAGAAATACTAATTGTTTTTTCCTTTTTTAAAAAAAATTATTGTTTAGAATATATTTTGTTTTTTAAATTTCCTTAATCTATACATTACTTTTTTTCTTTATTTTTTGAAGTTTGACTTTTTGGATTATTTGCTAACTTTACTTTTAAAATTAAATCTAGATTATATTTTTTTCTTTTTTTGGTTAATATTTTATTTCAAAATTTAGTAAACACATGTCAGAATCTAATGGATTGACTTGACACGTGTCACGATCAAGTGAGTTAACAACTTTGAAACATTCTCTTTTATATAATAAGATTGTTTTCATTGTCAATATTTTTTCCTAATAAGAACATTAATTGAAAAGTAAGAAACTGAAAGAAAAAAACGAAATCTATACTATTAAAAGGGGTACATAATTGTGTCCAAACACGGAAAATTTTCATTTTAGTCTATTCCTATCTTGGATAACTATTATTTCCTTCATTTTATTCATGTTGTCAAACATATTTTTTTTTTAATTAAAAAAATTAATTATATTTGGCAAATCTTACCAAATCTTTAATTATTTACTATTTTCGAAATTATAGCAAAATCTTACCAAATCTTTAATTATTTACTATTTACGAAAACATAGATATAACATCTTTACAAAATATTCTTTAGTTTGGATTTTTTTTTGGATTTAAAAATAATTTCGAAAAATCAAAATTTAAGTTAGATTAGCTTGGATCTAATTAAATATAGGTTATATTAATTATCAAAAATCACAGAAATCAGTTGTTATTATATCTTTACAAAAAATAATAAACCAGATATTAATTTAGATTTAATTTAAATATTCAAATTTAAATAATATTTTCATAATGACGGAGATGATAAACGATATGTTATTGTATATTTTTATTATAAACAATCAGCCTAAAATTTTAAATATTTGCAATTAGTAAATATTTATATTGTACGGTAATATGAACGGGCGGGTTAGAATTATGTTTTTATAATCGCGGTCATTTTAAGATTAATATGAACAGGCGGTTTTGAATTATGTTTTTATAATCACAGTAATCTTTAATACTAGAAAAAATTAAATATACAAAAATAAATTATATCTAAAAACAAAAATAAATATTTGTCACTTATTAGAAAAGTTATATCTAAAAAAAAAAACAAATTATATTACAAATTTTGGCTATTCTTTTTGTGGATAACTACCAGTTGCCTAACAAGTCAATTTAGTACAATATTAATAAAAAATATATTTTAATTTATATTTAAAAACAATTCCGAAAATTCAAATTTTAATTTACCTATTTTCTTTATTTAGAGTATACAAAATAAAACATTAAAAATATTTTTGTTAAATCTCAAACAAACTTTACATATCTTACCCGTACTATACAAGATTTGGAAGTAAGCTATTAGTTAAGCTAATTGAAATCAATTATGGAAATCTTTTCAAAATAAATGAATCCAAAAATGTTAAAAAAATATATATATATATATATATATATATATATATATATATATATGGAAAATGTGATCAACAAATAAATTATTTATAAATGAAATATTTTCCAAAAAATCCCACATATAATTAGTAGCCATAGATGAAGGCATGAAACTATGATGATTAGCTTACCTAAACGATTTGACCATCAAACAAAAATTATAAATAAAATATTCTCCATACGATTTGTTACGATTTAGAAATATGAATTAAATTCTTTCTAAAACTTGAAATCCAACTTATTTTCTTTTTATAATTAAATGATATCCGAATTAAATTCTTTGTAATTTAGATAGATGCAAATTTTTAAATTTTTTTTTTTTGAACTTATCAGTAAATTTCCGTTCCTAAATATCTTATTTACAATATATTAATTAATCTAATTAATCACAAATCTCTATCAATATCTTAATTTTAGGAAGATTGTCAACTATTGGAAATATTTTATTGGTGATTATGATCAATTATTATATTCAAAACTAAATATCGCAAACAATTTAGTCTTCTTCTCCTATAAATATTGCAAATTCCCTTGGCCAACCTCACACCACAAATTCCATTCAAAGATCGATTACTCTTTCAAACTAATATTACTACTTTCATAATAGATTCTAATGGTTTTGTTATATGTTGAAGGCTGTTTCAAGTCTCAATCCATCCAAATATGAATAGAGGTTCCATGTGAATTGAAGGTACTGCTAATTTCAAAACTTAAAAACTCAGACTCCAATCGTTGTTCATGAATGTTGCTTTTTGTTATAATTATGTTTGAAATATCAGTATATGTCATTTTCAGTTGCAGGTGTAGACCAACAACGAAGGAAGCTGGTGCTGCACCGCCTGGACAAATGAAGAGAGTAAAGTAGTTTATTCGATTATAAATATGATAAATTATATTACAAAGTTTCATAAACAAAAAAGAATCTACAAAAACAATATGTATCTATACACAAAATAAATATGTGTCTCATATTACAAAAATTAAATCTACAAAAACAAATTATATCTAAACACAAAAAATAAACACAAATTATATTACAAAGTTTCATAAACAAAAAAAAAATTCTAGTTTTTTATTAAGGAACATACACAATTTATATTTAGCGATGGTAAAAAAAAACAAACGTAGTAAAGCTGACTAAGACCATCTCCAATGTATTGCTCTATTTTTTACTCTAAAATAGAGCAACTCTATTTTGGAGTTGAGTTTTACTCCAATGCCAATCTATTTTAGAATTAAAAATAAAGTCATGAACAAAAAAAACTAAAGTTGTTTCTAAATATAGAGCCAAATATTAAAAACTCTATTTTTGGCTCTAAAATAGAGTTGAGTTGGAGAAGAATTGACTCTAAAATAGAATTTGAAGCTAAAAATAGAGATGGGTTGGAGATGCCCTAAGATAAAGATGGAGAGCGCAAGTACAATGTATATGAAAGGAAAAAACATCATTATCATTCCATAACAATAAAAATATAATATTTTGATTACTTGACTTATTATTTGACATATCAGTTGTTACTAAAAAAATTCTACCATATATATGAGAAACACAACACTCGTTTTGCAAGGGTTGTTTTAACGAACGAAAACGCATGTAACATTCATAAATAATTTTATATGTGAATGCGTGAATAAGTTTCAGATATCACAAAGTAGACAGCACAATGGCAGTTAATTGGCCAGATGACTTGTGGTTTATATTATAAAAGATATATATATATATATATATATGTATATGTATGTTATATTATAAAAGATATATATATATATATATATATATATATATATGTATATGTATGTAAACAAAAATTAGACGTTGACAAGAAAAATTAGATTAACGTGTAGTAGCAGGAAGAAACTTTTTGCAGCCACCACACGACAGATAGAGAAAAAATAGACTGTGAGACATTTAAGACCATCTCCAATGTATTATTCTATTTTTTACTCTAAAATAGAGTTAGATTTTGCTCAAATATATTACTTTATTTTTCACTCTAAAAAGAAATATTCTATTTCTATTTTATTATAAATATCATTTATTTATAAGAAATTACAATTTAACCCCACTTATTTTTTTCTTTCAAAAACTTCTATAAATTATGATTTTATTTAAATTAAACATTTATTACATAAGAAAAATTACATTACATCATATAAAAATAAAAAAACATATAGGACTTTGGTTTAAATATCACTATTACTGTATTTTTCCCATAAATGATCAATTAATGCATTTCAAAGAAAAAAATGAGCTTCTCTATCTTTGATTTTTCTAAATCGACCAATAAATTTTTTGAACCGAATATCATCATCCTCTGCTATTTGGACCTCTGGAGGTGGAACTTCTCTTCCAACTTCAATTGGTGCATCGAGATCACGCTCATCCTCGATTATCATATTATGTAAAATTATACATGTAGCACATTTTTTTCCAAAAACGTACTGGTCCTTTAACAAGATGTCTCTTTCTAAAATTTGTTATGTCTCTTTCTAAAGTATGTGTTATGTCTCTTTCTAAAATTTACAAGATGAAGTTTATGTAGTCAGAAGCGGTAGTCGGGACTCTAGGAGGCAATATAATTTTAGAGAAATAAAAATGTAAATTGCATACATTAATGGCGCTAATAGAGTGTAGATAACAAAAATTAATACGAATGAAAGACATAAATAGTTTTTGTGAACATAAAAATATTAGCTTGTAAAAATATTGTGTAGAAAGTAATGACATTGTAAAAAGGAAGTTGATGTGTATTAATGTTTTGTTTTTACCGATTTTTCATATTTAATATTTTTGATGATATGTTATTCTTAAGAGCATAAAAATCTATTAAATCGTAAATATGATATTTTAGAATGCAAAATACGTTTAGATTATGAGCCATTTTTGTTAATCACATAGATATATATATGAACCTTACTTATTTATATAGATAACTAGTGTGTGATCCGCGCTACGCGCGGACGTGAACACAATTTTGTTTTTTAAAAATTTGGTATAATATTATTTTAGTTTTATTAGTATGATTGTTAATGGATTTGTCTCTATTAGCTTAAGAAATGTGGATTATTTATTCTTAAGTTTTTTTTTCTTTTTTAATTTTGTGTTTATTTATGTATTTGTTTAGTGAGTGATCCACAATTTGAATTTTTGTTTTTTGGTTGACTATTTATTCAATTAGTTGGTTTTTAAAAGTTAAGTTTTTGTCATTTTAAAGTTTAGGGAATTGTATATTTTTTAACCCAACTGAAACCTAATAAAATAAATACTTCGAAATAGGATTAGTTTTGTATAGTCCAAAAGTTACTTTGAATACTAATAAAAGGAAAGTTAGTTTTGTAAATTTAGAATTCTCCGAACTTTTTAAAAAAATACTTCGAAATAAGTCACTGTATTTTTATCTATTTTTACCTAAAACCAAATACTAATAAAATGTTCAGAATTTACTATTATTCATCTTCGATGATCCAGTGTTGGTGACTACAAAATGAATCTAATTTTATTTGAAAAATGATTTAATTTCTATCACTAATTTACTATCAAAATCATCGTAGATCTATAGGTTAATGGGAACATTTGAGATAATATGGGCCGATTTAGAAAAATATAAGAAATATGGGATCGAGCGTCGATTCAAACATTTAGAGAGAGAGAGAGAGAGTTCTTGTGAATAGGATTATCCTGTAAAAAAACATTATCCACTGCTCTAAAACCCTCGTCTTCTCCGATATCTTCCCCATCGCAGGTGATATTTCACTTTCAATTTCAATCACAAAGGGTGTGATCCGCGCGGACGTGGTAAACAATTTTTTTAATCTAATGGTATTTTATTTTACTTGATCTCGTAGTTAATTTAATTATCTCTATCAGCTTAAGATCTGTGTATTTGTTTTTGTTTTTTTTTTAAATTTATGATCATTTATGTGTTTATTTATTGGATGGTACACATTTTTATCTTTTTTTTTTTCTTTGGTGATCAATTTTATGCAATTAGTTGAGTTTTTTAAAAGGAAGATATTTACATTTTAAAGTTGCATAATAATTTTTTATTTTGTTTCATGTGAATTTATTATTTTTGGAGTGTTTCATGTATGATTTTAACCATATTTATGTGTGCAATATGTTTGTGATTCTTAAATCTATTTTTTTTTTGAAAAAGATTCCAATATATAACTGATTGTTTGAAGTAACAATATTTGTTTGATTTTATTTAGAAAAATCTAATCCATCATTTATAAACACTAAATTCTATAGTTTTTTTTTAAAATATATAAATAAACTGATAAAAGTAAATTATTAAAATGAATTTTCTTTAGATTAATTCGATATAATCTATCTTCTTTTAAGTAAATGTCTTTTTAAATTTTAGGGAAAACTATTGTATTAATGGATGGTAATTATTATGAGAATTGAAATATATTTACATCACATGATATATATTTTGCATATACAAAGCTTTTTTTTCTTCTCCTGTTGTAGTTACATTTGTTTTTTGTTAAAAATAATATCACAAAACACAATTAATATTTTGGTTCTTATTCACTATTTTTCGAACTTAATTTATATTTTTGTGTAAATACTTTTAATATGTTTCTTATTTTTTTGGCTCTTATTCTCTTTTTCATAGTTTTGTATAATTGCAATTATTATGTTAAGTATACCTAAATTTTATTTATTTGTCTCTTTATTAGATGTAAAACGTGCCAACTTAAATTTTGCTTTATGAATTTAGTTACATATTTAACTTATTTGTTTAATTGTTAGGACTTGTTTGATATTTTAGTTTTTTTGATAATATTTGCGATACAACTTAACCTAATTAAATATTTATAGAAGTTGAAATATATTATGATAACCAAATTTATTAAACATGTTATTATTTAAAAAAACTATATTCATATGAGTTTATTATTTTCTGGTTTAATTTAGAATATGATAATTAATATATGTATTTAGTATGTGTATTAAATTTTTAAGATGCTGAGGTGGCATCATGAGAAGAGAGAAAAAGTTTCTTTATATATATAGATAATAGATCAAGATTTTGCTTTAAAAAAAAAAACATAATATAGATCATGGGCTTTATTGATAAAATTAAAAAAAAAAAAATATTGGGCTTTGACCTAGGGCTGTCGCCCCACTAGCCATGAGTAAAAGCCGGGACTGTTTGTTTCTTCAAGGAGATGGAGCCGTCTAATGTTAATGCCTATGAAAACATGTCAAAATCTCAGCCTGGCTCTAAAGAAGAGAAAGCAAATCAAATCGTTGAAGCCAAGGACGATGATACTTCAGTTACAAGGTTACAATATTCAAAGATCCACCATAAGTTCTGTGAGACTCAACCTGTTGGGCAGTTTAAGAATGTCGGAGACACAAGTTTTCCTGAAGGCCAAATTATGTCTGCAACTCCATTATCTGAGGTCAAGCAAGAGCCGGACAACCTTACCTCTGGTTATGAATGGACCACATGCGATATGAACTCTGATGATATGTGTTTAGAGGTGTACAAATTTTTCGAGGAAAACTATCCTGATGAAGGATATGTGTTCAAGGTTAATTACTCCAGGGAGTTTCTAAGGTGGGCATTGTGTCCACCTAGTTATCACTAGAGCTGGCATATTGGAGTCCGTGCCAAGAAATCGAAGAAACTCACTGGTTTCATCAGTGGCGTGCCAGCAAGAATCAGGGTGCGTGGTGAGGTTGTTAAAATGGCACAGATCAATTTCTTGTGTGTTCACAAGAAGCTCAGGTCTAATAAACTTGCTCGTGTCTTGATCAAGGAGGTGACTAGAAGGGTTCACTTGCAGAATATATGGCATGCGGCTTATACCTCACCTGATCTACGTCTTACACTGATATGATCCTAGAAAGCATCAAGGAGGAACAGCGTGAACCAGAACTTCATCAAACATGCCACACAACCCGCATAGGAGTCAACAAGGACATATGTGCCTTTCTTGGAGCATACATAATCAACCACGAAGATTCAAAGCATGAGACCACTTGGAAAACATTCTCAGCTCACCCAGAGCACACTACGAAGTGGAATCAGTCCATTTGGAGCTCAAACGAAGGAGTTATTGAATTTACAAATCGGGTGATTCTCAACTTACCCGATTTGGACATACCAGCCTTAATTGGAGGTTTCCATGAACACCAGGACGAGTTAAGCTACGAATCAAATTTTACTACAATCTTGATCCATCAGAGGCTCACGGCGAAGTGGAATCAAGTCAAGACCAGTTTTCATTTGGAAGATATGCAATTTCTAAGTCAATGAATCCTCGACTTGTTTCATTTGGAGGCTTCAACTTCTCAACGGGTTAAGGAGGATCAACTTACGCACCCCGTCTTCACCTCACTATCTTCGAATTCTTCTTGAGGTTTGGCCGTTTGTGTACTCTTTTTCCTGTATACGGTTTTGTCCCAATGAGTTTTCCGTATAGAGGTTTTAACGAGGCAACCGGCTTACACCGTCTAACGGTCCGACTTCTCGAGAATTCCGCGGGGGGGAATTTTCCGAGGGATTTATTCCCGAGAGACTTTCCCGGGGGAACTTTCCCGGGGGAACTTTCCCGGGGGGATTTTCTGTGGGAATTCTCGGTGGGAATTTCTAAAGTCATTCAAACTTGTTTTAATTATTGCTGCAATTTTCGAGGTGGTCTTCTCTCATTTTCGAGATTGACCATTGACTCTCTCTTTGATTTTTTTCTCTTTGTAAGGCAGCCACGAAATTAATCAATCTTTTATCAAATATTTTCTGAGTTTTCAACTCTTGTTCTTCGATTTCTTTGATGGTTAGTCAATGAAATTCTTTTCGGTTTATCGAAGTGTAATTCCGCAACACTTCGACGCAACCTTCGATCCGTTGTTTGTTCGATTCTTCTCGCAATAAGGGGCATAGAGATTTTCGGGATTCATTTCCCACGCTCTATCATCCTTGTTCCCGAATCCCTCAAGCATCGCAGCCACCGCCTCGTTTCAAATCGTTCATTATCGATTGGACCTAAGGATTTTCGAGTTCATCACTCACGCCTTAGCATCTTTC
Organism: Eutrema japonicum; assembly: GCA_030161315.1. Lineage (NCBI taxonomy): Eukaryota > Viridiplantae > Streptophyta > Magnoliopsida > Brassicales > Brassicaceae > Eutrema > Eutrema japonicum. The sequence continues at coordinate 41,381,570 of BSQW01000005.1, forward strand.
TTTGTGGATTCTTTGAAGTCAAGGATTATCCAACCTCCACCGTACCTAGAGCAAGCTGGTCCTTAGTCGAATCGTGTCATACACCAGTCACCACCTGCCAATACTGGGTCAGAATGTTGAACCCGAAGAAGCTAATCGATGTTGTGTTTTCAAGCCTTGGTGAAAGAATGACAATGAGCATGACCGTCAAGCTTTACAAGTTACCAGATGCACCCATCACTCCTGGATTTAGGGAAATGGAACAACGTGATGTCCCTGCTGTTACAGGGTTGCTCAGGAACTACCTTAGCCAGTTTGGAGTTGCCACTGACTTTGATGTAAACGATGTCGAGCACTCTCTTCTCCCAAGAGAAGATGTCGTCCACAGTTACTTAGTAGAATGCCCTAAAACTCATGAGGTCACTGACTTCTGCAGTTTCTACAATGTCCCTTTAACTATCGTTGGTAACCCGAAATATACAACAGTGGAATGTGCTTATTCTTACCACAACATCGCGACAAAGACCTCGTTTCCCCAGCTGATGAATGATGCGCTAATCGTCTCTAAGCAAAAAGGTTTCGATGTGTTCTATGCGTTGGATGTGATGCACAATGAGAGTTTCTTGAAAGAGTTGAAGTTTAAATCAGGAGATGGAGAGATGCACTACTATCTCTACAATTACCGTTTGAGAACTCTATTGAAGCCATCAGAACTTGGGCTTGTTCTCTGGTAAGGTCTTCAATGACTTGCTTGGAAGATATTAGTTTGGTTGAATTTTTTTATTTGGTTCTTCTTTATCTGAACTAATTCTCCCATGCGTCATGCGTTACTGAAACTGAGTTTAATTCTTTTTTTTGTAAGTGCGATTTTGAATTTTTTGGTAGTGTGATTTTGTTACTTGTGTCATCTTCTGTGTGCATCTTCACTTGTCCTAGAGATAAGGAGAGAGTTGACCCTGATAAGTAAAGTCAACGAAAATATGCAGATGTGAGTTTGAATGCCGCACATCACAAGGCTCAATTTTTCAGAAGTCATTAGTCGAAACAGAGATTGTGAAAGACAGAATCCTAGCCATGAACGGGATTCCCCTGCCAACAACAATGAACACGGGATAATGCTCATTGTGGTAGTTATTAAAAAGTAATCATTATCTAGTGAAAAGGGCAACAGCTCTTTCTAATAAGTCATTGGCCGTTTCACTTCTAACTCTTCTATCTGTCTTCAGTTCCATAATAAAAGCTCAATCAAATCTCTACTGTCAAAGTAAACAATACAAAAGTCGACCCTCAGGGGTAAAACTCACCATTGTAGCATCAGATTTTTTAAATCGGATCACATACTACCCAGCATCTGTATAACATATTTAAGAAGCCATTTAGTCTTTTCATCTACAATGTGTCTTCTAGTCACCACAAGAAACTATGTTTTAATTTAAGAGATTCTTCATTTGGCTGATCTTTTATTATATATAATCTATAGTTAGCAACTGTGGAAGTGCATGAGTTAAAGAACACAAACCTCAAAGCCAAAACCCAGGATTTTCCACCACTGCAAACTGCTTGTTCCTGCAAACAGTAAATGTCATATATATTTGGTTCATCTAAGGATGTTGCCATGCTCTGTAAGTCTGTATCATTAATCTTTAACATTTATACGAGATATACATAGATGGTCTATTTCTCCCGAATAACAAAGAAAAGGATCCGAATCCGATAGGTCAATCAAGCATTCAAAAACGCCAATGAAAATAGAAATCAGAAGAAATTACTATTGAAGTTTTACCCCAGGTATAAATCATAAATTCTTCTCCATAGACACATTACAATTTCTGTATTGAGACTCAAACTTATCACTCCTTAATTAAAGTAGCAGCACTTCCTCTAAACAGGAAACTAAAGACTAGATAAGTAAAACAATATAAGAGATGCAATTGAGGAAACATTTATAGCTAGCAACAGGATTTTCAATTGAGCAAACCTTTCTGAGAGAAGGATGTTCAGGCAACAGATCAAAATAATTAAGCTGGAAAATCACATTATGCACATGAAGCCTCGACAAACAAAGTCAAGCCTATAAAATCTTTTAATCAAATAAAGTTCAAGCATACAAAACAAAGTTGACCTACCCATTCATATGCGCAAAGATGGACGTAGAGTATATATGAACATGCTAACCAAGGACATTCACAATTAGTTAGTTGGGAGAAGAATGAATTTTGTGGTGAATGAAACTAACATGTCAAAACTTAAAATGCTGCTCATTGGTGACAGGTTTAGAGCAAGAATGTAACATGTCGCGCAAGTAAATTGCTTTGCTCCCGGATAGACCCCCCAGGCTGTGAAGAAAGAGAGAAAAATTGATATGAGCTCAAGGTCACAGGTATCAGTAGTGCCTTGTACACTCAAACTTTTGTAAACGAAAGCCCGAAAAAAATGCGTTGAGATCACTTACTGCCTGAGGATAGCAAACATGATCAACTACAGCATAGCGATTTTCCTGCAGAAAGAAGAGCCGATTACACAAGTGGTATAATAGCTACACGTGGGGAGAAAGGAAATGATATATCTTCTGTAAGCTACCCAATTATTCCTGATAAATTTCCCAATAGAAATTGGTCAGAAAGCCCGTGTGTTAGTTTGGTTCCATCTATACAAGTGACAGAAGAATATTTTCACTAATGTCACAGAGATAAAGTGGCAGCCAACAAAAGATACTTGGCAATGCTTTTTACACGCTCTTGCAGTAATAAGCAAAAAAAGCAAAGGTTACAGGCACAATCGATAAGTATGTAAAGATTATCTATACATAATATGGTTTAGTAGCCAAAGGAAAGATAATGAGTCACCTCACCTCCTCAGAAGTTGTAGGCTTCAGAAGACCAGACATAGACTGGCTAACCGGTGGTTGCTTGAGTGCTAAAGAAGATTGGTCATCAAAATAATTCCTATCCTTAGATAAAGAATGGAAGAGATAGTCTTTACTTTTAACCAAATACAGTAAATTTGTCTCTTACATAAAGAATATTTCCTCTATTATCTACCATAAGAATAAGATAAGATCCAATCATTGTTTGGTTACGTAGAATTAGAAGATCCTCTCTGTTTCATCTTCTCCTAAGATGAATTCAAATAAATTTTTATAGTCTTACAAATATATTCATATAGTAGTTCTGATGCACAAATGAATCAACGTTAAATTTTTAATACAAAAGCATTGAGTTTAAAAAGAGTTTTATAAGAAATTAATATTGTATGGATACAAATGATATTGTACATTTTTAAAGAAAATTTGTCAACAACATACATTATCCGAAAACGTATATATTATCTGAATTTAAACATTAGAGAAGATAAACGTCAATCACTTATAAAAATATATAATTGGGATTCCTCTTAAATATGATCATTTCAGTATATGTAATAGCCTTTATCGATGTTGGCTGCCATGTCTACGGACCCATTCTTGTGTACGGGCGGGATAGTCAACCACTTAAGAAGTTTAACCTTCCTTAACACGCATTTAGCCAGCTTAAACCGTAGATAAACAAACATAACGCCTACCGTCAAGCTAGCGATAGCAAGAGTGGCATAGAGTAACCATGTGGTTTCTACAAATAGAGGTAAAGTTACCCATGTCGCGGAGACATAAGCACTTGCCATGGCTGCTATAGCCACCCACATCATCCAATGAGCTATAAACAAGAATTTCAAAAGTGAATCCTCCCTGTAAGATATAATGTTGACGAGAAGAACGACCATACTCACCGATGTAAACAACGCGATGCTATTGCTTATCGAGAAGATCATGAAAGCTATGGTTCTTGCCGCGGTTGATTTTCCTATGTCTTCCCCTTCTTGATAGACCCCACCAGGTGGGTTTATACCGCATGTGAAAGTAACCGATGCAATCCAGACCGCGACGATGGTGAGAGTATTCCTAGCGCTTTGCAAAGCCTCCAATTGCATCTCAAATTTTTTGTTTGGAGTACTTTGAACTCTTATAATCTCCTTCTGGAGCTTCAAGTCATCGATTTCTTGGCTTTCAAAATTTCCCAGTTCTCTAGGACTCGGTGGGCGTTCAACTAATATTTCCATAAGAGCGGTAAATTGTTGAAGGAAAGCTCCATCATCTTTGTTGAGAAGGTCAACCGCTACAAAACCCTTCTTGTTCTTGATGGTGACTTTTACTTTAGTTTCCTCGATTATATATTTTACCAGCTGTATTATGTCCAAATGGAATATGTTAATCAAATCAGGAAACAACCAACAACAAAAACCGCATACTTTAAGTTTCTATCAAATCATATCACTTTTCATGATCAAGTGTTATTTTAAATGCATTTGGTTAGTATTCCACTCATTTGATAGTTTTAACTATTAAATAACGATTCCACATTATATGTTTTTGTATTACGGCGGTTCTATATATAGAGTGTTACCAAGTAGTGTTAAAGAAGATCAAAGTTGTTAGGTGGAAAGTTTATAAAGCAATTTGGAACTTTAAAAGAGGTTGATAAATGAAGGGATACTAATTAAAAATATAACTTTAGTTTTAAATATATTTTCTATATAGTTTACATCGTTGGACTTGGGTCTAAGCACAAGATACAGAAAATGACAAAAAAAAGAAAAGAAGAGGGAGAAAGAGAAAACTTACGGCAATAGAGCCTGCGGAGGCGGCAGCGTGAAGCACAGTGTTGCCCTCTACATCGAGCTGGTAGAGAAGTTGGCCTAACTTGTTACTCTTTGCCATGAAGATGAAGGCTTCGTTCTTCTTGTGTCTCGCAGCTATATGAAACACAGTCTCTTTCTTTTCTAATGTGACTGAGTAGAAAGAAGAGGGAAACTTATCGAGCAATACCCTAAGGATTTCAACTGAACCATTCATTGCCGCACAATGCAGAGGTGTGTCAAGCCATCATTATTCATCATTTCTGCAAGTTTTGGACCATCTAGAGTTTTTGTCTCGCATGCGTTATGCAACTCTATGGACTCTAACATCCAAATCAAGATGCTTGTGTGTCCCAAGCTAGCAGCAAGATGAAGAGGAGTGTCACCTTTGGAGTTGGTGGAACTGAAGGAAGGGCAGAGCTCGATTATCTTCTTTGCATGTACCTCGTACCCTAGCTGCGTGGCTGGGTGCAAAACCGTTCCCTCGTATGTTTCCTCCAACGTAGAGAGACATATTAGTTTATAGCAAATTAAATGTCACTAAGCTTATCAGATATTATCTGTTCACACTCTGAATATCTACGAAAAAGAAACTCTATCTATCCTATACTCCGTGGGTCAGACTATTATGATAATACAATACTTAGAGGTTGTCGAAAAAGAAAGTGTATAGAGATCATAGAATGATTTAAAATTTATTGAAAAGCCATATAATCTTTCTTTTTTTTGTCAACTACCATATAATCTTATAAATTAAGTAAGTAACCATATTGGTCAAATAAAAATACGTACAGTTTTATGTGTAGACATGGAAATCTGTGTTCAGACATAGAATTGTGTACGATATAAGATAAAATGTCAATGGTAAACCTTTTAGCAAACCAAAAAAAAGTTTATTATATTAACCTAATTTGAAGGACGACAGAATATTGCGTCTCCAAGCAAGATGATCTAAATCCGGTTGCATCGGATTCAAATCCAAAACGTATCTAGCTGTCTCTTCTTGTAACTCTGCCTCGATGATAAACGTCAATCACTAACTAATATACTTGGGTTCCTCTTAAATATGAGTTTAGTAACTATAATAGCCTTTAATGATATTGGCTGCCATGTTTACCCAGAACCGGTTCTGACATTTTAGAGACTATGAGCAACGATTAACTAAGAATTTGTAGTGGGGTGGTTCCCATCAGGAGAAAATTCGACTCTGTTGGTACATATTAGGGATAGAGTCTCCTCGGATGCGAAATTATCAAATTAACTCTTGGCCAAGTGAGGCATTATAAATGAACTGTGTCACTCCCGCTTGGAAGATTAGTATAGGCCCGTTAAAGGTTTAGGATTACTTACGAGTTTAATATAAAAAAAAATGGTCTTTTTTAGATATTTTTTAAAAGAAAATTGTTATATATAAAATTAACATATCAAATATATTTGCAATTTTTCCCAAAAAGGGGCATATTTTGTTCCCTTTTTTTTTGTTGAGGCTGGAAGCTTGTGCTTGATGTGTTTCCTCTCATGGCCGACACTGTGTCTACAGACCCATTCTTGCGTACTGACGGGTAGACAATCATTTAAGAAGATTAACCTTTCCTTAACACGCATTTAGCTTGCTTAAACCGTAGATTAACAAACATACCGCACACGCGATGGAAAGAGTGGCATAGAGTAACCATTTGGTTTCTCCAAAACGAAGCAAAGTTACCGATGCCGCGGAGACATAAGCACTTGCCATGGCTGCTATAGCCACCCACATCATCCTATGAGCTATAACCAAGAATTTCAAAAGTGAATCCTCCCTATAAGGTATAATGCATGACGAGATGAATGACCATACTCACCGATATAAACAACGCGATGCTATTGCTTATCGAGAAGATCATGAAAGCTAAGGTTCTTGCCGCGGTTGATTTCCCTATGGAGTTTCTTTCTTGATAGATACCACCAGGTTTGCTTATACCCAGGTCCGGCTCATATTAGTGATGAGTTCTAATTTTGTAGGTATTTTCTTTCTTGTATTTTTTTTTGTAACCTAAAATACAAGAAAATTTTACAAAAAAATATGCAAATGCACATGACAAGAACCGGTAGTGAAAGGATTCCTAGCGCTTTGCAAAGCCTCCAAATTGCATCTCATTTGTTTGTTTTTTTTTAAGTTTGGACTCTCTCTACTTTGTGAACTCTCCTTCTGGAGCTTCTTCAAGTCAACGACTACTTGGATTTCAAAATCCCATTTCACTAGGATCTGAAAGTGGCGTTATGGGAAATTTTATGTTAAATTTCATGATGAAATTTAAAAAGAAAAAAAGAAATAGTATAAGTGGCTGAAGAGATGATGCATGAATGGATCATATGTTATACCATGATAAAAACAAAATAATTGTTATCCACAAGAAAATAATAAAAATTATTATAAAAAGTGAGAGGAGTGCTAACAAAATCAAACAAACACAAACCCTACAACTCAAGAGGACCATCAATGGCTACTGAGAAATTCGGGATCACAATTGAGAAGAATCCACCAGAGTCCACACTAACCCAACTCGGTGTTCGTAATTGGCCCAAGTAGGCTTTTCTTGATCTTAGCTCTCGATTTTTGTCTGTTGAAGAAGAAAGTCTTAAGCTTTTTTTGTCGAATTCAATCTCCATGATAAAGCAGTTTCTGAGTATTTTAATATTGTGGGCAATGAATTGATCATGGCACAGGTGGGATCTTATTCCTCCAAGCAAGTTCCCATGGACATTTAGTACAAAGGAGTCATGTTATTTTCTTGAGGGGAAAGTGAAAGTGTATCCTGATGGATCCGATGAAGCCGTAGAGGTCGAAGCAGGTGACTTGGTTGTTTTCCCTAAAGGATTGAGTTGCACTTGGGATGTCTCTCTTGCTGTTGATAAACACTACTACCGTTCCGACTGATGATAACCATCTTTCTATGTTGATCAATACTCTTTTTTTCTTTTCTTACAAACTTGATAATAAAGTTGCAGTAATAAAAAGTGTTAACAACTTTATTTTATAAAATAAAAAAAATATTTATGAGGAACAATTATAAAAGTAAATAAAGTAGGTCAATCACATTTTCTCCTCTTATTTAAAGACAACAAACATGGGCCTAAGAAGCTCGAGTGGTAGGGAAATGCGTGAATGATCCCATGTCTAGATATTTTTTTTTTTGGTTTCATATCAATATATATTTTGATTTTGTTGTTTTTAAACAGTTTTACCAAATTTGTACCTTCTCTCAGAAATAAATTTGTGGAAACAAGTATAGCCTGAAGAAAACTAATAATAGTACGAGAAAAAAATGAAGTATATATAGCGAGGGATGATTGAAAAAAATAAATTTTCTTCATTATTTAGTGTATAGAATATGTGTCTAATCGTTCGTTTTTTTATGTTGTGTGTTTCAGTTATATTTTGCTGGTTTTAAATAGTCAAATCAATTTAACTAAATTTGATTTAATAAATCAAGGAATTTCAGTTGATATTTTTTAATTTTATAAAATGTAAATATATTTGTGTCCGTACGTAGCACGGATGGTAATATTCGGGTCGGATTAAGTCAAGTCGGGTTAAATTTGGGTGGATTTTATTGTATAAAATTCGAGTCAACGCCGAAGCTTGATGAATGGTTTACCGGAAATATATGGTTATGATGTTACACATTTGACTCATGTTTGTTCGGATGGTTATCGTATAGTTGGCTATGTTTTATCAATTGTTGATGTAGTTTTTAGAACATTGTTTTATTTTGGATGTGTAGCCATGCATTATCGTTATTTCGTGTAGCTGGCTATGCTATATCAATTGTTGATGTAGTTTTTAGAACATTATTTTATTTTGGATGTGTAGTCATGCAATGCATTATGGTATAGTTCGTGTAGCTGGAAATCAATTTTCCTTTTGAAACCGATAGGAAAATTGGTAAACCGAAATCGGAAATTAGTTGATGGTTTGGCTAATATATTATATTGCTGGGACTTTACATAGAGTGAGTAAGTAGGAAGGAGATAAAAATCTGTTTGCAGTTCTGAGAATTAGGGTTTTGGCTGCTATACCTCTCCGCTTTTGGAGATGAGGAAAAGAGCTATGAGCGGGGGTATTCATGGTCGGATATTTGAGAATCAGGTTTTAAAATTATGGATGAAGGGATTATCGATGGAGGAGATTGTAGATGACCTTCGTTCCAAGCACCGGGGTCGTAAGAAACGCCGGATCGGCATGACCAGAGTAAAACATATAGTAGAGGAAAGTAATGAAAGTAGGAAGAAACAGAGGCGAGATGACCCCGTACATAGGAATTCGGATTTCAATACATCATCGCCTTCTATAGCTTCCTCATGCGGTAATGTGGAAGATAATGATATAACCAGTAAGAGTCTACGAGCTTCTTACTCTAATAAATCCAATCAACCGGTTACGCCTTTGCTTGTGGAGATAACGAAGAAGAAAGCTGTATCTAGTGAAGAAGGAGGTGATGTAGAGGTAAAAGGACCGACCTTTAAGGACTTGGGTGGTTTAAAGGGTGTTTTGGATGAGCTAATGTTTCAGGTGAAACTCCCTCTCTTGTGTCCTGACATAGTACAAGGTTTTGGTATGAAACCAATTTCTGGGATATTGCTTTATGGTCCACCTGGTTGTGGCAAGTCCACGCTTGCTTATGCCATCGCCAACGAAGCTGGTGTACCCTTTTATATGGTTTCTGCTTCTGAATTGGTTTCTGGTGTTTCTGGTATGAATGAACACTTTTTCTCTTTTTCACTTGTTGTCTCTAGATTGGTTTGATATTGAATTGGCCGTCCCTTGTTCTAGGTGAATCAGAAGAGAATATCAGGACACTCTTCTCTAAAGCCTATAGAACTGCACCCTCGATAATATTTATCGACGAGATTGACGCAATTGCATCAAAGAGGGATAATCAGCAGAAGAGTATGGACACTCGTATTGTGACTCAGTTACTGAGTTGTATGGATGAGAAGTATATGCTCTTGAAGCAAAAAGAGAGGCAACTTTCCTCGGATGACGTGGGTTCTAAGCCTGGACATGTGATTGTCATTGGAGCTACCAACAGGCCTGACGCTCTTGATCCTGCGTTTAGGAGAGCTTTGCGGTTCGACGAAGAGATCTGCCTCGATGTGCCAGATGAGAAGGCTAGGGAAGAGATTTTCTCTTTGTGTACGCGCCACCTTTCACTGGACAGCACTTTCGACTGTGCAATGATTGCTCGCCTGACTTCCGGATTCGTTGGTGCGGATTTCGATGGTTTGGCCAAGAAGGCTGGCATCGTGGCATCCAAGGATGTTGATGTTGATGTTGATGTTGGATGCTGTGTAGGGTCCAGAGCTTCTGAGCAAATATGTTGGAGACACCGAAAAGGCAATTAGGGAGTTGTTCAGTCGTGCTAGGATGTCCTCACCATGCATAATCTTCTTTGACGAGGTTAGTGTTTCAAAGTAACATGAGTAAAGAACCGTAAATTAAAGCCTATATTTATGACATAAACTAAGAGCTAACCTGATATACAAACTAATATAGGAATGGAAATTGCAGAAATAAAAAAAGTAGAAAATATTTGTCTTGATTCTTCAACCTGTTTGAAGACAAGATCCAAGGCTTTGGCCTTTGAGTCTCTTTTGTTTTGTGAGATGTTTCTTTTTAATAAACATAGTTAGGTTCACTTGGCATCTGAAAATTAAAATGTACATGTGTCTTGAAGAAGAGGAGTTGGAGTCGAATCTAATCGTCTGTATTCAAGAAATATTGTTGCAAGAAACTTGTTGGTTCTGAAAAGAAAACGAGTTCTCGACCAGTGATGTGCTTTAAGCATTGTAGGTGGATGCCTTAACAACAAAACGTGGAGAGCAAGGTGCTTGGGTTGTTGAACGACCTCTGAATCAGGTGATTAGTTTTGAATCTCATTCTCAATCATTGTACTGCTAACTAATGATTTGCTAATTGACAGTTGCTCGTCGAATTGAGTGGCGGAAAACAACGAGATGGTGTAATTGTGATTGCTGCTACAAACAGGTTAGGTTTTTGCTCTGATCTAAGGGCAGAGATTGTCACATGTTATTTAACTCTCTTTATTTTTCTTTTGTTGGGTTAGGCCGGACATGATGGTGTTGGGAAAAAAAACGGAAGCGCAACGGCGCAGCGGAATAAATTTCTCCCCGCACTTGTGTGAGCCTGTGAGAAAAATATCTAAGCGATGGCAGAAAATAAATCAAAGCTGAAATTAAATGGGACGACAAATTTTTACGTGGAAAACCTTCTCGATGTGAGAAGTAAAACCACGGGACCGTAGTCCACTCAAAATTCACTATCACCAATGTATTTGAGTTACAACCACGTCCTCCCTGTTCTACAAGAACAGATCCAGAGACCATAGCTCCAAAGAGCAATCTCCAACACAAGAAACTCAACAAGAGAGCAATACACGAGCTTATAAACGTGCAGTCACAAACGACTCTAGGTTCACTAGGATTTCGGCCACCAAATCAGATCTCCACCGTACAAATCCTAGGAAAACGAGTCAACAACACTTCTGCAAAATTTCAGCTCAATCAGAGAAGAACTCACCGTCGGATTTCCCAAACACACAACACCTGCTGAAAACTGAACTCGCCACTGCAGCGAACAGCCACGCTAAAACCAAGATATCTCCCAAACTAACCGTTGAAACGAAAATCCCACCGGTAAATCTTAAGAACAATGAGTCACGAAGCTTCGCTAAAAGTTTCAGCGAGATCGGAGGTCATTTGAGTGTCCAAACGTGCTCTGCAACAAACTGTGACAAGTCTGTTTTCTCTCTCTTCTCTTGCCTACGAAAACCTTTCTTTTTCTTGTTTTTCTCTTGTGCTTCTTCTTCCACAATTAGGTTAAGAGTGCTTATATATTCCCTCATAACCCTAAGCCCAATATTAACTTAATGGATTAATATAAATGGCCCAAGTTTGATTCTTGTTTAACCAAACCCAATTTGGTTTCCCCACAAGGAGGAACACCAACAAACTCCCCCTCCGACTAGGTGGAAGAAACAGCCATCCCGGCTATCTCTCGACAAATTTCAAGCTTCCCTCTCGGCAATGACTTTGTCATCATATCAGCTCCATTATCATTCGTATGAACTTTCGCAAGTTCCACTTCTTTAGAAGTAACCACATCACGTATCCAATGATACCTCCTATCGATGTGTTTCGAACGCGAATGAAATGTAGAGTTCTTTCCGAGACAAATGGCGCTCTGACTATCACAAAGCAACACATACTTATCTTGCTTGAAACCAATCTCCTCAAGAAAATGCTTCATCCACAACAACTCTTTACAAGCTTCCGTTGCGGCTATAAACTCAGCTTCAGTGGTAGAAAGTGCAACACACTTTTGCAACCTTGATTGCCATGCAACAGCTCCTCTTGCAAATGTTACCAAGTAACCCGAAGTAGACTTCCTGGAATCAATGTCCCCAGCCATATCAGCATCAGTATAACTAACAAGCAATGGCTTATCACCTCCAAAAGTAAGCTTCAAACTAGAAGTCCCTCGAAGATATCTCAAAATCCACTTCACAGCATTCCAATGTTCTCTTCCAGGATTGGAAAGAAAACGACTCACTGTACCAACAGCCTGAGCTAAATCTGGTCTTGTACAAACCATAGCATACATCAAGCTACCAACTGCAGAAGCATATGGAACCCGTGCCATACCTTCCTTTTCTGAATCTGTACTCGGACTCTGTTGACTGCTCAATCTAAAGTGTGTAGCAAGAGGAGTGCTTACCACTTTAGATTTGTCCATGTGAAACCTTTGAAGCACTTTTCAATGTACTTCTCCTGAGACAAGTGAATCAACCTCTCACACCTATCTCTGACAATTCTTATACCAAGAATCTGTTTCGCTGGACCCAAATCTTTCATGGCAAAGGACTTGCTAAGCTGCTTCTTCAACTCCTGAATTCTGCTCAAGTTCCTGCCTACAATCAACATATCGTCAACATACAACAACAAGATGATAAAATCATCATCACCAAACACCTGCACAAACACACAGTGATCAGAAGTAGTCTCCTTATAACCATGCTCCCCCATAACAGACTTAAACTTCTTGTACCACTGCCTTGGTGCTTGTTTTAATCCATAAAGGTTTTTCTTCAAGCGGCAAACTAAATCCTCTTTGCCATTTTTCACAAAGCCTTCCGGTTGTACCATGTAAATCTCTTCCTCCAAATCACCATGAAGGAAAGCCGTCTTTACATCCATTTGCTCAACCTCTAGATCAAGACTCGATGCCAATCCAAGTACAACCCGAATGGATGACATCTTCACAACAGGAGAAAATATTTCATCATAATCAATTCCCTTCCTTTGGCTGAATCCTTTCACAACCAATCTAGCCTTGTATCGAGGCTGCAAACTATTTTCTTCATGCTTAATCCTATACACCCACTTATTAAGCAATGCCTTTTTACCCTTAGGCAACTTCACCAAATCAAAGGTGTCGTTCTCATCAAAAGAACCCATCTCGTCTCCCATGGCATCCAGCCACATATCCTTGTGTTCATCCTCCAAAGCTTCATCAAAGCTCTCAGGTTCTCCCTCATCAGTAAGTAACACATACTCACTAGGATCATACCTTGTTGACGGTCTTAGACCTCTCTCAGATCTTCTAACAACAGGTGGGTTCTCGATACTTGGTGTTCCATCATGATCGTCACCATGACCACCAATATCGTCATCATCATGTGCGGGAGCATCTGCACCAGGTGTATCAACATCAACCTCACCCTCGACTTGACCATGGACTGATGTAGAAGGACCAACCACTGAATCAATCAAACTCTCAAAACCCTGAGATGGTTTTCCGGACTTGTCAATGTCCTTATTAGTTTGATCTTCCATGAACACAACATCTCTGCTTCTAATGAGCTTCTTCTCAACGGGATCATATAATCTGTATCCAAATTCATCCTGACCATAACCAATGAACACACATTGTCGCGACTTCATCTCAAGCTTCGACCTTTCATCTTTGGGAATATGCACAAATGCCTTGCACCCAAAAACCCTCAAATGACCATAAGAAACATCCTTACCGGTCCAAACTCTCTCTGGGATATCACCCTCCAATGGAGCACTTGGTGACAAGTTCAACACATGAACAACTGAGCTCAAAGCTTCACCCCAGAAAGTCATAGCCAAGCCTGATTGTGAAATCAAACATCTCATTCTCTCGACAATCGTCCTGTTCATCCTCTCAGCTAACCCATTCAACTGTGGAGTCTTAGGCGGCGTAAATTGATGCCTAATACCATGTTCCTTGCAATAAGCATCAAATGGTCCAGAATACTCACCACCATTATCACTGCGGATACACTTCAACTTCTTTCCCGTCTGTCTCTCAACCAATGCCACAAAATGCTTGAAATATCCCAAAACTTGATCTTTAGTCTTCATAGTGTAAACCCATAGCTTCCTAGAATGATCATCAATGAATGTCACGAAATATGATGCACCACCAATAGATTTCGTCTTCATTTGGACCACACACATCTGAATGCACCAGATCAAGTATCTCAGATTTCCTAGATGGTGCAGAAGACTTGAAAGAGACTCTGTGTTATTTCCCCGCAAGACAATGCGCACACTTCTGTAAGTGCAAACCGGATATCCCTGGAATGGACTCCTTCTTAGACAACACAGACAATCCTTTTTCACTCATGTGACCGAGTCTCTTATGCCATAACTCCATGGCATCATCATTCTCCAATGCATTAACAATGTCTTTGGAGGCTTTAGCCTGCATCCAATAGAAAGATGAAGACTTGTCACCTCGAGCCACAATCATAGAACCCCGTGAAAGTTTCCATTTACCACCACCGAATAAACTATAGAAACCCTCCTCATCAAGTCTTCCTGTAGAAATCAAGTTCAACCGAATATCTGGGACATGCTTAACTCCCTTAAGCACAAGTCTAGTACCAATACTAGTCTCCAAGCAAATATCACCAATACCAACAACCTGAGCCAAACCATCATTACCCATCTTCACAGAACCATAACTACCTGAAGTATAGGTAGTGAACAAATCCCGCTGTGATGTGGCATGAGTAGTAGCTCCACTATCAACCACCCAACTGGTGTCTTGGCATGCAACATTAATGGCATCACTCTCATGAAGAATTAGAAACTGGTCGTCAGTGATTGTCACCCGATCTTCACCATTTCCTTGCTGCTTGTTGTCCTTTTTCAACTTCCAGCAATATTTCTTCGTGTGCCCTTTCTTATGACAATAATGGCACTCTATATTCGCAAATCTGTTAGACTTGCTCCTGCTCCTGTTCTTATCCTTCTTGGGCTCTCTAAATGTACTCCTCCCCCTTGACTCAGAAACCAAAACATCAGAACGCGAGGAACTAGCATTTGATTGCCTTCTTGTTTCCTCATTCAAGACACTGTTCTTCACTAAGTCCATCGAAATAACACCATCCGACGCGGAGTTACAAAGAGACATCCTAAATACTTCCCAAGAATCTGGTAATGTACCAAGAAGCCACAAACCGTGAATCTCATCCTCAAACTTGATTCCCATGTCAGAAAGTTTATTGAGCAACCCCTGAAATGCATTCAAGTGATCTGTCATTGGAGTTCCATCCTCATACCTCAGCTCAATCAACTTCTTGATCATGTACATCTTATTATTCCCGGTCTTCCGAGCATATAATTGCTCCAGCTTCAACCACAAAGAACGAGCATTAGTCTCATTTTCAATATGATGCAGCACATTATCATCTACCCACTGCCTTATCGAACCACACACTTGGCGATGCAGCAACGTCCACTCATCATCGGTTTTATTATCAGGTTTCATTTCCTGAAAAACCTTCACAAAAAGCAAATCTTCCATCTTGCCTTTCCATAGATGATAATTAGCACCATTCAAGCTTATCATTCTGCCCATATTTTCCATCGCTCACACAAGCAAATCAATAACACAAAGTTATCAAAAAATCCAAAGCTGTCGAACCCAAAGCTCTGATACCACTTTGTTGGGAAAAAAAACGGAAGCGCAACGGCGCAGCGGAATAAATTTCTCCCCGCACTTGTGTGAACCTGTGAGAAAAATATCTAAGCGATGGCAGAAAATAAATCAAAGCTGAAATTAAATGGGACGACAAATTTTACGTGGAAAACCTTCTCGATGTGAGAAGTAAAACCACGGGACCGTAGTCCACTCAAAATTCACTATCACCAATGTATTTGAGTTACAACCACGTCTTCCCTGTTCTACA
Source organism: Eutrema japonicum (assembly GCA_030161315.1). Taxonomy (NCBI): domain Eukaryota; kingdom Viridiplantae; phylum Streptophyta; class Magnoliopsida; order Brassicales; family Brassicaceae; genus Eutrema; species Eutrema japonicum. Next base: position 41,397,505 of record BSQW01000005.1, read on the forward strand.
AGAACAGATCCAGAGACCAAAGCTCCAAAGAGCAATCTCCAACACAAGAAACTCAACAAGAGAGCAATACACGAGCTTATAAACGTGCAGTCACAAACGACTCTAGGTTCACTAGGATTTCGGCCACCAAATCAGATCTCCACCGTACAAATCCTAGGAAAACGAGTCAACAACACTTCTGCAAAATTTCAGCTCAATCAGAGAAGAACTCACCGTCGGATTTCCCAAACACTCAACACAACACCTGCTGAAAACTGAACTCGCCACTGCAGCGAACAGCCACGCTAAAACCAAGATATCTCCCAAACTAACCGTTGAAACGAAAATCCCACCGGTCAATCTTAAGAACAATGAGTCAAGAAGCTTCGCTAAAAGTTTCAGCCAGATCGGAGGTCATTTGAGTGTCCAAACGTGCTCTGCAACAAACTGCGACAAGTCTGTTTTCTCTCTCTTCTCTTGCCTACGAAAACCTTTCTTTTTCTTGTTTTTCTCTTGTGCTTCTTCTTCCACAATTAGGTTAAGAGTGCTTATATATTCCCTCATAACCCTAAGCCCAATATTAACTTAATGGATTAATATAAATGGCCCAAATTTGGTTCTTGTTTAACCAAACCCAATTTGGTTTCCCCACAAGGAGGAACACCAACAGATGGACCCTGCTGTTCAAAGGTCAGGCAGGTTTGGGAGACACATCTATGTATCCCTCCCAAACCCTGTCCAGCGTTATTCGATTTTGAAATCACTGGTGAGAGATTCCAATTGATCCGAGTGTGGATTTGAACGCCATAGCAAGAATGAAGTGCTGCCAGGATCTAAGTGGAGCGGATCTTAAATCTTTGGAAAAAGAAGCGGGTTTTGCGGCTTTCATAGATATAAACTCAACCAGTGAGGGTACAATCAAGATGGTTCACTTTGAGCAAGCTTTCACTAATCTCAAACCTTCTCTCACGAATGAGGTTCGTGTTTTGCTGTCAATGCTCCTTCTTATACAATTCTTTTCTCATTTTATTCTCTACTTTTCTGCAGCAAATAAGGGAATACGAGCGAATATACGCCCAGTTTCTAGGCGCCAACTGAAGAGACCTCTTCCCTGTTTTAGGGAGTATTGGATTTTATGTATTTTGGAAATTTTTTGTTTCCTAAAAACAATATTAAGTGTTATTCAACTTATATTATTTAAATGATCTCTCAAATCTTAGGTTAGTGGACATGGCCAGTTGTTTTAGTTTTCAATCAAACAGGTTAAAGATACATATATATATATATATATATATATATATATATATATATATATATATATATATATATATATAAAATGACATTTGACTCTAAATCAGTAGATATATTAATTGAGAAGAACACTTAAAACAAAATTCCTAAAATTCCAATGTGTCACAATGGGAGGAAATTATGGGACACCTAATCAAAATAACATCCCTAAATGGAAACATATACACGTAATAAGTTTTAAATATCAACTAATCCAAATTTCGTTTTTAACTAATCCCAATTTCGTTATTAACTAAGCCCACCTAATAACGTAAAAATAAGAACAGTTGTCTTATTGAAATTATCATAGTTTATAAATTTGTATTTTTTATTTTTCGTAAAAATACCTAATAATTTATTATTGTTTATATAAGAAATTATGTCCAATACGTCATTTTTACCTAATAATTTTTTTTGATGATTCAGGAATAAATCATATGCCCATGAAGAGCCTCAGACTAATTTTCTGGAGGTATACCACCAACGGGCTAAACGTACACCCGGGTTTGCAAATGGGGCATAGACATTAGCCTCATATCCTATTTGGCCAAGCTAGCAAGAACTTAGTTTTCAGCTGGAATCGAACTCGGAGGGACCATTGTTCATGAATTCCCAAATTGACCCCTACCACTAGGCTATCACTAGTTTGGTTAATAATATGTATTAAAATGTTTTTTTTCTTTTACAGTAAAAACCACATTCGAATTATATTTTTTCACGACAAGTATCGTATTTGCCCTGTATTATACAAATCGTCTAACAAAACTTATTCGAATTAATTTTATGATATTTAAAATCACGTCAAACAAATATCAATCCTTTATTAAATTATGAGTCTACGTCAATGATGTACAATTTCTTCATATGTTTAATAATTACACATAGTTATTTGTATATTTTTCGAAAATTTTATACACTTTATTATTAATAAAAACATCTCGCCCATGGTGCGGATCAAAATCTAGTTTGATTATTATTATGTAAACATTTGTTCTCCAGTTTGATTATTATTATGTAAACATTTGTAAACAAAATTAATTATAATATAAGATGTTAAAAAAAAAATTGTAGTAACGAAAAATGAAACTTAAGCAATTTCGATTTGTAAACAAATATTTGATATAACTACAAAACAAACGGGCAAATCTTTATCATCTCAAATTTTTATTGGATTTTATTTAAAACTAACAAGTGAAAAAAAATTGATTTGGTGCGGTGATTGACTATTTTTTTTTGTAGACAGCTAAGATTTTACGAAAAGTAGACAAGCTTTTAATTAGCTAAGACTTTATGAAAAACATATAGTTTAGCAGTAGCCGAGTTAGTGTCTCCCTCGTTTAGATTTTGGTTCCGGAGATGGTTTGTATCCGCCGGCTTGTAACTCCGAGAATTAGTGTTCCACAGGCTCTGTATCTTACCCATCTTGGATTATCAAATCTGATGACAAAAAAAAGACAGTTAAGCAGTAACCGAGATAGTCATTATCATTTTTTCAATATATATATATATATTATGTTTAAGTATGTTAAATAATATAGACCAAAGGTCAAAAATGATTTTTGACATTTTTAGTGGATCTCATCGATTTCCCAACATTTTCTTTTCGGTTTTTTTTGGACTTACAAAGAAAGGAGAAAAAACAAGAGAGTAAATTACATCTTTTATATACGTGATATTGTAGAAACATTTTCTTATTTGTGTCATTGATAATAATTACTTTAAGAAGGTGATCGTCTATGTAATAATTTGTTTTCCTTAAATGAGGGTCATATGTGGATGCAAGTAAAGAAAGACTTTGTTCTAAATGTATTGAGTTTTAGTTAAACTAGTTATTATTTAATACTAGATGAGTCCACACGCTAATGCCTGGGTATTTTTATTTAAAAGTTTTTTTGTGCTTTTTTTTTGAAAAAAATTTCGTAACAAATGCAGATCTAGAGAGACATCATGCCAACTGATATTCCGATTACTACTACAAAGTCGTAACCCATTATATATATCCATTAAGCCAAATACATACACTCCTACTCTTAATCATGCAACATATGTTTATCCAAAGACATTTAAACCACAATATGAGCACATGCATTGTGTATAAAACAAAAGAGGTTACATCAAGAGCGTACCATGAATAATTTGAGTAGCCATGAAACGAACCGCCAGCATCCGAATCTTTACCATCCCTTCTTTTCCCGGTATCCGAATCAGGATAACCATTAGGCATGCTCTGACCTCTAAAGTAAGATCTCATAATTGATAGACCAGCACCAACGCATGACTCACAAATACCACCCATCTGGCTCGACTGCAACTAATCATGGCTCAACCCACCATGGGTTTTAGCACTCGCCAACATCGGATACATGTAACCTCCTCCGGCTACTGCTGCTAAAGCTGGATTCCCCAACATTCCAGTTACATAAATCGGATGGTATTGGTTCTCTAGCATTAACGGCGATGCAGCCATTCCACCATCAGTAAATACATGTTGCCCATATTCACCGGACCCGCCTGGTGATGCCCCTTTCCCGACGACATATGCCCCATTGAAGCACGTTGGCATGTTGCCGTTCGATTAAGAATCCTCTTCTTCGGCTCCTTAAACGCCTCTCTTGCCCCTTGTAATTCATGAGATTGAATCCGCGATCATTTCTATTCCAAAAAGAATCATCGCTGGAAAAGTCTTGTTTATATGTTATATATATCTTCTAATTTGTGTTTAGTAAAATATAATTTTTTTTTTTAGTTTAACAAATACAACCTAATTCGAGATAGAGGCCATTTGATGAATTTGTTTTATTACTGTATAATTATTTTGCGTTCTCTAATTTTCTTTATTATTAAACTAAAATAAATATATAAAATAAAACAATGAGTTCATAATATTGTGATGAGCCCATGTGTGTTTACAAATAAAACTGTTTGACTTTCATCTTCTTTTGTAATCTATTTGCCTTCTTTTCTAGGGTTTGCATTCGTCTCCCCCAAACTTTAAAACCATTCACTATATGTTATCACCATGTTCTGATGCGGCCATTGATTCATAGAATTCATTATCACCATCGAAAAGTCTTATGACATAACAATTTTCTTTGAAAATTTTATGTGTAACGCTTCTGACGGTTCGAATGTTAGATCATCCTAACTTCATAGCTCATATAATTTCTTTTGTGATTTATCATCATTCGTAGATAATATAACTCACATACTGATGAATTAATGTTAAATGTCTTATCGGTGCTCTTTCCTCTTAGTCGTGTTTTTTATCAGGTCGTATGAAGCCGTAGAGGTCGAAGCAGGTGACTTGGTTGTTTTCCCTAAAGGATTGAGTTGCACTTGGGATGTCTCTCTTGCTGTTGATAAACACTACTACCGTTCCGACTGATGATAACCATCTTTCTATGTTGATCAATACTCTTTTTTTCTTTTCTTACAAACTTGATAATAAAGTTGCAGTAATTAAAAGTGTTAACAACTTTGTTTTTTTTATATATATTTTGTTTACAACCTAAGATATAGTTCAAGAATCAATGGTCATCCATCCGTAACAAAAGAAAAGTATATTGCTGATATTTACGTCTAAAAGTTATATGTCAATTTTCTTTTCCTTTTTCTATACAATTTGCCACAGTTATTTTTGTTCTTCTGTTTGTTGAACTTTGAAGCTGAGTTTGTGGTGAAAAAAATAAACCAATCACCTTCGTCTATTCCAACATCATTCTTCTCCTCTGCTTTGTGTCTCTTCTTCTGTTATCGAGCTACCTTCTTCAGATCTCATGCTCCCTTCTTCTGATCTCGAGCTCCCTTCCTTTCTATGTACAGCTCCGAGCTCCCTCTCCGTTCCATGACCCTCTAGAGGAGCCACTTGATGACCACCTTGTGTAATGTTCCTTGGACTCTGCGATGATCTGTGACATTATAATACTAGTGTCAAGAAACTGTGACATAGACCAGAGAGAAAAACCTAAGTCTAGAGCATGATCAGATTCACAAGAACTCACTCTCTCATCACTTGTTGGGATTTTGGAGAATAACCCCAGACTGGAACCAAATCTCTTGTTCTTGCTTCAATTGTTCGAGTTTGCATTCCTTCAATCTCCATCTCCCCTCCTCCTCCACCACTACTCTCTTCATTCAGATCCAGCAACAATTCTTGAAACCTAAACTGTTTTGTGCAAAATACAAAGTATCAGAGATCCATTACCACTTTTCAGATCATTCTCTCTCTCAAAAAAAAGAGGAAAAGTTTACCTTTCGCCTTGCCCATAACTGTAGCTGAGACGGCTGATACATTTGCAATTCTGCTTCAGATATGTACAACTGATGATTATCCTCAACACGGGCCTTTCCTTTCTTACTTACTTTCCAAGATTCCTCAGCACTCTGTTTTCTAACAATCTCGGGAAACACTTTACTTTTAGAATCCGAAGTTGTTCCGCCTCCGTATATGTCACTGTGGTGATCTTGCATCTCTCTTCTAGATTGGTTTTGGATCATGGACCACCTTCGTATTGGCTCAACCGCTACTTTCCCTTCAGTCTCTGAACCCAACTCAAAATCAAACTCCGTCATCACCGCAGTAGTCTCATGACCATCCCCAACCGCATTTGCCTTTAATGCATACTGTGTCATACATCCAGAAGGAGCAAAAACCAGAAGATTCCTCTTGGAGCTATTATCATAAGAAGAACCATAGTGGTTTTTGTTATTCTGTTCATCGCAGTAACAAAAAGTTGATGTGATTGCACCCAGAACAGAGCCTCCAACCATTCCAGCTGCTGCACCGCTCATGGCTCCCATCCATCCGCTGCTGTTTCCGCTTCTTATCCTATTAATTGCTGATAGAGGAATCGGAGAATTCCCCTCTCCCTCGGGATTAATCTCAAACAGATGACTTGTCCCTCTTGAAGAGCTAATCACTATCAAATTGCTATCATTGCTGAAACTGATGTCTTGTATCACCTGAAAAATATCATTGAGGTTAATCAAAGACGCCAGATTTTCAATACGCGTAAATGAAGGGCTCTGCTTACCGCATTAGTAAAACCGCGTTGAAGCCTGAACAGATGCACAAAAGACGTTGTGGTACTTGTAGAGATTCTTGGCATTATTCTAAAGACGTTAATATTGTGTCCCTGAATCGAAGCAGTCACCAAAAGCATGCCGCTTGGATCAAAGCTCAAAGCTGAAATCGGACTCTTGTGTGCCTTAAACTGCGCTATGACGCTATTGCTTATGACATCTTTGATTATCACCTGCACACACCATAGAAATTTTTAAAGCACAGATCAATGGAAAATCAACTTGAGTGCAAAACAACTTGAGGAGGATTTAGAGTATACCATTCCTATGCTATCCGCGTCTGGCACATTGTCATTAGAAACTCCAATACCTTTTAAACCAGGAATATACGGATTGGGCAGAACCTCTGCGCAGTACCTAGACAATGACCTGTACCCTTTGTCTCCAAGAGTCACGATCCCAGAAGCGATCTGCCTGCTCGATTCTCTTGCAAATTGTGCAACAGTGGGTGATGATGACAGTGAGATAAGTTCTGGAGTGAAAAGTTTGGAACTTGAGTCAGCAATACGACTTCCGCTATAAGCAATCCATCGTGGACCAACTGCAAGAGGACCATATCCAACACCCAAGGAGCCATACGTGATGGAGTTAGTGACAATCGTGTACTTCTTTTCCAAAGTTGTAGCATCAAAGCAATTTATCTGCAAATACATGTTTACACATTGTTAGTTTCAGAACAGACAAATCACGGAAACAAAATCGACACAATATGACACTTCGAACCTGAGCTGGTTGTAGAACAGCAACAATCCGAGAACTGCACCTAACCGTATAGATGATAGACCGGAATTTTAACGTATGCACATAAGACTGAGACTTTAACGAGTAGAAATGCACATTCGTAGGAACTAAGGTCTCACTTCCGGGGCTGTCAGAAATGCTCTGTCTGTTTGGATCTTCTTCCCAAGAACTGTCACCACACACAGCCAAAAGCGGACGGCTCTCAGAAAACCTGTCAACTAAATCTTCCGAGTCTATTGGGTTCGGTAGCATTTGCATAAAGGATGCTTGTCCATCATGTGCAGAAACTATAACATGGACGTTCTCTGTTTCTTCGACATCCCAAATTTGAAATCCAGACTGAAATGCTAGTAGAAGAACTCTTCGAGTATCACCATCCTCTTTCTCTAGCTTATCAAACCCCGCCCATAGTACCTTTGCATCAAAAACATCAAAAACTTCTCAATAGAGTAACCCAAGATTTAGAAAGACAAAACACTCCACAACCTAAAGGTCGATCTTTTAAGGTATCATCAACCTAAATGAAGCAAAACCCCAAAAGATTCTTGTCGCCTGAAGAGAAACATAAGCAAGTTTTTTCTCCCAAGAACCGGCAAGATTCTTCACCCATTATAACAAGCTCTTAACTTGGACTAATAACTCAGAGAAAGTTTCTCAAAGAAAGCAGTTTTTTTTACCAGATCGTGAAGAGAGTCAATGTCTCGGTTAACGGCGGAAGAAGCGGCGGATACGGCGGAGCGAGCAACCGTGGAAGCACCAGAGGAAATCACCCGAAGGCAGTTAGACAAAGCACGAAACGAGCTCCGAGCTGATCGCGACACAACTCCGTCCGAAGTGGCCGGCTTTTGAGAACCGTCGCCGCTCTTCCTCATCACTAGTCTTGATCGTTACCCTCCAAATCAAATGTTCTCTGTTTCTACGAGAAAGAGGGAGGGGATTGATTCCAATTTAAAATCTCCAAGAAAAATAACGAAATTGAGCAAATTCTTTGAGATTTTTGTATGTACTGAAGATCGATCACAAATGAAATTGGAATCTAGAAATAGAAACAAAATACACGCAAACTCGAAATTTTGCTTCTTTTTCAAGTTGTCCCGAAGCAAGAACACAATCAAAGCTTTGATAAAAAAAAAAACTGAATATTTGCAAAACCCAGAACAAAGAATTAGCGATCAAACTGAAAAAATACTTCGCTAAAGAAGATGATGTATATACCTAAAAATCGGAAAGAAAAAAATGGAGGAACAAATTCGTGTTTTGCTGAAAGGAATCGGGAGGTAAATTGAGAAAGAATTTGAAATTGGACGGACGACCCAGAAAGAAGAAAGAAAAAAAAAAGGAATTTAGCGTGTCCCGAAGCAGGAATCTGATTACGACTTTGGAAACGTTAAGGAGCAAGAAAGGGGAAAGATTTTAAGGATAAGAGAGCCAAAGACGACCTAATAAGAGACGAAACCTCTTTCAAATTATTTTTCTTTTTCTTTTACGTATCGTCTTTGTATTTTTACTACACAGAGAGAGAGAGAGAGGAACAGACTCACCTTCCACGTCTCTTTCTTTAAATAAATTAAAAAGTAATAGTAATTGTGAAATGTCTAGTTTAATTGGTTATTTATACCAATAATTAAACCAAACAAACCTAAATATTAATTGAAACTCTTGTTTTTTTTTTTTGGCAGTCTGATTTTTTTTTACAAATTAAGAAAACAACTAACAATATATTCATTCCACGAGAAAAATCGTTTGCAATTGTCTCAGTCTGCGTATTGTATTAATTGAAACTCTTGTTTGGATAGAATTTTAGAATTCTACTTGAGTATTGTATTCACTACTCCATTTTTTTTTATTAGATGATGTTTTAGGAAACAAAAATTATTTCAAATTAGATAATATTTTTAAAATTTTAAATGTATTTTTAATTGTTTTTAACCATTTGTAATAAATGATGTTTTAGTTTAAAAAAAAACAAAATTAAATGATACTTAATGGAAAAACCTTAAACGTCAAATATATTTTAAAACGGAGTACTATTTACATCAATTAATTGTCGATTTTAACGAATGGGGTTTGAACCAGTTTAGCTTATTTTAAAATTCAGCATTTAACCCTAAATGCTAAACCAATCAAATCCACCAAAATTAGTACGACGTGCGCTATTCCGTGACGTGCGCTAGTCTAAGATGAAGAATTTGATTAGTTTACTTTTTTGTCTTCTATTTTTTTTAATTAGTTTATTAGTTAAAAGTTTAAGATAACCAATTTGGTTCAACTCGGTTTAATATAGATTTGACTGGTCCATGTAAACCAATCACTGAAGTTAAAGATTAGGCCCATATTAGGCCTGCTAAGCAGCTCTCTCTCTCTCTCTCTCTCTTTTCAATGGTATTTCTGTTTGATGACTGTTTGGTGGTGTTCGTCCGGCTTTTAACTTCAAGATTCTCTTTGTTGAGCTTCAAGTCTATCACACCATGTCTCTACCTAGTTTTTCTCTTCATTTACGTTTTAGATGTATCTTTAATGTAGAGATTTGTGTGTCTGGTTCAAGTATCTCGCATGGAGACAAGGAAGAAATCTATTCCAAATAAGCATAATTGTCTGTCTGTGGTTTGATTTCCACAACTGCAAGCCACTTATATCAAAGCTGTGTTCTACTTCAATGTTCCCTGTTAAATATAATAGAATAGAATATATTATTGAGTTGTTCTGATACAAGATTATAAGACACACATATATAGTGTTTAACATTGCCATATTGATAACATCAAATAATGTAAACTTCATAATCCTTATCACAATAGGATATCTATGAGAATATTATCCGGTTGGATTCACGGGCTTCACTTCATAACCGGGCTCTTATGGCCCACAACACTTGGTTCGCATCTTGCTCCCCAACAACCCATGAAAAACCCAAACCTTAAAAAAATCTTTAGAAACCCTCCGATAAATTCTTAGACTTCAAAAACATAAACCCAAATTATATCTAAGAACTTAATTTGAAAAACACATAACATTGATTTAGACTAAAGACACGTAGCCTAAAACAAAACCGAAAAAAAAAATAAACCAAAGCTTTTTTTCATTAATTGAAAAAACCAAACCCTAAGAACTAAACCCCACGTGAACTAAATCCACACTTCACGTGAACGTCATCTTCATCGTCTTCGGCATCGGCTTCACTGATGGTCACGGTCTCCATGATCTCTTCTACAGGTAAGATCACAAGACTTTTAAAGCAGAAATTTTTAACTTTGATCCACAAGGATCGCCCGCTCTGATACCATGTCAAATATAATAGAATGGAATATATTATTGAGTTGTTCTGATACAAGACTATAAGACACACATATATAGTGTTTAACATTGCCATATTGATAACACCAAATAATGTAAATCTTCATAATCCTATTGTGATAAGATATCTATGAGAATATCATCCGGTTGGGTTCACGGGCTTCACTTCATAACTGGGCTCTTATGTCCTATAACACTTGGTTCGCATCTTGCTCCCCAAGATATCTCCAATATTCCCTAAGGTTAGCTTCTGATTGTTGTATGATGTTATTTTTACTAGCAGTGACTAGTTGGTCAGTTTCATGATTTTGCATTTGTCAAGTATCCAAAACCTTTCTAATTATGACTAAAAGAAACTCTTGTCTAGTTAAAATTAGATCAAGATCAAGAGACAACTCCACACGTCTTCTCTTTAGGTTTAGGATGTATATTCACTTTCTTGTAAACGCTTGCATAACACAACAGTTTCTTGAATCGAACACTATTATCAAAAAAATTCTTCACAGCTTCTAGTATATTAGTGCCAGTGGCTCTCTTCTCATATTAATCGTACAACTTGTGTTCTAGTTGCATTGGTTTCTTCTTGTCCGTGACACAACCTTTCCCCTGTTTCTTCTTTTCTGTTGTAGGCAAGAATCATGTCCAGGTCTCAATCAAATACACAAGTCATGTGTGCATCTCATCATGATAATCCCCTACAGGTACGTCCCAAGTATAAGCTTATATCATAATTCTCAATAATTTCTTACAACACACATATGAGAGTCAGAAAGCATGATGCTAAGGATTTTCAGTACCCAAGAGAAACTCTTTATTAAAAGGAGTACGGCAAATTACATTACACTACAAGGTGTAATATTGCCCTTAAAACTCAAGCCACTTATATGAGTTGTGAAATAAAATATAAGGAAGTCACTTTATATGTTTTGAGAAATAAAATCATGAAAAACAATTGAAATCCCACCTCATTGGCGATATTCAAGTAATTAGTTTTTTTTTTTGTTCTTTTTGAAGATTTTGATAATCTGAAGGTCCTTGGACATTGCAGACCGTATTCCATAACGTTCCAAGATCAACGAATTCGCTTTTTTGCAGCTTTAAAGTTCAAGGCAACAACTCGTTCATCTTCTAAGTCCAACCTCAATACTTTGGTGCAACATTTCTCTATGAGGTCACATATATAGGTGCTTCAAATTTACCACAAATTGTGGTAAACCCCTAGTTATAATGTTTCTCAAGAAACACATGACTATATGATTCTTTTATTATGATTTTGTTTTTTTGTACTATTAGAGTCAATCGGAGTCGAACTGATCATTGGTACATAATTAAGGACTTACCTGCAAGTTTTTGCAACCAGAGTATGCTCTGTTGGTGTCATACAATAACACCTACACACACACACAAAGCAAACAAATTACTAGAAAGGCTTTCATATGACTAAGGAAATAGAGCACAAACAAGGATCACATTAGCTCTAAACTATAATCAATTTTCTAACAACTCCATTAAGTGTATATTTTGTTTCTTACCTTCTTTAAAGTATAAAAATTTATGTTTAAGAAAAGAAGCACAAACCTGAGAAATTATGACAATTTGTTCACCAGCTTTTTTGGGCATCCTTTTTTTAACTCACATTCATATAGGCCACTATCATAACTATAATCAATGTATGACTTAGAGAGAGGCACAAAGACAAAACCCGCAAGTATGTAATAACTCGGATCAAGTTGGTGCACAGGAACCAGCTGCTGCACCTGCGTATTGTTTTTATGATAAAAACACAAAAAAGATTTAATTACTTGAAAAAGAGGTCACAAAACTCTCTAGAAAAATAGACGACTTACGGGGTTTAAACTCATTTTAAAGAGGTTACATAATTCAGCATCCATAAATTGGGACGATATATCCAGCGAACCGAAACCAATGAATTAACCGCTTTCTTCAAAACAGCTTAAGAAATGCTTAACCACTGGAGTTGGGATAGCTGCACGCGAAACCAACAATAACAATGTTAGTTAAACATTGTTTTTTTTTCGCAATCACAAGAAATAAATATGCAAAATATTAGCTTATTGTCACGTATCCAATTTCGAACTCTCCACCCATTTCTACTTTGGACTTGGAAATTTGGAATAAACAGATTTATAACTTCAAACTCACCCTATATTTTTAGACAATGAAAGACCTTGAAATGCTACACCAGCAACTTTGTTTCCAATAACCACCGGCCACTACTATTTCCGGCGTTAATAGCCGCATCTATTTGTATAGTCAATAGCTTGGCGGAGCTGTGAGCATATGTTGTACAGTTGTACATTCAACTCTTGATACAATACCTTTAATTTGTAACCGAAATGGTGTCACCACCTGCATTTGAACGCATATAACATAACTCATTATGAGTCATTCTATATCTACCATGCCGTCTTCTAACATGTGCAACAAAAAAATTAAAACAAAATCAAACATACAATATATACAAATTGACTTTTTAGTTTTTATTCCTTTTTTAAAACATATATTTTTAACACGTCAAACATACATATGTTTAACAAAAAAATTGCACAGAGCCTTTAAATAAATTCAAACATTCCATTAATCTTTAGGCAGACGTGGTTGTTATTCTTTTCTCAATACCCTACATATATATATATATATATATATATTATTTTATTTTTTTGCTTCTAAATCTAGTCTATTTTCTTGTATACGAAAATTTAAAGCATTGTTCAAGACGTACCCTCAGGATAACCAATAACGGAGACATCTTCTCTGAGAATGAAAGGGTACGTCTCCGAGCTCCAACGGATCCATATCCTCCCAAAACTCTTTCCTATTAATAACTAATATGGCCAAATCACATTCATGCCCAACCGCTTCAACTTTTGCTTTGTGCCTGGTCGATGACTCATGCTTTCTCACTTGCACGTATGACGTATCAAGTATGAGTGATTTTCCACAACATGAGCGTTGGTAAGAATCCTCTTCTGGGAGATTACAAATCCTAATAAGATTCCACAACATAAGATATATAACTCAAAACGAATCAGCTACAAAAATTAAGGTTGGAACACACTTTTTTATAATATGAAAAGCGCGAAAATATATCAAGATATTTGAGTTTAAAGAGCGTGCTTGAGCTTTATATATTGTTCCTAGCTACATGTGAATTTATGGAAATTTAACACAGACGAGAGATATTATATGCTTTCTGGATACTAGAGCCCGAGGATTCTTCTTCCTCATCCCTTTGCCAAGGTTGAACAACGTTTGGCGTGCTAGAGACGGAAAATATCTTCACCACCGAGTCAAGGGCCGTATCAATAGCAGAACGACTCGTCTTTTCTTGCGAGTCAAGGCACACAGAATAACAGCAACGAGATATCCAAGAAGCATGAAAAAGACGAAACTCGGGAAATTCAGGTTGGAGATCAATTTTTCCGGACAGAATTGGAACCAAGAAGAAACGAAGGAGAAGAGAGAAATGCTGTAACCAAAGTGCTCGAGGAGTTGTAGAACATCTTGAGCGACTACGGTTTGAACATTATAAAAAGTTTTTACAAAATGATTTGGCAAAACTCAATGGGCTTTATAGCCCATATATGTAAAGACATGGGCTCTAACTGGAGATCACTTACAGAATATTCTGTCTGAATAAGATGTATATGAATTAATGGAATAATAGTGGTTAAAGGAATAAAATAAATGGAATGGATGATTTTAGAGAAAAATATATATATATAGAACATGAATGGTAACTGTTTAGAGGAATAGTCATAGAGAAGGATAAAAAAAAAATTCAATAAAATGTAAATTAAATTAAGTAAAATATGCCCATGTCTAGACATTTACGTAGTGGAATGTAATAGGATGTTTTAACAAAAAAAAAAAATTTATTTCCATTTATTCAGAAAAATATTGCCGAGAGTTTTATGAATGTTTTTTCATAATAATTGGTGATTTTTAGTGAGATTAAGTGGGATGACCCATTCCACCTTTATTTATTCCAGATTTTGTACATTCAGTAACCACGTTTTTTTTTTTTTTTTGTCAAAAAGGACATAGGTTCTAATGGTTTTGATCTGATTTCTCTTGAAAGTTTGATTTTTTACACTGTTGAGTTTGAAGTTTTTCTGCATTATGTCTCTAGTTCTTTTGTTCATGTCTTCTTTTCTTAAATTACATGGCATGGATGGAACGAATAAAGTATTCGAATTTCAGGAACATACCACAAGCGTTTTGGTTTTGGTTTTAAAAATTTGTGTACTATATGTATCTAATTACTTTGTATTATATAAGTCAATAACATGGATGGGACGAATAAAGCATTTGACTTCCAGGAACATACTGCTTCAGCATTTGATTACAATGTTTCACGAACTCCGTATTTCACAATACTAATTGCAAATATTTTTTCCTTTTTTGGCAAGCAAAGATTTGAGTTTAATTGGGTAGTCAAATCAAATAAGTTTCTTTTTAAATTGACTAATACTTGTAATCAAAGATTTGAGTTTAATTGGGCATCTCTTGATTTTAGACATTTAATTGGGTACATTCCTTTTCTCTTTTTGGTCGTATAAGCAATTTTTTTTACATGGTCTAGACAATTTGTACTATTTTTTATGATTATGTAAACATTAATTAAAAAGAAAAATAATTTAAATTTGAAAATGACATATATATTTTGTTATTTTATAAATTGTAAAACTATTAATTTTTGTCAAATTGCAAAAGTCTTTTTCATTCAATTAGAACCGTGAAGAAAGGAGATCATTGCTTTCCAATGTAATTAAATTAATCGCAATAAATATACAAAAAGTTATATTTTAAAAATAAAAATAAAAATAAAAACAAAATTTGATGACCCTTCGTTCCTTATCTCTGACGTGGCAATCACTCTCCAGATATTTTTCTTCTTCTAATTTAAATACTCAACAACCACCACAGTTTCACTTCACCATCATCATCATCACCATCGTCACTGAAACCTAAATCTTCCTCTCTGAAATGGCGGCCATGACTTCCACTCTCTCCCTCTCTTCCACCAAGCCTCAGAGGCTTTTCGATTCCTCTTTCCATGGCTCGTCCATCTCCGCCTCACCTGTCTCCCTCGGTCTCAAACCACGATCTGTTTCTGGAAACGTCGTCTCCGTTCGGGCCACTTCTGGTTACGATCTCAACGCCTTCACTTTCGATCCGATCAAGGAATCGATCGTGTCTCGTGAGATGACGAGGAGGTACATGACGGATATGATCACTTACGCCGAGACCGATGTCGTCGTCGTTGGTGCTGGATCCGCTGGATTATCATGTGCTTACGAGATCAGTAAGAACCCTAACGTTCAGGTCGCCATCATCGAGCAATCTGTTAATCCTGGAGGTGGCGCGTGGCTCGGTGGTCAGCTTTTCTCCGCCATGGTAATGTTAATCCCCAAATCTCTCTCTCTAGATTGATCTGCATGTGAGATCCGTTAATTTCTTATGGTTTTGGAGATTCATAACGTACGGATTAGGTCTAAGACTGAATCACAGTGACTCAATTTGGAGGAAACTGAATATGGGATTCAAATGTTCATATTTGACAGATTGTGCGCAAACCAGCTCACTTGTTCCTAGACGAGATTGGTGTAGCCTACGACGAGCAAGACAATTACGTGGTGATCAAGCACGCTGCTCTGTTCACATCCACCATCATGAGCAAGCTCTTGGCTCGTCCCAACGTGAAGCTATTCAACGCCGTCGCCGCCGAGGATCTGATTGTGAAAGGAAACAGAGTCGCTGGTGTGGTGACTAACTGGGCTCTTGTGTCCATGAACCACGACACACAGTCTTGCATGGACCCTAACGTCATGGAGGCCAAGATTGTTGTGAGCTCGTGTGGCCATGACGGTCCCTTTGGAGCCACCGGTGTCAAGAGGTTGAAGAGCATTGGGTTGATCGAGCATGTTCCTGGGATGAAAGCTCTCGACATGAACACGGCCGAAGACGCGATTGTGAGATTGACCAGGGAGGTTGTTCCCGGTATGATTGTTACCGGTATGGAAGTTGCGGAGATCGATGGCGCACCAAGGATGGTGAGTTTTTCCTTTTTCCTTGACAAATCTATGATTTTTTCAAGACCCCATATCCTGACTGAATTTGTGATACAGGGACCAACTTTTGGAGCTATGATGATATCGGGACAGAAGGCAGCACATCTCGCTCTTAAAGCATTGGGACAGCCCAACGTTTTGGACGGAACCTATGTCGGAAACCTAAGCCCGGAGCTGGTCTTAGCCGCTGCTGATTCAGCTGAAACCGTAGATGCTTAAAGGTGATGGTTTTTAAATTAAGAAAATTGCCCTTGATCCTTGTGATGTGGAAAGAGTTGCAATAAAGGAGGAGTTTAGGTGTTTTAAAAACTTTTAAGTGATTATATATGTTATCAACTTTCTGTGTCTTTGTTTCTTCTCAATGAAATGTATCTTCTGTGCAATATGCCTTGATTCTGTTTATTCATAATGTTCTTTTCCGATCCGTTATTAGTTTTATTGATTAGCTTTGTCTGCTGGTTCCGTTTGCATGTTCTGTTTCCTTTTCTCTTCTTTCTTTCTTCCGACCTAACCAAACAAACAATGTTCTGGTTCCGCTTGCATGTTCTATTTTGAAATTCAAATATTTCATCTTTGTTTACATAAGCCGACTTATAAATACAACATTCGAGTTTAAAATCCAGGAGGAAGATAATTTGTGTTGGGGTTTTTTCCTTTACTTTTTGTTTTGGTAATACAAAAAAAAACATGGTTTGTTAAATCAATATTACAACATGGATTCGTATGAACACTTTACAACGAAAAGTTGTTGTGTAAGCTAGGGCTCCATTGTTTTTTTTTAAAGAATGCTTGCCACCCAAGGAATCGTAAATCTCTGACCAGTAACTCTATGTCGCCGGATTTTGTGAGTTATCAAATCTGTAAAATAACATACAAAAAATCTACTCATGAATCTTCTCCAGTGCTATTTCTTGGCCTGCAATACAAAAAAAACAGAACAATCAGAGAGACTTAAAAGACAGCAGGCACAAACCCAAAAGAGACAAGGAAAATATATAAAAGCAAACCTGTTTTAGATACTTCTTGTGAAGTTTCATTGCACCAGAACAGGCTTTTTTAGCATCCAAGTTCCCGGTTATGTCGTTTAAGATCTGAGTAAAACACACGGATTAATGTGGAGTTTATTTCCATTGGAAATGTAAGGAGAGAAAACCGGTGAGATCTCTCTGCATTACCTTAACAACGTCATCGAGTCCTCGAGCTTCGGTCATTAGTTTAGAACTCTTGTCTTTCAAAACACTAGCCACTAAGAAAACCGAAATAGGCAAAGGACCTTCTGCGCTTTTCCCACCGTTTTTCATGTTCTCTCTTTCATATTTCCCGCATTGGTTTATCGACTTTGGTTTACCTTTGGAGGAACCTTCGGTCTTCTCTCCCTCGAACTGGGGCTCCTCGTACAGAGAATACATTTCCGGGTCATACTCTAATGCCCACATCATCTGCTCAAAAATAATCCCGGGAAATGGAAATATCGGTCTTTATTAGTGTCCGGTCCAAGAAAACTGTTTCTGAGTTTATAAAGAGAACCGTTACCTCCCAGAGGTACAAGGAGTCGCAAAACGAGAATTCTCTTCTGAACTGAACCATTATCATCCGAATCGCAAAGAGATAGTCACCTCCACCCAATTTCTCTGCATTTCAAGATCCAAATTTTCTTTCAAGATTTCTCTCGCACATCCAATTACGATGATTATATGCTAAAAGAGAGGTGAGAAAGCTTTAATAGATACCTAAGTGATGGTGAAGTTTGGGGTCAATAATCTGAGTGATTGAAGCCAAATGAGTAAGCTGTGCTTCAACTCCAACTGATCTTCCCGTGCTCCGGAAATTTCCTCGCTTTCAATTTCGTAAAAAGAACAACCTTTAATATAATCTGATAACTGAGACAGTCAAGACAAACATATATGAACACAAAACACAGAGGTAAAGTACCAATCGGCGCATCAATCGTTCAAAACACCAAAAAGCATCAGCTTCGTCTTCAAGAAGCATAATCATAGGGGAACAAAGATCACTCATTCCTGGTCAGAAGAAACAGTAGATAGATCAAAACCTAAGAATCAACCGACTTTTCAGGATTGAACAAAGGACTACACTGTGTTTGTTCTCTGAATTTAACGGCTTTACCTTGACAATACCCGACATCGTTGTCTATCCAGGCGTAAAGAGCTAAAATATCCCAAAGCTTAGACAAATTCTCCTTTTTCTCATAGAATACCAAAGTCCTATCCGTGCGATTTACATCAAGACCTGAAAATAAGAGTTTACGCAAGTAAATTGAATGATTCCTCTCAGAATTAGTTTCTGTTGTGATCACAGACCTATCTGGTGAAGTGTTAGCATCCATTGGATAACTTTCTTTTCCAAAGGTCCGCGGCTTGCAAGCTCTTTGAAGAAATCACAATTTTCACCTGAGATAATACTTGAAATGCTTAATTTACCAAATCATAGCTAAAACTGACGTTCTACTATTCCCTCAACCAAAAGATACACATTTTTTACCTAAATTTGTTTCTTGTAGTACAAGAGGATCGTAAATGGGTTGACCCTTTTCGGTAATTACAGGTGCGGTAATGAATCCACCACTACCGATGACGGGAAACATTTGTTTACATTCCTGCTTCCAAGAAGCATACTGCAATCTGAAAGGTAAATACCATTATACCGATACTTTAAATAAAAAGATATAGTAGCAAAGAGAATGCAAGATAGACAGGATCTCGATGAAACTAGTTTACTGTTTATATGAGTGAAAAAATTCACCTTCTACGTTGTCGGATTTGCTCTCTTTCTTCGAATGTGCTCTTTGGATCATAACAGCCAAGTAAGAATTCCCAGACTTCTCCTCTAATCAATGGATGGATCCCCTAGACCAGTCAAGAAAGCAACCAAACGGATTTGTAGTGACAAGAAAACGAATTCTGATACAGTGTACTCTTGATTTCCCGTATTTTAGGACACTAGTGGTATATAAGCTAAAATATACATTTGATTTTTGCATATTCAGAACAAATTTAGTTAATGTTGCAAACAATGTTTTGAGACTTACCCTTCGTTGGATTCGATTTAGAGTCTTGCCAATATCGAGGAATCCTTCCTGTGTAAAAGCTGCCTGCCATTTTCTTACACTTAGAGTTTTACCAGGCTGCACAAACATAATCAAGAAAAAGACAGATATTGTCAGCGATTGAGACTCTGCCATTCTCTAAAGATAATCATGTGTAAGCAAGATCATCTGCTAGATCTGTGAGCCTAAACAGCACTGAGATCAGTAATATTGATTACAGAATCACATAACTAACTAGTAATGAATGCTATCTTCTCATCAAAACAATGAAGAACACATAATCCAGCTCCCACATATATACACATAACAATGGCAAACAAAATCTACAACTCCAAAGAGGAATCTGCCTTTCTCTAAACACAATCATGAGAAGATCAGCCTAATTGGAGAGCACTAATAAGATCAATACTCCCCATAAGAAGACATTATTAACATGTCATAGGTCGTTTTAGAAGCCCATAGCTTTTATGGGTTGCTTCCACAACCCTTAAATTATAACAAGTAATGCTCTCTTGCCTTGTTTAATCATATCCAACACACGATATTACCTAACAATGGTAAAAGTTCCTAACCCAAATGCCACAATTTAACTTCAAAAACTCATTGTATGCGGAAAAAAGCACAGGAGAAGAGAATGAAACAATCAAGCAACACAAGAACGCAATCTCATTGATAACAGAAGCGATTTCAAAGCATTGGGCAACAAAAAATTAAAGATGAAAAGATTATTACGGAAAGGGACATACTTTGATCTTGAATCTGGTGTTGGGGACATCGGTGCACTCAGGGCGAATCTGGTAATAAGAATCTGCTGGTTCTGCGGCGGTTCCCCACATTTATGGAAAATTTTCAATTCGCCCCAAAAAATACAAAAAAAAAATGAAAACTTTCCCGGGAAACCAAAATTAAGAAAGAAGAAGAAACAAACAAAATAATCTCTACACAGAACCCAGAAAACAAGATTGGAGAAGAAAAGAAACAAAAACTGGCACCCTCTCAAAAGATCGATTCTTTCTTTGTCGAATTTGGTGTAGAAATTGAGATCTTAAGAGGGGTCCAGTTTTGGAGAATTACAAAGAAAAGATCAAAGACAAGAACTTTTCTTCTGTGAGTTGCAATATTTTTTTAATTTACTACCTAATCATTTGGTTTCGTAATCCTCTTTCCCCCATTTTTATTAATTGGGTGGTCTTTGGAGAAGCAATGATTTTTAATGGTGAATATGAGCTGGGATCGTTGGTAAACCTCTTTAATTATCTTCTCCTAATCCGTTTTTAGAAAACGAGAGAGAGAGAGAGAGAGAGAGAGAGAGAGAGAGAGAGTTGACATACCGTAGAGTGTCAGCCCAAAATTGATTTCGGTTTTTTGGTTTTTATTTGAGTCGGTTTGGTTTGGTGTACGCCAAAACTTATCTCGGTTTATTTTTTGTCTTCAGAATAATAAAGTTAATCAAATAAAAAGAAAAATTGCTGGTTTCCCTTTTTTCCAAAACCCTAAAGAAATACATTTTTTTTTAAAAACACTAAATTGGTTTTTCTGTTGTAAAAGATCGATGAGAAAAAATATTATAAACTACAAAACATATAAATCACAACACTAAATTGGATTAAAAGCAAACATCGTTGAATAACTTACGAATCATCGTCTTTTCTCCAATAATATATATAAACTACATATACAGCAAAAATAAAACTGCTAAAACCAAGGACTGCTATAACTGCTAAAAGCCCCAAGGTCTGCATCCTCCCTTTTGAAGTATAGTAACTTCTCTTCTTTTATGTATGATTTTTTTTTTTTTTTGGTATTGAAATCTGTAAGACACATTCAACAGAAAATAAGAGGTTTTATATTACTTGCTAACTTCGAAAAATGGAAAACATTAGAGGATATGGAAAATCACCTTAATTACCTCTCTTTTATTTTGATGACGGTAAAGAAATGGTAATTTATTTATAGAAAGACTAATGTGATCTTCTTTTACACAGATATATAAACTATTTAATAGTGCTTAATCATATCGTAAGCATGCATTGTTAGAATCAAATGTTTCTCAATCATGAATCTTGTAATCTATATATATAAAGTTAGCTTTGCTCTCTTGTGGTAAAGACACATCATCATCCACATGTATGCCACATAATTTTTATATATAATTTTCATAATTTAATTAGTTAAAACTTTGATATACATATTAACTATACATTTTATTAAATTATGCAAGGAATTTGAAAGGTCATTTTCATATTTATATCATGAAAACTTAAAAAAATCAACAAAATTTATTGAAAGAATAATAGATTTAAATTTTTTAGTTTTACTAATATATTACACACTTTATTATAGTTACAAAATTAAAGTTTATATCAAAAAGATGTTTAGTGAATGGTTATTATTTGATCTAAACTAATAGTAGACAATATATACAATATTAATGTAACATATATCATCCACATGTATGCCACATAATTTTGATATTTAATTTTCAGAATTTAATTAGTTAAAACTTTGATATACATATTAACTATATATTTTATTAAATTATGCAAGGAATTTGAAAGGTCATTCTCATATTCATATCTTGAAAACTTAAAAAATCAACCAAATTTATCGAAAGAATAATAAATTTAAAATTTTAGTTATACTAATATATTACACATTTTATTATAGTTACAAGGTTAAAGTTTTATATCGAAAAGATATTTAGTGAATGAATATTATTTGATCCAAACTAATAGTATACAATATATACAATATTAATTTAACATATCAAAAATATATAGAGATTAAAAAAAACAGAATATCTAATAAATAAAAAGTAAACTCATTATCGTTTAAGAAAATCGATTTTTAAAAAAAATAAGTACATAATTTAATATAATAAAAATAAAACATTCAGTAATTTAGATATTTGTATAATATGATTTAGTTGGTCTTTAAATATATATAAGATATGAAAGTTACAAACAAACATGATTATTTATAAATAATATAGAAGTGATTGACCATAGATATTGAAGTGATTGACTATCACATACATTTTGATTTTAATGGAGGTGGAAATAAGAGAAACAATTAGTTAAGTTTCAAATAAAATATTAGGCTTACAGTCTACAAGCAATAATTTGTTTTATTAAAAATGAATAAAAAAGTTCTTATTAATAAATTAAACTATTATAAAACTTAAAAAACAAAAACTCGCGCATCGCAAACATACAAAAACAAAGATAGAAAACACAGAACTAAACTTTAATATTAAACTATTCAACTATAACAATCATACAACGAAGATTCTTCATCTAATAGATTACACAAAATATAACCGATATAGAGCAAGAAAATAAACGAACCTATTATAAAAAAAAACCAAACATGTATTAAGAAAATAAAAATACACAATTTCTTATGTGCTTCAAAACACTAAACTAATTTGAACTGTGGCAAAAACTGAAATTAACACATGTTCAGATATCAATCGATAGAAAACACAAAAACTAAACTTTAATATTAAACTATAGTAAACACACAACGAAGATTCTTCATCTAATAGATTACACAAAATATAACTGATATAGAGCCATAAAATAAACGAACATATTATATAAAAAAAATCAACAAACATGTATTAAAAAAATACAAACACACTATTGTTTTTTTCCACCACTTTGACAATCACGTCACAACAATAGTGTCACTTTGGAGGAAAATAAAAAACCGACCATGAGAATTAAGAATCATTGACTTCAACTTGGCTTCTGACTTAGATGGTGGATCCGACAATCAACAAATTCTCTTCAATTGATCAGTGATTAGTTTCACAATCTTTAGCTATTTTTTAAAAAAATGCCTGCAAGATGATCCTCTGATGATAGTGGGATTAATCACCGACTTCTCAAATACTTTTTTATTTAGATTTTGGGACATCGTTGACTTCTCAGTTACCCCCGTCGAGATTTAGGGATAGATGATTCAATTTTGACTGATTGTTAAATCTATTATTGTTGTAATGTGCTTAGCCCTTAACAATAACTTTATGTATTCGCTAAATTTTCATCTTTCTCTAGAGTTAAATATGTAAATCGAATTTAAAATAAAAACAAAAAAACAAATAGACTTAAAAATCACAAACATATTTTTCACAATAAATAAGATTATAATCGTACATGAAACACTATATTCCGATCTCCAATAATAATATCTTCACATGAAACACATAATATTATGCAACGAAAACTTTAAAATGTAAATATCTTCCCTTTAAAAAAGTCCAACTAATTACATAAAAATGACCACCAAAAGAAAAAAAGATATTAAAATATGCACCATCCAATAAACAAACAAACACATAGATGATCATAAATTTAATTAAAAAAAACAAAAAGAAACAAATACCCAAATCTTAAGCGGACATAGACTATTATATTAACTATGAAACAAAAAAAACATTAACCATAAAACACAAATTAGAAAATTGTTTAGCACGTCCGCGCGTAGCGCGGATCACACCCTAGTAAATCATATACTTATATTCCAACTTGGAGATTTCTCTCTCCATTTATTATGTCCATATATAATTAAAACATATTTTTTACATTATACAGTTTATTTAAAATGTTGTGGTAATAGTCCAAAACAGTACAAAATATCAATAAAATTGTCAGAATAGTATAAAGTTTGGGAAAATTGTCAAAATAATATTTTTCAAAAAACAAATTGAACTGTTTTGGGTTTAGGGTTCAGGGCTTCGCAAAAAAACTACTTTTACAATTTTCCCACAATTTGTACTATTCTATCAATTTTTTGTCATTTTGTACTATTTTAACAATTGCCCCTAAAATGTTTATCTAGTACATCCTTCTATTTTCTGACAGGTCCATCCTTATTTATAGTTTTTGTTAATTTTTAATTAATAAATTTTGTAAAAGACTAAAATATATATCAATAAAATATTAACTTGACAAAATTGCATCGGAGAATTAAATATAATATATATATATATATGGATAGAAGTTAATAATTTTAATGTACAATCATAATAGTATATACAAAATTAACTATGAATAATTTATTGGTAATAATGTAATTACGAATATCTAGATAAAACAATACTTTAAAATCTCTAGTTTTTAATTGGATAAGAAAATTACCTGACAAAAAAATTAGATAGAAAACTAATTTTTAAATAATTGTATATAAACATGTTATACTTGTTTGGTAAGAATAATTTTTTTTATTTATCAACAAGAAAATTGGTGTTTAAACTTGACCATATTTAATATTTTCAATAAGCTATTCATACTTTGAATGCAATAAATTTTAATTAATGTAATAAACATCAGTTCATTTATTTGCAAAGAATGACTTTAAAGTCTTAAAAGAAAATAAAAATTTAAGATGTATACACTAAGTTTTTTATTTGCAATAATATATTATAAAAGTATACATATGGCGCGACAAATTTCCAAGCTTCTCCACCAATGTCTGAAATTTATTCATTTTGTCAATCGACATGATTCATTTTTTTTTTGTAAAGGATTTGGCACGATTCGATTCATATATTTTTCTGCATGATCTAACATATATTCATCATTAAAACTAGGAAAATTATGGTATGAAGGATTATATTTCAATATTAGTTATATATTCCGATAAAAATAGGAGTGTCCATACAACTCACATGCAATATGTAATTTGCTACACATGCATATATTAACAATTAAGTGAATCCACATATTACACATGATTGGAAAAATCTACAAAATAATTATATTCTAATAGAGAAGAAACATTATTGGAAACAAATTATAAAAATGAATAAGGATTTATGTTTGATTTTTTTTTTTTTTTTGTAACTGACAGGATTTATGTATAATTAGCCAAGAAAGTTGGTGACCATAGACATTGGAACCAAACAAAGCCCTTTTTTCTTCAAGTCTACTGATAATCCACCTTGGTTTTGCACTGCACTCTCTCCTTTTACCTATGTAAAATTACCGTATGGGTAAGTTTATATTGTTAGATATCGAAAATAATTCGTATATATCATAACTCTAACGTTAAATTATAGTAAATGTGTTTCTTACATTATATGTGTCTTCACCAACAACGCCACCCCCGTGTCTCGTGTTGTTGTCCCATAGGTTCATCATGCTATAGACCTATATAACGAAAAAATTACAAATTATTAATACTCCATCTGTTTTGTAATAAGTGATGTTTTAAAGATTTTTTTATTTTTAAATAAGTGATGTTCTCACAAATCAAAACAAAATTAAATAATTTTTAATTGTTTTTGACCATTTGTATTTTGCAGATTATTTTTTTATTGGTTGAATTGTGTTTAAATGTATAATAAATTATGTTTTTAGTAGAAAAAATAAAAATTAAATAAATCCTTAATTAGTATGCAAAAAATTTAAATATCACTTAATATAGAACAGATGGAGTAGTTGATTACAGTTTAATATCATTTATGGACCAAACTAATTAAGGTACATTTGACTTGTTAAAGCTGATTATTCTATTCATTTTTGTCAAATAAGAACTTAAATAATGGCACGGATTGTTGCACCAAGTTATTGTATTATTATTTTCAAGATATAATTCAATTATGAGTCAAAACCCAAAATATTAATTAAGTTCTTGCTTCTCTTGGCGAAGAGAAAGATTATGTAATTTTTTTTTTTTTGTTAAAGAGAAAGATGTAATTCTTGCCTCTCATTGGCGTCTAAGCTAGTCGATCCAACTTCATAAAAAATATACGATCAGTATCATGACAGATTTACTTTAATTTTACCAAACTCGATTTTTTGTCCAAAATTGAGAGGAACGATTCTATAGTAACCAAAAACACCAACATAAAAAAGGAAAATATTTCAAAGCTATAAGTTTCAAATAAAAGATATATATATATTCCAACGATGAAGACATGAAGTCATATTTTTTTACCAGAACAATTTGTATAGCCGAAATTGATCATTGGTTTTGATCAATACGACGATAACCACTAAATAATGATCATTTGGTTGTTTTTTTGTTTTGTTTTAGTTAATATCATATTTTTATAACAATACATGCATAAAGGGAATAGACTCATATTTTTGTTTTCGACGGAATAGACTCATATATATATATATATATATATATATTTGACCCAAAATAGAATCACATATATATGATAAAAGCCATATATATATTTGACCCAAAAAAGAATCGCATATATATGATCAAAACCATACATATATATATATATATATATATATATATATGGAGAGAGAGAGAGAGAGAGAGTCTTACGTTAGGGCTACGAGAAGGAGAAGAGGCAGTGTCTTCAAGATCATAATGACGACGAAAAGGAATCTCTCTATTTCTTGTCCTCTTGATGTCGAATTTGTTGGAAGAATTAAATCCTTCTTGTTTAGACACGTGGAGGGTTTTCTTAGTGGCCACGAAAGACATTGCATCGGAGACGGAGGAAGAGCTGCAATCTCCGACATCGACAATACTTGAAGAAGCCTCGAAGAAATCTTCGAAGTACATCGTCCAGCTACTTTCCTCCGGAGTTTGGTCGCTTGAAAACGTCGTCGTTTCATGTTTGCTCATAATATAAGCACTGTTTATTGAACTCTCCATGAATAATTTGGAAGAGAAAAAAAAAGAGATTTTTTTTGTTTGGTTTGTTATTTGGTAGCAACAGATGAAACATGCGCGAGGGTTAATTATATACATAGCAAAGGTTTTGAGAATTTATATTTTCTTAAGCATAGACTATAGAGTAGTTTATAATGAATAAAATCAAATATATAAATTTATTTTATGAATTTATTTTATTTTGCTGTCAATGATGGGAATGTTGGTTTGGAATATTGGTTTGTGGGGTCGATCTATCTGTTTTTTTTTTCTCTATTTGGTTGGAATAAAAGTTGGTTTGAAATGTTCAAATCAATTTAATACCTGTTGTTACTACTTTCTGCAAATCTAAACACGAATACGAATTTTCAAATATTAAAATCCGCGATTGAATTATGAAAATTTTATGAGTAATAAAAATTATTAATATTGAATTATCTATAATGTTGTTACATCAACAAAGTAGAATACTGTTTTACAAAACTCTTTAAGTATATTATAAATGAGTAATAAAGTTGACCCAAAAAATGACTAATCAAAACATGATGTAGAAAATTGGATTGTTTGACAGTATTTGCAGTTCTCCCAAATGTGTTCCTAGCAGTTAAAAATACATGGTTGTTTTTTATATATATAAAAAAAACTTTTTTTCTTCAACCAATATGTAGCATGTTAATTAATATAGACTGCTTATTTATATCTAGAGGTGCTCAGTTCTAGGTGAAAGCAAAAACGAAATTTTGGTGTAATGGAGAAGATGACTGAATGCTTTACTGCTTCATTGCCTTTTAGAGTTTTACAATAGCATAAGAGCTCTACTTATACAACTTGTGAGAGAACTCTAAAAACCTAATTGGATGGGACAAGTGGCATCATCACATATCAATGACTGAATCTAAGGGTTCAAATTTGTTTTTCAGCTTGACATTAAACTCTTCAAACGCTCCTCTAATTGTACGATTCTTATTCTGCTTTTCTCTGCTTTTGTCAGGTAGAGGTGAAGCTGTTGATGAAGACAGGTTTTGCTTTTGGACCCAAGTGGGCTTTTCTTTGTTGTTGTCGTGGCCCATCTCTTTGTTGTTGATGTGGCCCAACATATCTTTGCCTTCTGATCCTTTTCTCGACCCGACATCGTTTTCTCCTTGTGACTTTGTCACAGTCGAAGACTTGGTGCTGATACACCCCCTCAAACTTGGTGTAGGGGGGAAGTCCACACCAAGTTTGAATCTAAGCCTCGTGAAAGCTGCAAAGGGGAGAGATTTAGTGAAAATGTCTGCTATTTGCTGAAAACCAGGGACATGTTTGACAACGAGAGAGCCAAGGCCAACTCTTTCCCGAACATAGTGATGATCAATATCAAAGTGTTTTGTCCGAGCATGGAAGACATGGTTAGCGGTCAGTTGGACAGCTGATAAATTGTCACAGTAGAGCTCAGGTGTTTGGAGAAGTGGTACACCGAGCTCACGAAGAACATAACATAGCCATTTTATCTCAGAGGCAGTGTCGGACAGTGAGCGATACTCTGCCTCGGTGGAGCTCTTTGACACTGTTGGCTGTTTCTCGGAGGACCACGAGATAATATTTTGACCCAAGTATGTGCAGAAACCTCCTACTGATCGCCTGGTCTCTTTGCAGTTTGCCCAGTCGCTTTCACTATATGCTCTCAAAACAGAATCGCAGTGTTTAGTGAAGCACATCCCCATTGAAACTGTGCCTTTAATGTATCTCAGAATGCGTTTCAGTAGGGTAAAATCTGACCCTGTGGGCTGGTGCATCTTTTGGCAAACGAAATTCACAGCAAATTGGATATCAGGTCTTGTTAAGGTAAGATATTGTAATTTACCTGCAAGACTTCTGAAATATGTGGGATCCGGAAAGAGTTCTTGTTGATATATTTAGTGTATTAATAAGAGTAAAATAAAAAATTTATTAAAATAAAATATATCAAAATGATATTTTTTATAAAGCTATCGTTTAACGGAAAAAAAATATATAATAAGTGAAATTACAAATCGACACGTATAGTATGGCAATATATATGCCGCCAGACGTGCATGTGACGTGAAGATGAAATGCACGTAATGACATCGGCATGTGAGCCACCAACTATTCCTAAGTTGTTAAACTAAACATGATTATGACTTATGAGAGAGGTTAAGGGAAATTATTTGGAATAAGGACGTTAAGCCTTATATATGTATCCACCAGAGAAAAATCTTTGTTATTTCTGCTTCGGTATAATTGTCTATCGTTTTTTTTTTCTCTTGAAAAAATGGTTATGATATATTTCTGTGAATTTTTATAAAAATTTACAAATAACATTTATAATTTATGATTTAACACTATAATAGAAAAACCTCGATATTGCTTATACACTAACTCAAAGCCTTAATATTCAGAGAAACCATGATATTACACCTTCTAAGAATACCAATCAGCTTATTTGATAGGTTCGTACAAATATTCAAAGAATCTGCAAAACCATATATACTCTCGACCTTCGAGTGTTTCTTTATACTCTATATATATCAATGGTAAAAGCAACATATTTTCTTGTTTTTTTGCTACACTATATATAAAGTGTTTTTTTTTATTATAAAGACTATAAAATGTTTGTGCCCACATAAGAACATATAACCCAAAGTTATATTTCGATCAACGGAACTCAGACATAGTTTCCATGCAATCTAATTTTTTATCGTTCACAAAAAATATTTTTTTAAAGTTGACAAAAAAAAGAACATTAAATTATTTTTTAGAAATATTAAAAATACCGTAGAAACGTGATTCTTAAAAATATTAATTTGTGTACGTGATTCTCATGTTTTATGTTCTTGGGATTCTCGTTCCGTTCCCGCAACTATTTTGATTCCCATATTCCCGTCCCGTTCCCGCAAAGTGATGAGATCGATTAATTGACTATTTAATTGTTAATTAACTCTTTTAATTTCTTCTTAATCATAGGACCAGTAGTCTCCACTTTTCACTTCTCACTTCTCACTTCTCACTTTCCACTTTCTTATCTCCTTATTTGTAGGATCGATCAATTGTTTTCTTTTATATATTTAAAGGCCTCATGGTTAAGATAATTATTCAGACTGAATTTGCATAAGAAAAATGTGTTGTTTTGTTCTTATTGTGTTCTTGTGATCATAATCTCTTAACTTCTGAAAAGGGACCTATCACAAAGTCCCGTTTGCCCACAAATAAGTCGTTAATAATGGGCTTACCTAAACACCACCTTAATGAAATTGGCTAATTGAACGAACATGCTCTCGCCTACATGGCCACTGTCGCCTATAAATTAACCACAACAATCAAAACATATAATGTGCAGAAGCAAAAAAAGAGAAAAGACATAATGTTGGCTGGATATCTAATCTTGGTTGGTCACCTAACGAAATGTCTCAAACACCATTGAGATTTCACCCTATAAAATGGCACAAAGTGTGAAAGTTTAAACCAACCCACATATTTAGCTTCACTCCCTTCAAACAAGAACAATGGAAATCCATTTTGAAGTGCCCTCTTCAACCATTCCTAAACCTAAACCCGGTCAAACAAAAGAAGAACAACAAGTTGAAGAAGAGGCCAGCTTGCTAGCGAGGAGACTTTCGAACGCAGCCGCCTTCCCCATGGTTCTCAAAGCTGCCATGGAGCTCGGTGTCATCGACACCCTCGCCACCATAGGCGATCGATTGTGGCTCTCACCTTCTGAAATATATATCACTAAGACTCCCAACCAACCCCGAGGCTCTGGTGTTGCTAGACTGTATGCTGCGGTTACTCGCTAGCTATTCGATCTTAAAGTGTCGTAATGATGTAATAGAAGATGGCGGTCAAACCGAAAAAATCGGGAGAATATATGGAGCCGAGCCAGTATGCAATTTTCTCTTAAACAATAGTGATGGCTCAGGCTCTTTTGCGTCTCTGAATCTCTGATGATGATGAACCTTAGCGATGTCAACATCAAGACTTGGTACTTTATTTTTATTTGAAAACTAACACACAAAATTATATTTGATTAATCTTTTAAATCAATAAACCAGCACTATGACCATCTCACTAGGCTGGTTAACTTATACTATCAAAAGATCAACTAGACTATTTTATTCAACAGGTGACATCTCAAGGATGTAATACTAGAAGGAAGTGTGATGCATTCAGCCCTGCTCATGGGATGAAACTATTCGAATACATGCAGTCGGATGAACGATATCGTAACATGTTTTATGTTTAATTAGCCGGGCTATGTCAGAATCTTCCACAATGGTTATGGAGAAGGTTCTAGAAATTTATGAAGGATTCAAAGATGTGAAGACTTTGGTGGATGTGAAGGCTTTGGAGGACTTGGTAACACACTAGGTCTCATCACTTCCAAGTATCCTCATATTATGGGTATCAATTTCGATCTAGCTTCGGTTTTAGCCCGTGCTCCTCCTTATCAATTTCGATCTAGCTTCGGTTTTAGCCCGTGTATATCCTCCTGATGTCACGTTTTATCAAGGTTAACAATATATATATATATACGACGAATAGGTAGAAAATTAGCAGGTTTCAGGAAAATTATCACTACTAATAATCCAATACACGTTTACTAAAACTAAAAATTAATTTCATTTTTATACTCTTATATGATTGAAATATTTTTAATTGCTGTAGTTATAATTATCAATACTTAAATATCTCTATCTAATAAGAAATGTTGGAAGAATATGGGAGTTTATAAAATTTCCAAATAAATAAATAAATGTTAACCTTGATAAAACGTGACATCAGGACAGTTCCTTATGTATCTACGCCTGTACGGGTCTTAATATTCGTAAAACTGTTCTTAGGTGTAAAACATGAAGCGGGAGATATGTTTATAAAGATTCCAAAAGGAGATGCCATATTCATGAAAGTAAGTCCTATATTAATTACATCTCAACTAATAAACAAATACAATTCTGATTTTGAAGTTTTTCTGTTTGTTTTAAATGAAGTTGAAGTTATATAACAGAATAAGTTTTTTTTTTTGGTAAAAGGTTTTCATTAAACTAGGAAAAGATTACACCGACAAGACATAGTACAAAAGAAGAGAAAATGAACAACTAAAAATTAATACAACAAAACACAAAACACAAAAAACTAAAACAAACAAAAACCTTCACAGCGAGAAACTCCTCCAAAGATTGGCTCCGCAAGCAGTCACCTATCCAGATCATGAAAAAACGCCGCTCAACCTCTTTCTGAGTCTCCGAATCACCAAAGCGCCACCGCGAGAACTCCTCCAATATTAGTTATGCAGTCCTATAGCAGACACTTTTCCGGATCATGAAAACACAATTTGCAACCTTTGTATAACAGAATAAGTTTGATATCATGACAGTAGATCTTACATGATTGGACGGATGAACAATGCGTAAAAATTCTCTTAAACTGTTAGAAAAGCCTTTCCAAAAATGGAAAAATGTTAATAGTGGAAATGGTGATACCAGTAGAAGCGAAGAGAGGAGATAAATGTTCGAACATTGTGTTTGGTATGTACATGACAATGTTAACACAATGTTCGGGTGGTAAGGAGAGATCTCTTTCAGAGTTTGAAAGTTTAGCATATGTATCGGGTTTTTTTCGTTTTGAAATCGTATGTCCAGTTTATCCATTTTCCGTCATCGAAATCTATAAATAGATTCGACATGTGTCATTGATTCATTCACTGGCGGAGCTAGAACTATTTTTCACCGAGGACAAAAAATATATATTCTAAAAATATTATCTATAAATATGCTTTATATTTACTCATAACTCTTTTTTTTTTTGAATCATCTTTTCAATTGTTACACCTTTAAATAATTCATTTTAGATAAAACAAATGAGATCATCACTAAAACTCGTTCATCGAATCTATATTTCAATTTACCGTTTATAAATATAAACTCTAGATTTTTCTATGAATTTAATTCACATAATCTTTAATTTAACAAAAAGCTGAGTATAATCTAATCATATTAAAGTAAAATATAAAAAGACAAAGAAATTTTAACTTGCAATTCAAACCAAAAGTGATTGTTTAAGTTTTTTCTTTTGCTCATAGAGATAAAGAGTTCAGTTTTGTGAATTTTTTTTCTTTTGTGTTTGGCAAAAATAGAAATAATAATAAATAATAGTTTTATTTATTTCATGGATAAGTCATGAATCATTCATAATTTCATTTAAATTGATTCTCAAACTAAACATGAGCCTAACTAAATAAATAAATTGGACTTTTAACTAAATAAATAGATTGTTTTTTTATGGGGTCAAACTTTTTTTTAAGTGGAGTCAACTAAATTTATTTAAAGATATAACATAAAAAAAATTAATTCATAGTGTCAGCTGACCCCTCTATGACCTAAATAGCTCAGCCCCTGGACTCACTGTACCATATTAGCCCGTCCCCCCACGTTCCTTCTTCTCTTTGGGATCCAATGTTTGTTATTATTGGTTTGTGTTATTGTGTACGTGTATCTTCTGTAATGTTTGTTGCATCAAATCTACATGTCCTCAATCTTGTATAAGTAGGTCATTTCAATTCCTAGATCAATGGCAGAATTAAAATTTAGAATACAAAATCTGAATTAAAATTTAAACTTGTTTAACATTCTTTTTTTTGTTTTTTGTGATAAAAACTTGTTTAAACTTCTTACGAAAGTTCAAACTTAATAGATATATATACATATATTTATTTTCCTATACACTTTTAAATATATATTTTTTTTGTTGGACCATTTGATTATTTACATTATTCGTGTGAAAAGTATGAAATCGAAGGTGCAATGACTCTTAGGCTGCAACTGGTTGCACTTTTAGAAGAAAAAAATCAGAAGAAACATAGATTTCTCTCAAGTTTTACCATTTAGGTTGAAAATGAAAAATAAAATTTTCAACTCATTCCACGTTAATTAGATGAACAAAAAAGAGAAATATAAGAAAAACATTTCTCCACTAATAAGGAGAGTAACAAGTTGAAAAATATTCTTCTATATTTTTTTCACTAATTTTTATTCATCTTGTTACTTTGGAAGACAACCAATTGCAACTTTAGGTATTGAATGGAACGCCGGGTGAAAGACGGGCGAAACACGTAAGCAAACGAACTGTATGTATTTAAACGAACCTGTTTGGTTCAAATGATTATTTATTATATTTTTAATGTAAAAGAACAAATTCAGTTTGTTATAATTAAATTTGTTCTTATACATTAAAAATATGGAGTAATAAATAACCATTTGAACCACCATGCGGTTCAATGAAAGAAAAAAGAAAAAACTAATGAATCAATGAAACCTGAGTAAAGAGGAGTGGTTCTTCTAGTTTATTTACAAAACATTAAATATGTAATTATAATAGTATGTATATTTACAAAAAAACGCTATATAATTTGTTTACAATAAATTACAAAAATACATACTATAAGAAAATGAAAATAATATAGCAATTTTAAACTTCATATATTTTTCACAATTTGTATATGTTTTGTAAAATATTTTATTTAATTTTTTTGTTTGAATTTTTTTTGGTATTTTCTATTATTTAAATATTTGTTTTGTACCACTTGTTTATATTTTTACCATTCAACATATATTATAGAATGTCTGGTCCGCTTGATACGCACTTGTTCCGCTTGATCCGCCTGATCCACACTTGATCCGTTTGATCCGTTTGAACCGCTTGATCCGCAACGCCTGATTCACTTTCTCCATTCGAAATTTTAGTTGGTTCGAATTTATGAAGACGCAATCAGGGGTGAACCTACTAAAAAGGATGCGGTGTCAAATGACTCCGGTTAAATATTGGATTAAATTGTTTTTTTTTTATCAACCAAATATTGAAAGTAGTTTAATTGTTTGTAATTGTTGAAGAAACTTAGTATCATAAGTGCCAAATTTTTTTTGCACCTTTGCACCCGGGTTCGAAACTTTTAAAGATATGATTTTTTAAAAATTATATGACTCCGGTAAAAATAAATTTGGTCCGCAATTGGACACATATGAATGTTGTTTTCGATCGAAGCAAAGTAACTTGAGATAATCACTTTTTATAATTTGCAAACTTTTGAGGTTATACGTCCAACAATCATAGACCTTCTTTGAGTTGACGATGTGTTGCGTTTTTAACGCATTTTAATTCAAGTTTTCAAATATTTTTCGAGTCTTTTCAGATTGAAACACGTTTGGATGGGATCTTGGGCGTCGAAAGAAAAGATTGGACTTAAAACAAGCGGAAGACTGTCATTTGAAAGTTCGATCGATCTCACCAATGGATCGATCGATCATTTGTCGCAACCAGACCATAAACTTATTTCATCGATCAATGTAACATATGAAAAAGAAAATCCTGAATGTTTTGATCTATTTCCCAATATCGAACCCATGATAAGAAAATTAAATCAAATTAGCGTTCAAGTTCAATAGAGTTAACTTTCGATCCAACATAATTCCATAAGTTTTCTGGGAGAAGAATCCGATCATTGAGTTTCCAAGTATTGTCTGTTCCGATCAAGCTCTGCAAAAAATGGTGAGAAATTCACTAATCAAAAGCACCTAAGTGGTGACACGCCATCAAAAGATGTTGTGATGTCATCATAAGATTTGGTCTTCATTCCCTACAAAGTTTTGACTTGATAAAACATAATCTGACTCAAGAAAAACATCAAAATAACTCAAGAAAAAACAAAAGAAAGAAAAAATCATCAGTAAACGATAAAGACACTCCCCCATACTTACTTCACACTGTTTCGGTGTGAAAATAAACCAGAGAGAAGTTATAAACAGACTCAAATAAAAAAAATGCAGAAAAAGAAAATGGATAATACAATGGAAAGAGAGATGATACTACACTCAATGATGATGGTCGGAACTGATTCTCCTGTATGTCTCAGGTCTCTCTTGCGCCTGTCAAGGCGTGCTCTAGGGTCAGATAAATCGCCTGTATCATCAGCGTATGTGGTCTCGTGTCTAGTAACACCATGCTCATCTTTTATTTGTAATAAGTTAATGACATTTGATTACAAACAAACTTCGAATCGAAACTGAAATCTGATCAAGCTAATATATAATAATCTCTATATTATTATTTAAGCAGTCATTTAGAAAAATAAACTTTATTCTAGAAATTATTACATATTATGTCATTACAAATAACAAAAGATAATTGAAATATAAAATGTTATAATTGTTTTTTAAAATTATTGAAGAGAATATGGAAAATATTTTTTGCCATTAATTTTTTTATTTTTTATTTAGTTTCTTAATTCATTTAATATTATATATTTTTAAATAATAATCAATTCATATTTATTCAAGAAAAAAACTTATTCGAAATCTTGTTATATTTTTCACTATAATTTATTATATTTTATTTGAATATATATCAAAACAAAAGTTGAAAAATATTTTACTAATTTTATAAAAAGTTAGACTTAAGAAAATTGATTTTTTAAAAAAGTTTGTGGACTAACCACAAAATCAGAATCATTAAACAATTTATATTAAAATTATGTTTTCAAAATTATAGATTTTTGTGGGTTATTCCGAATAATATTTTAATCAACTGTAAAACAGGTTAAATAGATAAATTATTCTGGTTTAACATCTTTACTTATATTATAAAATTCTAATAAAAACAATTTTTCTTAATTACAAAATAATTTCTTTAAAAAAATTACCCGCGCTATAACTAACGCAAGTTAAATTCTAGTTAAGTTTTATTAGGAGTGTTCAATCCCATTTGGATGTCGAATCTGGGTTTTACGATTTGGATCGGTTCTTTTAGTTTTGGTTTGTCTCAATGGAACACTCTCTTCACCTAAAAGACTGAAGTTAAACTTTATTTTTTTTTGCCAACAAGTTAAACCTAAAATCTCGAATATATATATATATATATATATATATATATATATTGTACTTTAACAAATAACAATTTCCTTAAATAAGTAGGAAATAAATAAAGAAAATAAAAAGACAATAGCGTTCTCTCCCATCTATATAAGCGCATATACTGTCCTAATATACTCTTTTAGATTTTCTATATATTCTTCTTTTTTTTTTTTTTTTTTTTTTTTTTTTATGCTTTTTGGATATCGGGAGTAATCCTAAACCCAAAGGTCCAGACTAATCTTCCGGTTGAGAGTGACACAGCCCACTTATAATGTCCCATTTGGCTAACTGCTTGTCCCGGTAATTCTACTTTCGCGGGGAATCGATCTCTGACCTAAACCAACAGGACCAACACTCAGCGCAGAAAGGAACCAAACCAACAAGTTAATTGTATTCTCTTTCTCTATAAACCATTGCGAAGAAAACCTCCAAATTGTTTTAAGATCTCTCTTTATTTGAATTTCTTATTCGCTTTAGATTCCAGGTCAAACACTTTGATCGATTTTCTTGCTACTTAACTAACTTCTCCGTGATCGACGTTTTTTTTTTTGTTTTCTTTCATATTTTTATTCTAATTCGACGAAAAAGCTTTTCCTTTTTCTCTTTTATTCTTCTGGCGATGGTTTTATCGGCGAAGCAGGCCCTCTCTGCTAAGATCGGATTCTCCAGTCCACTTTTGCGACGAAGCCCTTCTTCCTCACTCCCGCGATCTCCTGTTTCTCTCTCGTTCCCATCGACGGAGCTTCCAAAACTCACCGTTTTAGCCTTCTCGAAGCCTCTGCACCTCTCTTCTCTGAGAGCAAAGTCTCCGGTGAGATGCGAGGCCTATGAAGCCGACAAATCGGAGCCTCAGCCGATCGATGATGCGGCGGCGGAAACGAAGTCGGAGGCGGCGAAGAAGCTGAAGATCGGTATTTACTTCGCTACTTGGTGGGCTTTGAACGTTGTCTTCAACATCTACAACAAGAAGGTCTTGAACGCTTACCCTTATCCATGGCTGACCTCGACGCTCTCTCTCGCCGCCGGTTCGTTGATGATGCTTATCTCTTGGGCTGTTGGGATCGTTGAGACTCCGAAAACCGATTTCGATTTCTGGAAAACTCTTTTTCCGGTAAGTGGGTTGGTGGGAAAAAAAAGTTTGGTGGGTTTTTGATTAGAGAAGAAAAGGTGGAAATTTTAGGTTAGATTTCGATGTTTACGATGATGGGTATTGAGGTTTATGGTCAAATTGATGCAGATCTTGCAGGAATATTTATTGTTTTTTTTGTTACCTGAGCGATATGCATAGTTTTGTTTGCTTCCTGAGAAAACTGAAGGAGAGAGAGGAGAAAGTGATGGTTTTATTTTGTTTTTTGGCTGTGTTTGTTCATAAGCTGCTGAATTTTGTTGTTTGTTATGATTTCTGAAATTTTCATAGCTAAATTCTGCGAACTCAAGAGTTAGATTCTGAGAATCTGAAATCAGCATGTTGTATTTTAGCTTCTAGGAAAATCATAAAGTATTATAGTTTTTGATATTTTGTTGTACTAAAAGTTGTTTTTGTTTGATTGGCTAAAGGTTGCTGTGGCACACACAATTGGTCATGTGGCTGCAACGGTGAGTATGTCAAAGGTTGCGGTTTCGTTCACTCACATCATCAAGAGTGGCGAACCGGCGTTTAGCGTCCTTGTCTCGAGGTTCATTTTGGGTGAAACTTTCCCTACTTCGGTTTACCTGTCCCTCATTCCGATCATTGGTGGTTGTGCTCTCTCTGCCCTTACCGAGCTTAACTTCAACATGATTGGTAATAAATATTCTAGACACTCCAATGTTCGTGTGTATCAGACGTTTTGTCTTCGTAATTCTTGTTAGCTAGCTTCTATTTGTGTGATCTGGATTGAGAACTAAAATGGTTCTGCCTCCAAATCTTTCTATTTCTGGTCTCAGGTTTCATGGGAGCGATGATTTCGAACTTGGCTTTTGTCTTCCGTAACATCTTCTCGAAGAAGGGAATGAAAGGAAAGTCTGTGAGCGGAATGAACTACTACGCCTGTCTCTCCATGTTATCACTCTTGATCCTCACACCATTTGCAATTGCGGTTGAAGGACCTCAGATGTGGGTCGATGGCTGGCAAAAGGCTCTCTCCGACGTCGGACCTCAGTTTGTCGGGTAATCTCCCTCTAAAAACTCTTACGAGAAGCCAACTCTTTTTAAACTCGAAAATATCGGTTTGACACTCTCTCCGACGTCGGACCTCAGTTTGTCGGGTAATCTCCCTCTAAAAACTCTTACGAGAAGCCAACTCGTTTTAAACTCGAAAATATCGGTTTGACATTTTGTCCTGTTAGATGCAGTCTTGTCTTGTTCCTAAAATCCCTTGTGAAAAGACCCACTTATCAAGTTCTTGTCTTTATCCCTCAGAATTATTGTTTTCATTCTAATCATCAAGAGTCCTTGGGTCTTTTCGTGATTAGGCCAATGAATTCATCTCATTCGCTAATCCGAGATTTCACATTTTTTTTCTACTAAAATTGTAGGTGGGTGGTTGCGCAGAGTGTGTTCTATCACCTCTACAACCAAGTGTCTTACATGTCCTTGGACCAAATCTCTCCGTTGACATTTAGTGTCGGTAACACCATGAAACGAATCTCAGTCATCGTCTCCTCCATCATTATATTCCGCACTCCAGTCCAGCCCGTTAACGCCCTTGGAGCCGCCATTGCTATCCTTGGAACCTTCCTCTATTCCCAGGTAAACTCACAGCACAAAAACCTTAAAATGACCAATATACCCCTGGTACCCCTAAATAAACGTCTCTTGGTTTCACTTCTCAGCCACGACCTCTTAGCCCATATGATTAGACTAACTATTACTTCTTCGACATTATCAAGAACAGTCTTAGTGTATTGGTTTGGTTTCTACTTCTGGAGCAATAGTTCAAGAACCAAAGATCTTGAAAATCCTCGTCCTAATGTATCATTAACACGGTTTTCACGTGTCGTGCAGGCAAAGCTTTGATCGGGCAAGACATGGAGTGTCCCAGTCCGATGTTGAGCTCGTGATTTCGGTTTAAACCGAGAAAAGGGTTTAATGTAGATATATTTGTCCTCAATAATGAAGAAATGATGAGAATGGAGACGACAATGTTTAGTTGTGTTAGGCAGAATTATAAACTGAGCTTTTTGGATTTAAGTGTTTGAAATTGGGGAAAATGAGAAGATCGCCTCTTTGTAACTAAAGGGAAAAAGATAATTATCTCCTTGAGAATAAGACACCCCTCCTTATATACTCTCTTTTTCAATTAGGAGAGAAATATTATAAAAAGAAAAATAGAGAAAATAATTTCGAGATTATTCTCTCGTTTATACATATGTTTATACATATGAATGCAAGAATTTTCAGGTCATATGGTTTCATGCTCATGTTGATAATTAGATTTTGTTTTTTTCTTCGCGTTTTTGTTTGACTAGTAGAAAACCGTAATCGAAAAAGATTTTGGAGGGTATTGAATGATCAAATCTGATAAGAGTTAAAAGTTTTTTTTTTGCACATTCAGAATCGTAAATGTTGAAACAAACAAAAACAGAGCATGGTTATTTAAGTAGCATGTTTATTGTTATTCATTGAAACACTATAAGCAACATTTTTTTAAATTTGAGTAGCATGTTATTTCTTCTAGAACTATCGATTATATAATATATGAAAATTTTATTAATAACATATATTGTATGTTTTTCAGATGTAAGAAATATTCCATAAGCAAGAAATCCAAAGAAAGAATAATTATCAGTAATGAATCTTTGTTACATAAGATAAGTAATGTTTGATGCTTGGGAATAAAACAGAGGCAATGGATTTGGTTGGTGGATGTCGCTTGGGATATCAGAAGAGGCAGAGAAATGCTCAGTGAAGAATATACTAAAGTATGATTCTCTCTACCGGAATTTGCAATTTGCTTATTTATTGATTGATTATATATATATTATTTTTTTTGTAACTGATTTTATATTTTATTTCTTCATCAAAGTCACCACTTCTCTTTTTTTTTTTTTTTTTTTGTCGTAAGTAAGGATCACAAGCGGAACATGACAATAGCACATGCCAATGTAGCATCACGTATGAATTTTGAGATAAAATATTCTTCGATCGGCTTGTTGATTAAAGAAGCTGAAAATGTATTAATCAACATTAGCAACAAAAAACAAAAATTTTAGATAGGGAATATACACTTAAAAGATTTGTGTTTTTGCTTCTTTTTTTCTTTTCTTTTCTTTTAGTAGAGTTCAGATCTGAGATAAAATTTCATGCATTTGAATCTGCAAAAGTGGCGTTTAGTGGGGGAAAACAAAGGAGACGGCAAATTGTAGAAGAAACTATTCAAGCTCTTTAGAAAATATGAAATGTTTTTTAATGATACATTTATTCAAATTTGTTCTATTCGTACTCCTTTTCTGTTTCCTTCTATTTTGGAAACGTCCCGACAGGAGAAGCAGAAGTACAAATAAATTACAAACAAAAGGGTTTTTCTTCAAACGTCAAGATACTTAGCCACCGTCTGAACATCTTTATCTCCTCTTCCGCTGAAGTTCAAGACCACTCTTGTTCCGTCCGGTAACGTGGGACATAGCTTCTCGAGGTGCGCGAGCGCGTGGGATGTCTCGAGTGCCGGAATTATTCCCTCTAACCGCGACACTCTCTTGAACGCTACAAACCGCAAATTGTAGGGACGCTAAGGCATGGTAAGAAACAAAGAACCGATTTTCGCGTTAAAGAACAAAAAAAGACTACGCATTGATACATACCTTCCAATGCTTCTTCGTCTGTTACGCTATAGTATTCAGCCCGTCCCATGTCTTTAAGGAAACTGTGCTCCGGTCCAACTCCAGGGTAGTCCAATCTGTAAGAGAAACGCAATCCGTGATCATGTAGCCATAGGTAAACCAGATAGACTATTTGATAATCTGCATTCAAACTTATAAGGAACATTGCGATGGGCCATAAGCTCGCAAATCGACCCAACCATGGATGGGTCCACCTGCAGACTGGCCCATATTGTGTCTAGGAAAATCAGACCCTAACTCGGATTTCGATATTTAGACCCGGTTAACCAGATTAGTATAAAGGAAAATATACTAATCCGGTTAACGGGGTCTAGATCCTGAAATCTGAGTCAGGGTCGGATAAAATCAGTGACGAGTTCAATACGGGTCATGCCGAGCCAGGGTTGGCCCATCACAACATCCTTACGATGGCTAGCGGATCTGAATAGAGAATTTCTCTTACCCTGCACTTATGGAGTGAGGTTCAATGATTTGACCATCTTCATCTTGCAGCAAGTAACTCATAGCTCCATGGAGAACACCGACATCTCCCTTTGTCAATGTGGCAGCGTGTTTGCCGCTGTCCAATCCGAATCCTGCAGCTTCCACACCGATCATCCGGACCTCTGTGTCATCCACAAATTCATGGAAGAGTCCCATTGCGTTTGAACCACCACCAACACAAGCGACCAAGACATCCGGCTTCCCGCCCCATTTCTCCAATGCTTGTCTCCTCGTTTCTTTACCGATCACCGCGTGAAAGTCTCTGACCATCATTGGGTAAGGATGAGGACCCGCCACAGATCCCAATATGTAATGGGTAGTCTCAACATTGGTCACCCAATCTCTTATTGCTTCGGATGTCGCATCCTTCAATGTCGCTGTTCCAGAGTGAACTGCTCTCACCTGTAACACCAAAAACCCGGAAAAAAAATGTTCAGAAGCGATTTTTGTCGCATTCATAAGATATGACCACTCAATTGAGATGAATCTTGAGCATCACCTCGGCACCAAGAAGTCGCATTCTGAACACATTGAGTGCTTGTCTCTCCATATCTTGAGCACCCATATAGATAATGCACTGCAGACCAAAACGGGCACAAACGGTGGCTGTAGCCACACCATGTTGACCCGCTCCAGTCTCAGCGATAATCCTCTTCTTCCCCAAGCGCTTGGCGAGAAGCGCCTGAGCCACGGCGTTGTTAATCTTGTGGGCTCCTGTGTGGTTCAGGTCTTCTCTCTTCAAGTATATAAGCGGCCCTTCGCCATTTTCGCGACGGTAATGCTCTGTAAGCCTCTCTGCAAAATACAGAGGGCTTTCTCGACCCACGTAGTCCTTCAAGATCCCTGCCAACTCTCTCTAACAGGATTCATTGACACAAACACACAGAAGACATGAACCAGACATAGAACCAGTGAGAAGACGAATAAGAACACCAAAACAAGATTCCTAATTGCATTTTCGCTCAGTTCCTCATCGTTTTCGGGCAAATTTTCCATAGTCTCTAACAATTTCACCGACATACAGAACCAATTTCATCCAGGTGGCATCGACAAGATCCAAACTTTATCTCAAATCTGAAAATGATAACGCTATAATCCCAACGACCCACAACGCAGAGTGTTTCATTTCTATTCCAATCACGAAGAACAAGGTCTAAGAAATTGTACCCACAAACCTGGAAATCATCGTCGGTGGCGAGAGAATGGAAAGCCGTCTCCAGCTCAGAGAGAGCGTGCATTAGCGTTTCAGGGACATACTTCCCACCAAACTTCCCGAACCGACCGAACGAATCGGGTCGTTGCCACAGGGTTGGGTCAGATCCGGCGGCCATGAGAACGGCCGGGTCCTTGGCGATAGTGCAAGAGACGGAGAAAGATGACCTTGAGCGAGACGATGGCAGAGGCGTAAATTTGACAACTTTGGAGGGCGATCTCAAATGGGTCAACTGGGAAGAGGAAGATGATGACGAAGGAGCTAAAGAAACGGAGGTTCTGCAAGAAGCAACGGTGCATGAGGCTGCCATTACTGAATCTCTCTTGGTCAATATTTTTCCCCTCCTTGAATATCCCTTCCAAAGTATCTGTTTTTATAGATTCTTTAGGGAAAATAAAAATAAAAAAATGAAAAAAATGAAAAACAAATCTCTATATTATTATTTTTAAAAATTATTTAAGAAAATAAACTTTATTTTATAAATGATTATATATTATACCATTATAAATAATA
The DNA here is from genome assembly GCA_030161315.1 of Eutrema japonicum. Lineage (NCBI taxonomy): Eukaryota > Viridiplantae > Streptophyta > Magnoliopsida > Brassicales > Brassicaceae > Eutrema > Eutrema japonicum. The sequence continues at coordinate 41,441,608 of BSQW01000005.1, forward strand.
ATAAAATAATTAAAATAGGAAAATATATAATTATTTTTTTCATATTATTGATGAGAATATGAAAAATATTTATTTCTTATTAAAAAAGTTATTTACTACTTAATTTTTTAATTATTATGATATTATTAAATAATAATAAATTCATAAATATTCAAAAAAAATATTCGAGAATATTTTTTATTATGATTATTATATTTTACTAATTTTAAACACGAAAAAATGCTTTTTAAAAGTTTGTACTCTGATCACAAAAACTATAGTTATTAAATGGTGTAGGTTAAAGTTATGTTTTTAAGATTATAGGTTTTTGCGGATTAGTCCAAATAATATTTTAATTAATTATAAAACGGATTAAATACATAAGTTATTTTTTCTTAAATTTCAAAACAATTTTTAATTTTTTTTTATCTAATACTACATAGTTAGCACATATTAAATCTTAGTAAAAATACATATTAAGTTAATACTTAGAGAATACCAAATAGGTCTCTTACCAAGAAAAAGTAAGTTGGTAAGACTTAGAAGATGGTATTGGATTTTAAGTTTTTAACACATGGTTTTGAAAAAACATATTTAAATGAGCCGTCACCTACCCTTATCTTTACATTTGTATACTTTTTTTTTTCAATTACTATAAATTAGTATATTTGTTCTATATAGTATCTTGTTTAACTCTTCCTTGACCCCGTAGACCACAAAAAGGATATAATAAGCAAGTTGACTATGACTCATCAAATTCGACGCATCATCATCCTAGAAATTATTATTCGTTGAATCTAAATATTTCAATTTTAATTTCTTAATTGAGATGCATGCTTCATTGCGTAACTTATTAACATTAACAAATAGTGCAACTTACAAAATTCCTGGGAAAAACATTCTTGAAATCTTCACCAATCAGGAGCGTTAGTGACAAAGCCTCAGCCCTCGGGTACGAAAAAATAACAAATTGTTGTTATACACTTTTTTTGTTTTGAACATTATTGTTGTTATACACTTGTTATATGATTATAATTATTTTTGTTTCATTGTTTAAATGTCACACTATATGTTGTTATTTTACATTTTACATCATTTTCCTTGAATTTTTTCTTTTTCATCCACCACGGTCACGTGGTTTTGAATCCGTCTTTACAATTGTAGCAAATGGAAATTTAAGCAAACTCAAATGTTTTTTTTTTGTCAAAAGATTTTCATTCATTAATAAAAATAAAAAGCCTACAAACTATAGTCCAAATATCCTACAGTAGATTACAACAAATCCTAGAAAAAAGAGTAGAGAATTTATATATATTATAAAAAAACACATTCTTAGATCATCCACAATGGAGACTTATGTCTCAAACAATAAAAAAATAATTTTTAATGTTTTAGTATTTTTTTAAGTTGAGACATATATCTCTCTTTGTCTCAGGGAAGATATTGTGTCTCCTTTTTTCTTTCTTTCTTTTACTTTTAATATTTCTTTAATGTGAGACACATCTTGAGACACAAATCTTTTAAACTAATGTGGGTGCTATTAGTAGAAGAAGAAGCCATACAAATAGAGAATTCAAGGAAAATGAAATATAAGACTAGCCTTGACTGACGTCAAAAAAAAAGACTAGCCTTGACTTCTATGTCCTCTTTTACCTCCACGACTATGTTTTCCATGACCTCCGCCAAAAGGTGGACTGGTGGAGAGGGCATATTTTGAACCTTTTGTAAAGGTTTAACCGAACAGTCTTTCAATATTCTCTGAGCCAATGCTGACAATTGATCTTATCATCTTGCTGAGATTCATTGTCCAAATAGCTAACGTCCGAGTGGACATCTACATGAATCCAAGAAAAAACAGATTGATTGTCCCCATTGCCATCAACTACAAGATCTCCCTTACCCGCAACCCTACTAGTTCATGGATCTTGTCTAATAACTACATCAGTAGTAGTGATAGCAAGATTGCCTTGAGAAGTAGAGGCAATGAAACAGTTAGAAGTGTTAAGTTGTCAAAAACAATAGTAGCATCCTCCTTTAGAAAACGGTGAAAAAGCTGAAGTTTCAGTAGCAACATCCGCGATAGTAGTAGTATGAGTTAAGAATGCATTATTTTGTGCTGAAGCGGATTCCTTAACATTTGAGGCAATGTTTAACGTTTAGGTGTTTGAGCTATTAATCCAAAAATTCATCGTTTTCAAACGAATCTAATTTAGACGTGATTGATTCTTTCCATTTTATGATGGGATATCAATCCAAATCTCACATCGGAAGTTTAGACAAATGTGATCTAATATATAAGTAATGCCCAACTCTAATTAGTATGAGACCTTTTGGAAAGCATTCCAAAAATAAATCTGTGTGGACTTTGATATTTGAACCCAAAATGGACAATATCATACTAATAGGGAGTTAGACATAAACTTGAAAAGCCTAACATTTTGGCCAATCGTTTCTCTCTATACACTCTTCCAAAGAAGTAGGTACATGATTCTCATTTTCATTATTATCCTTGTGAACAGAACATTATCAACCAATCTTTTAAAAAGATTCATCATCTTTTAGAGCATGTGGGCCAGTTCTTTCGAGGAATTTAATCATTTTAGCCAAGTGGTTCACCATGTTTCTGTCGTATTTAGACTCACTAGCAGTAATAAGTTATCCTTCATGGACACTTATTCTTATCTCAGTATTTTCACATGGAATATGAATAGCTACCATCTATATACTAATAATAACTGTTTATGGTATTTGATTTGCAACATGATCTGAATAATTATCTTTTGAACTTCAAGTTTACATCCATTTGTTCAGTTATCCTATTGAACACCGTTTCCAGAATTTAAGAGATTCACAATGGTCCTCCATTGGCTGTCGCTCAGTCCACTTACACCATCTCGATCTTTTTCTGTCATGATGTAACTAGCGTGCTCAATATTCTTCACTCTCGACACATGAACTGTTGTTTCGTCTTTCACAAACGGATGAGAGATCACTACTCCTGGATTATCCACCGCGGTTAAGTCGTCAATAGAGATTTTTATTCTTACTTCCATTGTGGTCGATCGGGATCAGATTCGTTGGGATTGGTTCGATGTCGTTGATCAGGTTTGAGTTTCTGTTCGTGTACATATCAGTCATCGTTGATTGATTTCAAAATCTTTCGGATAAAATTTTCAGAGAAAATATGTTCCAGGCTCTGATACCATGATACATAGAGAAGAAGAAGAAAATGTTTGAATTTTTTTGTGTATCTATTGATGAACGAATGAATACATATTTATACTACTGAGATAATTCTAAATATTATTACAAACACGATTCCTATCTCCGTGATATGTTCAATCAGTGTTGATGAAGATCTTTACTTGATTATCATGATCCATGATTTGTGCAATCTCCAATATATCCAAATGATCTCAACAATTGTTTTCAATAATGTTAGGGGATAAGTTTTCATCAAAATGATGATATGAAAATCGTGTTATAAGCACATCTCCTATTGATGGCTCAATATACTTTATGAGAAACAAAGATTCATATTCAATATACATATTTATATCCTATTTTAGATCTCACTTTTTTGCGGTGTGAAAACATATACCGCATAACCATAAAATTTCAAAACAGAAATATTTGATCTCTAACCAGGTATCAATTACATGCAAGAAATATTACTTTTTGTTTTTAACCCTGAATTCATTCAATAAACCTCACCAAAATAGAGTACACTTAAAAAAGTTTCAAAACCAGAGAATAGAAAGATGATACCAGTAGGCACCTTACATAATGAAAAAGGGAAGAAAAGTGATTTCTATCCGACAAGGTAAAGCTGGTTACCAAAATAGCTAGGCAACATAATTGCGGTGGACGGAGTCCTCTAAGACCATCTCCAACGGGGGTGTTTAGGAAGGGGTTCTTAGTGTAGTTATAATTAAAAATAAATCTAAAATGGTATTATCTTTTAGAACCGATCCTTAGTTAAGAATTTTTAGGACCGGTCCTTAAGCCACATGTAAGTCATTGGCGGAAGGAATTAAAAAAAAAAAAAAATTCGGTGATCTCTTTCCTCAACCTTTCTTCGTTTGTATCGCTAATTGAGATGAAGAAGAAGCTGATTGAGATGAAAAAAATATAATTCCAGGAGCAAGATGGTCGAGCTTGTGATACCCGAGGAACTGAAGAAAATTGATACTGTGAAAGTAGGAGAAGAGCACACTGGGAACATTGCAGAGGAAGCTGTTCGGGAAGGAGAAGGCTAAGCCTTTGACAGAGGTCAAGGGGAACACCAGGACTCTCTCTATGGTTCTGCGAAGCGAGAGGGAGCTTTGAACATGAACAAGGAACAAGATGATGTTTCAACCGCTGGACCTATGATGATGTTTCGGTAAATTTCCTCACCGATTCATTCTCTTTTTCTAATTTTTTTTAGAACCGGTCCTACCATTGGAGGAGCCAAAAATTAATGAGGTTCTAAACTTTCATTTTATCAAAATTTATAAATAAAAAATTGGTAAAAACCCCTTATGGATTCTTACCATTGGAGATGCTCTAATGCAGTTGCCGCTTCGACTGAGATCAATTTCTTCAGCCATCTAACCATTTTAAGTGTGAACATAATATTTTAGATGTTCCACTTTATTTCAATCGACATACAATAATTGATAAAAGAAATTTGTGATATAAATCGCCAACATTATCTCGTCTTGATCATATAATCACTTTATTATCGATGCAAGATATTTTAATGCTTACTTTCGAGATGACGAATCTTCTATTTGATTCATTCATTCCGAGCAGAGTCCCAGGGTAAACAGAATATCTAACTTGGGTCATGTATATTTTATATCTTAGATCCTTCTCACTTTTGATGTGAGATTCTTAACACCATTTCTCAAGATGATGGTTCATGTGGCCCATTAATCTAAGACCAATTATTACCTTTGGATCGATATTATTGGAGGTGTGGTTCGAAGATTAATTTCAGAAAAATTTTATCATATCTAATGAGCTTGCTTTCTATCTTGGAACACTTAAGCATCAAAACTTTCTTTATGCATCAAAACTTTCTTTCTTGAAACACTTAATTATACATTGTCCAACTGACATGTGTCTCATCATTTTCATGGACATTGAGTTCAACAATGTGCAATAACCCCATAAGCGTTGTAAGTCAAACCAATCATATATAAAACTAGCATTTTTAGGCTGTTGAAATTACATGTTGTGGTTTTGGGTGTAGGGATTACGGGTTTCGGCCCAAAATTTCTTGGTAATCTTTTTTTTTTTTTTTTTTTTTGACGTCAAAAACTCTATATATTATTACGATGATTCGAGTATGGTGGTCTCGGAGGCCATCCAGATCGGAATCAAAGAGTCTACATGGAAAAAGACAATACCTCGGGCTCGAGTCCCTTTTACAAGGGAATCGGCATGGACATTGAAAATACGAGGAATAAAGAAAATATCAAAATAAACAAAAGTGGAATGTAAATGATTGAACTCATCGATTTCCGAGGCGAGAGCAGACTATTATTCCTCTTCATTGATCACATTAACCATCTGTAGGCAATCTGATTCAAAAGTCATCGCTGGTATTCCTAGCAACAAGACGGTTTTCATGGCCCATAATAAAATATTAAAGTCAGCATGAATGGGGATAAAGTTCTTTCCTTCGCAAAGACGCCAAAATTTCTTCATCCGTTCGCTAGCTAGCTCGATTACACCGCCACCCCCAAACATGTCATCATCGGATGCCCATGAGACATCAATTTGACAACGAGGTCTTGGTCCGCTTCTCTCAACACCTTGGGGCGAGCCCGGTGGGTTGACGCTTTCTTCACCTATTTACTATACCACTTGTGCAACTTTCCAGTTTTCTGCTTCATGGATGGCAAGTTAAAGAGTATCAACGGGAGATATGTCCTTGCCATTAAAGGTTTTGTCATTCCTGGCCTTCCAAATATACTAAATTATCCACGGGAAGGCCTATAGATTTTTTTTTCCATTGCACCTCCTTCCTTTGCACGCCAAAGGAGATAATCAAAGTTTCTGTAGAGAGATTCACTCGGGAAAAGGCCCAGAGTAAATGGAATCTCTGAAAGTGCCCATGTCTGAATTGCTAGGGGACACTCAAAGAGGAGGTGATTGATAGATTCCACCTCCGCTCCGCATCTCGGACAAAACCGGTCTATACCGTAGTGACGATCTGCCAGGTTGTTACATACGGGAACATACCCCGAAACTGCCTACCACATGAAATGTTGGATCTTTCTTGGTGTTTTCAAGGTCCAAACTTTGCTTTTAAGGGATGTGATACTGGGTTCGAGGATCTGTTGCGGACCTTCATCCTCATTCAACTGAATAGCGAGTCCATAGCATGATTTTACCCAATAGATGCAGGACTTTGTATAATTCCAGCAAAAGACATCCGCCTTGTAGCTTCGGCTTTGCTTAATACTACGTATTAACGGGATATCTTCAGGGGCAATTAGGTTCTGCAAAGTCTCCAGTTTCCATTCCTTGGTGTTTTGATCGATCAGGTGACCAACGTAGAGATATGGATCTCGGAAGACGCCATTATCTGAGGCTGGTCTAGATGGGATTACTGTGATCCAATGGTCATGCTATACTCTCGTATTAAAACCCGTTCCTATCGATTTCTTTAAGATAGCTTGAAGGAGACTACGAGAAGCCATTATGCTACGCCACCCATAAGATGGAGAATTTTGCTTTACCCACTTCAATTGGGGTTGAGTAGCGAAAATACCTTCATTTTAGAACTCGGGCGAGGAGTGATGACGGAAATTGGATAAGACGCCATAATTGCTTCGCAAGGAGTGCGAGATTAAAGTTTTTGAGATCACGAAAGCCCATACCGCCTTTATCAATGGTTATTATGCTTGGTACTCCACCTGAATTTTGAGATAGCGCCTTTGAGTTTATTAATAATTTCCTGGGGTAGAAGGAAGCATGACATAACATATGTCGAAAGAGCTTGAGCAACCGATTTGATAAGGACTTCCTTTCCTCCTTTTGAGAGGAATTTTGCTGACCATACTATAATTCGGCTATTTAGACGCTTTTGGATGAAGGCAAAATCATGTTTCTTCGAACCACATATCCTTTCGGGGAGGCCCATATACATCTCCATACCTCCTTCCTTCGAAATACCTAGCGTCCTCTTAAGTTCAGTCTTGACCTCAGGGGCCACTTTACTTTCAAAAAGGATGGACGATTTTGAGACGTTTAGCTGCTGTCCCGAATCTCTTCCATAACAATTTATGATCTTCATCAACTCTGCACATTGCAGGACATCCACTTTACATAAGAAAATGTTATCATCCGTAAACAGAAGATGGGAAACCGATGGGCTTGCTTGCGCTATCTTTAGTCCTGTTATACACCCTTCTACTTCCGCTCCTCGGAGCTGAGCAATAAGAGCTTCAGTGAGGATGATAAATAGGAAGGGTGAAAGGGGATCTCCTTGGTGAAGACCCCGAGATGGGCTTATATTCCCTTTTGGCTCTCCATTCAGGAGGACTTGGTATGAAACTGAAGACATACACCATTGGATCCATGAAACTCACTTCTCATCGAAACCCATTTTAAGCATTAGAGCTTCCAAGAAGTCTATCATATGCCTTACTCATATCCGTTATCATATATATATATATATATATATATATATATATATATATATATATATATATATAAACGATAATCAAAATCCATATCACTAAATTGACATTAAACATGTTTCCAATAACTTTTACAAAGATTTCAGCAATGTAAATCACCATGTATACGAAAAAGATGTCCGACTTTTAAAAACATGATAAGTATATGGGTTTTCATCCGAGATATCCTCAGTGCAATACTTTAATGCTCATTCATTTAATGCAATTTCTGTGCCATTGCTGTTATTCAAGTAGAACATAAATTGAGCACAATCATATGCAACGCACCACATGCGTTGTAAGCTTCAAATTGATGGCCACATATTTTGTCTTACTGGATTTTTCAGTCGAACCAATAGAGTAATAGTTCATGCAGTTATTTAGTAGTCATTGTGTAGGGTTTGAAATTGTTCTTTTCCTGTTATTCATTTCCAAATATTACAAACTCCAGATTAATTTTTTAGTATAATCATGATCCATGAGAGTTAAATCATGCGGATCAAGCAATTTTGATTCTGAATAAATTTTTCATTAGCCCAAAATTTTGATTCCCAACTTTTTTTGTTACTTATCAAAGGCCGGTTGGTTTCTATGTATGCTTGCTTCTACAGACATTTTTTTTGTAGAAATTGCAGATGCAAAAGAGATGATTATTTCAGTATCGATTTGAATTATATCCATTGCAGGATTTCGATATAAAGAACCAAGATGAATACTAAGAAGAGAGGTTCAAGAAGCCAACCGGACAGATTATCGAGTCTACCAGATGTACTTCTACTTCTGATTATCTCTTTCTTGCCCTTCAAAGAAAGTATCAAGACCAATGTTCTTTCAAAGCGCTGGAAGAATCTATGCTATGAAACCAAAAACATTGTTTTTACTGAACCCAAGTATGTGTACGGGTTTGACTCCAACAGAGTCAGTAGGATTTTGTTTGTTCGCTACATGCGTCAATGGGTGTCTAGATTTCAAGGTCAAGTCATTGAAAGTTTCGAGATTCATCTCTCCAATCCAGTGGGATTAGTGGCAGATATCGAGTATCTGATCGAATTCGCAGTCTCCAGACAAGTGAAAAAGTTAGTTCTTGATTTCTCCATCCCTTCTTGGAGAACCACTCATGATGCATCGTGGCTTGGAGTTGTTGTTGAATTGCCGGCAAGTTTTTACCGTCTAAAAACCCTGGAGTCGTTGTATATTTTTGCGTGCGGGTTTGACCCCTCGAGATTCGCAAACCCGGAACTACTAAGAAGACTCTCTATTGGTTGGATAAGTCTCAGAAAGGTCGAATCATTGCTACCTAAGTGTCCTTTGCTCGAGAGTCTAAGTATCAAATACTGTTGGGACCTTGATATCATGATGATATCCGGGCAAATAAGAGAATTGGTCATCGTGAACTGCGATTTCCCTCTGATGTCTTGTTCTTTTGACCTGCCTAATATAGAAACCTTCAAGTACTCCGGATATATCCTCTTCCTTCATTTCGAGAAAGTGAATACGATGATGAAAGAACTATACTTGGATTTTGGTGTAGAGAGAGAATATGATGAAAGAACCGCATTGCACAAAGCAGAAGGAGAAATTGTTTCTCGTCTTCTTAACGATTGTCGATATGCTAAGACCTTAACGGTATGCCCGTATCTCCTTCAGGTATGTATTTTAACAAAACAAAAAATCTATCTATTCTGAACAAAATATTATATTTGTGCACAATCGCTACCGATTTTAGTCTATTTAATTACATCACTTTTAGAGGATTATATTTTTGAGATGCGTAGTGTTGAGAAGATGTTGAGTGTGTAGTTCTGATATGTCAATTCTGTAAAAGTAGTGTTGAGAAGATGTTGAGTGTGTAGTTCTGATATGTAAATTCTGTGAAAGTAGATAGTAGATAATACTCTTATATAAGTTATTACATTAAATTGTTAGACATTAAATTTGACCATGTTGGTTTTTTTTTTTTATGGAAGGTGATACAAGAATGTGACAATCCAGATTTTTTGCTTCGTGATGTGGAAGCACGACATTTGGTGCTGAGAACAAAGCTGCAACCTAAGGAGTTTATGGGCATTCGGCTCCTTCTCGATAATTGCCCCGACTTGGAGACACTTACTGTCGATTATGTTTTTCCAAAGCCAAGCGCGTTCCCAGTAAGATTACTATATATAGAATACATATTTAACTAGTCACATTACTATATATGGATATATATGATAATGTGATGAGAGTTTAGGAATTAGAAGTCATCAGAATAATTATTAGGATTACATACATATTTATACTAACCATTTTTCCTAAATTAGATAGATACAAATCTTTATAATATCTAAATAATAACTATACAATATTTATTAATAATATTATGGATCTTCTAGATCCTTCTATAATATATATATATATATATATATGTATATTTGGAATAACTAAGAAACATGCTAAAAATAATTAAAATAAAAATGCCCCAATTCTTTGAGGTTAAGGAAATATATCATTCTCAGGTTTACCGTTGAGTTTTTAGGGTTTAAAATTAAATTTTTGAGGTCAGGGTTTAGGATTTAGGTTTAAAGTTTAGTTTTTAGAGTTAAGAATTTAGTTTTAAACTATTTTGTTAATTTTAGAAATATGAGGTCTATTTTCGTATATGTCAAATTTTCTTAAAAGTCTGTTTCTCTTATAGTTAGGAAAGCTCATGATTTTCATTTGATATATTGCAGAGGGCTTTGTCATATCGTGGCATCGATCCACGAACACATTGGCTTCAAAACATTTCATACATGTGTCTGAGAAGGACTCTCAAGGTCGTTGTGTTTAGGAACTTTATTGGTGGCTTCGACCAGTTACAAGTGTTGAACTATTTGATCCGGACCGCGCATGGGCATGTGTTGGAACGGGTTGATATTTACGTACGTAATGGAGTCATGATGTTGGGGGAAATGTGGGTTCGTGATGGAGTCAAGATATTGCAGAGAACAACGAACCGTGCACGGATAATTGTGCACATAGTTTGAAAGATTGACCTTTTCACTAATAGGTCTTTAATTGACCCATTTAGTGATGTTTACAAGTTTGGTTACGTTGAAGTTGGATATTTTGATATTTTCGGTTTATTTGTTTTATGAATATGAGTTTTGGAATGATAAGGACTTGGTCGTATCTGTGGACCAAAACAAAATAATAAATATTTGTGTAATATCCGTATGATATATTATATACAATTTAAGTTAAGACTTTTTTCTTGTTCTATTATTTGAATTTTTTTTTTAATGTTTGATTTCAATTTTCGTAAGTATTTGAATTTGGTTTGTGTAGTACGAGAATTGGGTTAAATGAACATATAGTTTAATTAAATTTCCACTTCAATCTAAATAATTTACATAAGCTAAAAGCGCACAGAGAGGAAAGAAGGAGAACGAGTGGACATTATGAATTGACTATTATGCAAAAATATTTATCTAGGGCATCATTTTTTGATGTATTTTCAAATGTATATAGTGTTGTCCAAGAAAAAAGGAATATTTTTATTATTATTATGCAACTGATGATTGGTAAATGGTATTCTTACGTGCGAGTCGACAATGTCAATATCGTAATTTGTAATTTGACAACAATGAGAATGTAGGTCGAGCCTTCAATTTTGCTTTTTCAAGTATTTTATCTGTTTCTCTCACTTGCAAATCCAAATAGTTTACGTTTTATCGGTTTAACGATTTTATTGAATTGATATTACATAAATACTCCATCTTCTCTAAAATGTAGCACCATCATTCACCATGGAAGGACAAAAATATTGAAAATCAAAATAAAACATGATGTACAGTGTATTGTATTCATCTAGTTATCGTCACAAGACTAATACTATCTGTTAAATCTCTTACTAAACAATTTTATTAAAAAATATGTAATTCTAAATGAAATACGAAACAGAGGCATTAACAGTTTTTTTTTTTTTTTGAAAAACAGAGCATTTTTTTTTTTGGATTACTTGTAGGTTCTAGGCCAAAACCCGTAATCACTCCAGACCCGGAACCACAACATGTAATATTAGTTCCGTACCCAAGCGTCACTCGATTATGTGACATCTAAGCTTTGTCTAAGCTATTTTTCCAGTCGAGTTAATGACACTTGGTGCATTTAAAATTTTTAAGAGTAGAAAATTCTCGGAAACTTCGAAGTTAGAGAGTTCTCTTAACAATTAATACGAAGAAGATCAAAGATAAAACCAAAAAAAAAAAAAAAAATCAAAGACATCGATGTTGGATTAACCACCTGAAGTTCTGATTGAGATTATATGTTTCTTTCTCTAAAAGCAAGCTGCACAAACGAGCCTTTTCTTGAAGCGTTGAGAATCTTTATCGTGAAATCAAGAATATCATCTTTAAGGAATCCCTCTACCTCTTCTGATGAAGACACCACAACGCTCGATAGGGTTTCATTTGTTTCTCGAATGCACCAATGGATCTGGAGATTCCTCTGTAATTTCACCATCAACAGATTCGAACTTTATTTCCCCAAACCTAATGGTTTCCAAAAATCAATAGTATCTCTGGTCGAATTCAAAGAATGTAAACAAAGTCAAGATCGTAGTTCTTGATTTCTCAGACCCTAGTTCTGGCTCTGTTCGTTTGTCTGCCGCTAGCGGCTACAACTGCGACATGCGGCCAGACGCAATGGTTGTTGTTCGTTTGACAACCGTGCAGCTGGTCGTTGCGACTGATCGCAACAATTCTCATCGCAACGCTAGATTTTTTCAGCTTCCAAAAATTTCAAATGCATATCGCTGCATCTGGTCGCAGCTTCTGGCTGCAGTCTCCTACGACAGGTAAACTAACATCGCTAAGTCGCAGCCACAACCTCTTGCGGCAGGCAAACGAACAGCGCATAGACGTTCGTGCCTCCCGGTCTATTTGCCCTATTGCGTTTACGATCACAACAATCTAGTCACTGAAGATAAGTGTATGTTCTTTTAAGTCTTACAAGTTCAAGAAATCGAATGTGCTAAGTGTTAGGATCCCACATCGGAAATATAAATGGACCAACACTAATATATAAGGGATATGAGCCAATCCAGTTATTGCCAATCGGTTTTGAGTTGGAAGCCCATATTTAACATGGTATCAGAGCCTCGTTTGTTGACCCAAGCAGGGTGACCCAAGAAGGGTTTTTTACCGGTTCTAAAGTAGGAATCGGTTCGAGATGGGCCGATAAGAGCTATCATCTCGAGGATGCATGTTAAGATCCCACATCGGAAATATAAAGGGACCAACACTAATATATAAGGGATATGAGCCAATCCATTCATTGCCAATTGATTTTGAATTGAAAGCCCATTAGCCCATATTTAACACTAAAATGCCCCACCATTGGTCAGTTCGAGCTCCATGATTTCACAACCTTATTGTCAAAGATTACTTCGCTTGAGTTTCTGAGATTCGTAAAACGTGTGAGTATTGATCAGGCTGAGACGGTTAAGAGAGTTGGTCTTTGAGAATTGCGACTTCTGTGAGCCAGATTGAACATTAGATCTGCCTAAAGCATTGATCTTCAAGTGATCTTCGAGCATTCAATTTTGTTTTTGAAGTATTTTATTTATTTGTATCACTTGCAAATCTAAATAGTTTTAAGATTGTTGTTCCTTTAAGTTTCTAAGATTTTATTGAATTCATAGGATTAGTACATATACCCTCTTTTCAAATTTACGAACCCTATACCCCTCTTCTCTAAAATTTAGCATCTTAAGATTCATAACGATTTGACTAATTAAGACCAAATCTTATATACAAGTGTGACTCTTTTTATTTAAATAAACAATAAATGAATATCATGCGATGTGCAATATTTTTTTATAAAGTGGGTGACGGACTTACAAGCCCGGCTCAAAGATATATGACAGAATTGCAAACACACACCCTAAGGCGAATAAAAAAAAAGTGGAGATGTTTAATAAGTCAAATAAAAATTTAGGGGTTCTGAAAATTGAGAAACTGTGAAAGTCTGAAGTATTTTGAAAAAAAATAAAATTTGAGGGTTTTAAAAAAAAATATAATCTAAATTTACAATTTTGAAAAGAGTTGAAAATTGTCAAAAGTCCAGCTAAAATTTTTGTTGGCGTTCTTTCTATATCGAAAAAAACCACAATTTATATTTGTGGTATTGAAAATCAAATCGTTACTTATTATGACTGTTGTTTTGCATACCAGTCATTATATTGTAGGTATTTAAATTTCTCTTGTTAATTCAATAATATAAAGTAATTAGATTAGGCCATGCGTATACATAGGGTTTATAATTAGTACTCCATTTTACAACCAATGAAAAAAAAATCAAAAACAAAAAGTAGATAACAAAATTAGATCACCATTAAAAATAAATAAAATAAATTTTAAAATGCCAATACAAAATCACCCAACAATAGATAAGTCTAACAAACTTTCAGTTATTTATTTATTTTGATACTCTTATTTTTTTCATTTATTATTTGATTTTTGATTAAATTTAATCACATGTTTCAAAATATTTAGTTTTTTATCATTCATATTTGAATTAGATTTACTTTTTTATTATTTAGCTACTCATATATATATATATATATTTCTTTTTTTTGTTTAGTAAGTTTACCTTTTATGATTATGAATCGGCTATAAAATTTTCCGACTTTTTTCCCCCCCCATTTTTAATTAACTATGGATTTAAAATAAATTTAAATTTTTTTCTTTTTTCTTTTTATTTGATAAATTTATCTTTTAAGATTATGAATCGGTTATAAATTTTTATAATTTTTTAATTGTTCCTTTTTCTATTAACTTTGGTTTTTAGGATAACTTTACATTTTCAACTTTTCATTTTTGTTTAGTAACTAGACTTTTTAGAATTTGGATCGATTGTAAAATTTTCCTTTTATTGTTAATATTATGTGTCAAAATTTAATTCAGAATTTTCTTACACGTGTCAAAATCTGATCTATTAACTTGACACGCTTGTGCCACGATCTACCAATTTTAAAACATTCAGCTTTATGTAATAAGATTTTTTTTTGATAAATTAATCTTTATTATGATAATAAAATACAAAAATGATGGACGATATTTAATTTTCAAAGAAAGGTTAATATTGTTTTCTAAAATATCGTTGTGTATAATTTGTAATTTTTTTTTTACTCTAGAATTATAAGTTGTTTTTTTAACTTCAAATATCCATATTTTCATCTTTAATTGTTAATATTATGTGTCAAAATTTAATTCGGAATTTTCTTACACGTGTCAAAATCTGATCTATTAACTTGACACGCTTGTGCCACGATCTACCAACTTTAAAACATTCAGCTTTATGTAATAAGATTTTTTTTTGATAAATTAATCTTTATTATGATAATAAAATACACAAATGATGGACGATATTTAATTTTCAAAGAAAGGTTAATATTGTTTACTAAAATATCGTTGTGTATAATTTGTAATTGTTTTTTTACTCTAGAATTATAAGTTGTTTTTTTAACTTCAAATATCCATATTTTCATCTTTAATTATTATGATCTAACAACCTTTGAATCATTGAAGATTCGACTTTTGTGAGTTTGATCCACCCTACATAGAGGCTTCTCAATATCGCAACCCCTAGGATGTTGAGAAACCTCTCTATTGGATGGATCAAATTCACAAACGTCGAATCTTCAATAACTCAAAGATTGTTAGACGACTGTAAACATATTCAAGAAGTTCAACAATAAAATTCAGGAACCTTCATCACAAACCGATAAGCTTACATACTCGGATTCCTTAAAACAAGCATTCTGAATCTCACAATAGAAATCTCTAATTATATTCCGCTCAATTTCCCACATTCTTTGGTTATTTGGGAAGAAGAGAATGACGATGACGAAAAAGCTGAAGAAATGGAGGCTCTTAAGTGACGGTAACTGATTACAAAACTATTTTGGTTAATATATTCTCCTTCTTGAATATCTTTCCAAATAAGGGTTTTTATAAATTCTTATGGAAAACAAGAAAATTGGTCTAATATATTTTACCACAAAAATGAGTAATCAATAAAAAATCATATAAAAAAACTCTTTTCCACAAAAGAAAAAAAAGTTGGTAATATCGGAGTAAGAAAATGGGATTGAATTTTAACTCATAGTTTAGAAAAACATATCCTAACACATTAGTATTTATCTTTTTTTTTTGTTAAAATACTTTTTTAAAATAGTATATTTGCTGTATATTTCAGTATATAGTATGTAATAAATCCGATTCAACTCACCAACCTCATATTACTCTTTTTATATAAAGATCGAAAGTTGTTTGGGACTTAGCAAATTTACAATCAGCATTATAAAATTTATCATTAGTTGAATCTAAAGATTCATTTTTTTCTTCTTCTTAATCTAAAGCTTCATGCATGGATTTAATACCATTAGCAAATAATGCAAACTAACAAAAAATTCTGAAAATATCTATATAACAAAAAAACTCCTGAAAACAAAATCCTTCAACTCTTGAAGCATAAGTGAAGAAAATCTAAGGTGCGTCGCTTTTTGTTATAGAGGAACAAGAAATCGTTTTTATATACTTGTTATGATATTATTTGTTTGGTTTAAATGTTATAGTATATGTTGTTATTACATTTTACATGATTTTGCTTGAGTTGTTTTTTTTTTGCTCCACCTTGTTTTGAATCCATCTTTACATGTGTAGCCAAAAGAAATTTAAGCAAAATATTGATCAATTAAAGCAAAACACATGAACCACTAAAAGTCTGAACCAACACTGTAACGTGATTTTGATCCTCGATTTTGCATAACCCAAACTTTTGTTTCTCATTATCAAAGATTGATTTATATATGATTCATAGTTTTTTTGTTTTTAAAATTGTAGATGCAAATGAGATGATTAATTCAGTATTGATTTGAAATTTGTCCATTGCAGGATTTTGATTGAAAACCAAGATGAATACTAAGAAAAAGAATTCAAGTAGCCAACGAGACAGATTATCGACTCTACCGGATATACTTTGGATTATGATCATCTCTTGCTTGCCTTTCAAGAAAAGTATTCAGACCAGCGTTCTTTCGAAACGCTGGAGGAACCTATGCCATCAAACCAAAAATATTGCTTTCAAAGAACCCGAGTACGTGTACGGGTTTGACTCCAGCAGAGTCGCTGTGATTTCTTTTGTTCATTATATGCGTCAATGGGTGTCTAGATTTCAAGGTCAAGTCATTAAAAGTTTTGAGATTCATCTCTCCAATCCAGTGGGATTAGGGGCGGATATCGAGTACCTGATCGAATTCACAGTCTCCAGACAAGTGAAGAAGTTAGTTTTTGATTTCTCAAACCCTACTTGGAGAACTACTAATGATGTATCGTGGCGTGACGTTGTTATTGAATTACCAGCATGCGTTTACAATCAACGATCCCTGGAATTGCTGCATATTTACGGATGCGGATTTTGTAGGACCAAAAATATCGCACAATAGACAGAAGAGATTTAATCACGAATTATATAAATAAACAGTAAAGAACAGACGATTCATAAAACGATAAAGCAATAAAAAATCTAAGGGGGCGATATGAATCTCTTTCCTTAACTCTAAGAATCTCCCGTAGTGCGACGGGTTTTAATAGATCCATGAGTCCCAGGATACAACCAAAGTAATCTGTATCATCTACACTTGATATCAGATCTATCAAACATTATACTACGATACTCTCGAATAGAAACTTACTCTAGACAGTAGAGAATTGAAGAAACTTTTGCTAGAACTTTTAGGATGTGTTTTTTGTGTATCAGATGATGATTTTTAAGGTGAAAATCGGACTCTATATATAGGAGAGAGGCTAGGGTTTTTCCCAGACAGAAAATGAATATTTCTTAGAATATTCTAGCGGCTGCGATTTTTTAAGTCGGCCTGTTGAGTATCGATCGATACCGAGGGGTATCGATCGATACCTCTAAAAGTCCACGAGCCCAACACGGCCCAATATGCGAACGTCGCACGTGTGGTCTTTTCTTCTCTCATGTTGTTCATTATTTAAATTAATGACACAACCATTCCAACATATATACACGAGAAAACATTTCTCGGTCAATGAAAACATTTCATTCGAAAGAGCTTAACTCGTTTATTTTCACACTAACACAATTTTATCAAGCCCTCGAGCTTTGACAAAAAATTAGTTCCAACAATCCCCCACATGAATAGAAATGAATCTAAACAAATGGAAATTGTACAGACTAGACTTTACTAGACATACTTGACTAGACTCATCTAGACGTAGACAGACTTTCGAGAGTATACGAAAATGTAACTGTATCTGAGAGGTAGCATTTTCCAGCTTTGAACCAAACATTTTTAATATCTGTCGAGTTTACTCGGCCAGGAGGTGAACATGATGTCTTGAACCGCCCGGATTTTGATGTAAACTTAGACAACATGTATCACACAGAGACATCTTCTCGTAGAACTTTGTTCTCTATTGTGTTCATTTTGGCTTTGAACTTCCTGGTATTCGTGAGTGAATTTGGAGAATATAGCCTTATCCTTCATTCTCCTAGAAACGGCCCCATTTCACACTTCACTAGGTGATCTTTTATTAGTTTTTTTTCAGAAGTGTCCTGTCACACTCCACTATCTACACAGCTATGCAATCATTAAAAGTCAACGCTTATCCTTACTATCCACATGTAGCACTGTTTTATCATCTTAGGAACTGGGCAGAGACATAGTCTCACAGTGCTCAAATTCGAATCAGTTTAATTTTGTTTCCCTTTGAACCTAGATCTTGGGATCTCCAGTCACATAGGTGGGGTATCTGTCAAACGTCATCTTTTACTATAGGCTTTAAACCCATTCCTTTTGATGATTTTACAATTTGATCTCGCGGCAAACCTTTGGTAAACGGATCCGCTAGGTTATCAGCCGACTTGATGTAATCTATCGTTATTACACCAGTTGAGATCAATTGTCTAATGGTCTTATGTCGTCTTCTTATATGACGCGACTTGCCATTATATAGATTACTCAGTGCCCGAGAGATAGCCGATTGACTATCACAGTGTACTCGTAGAGCTGGCACTGGTTTCTCCCACATCGGGATATCTTAGAAAAAGTTTCGAAGCCATTCTGCTTCCTCAGCAGTTTTGTCTGAAGCTATAAACTCTGACTCCATGGTTGATCTGGCCAGGAGTGTTTGTTTGAAAGATTTCCAAGATATTGCTGCACCAGCAAGAGTAAAGACATATCCACTCGTGGATTTGGAGTTTCTTGAATCTGAAGTCCAATTGGCATCACTGTACCTTTCCAGCACTGCTGGTTCTTTACCGAAGTGCAGCCCATAACTCTTGGTGTATCTTAGATAATTTAATACCCTAGTTATGGCTCTCCAATGGGTATGACCTGGATTACTCGTATAATGACTTAGTACGTTTACCGAGTGTGCTAAATCGGGTATAGTACAATTCGTTAAGTACATTAGACTCCCGATGACTCTTGCATATTCCACTTGTAAAACTGCTTCACCTGAATTCTTTGTCAAGTGCAGTTGAGGATCAAGCGGAGTTTTTGCAGTCCCATTGGAGTAGGTCTTAAACCTCTCTAGGATTTTTGTAGCGTAATAATCTTGAGACAGAATTATTCCTTTAGAATTTCGAATAATCTTAATCCCTAGAATTACATCCGCTAATCCCATGTCTTTCATATCAAACTTTCCACTCAGCATGTTCTTAGTTTGAATGATTATATATTTATTGCTTCCCATTATTAGCATGTCATCTACGTACAAACACAACAACACATAACCTTGTGAAGTACTTTTGATGTAGATGCATTTATCACATTAATTGATGTGAAAGCCATTTGACATCATTATACTGTCAAACTTTTCATGTCATTGCTTTGGAGCTTGCTTGAGTCCGTATAGCGATTTGACAAGTCTACAGACTTTCTTCTCTTGTTGATAGTTGCATAATTTAGCCCATTTTAGCATACATTTTAGTTAGCATTTTGTGACTTATTGCATTCATTTCTTTGTTTTTGGTATAGTTTGCATCCATTTTAGAGTTAGTGAGTCTTAGGTTAGTTTTTGCATATGTTTGTGTGCTATGGAGTCTTTTAGGTACCATTTGGAGCTTATGGAAGCTTTTTGGAGCTTGGAGGAAGATCACGGACTAGGAGGAACGTACCCGAAGAACGGAGAAGGCAAACGAAAGAAGAAGAAAAATCCGCAGAGGCAAAATCGGCCGGAGGCATCGGCCGCAGGAGACCGATACAGAACGAAGAACTGAGGCAGAAGTCCATCGGCCAGCCTCCCACCGATACACCCGACCGATGCGAAGTTCTGGAAATCCGAGAGTTCCATCGGTGCGATGTATCGACCGCAGGACACCGATATGCCCGCTGAAAAACTCAACCCGATGGGTTGACCCGACCCGACCTGTATTTACTTAAGCAAATTAAGCCTAATTAGGCAAAAGACTCTTGTTTTTAGACTTAAGCAAAAACGTTTTTGAGAGCTTTGAAGGAGATTGCAAGAGATTCTTGAGTGATTTATGCAAGTTCTTGTTGGATTATATCATCTATCTATTTTCTTATCATCTTTTATGATTCTCAACACTTCCTTTATGGGATTTGTGGAGAAAACCATGTGTTGTGAGTAGTTTTCTAGGGTTCTTGGGTAAAGTAGATTAGGGTGATTTTAGGTTTGTTCTTGATGTTTAAGAGCTAGATTAGTTGATATCCTTTCTCATTGAGTGTTATTAATGCTGGATTAGCCTTGACAAAGTTGATTTAGATCATAGGGAATTTCTCGCCCGGAAGGTGTTCGATGAAATTCCCTAACCAATTCAATGAGTGCTTTTCATATCTTAGCCAACGGGAGTTGATGTCTAAGGTGAATTGTGGCTAAGTGGACTTGTTATTAATGCTTGTTAGTCATAGAATCGCGAACGGAAGTTTATGACGATTGATGACTAAGAAAGGGATTAATACCATTGACGTGGATTAATCTTTAGTAGTGTATTTAGGGCCTACGGAGGCAATTGATTGAATGTTTGAGTGTCTAGAATGGAGTGAGAATCACCCGAGTCGATTGCTTTACCCGAGAATTCGCTTGTTTAATTTTGCTATTTAACGTTTGAGCTTGTCTTGTTGCTCGTTTTAGTTTGCTAAACTACTTGTTTATTTTTCTGTTTTTGTATATTTCAAATTGTCCGATAAAAACCAAAACCCGATATTTGCTTAGATTAGATGGCGTCCTGTATTCTTAGTGCGTCGTTCTTATTTCCCTGTGGATTCGATCCCAAAGTGCTACAATGACATGCCATTAGATTGAGGCATTGTGCACAATGGGTTAATTGTGCGAACCGTAAAAAGTTCATTATCACTTGTCCGGGAGCAACATAACCCTCAGGTTGATTCATATAGATCTTTTCCTCTAAATCTCCGTTTAGGAAAGCAGTCTTAACATCCATCTGATGTATTTCAAGGTTACTTAAAGCTGCGATTCCAATCAACATGCGAATCAAAGTAATTCTCGTCACTGGAGAATAAGTGTCAAAGAAGTCTAATCCTTCCTTTTGACGAAATCCTTGTACCACAAGCCTGGCCTTATATTTGTCTATAGAGCCATCGATTTTTAGGTTAGTGGTGAAGACCCATTTACACCCTAGAGGTTTGCAACCTTGAGGTAGGTCTACCAACTCATAAGTATGATTTTGCATAATTGAGTTGATTTCACTGTTAGATGCTTCCCTCCAGAAAGGTGCATCAGGTGTAGACATTGCTTCCATGAAGGTTCTTGGACCACTTTCCGCTAGGAATGCCATTATGAACTCAGAGCCAAATGTCTTCTCCTTACGAGCTCTCTCGCTTCGTCTAGGTTCAACTTCTTCTTCTTCTGCAGAAGTGCCTGAAGTGCTTGCCTCATTGCTAGCATCTCGTTCGTCACGAGTTCGTTAAGGATTTCCTCTATCCTTACATGGAAACACATTTTCGAAGAAGGATGCATTCCTTGACTCTATTATTGTGTTTACATGAATGTCTGGTATATCTGATTTATGTACCAGAAATCGATAGGCACTACTGTTGTGCGCATATCCGATGAAAATGCAATCTACCGTTTTAGGTCCAATGGTGACCTTTTTCGGAAGTGGTACTGCAACTTTTGCCAGACACCCCCACACTTTCAGGTATACATACGAAGGTACATTACCTTTCCAAATTAGTTCATAAGGAGTTTTTCCTGTGACTTTGTGTGGAATTTTGTTCAGGATATAATTTGAGGTAAGCAGAGCTTCCCCCCACATGTTCTGGGCTAACCCAGATTCCTGCAACATTGCATTCATCATTTCCTTGAGAGTTCTGTTTTTTCTTTCAGCAACTCCGTTGGATTCAGGTGAGTAGGGAGCAGTTGTCTGATGAATAATGCCATGTGCTCTACAGAATGCATCAAATGGTTCACTATATTCACCACCCCTATCACTTCTGACCTTTTTTATGGTCTTGCCGAGTTGGTTTTCAACTTCCAGCTTGTATTCTTTAAATTTGTCCAAGGCTTCATCTTTACTCCGCAGTAGAAAGATGTAACAATATCTCGTGCAATCATCTATGAAAGTCACGAAATATTTCTTGCATCCTCTGGTTTGAATATATTTCAAATCACATAAGTCTGTGTGAATTAAACCGAGAGGTTCTGCTGTTCTTTGAACGCTGGGTGATGGCGTTTTAGTGAGTTTGGCTTGGACACAAACCTCACAATTGGCTTTGCTTAATTTGCATTTAGAAATCATGTTCATGTTCATTAATCTACTCATAGACTTGAAATTAACATGTCCTAATCGTTCATGCCAAATATTAAAAGACTCAGCGAGATAAGCAATTGATTTATTATCATTAATCTTAGGGTTCTTCGAGGTGGAAGCCTCGGTTACATTATCCTTTCGGATTACTGCCTCAACAGACATCTTAAACAGATTATCACAAACAAAACCCTTACCCAAATACATCCCATTCTTCGTTAGGATCAGCTTATCACCTTCCAGCTTCACAGAAAATCCATGCTTACTTATGAGAGATCCAGAGATCAGATTCTTGCGCATATCTGGTACATGGACGACGTTCGTGAGAATCAGTTCCTGTCCAGAGGTGAGCTTCAGAACAACCTTCCCGTGACCATCAATTGTCGACGAGGCAGAATTACCCATTAAGAGTTTTTCACCATTCTTGGTATTTGTGTATGTGGAGAACATCTCTCGATCCATACAGATGTGTCTGGTTGCACCAGTATCGAACCACCAAGTCTTTGGATGGCTTTCAGCAACATTGGCCTCAATGACCACAGTACACATGTCAGCTTCAGTCAGGTTCGCTTGAGCATTCTTGCTACGACAATCGACGGATTTGTGTCATTGCTTCCCACAGAAGAACCTTTGAGAAGTCTGACCATTCTGACCACTCTTGTTCTTGAACTTTTGGAAGTTCTTTGGTGGCATCTTCCCTTTGCCTTTGTTCAGGCGACCTTTGTTCTGCCACTTGCCTTGATTGGGGTTTTGGTGTTCAACCATGTTCGCATTGTGTTCGCGAATTTTCACACCTACATTGATTTGTTGTTCCCGATTCGTAGACTCTACGCGGAGCTTAACAATCAAATCTTCAAGACTCATCTTCTTTTTCTTCAGTCTGAGGTAGTTCTTGAAGTCCGTCCAACCAGGAGGTAGCTTCTCAATGATGCAGCAACCTTGATAGGTTTCACACAGCCGCATTCCCTCAGCATGGATGTCGTTTAGGAGCCTCTGCACCTCATCGACTTGTTCCATTAGTGGTCTTGAATCCACCATCTGGTACTGCATGAATTTTGCCACAGTGAATTTCTGAGTACCAGAATCTTCAATGCGGTACTTCTTGTCTAAGGAATCCCACAGATCCTTCGAAGTCTCGGCGTTCTCATATACCCCAAACAGAGAGTCCGAAAGGCTATTCTGAATATAGCCCTTGCACAAGAAGTCAGCATGTTCCCAGGCGTGTACACTCGCAAGCGCACGCGGATCAGTGTTATCTTCTGGGAGAAAAGGTTTCACCTCACTGGTGTATTTCTGCAGATTCATTGTAGTCAGATAGAAGAACATCTTCTTCTTCCACATCTTATATGCTGTCCCATCAAACTTGGTCGGAGGAGCGACATGGTTCCCAGATGGAACTTTGACCGTCTCGATCTGACTCGCAGTCATCTCAACCTTCTCACCGGTTTTCTCCACCAATCCAGAGTTGTTTTCCACGTCATTTGTCATTCTGTTAAGACAAAAGAAACAACTTTTAATTAGTATCGATATATAAACTTTAAGAATCGCAATTCTAATATCGAACTAAATCGCATTGTTGTCGATCGATACTCCTTGGTATCGATCGATACACACACAATGTCTATCGATACACTCATATGGTGTCGATCGATGCACTCAGTGTCGATCGATACACCCTTGGTGATGATCGATTAATGTGAGTTTTGCATAAGATCTATCGATACACCTTGGTGTCGATCGATGATCAGCTTGTATCGATCGATACTTCTCGGTGTCGATCGATGCTCAGCTTGTGTCGATCGATACACATATAGTTTCGACCGATGCACCCTGTGTGTCGATCGATGCAAGTGAATTTTTACACAGGATCGATTGATAAACCACAATGTTGATCGATACCTGTTATCGATCAACCTAGACCCAACTAGGTAGATGCACAGTATCGATCGATACACATCAGTGTCGATCGATACAACTCGCTGCAAAGTATCAATAGATGCACATTTAGTGTCATCTGATACAACTGTTTGCATGGTATCGATCGATGCACCTCAGTGTCGACCGATACAATTTTGTCTAGTATCGATCGATACCATAGGGTGTCGATCGATACTCACAAAGTTTCGATCGCAATCGAACCTATCAAGAACATGATTTGTGTTCGTTGATTCTACCGTTCATTAATCGCAATTAACAACGGTTTTTAGAAGATGTTTAAAGCAGTACTGCTTCTACTACACGTTTCAAGTTGCTAAACAGCTTTTTGATAATGTTTGAGTATCACTAGCAGATTAACATCTTCTTAAAAAATAGAATAGATGGAGATTGCCTCTACTACACGTTTCAAGTTACTAAGAAGCTTTTTGATAATGTTTGAGTATCATCAGCAGTAGAAGAATCGTTTTAGAAAACCATTTGAAAACGTTTATTTACTCGTGATTAAAGATCCAATTGAAGTAATAACAAAAATTGGATCTTCTTAGAGTTAAGATTGTAGGACCAAAAATATCGCACAATAGACATGAGAGATTTAATCACAAATTATATAAATAAACAGTAAGGAACAGACGATTCATAAAACGATAAAGCAATAAAAAATCTAAGGAGGCGAGATGAATCTATTTCCTTAACTCTAAGAATCTCCCGTAGTGCGACGGGTTTTAATAGATCCATGAGTCCCAGGATACAACCAAAGTAATCTGTATCATCTACACTTGATATCAGATCTATCGAACATTGTACTACGATACTCTCGAATAGAAACTTACTCTAGACAGTAGAGAATTGAAGAAACTTTTGCTAGAACTTTTAGGATGTGTTTTTTGTGTATCAGATGATGAATTTTAAGATGAAAATCGGACTGTATATATAGGAGAGAGGCTAGGGTTTTTCCCAGACAGAAAAGCAATAGTTCTTAGAATATTCTAGCGGCTGCGATTTTTTAAGCCGGCCTGTTGAGTATCGATCGATACCGAGGGGTATCGATCGATACCTCTAAAAGTCCACGAGCCCAACACGGCCCAATGTGCAAACGTCGCATGTGTGGTCTTTTCTTCTCTCATGTTGTTCATTATTTAAATTAATGACACAACCATTCCAACATATATACACGAGAAAACATTTCTCGGTCAATGAAAACATTTCATTCGAAAAAAGATTTCATTCGAAAGAGTTTAACTCGTTTCTTTTCACACTAACACAATTTTATCAAGCCCTCAAGTTTTGACAAAATTTTTGTTCCAACAGGTTTGACCCCTTGAAATTCGCAAACCCAGAACTGCTAATAAGCCTCGGTATCGGTTGGATTGGTCTCAGAAATCTTGAATCTTTGCTATCAAAGTGTCCTTTGCTTGAAAGTCTAAGTATCAAATGCTGTTGGGAACTTGATATCATGATGATAGAGGGGCGAATAAAGGAATTGGTCATCGAGAACTGCGACTTCCCTCTCATGTCTTGCTCCTTTGATCTGCCAAATATAGACATCTTCAAGTACTCAGGATATATTATCTGCCTTGATTTCGAGAAAGTGAATACGATGATTAAAGAAGTATTCTTGGATTTTGATGTGGAGCGAGAGTACGACGATGAACCAACCGAGTCAGACATAGCTCAAGGAGAAATTGTTTGTAATCTCCTTAACGATCTTCGATCTGCTAAGACCTTAACGGCCCGCCCTTATCTCCTTCAGGTATGTAGTTTAACAAGAAACTCTTTCACTCTTTGCAATTTGAAAAAAAAATAAGGCACAATCGACCGGCTATTTACATAATTTTTTAGAAGATAATATGGTTCTGATTGTGGCGTAAAAGATTAAGAATATGTTGAATACGTAGTTCTGATGTGTACATTAATGTATATTCAAGTAGAGTACATGATACCATTAAGTTACTAAGTTAAATTGGTAGACATAGAATTTGATCAGACCATGTGTGTGTGTGTTTTTCTTATGGAAGGTGATTCTAGAATGTCACGATCTGGATTTTATGCTTCGTGATTTGGAAGCACACCATTTGGTGCTGAGAACGAAGCTGCATCCTAAAGAGTTTATGGGCATTAGGATCCTTCTTGATAATTGCATGGGGTTAAAAACACTAACTGTCGACTATGTTCCTCCAAACCCAAACATTTTCCCGGTAAGATTACTATATATGGATATTTTTGGAACAACTAAGAACAAATTAATATTAAAAATAAATAAATTAAAATTACGCATTTTTTTCGAAATTAAAGAAATATAGCATTTTGGATTTATGGTTTCCTTTTTAAAGGTTTAGAATTCAATTTTTTGAGGTTAGGGTTCATGATTTTGGTTTAGGGTTTAGTTTTCAAAATCAAAGATTTAGGTTTACGGTTGGTTTAGTTTTAAACTACTTTATTAATTAATATTAGAAATATAAGATCTATTTTCTTATAAAATATGTATGTCATATTTTCTTATGTCTTTTTTTTTATAATTAGTAAAGCTCATGATTTTCATTTGATATTTTGTAGAGGGATTTGTCATATCGTGGCATCGATCCACAAACACATTGGCTTCAAAACATCTCATATCAGTGTTTGATAAAGACTCTCAAAGTCGTGGTGTTTAGGAACTTTATTGGTGGCTGCAACCAGTTGGATGTGCTGAACTTTTTGGTTCGGACCGGGCGTGGGCACGTGCGCTCGCTTAAAAGAGTTGACCTCTATGTGCCGAATGGGTTGAAGGAAGATCAAGCGAGGGTGGCTCGTGAGGGAGCCGTGATGTTGCAGAGAACAACGAATCGTGCAAGGGTAATTGTGCACAAGACTTGTGATGCGAATGGGCATGATGAAGACATAAGGCCCAATGCAGACACAAGACCCATACGCATCTGTAAACCTAATCCCAAGTACAATCACGATTAATTCTTCTTGTGTTTCAGTTTCCTTTTATGATTTCAAGTTTGTAGGAGTTTTTTGTTTTTTTTTTGCTAAAATGTTTGTAGGAGTTGTACTCAATGGCGGATCTAGAGAAAAAAAATGAGTAGGGGCAAAATATTAAACATTAATTAATATTAAAAATTATTATATATTAATGAATTTTTTTTAAACTACAGTTACAAAAGTATTTAGATAACATGGATATAATTAATTGTAAATTATATTTTAAAAATTTTAGCTATTTAATTATATAAAATATCATCGCTCTCTGTTTCAAGTAATATATACTAATATTTGAATTGTAAAAAATTTATTTATTTTTATTTCTTAATTTTAACGTGGGTGCATTAACAGGAGCTATAACAAAATTACATTGGTTATAAAAATATGAATGGTGCACTTGCCCCCTCCTTGTTGAACGTGGATCCGCCCCTGGTTGTACTCCACGCTTCTTTTCAGTTTCCAAGTTGTAAGGAGGTATACTCCAAGTATTTATATCAATTAAAAGCCAAAAATTAAGGTAGTCTAAACTACCCAAAAAAAAACATCTCTTGTGTTCTTAAGATATTGTCTTTGATCAACAGTTTTCAGTCCTAACAGGGACTTATCAGCTTGAAAAGTTGACTTTTTCAAGATTTTTCATTACTGATTTTTGTCCCATTTAGTGATACTTTTTAGTTTGGTTTACTGCCGTTAAAGTTGGATATTTCGGTTTTCGATATCTCTGATTTGTTTGTTTTATGAATAAGAGCCTTAGAATATTAATTAGGACTTGGTCCTATAGCTAGTGGACCAAAACAATAATAATTTTTTTATGTACTATCCATATGATATTATATACAACTTAAGTTAAGGGGGTGTTATTCAATCATGTATTTTAATAGAATTTAAATCCAACCACAATCCATTGTTATTCAATTAATGATTCTAAATGATGCATTAAAATCCAATGTTATTACATCTTTTATTTGTAAATCATGCATAAGAGATTTTAAAGTTTGGTGTTATTCAGTAAAGATTTCAAATATTTCATTAAAATCCAGTGTTATTCAAAACTAAATGAGTTTCAAAATCTGTGTATATTGAGTCATTTCAAATGAATTCCAATGAAAATTCATGTGTAGATTATTAAAAAAAAAATCCAAGGTATATTGTACAGATTTTAGAATCCACACACATTAATTATTAAAAATGATATCAACTTTCAAATCTTAAAGATCATAAAACCTAAAAAATTAACTTTAAATCCATGGTTGAATAACTCTTTTCATGTTCTAGTATTTGATTTTTGTTTTTCTTGTTTGTTTACAAATTTTGTAAGCATTTGATTTGTGTTTGTTTAGTACTAGAATTTGTTTAAATTAACATATACTTAAATTTCCACTTCAATAAAAAAAAAATCAATTACATGAACACGTGCAGAAATACAATTTAGTTAAACCAAAAGTGCACCCAAAGAAAAAGAAGAATACTAAAATGTTGTTTATCTAGGGCATTAACTTTTCGAATGTATATAGGAATGAAAAAAAATAATATTATGAAGCAGATTGGTAAATGCTATAATAATCCTATGTGCCGATTATCGTAATTTGTCCTGAAAACTAGATCGTTTTTTGCCCATCGTACTATATATTGATCCTGACGGATGTGAAAAATCCCAAGTTTGAGCAGATATCTGAAAGTGGACATAGGTTCGCTATTTTCTATCAGCTGCTTGCGAGTCATTGATATTTGAGGCTGATGATAGGTACACAAATGAATCAGACGCACCATTTATTGCAAAGAAAACAAACAACGGATCGGATAATTTGTCAGTCTGAAAGATTTTTCAAAGGAAACATTATTGTAAACTTTTGTTTCATTATTCTATAGAAAAAGTTACATTTTAAACCATCAAAATAAAAATCAATAGCATATTAAACCTCAAAAGAATTTAACTCACACTATAAACTAATATACCAAGAAAATTTACACATAAATCATCAAACCAACTCTCAGATTCGCGCTGCCAAAAAACTTAATGGAATAATTAATTCCGTTAAACAAATTTTTTTGTTTTGTTTTAAATTAAACTTAACTTTTTATTTCTTTATCTATTAATAATAGCATCCCTGGGTTGTTAGACTGCAAACATATTCAAAAAGTTCAACAATCAAAATTTTGGAACCTTCATCACAAACCGAGAAGTTCACATACTCGGATTCCTTAAAACAAACATTCCGAATCTAGCAATAGAGATCTCTAATTATATTCCGCTCAGTTTCCCACATTCATTGGTTATTTGGAAAGAAGAGAAAGACGATGACGAAGAAGCTGAAGAAACGGAGGCTCTTTAGTGACGGTGCATGAGGCTGCCATTACAAAACTCTCTTGGTTATAAAGCTCTAATACAGTTTCCACAAACACTATACTTGCCACAAATGCGAGAATTACTACCAGCCCCGTTGTATTGGCTCTGGCCATTGATACTTCAGTCATTGATTATGAAGCACTTGCGATTTCCATACCCGCTTCAGTTCCACCATGTGATGAGGTGGAGCCTGCAACTCCAATTGCTTCTTCACCCACTTCTGCGTTAGTACATGCCAACACAATTTCTTCCTCTTGTTTGCCTCCTACTTCGGTAAGTGATTCTACTCCTCCTCAATCAGATTCATTGGTTTATGAATTTGTGCAAGGAAATGTCTTTGGTGGCAAGGTTGCTGCCTTAGATTCGGGAGATTTTTCAGGTTATGAAATTGGAGACTTCTCACTAAAGTCTAGAGGAAGAAGACTAATTAAACCCACACAAAAAATCCAAGAAATATTCCCAAGGTCATAGCATGTAACCTTAATTTCTGCATTTTAATTGAAAACCTTTTGTCAAAAAAAAAAAAAAAACTCTCTTGGTTATAATATTCCCCTTCTTGAATATCTTTCCAAGTAAGGGTTTTTATAAATTCTTATGGAAAACAAGAAAATTGGTCTAAGATATTTTACCACAAAAATGAGTAATTAATAAAAATTCATATAAAAAACTCTTTTCCACAAAAGAAAAAAAAAGTTGGTAATATCGGAGTACGAAGATGGGATTGAATTTTAACACATGGTTTATAAAAACATATCCTAATTAACACATTAGTATTTATCTTTTTTTTTTGTTAAAATACTTTTTTAAAATAGTATATTTGCTGTATATTTCAGTATATACTATATATAGTATGTAATAAATCCGATACAACTCACCATTGACCTCATAAATCCGATTCAACTTTCTTTATATAAAAAGAATAATATGAGGTCAATGGTGAGTTGAATCGGATTTATTACATACTATATATATAGTATATACTGAAATATACAACAAATATACTATTTAAAATAAGTATTTTAACAAAAAAAGATAAATACTAATGTGTTAGGAAATTTCTGACGGTTTTCTGAGGGATTAAGGATCGATGGATCCAAATCCGTCGGAAATCCCTCGGGAATTTCCGAGGTAAAAAATCAATTTTTTAGAAAAAAAAAATAAATTATTTTATTTATTTTATTAAATAATTTATAAAAAACAAAAACGATAAATTAAATCTTATAAAATTATTAAATATTATTAAAGGTTTTAGAAATTGTTGGAAAGTTACAAAAAAACTAAATCAAAATAAATAAGGCGGAAAATCAGAGAACTTTGTTTTAAAGTAATCCGCTAATTTCCCACTCTTCGTTTTCTAAGTCAAGAACTCGTCCTCCAAAGTCGTTACCTTCTCCTTGAGCTTTTCTTTTTACCGGAGAATGTCTTCATCCATCGAAAAACCGGCCAAAGAAGATGCGGTTTGGGTTGCAATCTTACCCAACCCTGGCCGGCGACCTTTTTTAACGGGTAGCTCTTACAAAAATAATACAAAAACATTAGATCTTATATTAAAAAAATGATAATCTATAATTATTACTTATCCCGAGCACTAGGTCGTTGATCTTTACCCGAGTGAGGTCGTTGGAAGCGGTGATGCCGTCCTGCGATCTCTGGGAAGGAGATGATATCTTTCTCTTTTATATCTCAAATGCTCAACAAGAGCCATAAAGTGGATATAGACGTTTTTGATTCTCCCATATATAATGACGTGAATTGACTTTGTATGTTACAAAAAGTATTCAAGTTTGAATTTTTCATTATGTGCTTAATTAGAGAATCAATTGTCTTCATAAAGTCGAGTTTTTTTTTCTTCCCAAAACTTGACATAAGCGTTTGCGGATATCGCTAGAAGGCGTTCCGAAAATCACTTTTAAACGTTTAGGGAAGTTTTTATAAAACGTTCCCATAAATCGTTTGAGATCGTTTTGATCTTATTGAAAACGTTTCGCGAAACTCGCCCAATGGCCTTCACGGAAATCGTTTATAGATCTTGTCGATCTGTTCGAAAAATGTTTCGCGAAACTTGCCTAATGGCCTTCTCGGAAATCGTTTATAGATCTTGTCGATCTCTTCGAAAAACGTTTCGCGAAACTCGCCTAATGGCTTTCGCGGAAATCGTTTATAAAAAAAAAAGATGAATATCTTTTTTTCCCTTCTTATATCATGGAAACGATCAGCGAATTCGCTAGTAAATATTCCATGTTTACGATATTTTTTGTAAATTTTTTTTTACAAAAATCGTGGAAAGAAAAAAAAATCGCAAATTTGTATCTGATTCATGCTATATGCAGGAAGGGGATATTTAGAATTAAGACTGTAGAAGCATAAATTCAAATACAAAATATTACGAAAAATAATGCATAGAACAACGCTTAAATAATTAAAGTAAAGACGTTGAAATGGAGACGAGATGATCTCTTTCCTTAATTCTAAATATCTCCCGCAGTGTGGCGGTTTTATAAGATAAAGAATCCCATAATACAACCATTTGGAGACTACGATCGCATCACTCGATCGTAGAATGTACGAACTGAGTATTCTACGCTATACTCTCGGACTTACTCTTAAAGAAGAAAAAGAAAGACGAGAGGGATTGAAGGATGCTTTTGCTTTTCTTCTCTGTGAGAAATTTGTTGTGAGTGTGTGAAATGAGGAGGTCGAAAGCTATTTTTATAGCCAAGAGTCGACGGTAAATGAGGGGGCGATTTGCGCGGAGGGAATGATCGCAAGGAGTGATTCTCGGAGGAGATCTTTGACCATTTAACTCGCGCGGAGTAATGGTGGGCGAGATTCTCGCAGAAGATCTTTGACCCAATTAACTCGCGCTGAGTAATGGTGTGCGAGATTCTCGGAGGAGATCTTTGACCCATTTATTGTGAGTTTAAGCCAAAATTGTTTTGTTTTTGGGCCAAAATCGTTAAACAAAACGCGGCCCAAAAAGAACATCTTTTTGTGGCCCGAGACCCGAGCCCGGTTCGGCGGAGGCGCGCGTGGAGTCCCTTGGCTCTCTCTAAGTTTTTTTAACTTAGACTAATGTTTCATCTTATTTATATGAGAGGTTTTCCCCATTGCTTCTCGATGTAGCACTTTGCAATTTTCATTTACTTACCCAAATATGCTATTTCTTTTCACATTTAGCATAACTTAATAAACCAATGGCTTTATTAAGTTTTGGTCCAACATGCTCGCTTGAAAGCGTTGACCTCTATGTGCCGAATGGGTTGAAGGAAGATCAAGTGAGGGTGGCTCGTGAGTCGTGAGGGAGCCGTGATGTTGCAGAGAACAACGAATCGTGCAAGGGTAATTGTGCACAAGACTTGTGATGCGAATGGGCATGATGAAGACATAAGGCCCAATGCATAAACAAGACCCATACGCATATGTAAACCTAATCCCAAATATAATCACGATTAATTCTTCTTGTGTTTCAGTTTCCTTCTATGATTTCAAGTTTGTAGGAGTTTTTTGTTTTTTTTGCTAAAATGTTTGTAGGAGTTGTACTCCACGCTTCTTTTCAGTTTCCAAGTTGTAAGGAGGTATACTCCAAGTATTTATATCAATTAAAAGCCAAAAATTAAGCTAGTCAAAACTACCAAAAAAGCATTTCTTGTCCTTTTTTTTAGGCTTCAATGCTTTGGGTTTCCAGTCTTTTCAGTTTTAAACTTTTGCTTTGTAAATTTTTTGCTCTGGCTTTTGGAACTTTTTGCTAAGATGATTAAAAAAAAACTACCAAAAAAGAAACATCTCTTGTGTTCTTAAGATATCATCTAAGATATCGTCTTTGATCAACAGTGTCCCATTTAGTGATATTTTTGAGTTTGGTTTACTGACATTAAAGTTGGATATTTCGGTTTTCGGTATCTCTGATTTGTTTGTTTTATGAATAAGAACCTTAGAATAATAATTAGGACTTGGTCCTATAGCTAGTGGACAAAAACAATAATAATTTTTTTATGTATTATCCATATGATATTATATACAACTTAAGTTAAGGGGGTGTTATTCAATCATGTATTTTAATAGAACTTAAATCCAATCACAATCCATTGTTATTCAATTAATGATTCTAAATGATGCCTTAAAATCCAGTGGTAATAGATCGATCTTTTATTTGCAAATCATGTTTAAAAGATTTTAAAGTTTGGTATTATTCAGCAAAGATTTCAAATACTTCATTAAAATCCAGTGTTATTCAAAAGTAAAATGAGTTTTTAAATCTTTGTATATTGAGTCATTTCAAATGAATTCTAATGAAATTTCATGTGTAGATTATTTAAAAAAAAAAATCCAAGGTATGTATATGGTAGAGATTTTAGAATCCACACACATTAATTATTAAAAGTGATATCAACTTTCAAATCTTAAAGATGATAAAACCTTAACTAATCCGTGCTTGAATAACTCTTTTCATGTTCTAGTATTTGATTTTTGTTTTTCTTGTTTGTTTTCAATTTTCGTAAGCATTTGATTTTTGTTTGTTTAGTACTATAATTTGTTTAAATTAAATTAACATATACTTAAATTTCCACTTCAATATAAAAAAATCAATTACAGAACACGTGCAGAAATACAATTTAGTTAAGCCAAAAGTGCACCCAAAGAAAGAGAAGGATACAAAAATGTTGTTCATCTAGGGCATTAACTTTTCGAATATTATAGGAATGAAAAAAAAATATTATGAAGCAGATTGGTAAATGCTAATAATCCTATATGTGCGGATCATCGTAATTTGTCCTGAAAACTATATCGGTTTTGCCCATCGTACTATTGTGAAAAATCAGTTGCTTGAGAGTCATTGATATTTGAGGCTGATGATAGACACAAATGAATCAGACGACCATTTATTGCAAAGAAAACAAACAACGGATCGGATAATATGTCAGTGAGAAAGATTTTACAAAGGAAAAATTCTTGTAAATTTTTGTTTCATTATTCTATAGAAAAAGTCACATTTTAAACCATCAAAATAGAAATCAATAGCATATTAAACTTCAAAAGAATTTCACTAACACTATAAACTATTAAACCAAAATAATTTACACATAAATCATCAAATTAACTCTCGGTATTTGCGCTGCCAACAAACTTAATGGAAAAATTAATTCTGTTAACCAAACAATTTTTATTTTTTTAAGTATTAACTTAACTTTTTATTTCTTTATCTATTAATAATAGCAAACTCCAATAAATACGTTCTATCTTTTATTCATAAATTTTTTTGTTTGTATATTTCCGTTTATAACCGTTCGTAAGGTTATATCTTTTTATTATTTTCTTTTTTTTGTCAACTGTCCATATTATTAAATCAAGTTTGACCGATAAGGTTATTATTCCTCTCCGGCTCCGTCTGACTTATATGGAAAAATAAAAAAACCTCGTGCTCGAGCTCTTTTTGCAAGAGAATCGGGACGGACATTCAATGCTCGTTGAATGGAAGATAATCTAAAATTAATAAAGGTCACTCTAAGATCATGAAATGAGTCTAATTCTGATGCGAATGTCGACCAGTTTGTTGGCTCCTTGATCATCTTCACCAAATTTAAGCAATCAGTCTAAAAATGCATCGATAGTATATGGTTTTCCTTTAGACATAGCATAGTCCAAAAGAGCTCATGCATGTAATGCTGAGAGACTTCTGCGGCATCCTTGAAATTCGAATATCTCTCGTCCCATATGATCTATATGACTCCACCCTAGGCCACTAACAACGCCATGATCTATCCAAGAGGCACCGATCTGACATGTCAGAATTCGAGGGGCCATAGGGGAGACTCTCGGTTCATCTTGACCTGGTGGGGCTTCTAGCTATTTTTCACTTTCCATTTGGTTTGCAATCCTCCAACTTTCCGCTTCCAGAGTAGCGTGCTGGAGAGTATCCTCCGGAGAGATTTTTTTCTCGTTGAAAACTTTGTCGTTACTTGCTTTCCATATGTACCATATGATCCATGGATATATGTATTTTTGAGATTCAATAAGACATATTTCTTTAGTTCGCCAAAATATGAAATCCATTTTTCGGTAAATATATATGTATTCGGGAAGAAATCCGGAAAGGACGGATAGTTTGATATATCCCAAACTTGTAAAGATGTGGGGCATTCAAAAAGAAGATGGTTAATCGTTTCCTCAGGAGAACCACACCTAGGACAACTCATGTCGGTGTCCATATGCATGTAGGTAAGATGCTTGCATGTAGGGCTGTCAATTTGAGTGTTTACCCACGGGTCTCGCGGGTATTTACCCTTTGCGGGGCGGATGCGAGTCGAAAATTTTCAAAAATACCAAAAAGCGGGACGGGTGCGGGTCGAGTGTTTTTAAATGTGGGGCGGGTGGGGGTCGGTATTTTTTTCCCGCGGGCCTCGCACGTTACCCGCAATTAAAAATTTTTTTTTTTACTAAATATTATTAAAATTTTGAAATATTTTGTAATATATATATATATATATATATATATATATATATTTTTTTAGCTGATTTGTTTTGTAATATATATAAATTAATTAATTATTTTGTTTATTTTTTCAGAAAATTATGTATTTATGTTTTTTTATGTGAAATTTATTTTATTAAATTTATTTTATTAAATATCTTTTTTTACTAATTTTTTTTTTAATATTTGCGGGTTACCTGCGGGTTCAAGCGGGGCGGGTCGATGCGGGTCAGAAAATACATGTAACCCGCGTGGGGTGGGTCAAGTGGGGCGGGTTGGACCCGCTTGACAGCTCTACTTGCATGTTGCAACACATCCGGACCTTCCACATAAAATGTTTTAGATTTTTGGTCGTCCGGGACTTCCACACCTAGCTCTGTAGGTACACAATGCTTGGTTTTCTCACCTCATTGGATTCACGAAGTATATTTATCTTCCTTATCAGATCATAGTCAGATTTAACTGTATAACTGTCAGACTGTCTATAATATAGCCCTCTAAATACCCGCGCCAGGAGAGATAAATGATATTGGATTAGGCGCCACAATTGCTTTGCTAGCAGAGCGAGGTTGAAATCTTGAAAGTCTCGGAAACCCAACCCTCCCAATTCATGAGGAACACAAATCTTGTCTCATACTATCCAATGTATTCCTCTGCTATTTTGCTTGGAACTCAACCAAAAATTTGAGATAGCACTTCTGAGTTTGTTGGTTATGCATTGAAGAAAGTGGAAACATGACATATGTCGGAATTGCTTGTGTTAAGATTTGATATGGATCTCTTTCCCGTCTATGGGAAGGAGTTGTGCCGACCAATAGTTGACCCGGTTATTGAGTCAGTCTCGAATAAACGCGAAGACTTTATTTTTTTGACTTGCGTATTTGTTCGGGTAATCACAAATACATTCCCATGCCTCATTCGTTTTAAGAAATCTATTTTTC
The DNA here is from genome assembly GCA_030161315.1 of Eutrema japonicum. Taxonomy (NCBI): domain Eukaryota; kingdom Viridiplantae; phylum Streptophyta; class Magnoliopsida; order Brassicales; family Brassicaceae; genus Eutrema; species Eutrema japonicum. Next base: position 41,478,709 of record BSQW01000005.1, read on the forward strand.
GTAACCCAAAAAAATAAAAAAACTAAACTACATTATTTTCTAAGATGAGATAAGATGTCGCAAACCAAATCTGTACGTAAGATGAATGTTCTCCATTTCGATCTTCAAGTTTCTCGATTGATTCAGTTCTTTCTAACCGTAGAAGATCGATTGATTTACAGATTCCACACGATTGGGTGCTTTTACCGATTTCGAGAAATTCCAAAACAGATTATTTCATTTTCGGTATCGATTTGCATGTTCTTCCATGTAAGTTTTTTTATAGTGACCAACAAAATAAGCTAAGATTTTTGCTAGATTGTCGAAGCCCGTGGGCCTTGAGACGACAAAGATGATCTGTTCCGTTCCTCTGTCGAAAAGTAAGAGATAAGTTCAAAAGTGAATGAGTCATCTTCCTTTTTGAGTAACTCTCTAAGTGTCTATATGAGTAATACCACTTATGGAAGTTTACACATCAGCATTATAAAATTTATCATTCGTTGAATCTGAAGATTCATTTTTTTCTTTTCTTAATTTAAAGCTTCATGCATGGATTTAATAACATTAGCAAATAGTGCAAACTAACAAAAAAATCTGAAAAAATCTATAAAACAAAAAAACTCATGAAACCAAAATCCTTCAACTCCTGAAGCATAAGTGAAGAAAATCTAAGGTGCGTAGCTTTTTGTTATAGAGGAACAAGAAATCGTTTTTATATACTTGTCATGATATTATTTGTTTGGTTTAAATGTTATAGGATATGTTGTAATTACATTTTACATGATTTTACTTGAGTTTTTTTTTTTGCTCCACCTTGTTTTGAATCCATCTTTACATGTGTAGCAAAAGAAAATTTAGGCAAAATATTGATCAATTAAAGCAAAACACATGAACCACTAAAAGTCTGAACCAACACTGTAGCGTGATTTTGATCCTCGATCGATTTTGCATAACCCAAACTTTTGTTTCTCATTATCAAAGATTGATTTATATATGATTCAGAATTTTTTTTTGTTTTTGAAATTGTAGATGCAAATGAGATGATTAATTCAGTGTTGATTTGAAATTTGTTCATTGCAGGATTTTGATTGAAAACCAAGATGAATAATAAAAAAAAGAATTCAAGTAGCCAACGAGACAGATTATCGAGTCTACCGGATATAATTTTGATTATGATCATCTCTTGCTTGCCTTTCAAGAAAAGTATTCAGACCAGCGTTCTTTCAAAACGCTGGAGGAACCTATGCCATCAAACCAAAAATATTGCTTTCAAAGAACCCGAGTACGTGTGCGGGTTTGACTCCAACAGATTTGATGTGATTTCTTTTGTTCACTACATGCGTCAATGGGTGTCTAGATTTCGAGGTGAAGTCATTGAAAGTTTTGAGATTCATCTCTCCAATCCAGTGGGATTAGGGGCGGATATCGAGTACTTGATCGAATTCGCAGTCTCCAGACACGTGAGGAAGTTATTTCTTGATTTCTCAAACCCTATTTGGAGAACTATTGATGATGTATTGTGGCGTGACGTTGCTATTGAATTACCAGCATGCATTTACAATCAACGGTCCCTGGAATCGCTGTATATTTACGCATGCGGGTTTGAGCCCTTGAAATTCGCAAACCCGGAACTGCTAATAAGCCTCGGTATTGGTTGGATTGGTCTCAGAAATGTCGAATCTTTGCTATCAAAGTGTCCTTTGCTCGAAAGTCTAAGTATCAAATGCTGTTGGGAACTTGATATCATGTTGATAAAGGGGCGAATTAAGGAATTGGTCATCGAGAACTGTGACTTCCCTCTCATGTTTTGCTCCTTTGATCTGCCAAATATTGACATCTTCAAGTACTCGGGATATATTATATGCCTTGATTTCGAGAAAATGAATACGATGATTAAAGAAGTATACTTGGATTTTGGTGTAGAGCGAGAGTACGACGATGAACCAACCGAGTCAGACATAGCTCAAGGAGAAATTGTTTGTAATCTCCTTAACGATCTTCGATCTGCTAAGACCTTAACGGTCTGCCCTTATCTCCTTCAGGTATGTAGTTTAACAAGAAACTCTTTCACTCTTTGCAATTTGAAAGAAAATAATGCACAATCGACCGGCTATTTACATCATTTTTTAGAAGATAATATGGTTCTAATTGTGACGTAAAAGATTAAGAATATGTTGAATACGTAGTTTTGATGTGTACATTAATGTATGTATATTCAAGTAGAGTAGATGATACCCTTAAGTTACTAAGTTAAATTGGTAGACATAAATTTTGATCAGACCATGTGTGTGTGTGTTTTTTTCTTATGGAAGGTGATTCAAGAATGTCAAGATCAGGATTTTATGCTTCATGATTTGGAAGCACAACATTTGGTGTTGAGAACGAAGCTGCATCCTAAGGAATTTATGGGCATTGGGAAACTTCTTGATAATTGCATGGGGTTAAAAACACTAACTTTCGACTATGTTCCTCCAAGGCCAAGCTTTTCTCCGGTAAGAGTACTATATATGGATATTTTTGGAACAACTAAGAACAAATATTAAAAATAGAGAAATTAAAATTACTCATTTTTCAAAATTAATGAAATATAGCATTTTGGATTTATGGTTTCCTTTTTAAAGGTTTAGAATTCAATTTTTCGAGGTTAGGGTTCATGATTTCGGTTTAGGGTTTAGTTTTCAAAATCAAAGATTCAGTTTTAAGGTTTTTGGTTTAGTTTTAAACTATTTTATTAATTAATTTTAGAAATATAAGATATATTTTAGTATAAAATATTTATGTCATATTTTCTTAAGTCTTTTTTTATAATTAGTAAAGCTCATGATTTTCATTTGATATTTTGCAGAGAGATTTGTCATATCGTGGCATCGATCCACGAACACATTGGCTTCAAAACATCTCATACAGGTGTTTGATAAAGACTCTCAAAGTCGTGGTGTTTAGAAACTTTATTGGTGGCTGCAACCAGTTGGATGTGCTGAGCTTTTTGGTTCGGACCGGGCGTGGGAACGTGCGCTCGCTTGAAAGAGTTGACCTCTATGTGCCGAATGGGTTGAATGAAGATCAAGTGAGGGTGGCTCGTGAGGGAGCCGCGATGTTGCAGAGAACAACGAATCGTGCAAGGGTAATTGTGCAAAAGACTTGTGATGCGAATGGGCATGATGAAGACATAAGACCCATACGCATCTGTAAACCTAATCCCAAGTACATTCACGATTAATTCTTCTTGTGTTTCAGTTTCCTTTTATGATTTCAAATTTGTAAGAGTTTTTTTTTTTTTGCTAAAATGTTTGTAGGAGTTGTACTCCACGCTACTTTTCAGTTTCCAAGTTGTAAGGAGGTATACTCCAAGTATTTATATCAATTAAAAGCCAAAAAGAAAGGTAGTCTAAACTACCAAAAAGGAAACATCTCTTGTGTTCTTAAGATATTGTCTTTGATCAACAGTGATCAGTCCTAACAGGGACTTATCAGCTTGAAAATTTGACTTTTTCAAGGTTTTTCATTAATGAGTTTTTGAGTTTGGTTTACTGACGTTAAAGTTGGATATTTCGGTTTTTGGTATCTCGAATTGTTTGTTTTATGAATAAGAGCCTTATAATATTAGGACTTGGTCCTATACTAGTGGACCAAAACAATAATAAATTTTTATGTATTATCCATATGATATTATATACAATGATTCTAAATGATGCCTTAAAATCCAGTGTTATTAGATTTTTTATTTGTAAATCATGCCTAAGAGATTTTAAAGTAAAGATTTTAAATATTTCATTAAAATCCTGTGTTAAATATAACTAAATGAGTTTTTAAATATGTGTATATTGAGTCATTTCAAATGAATTCCAATGAAAATTCATGTGTAGATTAATTATTAAAAAATAAAATCCAAAGTATATTGTAGAGATTTTAGAATCCACACACATTAATTATTAAAAATGATATCAACTCTCAAATCTTAAAGATTATAAAACCTAAAAATTTAACTTTAAATCCATGGTTGAATAACTCTTTTCATGTTCTAGTATTTGATTTTTATTTTTCTTGTTTGTTTTCAATTTTCGTAAGCATTTATTTGATTTTTGTTTGTGTAGTACTAGAATTTGTTTAAAATATCATATACTTAAATTTCCACTTCAATCAAAAAAAATTCCATTACATGAACACGTACAGAAATACAATTTAGTTAAGCCAAAAGTGCACCCAAAGAAATACAAAAATGTTGTTCATCTAGGGCATCAACTTATCGAATGTATATAGCGTAGTATAGGAATGAAAAAAAAAATATTATGAAGCAGATTGGTAAATGCTAATAATCCTATATGTGCGGATCATCGTAATTAATTTGTCCTGAAAACTATATCGGTTTTGCCCATCGTACTATTGATCCTGACGGATGTGAAAAATCCTAAGTTTGAGCAGATATCATAAGAATCAGCTGCTTGAGAGTCATTGATATTTGAGGCTGATGATAGACACGAATGAATCAGACGACCATTTATTGCAAAGAAAACAAACAACGGATCGGATAATATGGCAGTGAGAAAGATTTTACAAAGGAAAAATTCTTGTAAATTTTTGTTTCATTATTCTATAGAAAAAGTCAAATTTTAAACCATCAAAATAGAAATCAATAGCATACTAAACTTCAAAAGAATTTCACTCACACTATAAACTATTAAACCAAAATAATTTGCACATAAATCATCAAATTAACTCTCGTATTTGCGCTGCTAAAAAACTTAATGGAATCATTAATTCCGTTAACCAAACAATTTTTTTAGTATAAACTTAACTTTTTATTTCTTTATCTATTAAAAATAGCAAACCCCAATAAATACGTTCTACGGTTGTATCTTTTAATCATAAATTTTTTGTTTGTATATTTCCGTTTATAACCGTTCGTAAGGTTATATCTTTTTATTATTTTCTTTTTTTTTGTCAGTTGTCCATATTATTAAATCAAGTTAGACCGATAAGGTTATTATTCCTCTCCGGCTCCGTCTAACTTATATGAAAAAATAAAAAACTTTGTGCTTGAGCTCCTTTTGCAAGAGAATCGGCACGAACATTCGATGCTCGTTGAATAGAAGATAATCTGAAATTAATAAAGGTCGCTCTAAGGTCATGAAATGAGTCTAATTCTGATGCGAATGTCGGCCAGCTTGTCGGCTCCTCGATCATCTTTACCAAATCTGAACAATCAGTCTAAAAATACATCGATAGTATATGATTTTCCTTTAAGCATAGCATAGCCCAAAAAAGCTCATGCATGTAATGCTGAGAGACTTCTGCGGCATATTTGCAATCCGAATATCTCTCGTCTCATATGATCTATATGACTCCACCCTAGGCCACTAACAACGCCATGATCTATCCAGGAGGCACCTATCTGACATGTCAGAATTCGAGACTCTCGGTTCATCTTGACCTAGTGGGGCTTCTAGCTATTCTTCACTTTCCATTTGGTTTGCAATCCTCCAACTTTCCGCTTCCAGAGTAGTGTGCTGGAGAGTATCCTCCGGAGAGATTTCTTTCTCGTTGAAAACTTTGTCGTTCTTTCATTTCCAAATGTAGCATATGATCCATGGATATATGTATTTTTGAGGTTCAATAAAACCTATTTTTTTAGTTCGCCAAAATAGGAAGCCCATATTTTGGTAAATATATATGTATTCGGGAAGAAATTCGGAAAAGACGGATAGTCTTAGATATCCCAAACATGTAAAGATGTGGGGCATTCAAAAAGAAGGTGGTTAATTGTTTCCTCAGGAGAACCACACCTAGGACAGCTCATGGCGGTGCCCATATGCATGTAGGTAAGATGCTTGCATGTTGCAACACATCCAGACCTTCCACATAAAATGTTTTAGCTTTTTGGTCGTCCGGGCCTTCCACACCTAGCTCTGCAGGTACGTATTGCTTGGTTCTCTCACCTCATTGGATTCACGAAGTATATTTGTCTTCCTTATCAGATCATAGTCAGATTTAACTGTATAACTGTCATACTTAGTATGGTTCCATGCATACCCATCTTGGATAGAATGTCTACTAGGTCGTAACCCTAGAGAGATATCCTCAGGTTGGAAATGGTCTCGCAAAAGGGGTATATTCCACTCTCTTGTATCTTGCCTAATAAAGGTATGGACACAAATGTGAGGATTCCTATACCGAATTTGTGCGGATGCTCTCGCCGGACGGGCTGGGGTATTTGGGATACAGGGTTCGCTCCAAACCTTTGTGTTGAACCCCGAACCTATAGTCTTCCTTAGTCTCAATTTCAAGAGTGGCTTTGCAGCCATAATACTAAGACTTGTTGGATTTATTATAAATAATCCACTTAAGCATGACAGTCTCTGATTAATAAGAACAGAAGCGGAAGCGTACCTGATGGATCCATTGCTAAAGTTCTGAAGTTTGGGAATGGTTCTTCCAAAGCAAACCCTGAATAGCTTTAGGTCTCTGTTGATGGGATGCAGAGAGTTTTCTGTATTTCAGATTAGGGTTGCTTTGGGGACCATAACCTTCTATTTATATAGAAACAATTTCTAATTCGGCCCTTCATCAAATTAGAAATTACTGAATGTATCCTCACATTAAATTTCCATAACACTTATGCCCCATAGTCTTTTATTTTATACTTAAGTAACCACATAAGTTTTGACTACTTTAAATAATGACCCTAACACATTGATAATACACGTGTGACCCCTAAATAATTCTTACAATCTCCCACTGGGTCACATATGTATCCAAAATTGTGTTAGACTTTATGAGCTCAAAATTGTCATTATGCAGCAGGGCATAAACAATCACGTCCATTGACTACAGAAATATAGGATCATGGCGGTCTTCGTTATAATAAAAATAACTAAACCTTCCATGGTCACTGAAATCAATATAGCCAAATGACATTGATCAATTATGAAAAGTGTGGCATGAAAATCACATGAAAAGTGATCAATACATGTCGATTTTCAACTGGTCCTACCTTATTGAGATCCTTTAACTTTATTGTACAAAGAGTAAACATAAAAACTTTATTTCTGATCAGAAAGGAAAATGTGCATAAACACAAACCAAAAAACATAAAACCTAAAACCAAATGAAAAACTCCCACTAATCCAAATGATCATCAAACACTAAAACACCCATTCGAGCAATATGCTCATGAAAGACCTTCGGTAGAATACCTTTAGTGAGAGGATCTGCTATCATGGAGTTTGTCTGTAAGTGTTCTATGGAAATCTCTCCACTTTGTACTCTCTCCTGAACAACCAGAAACTTAATTTCAATAAACTTAGACTTTGTCGCACTCCTATTTTTGTTTGAGTACTGAACCGCTGATTTATTGTCACAATACAACTTTAGTGGTCTTTCAATTCCTTCAAGAATTCGCAGCCCATTGACAAAATTCCTCAGCCAAAGTCCATGATTGGATGCCTCAAAAACTGCTACAAATTCTGCTGCCATTGTGGAGGAAGCTACGAGTGATTGTTTCGCACTACGCCAAGAAATAGCTCCACCGGCCAACAGAAAAACAAAACCTAATGTAGACTTTCTACTATCTTGACATCCAGCAAAATCAGAATCAGAATATCCAATGATCTCCAAGTTATCTGATCTCTGATATGTGAGCATATAGTCCTTTGTTCTCTGCAGGTACCTCATGACCCTTTTGGCTGCTTTCCAATGGTCCAAACCTGGATTACTTAAGTATCTGCCCAAAACTCCAACAATGTACGCTAAATCTGGACGCGTACAAACTTGAGCATACATTAGACTCCCTACAGCCGACGCATAAGGAATCTTTTGCATCTCCTGAATTTCTAAATTTCCTTTAGGGCACTGACTGAGACAAAATTTGTCTCCTTTAGCGACTGGGGTGTCACCTGGTTTGCAATCATGCATGCCAAATCTCTTGAGTATTTTATCGATATAGTTCTTTTGAGACAATCCAAGAATTCCTCGAGTTCGATCTCGATGAATCTGGATTCCTAATACAAAAGATGCTTCACCAAGATCTTTCATCTCAAAATTTTCCTTAAGAAATTTCTTGGTCTCATGTAGCATGCCTATATCGTTAGTGGCTAGTAGTATGTCATCAACATACAATACCAGGAAAATGCATTTACTCCCACTGAATTTTTGATACACACAATCTTCAACCAAATTCACCTCAAAACCAAATGAGGTGATTACTTCATGAAACTTGTGGTACCATTGACGAGAAGCTTGTTTTAGTCCATAGATGGATTTATTTAACTTGCATACCATCTTCTTTGAATCACCTAATACAAAGTTTTCTGGTTGCTCCATATAAATCATCTCATCAATGTTTCCATTGAGAAACGCTGTCTTGACATCCATTTGATGAAGCTCTAAGTCATAATGTGCAACAAGGGCCATGATTATCCTAAAAGAATCCTTTGATGAGACTGGAGAAAAGGTTTCTTTGTAGTCAATCCATTCTTTCTGAGTATAGCCTTTAGCTACTAGACGAGCCTTATACCTTTCCACATTACCATTTGAATCCATTTTAGTCTTAAAAATCCATTTGCAACCAATGGGTTTCTTTCCTTCTGGTAATTGGACAAGGTCCCAAACCTTATTGTCTAGCATTGACTTATACTCTTCTTCACTAGCTTTGACCCACTTATCTGAATTGGAACTACTCATGGCCTCACGGAAGTTGATAGGATCATCTTCCAACTGAGTTTGATTTTCCTCTTGTTCCATAAGAAACACTATGTAATCATCCGGAATAGCGCTTCTCCTTTCTCTAGTGGATCGCCGCAAAGGCACTTGTTCTTGTTGCACTAGTTCCTGAGGATTTTGAATTTGACCTTCATGTTCGATAACATTGTCATCTTCATTTAGAGGAAGGATTTCAGTATCAACTTGAGGTTCCAAATTTGCTTTATCCAAAGCAACTATATGAATCGGTATAGAACCTGAATTCGATTCTTCCTCAAAGATGATGTCTTTAACTTCATTTCTCCCCCCAAATTTAACATCCTCAAAGAACGTAGCTGTTCCCGTCTCAAAAATATTCTTATGTTTGGGATCATAAAACTTATAGCCCCTAGATCGCTCAGAATAACCAACAAAGTAACTGCTCACAGTTCTGGAGTCCAATTTCTTTTCAAACGGCCTATAAGGCCTAGCCTCAGCTGGACATCCCCAAATGTGAAAATGCTTTAAACTAGGTTTTCTGCCAGTCCAAAGCTCATAAGGTGTTTTTGCAGTTGCTTTAGTTGGCACTCTATTAAGAATGTAAGCTGCAGTCTTTAGTGCCTCTCCCCAGAGTGATTCAGGTAAGGTGGAATGACTGATCATACTCCTCACCATATCCTTAAGAGTGCGGTTGCGTCTTTCTGACACACCATTCATGCTGGGAGACCCAGGCATGGTGTATTGTGGGACAATTCCACACTCCTCTAGATATCTGGCAAATGGTCCTGGACGTTGTTCACCTGAACCGTCATACCGACCGTAATATTCACCACCACGATCAGATCTGACAGATTTTATCCTTCGCTCAAGTTGGTTCTCAACTTCAACCTTAAATTTCTTGAACACGTCCACAGACTCTGACTTTTCATGAATAAGAAATAAGTATGCATATCGAGAGTAATCGTCTATGAAAGATATAAAATATTGTTGACCGTTCCAAGATGCCGTAGGGAATGGTCCACAAATATCCGTATGTATCAACTCAAGAACTTCTGTAGCTCTGTATGCACCTGATTTCTTTTGTTTAGTCTGTTTTCCTTTAATGCAATCCACACAGACATCACAATTTGTGAAGTCAACAGAACCCAATATACCATCCGACACAAGTCGCTCAATTCTATTTTTAGAGATGTGACCTAAGCGTTTGTGCCACAGAGTTCCTGAACTTGCATTTTCGAATTTTCGTTTAGTACCCCTCGATTCAACACTTAAACTTTCATCATGAGAAGTTAGAGTGTCAAGCATATAAAGACTGTGATTATCCATAAGTGTACCAGTTCCAATTAAAACTGAATTTAAAGACAGAGTAGCTTTTCCACGCTCAGTTAGACAAGAATAACCAAATTTGTCTAAATAAGGACCAGAAACCAAATTCCGTCTAAATGACGGTGCAACAAAAGTGTCTTTCAAATCCAAAAAACGACAAGTACTAAAAAACAATCTAAAATGCGCAATTGCCTCCACATCCACCGGAAATCCATTAGCCACATGAATGCGTCTTTCAGCTTCAGTTGGTTTTCGGTAGCTCAGGCAACCCTGCAATGAAACACTGATGTTAGTAGTTGCACCTGAATCTAACCACCAAGTGTTTCTGGGTACTTCAACTAAGTTCACTTCAGAACAGACCATAGCAAGGAACATACCTTTCTTTCCACGCCAAGCGTGGTACTTTTGGCAGTCCTTCTTGATGTGTCCAGCTTTCTTGCAAAAGAAGCATGTATCTTCAACCTTAGTCTGCTTCTTTTGAGATGGACCATTAGCAGCATCATTCTTAACAACCTCAATTTTCCTTCTCTTGCCCTGACCCTTAGAGGTGTTAACCATATGAGCACTTTCAGACCTTTCTTGTTTCATCCTATTCTCCTCATTCACACAATATGAAATGAGCTCATTAAGAGACCATTTCTCCTTCTGTGTGTTGTAACTGGATTTCAATTGATTGAATTGAGGAGGGAGAGAGTTCAAGACAAAAAATATGAGCACTTCTTCTGGAAGCTCAGTCTTGAGAGTCTTAAGTTTTGAAACAATGTTGGACATTTCCAAAATGTACTCCCTTATGTTTCCTTTGCCGTGATACCTCATGGTACTAAAGCGATACAGAAGCGTACTTATTTCTGCTTTATCGCTACTTGCAAAACGCAAGTCCATCTCAGCAAGGAACTGTTTGAGATCTTTAATCGCCTCATCACCTCTAAAGGTTGATGGTATGGTGTCCATAATGATCATTAAACCAATACGATTAGAACGTTCCCACTTCTCATAAACAGCCTTATACTCAGCAGTGCTGGTGTCTGTAGGAGAAGTAGGTTGTTCCATCCTTAACGCAAGGTCAAGATCCATACACCCAAGGACAATCTTAACTTTACTTTTCCATTCCTTGTAGTTGGAACCAGTAAGTGTTGGAATTGAACCTAAGTTTGCAGATACTGTAGTAAAATTTGCTGAAAAACAAAAAACAATCCGTAATTAGTAACTCATTACTTAATTTCAACAAATCAATAATAAATTATAAAAGACTGTACAATCCATCTCAAGATACCAAGTGCAACATCAATATCAAGTCTTTGGACAATAATATTAATTGCTAACGATACTCTTGTTGTAACGACCAAACACTGACAATAATACATGATAAATAATAAACCTATCTTTGGATCGATTTATCATTCACATGTTTATTCATAATAATTATCACATGTTCATCATCACATGTATGTATGCAATCCGGCCAAATATAAACCTACCTTTGGGTCGATTTAATATTCGCATGAAAATATATACACATAACATTTAATATTATTCATGAAAAAATATCCACAATAGATGTTACTTTGGCAACATATTGCATCAATAAATCCAATTCAAATATTAAACTTGTACAATCAAAATTATTTATTGATTAGAAAAACTTGATTTATTCTTGCTCAGACATATATCTATAAGTCTGGGGACACTTTATGCAAGAATACACTAATGACAGAATGGTTGAATATTGGAAGGTTTCAAGGCCTCTGTCTGCCTGATGCAGGTTTCGATTCCAGACAACAACAAAATAATTGTCGATGACTGCCTAATGGGCCAGCGGCCCGAATCGAAATTTTCTTCTTTTTTTTTTTTTTTTTTTTTTTTATGAATATATGTTGGCCAAAGCCAAAAAAAAAAAAAAAAAACGGGCCAACCAAAAAAAAAAAAAATTCGCATCACCAAAATAATGAAACGCACAGTTTCATTAAAACCTTCTTCAACCTTTCAAAACCCTAAAATTATCAACACAGCCGCCAATCCATTGATCAAAACTTGCACAAAAAAAAATCTGGAATTTAACCAAAGTTTCCAGAAACTCGAAATTTATGTGCAAGTATTATAGATCCGATCCGAAAATACTCTAAATTTTCGAAACAAATCCTGAGTTTCAAAAATATTACAACCGCATGAGCAAAGCTTTGGATCAGATTTTCCAGAAACTTTATTTTCATATCTAAACATGATTTTCTTTAGATTAATCACCAAAACTAGATCTAAACAAGCATATAACTCAAATATAGCTTCAGAACTTTAGACCACAGATCCAGAATACTAAATCTAAGCAACAACCTTAAGAAAAACTAGATTCAACAATCTGAATTTTTCATCAAATAAATAAATCCGAATTTATCAAAATAATTAACCTGATTATCAAACAGAAACTGAACATGGTGCTCTGATACCAATTGTTGGATTTATTATAAATAATCCACTTAAGCATGACAGTCTCTGATTAATAAGAACAGAAGCGGAAGCGTACCTGATGGATCCATTGCTAAAGTTCTGAAGTTTGGGAATGGTTCTTCCAAAACAAACCCTGAATAGCTTTAGGTCTCTGTTGATGGGATGCAGAGAGTTTTCTGTATTTCAGATTAGGGTTGCTTTGGGGACCATAACCTTCTATTTATATAGAAACAATTTCTAATTCGGCCCTTCATCAAATTAGAAATTACTGAATGTATCCTCACATTAAATTTCCATAACACTTATGCCCCATAGTCTTTTATTTTATACTTAAGTAACCACATAAGTTTTGACTACTTTAAATAATGACCCTAACACATTGATAATACACGTGTGACCCCTAAATAATTCTTACAATTAAGACTCCCATAGGATGGAGAATGAGCTTTCCGGTCTACAAGCGGGTCAGATTGTCTATAATATCGACATCTAAATACCCGCGCTAGGATATATAAAGGATATTGGATGAGGCGCCACAGTTGCTTTGCTAGCAGAGCGAGGTTGAAATCTTGAAAGTCTCGGAAACCCCAACCCTCCCAATTCATGAGGAACACAAATCTTGTCTCATGCTATCCAATGTATTCATCTGCTATTTTGTTTGGAGCTCAACCAAAAATTTGAGATAGCACTTATGAGTTTGTTGGTTATGCATTGAAGAAGGTGGAAACATGACATATGTCGGAATTGCTTGTGTTAAGATTTGATATGGATCTCTTTCCCGTCTATGGGAAAGAGTTGTGCTGACCAAGAATTGACCCGGTTATTGAGTTAGTCTCGAACAAACATGAAGACTATTTTTTGACCCGCGTATTTGTTCGGTTATCACAAATACATTCCCATGCCTCATTCGTTTTAGGAAATCTATTTTTCGCAACCAAAAACAAAAAAAAAGCTAAACTCAACTCTGTACTATATTATTTTCGAAGATGAGGTAAGATCAGGACCGTGCCTAGTGAAGAAGTAAAGAAATATTTGCCTACGTCACTCGATTTTTATGTAAAATTTAGAAAGCAAATTTTAAAATATATTATTCTATAGAATCTATCGGTAAAAATGCTAAGTTTCTTCTATTCTTGAAATTTGATCGTCAATTCACCACTAATAAATATCTCGAGTGTTCTTTTTTATAATCAGTACTTAATATCGAAAGTCAATTAATAGCTATTAGTCCATATTTCTTCACAATCTTGTAAATTTTGTTTCTTGTATTTATCCACACACTAGTTCTTTTTTTTCCCACCACATTAGCTATTTTTTTCTTTCATCTCTTTACCAAATTCTTTTTTTCTATTATATTTTCTATTTTTTTTATTTACGTTGATTTTACGATTAAAAACTATGTTATATACAAGCTATATTTTATATACTACTGTTTATATATTTTTATATCAAACATATAATAATTTAAGATCTATTCTTTTATAAATTTTTCTATCAACATTTTATTTCATAAAACTTTTTTGTTACATTTTGTAATATTGTATAATTTAACGGTTCAATAAAAAAATTATTTATTTTTGGCACGGCTCTGGATAAGATGTCGCAAACCAAATCTGTACGTAAGATGAATGTTCTCCATTTCGATCTTCAAGATTCTCGATTGACTAACAGTTCTTTCTAACTGTAAAAGATCGATTGATTTACAGATTCCACGCGATTGGGTGCTTTACCAATTTCGAGAAATTCCAAAACAGATTATTTCATTTTCGGTATCGATTTGCATGTTCTTCCATGTAAGTTTTCTATAGTGACCAAAAAAATAAGCTCAGATTTTTGCTAGATTGTCGAAGCCCATGGGCCTTGAGAAGACAAAGATGATTTGTTATGTTCCTCTGTCGAAAAGTAAGAGATAAGTTCAAAAGTGAATGAGTCATCTTCCTTTTTGAGTAACTCTAAGTGTCTATATGAGTAATACCACTTATGGAAGTTTAATCATTGACACACCTCTCAGTTGACTAGGAGATTTAGAAAAAAACCTACAATGCCAAGTATATATATATAAGAGAAAACACTCTTTGTGGCGTCTAAGCCATCAGATTATATCCGCAGACACATCTCTTCTTTTTCGAAATTCTCTACTTTTCTCTTACAACAATGGATTCGAGTGCTCAACCAGACATATTATCAAATCTACCTGATGTACTTCTGGTCCTGATCATCTCTTCCTTGCCTTTTAAGGAATGCATTACAACCAGTGTCCTCTCCAAGCGGTGGAGGTATCTCTGTCGTCAGACCACTAATGTTTCTTTTAAGGAATCCGACTTCGTGAAGCCTTCTGTCAACGCAATATCCAGAATTTATGCTAGGCATGCATTTCTTGGTTATGTGTTTCGATGGGTCACTAGAATCCATGATCAAGTCATCGAAAGTTTCGAGATTAGTCTCTCCCATCCGATGGTTTACTTGGTAGAGATCGAGGCCCTGATCGCGTTCGCCGTCCGAAAACAAGTCAAGAAGTTAGTTCTTGATTTCTCAAGACCTAATTGGAGAACCTTTCGTGATGTACCATATTATGAACTTATTGTTGAAGTTCCCGAGAGCGTTTACAACCTAACGTCTCTAGAGTCGTTGACGGTTAAAGCGTGCAAGAAGTTTGACCCCTTGAGATTCGCAAACCTGGGGATTTTCAAAAGCCTATCTTTCGGGTGGATGAGACTGACAAATCTCGAGTCTATGCTATCAAAGTCTTCTAGGCTTGAGAGTCTAAGTATCAATGACTGTTGGGGACTTAAAGTCATGAAAATAGCCGGGGATATGAGAGAATTTGCCTTTGAGAACTGCGACTCCCCTTCCATTGCTTGTTCCTTTAACCTGCCTAAAGTTGAGATCTTCAAGTACTCAGGAAATGTTTTCTGCTTTCATTTCGAGAGAATGAATACGATCATAAAAGAAGTTCACTTGGATTTTGGGGTATTGGGTGAATACGATGAATTGGATGACCAAACCAACACACAAGGACAAATGATTTGTGGTCTCCTAAATAAACTTCGATCTGCTAGGACCTTAACGGTCTGCCCTTATCTCCTTCAGGTATATAAGATTTACTTTACATTTTCACATTAGGTCATTCAGTATAAGTTCATTTTAAATGGTTCGCGATGTGGTAGTAATTGTTGCCTAGTGAAGAGAAAGTAGGTCGAAGACGTATATGTTGTATAAAACAGATTGGCTATTAGTACTTTGAAATTATTAGGTTAAGTGTTTATCAAACTCTTTGCTATCTTGAACAAAATACTTTCATTAGGAGACTATATTTATTTCCTTGCCGTTAACTAATTCTATTAAAGTCACTAGGTGATTACCCGCGCATTTTAGGATTACTAGTTTGCGGTATTAGTGACCTAGTGAAAATAGAGCAATACCCTAAAAGTATTAAACTGGGGTGTATATAGAATGTTCAGAATGTAATTTTGACAGTAACATGTGTTTTTTTGTTTCCCTTGTGGAAGGCGATTAAAGAAGGTTCCATTAAAGATTCTAACTATCCGATGTATTTGCTTCGTCCGGTGAAGACACAACATTTAGTGCTGAAAACAAAGTTAGAACCGAAAGAGTTCAATGGAATTAGGCTCCTTCTCAAGAATTGTCCGGACTTGGAATCCCTGACATTCGATATGCTTCCTTCAAGCTCCATCGCGGTAAGTTGCTTTTTTATTGTATATTTATATATCCTCAAAAATGAATTATACATTACTATATAATGGATATATCTCTTCATATTATTAAAACCACACGACAACTAATGATTTCATATTTCGCAGACGGCTTCGTCATATGCTGACATTGATCCACGAACATATTGGATGGAAAACATAACATATAATTGTCTGAGGAAGACACTTAAAACCGTGGTGGTTAGGAACTTTCTTTGTGGCCCGAACGAGTTAAATGTTCTCAAGTATCTGATTCGGTCCGGGAGTGGGTGTGGGTGTGGGTCTGGACCTGTGTTGCAAAAAATTGAGCTTTACCTGCCGAATGGGTTGGACGAAAGTCAAATAATGTATGCATATGAAGGAGCTGAAATGTTGCAGCGAAGGTCGAAGCATGTTCAGGTTTCTTGTGCACAATTCTTGAAAAGGTGATGCAAACTCTACACTAATGAGTTTAGCTTGTCCCATTTAATTGGTGATGTTTTTGTATTTGGTTTATTAACTTTAAGTATGGATGTTCCCGTTTGGATCCGGTTAAGTTTGTTTGTTTGTTTGTTTTATGAATAATAGCCTCAGAAACAAATGAGGACTTGGTCATCTATGTGAACCAAAGATAATAATAATTGTATTGAGTAATATCTATATGATATTATATATACAATTTGATCTCGTTTCATTTAAATTAAAAAAATTTGTCACTGTGTTTTCCGGATTGATTCCATTTTAAGTACGTATCTATAAATTTCACTTACATTTTCTACTTAAATCCAGTGATTTTCCTTCTGTTAGTTTCGGTGCGTCTTTGACTTAGTTAAATTGATACATGTGCATATATTTATGAAACTAAAGTTGTTTATTTAACTAACTAGGGATTGACCCCCGCGTTTCGTGCGGGCTTATTTTACATTAATGTTTTATACATTTGTTTCTATGTTAATTTTTAGGAAACAATTTTTTTTTTTAATTTCGAATTTTAGTTTAATAGCCGGTTTATGTTTATAGTTGCATTGTGTATATATGTGTGTGTTTTGTTATTTCTCTTTATTAGTGTTTTTATATAACAACGGTTTTTTTCTTTTAATTATGTTGTTTACTTATGTTGAAATATTATTCTTTTTTCATGTGTTTATATGTAGTATTTGACTACTATGTGATTCTAATTATAGTTTATATATATTTTCGTAACACCATTTCAAATCTCTCATAAGTTACATATTTAGTTGAACATATAATATTACATTTCTGTTCCAGAATCTATAGTTTATATTGAGGTCAATTATAACCTCATCAGCCCATGTACACATTAACTAAACAAACCACTTGCATTTGATTATAAATAATTTTAGTACATATTTGAGAGTTTAAAATTATATCTTTATGTATGTATAGTTTTAAGTTGTTTTTAGTTACGCCCTGTATTAGGGATTTTTTTCTAATGTTTTGGCATTTATGCTAATATGTATTTTGGCCCAAGTATTGCTTTCTTCGTGAAATACCGCTGAAAAAAAAAAGGTGATTTTTTTCTTGTTCCCCATCTCCGAAGAACATATCCTCTCTCGGTTCCAAAAATCCAGCAAATCTCACTCACACTCACATAGCTGATCCTCAATAGCCGTCGTGGCTTTCAACGCCTTCGGTAGCCATGGTTCCGCTTCTCATATCTGTTTCTGCCATTTTCACTCCTTCATCGATGCTCGCACCTACCTCAAGGTCTGATTTCAGAATTCGAAACTTTATGTATCTTATCATTACCAGATTCAGGTGTTCAAAATTTGAAATCTTGCGTGTTGTTTTGGATTTATAGGAGGGCAAAGATTGCGATATATGCGGCGTTGTGATTGCAGATGGAGCTGATGCGATCAACGAATATTCTTTCAAAAGAAACACATCGTTTTTTATGGGTAATGAGGTAAAAATCTCTTACAAAATCTTAGAGTTTTAACAATTTTATGAAGTTAGAATAGCGATCATTCTTCATAATCTTTAGTCCATTTCATCTGTGAACAATGAGGGAAGAAATAGATTAATAGGAACCTCAATGGTTTCAAAGATAATTCTTAGGACACGAGAACTTAGAGTAAAGTTATTGCAAGAGTTGGTTTAAGTTCTCCATATTTCTTATTTCAAGAATATGTGAACGATTCTCAGAGTCTGTTATATTGGCTTCAATGGTACTTAGTCTCTTTCATTAATAAAAATTGGGTAATAAGCATTTCAAGATTTATGACGATCATTTAGTAAATGGCTAAGTTTTGGCTTTGAAAATCCTCGATATATTTATTTGTCCGGGAAACCAAGTCCGAAAAAATGTATTGATTTTCCTAGATATTAATTTATTGAGTATCAATTTATAGAGGTTATACTGTTAATTATGATAATAAACTCATTTTATATGTATTTTCCGTTGAATTGTAGTTGGTTATCTATAAATTAAGTAGTTTATCTTAATATTTTATTTTCAAATATGAACTTACTATATGGTCATTTACACTTATTTCGTTTTATTTTTTTCCCCAAGCCTATGCATTCGCAGATACTAATTTTGTATAATAGCCGGTTCAAAATTTAAATCATAATTAATATTATATATTTTCTCGTTAGTTAGTGTAATTGTGTGTTTTGGAGTTGTATAGTAATAATTATATTTATGTTGAAGATTTAATTAGTACATATTAGAGTTTTACGTAAGTGGTGTCCATTAATAGAGGATTGTAGTGATGATATAGATAGTTTATATTGAGAGAAAACTCTCATATTATATAATAGATTCTACTTTATATAATAAGATGCTTATTTTCTCTTTTATCATTTATCTATAATTTTATTTATTTGTTCTTATCTTTGTCATATTTTACATATTCTCAACTTTGTTAAATTAATTGTAAAAACTTATATTTACCATAAATTTATATTACTTTTGTGCCTCTCAAATGATGTATATTTTATTATTAAAAATTATATATTTTCGAAGAAAAATTGAATAAATTATTTTTTTCATTATATGTAGTAAAATCTATTTTACATTCTTTATTTCATAATCATATTCTAACATTATAAATATGATAAATATTAAATTAAAGCTGTTGGTTGAAAATCTAACAATATATCATTTTCAATTAAATATTTCATTATTTTTTTATCCAATTAGTATTACAATTTGTTTTATTCTTAATATTGAATTATCACTTTTCTATTTTGTTACACAAAGTTTTGTATTTTTGTAATTTGTATTAAATAAAAATGATGATAAATATAATAGACATGTATTAAATGAATGTTTTAAATATATTTTAATGTTAAATTTTTTGTGTAAATGAGATGATGAGGTGATAAGGTGGACACCCTAGATTGAAAGAAAGCTCTCCTATTATATATTTGAGAGTTTAAAATTATCTCTTTATGTATGTATAGTTTTAAGTTGATTTTAGTTACGCCCTCTAATAGAAATTTTTTCTAATGTTTTGGCATTTATGCTAATATATATTTTGGCCCAAGTATTGCTTTCTTCGTGAAATACCGCTGAAAATAAATATGTGATTTTTTCCTTGTTCCCCATCTCCGAAGAACATATCCTCTCTCGGTTCCAAAAATCCTGCAAATCTCACTCACATAGCTGGTCCTCGATGGCCGCCGTGACTTTCAACGCCTTTGGTAGCCATGGTTCCGCTTCTCACATCTGTTTTCACCATTTTCACTCCTTCATCGATGCTTGCACCTACCTCAAGGTCTGATTTCAGAATTCGAAACTTTATGTATCTTATCATTACCAGATTCGGTTGTTCAAAATTTGAAATCTTGAGTGTTGTTTTGGATTTATAGGAGGGCAAAGATTGCGATATAAGCGGTGTTTTGATTGCAGATGGAGCTGATGCGATCAACGAACATCCTTTCAAAAGAAACACATCGTTTGTTCTGGGTAATGAGGTAAAAATCAATCAAATTTTCAAAAAATCTTAGAGTTTTAGCAATTTTGTGAAGTTAGAATAGCGATAATTCTTCATGATCTTTAGTCTATTTCATCTCTGAAGGAAGAAATAGATTAATAGGAACCTCAATGGTTTCAAAGATAATTCTTAGGACACCAGAACTTGGAGTGAAGTTATTGTAAGAGTTGGTTTAACTTCTCCATATTTTTTATTTCAAGAATATGTGAACGATTCTCAGAGTCTATCGCATATTGGCGTCAATGGTACTTAGTCTCTTCCATTAATAAAAATTGGGTAATAAGCATTTCAAGATTTATGACGATCATTTAGTAAATGGCTAAGCTTTGGTTTTGAAAATCCTCGATATATTTATTTGATCGAGAAACCAAGTCCGAAAAAATGTATTGATTTGTCTAGATATTAATTTTATCGAGTATCAATTTATAGAGGTTATACTGTTAATTATGATAATAAACTCATTTTATATGTATTTTACGTTGAATTGTAGGTTGCTATTTATAAATTATGTAGTTTATCTTATTATTTTATTTTCAAATATGAACTTACTATATGGTCATTTTCACTTATTTCATTTCATTTATTTTCCCAAACTTATGCATTCGCAGATACTAATTTTGTTAATAGCTGGTTCATATTTTAAATCATAATTAATATTATATATTTTTCTCGTTAGTTGGTGTAATTTTGTGTTTTGGAGTTGTATAGTAATAATTATACTTATGTTGAAACTTTAATTAGTACATATTAGAGTTTTACATAAGTGGTGTCCATTAATAGAGGATTGTAGTGATGATGTGGATAGTTTATATTGAGAGAAAACTCTCATATTATATAATAGATTCTACTTTATATAATAAGATGCTTATTTTCTCTACTATCATTTATCTATAATTTTATTTATTTGTTATTATCTTTGTTCTATTTTACATATTCTCGACTTTGTTAAATTAATTGTAAAAACTTAAATTTACCATAAATTTATAGTATTTTGTGACTTTGAAATGATGTAAATTTTATTATAAAAATTAAATATTCTCGGAGCAAAATTGAATAATGTTGTTTTTTCATTATATGTAGTAAAATCTATTTTAAATAGGATAAATATTAAATTAAAGTTTTTGGTTAAAAATCTAACAATATATCACTTTGAATAAAATATTTCATTATTTTTTATCCAATTAATATTACAATTGTTTTTATTCTTAATATAGAATTATCACTTTTCTATTTTGTTACAAAAAGTTTTGTATTTTTGTAATTTGTATTAAATAAAAATGATGATAAATATAATAGACATGTATTAAATGAATGTTTTAAATATATTTTAATGTTAAAATTTTTGTGTGTAAATGAGATGATGAGGTGGACACCCTAGATTGAGATGGACACCCTAGATTGAGAGAAAACTCTTCTATTATATAATAGATTGGTATTCTTTGTCTCGTTCATGAGTTGCATTTTCTCCAAATATGTTTGTTATTTGGCATCATCAATGGAAGCATTTGGACTTGCATCATTTGCAAATAAGTATATATCTTGTGCTTTCAAT
This sequence comes from Eutrema japonicum, assembly GCA_030161315.1. Taxonomy (NCBI): domain Eukaryota; kingdom Viridiplantae; phylum Streptophyta; class Magnoliopsida; order Brassicales; family Brassicaceae; genus Eutrema; species Eutrema japonicum. The sequence continues at coordinate 41,500,338 of BSQW01000005.1, forward strand.
TTTGTTTTGAAGTTTTTTTTTTGTTTGTCATTTGCTAATCCAAATGGTTTAACATTGATGTTCCATTAGCTCGGGGCCGGATATGCCGGTCACACGTCTTGAATAGTTACATTGTTTTGTGATATCAACAAGTTAATTAATTATGCTCAAATGGCTTATACAAAAATAAGACCGTATAAAACATAAAATCAAAAAATGCCGAACCTGACATATGTTAGTGATATAAGATTCAAGATCATATATATCTCTCTTATTACTCGATGAACAATGCACAAAAACAATCTAGGGTTTGTTATATAGTCCCTCTCTCTCTCTCATATAGCCAAAAGGCTCCTCACTTACAAATGTTCCAAGACGCCTAATATGTTACAAATGGTCCAAGACGCCTAATATATTTTAATGTTAAAATTTTTTTGTGTAAATGAGATGATGAGGTGGACACCCTAGATTGAGAGAAAATTCTCATTTTATATAATAGATTGGTATTCTTTGTCTCGTTCATGAGTTGCATTTTCTCCAAATATGTGTGTTATTTGGCATCATCAATGGAAGCATTTGGACTTGCATCATTTGCAAATAAGTATATATCTTGTGCTTTCAATTTTGTTTTGAAGTTTTTTTTTTGTTTGTCATTTGCTAATCCAAATGGTTTAACATTGATGTTCCATTAGCTCGGGGCCGGATATGCCGGTCACACGTCTTGAATAGTTACATTGTTTTGTGATATCAACAAGTTAATTAATTATGCTCAAATGGCTTATACAAAAATAAGACCGTATAAAACATAAAATCAAAAAATGCCAAACCTGACATATGTTAGTGATATAAGATTCAAGATCATATATATCTCTCTTATTACTCGATGAACAATGCACAAAAACAATCTAGGGTTTGTTATATAGTCCCTCTCTCTCTCTCATATAGCCAAAAGGCTCCTCACTTACAAATGGTCCAAGACGCCTAATATGTTTCCTAGGGTTTGTTTACAAATGATCATATATATCTCTCTTATTACTCGATGAACAATGCACAAAAACAATCTAGGGTTTGTTATATAGTCCCTCTCTTATTACTCGATGAACAATGCACAAAAACAATCTAGGGTTTGTTATATAGTCCCTCTCTCTCTCTCATATAGCCAAAAGGCTCCTCACTTACAAATGGTCCAAGACGCCTAATATGTTTCCTTCCCCCCCCCCCCCCCCCCCCCCTCTCTCTCTATATATATATATATATATAGGATCTATCAACACTAAGTGCTATCTTTATCAAAATCCTAATTAAAATTCATTGATTTATAAAAATAACACGTGGATTTCAATTAATATTTATAAATTTATAAGTTTTTCGGATTTAAAACTTTTTATTTTTAACTTGAAAATCTTTCTAAATCTCCTAAAATCCACTGCAATATCAAATCTAAACTTTGTATTGAACAACAGTTTATTTTTAACTAAAATTTAAAAATCATAAACCCAACATAGAATTTTGATAAAGATTAATTAATTACACTACAAGAAAAGTTACACATTTCGAGGAAATTTTCCGACCACATTTGTCATTTGTAAATTTTCTGATGATTTTCCAAAGAGATACCGAGAAAATAAATTATTTGTTAGAAAGTTGTCAGAAATTATTTGTTGGAAAATTGTCAGAAATTTTATGATGATTTTCCGAGGAGATACCAAAAAAGTAATAATATATATTTTTTATAAAAAAAATTCCGACGAATTTCCCGAGAAAAACAAATTATTTGTAGAAAAAATGTCGGAAATTATTTGTCAGAAAATTGTTAATATATTATTTTTAATAAAAAAATCTTACGAATTTCCGACACAAAAAATTATAATAAAAAAATATATATTATTCTCATTCCTTTTCCTTTTATTTCTCTTATCTTCTTCTCTGCTTCTTCTCTCTTTCCTTTCCTTTTCTATTTCTTCTCTTCTCATGCGATCTTCTCTCTTTCCTTTTCTTCTTCACCTTCCTTTCTTCTCTTCTATTCTGGTCAGATTTTCCGATCACAAGATTACCGACGAGTATTTTGGTCATATTTTACCGACAGTTTTCCAATCAATGTGATTTTCCGAGCCTCTAATTCCGACAAAATTGTGTTCATCGCAAAACAACATCACTTTCCGACCAATTCCATTGTCGGAATTTGAATATGTTTCTTGTAATGTAAGGTTTAAAAATCATAAAATCAATAACATAGAATTTTTACAAAGATTTTAAAATCAATAATTTAATAACACGTGATTTTACTTGGACACTTAGTTTTGTTAATCAAAGTGTTTTTGGGGCCTAATAAGGCGATGTTTGTAGATTGGAATCAAAGTTTTTACTGCACTATTTATTAAAGAGAATTGAATGCAACGTCCTAAAAGATTTCATCACACAAGATACTTAGCCATTTTTAATTTTCCTAAAAACATATATATATATATATATATATATATATATCTACATATATAAAAGAGAATGATTCAAATGTAGTAACTCGCCAGATCGTGACACGTGTCGAGTTAATGCATCATATTTTGACACGTGTTAAAAAAATTACCAATCATATTTTGACACATAATATTAATAATAAAAGAAAAAAATATAATCTAGACTTAATTTTAAAAGTAAAGTTAGCAAAAAAACAAAATAAAAATTGCTTTTAGATTAAGAAAATTTTTCTAAAAGGCTAAAGTTTTTTTTTTAAAAAGGAAAAAGGCATAAGCTAAAGTTAAAAAAGAAAAGATAAAAGCTAAAGTTTAAAAAAAAAAGAAATTAAAAAAATCTAGTAACTCACAAGATCGTGACACGTGTCGAGTTAATGCATCAGATTTCGACATGTGCAAAAAAAATAGTTTTCATGTTTATATTTAAACAATTATACATGTGTAAAGTTGATTTTATAACAAGGAAATTTATCTTAAAGACTAAAGTTTTTTAAAAAAGGGAAAAAAATAGTTTTCATGTTTATAATAAAACAATTAAACAATAGATTAACATCCTAAAAAAAAAATTAAACAAAGAAAAATTAAACCAAAAATTATCCTAAAGTTAAAAAAAGGATAAAAGCTAAAGTTTTATAACATGAAATAAAATATAGAATTAGTAATCGATTTAAAAAAAAATAGAAACAAAAACCAAAGTAACAAAAAAAAACCATATTTCAGATTACAATAAGCAAATTAAACAATAGATAACAATCATAAAAAGAAGAGAAATAAAAGCAAAAAAACAAAAATCATATTTCAGTTTAGAATAAGGAAATCTTATTATATAAAATTAAATGTTTCAAAATTGATAATTCACCTGATTGCGACACGTGTCAAGTAAAAGTTGGAAAAATTAAAAATCGATTAATAAAAAAATCTTAAAAATTCTGAAAATTTAATAACCGATTCATAATTTGAAAAGGTAAAGTTACTAAAAAAATAAAATTAAATATTATATTTATCCTAAAAAGCAAGATTAATATAAAAAGGAAAAAACATTCTTTAGTTTTTCAATTTATATTAAGGAAATTAATCATAATTTTGTATTATGTCAATTACACATAACAATATTAAAAGTCCAATAATCTTATCCAAAGCTATTTAATGCATCTATTCACCAAATTTTTCTTTCAAGGTATATATTTATTTCATCGTAAACTTTGTTTCTAAATTTATGTATTATATATTTTCAAGGGTGATCAAATTTTGGTTTTTATTTTTTTAATTTTTATTTTTTTCACAAGTTATAAAATATTAAATTACAAACCCGCATATATGCGGGTACTTATCTAGTATATATATATATATATATATATATATATCAATATTTGATAGTCTTCTTCGATCTAATTCAGGCTTCTTCGTTATTAAAAGGTAGAAGATAAATTCAAAGACAACTTCAGTTCAAAGGATACATGGAAGCTCACTCGGGCAATGCAACCGACAATATAATGGTATGAGGGCATATGGTATTTTTACGCTACGCCCAAACACTCATTTATGTCATGGATTTCAATACGAAACAATCTTTCGACGGGAGATAGGATGCTTTGCTGGAACACGAATGTCTCGGCAGCGTGTGTTTTCTGCAACGAACCTATCGAGACACGGAACCATCTCTTCTTTACGTGAAGGTATTCGAAAGAGATTTGGGAAAGACTCACCCATAATCTTCTGGATCTGAAGTTGACGACAAACTGGGATGGCATACTCGCTCTTCTAGTTGATGAATCACAAGACAAATTTCGGTTGTTTCTCATGTGATATTGTTTCCAGGTAACAATTCATTACATTAATTTGGCGAGAGAGGAATGGCAGAAGATATGGTGACCCAGCCATTAACTCCATCCAATTTACAAAACGTATAGACAAGCAAATATGTAATAGATTGTTGTCGATTCGAAGAATGTGTGATGAGAGATACGAACAAGGGATGGAACTCTGGTTTGCTACCCGATGAAAAAACTCAAACCTCCTATCTAGTTAAAAATACGTTTGTAAATTTCAAAAACTCGTAGCATTCATTGTAACCAAAGGTTTTTTTTGTTTGAATAAAATTTTATATTTGACTAGTGTGTGATCCGCGCTACGCGCGGACGTGAACACAATTTTGTTTTTAAAAAATTTGGTATAATATTATTTTAGTTTTATTAGTATGATTGTTAATGGATTTGTCTCTATTAGCTTAAGAAATGTGGATTGTTTATTCTTAAGTTTTTTTTCCTTTCTTAATTTTGTGTTTATTTATGTATTTGTTTAGTGAGTGATCCACAATTTGAAAAAAAAATTTGGTTGACTATTTATTCAATTAGTTGGTTTTTAAAAGTTAAGTTTTTGTCATTTTAAAGTTTAGGGAATTGTATATTTTTTAACCCAACTGAATACTAATAAAATAAACACTTCGAAATAGGGTTAGTTTTGTATAGTCCAAAAGGTACTTTGAATACTAATAAAAGGAAAGTTAGTTTTGTGAATTTAGAATTCTCCGAACTTTTAAAAAAAATATTTCGAAATAAGTCATTGTATTTTTATATATTATTACCTAAAACCAAATACTAATAAAATGTTCAAAATTTACTATTATTCATCTTCGATGATCCAGTGTTGGTGACTACAAAATGAATCTAATTTTATTTGAAAAACGATTTAATTTCTATCACTAATTTACTATCAAAATCATCGTAGATGTATAGGTTAATGGAAACATTTGAGATAATATGGGCCGATTTAGAAAAATATAAGAAATATGGGGTCAAGCGTCGATTCAAACATTTAGAGAGAGAGAGAGAGAGAGTTCTTGTGAATATGATTATCCTGTAAAAAAACATTATCCACTGCTCTAAAACCCTCGTCTTCTCCGATATCTTCCCCATCGCAGGTAAGATTTCACTTTCAATTTCAATCACAAAGGGTGTGATCCGCGCGGACGTGGTAAACAAATTTTTTAATCTAATGGTATTTTATTTTATTTGATCTCGTAGTTAATTTAATTATCTCTATCAGCTTAAGATCTGTGTATTTGTTTTTGTTTTTTTTTAAATTTATGATCATCTATGTGTTTATTTATTGGATGGTACACATTTTTACCTCTCTTTTTTTTTTGGTGATCAATTTTATACAATTAGTTGAGTTTTTTAAAAGGAAGATATTTACATTTTAAATTTGCATAATAATTTTTTATTTTGTTTCATGTGAAGTTATTATTTTTGGAGTGTTTCATGTATGATTTTAACCCTATTTATGTGTGCAATATGTTTGTGATTCCTAAATCTATTTTTTTGTTTTTTGAAAAATATTTCCATATATAACTGATTGTTTGAAGTAACAACATTTGTTTGATTTTATTTAGAAAAAATCTAATCCATCATTTATAAACACTAAATTCTATAGGTTTTCTAAAATATATAAATAAACTGATAAAAATAAATTATTAAATTGAAATTTCCTTAGATTAATTCGATATAATCTATCTTCTATTAAGTAAATGTCTTTTTAAATTCTAGGGAAAGCTATTGTATTAATGGATTGTAATTATTATGAGAATTGAAATATATTTACATCACATGATATATATTTTGCATATACAAAGCTTTTTTTCTTTTCCTGTTGTAGTTACATTTTAAAAAAAAAAAAATATCACAAAACACAACGATCTTAAATTTTCGAACTTAATTTATATTTTTGTGTAAATACTTTTAATATTTTTCTTATTTTTTTGGCTCTTATTCTCTTTTTCATAGTTATGTATAATTGGAATTATTATGTTAAGTATACATAAATTTTATTTATTTGTCTCTTTATTAGATGTAAAACTTGCCAACTTATATTTTTCTTTATGAATTTAGTTACATATTTAACTTATTTGTTTAATTGTTAAGACTTGTTTGATATTTTAGATTTTTTTATAATATTTACGATACAACTTAACCTAATTAAATATTTATAAAATTTGAAATATATTATGATAACTAAATTTATTAAACATGTTATTATTTCAACGAACTATATTCATATGAGTTTATTATTTTATGGTTTAATTTAGAATATGAATAATGTCTTTTCAAATTCTTTTCATAATGTTAAAACCAAATTTATAATTAATATATGTGTTTAATATGTGTATTAAATTTTTAAGATGCTGAGATGGCATCATGAGAAGAGAGAAAATGTTTCTTTATATATATAGATTCAAAAAAAAAAAAAAAAGGTAGAAGATATGATGAAAAAGGGATCATGATATGTAAATTTCATTGCAACTTCCAGCAGTCACACGTCGAAACTTTGTAACAAACACAAAGATAAGCAGAAATCTCACCTCCACCCTGGGGCGGATCTAAGAAAGAGAAAAGGGTGACACTTGCCCCCAATTAATTTTTTTAAAACAACCATTTGTCTGTAATTTTTTTATTATTATTATTATTTTGGGCCAGATTATGCTGGCCCAATAGCTAAATAGGTAGAGTCGAACTCGACACCAGTAAGATGACAGTAGAACTGTGGCAACCACTGGCCCACTTACTCCTTCTTATTTGTGTGTAATTATGTGAAAGAATTGGTAATTTTACTTGGTAAAATTGATATAGTGCACTTAACAAAAAAAAAAGATATAGTGCCCCCATTAATTAGTTCCACGTAAATCTTATAATACCTCCATTATATTGCTTTGATGTTGTTTGTTCTAATTTTATCTTTCTGAAGTAGCTCCATATTTGCTACTGTATCTACTAAACTTTGTACTGTTCTAATTTAATTAGATTTTGTTGCTTCTTTTTCCATATGATTTCAGACGAATTTTCATTTTCTAATTCTTTATTCTCTCCAAATGTATATTTTTCATTTCGTAATTAAAATAGATATCATGTATTTTTTAGACACAATCTATGTTTATCTATGGTAGGTATTAGATATTATATGAAAAATGACACATATAACATTTTTATTAAAAAAATTAAGATCATATGTTCCTTTAAGATTAAAAAACTATACAATGATATTATGAAAATATTTTTTTATAATTTTTTTAAGAAAATTCAAGATATTCAATATCTTATTATATAAATCAGAATGTTTCAAAGTTAGTGACTCAACTGATCGCGACACGTGTTAATTCAATCGATCAGATTTTGACACGTGTAAAAAAAACTTATAATTAGATTTTGCCACATAATACTAATAATAAAAGGAAATTTATAATCGAAATCTAATTTTAAAAGGTAAAGTTACTAAACAAAAAGGAAAAATGAAAAAAACAAATATATAAATTTATACTAAAAGCCAAAGTTAATAAAATATATATATATATATATATATATATATATATATATATAATTAAAATATATATAACTGATTCCTAATCTTAAAAAGTAAAATTACCAAACAAAAAGAAGTAAAAAAAGAAAATTTGAATTTATTATAAAAGGCAAAGTTGATAAAAGAAAAAGGGGAAATGAAAATTCCTTAATTTTTCCATATAGCTTAAGAAAATTAAACAATTGATTACTAATCCTAAAAGGAAAAGAATTCTAATTTTGCATATCTATATAAAAAAATTTGGTAGTCTTCCAGTTATATACCAAGAAATCAAAAGTTTAATAATAATATTTTCCAAAACTATTTGCTCCACCAAAGGACCTAATCTAGTATATATATATATATATATATATATATATATATATATATATAATACAATACATAAAATTTTATAACAAATAAAAAAAATTGTTCTCCCGATAAACATAGTTTCTGGATCCGCCATTGCCTCTACCGGTAAGAAATTTGCTTACATGATTCAAAATTACCTTGATTGCAGTCGATTTCCAATCATGGTAATTGCTCCAATAGCTTCTATCTAATTCAAGCTTCTTCATTGTTGAAAGGTAGAAGATGAACAGATCAGTATACAATACTCTTATTGCAACATGTGCAGTTTTCGTGGTACTGATCATCACAGCCCTAGTTGTGGTGTTGAAGAAGTTTTGTTGTTCTAGGGATCAGACTCCGGAAACGTTTGCATGAAGCTCTTGTTTGGTGATGATCTCTTTCATGTAGTCGTTTTTAAGTTATTGTTATTTTAAAAAGATTTCATATATGTAACAACGAGTTTTGAGTTTCCTTAATTGGTTAAAATACTTTTGACTCAACCATCATGTCTTCAGTCTTCACACATAAGTGCAAAGCTTAAAATAGGCAATGAAGTATGTGAAGATAAAACTGGATTTTTCCTATGGACCAATGCAAAGTAGGTCGTTTTAGCGGTTAAAGCATCAAATTTATGTCCCTCGATTAAGGGTTTTCTTCAAAAACTCGAGTTGATTCGTCAAGGATTCGATCGAGGGAACATATAATTCAACCATAGAGTTTTCAGTCGAGTTTGTTGGAGGTGGGCCTAGCACCCCCAATTAGTTAGGCCCATCTTAGGAAAAACGCTTCTTCGGTTCGATCGCCGACCTGAAAGCACCAAGTTCCCGAGGACGCACTTCGGGTCCGTGCTGGCATTTCGCCAAAGCAGAAATGTCAGAAGAGCAGAAGGCACGTGGGAGCTGGTAGAACAGTGCCCTACCCGCGTAGAGATACGGCCTCGACTGGACGCCCCACCAACCCTGCGGAGCTGACGAAGGAGAAAAGGACACGTGGAGGAGAGTTGGCAAAACAGTGCGCTGCTCTGCAAAGGTATGGCGCCGAGCTCATCATGACCTCTCGCCTCGAAAGCCGGAACACGTCTTCTAGGCCACCTTACCCGCAAAACAGGCTGAAGACGCCACGTGGCCCCGGAAATCCCGGGGAGCAGGAAGTCAATCCCGAGTATATATATCCCTCGATGTCATTAATGAAGGGGACTTCTGGAATTTGGGCACCTCACCTACCACAAATAGACCCGACCTCTCTCTCTCTCTCTCGTTTGTAACAAAGCAGCAATTTAGATCCCCGAACTGGACTCCCATCGGAACCAGTTCGCAACTCTAAATTGCTCACGTCCTTCGATCATATATAAAAGAATACGGTCCACTACATGTTCACCGATATACCCGACCTATCTTAAACCGTGGTTAACTCACTCTAATTAACGAAAATATCACCTCTCTCTCCTTAATCAATCTGTTAAACATAATTAGTGATCCCCGGGATCAACAATTGGCGCTATAAGGAGGGGGGAGATTCTTCTATACGCAAGGAGCAGTTCAACCACAACCGCAACCGCAGCAACGATGGCAATTCCGCCCCCAAGAGTGTTGTCAGACCAGGAGACCCCGGTCCAAACAACGGCCTAGGCCCAGACAACGGCCCCGCCGACGACTCAAACAACAGCGACCGCCCCAACGTCAGCCCCGGGCAGCTACCAACCGGCCGATTCCCCAAGAGCAGTTCTTCAGGGCTCCGCCCCCGGCTCCGACGCCCACCCCTTCCGACGGCTCCGCCGCCCACAACGCGCCCCAAGCGTCGGAAGACCAGCCCGAGCTGTCCGCCGTAATGCAGACCCTGCTCGCCAGAATAGACGAGCTGACGCGAGCTACCGATCAACGGTTCGCCACGCTAGGAGCCTCCCGTGACCGGTCGGACAACACCGGATCCCCCGACGTCCATCTCAGAGAGCCGGCCTCTCGGGAAGAAACCCCGCGCATCCGGATAAGCCGGCCCGGCGACTCACCGTCAGGATCCGAAGGCCCGGGCGGACGTTTCGCCCCGGCCGTAGGAAGCCACCCGGGCAACGAAGCCCACCATCTCCGATCCAGCTCGGAGCGCTCCAGGGACGCCGAGTTCGAAGCTATGAAGGAGACAATACGCGCGATGTCCTCCAAAATCCATCAGGCCACCAGCGCGGCCCCGGAAATAGATCGCGTCCTCAGAGAGACGCAAAACACGCCGTTCACCCGCCGGATCGCCTCCGTCCCGCTCCAGCACCTCGGGAAGCTCAAACTCCAGCCCTACGCGGGCACCACCGACCCGGCCCAGTATCTTACGGCGTTCACCATCGCCATGGGCCGCGCCCACTTCTCCCCATATGAGCGCGAAGCCACCCACTGCCAGCTCTTCGTAGAGAACCTCACCGGCCCGGCCCTCACATGGTTCTCTCGGCTGAAGACGCACTCCATAGATAGCTTCAGAGATCTGTCGACTACCTTCCTCGAGCACTACTCCATCTACATCAGGCAGTCTGCATCCAGCGCGGACCTCTGGGCGTTGAACCAAGGAGCGAAGGAGTCGCTCAGGTCCTTCATAGAACGCTTCAAAGCCACGGCCTCACAATGCAACGTGACGGACGAGTCAGCGCTCCCCGCTCAAAGAAAGGGCCTCCGGGCTGATTCGGCCTTCAAGGACGACATGAAGCTCAACAAGCCGCGCTCATTGGAAGACGCCCTACACCGCGCTGGACTCTTCGTCGAGCTCGAGGAGGAAAAGGCGGCTGAGTCAAGAAACAGCGCCTCGCACAGGGCCCCGGTCCCGAAGGAGCGGCCCTAAGAAAGATGTCAGGAGCCTCGTCAACACTACGATGACGAGTATCAGCGCAACAAAGGAAAGCAGGCCGCCGCATTCCTCGTCAACGGACCGCCCGCCGGCCTCCGTCTGCGCGACCCCGTTTTCCCCCCAACCCCGCGCCAAAGCTGCCCTGGAACAAGTACGTGCGAGATCCCAACCAGCAGGATCGGCGCCCCGACGAACCAAACGACAGGGACCCCCGACCAGACGAGCAGTATGACAGGTCGGCCTTCTGCGACTTCCACCAGAGAAAGGGGCATCCGACCTCACAATGCCGCGCACTCCAAGAAGTCCTGTTGAACCAATTCAAGAGGGGGGAAATCCGCGTTCCAGAACGACTGCGCCAGCGAGCCTGGGACAGCGGTCGAACACAGCCCCGTGATAACCGAGGTCGCGAGGACAGCCGGGCTAGGCCTTACAACCGCGCCCAAAACGACGATCGTCGGCGACGATCCCCCTCGCGAGACCGGGAAACGGGCAGATCGCCTCCCCCGGCCCGGACTCTGATAGGAATGATCATGGGAGGTCTCCTCTCATGCAGCGATTCAGTGCGGTCCATCAAGCGTCACGAGAGGAGGACCGACGCGTCCCTGAAATGGCACTCCGGCCCGGAGATCGATGCGCAGGACACAAGCAAAAGGGGGATATGTTTCTCCGAGGCCGACGCGATCGGGGTCCACCAGTCCCACAACGACCCCCTCGTCGTACAAGTGCGCGTAGCCGACTGGGACGTCAACCGAGTCATCGTCGATACGGGCAGCTCGGTCGATCTCATCTTCAAGGATACCCTGGCCAGGATGAATCTAAACGGGGTCGCAATCAAGCCGCACTCAATCCCGCTAACTGGCTTCGTCGGAGACACCGTCAACGGAATCGGCACCATCGAATTGCCGGTCTACGTAGGTCGGGTCACAAAAATCGTCAAGTTCGTTGTCTTCGATACCACCCCGAAATACAACATCATCCTCGGAACCCCTTGGCTGCATTCGATGAGGGCAGTCACCTCGACGTACCATCAATGCCTCAAATTCCCCAACCAGGCCGGGACGTATACCCTTAGGAGCAACCAGAGGGTCTCGCGCGCCTGCTTCTCCATTGAGCATAAGCTGCGCCGCGCCGCGCCGGCCTGCTTAACCGTAAGCGCATATCAGCCCGGTGAGACAATCGCTCGGGATCTCCCGGGAGAAGACCTCATCACCCATGTCAACATCGATCCGAGCGACCCCGCCCGTTGCGTCGGCATCGGAACCGACCTCGACGAGGACATTAAGAAAGAGCTGGTCGATTTCCTGGGGCAAAACGTCTCCACCTTCGCCTGGTCAACCGGCGATATGCCCGGCATCGACCCAGCGACGTGCAGCCACGAGCTCAACGTGGACACGACCTCCAGACCAATCAAGCAGAAACGGCGAAAGCTAGGCCCTGAGCGAGCGCAGGCCGTCAATGACGAGGTGGAAAGGCTCACCGTAGCCGGCTCAATCACCGAGGTCAAATACCCGGACTGGCTGGCCAACCCGGTGGTAGTCAAGAAGAAGAGCGGGAAACCGACCTCAACAAGGCATGCCCAAAAGACAGCTTTCCCCTCCCCCGAATCGACCAAGTCGTCGAAGCCACGGCCGGGAACGAGCTGCTCTCTTTCATGGACGCCTTCTCGGGGTACAACCAGATCCCCATGCACCCCGATGACCAGGAGAAGACCGCGTTCATCACGGACCGAGGCATTTACTGCTACAAGGTAATGCCCTTCGGACTCAAAAACGCCGGAGCCACCTACCAACGGCTCGTCAACCGGATGTTCGCCGATCAAATTGGCCGCACTATGGAAGTATATATAGATGACATGCTGGTGAAATCTCTGGTGGCAACCAACCACGTCACTCATCTCCGATCCTGCTTCCAGACGTTGAACGAATACAACATGAAGCTGAACCCAGCCAAGTGTTCTTTCGGCGTCACGTCTGGCGAATTCCTCGGGTATATCATCACCCAGCGCGGGATCGAGGCCAACCCCAAGCAGATCCGAGCCATCACCGAGCTTAAATCCCCGGAGAGCACGCGTCAAGTACAGCGACTCACCGGGAGAATCGCCGCGCTGAACCGGTTCATCTCCAGCTCTACCGACAGGTGCCTCCCGTTCTACCAACTGCTCCGAGCTAACAAGCGGTTCGAGTGGGACGACAAGTGCGAGGAAGCCCTCCAACAGCTGAAGGAGTACATATCCACTCCTCCCGTCCTGTCCAAACCGGAAGAAGGCGAAACCCTCTACCTCTATATCGCCATCTCTGCATCGGCGGTAAGCGGGGTATTAGTGCGGGAAGACCGGGGCGACCAGAGGCCCATCTCTTACATAAGTAAATCCCTTGACGACGTGGAGAGCAGGTACCTAACTTTGGAGAAGCTCGCCTTGGCGGTAGTCGTCGCAGCCAGAAAGCTCCGGCCTTATTTTCAATCCCACACGATCGCCGTCCTAAGCACCTACCCCCTAAGAACCATCCTCCACAGCCCGAGCCGATCTGGCCGGATAATGAAGTGGGCTGTTGAGCTGAGCGAGTATGAAATCGAGTACCGAGTTCGGACCGCGATCAAATCTCAAGTTCTGGCCGATTTCCTGGTTGAGTTGGTACCCGAGCTATCAGTCGACGAAGTCCCCGAAGTGTGGAGCCTGCATGTCGACGGATCGGCCTCCAAACACGGGTCCGGCGTCGGCATATGCTTCGAGTCCCCGACCAAGGAGATCCTCGAGCAGTCTTTCCGTCTGGCCTTCCCGGCGTCAAATAACGAAGCCGAGTACGAAGCTCTGATTGCCGGCCTGCGCCTGGCCAAGGAGGTCGGCTCGAAGAAAATCCGAGCTTACTGCGACTCCCAGCTCGTCGCCAATCAATTTAGCGGGGAGTATGAGGCCAAGAATGATCGTATGGATGCTTACCTCAAGGTGACCCAAGGCTTGGCCGCAGACTTCTCCGAGTTCACCCTGACAAAGATCCTTCGAGGCGATAATACTTCTGCATATGCCCTCGCCGCGCTGGCCTCCACCTCGGCCCTATCCCAACGACGGGTGATCCCGGTCGAGAGTATCGACTTCCCTAGCATCGAACTGCCAAAAGGGGCCTACTTGATCAACCCCAGGCCGCGGACCCTGATGAAGACATCCCACCTCCCGAAGTTCTACCGCCACCCCCGGCCGAGCCCGAACTACCAGACTGGCGAGTCGATCTACTGCTGTACATCGCAGACGGCGTTCACCCCCCAGACCGGTGGGCCGCTCGCCGGCTAAGGAAGAAGTGCGCCCGATACACGATGCTGGACGGCAATCTGTTACGGTGGAGCGCCTCGGGAACCCTGCTCGGCTGCCTCCACGGGCAAAAAACCATTGACGTGATGAAAGAAATGCACGAAGGCGCCGACGTAAACCACTCCAGCGGCCGGGCTCTCGCCCTGAGAATACGGAACCAAGGACATTACTGGCCAACGATGCTTCAAGACTGTGAAAAATTCGCAGCCCGGTGCGAGAAGTGCCAGCGTCATGGTCCCCTCATTCACTGTCCTACCGAGCTCCTTACCACTGCGGTAGCACCCTACCCCTTAATGCGATGGGCCATGGACATAGTCGGGCCCCTTCCCCGATCCCGCCAAAAGCCTCAAAACGGATTCGGAAATACCATTTTTATTCCAAAAAGCCTCAAAACGGCACTTACATAAACGGCCCACGGCCCGATCGTTACAAAAAAAAAAAAAAAAAAAAAGAGGAGAGAGAGAAAAGTGCAACAACAACAAAATTTTTACAAGGCCACATCGGCCGCTAAGTTCTCACCCCCGTCAGCACGGGTACCATTCACATCTTCGGGGCCCCCATCCCCACCTCCGTACCATGCTCACCAAGGACGGGCGGCTCGGTCCGCTCTTCCCCAACAGCGGCCTCAACAAGCGGCGCAGCAAGCCCGGCTTCTTCAGCACCCGGGGCCGGGTCTTCCACAGGCACATCCGCTTGAACGGCCTCGGCAGCTGGCGGAACGTCCAAGGTCAAATCCACCACGGGAGTGTCGGATGGAGCCACGGGCATAAGCCGCTCGAGCTGGACGCCATGAGTGCGGTCCAGAGGGATGTCCAGATCTTCCGGGGTCAAGTCCGGAAAATCCATCTCGTCCAGCTGGGCACCGAACGCCGCCTCGTCCTCGTCCAACTTCTGATATCGGTACCAGGGCACCGACAGACCGTCCTCGGCCTCCATCCTCTTGAGGCATGCCTTCACGCCGATCACCTGGTTGTACAGCAGGTGAGGCTCTAAGGCCCGGGTGCGACCGTCGAGATGGGCGCGGATCTTATCCATCTTCGCGGTCCACTTCCGGTTCCGCGCCTCCCACCTGGCCGTTACCCGGTCGCTCTCCGCAGCCACGGCCACCTCCTCCAGAGCAGCCGACCGAGCCCTCTCAGCGGCAGATCGGGCCCTCTCAGCCTCCGGTTCGCCCTGAAGACTGCCCACCTCTACAGCCCGGGCTCGTACCCGCGCCGCCTCTTCCTCCAGCCCCGCTGATCGGGCCCTCTCATCCCTCAGCTCCTTCTCAAGCCCGCGGAGGAGAAGGGACTGGGCCTGCGTACCGGGCTCCCGGCGCGCCCTCAGAAAGTCGAGCGACGCGTCCTTCTCGGCGAGCCGCTTCTCATAGGCCTCCGCCAGATAGGCAGTAAGGGCCATCGTCTGCATCAAACCAGCTGTTAGCAAAAACATACGACAAATCCTGATAAAACAGCTATGCACAAAATAAAACCTCACCCGAGCTGCGGATCGCGCCGCCGCGCGAAAGGCATCAGACTCCGCCATCTCCAGCGGCAGGAAGTGCGGGTGCTTCTGCCCGAACATCATCGCCTGCGCCAGCTCGGGGCACTCATCCTGGTCCACCATGACCTGGGTGCCACCGTCCTCATGGCAGAAGTAGAAGCTGTAGTCCCGAGGCTCGGCATCGGAACCCTCCGAAGCACCGCCCCGTCAGCGCCTCGAGCCTCGGTACCCTCCGAAGCACCCTCCACATCGGCGGGATCCCGCCCTTCCTCCACGACGACGACCGCATCGCCGCCCTCCGTCGCCCGACCAGCGACCTCTTCGACCGCCAGGGTCCGGGACTCCTCTACCTCACCGTCGGCCGGCGCCTCGGCAGAAGGTACCTCTGGCTCGCACCCGGACAGGTCGGGCCGGACTTCTTCCCGACCTGAAGTCGAGGACCCTCCCACCTCGGTCCTCTTTTTCTTGCCAGCCCTAGCGCCGGCAGCTCCGGCCGCCCCCTTCTTCGAGGGAGCCGCCTCGGAGGACTACCCCCCAGCCTGTGGTGCCGGGTCTCGCCGGACCGGCACCTCGACTATTGGCGGCGGCGGCGCCACAAACGAGTCCGCGTACAGCGGACTGGCAAACCTAGTTCAACCTGCAATAGCGCCACCCGTCAGCTCCGGCCATCGCAGCTTCAATTCTCCCCGAGGTAAAGGACTTCCAATCTCTCTCGCGCACCGACCTGAGCACAACAACGATACCCGCGTAGTCCGGCAGCTTAAACCTGGAAGAGTGAGGACCTTAAAGCAGAACAAACAACATCAGTCAGACCAAAACTAAGGTAAAAGAAGGACAGTCCGATCTACAAATCCCTACCCGTGGAAAAATTCCAATCCCGGGTGTATCGCGCAACCGGGTCGAGCCCAACCACTTCGGTAGCTCGGATGTAGAAGTAGCTGCGAGACCAGTCCTCGACCTTCGACAGCTTGCTAGCCTTAGACCCCGAGCTACTAGCCTCCAGGATGTTCGCCGCAGGCTTGGAGGCAGCATAATAGGTCCCCGGGATCCCAGGATTCGCCTTCTGCTGGGTGAGGGCCTCGAACATGGGCACTGTCACCTCCACGTCGCACTCCTGTCCCAGGGTCTGCAACACGATCATCCCTTGGATCGTGGATGGGCAGACCTGCGAGAAGGCCAAACCCCGCGCCCGGCAGTAGTGGACGAGCAGCTCGGGGAGAGGAAGACGCAGCCCGCACTTCAGGAAGAACCCCTCGTACAGGCAGATGAAGCCCGCCGAAGGACTCCACGGACGCTCGTCCGGCCTGGGTAGTCTGAGCTCGGCACCAGCAGGGAAATCGCACAACTCCCTCAAAAGCCTAAGCGACTCCCGCGTGCTCCAAGTCGACGACCCGCCCTGTTCGTAAAGGACCAGGGGAGTCCTCACCCTAGCCACTCGTACTCCGCCACTACGACCACCCCGACGACCACCCCGGTCGCCCAGACGCACGGCTCCTCTCCCAACCCGGACGGCACCGCGACCACCAGAGGAGGACCTCACCACCGTCTTCTTTCGAAGATTGGTCCCAGGGAGCAGCGGGGCGGCCCTCGAAGTCGAAGGAGCAGACTGTTCCCCACTCTCTGCTCCTCGACACGGAGAGGAGGCGTGCCCGGAACCGTCGGAAGAAGAGCTCGGAGAATCACTACAATTGTCACGAGATGCCGACTCATCGCTCGATTCAACCCGGATTCCGTCTAACATCGGCGCCATTATACAAAGAGGAAGAAGAATCGAAAAACACAGAAAGGAAGGGAAGGGAGGAATCGAAGAGGTCAGGGAGAAGGAGTTACCTTGAGAGTATGCGCGTAAAGCTTTAACTGAAGAAGGAAGAAGGGTTTAAATAGAGAAAGGGGACAACGAAGCGACGTCTTGAGGCGCCTTTTGCACGCCGCGCGTGGGCAGTACGCGCGAAAAAAGGAGGCGCCTTTTCGTTCTCCCGCGTGACGGGTACGCGCCAACCATCTACGGATTTTCGGAAAAGTCGACACGTACGAGCACGGGGGACCGTCCTAAGATGTGCCGAACTAACATCAGATCAACTTCGGTATGCTCGCTTCGCCTCGCGATACCGAACGGGGGGGGGGGCTATTAGTTAGGCCCATCTTAGGAAAAACGCCTCTTCGGTTCGGTCGCCGACCTGAAAGCACCGAGCTCCCGAGGACGCACCTCGGGTCCGCGCTGGCATTTCGCCAAAACAGTGCGCTGCTCTGCAAAGGTATGGCGCCGAGCTCATCATGACCTCTCGCCTCGAAAGCCGGAACACGTCTCCTAGGCCACCTTACCCGCAAAACAGGCTGAAGACGCCACGTGGCCCCGGGAATCCCGGGGAGCAGGAAGTCAATCCCGAGTATATATATCCCTCGATGTCATTAATGAAGGGGACTTCTGGAATTTGGGCACCTCACCTACCACAAATAGACCCGACCTCTCTCTCTCTATCTCTCTCTCGTTTGTAACAAAGCAGCAATTTAGATCCCCGAACTGGACTCCCATCGGAACCAGTTCGCAACTCTAAATTGCTCACGTCCTTCGATCATATATAAAAGAATACGGTTCACGACCTGTTCACCGATATACCCGACCTATCTTAAACCGTGGTTAACTCGATCTAATTAACGAAAATCTCACCTCTCTCTCCTTAATCAATCTGTTAAACATAATTAGTGATCCCCGGGATCAACAGAGTTGTGGACTGCCTAGCACCAAAATTTACACACGTGTCACCAAATATCTCAACACGTGTGTAAATTACCCCGACGAAGTCGATTAAATCGACTAAGCTGATTAAAAATCAGCCATATGGTTAAAACCCTAGCTAGTATGAAAACTCCTCTAATTCTAGTAATAAATCAAAGCTACGACTAAAACCTGTGGAGACCAAACTAAATACAACCTAATAACCTAAGAGTGCAATGGAAAGCTTAAAAAACTTGAGAAAGCAAAATCATGGAAAGCAAGTGAAGAATGAAACAGAACAAAAACAATAGTTTGTAAAAGAAATGGAAACGAATAAAGAAAAAGTAAATCAGTGTCGCCTAAAGAAGTTAAATAACAAGAAATATAACCCCTTTTTTTTTACATAGAAAATTCAAGATTACATAAAAAATACAAAGATTATAAAATACAAACGTTTAGAAAATAATATAACAAAAGAAATAAATATGATGATATTTTCCGGAGAAAATTTTTACTCGTTCTCATTCTCGCATTCATCTTTGGTTATCAACATAACCAATTTAAACAAAATCCCCTCATGTTGTATTACATTGGCCAATTCCCAAATTAGATCTATAGATATTCTTCGATTAAGAATCCAATGTGATATGATTCCGGACACGGAGGTTCAAGCTGAGGCATCGCACGTACCGGAAGGAGCGATCACCCGCGCAAAGGCACGGAAGTTGGCGGAAGCAGTTCGGAGCTTACTTGGCGATATCCGGATCGAGGAGGATCAACATACGCATCCGATCCTTAACTCTCTATCATCGAGTTCTTCTTGAGGTTCGGCCGTTGAGTAAGTTGTGTTGTACTCTTTTTCCTGTTACGGTTTTGTCCCAATGGGTTTTCCGTAAGAGGTTTAACGAGACAACCGGCTTACTCCGCTAACGGTCCGTTTCCGAAAGAGAATTTATTCCCGAGGGACTTTCCCGGGGGAACTTTCCCGGGGGAACTTTCCCGGGGGGATTTTCAGTGGGATTCTCGGTGGGAATTCCATGGGTCATTCTCTAGTCAACCACATTTATTTTAGTCTTTGGTCAAAGTTCTTGTAATTTGTTTCTTTTCATTTTCGAGACAAGTGATTAATTCACTTTGACTCTTTTTTTTTCTCTTTCTTCTCTTCTCTATATAAACTCCTCTCATTGTAATCTCAAAACATCAATTATCAATCTATTTTCATTTCTCTTTGTCGAGTTTTATACTCTCTCTTTCGTTTCTTAGAAGGATTTATTCTTTGAAACTTTTCGATTTATCTTTGAGTATTCCGCAACTCTTAGACGTAATCTTCGATCCGTTGATCGTGAGTGTTCTTCTCGTAAAGTGGGGCATAAAGATTTTCGACCTTACGGTCACGCCTTATCATCCTCTTTCCCGAATTCTCCCATCGGCGTTGCCACCGCCTCGTTTCCAAGTTTTCTCGAAAGATTGGGTCTAAGGATTTTCGGATTAATATCCACGCCTTAGCATCTTTCTTCTTGAATCCTTCGAAGTCAAGGATTATCCGATCATCACCTTTACTCGAGCAAGACGGTCCTTAGGTCAGATCGTATCACAATGTACTGATTCTTCCAAAAGAAATAGAATTTGGAACTACCAAATTTCAACGATTGTACGAATATCGCCATACAGCAAAGAGGGTACATCTTCAACTCCGAAACATCGTTTCCATTTTTTGGGATCCCATATTCTCCGACCAATGCACCAACATTTTCTTCGAATTTTATACTCAATCCCTTCACCATCAAATCCAACAGATCTAACAGAATAAAGAAGATTGGGATTTTGTATAAAATTGCGATGAGACGGAATCATCTCAAGGCAAATATTCATATAATCTTCATCCCACGATCTGAATGGAAATTGAAATCTGGATGAAGATTGATCGTCATCGTGCAATGGAGCGGAAAACGTTGACGGGCTTAACAATCATCTCTCTCTCGACGAGTT
Source organism: Eutrema japonicum (assembly GCA_030161315.1). Taxonomy (NCBI): domain Eukaryota; kingdom Viridiplantae; phylum Streptophyta; class Magnoliopsida; order Brassicales; family Brassicaceae; genus Eutrema; species Eutrema japonicum. Next base: position 41,520,784 of record BSQW01000005.1, read on the forward strand.
CGCCCTAGCCGCCGCCTCCACCAAAGCGTTCCGATCTCCCTCTCCGGTGGTCGGATTTCCTCACCGTCACCGGGAGAGGGAGCCCCTGTGTCTCTTCTGTCTTCTCTGCTACTAATTCTTCGAGCTTTAAAGTCTTTTGTTTTTTTTTATTTGGATTTCGTTTCACGTGTCTTGGGGGTTCGCTGGTGTCGTTCCTCGGTTTGGGTTCACGGCGTCTATTCAAGTGGTTGGGCTAGAGGGTTTTCTGTTGCTCGATCTGTGGTGTCTCTTCGTCGTCGATCCGTCCTGGTAAGTTACAGCGCTGGTTCGGTTCGAGAAAGGTTGTCTTAGTGTTAGTTCTGTTTCGGGTTATGCTTTGCCTGAGGACGGTTTATAGATCTCAGCCTTTGCTGCTCTTTCGCCTCTCTTCCTCGATTCCGCCTCACAGTTGTAGCGAGTCAGGGCCTTGTCTCCGCTTAGCGTCTCTCCTCCTCCTCTGACTCCCGCCCTCCGTTTCTGGTTTGTGTTTCTCTGTTGATGAACTCTGTTTTACCTCGGATGGTTGTGCTCCCGCTTCCGATTTGTGTTTCGCCGAGTTTTATCGGCCAAGCTTCTGCTCCCTCTCACCGTCAGGTGAAGATCTTTTCGGCATCGCCGTTCAACCCTAACCCACCGGAACCTCCGGATCCGCCGGTTCCTCCGGTCAAAGAAACTGTCCGTCATCTCGACAGAGTAACTCCATACGCTTCAGCCTTTCCTCCTCCCCTTCGGTTCAGCCACCGGTATCAGCTGTCTCCGCCACCCAACCCCCATCTAGCTCGCTGCTCTATCTACAAAAAGAAATGCTTAATCGAGCCCAATCCACTTACTCTAACACCATCGCCGAGATCTCAAGCCGTTCTCTCCGACTCAGGCGTGCTCTGGCTTGCCGACGGGAATTTTTGCTACGGCGTTGGGCTTGCCGGTCAGATGTATTACTCCGGCGTCAGCCTCAACGCTCCACCGGCGTTTAAACATCTTCTAAGATCGATATTGTCAACTCTCGTCTCCTCCAACGAGAGAATTTTTCACCAATTTGAAGAGTTAGATTTGGCCCATGTGGATATGTTTCTGGGTAATTTTGTTGAAGGCCTATCAAGACTACAATTTTGGATCAACAAAGCGTCGATCTACAACCGTTCAGTATTGGAAAAATTCGACCACAAGGGTCTATTCTGCTCATCTTCCTCCTTTAGTGGGAGTGATATTTCAGCAGCACCTTGCTCCCTTTGGGAGGGAACCTTGCCACCATATTCTCTTTCTTTGAAAGGGATAACTTTTTCGAATTCAATGCCGGAATGCTTTGTCAATTTCTTCATCGTTTTGCTATCTTGCATAGCGGTCTGTACGGGGCCAGAAGATGCAATCGAATTCGTTTTGACGGATTTCGAAGGTGAAGATTGGCTATTAACGTCACAATGCAAAGTGACTAAATTTCAAAAGTGCGGCTTTGCCGGGACACTTCTATCGACGCATTCGAGCTTTAGCTCCAATTTGCTGTCAAGCTTTCTTGAAAATCTATCTACTTTAATTTCTAGTGTGTTTATGTTTTGTTGTAGTTTTCAAAGAGGATGGATAATTTCCTGTGTTTGCTGTAATTTAGAACTTTAATTTTAATCAAAACAAGTGTTGAACAAAAAAAAAAAAATTAGGAATCGTAGTCGATAATGGGTTCACCTAAGGTCAAATTTCTGTCAATCTTCCAAGGCAAATTAAAAAGTTTAGCCAAAATGAATTTGAAGATCTTGTTCACATTAATGTTGTGTGTCGCACTTGAAAAGAACAATGACGCCTTCATCACCTTCGCGTACGCTCTTGCCTAGTTATTTGATATGACAAAATGAAACCAAAATTAACATTTTATATATACAAATTATCACCAAAATTCAGTTGTTGAAATCATCATAGAAACGTACAAAATTTGATGAAGAATTGATTAGATGTTATGATTAAGTTGTATGGTTGGTATACCTGAGTGACAATGGTCCACTGTAGATTGGGTGGGAGCCGAACGAAATCATCGAATTTTGTTCCTATTAGAATCGGAATTGCCGTCTGATCAAAGAAAAATACAAATATTATCAAAGAAAAGTATTTTTGTTGGAATCAGATTCCAAAACTTATAATATACATGCACCCTTTTTTCTTTAATAAATTATATTTGTATTCAAAGTATTAAGCATTCAACTAATTGAGAAAAGTCGGTCGTGCTAAATTCTAATTTTTCTGTTTCACAAAAAGTGTCATTTTGACACATTTCACACATATTAAAAAAACTAATAAAAATTCGATTATACCCTTCATTAATACATTAAATAAAAATTCTTTTTCTAATTAATACATTAAAACATTATGGTTAAAATTGGATTTTTAATAAAAAAATTTGCATTAAAAATACAAAGTGACACTATTTGTGAAACAAAAACAATGTGTTAAAATGACACTTTTTGTAAAATGAAAAAAGTATTTGGTTGAACCAAAACAAGGTGTTAAAATGACCAAATTTCATGTATCCCGAAAGCTGTAACGCCCGGAAAGGGAAAAGAATTGATACTTCTAAAAATCCTCCAATTATACATTTTGTTATTAACTTCGAAGATATATGGAACAACTCAAACTGAATTTGGTTTCTTTACTTTCTGAATTAAACAGCTAAAGAAAGGAATAAAAATCAACCAAGAACAGAAATAGATAGACCAAAGGATCTAATCAACAAAAAAATGATTGATGTGATTGTTTTATTTTATTGTTTAAAACCTACCGTGTTCCATTTTCTTGCCTGACTATACCACCCAAAGACACTGCCAAAACAAAAACAAAAACAAAATTCACGAGTTCAAGAAAATTACAATGAGATTTTTTCTCTTTCTTTTGAACAATGAGAAATATCAAGAAACGACAAAAAGAAGAAAGAAATTTCAAAACCTGTTAAGAGTAGATCGGCTTGTTAGATCAAACATAAATAAGATTGCTACTGAATCTTTACAAGCAATCGGTATATGATCTTTTGACCTGTTTTCATCACCTACAATAATTTATATATAATCTCCAAATTAATTAACAAAGTAATCACCAATCATGGTTAATTTTTCTTTGATTGATTAATATTAATTTGACTCACCTCCTACATCCCAAATGCTAAACGAAATCGTAACTCCTTGAACGTAAAACGTTTTGTCCATCAAATTTAAACCCGTCATCTCCAAGAACCCTTGATTCTCATCTCCGACATATTTGATCTATATAAGAAGAATTAATCTATTAATTATGTAACATTTTAAAACGGTAGTTATTAATTTAACACAAGTTTCATTTCATACTTACTACTTTGAAAAAGAAAAAAAAGAAAAAAGTTGTATACTTACTACAAAAGTAGTCTTCCCTGTTTGACAATCGCCTAATAAGCTGATCTTGAGACTAACCAAATCTGAATCTGAACTTGAACCGTACCCTCTACCGGAAACAGTAGGTTCGAATCCGGTTTCGTCTCCGTCGAAGATATCGCCGGCGGTGGAAGAAATCCGGTGAACGATTCGCCGGTAAAGAATAGGTTTTTCAATGATACTTGAGCAAGATACGATTTTCCTCCATAGAAACCTAAAAATGTCTCCAAATATCGACACTTTATCGATGATTCTCCATTTTACGTTCACGTGAACGATTTTCCGGCAGAGAGGTGTGATCTTTCCCGTGATCTCATTGATTTTCTCGGTCATTGAAAACAGAGAGATGTGTGATCTTTTGGCGTTCACAATCTCACATATTTTGTTGTTTGTATCCTTTTTAAAAATAAAAATAAAATGGTCTCTTCGTTTGCTGTTACTAAGTAATTGGAAGTTATCGGTTATATGGATTGGTGGTTGACCGGTCGTCTCGTGAATTACCGATAATGCCCCTAGTTAAACTTTTGGCTAGTTCTTGGTCAATTGAATAGCTTATCATCTTCCCATGGAGTAAACCCCAAGTGTACGTGTCAATGCTCACTAGTTATCATTTGATTATTCATCTTCTTTTTCTTTTTGTCAACATTTGATTATTCATCTCAATTTTCTGATATTATTCTCCTATCGTTTGTACTTATTTGATTATTATTCATTTATATTTTAATAGTTTTCCTATCGTGTTTTTTCATTCGATTATGCCTAAGAAAGGAAATAGTAATCAAATACTCTAAGCAATTATAAATGGAATAAGTAGCAATTGACTGTTGGAGTGGAAGAGGACAAACCCGTTAAAAAGTAACTCCATTTGAAACACAAAGCACGAGAATCTTGAGAAGCGTTTTGTTGAAGGAAACAAAATAAAAAATGTCCATCTTTTTATTGTCTTTTAAAAAAGTAGGTTCTTAAGAAATGATACCGACTCCGTTTCAAAAATCATGTTATTTTAACATTTTTTTTGTTATATAAAAGTATTATTTTGTATTTTCAATGTAATTTTTTAATTAAAAATTAAGTTTTAACCCTAATATTTTAATGTATTAATTAGAAAGAGAATTTTTTTTAGTGAATTAATAAAAAATAAAATAAAATTTTTATTAATTTTATTAATTTGTGTGAAAATTATCAAAAATTCTTTTTGAAACAAATGGAATATTGAGTAAGAAAAAAAAATGATGTAAGTAAATAAATATGTGCGGTCGACAGTCAATGTAGTTCCCGTTGGTTGGATCTATGTCACACAAATTTCAAAACTTTATGTTTTATAATGGGTTGATCTTTAAAAAGTGTTAAATTCTTTATTTTCTTAAGCCTCAGTTTTTTTTAATTAATCGATAAAAGATTTATGTTAAGAGTTGTACTTTTTTGAACATTTTTTTTTGTTTTCTGTGGTACCAAATTTCATTTTAAATTCAGAATTTACAACAATTAAGTGGATGTCATGATAAATAGTATTGAAACTAATTGGAGTCGTGACGACATAATCCAAATATTATAACTATGATAATAAGTTGATTACGATAATTATTATTCGGTTTCGTAAGTTTAATTTGTTTTGTTTGGTTAATGTCCGTAAATCTAATTGTTATGAATTAATATTCGGAGATCAACAAAATCGACAAAATTACGAATCGAAATCAAGATTCAATTATGAAAATATTATAAAAATTTATCATTATATTAGTTTAGGAAGTTTACAATTTACATTCTCTACAATCTTTTTATAACTGAATCTCAATTTCGGTTCGTAATCTTATCGATTTTGATTCAGTTTCGGTCGATCTTTTAATAATTAACGAAACTAGACTATTAAAATCAATAGAATCAAAATAAATATGATTAGATAGATATTAATGGCATCGCATTGTAGTTCCTAAATCAGGCATTTCAAAACACACGAACACACGCACAAAGAAACACACGCACAAAGGAACACACGCACAAAGAAACACTTTTAGTCTTTAGTTATCCTTCAACAATATTTCTATTTAACAACATATTGTTTATCACCTTAATGTTTAAAACAAAAATTTGTTTTTCATGTTTATTATACGTCAATACATATTAAATTATAAAATACATATTTTCGTTTTAAAACAATTTAAAATCGAGTTGGATGAGAGTCTCATACGTATTTTCCAACCATAATATACAGTTAAAATTTTGGAATTTTTGGCGTTTTTCGTAAGCAAATAGATATTATAATGCTAAAAAAAAAACAAATAGATATTAGATGATTTTCTTAGACTTTAGTTTTGTTTAGAAAAATGTATGTTCGTTGTTGTCGGCATGGAATCTTTATCTTCAATCTGAAACTTCGTCTAGATGATAGTTCAAAAGTAAAATATTATAATTGTTTAGTCATTATGCGTCGTCTATAGGAGTCCCATATGGATATACAGATAATGGTCTAACCACTAGAACCACCCTAGTTATTATATTTTTGATTCCAAATCACAATACAACACACATATACAACCAAAAAAAATTATATATTTTTTCCTACAATTTCTATTTTTTAAAGTATATGTTTATTGTATTGGAGTTGGTTGATGATATTAGACAAGTTATTTATTTGTTGGTGGAGTCTAACATCACACAATAATTAAATATTCTCTGTTGTGTGATAGAATCTCAAAAAATTGTTAAAATTTTGCTTAATTATGATAAAATGAGACAAATTAAACTAATTAATAATACCCATTGAATTTTGACCTTACAATATTTCTTTTATATCACTTAGACCGATACGTATTTACCCTAACATCTTACTAAACTGTTCAAACTATCCAAAAATAAAGTATTTAACACAAGACTACAAATATCTCAATTAGTATAAGATACGAGCCTATAAAAGCTCAAAATCACAACATAGAATCAAAACCTCTTACCCTCTAAACTGGCTACAAAGCTGAAAAAAAAACTGCACTACAAAGGTTTTGTTTTGGTTGCCATTTTGGCAAGGATTTAAAATATACATCAAAAGAGACTTGAACAACTTATGAAACTCATGATGATAGGTGTTTGTTACAGAACATTCAAGTTCATATGATGTTGGCTGGTCCTATCTAACCAAATCTATTTAATTTCATTTTATTGTTTTTTTATATATCATAATCGGAAATTTTAAAGGACAAAGAGAATGCCAATGTCTTTTACGTGGCTAGACCTCGACTTTTCAAACTAATTCTATAATTAGTCTTCGAAAGCTCTGTTTCATCTACTCTTCGTTTAAAAACATTTACATCACCAACTCAAATTTATTAGTTTGTCTATTATGTATCTGCCTATTAGTAATTTGATTTTCAAAAATATTTACTCAACAGAGGAAATAAAATAGATGGAAAAAAAGTTTTTTTTTTCATTGTTCTTACCAATAAATCGGAAAATAGGGTAAAAATATATCCTCCATTAATTGTGTAAAAAGCAAGATATTCTAGTTTTTTAATTGCTTTAAATAAAAAGGGTTATCGTAAAAATCAAAAGCATAAGAACAAAAAAAGAATCAAGTTATTTTTGTTTTTTTGTCACAAAAAATCAACTAATTTATGGACGTGGAAAATTGAGTAGAAACGTATTTGCTTTTTGCTTTAATTTTCTACAAGATTCTATCCCGTGCGCCCGCACATGAATTTTTGTTTTTTTGTTTACCAAATTTTGTAATATATTTTTTTTTGTATTTAGATATAATTTGTGTTATAGATATAATTTTTTTCAATAAGTGACAAAGATTTATTTTGTGTTTAGATATATTTTGTTTTTGTATATTTAATTTTTCTAATATTAAATATGACCGTGATTATAAAAACATAATTCTAACTCGTCCGTTCATATTAATCCGAGAATGACCGCGATTATAAAAACATAATTCTAACCCACATGTTCATATTACCGTATAATATAAATATTTACTAAATATTTAAAATTTAAGGTTGATTGATTATGGTAAAAAAATATACAATAACATACTCACTCTGTTTCATAATATAAGTTGTTTTAGAGTTTTTGTTTTGTTTCAAAATATAAGTTGTTTTCACATTTTTATGCAATTTTTAACTTTATTGAATATTGTGTGACCAATAATATTATGCAGTCTTTTTATGATTGGCTGAATTGTTTTAAATTTATATATTAAATGATATATTTTTTAAGAAAATTGAATTTCTTAATATTTGTGTTTTTAGCCAAAACAACTTATATTATGAAACAGAGGGAGTATCGTTTATGATCTCTGTCATTATGAAAATATTATTTAAATTTATTATGAGAATATTATTTAAATTTGAATATTTAAATTAAATCTAAATTAATATCCAATTTATTATTTTTGTAAAGATATAATAACAACTGGTTTTGTGATTTTTGATAATAGCCTAATATAAAGGTTTTCATGATTGGACACAAAAGATATATAAGTTTTAGTTTTGCTTGTGGTAGAATTCTTAATTTTGAATTTGAATAGAATAACCATTTCTGGTTTATATTTTATGATAATATTTTTTAAATAAATCTTTATTAATATAAACGAATATTAACATAATCTAGACAATCTCGAATTTAATTCTAAATTAACAATTCCTAAAATTGTGTGATTCTTAAAATATTAATCATTTAATATATGTAAATAAAAAATATTGAATTTGTATTAGTAACTGAATGTTGTCCATATGCATGATCAAATTTATGGTTGTGTAAGTCTAATTAATAATATATTCCTATTTCAATTTGAAAAATATTCAATTATAAATTTGATTGTATTAATAATATTTAAATTTAGAAGTAAACATATTTTGTTATTAATTATGAATATTTTGTTTATAAGTGTTGATAAAATCTTAGAAAATCTACTTTATTTATAATTTTAAATATTTAATTTAATTTCTGACATAGTCTGAATTTTCTAATTACGAATTAAAATTAATATAGATATATATATATATAATAAGATTAATTAATTAATTAAACTACTATTTAATTAAATCATATTAATTAAATGAATTTTTAATTGAACAAAAGTATTCTGTTTGGAAACAGGGATAGTTGTCCACAAAAATTTAAAATTTAAAAATTATCCAAAATATGAATATATTTATATTAATATTTTCCTGTTTGGACACAAAATAGCACTCTGTTTTAATAGATTAGATGTTTTACTTCCTCTTGTTACTCTAATTGCGCACCATCAAACCTTTATGTGTTAGTGAAGGAAAAAGATATTCCAAGGTTGACAAAATCGTTCTTGAAGGGTATAATTGTTTCTTTCTTTCGGCATATGAAAGGGAGAAGACTGGTATAAAAAAAAACTTTCATGGTTTATTCCCTTAGGAATTTTCCGAGTAAAGCATCCGCCTTTATGTATAAAGAAAGATGCCAAAAAACTAAATGAATGTGATGACCAAAAGCCCCGTTTACAATTACATTGTTGGTTTGACAGAGAAAGATTACATTGTGAATTGGTTTAAACCGGTTCATACCCAATATACAAACCGGATGTGGCAGAGTATAAGGCAAAGTTTGCAGAGCTTTTAAACAATGCTCTCATTGAGTTTGGAGAAGCCAAGCTTCTTGAGTCTACTGGTTATCGGATTAGCCCAAGCTCGATCTGGATTCCCGCATTTCACATCCACAATATCCACAATGTTCATTCTCTTCTCTCTTCTCGGAGTTCCTTGCAACGATACATTATCAGAGCCAAGCATTGGAAGCTGATGAGTGCTTTTGGTATTGTGACCCTTTGGTGTTCTAACATTATCAGAGCCAATCATTGGAAGCTGATGAGTGCTTTTGGTATTGTGATCCTTTGGTGTTCTAACATTATCAGAGCCAATCATTGGAAGCTGATGAGTGCTTTTGGCATTGTGACCCTTTGGTATTCTAACATTGTTGTTGTTGCTGCTGCTAGCTTCGTCTGATGATGATTTTCTTGCTTTCTGTCTTCTTGGAGTGGAAGAAGATGTGCCACAGTCTACTGAGACAGGGATTGTTGTTCTAATGGGTCTCGATGTGGGAGTCTGAGGCGAAGGCTGTTTCATGGAGTCTAGCTCTCGAGTCATTAGAGTTGCGACTGTTCCTGTTGCTCCTATTTTTATCGATCCCCCTCCACCTCTGATCAGTTCAAGCTTCTGAACCATTATGAATTTTGTTTGTTTTCTTTCGCCTCTGCCCCTCTCTTAGAGGATAACTTCTTGAGTTTTGTTCGGCTTCACGGGTCTGAAAAGATATCTATATAAGCAAACAATGCATCAAACTAGAAGATTTAGTAACCTTAATATATTAAATAAAAGCAGAAAACCAAACAAATATGCCACTTTTCACCAAAGTTTTGCAGTTTTTATGATGAATTCATGGTTTTCAAATCGCGAAAAGATTTTAGTAGCTCAAGTTTCGACTTAGCAAACTTTGAAGCAGAGATAGGGATCTGAGAATTCAACAGACAGCACCAACTGTGAAATGAGCAGGCGATGTTGCAAAGCTCGTACACAAGCACAATCTAGAGGAAGAAACCAATTGTGTACTGCACCACTCTTGACTTTCAAGAAAGTTATGTATACATAGCAGTTTTCAAGCCAGATGAAATGTTTTAATCTAAAAGAAAAGAAAGATGAAATCAACATGAAGTAATGTAATGTCATCACAGAAACAAATCAAACTTTACACTATCAAAATCAATCTCTATCAATGTAAAGCAAAGAGGGAATCACATAGAGAGAAGAGGAAAAAGAGGAAAACGAAACCCTAGCGACAAGTGATTTAAAGTAAAACAGTCATGAGAACGACATTCTTGGATTCTAAAAGCTTGACTAGTCATATTCGACATCACAAAGAAGTAAATCCCAGAAAATGGGTCAAATATCTCATCCAAGTTTTCCAGATAAATCTCACAAGAACAAACACAAATTCCCCTAATTTAAAAGAGCCCTAGCCAATACTCTCAACAGATTATCCCAAAACAAAAACAAAAACTTACCGATTCAAAATCGATCAAGCAAGCAGAAGTTTTTGTTTTTTCAAATTTCAGGACTTTTAGAAATCGGGGATGTTATCGATCGAACTGGATATAGGACCCGCATTGAGAATTAGGTATACGATTGTGGGGAAAAAAATAAAAATCAAATCTTTGGTTCTTTCGATTGGTTTTGAAATCTGAGTTTTCTTGTGGAGCGTGACGGATTAAAGGTAGCGACTAGTCAACGCAATGACGTTCCTTTTATTTACAGTGTAGAGTAGATTGGTCTAATGATTTTAATTGGACTCGGCAAGTAATAATGTTTTACTTTTTGGGAACAATGAGAAAATTTAAACAAACGCTGCCGTTTTAGACGTTATTGGAACTCTCTTTACCAGTTAGAGTGTTTAAGACTTTGAGAACGACCGACAAAATGTAGAAGTAGGTGCGTGTGTGTTTAAGACTCCGGCCATTTCAGTTAACAAGTTCTGTTCTGAGCCGTCGTGTGTTTTGTCTCAGGGAGAAGCAAGCGCGAAGAGAAAAAAAGAAGAAGAAAAGATTAGAGATTTTCGCGCTCATGGATTCGAGGATGAATAAATTAGTAGTGATGGGTATGTTCGTGATGATTGCGATCTTTGAAGCTTCTGGTGTCGACGCGTGGACTGGCGAGATTCGCGGCAGAGTTGTATGCGATTTATGTGCTGATTCTTCAATCGGACCAGAGGATCATGTTCTTGAAGGTTAGTCCCTCTTTCTGCATATATGTCTTCTCTTTAGACGAGTTTTAGGTGTTCGATTGCGGGGGAATAGAAAAAACATGTCTGATTTTGTGGAAATCTTTGGATTTAACTGTGTAGAAACCTGTATCCAGTTTTCAGTAAGCGTTTTGAGAAAGAGTGTTACTTTGTTTGTGTGTTGTAACTAATCTGTTATTGTTCTGAGGGATTTCTTCAGACTGATCACTGTTTATTTCAGTAGCACTTGTTTCTCACACATCAAATTGGTTTAAATTTATACGTTAGCATCACTTAATGCAATGCTTTGGTTGTAAATTTTGAACATGAAGAACATTTTTTTTAGCTCTACAGAGTAGTCCATTAGCAAACACTTATTAGTACTGTATGTTCATCTTTCTTGCATATCTATGCGAGTCTCTGCCTGCAGTTTTTGCAGATTATGGTATTATTTATTTATGTGAAATCTTGTCAAGTTTTCTTATTTATATTTGGTTTCTTAATTACATGAATCAAGTAGAAAGCGATCATGGTTTGTATAATAAACCCTTGTCTCTTTCTAGAACTTAGTAATTAGTATGTTCCAAATTGTCTGTTCGAAAACTCAAAACTGGGAATAGCTGTGATATGTCTTGTATCATGCTTGCCTTAGGAAGCCACTCGGTTCTATGTGTTTACTTTGAAGCTGAAGACATATTATCTTTCTCCTAGTAGACTGTCTTTGTCAATTGGAGGATTATTCACTTACATTTTAGAGTTTTTTGTTGTTGTTGTTGTTCAATCTTTTTGTGTGTGTGTGTATATTTACAGGAGCTGAGGTTGCGGTACTCTGCATAACCAAATCCGGAGAAGTTGTGAACTATCAAGCTTTCACAAACTCGAAAGGTGTCTACACAGTAGCAGAGACAATGCCAGAGAGCGAGCGTTGGGACGCTTGCCTTGCAAGGCCCATCAGCAGCTTCCACACACCATGCAACCACCTAAACCAAGCCAATACCGGAATCAAATTCACTTATAACCGCCCTTCCGGATACTTTCATGCCGTGAAACCTTTTGTGTATCGACCCCAATATGCACCTTCTTATTGCTGATTGAAAGACTTGATACCTTGTAAGTTGTAAACTTGTAATAATAGGAAGATACCATGAAATATGAAAGATTTTGGATTTGTATAATGTTGATATGTAGCAGCTCTTTAGATCTAAGTTGCATTTGTTTAATAAGATGATTACATATCCTTCCAGTGTATTGATTTAGAGGATACGAAGTTTATCCGATGATTAGCCAGCAAACTTGAGAAATGAAGTCTCAGTAAAAAGTCAAAGTGAGATAAATAACAGTTGATGATGAATGGGCCCTACATATGACGTGTCGACAACGTGTCTCAAGAGTAGCTTTTGTTGGTTGGAAAATACGAAAATATCCCTATCGTCATTCTTTGCGTCAAGTAAACGGGAAAATTGAATCTGGGAAACCATAAGGAATATAGATCTGGGAAAGAAAATTTCCTTATAAGGGAATAGAGAGCAGAAGATCACTGTGCCAAATCCAAATCTGTCTACCGTCATGTTCTAATACCAAACCGAGGTCTTGCAATTGGACGCTTCTTTCCTAGGAACAGCCCGTGTTGTCGGTTCGTTAGGGCTCATGGTTGGAACCTTCATCTACAACCGCGATCAAAGACCCGTTTTTCTAGGGTCTCTCGTGTTGGGTTTCTTCCTCTTGTTCGCAAATGGACAAGGCTGCTCAAATTCGAGCTCATTGATCGGGTTCGAGTCTGAGTTCAAGATGTTTCAACACCAGCTTCGAGGGGTTTTCACCGTCGTTGATGATTGTTCGTTTAGGGTTTCTCGTTTCGATATGCTCTCTGGTTCTGATGTTCATTGGTGGGGTGCAATGACTTCTGATTTCGAGAACATGACTGATAATGGCTTTGTCATCTCTGATCAGAAGCTTAACCAGACATTCAACAACGAATCTTTCCTTGTCCATTTACTGGGTAATGTTACATGGGATAAGTTAGGGGTGCTTTCGGTTTGGGATTTACCTACTGCTTCTGATTTTGGGCATGTTCTGCTCTCGAATACTACAGAGCAAAATTCTTCTTCTCCCAAAACTGAATCACCTCCTTCACAGAACAAAGATGCTGCTCCGAATAACAGCGAGCCCTTTAAGGCTCCTACCATGTTCGATAACTGCAAGAAGCTTTCGGATAAGTATAGGCTCAGGTGGAGCTTGAATGCAGAGGAAGGTTATGTAGATATTGGTCTAGAGGCTACAACTGGTTTACTGAACTACATGGCGTTTGGTTGGGCTAAACCGAATTCTACCTCAAACCTGATGCTGAATGCTGATGTTGTTGTTACTGGGATTAGAGAGGATGGCTTCCCTTTTGCTGATGATTTCTACATCACAAAGTCGAGCGTGTGCTCTGTCAAGGATGGTTTTGCTTCTGGGGTTTGTCCTGACACTGTCTATGAAGGATCAGATTCGGTTGGTTCTTCCGTGAATAACACAAAACTGGTTTACGGGCATAGGATAGATGGAGTTTCGTTTGTTAGGTATAGGAGACCGTTGAATGATAGTGATAATAAGTTTGATTTTCCTGTCAATCCAAATGAAAACCTGACAGTTATCTGGGCACTTGGGGTGATAAAACCACCAGATGTTATTAATCCTTACTATCTACCGGAGAATCACGGCGGTGTGGAATCAGAAAACTACGGGCATTTTTCGCTTAATCTTTCAGATCATGTGGATGAATGTTTGGGACCACTGGATGCAGACAATAAGTATGATCAAGGTGTGATCATTGCTGATGCCAACGCACCACTCGTAGTCACGGCTGGACCATCTGTGCATTATCCAAACCCTCCAAACCCTTCGAAGGTGCTGTATATTAACAAGAAAGAAGCGCCGGTGTTGAGAGTGGAAAGAGGGGTTCCTGTGAAGTTTTCAATAGAAGCAGGACACGATGTTTCATTCTACATAACTTCGGATTTTCTTGGTGGGAATGCTTCTCTAAGGAACAGAACTGAGACCATCTATGCGGGTGGGCAAGAAACTCATGGAGTACTGGCGAGTCCGTTAGAGCTGGTTTGGGCTCCTAATAGAAATACACCTGACCAACTCTATTATCACTCGATTTTTCAAGAGAAAATGGGTTGGAAGGTTCAGGTTGTTGACGGGGGACTTTCGGATATGTACAACAACAGTGTTAATTTAGATGATCAGCAAGTTAAGTTCTTTTGGACCATAGTAGGGGATTCAATATCGATTGCGGCTCGTGGCGAGAAGAAAAGCGGATATCTTGCAATTGGTTTCGGTAGCGAAATGGAAAATAGTTTTGCTTATGTTGGTTGGTTTGATAGAAATGGAACAGGGCATGTAAATACTTACTGGATTGATGGAGAATCCGCCTCCGCTGTGCATCCCACAACCGAAAATATGACATACGTGAGATGCAAATCCGAAGAGGGAATCATCACGCTGGAGTTTACCCGTCCCTTAAAACCGTCATGCAGTCATCGAGATAGACCCGAATGTAAGAATATGATCGATCCCACAACTCCTCTTAAAGTGATTTGGGCGATGGGTGCTAAATGGACAGATGGTCAGTTGACTGAGAGAAACATGCACTCGGTTACAAGTCAGAGACCTGTCCGCGTTATGCTAACACGTGGATCCGCAGAAGCGGAACAAGATCTCAGACCGGTCTTGGGGGTTCATGGATTCATGATGTTCCTTGCTTGGGGAATCTTGCTTCCCGGCGGGATATTATCCGCAAGATACCTGAAACACATCAAAGGCGATGGCTGGTTCAAGATTCATATGTATCTTCAATGTTCAGGACTAGCCATTGTCTTCCTTGGCCTCCTCTTCGCAGTAGCTGAACTTAACGGTTTCAGCTTCAGTTCATCGCACGTCAAGTTTGGTTTCACAGCCATAGTTTTAGCTTGCGCTCAGCCCGTGAACGCTTGGCTAAGGCCTGCGAAACCAGCTCAAGGAGAATTAATCTCTTCGAAGCGTTTAATCTGGGAGTATTCTCATTCGATCGTCGGTCAATCAGCTGTTGTAATTGGAGTTATCGCGCTTTTCACGGGAATGAAACATTTGGGAGAACGGAATGGAGCGGAAAACGTTGACGGGCTTAACTTGGCCCTCGGGTTATGGGTCTTCCTTGGTGTGGTCACTGTTGCGTATTTGGAGTACAGGGAACGAGGAAGAAAGAGAGCGAGGAATCTGAGCAGGGGAAATTGGGTTTTAGGGAATGTTGAAGAAGATGATTCGATTGATCTAATAGACTCAAGAGGAGGTTTCAGAGATAAAGATGGTGAAGAAGGTAGAAATGGAGGAGGGAGGATGGAAATTCAGTTAGAGCCGTTGAAATAATAATCGTTATTTTTTTTTTCTCTCTTACCGAACCACAAAACAGAAACAAGAGGAGTTTTGTTTTTTACAATTTTTTTTATACTTTATAAATGCAATGGTCCATATATTGCGATTTTTGAAGCTTCTGGTGTCGACTGGCGAGATTCGCGGCAGAGTTGTATGCGATGTATGTGCTGATTCTTCAATCGGACCAGAAGATCATGTTCTTGGTACTGTTTGCTCTTCTTTCTTGAGCAAATTTTTGCAGATTATGTTATTATGCTTTATGTGAAATCTTGTCAAGTTGTCTTATTTATATTTGGTTTCTTAATTATGGTTTGTATAATCCCTTGTCTCTCTCTCGAACTTAGTAATTAGTATGTTCCAAATTGTCTGTTCGAAAACTCAAAACTAGGAATAGCTGTGATATGTCTCGTATCATGCTTGCCTTAGGAAGCCACACTGTTCTATGTGTTTACTTGGAAGCTGAAGACATATTATCTTTCTCCTAGTAGACTGTCTTTGTCAATTTGGAGGATCATTCACTTACATTTTCAAGTTTTTTGTTGTTGTTGTTCGAATCAAGTCGATAACTACTATCGAAATTACACTTTAGCAATCCATACGGTGGTGGTTCCCATTGACTTCCACGATTTCTTACATGTTCTTCATTTACATTACTCCGCTCTGTTTTCCTCTGCATTAGGATGATCTCATTTCGATGATTGAAAACAAATTTATTTCTGTATTTCCAAAGCATCCACCAAATCCAGAAAGGGAGTCAATTGTATCTCTTTTGAATGTGATCTATTATTATAGATCTGTAGGATCCTTCGAAAATTATCCTCAAGATCATGTTGATCGAAATCCATTCAGGATGATTCATATGAATGAAGTAAAAAACATTTAAACAGATATCAATTCTTATTTTCATTAATATAAATAACAGTTGATGATGAATGGGCCCTACATATGACGTGTCTGAATGTTATAGGTTCGACAACGTGTCTCAAGAGTTGGATTGAAAATACGAAAATATCCCTATCGTCATTCTTTGCGTCAGTCAACGGAAAAAATTGAATGCCAGGACGAGGAAACGATAAATCTGGGAAAGAAAATTCGTTATAAGGAATAGAGAGCAGAATTTTCCCGAGAAAGAAGAAGGAAACAGAGAGAGATATAGGAGATTTGATGATCCGAAGGAGCCGTTTCGTCTAATTCTTCAATAAGATGATACGTTGGTTGAAGCAGCTGCGATCGGCGTTTGGCTTCGCGTTTCTGTGGCTCGTTTGCCTCATTTACTTCACTCAGGTTACCTTCTCTTGATTCTTCTTTTGTTTTCTGTAATTCATCTGAAAATGGCGATTCTCGTTAAACCAAAACAGAAATGGTGATTGATTTCTCATTTGCGGATTATTGATAAGCAGAGAGAATCCATTATTCTCGTTCTAATTACACCGACTCGTAATATCATGAATCAAAATTCGGATTCAGGAGGAATGTTTTGAAATTGGAATCGTCGACATGTTATTGGATCAAATTTTATTTCGTTTTCCTCTGTTTTCTTAGACTTTCGTGTGTTTCCAGTAGCTTTTGTTAAGATAATTCGACGATCATCATTGTACGTTGTTTGAGAAACTTTTTCATAATTACTTGTTATTGGTGAATTAATCCTGTAGAAACTTAGGATTAGCTATATAAAATGCATTGCGTGATACTCAAATTGATCTGCTGTTTTTTTTTTCTTATAGGGATTTAGATCGTTCGTGTGGACAGCTGTTTCTTACCAGCTGAAAGACAGGCTTCAGTTATCACCATCAGCTTCTCAGTTTGTCTTTTCTGTAGCCTTCTTTCCATGGAGCATAAAACCATTATATGGGTATGAATCTTCAATAATAATGTTATAGGGTTTATAAATTGTTACACTACAAGTCTTGATCGATATATCAAAACATAAATCAAGCTAAACACTGCAGAGAATTAGAATCGTAGTGATAATGACATGTTCTTTCTCCTTTGCTTCTTCTTGTAGAATCATCTCAGATTGTATCCCAATCGGAGGGAAAAAGAGGATGCCTTATTTGGTGATATCGACTGTGCTCTCTCTTGTGCCATGGCTCTTGCTTGGTCTAGATTCAACCTCGCGAAGTTCCAGTCTGTATCTGATGATTTTCTTGACCGTCCAGAATCTTGGATCAGCCATGGCTGATGTTGTGGTAGATGCCATGATAGCTGAGGCAGTAAGACTTGAAAAGTAAGACTCTATGTTCTTCTGTTTCGGATCCGCACTTAAGATCATAGTTTAGTAACTGAATTTATCCGGAAAATGGGGTTCTTATTCATTAGTTGAATTGTCCTTTAATCGTTTACCAGGGCCTCGTTTGCTGGAGATCTTCAGTCCGTCTCATGGTTTGCTATGGCTGTGGGTGGAATATGCGGTAGTCTATTAGGAGGCTATGCATTAACCAACTTGAAGATAGAAACAATATTTCTCCTTTTCACGGTACTACCGGCGCTTCAACTACTATCATGTGCTCTGGTTGAAGAAATTCCTGCTAGCAATGAACCATTGCCCGACCTGCTGGATTCGAACGGTTTTGAAGAGAAAAGCAAAATGAGCAATGATAACTATCGAGATACGGTTAAGTCCAATACAAGAAGAAGGAAAGGGAAGAAGAAAGGTAGAAAAGGAACTTCCAATGGAAAGTCTGAGACACAGAAGAAGCAATCAAAGTCTTTAGCTTCACAGTTGTTCCAGTCACTGAAAGCAGCCACTTTTGAATTAGGCCGTGCATTCAAGCAACCAATTATTTTGAGGTATTGCACGCTTTCTTGATAGTCGCTTTCAAAATTTCTTGAAGTGTTGATTTCTCATTAACTTTTCTCTGGTTTTCCAGACCAATGGCATGGTTTTTCATTGCGCATATCACTGTGCCAAATCTGTCTACCGTCATGTTCTATTACCAAACCGAGGTCTTGCAATTGGACGCTTCTTTCCTAGGAACAGCCCGTGTTGTTGGTTGGTTAGGGCTCATGGTTGGAACCTTAATCTACAACCGCTATCTGACAAATATGACTCTACGCAAATCTCTCTTGTAAGTTTAAATATTTCTCACACATCAATTCTTCCATGCATCTCAATATCTTCCTTCTTTAAGTGGTCTGATCAACAAAAACATCATCACAGGTTTGCTCACATCGGGCTGTCTATAACAATACTCCTCGATATGGTTCTAGTGTCTAGAGCAAATGTGATTTACAGAGTTTCAGACAAGACAATGGTGCTCTTCGGGTCAGCTCTAGCTGATGCCATCAATCAACTCAAGTATGTAGCTTTCCTTCTTTATTTTCTCTAAAACATTCCTTGAAGAAATGTAAACTCATAAGCATGCGTTGGCTTATTGCTCACTTTAACCTTGAGGCATTTTAATCGCAGATTCATGCCGTTCTTGATCTTGTCTGGTCGATTATGTCCTCCTGGGATTGAAGGAACACTCTTTGCGCTGTTTATGTCCATAAACAACCTTGGGAACACAGTTGGGTCATTCATGGGAGCAGGATTAGCTTCAGTTCTGGGAATCTCTTCAGGGTCTTTTGAGAATATGTTTCTGGGCTTAGCTATTCAAGTGTTTTGCACTTATATACCTGTTTTGTTTCTTTTCTTGATACCCAAGGAAGCTACAGGAGTATCAGCTTCGTAGGCCAGAGAGCAAAAAGCTCGTTTCTCGTAGCAAAGTTTTAGATCAGAGGTTTTGCTTTTTTTGGGCATCAGTTTTTTACTTTCTTAAAAGGCTTTTGGAATCGACACATATCAGACACAGTTAGGGAGTTGTTAGAGCATTATTATTGGGGGTTCTTAACCCAAAAAAAATAATAATAATAATAAAAATTATGAACAGTGTAAGAACCGGTTCTTAAATAAGAGTTTTAAGAACCGGTTCTTAAGGGGATTTTTATACTGTTCTTAGCCACGTGTCAAACCCTAATTCGCCGGATTTTTTTTTTTGCCATATTTTTTGTTTTTTTTACTTTTTCTTAACTTAACTTAAAAAAAAATTCTTAATTTTTTTTTTTTTTAACTTTTTCTTAACATCAACTTTAAAATTTTAAACTTTTTTTACATATTAATGAATTGAAATATTTACATAATGAATTGGAATCATTACATATTAAACTCTTTTTACATATTAATGAATTGGAATCGTTCGGTGGGTGAACATGAAGCGATTCATATACAAGATCAGAAAAAACCCAAATTGAATGTTCTTTTTCATTTTTTTTCTCAAAATCTATGTTTAAAATGTTATGTTTTTATGTTAACTATGTTTAATTAAAAAAATAAACTCTATTTAAAATAAAACAAAATTATTAATTTTTGTTTTTTAAGAATTCCTAATAAAGTCTTACCAATAAAGCAACAAAAACAGAAGTTTCTTAACAGAGTTTCTTAACTTCAAATTTATAATTAAATATTACTTAAGAAACCCAAATGGGTTTCTCCCAATAATGATGCTCTTATATACTAAAAATACTAGCATTTAATCCATGCTAATTATATTGCGAGTTAATAAATTATTTTGAAATTTAAGAAAAAATGTTTTTATTTGAATTTTATAATATGTATAAGTCATGATTATAGATAAAGTTGTCAAACTGAATAATTTATCTATTTAACATGTTTTGCAATGGACTAAAATATTATTCAGATTAATCCGCAAAACATATAATCTTGAAAACATAACTCTATGCTCTGTTTAATGACTTTAGTTTTCTGGTTAATTCACGAACTCTTTAAAAAAAACAATTTTTGTTATCTAACTTTTTATAAAATTAGTAAAATATTTTCCAATTTTTATTTTTATATATATATTTAAATATAATATAATATAATATAATAAATTATAGTGAAAAAAAGAAATGAGACTGTATCTTATCCATCTCTCTGTTTTGTTAGAACTTTGAAAGAGCTAACTGAAATTAGGTATCATATTAATTGTAAAGAGATTTGTTTTTTCGCTTATAGTGTTGTTTAGTCTCTTTTTCAATTTTTTTTGTTTTGTTTTTAACCTTGTTTAATATCTTCAGACCATATTTAAAGCTTTTTAAGGTTTATTTTTTTCAATAGGAATAAATTATGCATATATTTTAGCATTTAACTTTGAATTTTTCAAGTGAAAAAAATTTGATTTGGAGATATAATCCTGATAAATTTTGTGTAATCCTCCTATTTTTTCGCCATCTGATTGAGATCAAATATATGTCAAAAGAATAGTAACAGGATGAGAAAATCCAGCATATTTAATCGTATTGTCCGTTAAATTTTGATGAAGACGAAGACGAAACATTCTCCGGGAAAAGATGATCCGATCTGATCATCAGCTTCTGCAAGACAACAAAAGATATCCTAAACAATGAAACTATTTTCCTTTTGTCTCTCACGAGACTTGATTAAGGAGAAGAAAAAACAAAAAAAAATGAAAACTTCAACAATCAGTTAGATAACAAATTTCTAAAGTATGTCCATTTATGATTTCTTTCTCACTTTCCTTGATGGCTATCAATTTCCCAAAGCACACAAAGACAGAACATAATATTGAGAACTTTTGCTATTAGAATCATGTCTCAAATATCACCTAGATTTTCAATAAAATGAAAAAGAAAAAAACAGAGAAAACAATGATGTTATACATGCAAATATTGTGCAGTTTTTCTAGAATTTTTTTCAAAACTGTAAGAAAAAATAAATTAAAGCTGTAATGAGAATTATTGTTTCGTGTTATAGTTGTTTTTGGCTTATGGTCCACATGTTATGTTGATATCATCCACATAATATCGATAGAATATCATGATAATTTTAAGGAGAATGGTTGTGTGGATGAACCTGCAAATGATGTGAATGGTCAAAGAAACACTCGAAATAATATTTTTAGTTCATTGTCTAATTTCAAAGCAGATTTAAATTACAAAGGTAAACTTATTTTCATGTTAAACTAAAACTTATACCAATGTCAAAAATAGTAATGATATGGGTTTTTTTTTTAATTGCAGATTATTCTAAATAAAATAATGAATAGATTCATGTTAAACTAAGCCCTATCCGAGGAAGCCTGTGCAACCAAAGATCTTAAAATTAGGCACGAAAAACTTATGGTTGCGTATGAAGCGCGTTGCAAATCGATGACGCTTAGGAAGGAGGCCGACATCTCTAGGGCTAATGCAGTAACGATGGACAAAAAGATTAAGGAGGCCATAAGGAAGGCTAAGGCCAGGGAGAAGACGGCTGCAAGTTGTAACTCTATTACATTAATTAAGTTGTTTAAGAGTTTATTTAATTAAGTTGATAGTATGTTTTTATTTAGTTAAGTTGTAGTAAGTTTTTCATTAATTAAGTTGTTTAAGAGTTTATTTAATTAAGTTGATAGTATGTTTTTATTTAGTTAAGTTGTAGTAAGTTTTTCATTAATTAAGTTGTTTAAGTGTTTATTTAATGAGATATTTGCACACGATTTCACTTATTTCAACTTTCATTAGTAAGTTTAAAGTGCTAAAAATAGTTGTCACATTTTTTTGTGAATAGACGATTTTATCTTTGTTATTGCTGCATCGTGTACTATAAATGCACAATGATAAAATTGAGTTGAACAGTAAAATAAATGTTATATTTTGCTAAAGTTTTAAAAAGTACTAATTTACTAATAAAAATTGAAATATGTGATATGGTGTGCAAAAACCTCTTATTTAATTAAGCTGTAGTACGTTTTTCTTAAATTAAGTTGTAATATGTTAGTTACTCTTCAAAGTAGTATATTAGGTGTATTTCAAAGTTTTTTGGTATGATATTTCAAAGTTGAGGAGGTGTCGGGTGATAACGAAGCCACCATACCACCGCCTAGGAGACGAATGCATTTCTCTCTCCCATATTTCTATAATATTATTTAAGAAGACATTTTTAAAAATGAACTTTGTTTTGTAAGTTATTACATAAAATGTCATTATAAATAACAAAGAATAGTTTAAATAGAAAATGGTATAATAGTCTTTTAAAATTATTGATTAGAATATGGAAAATATATATTTTACATTAAAGAGGCTATTTATTATTAAATTTCTTAATTATTTTTAATATTATATATTTTAAAATAATAATCAATTCATATATATTCAAAGAAAAAGATCTATTCAAAATCTTGCTATATCTTTTACTATAATTTATTATATTTTATTTTAATATATATCAAAACAAAAGTTGAAAAATATTTTACTAATTTTATAAAAAATTAGACACAAGAAAACTATTTTTTAAAGAGTTCGTAGACTAACCACAAAAACTAGAGTCATTTAACGGTGCATATTAGAGTTATGTTTTCAAGATTATAAGTTTTTGCGCGGGTTAGCCCGAATAATATTTTAGTTCACTGCAAAACGGGTTAAATAAACAAATTATTACAAATTGACAGCTTTATCTATAATCATTAGTTAGTCATATTGTAAAATTCAGAAAGAAGCAAGTTTCTTAAATTTCAAAACAATTTTTTTAAAGAAAATTATTTCGCACTATAATTAGTGCGGATTAAATCCTAGTTATTATTATTTCTACCTTTTTTTTTTCATTCACATCTTCATCTGTCACTAGCCAAACACTAAGCATGTGCTCTCGACATGTCTTTCCACTATGAATTCCTTCATTCTTTTCGCTATTTATTGTGTTCCTTTTAAGTATGGCGAAACTAGATTTAGTAAGTTTCTAAAAAGCGAGATATATTGTATAACCGGGAATGGTAAAGAACTAGCAGATCTTTGTAGTGGGGAAATGGCATTAAAGAAGAACATGTTTTTGTTGTTTCTTTGCCTAAAGCTCGAAACTTTATTTCTATCCGCGATTTGTGCTTGCGTTTATCTATTTTGTTCCTTCTAAAATATCAAACATTTAGAGAATTTGGATTTAGATTATTCCAAAAATAGTAATGATTTAGATTATTCCAAAAATAGATTCATGTTAAACTAAATCTTTTTTTTTAATACATGCGAAAAACCTCAATAAAACAAATACGTATGTAAGAAATCCTTCCACTCTTTCTTAACTCCCTTGTGTATGAAATTTTCAATTGGGACTGAAATGTATTTTCCGTAGCTGGAAATTAAGATAATGAAACCCAATCAAATTGGGCCATATAATTGGGTAAATTAAGTGGGCTTTCAAGCTGGGTCCACAAAGAAAGAAAAAACAAGTATTATCAGAGACAGGTTTCGATCCTGTGACCTGTGGGTTATGGGCCCACCACGCTTCCGCTGCGCCACTCTGATTAATTATTTATAATCTTCGTTAACATTTATTTAAATCTAAAGTGTAAGCACTTGATTCAATTCCTCGTTTTACTACACAACAATCTGTTCAAAGGGAGATTGTCCGACGAGTATCGCGGTGAAGGAGAAAACCGAAGATCAAAAACATTTGAAAAAGATGAGACGACGACCAGGAATCGGAGGATTGCAAAAAGCTGCGGCTACTAGGGTTTGTTTTGCTTTCTAAATCCAACTTTGATTTGGTATTTGCATCTCTGTTCAATAGTGATTGATACCATTCTCTCTCTCTCTTTTTTGTTTTTGGGTTTCAATCTTTAAGGATCAATACCGTTTACTGGGAGAAAATGTTGCGAAGCTACGCACGGATCTCATGAAGGAACAACTCGCCACTTTCCGATCCCAGCTTGAAGAATTCGCTCGTAAACACAAGGTCGTTACTTGTATAAGTTTCTCTGTTGGGTAATTCTCGATTAAGCCATTGAATCTGATTCAATTTCAACGCTTTGTTTTGCTTATCAAGAGCACGGTGTTGTTGGATATTGTGGCAGATTGTTTGTGTGATGGCGAAGTTGTTCTGAAAAATGAAATGATCTGCGTATGTTTGCAGAACGATATTCGTAAAAACCCTGCCTTTAGGGCTCAATTCCATGACATGTGTGCTAAAGTTGGAGTAGATCCTCTAGCTTCAAACAAGGGTTTCTGGGCCGAGCTACTCGGAATTGGTGACTTCTATTATGAATTTGGTATGTTTTGATACTTTCTTGTATCAGTTAGTAAGCTTATCGTAAGTTTGATTCTTCAGTCCACAATCTATTATCTTAGTTAACCTCTATCATCCTGAATTGTGGATAAATATGTACAATGTAGATTGTCTTCTTGTTTCGAATCTGATGTGATTCCTTTTGTCATACTATTCTTTATCACTCACGTTTTCAGCGATATTAGAACTTATTAAGATTTAGTCAATCCATTGAACAGGAGTACATATCATTGAAGTTTGCATGCTAACCAGGTCCCATAATGGAGGTTTGATCAGTTTACATGAGCTATGCAACCATCTTCGTCAGAGAAGAAAAAAAGACCTTGAAGCTGTGACTGAAGATGATTGTCTTCGAGCTATTAGCAAGCTAAAGGTGTCTCGTAATGTTCCAATAGAAAAAAAAGAGAAGGTAAAACTGTTCTTGCTGATATCTTGGACTTAATAATCTTTCAGGTTCTGGGCAGCGGATTTGAGGTTATCACGGTTGGCAAGAAAAAGCTCGTCCGTTCAGTCCCCACTGAGTTAAACAAAGATCATAACCAAATCTTAGAGTTGGCTCAGGTAATAAAACATAAAGAAGAAGAAGAGCCAAAACATCTCTTGAAAGTATATATAGCTAAAATGGGTTGAAGATTTTCAGGGTCAAGGCTTTGTGACTGTGGATGAGGTACAAAAGCGACACTCATGGACATCTGGTCGAGTTATAGATGCCCTCGAAACTTTATTAGAAGTATGTCGTCTTTTGCTCTCTCCATTTATACCCATTTATGTGTTTCTTCAGTAAATGTGATGTTAATGGTACTGAAACTCTTGTTTTCAATACTTATATTTCAGGAGGGTCTAGCGATGATTGATGATGGTTACAAAGATGGTAAACGTCGGTACTGGTTCCCGTGTGTTTCTTCTGTTTATGCAACCAGTGGAGCTGATACTTAAAACTTATACGATTCAATCTTTTTGTATGTGTTTCATCGTCTGTGATATTGGCTGGCTAGTGAAGGATTTGCATGTATATACATGAAGAAACAAATCTTGTTCGGATAATATCTCTGGTATATGTATCAAGAATCAATATGTAATCCACATTTTACAACTAAAAGAAATGTTTGCTTATACAGTTATGCTTCTGTAGAGTCTGGTGAAACTGTAAAGTTTCTAGTTACTTGAATTTGAAACTAGAGCCGGGTGGGCATTTGAAATATTGGTTTGGTTTATTAGATAATGTCATACCGATAGAAGTTCGGTTTGTCAAAATTTTGGTTCGGTTCAGTGAAAGAGTGTATAATCTAATGTTGCCATGATGTGGAACCACACGTAAACCACTTCAACCCCTACGTAACAGATTTGATTTTTGTTGCTTTGAAAATACATATTTTTTTCTTTTTGTAATTTAAATTTTTTGGGAGTATATTTTTATATTGGAAGAAAGAAACGGCGATGAATCTTATAAATTTATACGCGATTGAACATACTTCAAGGATGTACACGTTACATAATTAGTGACGTAGCGTAATTAGATAATATCATTCTAAGGAATGGAAATTAAAAAAGAACATTGCAAATTCTCGTGATTTTTTTTTTATATGTTGTGGTGTACGCTAGATTATCTATTGTGAATTTTTGTATAATGTGTTGTAGATTATGATGTCGTTTATGGTTAATGGTTGAATTTATACGATAAGAAAATATATGAGAAATTGATCAAAATGGCACTTTTTGTAAACTTTCTGACCAAACTAGCACCCTAATAAAAAACCCCCATTTTTAGCATTCATTAAAGAGGCAAAAGACTATTTTACCCATAATATCATTCTCGACTAATCAAAAGGAGAATTAATAAAAAAAAAACAATTACGAAGACGACGGAATCAAAAAAGACGACAATGAAGATAAACCTGAACCTGTTTTACAAAAACGAGTGATTCAAAATCTGCAATGATCGGAAAGGATGATTCAGCATCGGAGGGTTTCATGATTAAGAAGGAGGAATCGCTGGATATTATTAAACGAGTAATTAGGGATTTACAAGCGGATGCGGAGTGTGGAGGGACGAGTGAGGTTTGGTTATTAGCGAAGGATGACATGGAGGCGAGAGTGACGCTAGCGATGCTCAGTGCGATTACGTCGCTGGTTAGTATGATTGACGATTCACCAATTGAAGATGCTAAGATTGCTTCGCTCAATGCTCTTCTCAATCTCGGAATTGGCAACGCTGCGTAAGTCTCCATCGCTCGATCTTCTAATTTTGATTTTTTTTTTTAGTTTGTTTTCAATTGCTTGTTCTTGTGCATCACAAATTGCAATTAAAACACCAACTTTTTTGAACTCTGGACTGCATGATTTCTTGTTTTAACAAATGGAGTTGTGACTTGCGAGTGTTTGTTAGTGTGAGCACACGTTTTTTCGGGGCATTTATAGTGCCTAAAAACGCAGAAGAAAATAACTTAGTATAACATTGGATTTTGCAGGAATCGCCCGGAGGGAGAAGCTATGGTGACGATTTTATCAAATCCTCTCTCTCTGAGACTTACATTTCTATGTGAGTTTTGCTCTTTCTCTCTTCTCTCTGAGAAATTTTGATCTTTCGATATAGTAAACTGGTTTTGGGAAAAATAGGACAATCGAGGAGGGATTTCCTCTGTCGTTCATCATGATTGGGGAAAGCGTACTGCAGAAGCCCTTGCCATGGATTATCACCGAGGTGCAGATGTGGAAGTAAATTCTGATAATCATCCTATGACGAATTGATTACTAATGAGAATCCTCTAATGTCTACTCACTGGAACAATCTTCTCGTTGACACAAGTTCCACCTTAGCTTCAAAGGTTGTTAATGTTGTCTCGTCTTCTACTTTTTACGTCCTCTAAATTGATTTCTTTCGATAAATATTGTGTTTCTTTGTTTCTAAATATCATTTTTTACGTTTTCTATGGCTAACGTTAGAAAACAAGAGACCCAAGTTTTATAAGGATATTGTTTCAGGTCCAGAAACCAACTATGCAATTGCAGATTCAACAACCCCAAGTTGTTCTGCAGCAGCCTTATCCTTGTGTGGAATTTCAACCTCTTGTTAGGACATTATCCTCAAACAGTAATGATAACAACAACAACAACAACAGTTGCAACATCAATAATAATGCAGCAGCTAAGGGACGTATGCTTTGGACGCAAGAACTTCATGAAGCTTTTGTCGAGGCTGTTAACCAGCTTGGCGGCAGTAATAGTGAGCATCTCTCTCTCTTTGCTTCCACCCTTAAAATCTTCAACTTTGAATAGAGTTAACAATGGTGAAGCTCTGTTTGTGCTGATTCAAAGTCTTCTTTTACACAGAAGCAACTCTTAAGGGTGTGCTGAAGCATATGAAAGTCGAAGGCTTGACTATATTACATGTCAAAAGTCATTTGCGGGTTTACTTTTTCTTTCCTTCTATTGTTTGTTTCATATTTCTTTCTTTGTGTAGGCAAACAACAACACATGTTCGGATGCTTCATTTACACCTGAAAATCAACATGTAATATAGTCTTTTATAATTTGTCTCTGCATGAATTAAGTGAAATCATACTTTTTCTGTTTCTTGTTCATTTAGGAAGGCTTTCCTAAATATGTTATATATGTTCCTAAATGGTTCCTAAATATGTTGCATTTCCAGAAATGATCATTTCAACATTTGTATATTTCTTTCTTTGTGTAGGCAAACAACAACACATGTTCGGATGCTTCATTTACACATGAAAATCAACATGTAATATAGTCTTTTATAATTTGTCTCTGCATGAATTAAGTGAAATCATACTTTTTATTTTTCTTGTTCATTTAGGAAAGCTTTCCTAAATATGTTATATATGTTCCTATATGGTTCCTAAATATGTTGCATTTCCAGAAATGATCATTTCAACATTTGTATATTTCTTTCTTTGTGTAGGCAAACAACAACACATGTTCGGATGCTTCATTTACACATGAAAATCAACATGTAATATAGTCTTTTATAATTTGTCTCTGCATGAATTAAGTGAAATCATACCTTTTCTGTTTCTTGTTTATTTAGGAAGGCTTTCCTAAATATGTTATATATGTTCCTAAATGGTTCCTAAATATGTTGCATTTCCAGAAATGATCATTTCAACATTTGTATATTTCTTTCTTTGTGTAGGCAAACAACAACACATGTTCGGATGCTTCATTTACACATGAAAATCAACATGTAATATAGTCTTTTATAATTTGTCTCTGCATGAATTAAGTGAAATCATACTTTTTTTTGTTTCTTGTTGATTTAGGAAGGCTTTCCTAAATATGTTATATATTTTCCTAAATTGTTCCTAAATATGTTGCATTTCCAGAAATGATCATTTCAACATTTGTATATTTCTTTCTTTGTGTAGGCAAACAACAACACATGTTCGGATGCTTCATTTACACATGAAAATCAACATGTAATATAGTCTTTTATAATTTGTCTCTGCATGAATTAAATGAAATCATACTTTTTCAGTTTCTTGTTGATTTAGGAAGGCTTTCCTAAATATGTTATATATGTTCCTAAATGGTTCCTAAATATGTTGCATTTCCAGAAATGATCATTTCAACATTTGTATATTTCTTTCTTTGTGTAGGCAAACAACAACACATGTTCGGATGCTTCATTTACACATGAAAATCAACATGGAATATAGTCTTTTATAATTTGTCTCTGCATAAATTAAGTGAAATCATACTTTTTTTTGTTTCTTGTTGATTTAGGAAGGCTTTCCTAAATATGTTATATATTTTCCTAAATTGTTCCTAAATATGTTGCATTTCCAGAAATGATCATTTCAACATTTGTATATTTCTTTCTTTGTGTAGGCAAACAATAACACATGTTCGGATGCTTCATTTACACCTGAAAATCAACATGTAATATAGTCTTTTATAATTTGTCTCTGCATGAATTAAATGAAATCATACTTTTTATTTTTCTTGTTGATTTAGGAAGGCTTTCCTAAATATGTTATATATGTTCCTAAATGGTTCCTAAATATGTTGCATTTCCAGAAATGATCATTTCAACATTTGTATATTTCTTTCTTTGTGTAGGCAAACAACAACACATGTTCGGATGCTTCATTTACACATGAAAATCAACATGGAATATAGTCTTTTATAATTTGTCTCTGCATGAATTAAGTGAAATCATACCTTTTCTGTTTCTTGTTTATTTAGGAAGGCTTTCCTAAATATGTTATATATGTTCCTAAATGGTTCCTAAATATGTTGCATTTCCAGAAATGATCATTTCAACATTTGTATATTTCTTTCTTTGTGTAGGCAAACAACAACACATGTTCGGATGCTTCATTTACACATGAAAATCAACATGTAATATAGTCTTTTATAATTTGTCTCTGCATGAATTAAGTGAAATCATACTTTTTATTTTTCTTGTTGATTTAGGAAGGCTTTCCTAAATATGTTATATATGTTCCTAAATGGTTCCTAAATATGTTGCATTTCCAGAAATGATCATTTCAACATTTGTATATTTCTTTCTTTGTGTAGGCAAACAACAACACATGTTCGGATGCTTCATTTACACATGAAAATCAACATGGAATATAGTCTTTTATAATTTGTCTCTGCATAAATTAAGTGAAATCATACTTTTTTTTGTTTCTTGTTGATTTAGGAAGGCTTTCCTAAATATGTTATATATTTTCCTAAATTGTTCCTAAATATGTTGCATTTCCAGAAATGATCATTTCAACATTTGGATATTTCCAGAAATGATCATTTCAACATTTCATCATTTTTCATCATTTAGGAAAGCTTTCCTAAATACGTTATATATGTTCCTAAATACGATTCATTTTCAAGAAAGGATCAGTTTTCATCATTTGTTCATTTAGGAAGTCTTTCCGAAATATGTTATATATGTTCGTAAATACGTTTCATTTTCAAGAAAGTATCAGTTTTCATCATTTTTCATCATTTAGGAAAGCTTTCCTAAATACGTTATATATGTTCCTAAATACGATTCATTTTCAAGAAAGGATCAGTTTTCATCATTTATTCATTTAGGAAGTCTTTCCGAAATATGTTATATATGTTCCTAAATACGTTTCATTTTCAAGAAAGGATCAGTTTTCATCATTTTTCATCATTTAGGAAAGCTTTTCGAAATACGTTATATATGTTCCTAAATATGATTCATTTTCAAGAAAGGATCAGTTTTCATCATTTTTCATTTAGGAAGTCTTTCCAAAATACGTTATATATGTTCCTAAATACGTTTCATTTTCAAGAAAGTATCAGTTTTCATCATTTTTCATCATTTAGGAAAGCTTTCCTAAATACGTTATATATGTTCCTAAATACGATTCATTTTCAAGAAAGGATCATTTTTCATCATTTGTTCATTTAGGAAGTCTTTCCGAAATATGTTATATATGTTCCTAAATACGTTTCATTTTCAAGAAAGTATCAGTTTTCATCATTTTTCATCATTTAGGAAAGCTTTCCTAAATACGTTATATATGTTCCTAAATACGATTCATTTTCAAGAAAGGATCAGTTTTCATCATTTGTTCATTTAGGAAGTCTTTCCGAAATATGTTATATATGTTCGTAAATACGTTTCATTTTCAAGAAAGTATCAGTTTTCATCATTTTTCATCATTTAGGAAAGCTTTCCTAAATACGTTATATATGTTCCTAAATACGATTCATTTTCAAGAAAGGATCAGTTTTCATCATTTGTTCATTTAGGAAGTCTTTCCGAAATATGTTATATATGTTCGTAAATACGTTTCATTTTCAAGAAAGTATCAGTTTTCATCATTTTTCATCATTTAGGAAAGCTTTCCTAAATACGTTATATATGTTCCTAAATACGATTCATTTTCAAGAAAGGATCAGTTTTCATCATTTGTTCATTTAGGAAGTCTTTCCGAAATATGTTATATATGTTCGTAAATACGTTTCATTTTCAAGAAAGTATCAGTTTTCATCATTTTTCATCATTTAGGAAAGCTTTCCTAAATACGTTATATATGTTCCTAAATACGATTCATTTTCAAGAAATGATCATTTTTCATCATTTGTTCATTTAGGAAGTCTTTCCGAAATATGTTATATATGTTCCTAAATACGTTTCATTTTCAAGAAAGGATCAGTTTTCATCATTTTTCATCATTTAGGAAAGCTTTCCTAAATACGTTATATATGTTCCTAAATACGATTCATTTTCAAGAAATGATCAGTTTTCATCATTTGTTCATTTAGGAAGTCTTTCCGAAATATGTTATATATGTTCGTAAATACGTTTCATTTTCAAGAAAGGATCAGTTTTCATCATTTTTCATCATTTAGGAAAGCCTTCCTAAATACGTTATATATGTTCCTAAATACGATTCATTTTCAAGAAAGGATCATTTTTCATCATTTGTTCATTTAGGAAGTCTTTCCGAAATATGTTATATATGTTCGTAAATACGTTTCATTTTCAAGAAAGTATCAGTTTTCATCATTTTTCATCATTTAGGAAAGCTTTCCTAAATACGTTATATATGTTCCTAAATACGATTCATTTTCAAGAAAGGATCATTTTTCATCATTTGTTCATTTAGGAAGTCTTTCCGAAATATGTTATATATGTTCCTAAATACGTTTCATTTTCAAGAAAGGATCAGTTTTCATCATTTTTCATCATTTAGGAAAGCTTTCCTAAATACGTTATATATGTTCCTAAATACGATTCATTTTCAAGAAATGATCAGTTTTCATCATTTGTTCATTTAGGAAGTCTTTCCGAAATATGTTATATATGTTCGTAAATACGTTTCATTTTCAAGAAAGGATCAGTTTTCATCATTTTTCATCATTTAGGAAAGCCTTCCTAAATACGTTATATATGTTCCTAAATACGATTCATTTTCAAGAAAGGATCATTTTTCATCATTTGTTCATTTAGGAAGTCTTTCCGAAATATGTTATATATGTTCGTAAATACGTTTCATTTTCAAGAAAGTATCAGTTTTCATCATTTTTCATCATTTAGGAAAGCTTTCCTAAATACGTTATATATGTTCCTAAATACGATTCATTTTCAAGAAAGGATCATTTTTCATCATTTGTTCATTTAGGAAGTCTTTCCGAAATATGTTATATATGTTCCTAAATACGTTTCATTTTCAAGAAAGTATCAGTTTTCATCATTTTTCATCATTTAGGAAAGCTTTCCTAAATACGTTATATATGTTCCTAAATACGATTCATTTTCAAGAAAGGATCAGTTTTCATCATTTGTTCATTTAGGAAGTCTTTCCGAAATATGTTATATATGTTCGTAAATACGTTTCATTTTCAAGAAAGTATCAGTTTTCATCATTTTTCATCATTTAGGAAAGCTTTCCTAAATACGTTATATATGTTCCTAAATACGATTCATTTTCAAGAAAGGATCAGTTTTCATCATTTGTTCATTTAGGAAGTCTTTCCGAAATATGTTATATATGTTCGTAAATACGTTTCATTTTCAAGAAAGTATCAGTTTTCATCATTTTTCATCATTTAGGAAAGCTTTCCTAAATACGTTATATATGTTCCTAAATACGATTCATTTTCAAGAAAGGATCAGTTTTCATCATTTGTTCATTTAGGAAGTCTTTCCGAAATATGTTATATATGTTCGTAAATACGTTTCATTTTCAAGAAAGTATCAGTTTTCATCATTTTTCATCATTTAGGAAAGCTTTCCTAAATACGTTATATATGTTCCTAAATACGATTCATTTTCAAGAAATGATCAGTTTTCATCATTTGTTCATTTAGGAAGTCTTTCCGAAATATGTTATATATGTTCCTAAATACGTTTCATTTTCAAGAAAGTATCAGTTTTCATCATTTTTCATCATTTAGGAAAGCTTTCCTAAATACGTTATATATGTTCCTAAATACGATTCATTTTCAAGAAAGGATCATTTTTCATCATTTGTTCATTTAGGAAGTCTTTCCGAAATATGTTATATATGTTCCTAAATACGTTTCATTTTCAATAAAGTATCAGTTTTCATCATTTTTCATCATTTACGAAAGCTTTCCTAAATACGTTATATATGTTCCTAAATACGATTCATTTTCAAGAAAGGATCAGTTTTCATCATTTGTTCATTTAGGAAGTCTTTCCTAAATACGTTATATATGTTCCTAAATACGTTTTATTTTCAAGAAAGGATCAGTTTTTATCATTTGTTTATTTAGAAAGTAGAAGACTTTCCGAAATACGTTATATATGTTCCTAAATACGTTTCATTTTTAAGAGCAATGAATCAAAATGAAGCTTAGGCACAATAGTCTAACATTGAGTTAGGCACAATAACCACTTGTATGTGAGTCTCAGAATGTGTATCTAAAAAGGATCTGTTTATACCAATTAGGGTTCCTGAATTGGTGTTTGGGGTTTTGGGCCTCGTCGTCGCGGCGTTGGAACTTAGCAAGAACAACAATGATGATTGTGTCAATAAAACTTATATAAAATGCCTGTCTCGATCCGATGTGGTTGTTGGGAAGAGCTTAATTTACTTATTTACAGATCCGTTTGTTGTATATATCTCTTGTTTTCTTGCAAAATATTGTCTTCTAGAGAGAGTTCAACATCACATTGGAACTAAATTGGCTCTTAAGATTGACTAATAAATCCCAAGCTTCAACCTCGTCAATTAGCGGTTTGATTTCAGAACCGCCGTGCACGGTGGAAGACAAAACAGCTCGGAAAAGATTACGGCGTTCTTAGGTGCCAATACGACTTCCTCCGCCACAATTTTGATTCCCTCCGCCGCGATAACGATTCCCTTCTCCAAGAGGTGAATCTTCAATTTTAGAGACTGAAAATCATTAAAAATTGGAACTTTTGTTTTTTTACAATATTCGAAATTTGTTTTGCAGATTAGCAAAATCAAAGCTAAGATAAACGGTGAAGAAGATAAGAAAGCTACGACGGAGGGTGATATCTCCGCCGTGAACGAAGAGAAAGTTTCGTTGCCGGAGAAAATATTTCACAAAACGGATCCGACTCCTTCGTCTCCTCCTCAGTTTCTAGAACATTCCACGGGTTTTAACTACCGACGAAGCTTCACCGATCTCCGTGACCTTCTACCGAATTCCACCGCCGTCGACGCTGGATCTTCCGACAGCTGTGATTCTAGCACCGTACTGAACGAAGAAACCAGCTCCGATAACGGAAGATTGACGCCGCCGACGACGGTTACCGTCGGGAATTTCTTACAGTTCGTGAAAACAAAGCAGACGAAGGATCACGACGATTTTATGAGTGGTGAAGAAGCTTGTGATTTCTTCTCGGACGAACAACCGCCGTCTCTTCATTAGGAACTGACATATTTTATCACAGTATTTTAATCGTCTTTTTACTAAGGCTAAATGTGTCATTTCCCTTTTAATGAATGCTAGTTTTGTGATTTTCACCCTTGTGTGCTAAATTATTGAACTTTAAGTTTTTGGGTGCTATTTTGTAGAATTGCCCAAAATATATGTTGTTACTAATATATTTCTTATGTTTAATAATATAAAATGTTTTGGCTAAAATTACAAATATTAAAAAAAAAAAATTCATAAAGTATCATTTATTATATAAACTAAAAACAATTCAGTTAATCATAAAAAAATTGTATAATATAATTGGTCAACTTATATTATACAATTTTTTAACTTATATTATAATATAATATTGGTCACATAATCTTATATTTTGAAACAAAAAAAGATAAAAGTTGAATAGAAATATGATAACATAATCTTATATTGTATAATCTCAAAAAAAGATAAAAGTTGAATAGAAATATGATAACATCTTATATTTTGAAACAAAAAAAATCCTCTTAAACATCTTATATTATGAGGGAGTATTGATTAAAATTATTTGGATGATGGTCGTTTTTTCTAATAGTCTTTTTCCCTTCGTCATACGTGCTCTCTGTAGAGTAGGTAAAGGCGTTTCTTGGCGGTTGTTCTTTGCTAGCTTTACTTCGTTTCTTTGAAGTTTAATTTGGGTCGGCGGTGGTGGTCATATTCCACCGTGGTTTTAAGATGGAGGTCTTGTTCCATTTCCGTTTTGGGTCGATGTTGGAAGTTCATGTATGAGCGGCGGCGTTTCCTGTGCGGCGGCGGTCCTTTGTGTCGATTAGGGTTTCGCTAGTTGCCGATTTTTCTGGTTTCTTTTGTTGGATCATAACTTAATAAATCCCATTGGCTTATTAAGTTGTGTTAAATGTGAAAAGAAATAGCTCATGGCTAAGTAAATGAAAATTGCAAATTCCCACATCGGAAAGCAATGAGAAAAACCTCTAATATAAATAAGAGGAAACATGAGTGTAAGTTCAAAAAACTTAGAAGGAACCAAAGGACTCCACGCGCGCGCCGTCGCCGCCAGACCGGACCGGGCTCGAGCACCGGGCTCGGGTCTCGGGTCAAATGGCTTCAACATCAACGAATGTGATAAATGCATCTACATAAAAACTACTCCTAGTGGGTATATATTACTATGCTTGTACGTAGATGACATGTTAATTATTGCAGCAATAATGACATTATCCAACAAACTAAGAAAATGCTTAGTGGAAAGTTTAAGACATGAGTCTTGCAGATGTCATTCTCGTGATTAAAATCACAAGAACTTCCGATGGTATCACTCTGTCTCAAGCTCACTATGCTGAAAAGATCCTTGCACGGTTTAAGAACTATTCAAATGGGACTGCAAAAACTCCAGTTGACTCTCAACTTCACTTGACTAAAAATTCAGGTAAAACTGTGTCACAAGTACAATATGCACAGGTAATTGGTAGTCTTATGTACTTAACCAACTGCACTAGACCCGATCTAGCACATGCGGCAAACGTACTAAGTCGCTACATAAGTAATTCAGGTCACAAACACTGGAAATCCATAACTAGAGTACTAAACTACGTACGATACACTAAAAGTTATGGGCTGCACTATGGAAAAGAACCCGCAGTTTTGGAAGGATACAGTGACGCAAACTGGATATCAGATTCCAAAAACTCGAAATCCACAAGTGGATATGTCTTCATCCTTAGAGGTGCAGCAGTATCATGGAAATATTCCAAACAAACTCTACTGGCAAGATCAACCATGGAGTCGGAATTCATTGCTCTAGACAAAGCAGCAGAAGAAGCTGAATGGCTTCAGAATTTCCTGGAAGATATTCCAATGTGGGAGAAACCAGTACCGGCATTACGTGTACACTGTGATAGCCAATTGGCTATCGCTCGGGCACTAAATAATCTCGATAATGGTAAATCACGTCATATAAGAAGACGACATAAAACCATTAGAAGCTTGATCACAACTGGCGTAATCACCATAGATTATGTCAAATCGGCTGAAAACCTAGCGGATCCATTTACTAAAGGTTTAGCACGTGATCAAGTTGAAAAATCATCAACGGGAATGGGTTTACAGCCTATTACTTAAAGATAATGTTTGATGGAAACTCCACCTACGTGAATGGGGATCCCAAGATGTAAGGTTCAAAGGGACAAATAAAACAAATAAAATCTAATAAAAGAACTGAAAGACTTCTCGTCTCTACCTAGTTCCCAAGATGATAAACAGTGCTTACATACATCTACTTAATGTATGTATAAAAGGATACGCATAGCGTTTAATGATGAGATCATATCTCTGATATATCACTGGAGTATTACATATACTTCTTAAAACAAAGACTACTAGCAAATCACCTAGTGAGTGTGAAATGAGGTCGTTTCTAGGAGAATCTAACATGTTATATTCTCCAAGTTCACTCATGATCAACCAGGCAAGTTCAATGCCAAAATGAACACAATAGAGAACTTAGTTCTACGAGAAAATGAAACTGGGTTGTACCTGTTGTCTCGGTCTACGTAAAAATCCGGGTGGTTCAAGACATCATGTTCACCTCCTGGATAAGTAAACCCGACAGATATTAACAATGAAGTGGTTCAAGGCTGAAACACGTTACCACCTCACACACAGTGATTTTTTACCTATACTCTCGAAAGTCTGTCTAGTCAAGTCTAGTTTATCGAGTCAGTCTAGTCTGCATGCATTTAGAGTAATTTCTATTCATGTGGGGGATTGTTGGACCAAAACTTAATAAAGCCCATTGGCTTATTAAGTTGTGTTAAATGTGAAAAGAAATAGCTCATGGCTAAGTAAATGAAAATTGTAAATTCCCACATCGGAAAGCAATGAGAAAAACATTTAATATAAATAAGAGGAAACATAAGTCTAAGTTCAAAAAACTTAGAGAGAACCAAGGGACTCCACGCGCGCGCCGCCGGACCGGATCGGGCTCGGGTCTTGGATCTTGGGTCATGGTGAATGTGGCCCAAGGGCCATAAAAAGATTTTCTTTTTGGGCCGCGTGTTGGTTAACCTTTTTGGCCCAAAAACGAATTTATCTTGGCTCAAAAACGAATTAAATGGGTCAAATATTTTCTTCGCAAATCTCGCCCTATTAATTCGCGCGGTCAATCGAGAATTTCGCCCACCATTACTCTGCGAGATCTGATTGGTCAAAGAGCCATAAACGCAGTCTTTAATGCGTTGGCCTCCTCTCCAAGTCTTCTGAGACTATAAAATGAGAGCCTCCTCTTCTCATTTCTCACACTCACTCAATACTCACTCACAACTCACTTCTCACAGAGAAGAAACACAAAGCTCCTCAATCTCTCTCGTCTTTTCTTCTAATTTAAGAGTAAGTCCGAGAGTATAGCGTAGAACAATAAGTTCGTACATTCTATGATCGGGTGATGCGATCATAGTCTCCAAATGGTTGTATCCTGAGATTCTTTATCTTCCGAAACCGCCACACTGCGGGAAATATTTAGAATTAAGGAAAGAGATCATCTCGCCTCCATTTCAATGTTCTTTTCTTACTTGTTTAAAGCATTGTTCTTTATATTCTTCTTCGTAATTTATGTATTCGAATTTATGCTCATACATCTTTTTGGTCCATAGTGGGTTTTGTTCTCCAATTGGATTTCAATTTAAAGTCAAATACCATGCCCAATCGAGTTTAAAGTCTAGGTTAATTTCGGTTTACTTTTGTACTAAAAAACAAAAATCCAACAAAAACAAAATTATTACAGTAAAAATTGGTCTAAAAAAAAAAATTTGGTTGATGTAATCTTTTTTTGTTACCATCTAGTGATAATTAAAAAAAAACTATCAAATTTAGTTAAAAACAATCGGTAAGCTGTTTTTTTAATGTAATCAAACCTAAAGTAATTTTAAAATCGTTATATATATTTTTTCAGTAAAAAAAAAATGTCTGTCCAAACGTGGAGACATAAAAGCACATACTCTAATTCATGATAGTAATTTAAAGATAGATTAGCATGGATCTTTAGGTATTTGCAAATAATTTTTGTTTTTGACCAATATTTGCAAATACCTAAAAATCCAAGCCAAGTATGAATACCAAAAATTGTGGAATTCGGGGAATGGGATAGAAAAGCCAAGCCAAGTATGAATATGTTAGTTGTTATCTTTTGTTCAAAGAGTAATATCATAAAGTAGTATTAAATAATTTGGAAATTAAGTGTATATTTTTCAACACTATTCTATCATTACTATTTACATGAAAAAGTCTAACTTAACTTCACTTTTTCTAACTATTTTCATTCACAAGAATAAGTGTTAACGATATGATAACCGGATTATCACAATAATTTATATGATATGATAATCGAATTATCACAATAATTTTTATATTTCTATATTTATATTTTACATTTGTCTGCGAAATGATAACTAGATTAACACGATAATTTATTATATGATAACTGGTTTAACATGATAATTTCATAAAAACGAACATGATAAATGGGTTAATATGACAATGTTAACGATACTAACTATTTGTTAACAATGCTAACAATGATAATTAGGTTAATATGACAATGTTAACGATGCCAACAATATGTTTTCTGGTTATGAATAGTGGCCGTCGAGTTTCGATGAATAGTAACAACCGCCGTTGATGAATAGTGTCACCGGATTCTTATGTCAGAAGATGATTTTCAGACCAATGACATTTCTGTAATTATTAAAAAAGCAAAGAATATTTTAAGTTTTCTCTTTCCTTTTTACTTAATTTTCAAATTATTACCTAATTCTTTAGTCAACTTATCATATATACTAAATTTACTCTTATTCAAATTCTATTTTTATTTATTTTGGGTTTTCCTATTTAGGATTCAAACTTTCTTAACATTGTTTCATATTACAACCTTTTTATATTGATTAATTTGTTAAAGATGGATATTATTAACTATATACAGCTTTCATTCATCATATATAGTTTTTTTTCTCCAGCTTTATGATGAATGAAAGCTGTATGTAAGTAGTAATATCCATTGTTAACAAATTAATCAATATAAAAAAGTTGCAATATGAAACAATGTTAAGAAAGTTTGAATAGATAATAGAGATTGTATATATGAGTAGAGATTGCTAAATAAATAAAAATGATATTGTTAAAAAAAAATAGATAATAGAATATTGGTTGATGAATGAATTTAAAATTTCAACCAAAAGAAATAAATAGTTAAACAAATATAAATTAAAAGTTTAGAAATCTATGAGAACTTTGCTTTTAGACGGAAAAATGATATTTAGATAAATGTTGATTATTGTTATTTTTAAAGAAAAGGGAAATTATATATAAATTGTTTCGTGGAAGCCATTTTTATAAATAAATTTTGTTTAATATCGTGGAAAGATGTCGAAACCCAGAACAGACATGGCGTCTTCATCTTCCTCATCGTGTTCTTCGCTTTCCCTTCTTTTCGCCATCGCCGTACTGATTCTAATCGTTTTAACCGCGGAATCGGTGAAATCACCGTTTCACCCTCGCGACTTGCTTCCGCATTTGCCTAGGCAAGTCTCGTGGCCGATTCTCAACTCCCTTTACGGCGCCGCCGATCTGCTTCCTACTTTCATCGGAACAGCGAGTGCAGGGAACGACGGAGTCGAGTGGAAAGGGGCTTGTTTCTATGAGAACAAGGCTTGGTTGGAGTTTCATAACAAGTCCGGTAGCGAGTTTGGTGGAGGCACGCTTCACATCAAGGTGAAATGGAAAATTCGATTTTGTTTCCTTCGTGCACTATGATCGTTCTGTTCCGTTTTTGAGTGTTTATGGGGAGTTATTGTATATGGGCCCTCTTCAATTTTGACTATTGGAAGTTTCTGACTAAATTCAATTGCTAGAAATTTTGGGATCCTGGAAATTAGGAGAACACTGAGGATTGTATCTGACTTCTTCTTACTACTCAAGTTTGGGTTTAATTGATTTTCATGAGAATCCTATGTGCATACAACTGGAGTAAGAGTCCGTTTTCAAAGATGGTTTCTTTGTTGGTTCTTATCAAGAATCGTCAGTTCTGTAGTTTCTCTCTTTTGCAGGGGATGAGAAGCTACTTTTAATTGATGAAATCTAAATTTGATGTTGTTTTTATGTGTTTATGAAGGCGGATAAAGCGCATAGTTGGACTTGCATGGATCTTTATGTCTTTGCAACTCCATATCGCGTGACATGGACTTGGTACTTCATTTCACGGGCACACACTGTGGAATTTCCGGAATGGGATGGATTAGCCGAGTATGAATATGTAAGATGTAGTTATCTTTTGTTCAAATTCTTTTGGTTACTCCATATAGGATTTGATATTTATGAGTTTGGTTGATGTGTTTTGGGTACTTATTGTATCAGGTTAAGAATCACGGAGTTTCGATATTCCTTATGCACGCCGGGATGTTAGGAACACTTCAAGCACTGTGGGATGTTTTTCCTCTCTTTACCAATACCGGTTGGGGGGAGAGCTCTAATCTTGCGTTTCTCGAGAAGCATATGGGAGCTAAATTTGAACCTCGTCCTGAACCATGGGTTACAAACGTTACAACTGATCAATTCCAATCTGGTGATCTACTAGCTATTTCGAAGATCCGTGGGCGGTGGGGTGGTTTTGAGACTCTTGAAAAGTGGGTGAGCGGGGCATATGCTGGTCATTCTGCTGTCTGCTTGAGAGACTCCGAAGGGAAACTATGGGTTGGTGAGTCTGGGAGTGAAAACGAAAAGGTAACAAAATTTCAGAGTGTTGCCTAAATTTAAGTTTTAACTACAAGAAGAATTCTTTTGCTGAAGTTTTTTTTTTTTTAATCACAGGGAGAAGATGTAATAGCGATATTACCATGGGAAGAGTGGTGGGAATTTGAACAAACAAAAGATGACTCGAATCCTCAGATCGCATTGCTACCTTTGCATCCCGATGTTCGTGCTAAATTCAACGTTACTGCTGCGTGGGAATATGCTCGCAGCATGGAGGGTAAACCATATGGTTATCACAACTTGATTTTTAGCTGGATCGATACCGTTAGTGAAAACTACCCACCTCCTCTAGATGCTCATCTTGTAAGTTTTCTTTTCATTTCTCAGAAGTCACAACTTCGGTGTTGATGAATGAATACACTTCTAATTGGATTATATTTGAGCTTTTCTTTTTTTTTCTTTCTTTCTTTCAGGTTGCCTCTTTCATGACTGTTTGGAGCAAAATGCAGCCTGATTATGCTGCTAATATGTGGAATGAAGCATTGAACAAGCGACTCGGAACAGAGGTATTTAATTTTATGTTCTTTTTTTCTGAATACCTTTCGACCTCTTACTCCTTCATCGATAAGTGGCCTTTTTAGTTTGATTTTCCTTCGTGTTGTAATCACTAATTGCTAAACATCTTCATGATTCATAGATGATAATTTTTACTTTAGTGCTTACGCTCATTTGAAATGGTCCTAATATTTGATTCTTCTGTACTCTTTTATCTTTGATTTGTGTATACGATTCTGCATTTTTCTCTGCTTTTATACTTTGACTTTGTTCATTGTCTTTCTTTCTATCCTTGTCTAACATGTTATAAATTGCAGGGTCTTGATCTTTCTGATGTACTGGTCGAAGTAGAGAAGCGCGGATCCTCTTTTGACAAATTACTGGCAAAACCCGAACAAGACGATTGGATATACAGCGATGGTAAATCAACCTCGTGCATCGCATTCATCCTCGAAATGTACAAAGAAGCTGGCCTATTCGGCTCAATGGCAAATTCTGTTCAAGTCACAGAATTCACGGTAAGAACCAATACATAGTCTCTGTTTTCCTTTCTGCCCGGAAGCGCTCGTGTGTTACCGTGTTCTCTTAATCTGTTAATTTCAATCTACAGATCAAAGATGCTTACATGCTCAACTTTTTCGAGACCAATGCAAGTCGTCTTCCTAAATGGTGCAATGACAATGACAATGTGAAGCTTCCTTACTGTCAGATTCTCGGTAAATACAGAATGGAACTTCCTGGTTACAACACTATGGAACCATACTCGCATATGAATGAACAATGTCCATCTCTGCCTCCAATGTACAACAGACCAGAGAACTGCTAGTACTATGAAAATCCAACTGGTATCTTCTTCAGATGTCTGTTTGTTAGGAAAAAGTATATGTAATACCGTTGAAAACTCTTAACAACTTTTAGTTAATCTGTTTGTAAATATATTGGTCAGGTTTGTAGCCTACACATTATGAATCTACATAAAATAGAAATCAAAATTGAACATTTCTCTTGGTTTAAATGATCACGTATTGTGTGTATACACGCCACGCGACTGTTTACACAAAAAGCAACACAATTTTCATTAATCTAAAGCTGGATTTTGATTTCATTGTAGTCATCTTCCATTCGGTTTAGTTTGGTTTATCTGGATTTTAAATCTCATCTTCCTCGTACACAAAAATTTAAAGTAGTACTGTAGTAGCAAAGATTGGAACTTTCGATTGCTTCCTTAATGTGTGTGGTTTCATCAGGACAGATGATGGGCCATGTCGTGGCCCGGTCTCAACTGATCCTGTCTCGAAGTAACTTCGCCGATCGTATACGGTGTCAGGGCTTGAGGGTTTCGAAAACCCTAAAAATGGAGTCACAGTCTAAGCGACCCACTTGCCCTTCTTGCGCTAAACCCACCCAGCTCTGCCTCTGCAAGCGGATGCGATCTCCGTCTCTGGATAATCAGGTGAGTGTTACTATCCTGCAGCACAGTCTCGAGAGAAAACACGCGCTTAATTCAACTCGAATCGCTAGATTAGGGCTTAAGAATGTTAGTG
Source organism: Eutrema japonicum (assembly GCA_030161315.1). Lineage (NCBI taxonomy): Eukaryota > Viridiplantae > Streptophyta > Magnoliopsida > Brassicales > Brassicaceae > Eutrema > Eutrema japonicum. The sequence continues at coordinate 41,564,562 of BSQW01000005.1, forward strand.
TCACCACCGTTTTCGATGTACATAACGAGGCCGAGTTCGTAATCAGGGTTATTGGATCGGGTTGCAGCAAGATTGGCACCAACCGTTCGGATTCTGATGATAGGCTAGAAAATGGAGCCGCCTTGGAACTTGATGACAGCTCAAAGTTAGGTAGTGCCAGTGTGGATAACTTAGAATCAGAGATGAAGGTTGTGCTTGTTGATCATGGAAGTTTGAAAATTGCTGAAAGTTTGAATCTTTCTCAGCATTTGGCTGAAATTTCTTGTCGGGTTACAGAGAAGATATGTTCTTGTGAATAAAGTGTATCAGAGGATTTAATCAGAATCTCTATGAACAAACGAGGTGTTATCCGCAATGTCTCTCACACTCTTTGATGCTCGAAAGCCATGTGGAAGATCCTAGTTTTGATCAAATATTGGCTTCTCCTGCCGCCATGGATGTCTTGGCAAAAGGGTTTGTGGTAACAAAGTTCTCGGAAAGGAAGCGAGAATTCGAGCTCGAGGTTCCTCCTGGATCAGCCTTGTTGTTCCCAAGCAAAGAATCCGTGGAGATCACTGATCTTAAAGAGAGAGACCTGAAGCTAAGGAATCTGATCGTTCTTGATGGGACATGGTCCAAGGCAAGAAGAATGTACCTTGAGAACCCGTGGCTGAAGCTTTTGTGTAGCCATGTAAAGCTGGAAATGGAAGGTACAAGTTTGTACAGAGAAGTTAGGAGGCAGCCAAGGGCGGGGTGTTTGTCGACGATAGAGAGTATTGTATACGCGATGAAGGAGATGGGTGAAGATCCTGAAGGTTTGGATAATATGTTGGATGTTTTTGAATCCATGGTTGAAGATCAAAGAAGATGTAAAGATGACAACTTTGAAAAAACTATCTGAAAGCCAATGACTGCTGTTGTAACATGTAAGCTGAAAGAAGAAGATTGTTAATTGTTTTCAGTTTTGATAATCATGATTGCGAAAGTTGGAGTCTTTTTTGACAGTTTATTATATTTTGACAATATTTCAGGGCCAAAATGTAAACTAGAAAACTATATGTCTTGTTCAGTAAAACTTTTTGTTGGCTTTCAAATTAACCCTACAGAGAAGATTCGAAGCACTTTGCAGAGAAGCTCAAGAGTGTTTCTTTTCCGAATGCTTTCAATTCGCAGAAGCTTAACTCTAACGAAAGAGGCAAAAGATTCGTTTTTGTTCTTGTGTAATCTCCGAGCTCGATTTCTATCTACAGATTACTATGATCCACCATTTTCGCCTCTCTCTAAACCCACTAAACCTCCAAGGGAGAAGAAGAAGAAGAAGAAGAAAACCCAGCAGGAACAGTCGTCGGAACCGGTAAATAATCCGACGGTGCCGGTGACTTCAGACCTCCCGTTCGATTTTAGGTATTCGTATTCGGAAACCAACCCGGCAATTGAACCAATTGGATTCCGAGAACCGAAACGGTTTTCTCCATTCGGACCGGGTCGATTAGACCGGAATTGGACGGGGACTTCTGCTCCGGCTTCTCCGGAGACTGACCATAGTCGATGGGCGGAGGAGAGAGAGAAGATTCTCGGCGAGCCTTTGACGGAGGAGAAAGTGACTGAACTTGTTGAACGGTATCGCCATAGTGATTGTTCACGGCAGATTAATCTTGGTATTAACCTCTTCCTCGAACCATATTGATCTTCGTTTTAGTTGAAATAATGAATCTCTTTTGCTAAAGCTGTAAGCTTTGAATTTAGTTTATTTCTGTAAAGACTTTTGGTTTACAAATCATTGCAAATTAAACAATGGAAGATGATGGAATTGTTTGATGAACCGGTCAGCTTCATTATTAGGAACTTACTTGTGTTCATATTAGGATGTTGTGGTAGAAACTTTTTGCTACATCTTTGTTTTAATATATCTCAGGCTATATTAGTTCTAGAGATTTGTGTGATGTTATGCAGCTTGTTCAATCTTCAGTTTGTGAAGCTTTCATTGTCAAGTCCCGAGGTCTTTCATTGTCGAATTTGAGATTGATGATACTTTGAACATACCGCAAATGATTGAATTCTTCTTAATCTCGATGATCAATGAGTTAAGAGTCTTGTTGTTGTGGTTATGATGTTATTAGGGAAAGGCGGAGTCACTCACAATATGATAGATGACATTCATAACCATTGGAAGAAAGCCGAGGCAGTGAGGATTAAATGCTTGGGAGTACCAACTCTCGACATGGACAACATATGTTTCCACCTCGAGGTCCATTCTTAGAGCTCAAGAACACAGCTCTGTTTTTCTAATTATTTTCCAGTTGATCTAATTTTCGATAGTACTATATTTGTGTGTGTTTTGACAGGAAAAATCCGGTGGAAAGATGGTATACAGAAACATAAACATCCTTGTTTTGTACCGGGGAAGGAATTATGATCCGAAGAATCGCCCCATCATACCACTAATGTTATGGAAGCCTTATCCACCGATATACCCAAGACTTGTAAAGAATGTCGCCGATGGGTTAACATTTGAAGAGACCAAAGAGATGAGAAACCGTGGGCTTCATTCTCCAGCTCTTATGAAACTTAGTAAGTAGTACATGGTTTTATTACCTCAGACTCAAATTTTCCGGATTTTCCTCAATGATATTATGTATTGGTTCAGCTCGGAATGGTGTCTATGTTAATGTCGTGGGAAGAGTGAGGGAGGAATTTGACAGAGAGGAGATTGTGAGACTAGATTGCACTCATGTTGGGATGAGTGATTGCAAACGAATCGGTGTGAAGCTAAAGGTATAAACTCTAAATGGGTTTGTATTTGTCTTTGTCTTTGTCTGTGAGATTCTGTAGGATTTGGTTTTGATGCTGTGATCACAATTGCAGGATTTGGTTCCATGTGTTCCCATATTGTTCAAAGATGAGCAGATCATACTCTGGAGAGGGAAGAGGAATTGAGAAGAAGAGGTTGTTTAGTTACTCTGTGATCCAGAAACAAATGATCCTGTGACCTTAACAAATCCAGCTGTAAACCAAAACTTCCTCATTTATACAACAAATATTAACCTAATTTCATATGTCTCAATCAAGAACTAATTCACAGATACAACAAATCTTGGGGGATGATTTTGTGTGTTGCAATACAAATTAAGGATTAAAGATTCTCTAACCTTGTGACACCAACCATGTTAGAGCAAAGGTCGAAGTTACTCCTGTCTCTGGTTCAAAACCTAACCGGTTATTTCAATTTCAGTAAAACAACTAATGGGCTGGGCTGAGTGTAAGAAGATTGAGATTATATAAAGCCCATACTTATGAGATAATATCAATTCATCTATATAAGCAAGCGAGACTTTTAACGTGCTTTAAGTTTCGTATCTCTTCCCCGAGATAATTTCCTTTTTGCATTAGCGACAAATCCCCCTTTTTTAGGGTTTTTTTTTTTCCGTCGTCATGATGCAACAGCCACCGCCAACCGCCACCGGAGCAGGGCAGATTCCATCGGACCAGCAAGCTTATCACCAGCAGCAGCAGTCGTGGATGATGATGCAACAGCAACAGCAGCAGCAGCAGCAGGGTCAGCCGCCGGCTGGATGGAATCAGCAGTCCGCGCCGTCACCGGGTCAACAGCAGCACTACGGAGCTGGATCTCAGAATCCAGGATCCGATAGTGAGATCCGTTCGTTGTGGATCGGTGACTTGCAGCCATGGATGGACGAGAACTACATCATGAACATCTTCGCTCAGACTTGCGAGGTAATCTTAACTTGCGTCATGTGAAATCTTGTGAATCTTTCGAATTCTGAAGAGAACATTGTCTTTTCTTTTTAATAGTTATTAGTCTTTTGCTTATCATGTGAAAGATTGACAAGGATTGTCCTTTCTTCGTTTCAACAACGTTAATCGGTGCATAGCACTGGAAATCTTCATTCTTTTGTTGTTTTTACAGTTTATACGTATTTTTGTGGACTCACGTATGCCTTAGCTAGTATTGTGATTCCTATGGTTAGTGAAGGATTGGTGTTTTATATGTGGTTTCAGGCTCAATCGGCTAAAGTCATTCGCAATAAGCAGACTGGGCAGTGTGAGGGTTATGGATTCATTGAGTTTGCCAACCATGCTGCAGCGGAGCGGGTTTTGCAGACTTACAACGGTGCTCAGATGCCGAGCTGTGAACAGACCTTCAGACTAAACTGGGCTCAGGCCGGGGCTGGAGAGAGACGCCAAACTGAAGGGCCTGACTACACAATATTTGTAGGCGACCTGGCTCCTGAGGTCACTGACTACATGCTCACGGAAACATTTACGAATGTATATTCGTCTGTCAAGGGGGCAAAAGTTGTGACTGACAGGACCACTGGACGGTCAAAGGGATATGGTTTTGTCAGGTTTGGGGATGAAAATGAGCAGATGCGTGCCATGAACGAAATGAACGGTCAATACTGCGTGACCAGGCCTATGCGTATTGGTCCGGCTGCCAACAAGAAGCCTCTTACAATGCAACCAGGTGTGCTTTTATATTAAGGAATCGTGTGCATTGTGTATGTTGGTGGCTTGAACAGGATTTTTTGGTTGAGCATGATAATTGATTGCCTTTCTTGTGTGTTTTCCTTTTTCCGATATTTCTCTTTGCTAAAGCTTGTTCTTTCAATTGGTGCTCAGAGACTAAGAGAATTTATCTGCTCTTTGTTTCCTTCCGGTTTTCACCTTTCTGCACTTAAAATGAATTTTGATTTCGAAAAGCATCTAAAAACTTATAAAGATCAACTCATGTTGTCTTAAAGCAGGAGAACAAGTGGCTCTCTCTGGGGGAGCCTGGAACTGATTTCAGCTGAAAATGATTCCACCTTATTGCGTGGCCTCATTTAGGTCAGTTGGCTATGTTTTCAGAAGAAGTTAAATACAAAGTGGCTTTATGAGCCTACAGTTCCTTACTTATCCACTAAAAGTATTTGATTTTTGGAGCCTTCTACCTTCAATTGAATTTGTTTCATAGTCCTTCGCCCATTACTTTCCCTTCTTTTATTTTGAGCCTTACCTGCACGTTAATACTTCTTCTCTAAGTAGACAGTGCTGCAAGTCTTTTTCTTTTCAGTATAGTTTTCTTTTCTGAATTTATACTCTTAAACCTTGCCAAGGCATAGTTCCCCAAGTTGATCACTAGGACCTCAAACATGGAAGGAATTTGGGTGTAGGTGAAGAGTTTTACTCCAATTATTCTTTGCTTGGGTGTTAAGTCCCACAGGGACTTACCATTTGATATTTGTGTCAACTATCACTGATTCAATAATCAACTAACTCTCCTGATCATGATATTTGAACTGTATTTTCTTTGGTTTCTCTGCTTGTATCTTTTTAAGTGTTGATGTGAATGATCTTTGCAAGCGTTGTTTAAGTTGACATATGTTGTTCTTAATAGTTGTTTCACCTTGTCTAGTGGTTTTATGCAATATAATATAGTCTTTAACCTTCTCCCATCGATTATTTGCAGCTATGTATCAGGACACTCAAGGAGGAAATACTGGAGAAATCGATCCAAATAACACAACAGTGAGTAGCTAGTTTGCTTTGTGTTACTCAAAATATTTAGTTTGATTTTTTTTTTTGTTGCTCGAATGAAAGACTGATGCGTTCTACTTTCAGATATTTGTTGGAGCTCTGGATGCTAGCGTTACAGACGATGAATTAAAGTCAGTTTTTGGTAGATTTGGAGAACTAATTCATGTGAAAATACCTCCAGGAAAGCGTTGTGGATTCGTTCAATATTCCAACAGGTATAATAACCATATGATCCATTCCCCATGAACGTAAACCCGTTTCATTCTTGTGTTACACACTTCATTGTTATCTTTGTCATGCTTCAGGGCGTCTGCGGAGCATGCACTTTCAATGTTAAATGGAACACAGATAGGTGGACAAAGCATCCGTCTTTCATGGGGACGTAGTCCAAACAAGCAGGTTTGTTTGTTACCTTGAAAACTTGAGAGGGATAATTCTGATAAATTCATAGCAAAATCATAACTTCAAACTTTATAGTCACAGCCTGATCAAGCCCAATGGAATGGTGGTGGATACTATGGATACCCTCCACAGCCACAGGGCTATGAACCATATGGTTATGCACCTCCTCCTCGTCCGCAGGATCCTAATGCGTACTATGGCGGTTACCCTGGCTATGGCAACTATCAGTAGCAGCAACGGCAGGTAACTCTTATACTAACAAATAACAATCCTTTTTAAAGATTTACTACATGTGAAGCTGCATGTGTGTGTTTGTTCTTACCATTTTTCTTATCCCAATGCAGTGAAAGATCAACACCAGCTTTTTCTACCAATGTCTTGGACAATGGACAAAATATGAGTCTTGATAGGACTTTAGATTAAGAATGCTGTCTTATTTTTTCGTGTGAGTTTTGTTTTGCGAATGAGTTGATGTTGGATTTGCTATGAACATATTGTTTTAGTGAATGTTGAAACCTTTTCTCTGTTTTTAAATTTTTGTCAAAAATAAAACAATTGGGATATGCTAGATTGCTAGTGGACAAACCTATAAACGATCATCAAATTTTCCATGACAAAATAAGTAATGATTTTGTTTATGATGCTCTCAAAAGTTGATCTTATAAATGAATAGAGGGTCAGAAAAATTGATGTTCAAAAAAAAAAAAAGAGGGTCAGACTCTACAAGAAAAAAATCTAGTACAAAACTTCTTAAGACTTTTTACAATTAAAATCTTCTTCGATAATACACAAAGAAACTAAAATGAAAATCTTTTTTCCTCATGGTAAATCGTTTTCTTCTCCCTTACAAATTAAAACGGGAGAGTAGGAGTCCGCGGTTTTGACTTCCTTGTTGTTTAAATTCCTGAAACCTAGTCAAGGTTAAGAATATGTGTCTTCACATTTGAAGCAAAGTATGAGATTTGTATGGATCACTAAGAAGCAAGGGTAAAATTTTCTTGTAGACAGTTTCTTCTACAAGAAATGATTGAAAGCTAATTTTACTATTAAGTTAACTTTATATAAATGATGATTGTTTGTTTTTGTTTGAACAGGATTTGATTGACAAAAGGCACAGACAAAACTTGTTGGAAACTTCCAACCTTGTTCAAAAAATGAATGCATCAATCAGCAAATGGGCGATGCGGAATGGCCGAGCCTAGAGAGGTAAACGTTTCCATTTCATGACTGCGTTATCAATTTGAGAGCCATTTCTTCAAGATCAGCTATGGAGATAGAATCTGTGTTGACTTTTCCTCCTTCCCTTTCTTCATCTCCATCACCATTATCAAAGAGGTTGTTTTTCTTTGCTCTTTTGCGTTTTCTTCCTGTTTCTTCTTCTGATGAACCAGAGCCTTCATGGCCTTCTTCTTCTTCATCTTCTTCCTCCTCCATGGCTCCTTTCTTCCTCTTAATCTTCTCTTTCATTCTCTTTTCCCTCCTCTTTTCCCTCTCTACTTTCTTGTCTACATGATCCACTTTCCTCAGTTGCTCTCCCACTTTCTTATAGTAATCCTTCCTTGTCTCTGCAAAAAGTAAGAACCAATTCCCCACATACATTGTAAAAACTGATTAATTGCTCTCGTTTGTGGGAATAGAATGACACCGATATGATATAACTTGAGGTTTATGTTCCTTTACCTTCATCAAGGGCTACTTCAGTCTCTGTTGTGGCAGCTACTATTGCTAAGGGAGCCGCTGGATTGCCTTCCTCATCAAACTTAACTCTGGTCCCACTTGGTCTGTGCAGATTGATCTTCAGCGTCTTCTTCTTCGAAACCCGAGTTCCTGGCCTGAAACTCAACAGGAATTTATTCACATAAACAGTGCGAAAGATTGGATTGAACAAATGCAGAAATAGTACATGGTACTCGAAAACCATACATGGGAACTTCTTCGTCCTTGGTTGATTTTCCTCCTTCCTTGCCCTCTTCATGTGGCCTGAGAGCAAAATCCTCTTCTTCTAAATCTTCACCAAGAAGATCTTTTTTTACAACCAGAGGTGCTTCATTATCCTGATCATTCTCGGGTTCCAGAGCGATTGAGCTCTCAAAGACTCCTTTTTTCTTCGTTTTAAGGTTTGCGAATCGAATTCTAGGAGTCAATGGTAGACCAAGAGAAGCAGAGAAGTTCTCAATCGACAATTTCGTCACGTCGAAAATCTCCTTATCTCTTCTTTTGTGAATGGACCTCAGATATGTGATGAAGGCTCTCTGAGCAACAGCTTGAAGATCTGGAAACTTGACTAACAAAGCCGCCAAGAGCCTAGAAACCTCCTGCAACTTTTGGTTGTTTGCCTGTGTGAACACAATCTTTCAAGTCAAATAACCGAGCTAGTTTTCTACCACAGACAGTAGGAAACTCAAGAAAAATGAGGACGAGATCTATTACCTTGATGAGCTTTACAGGCACTCTAGCTTCTTGTAATCTCTCAACCATTTTTTCCTCCGAAGGTGTCAGAAAGAGGAGCGACTTCCCTGAAGTATTGAAACGAGCTGTACGGCCAACTCGGTGAATATAAGAAGCTACATCTTCAGGGCAATCCACCTATAACATAAATATGATGACATCACACTTCAGCCCAAAATATCATATAGTTTTACAATTCTGAATGTAGATTCATACCTGAACAACCCAGTCCACAGCCTTATCAAAATCAAGACCTCTAGCAAGAACATCAGTACAGAAGAGAACTGATTGTCTCTCAATGAACTGAGAGTACACTCCCATCCTTTTCTCCTGACTCATTTTTCCATGAAGGCTCTTCAAAGGTATTCCAGGCCGGAGCTTGTTGAATGCTTCATGAACAAATTTGACCTATCAAAATAGTGATATCTTCATCAATCTTAAGATAGGGCAAAAGTAGCAGAATAAAGTGAACAAGATTATCTTCAAGTTTATTATTATTCACAAAGGAAGAGAGGTAAAATCATGTAACCTGTTTCTTGGTGGAGAGAAAAACAAGAATCCTGGAATTAAGATGAGTTTTGATGAAGCTCCATAACATGTCTAATTTCTTTTCAACTGGGACAATCATCACAGTCTGCTTTAAGCTAGTTGGGGTAGCAGTAACTGACTCTTCATGTACACTGATGTACTCAGGATCTCTCAAACTGAGTCTTGCAAGATCCTTGACTTTCTTTGTTTGGGTCGCCGAGAAAAGCAAGGTTTGCCTGTGCTTAGGCAACTGTGAGATTATAGGATCCAACTGCCCTTTGAATGCAGAATCAAGAACACGGTCGGCCTCATCTAAAATCAGTATCTGCAGCGAAAGAGAACATCTATTATGGATTTTGAAACAACAAGACTATAGAAGTTTAGCAGACAAAACAAAACATAAACGGAGACAAGGGATGCCCATTTACTGGTTCTACAATATCCTCATACCAACCATCCTAATGTTCATAAACTTGTAGGAGAACGTCATCTGCTATCACCTATCCTATCTTATCCTAGGTGTCCGCCAAAACGATAATGGAGTTAACAAACATAAAATACCCACATATAATCTAGATGGAACGATTTCCTACCTTCAACCAGATTGTTGTTTAAAATACGAGATAGTGAAAAAATGAACATAAAGCTATATAACAATATGATCATGAGTACCTGGAGCTGTGAACACTCGAAGTTTGGGGTCTCGTCCATGTGCTGAAGAAGCCTACCAGGAGCACATACCAAAATATTCATCTCATTAACTCGCTCCTTCTCAACGTCAACTCCTTCACGACCACCAATTAAGAGTCCAGCACTGAACTTGTGAAACTTTCCTACTTTATTCAACACGTTGAAAGTTTGAGCTGCCAATTCCCTTGTTGGAGATATAATTATACATCCCACTCCATCTTCAGGACTCCATCTTTCCCTGTGTAGCTTCTCCAGGATCTAAAACCATCCATGAGCATCAATCAGAAACCAAAAACTACGAAATAAGCAGCAGAGAAATCTATAGGATACCAGGAAACTGCACCTGGCTAGATTTCACCAATACATGAACGAAAGACAGAAGTACACAAAGCTCTTCGCAATCCGAAGAAAAAGAAAGTTTCTGAAACTCACCGGGATAACAAAAGCCAGAGTTTTGCCCGACCCAGTTCTCGCCGCACCGAGAATATCCCTTCCACATAAAGCGTGAGGCAAAGCCGCTCTCTGAACATCGGTCATGTCTACGAATTTCGCCTCTTTCAATCCCCTTTTCGTTTTATCCGATATGGGTAACTGATCGAACCTCCTGACGCCGGCGTAACGCGAGAAAACGGTGCCGTTTTTGCCGTCTTCGACCTTTCCGATCTTCGCGTCCTTGGGAAGAGGGTCGAAAGAGAGTGGATTGGATCCTGAATCCGGTTTCTGAGATTCGATCCACTGGTTCAGAAGACTGATTTCCTCGCCTTCGTTGAGACGCATCTGCTTCTTCATTCCCCTAGTCTTAGGTCTTCCCATCTTGACAATCACGAGAGCAAAAGAAGCTTACGACTTGAGAGGCTAGAATTTGCAGGAAGGAAGAAAAATTAGGGTTTTAGTATATCACAAAGAGAGCTTGTAGCAGCCAATTGAAGGGTTTAAGTGTTTGAAAAGAAAACAAAACAAAAAGGGAGTTTTTGACGATGACGATGTAACCTTTTATTTTATTACCAAAAATTTTGTTGATTCATCTCAAACAAAAGTGATGTAGGCCCAATATCGATAAATAAAGGCCCAATAATAAGGCCTTTCTTTTATTTTCCCTCGTTCTCTCAAATCTCAATATTTTTTTGTCTTCGTCTTCTTTTATATGCGATACATATATACGGCGAGTACACCGTGAGAATTTTTGTTCCGATCAAATTGTGTGCAAAACTTTTGAGCGATATGGCAATCTCAAAGAAATTGGAAGTGGAGATCTCACACTCTTGTCCTTCTTCATCATTATCATCGCCGCTGAACGAGGCTCTGTTAATCTCTACTATGTGCATCATTGGATTGCAAGTCCATGTGCATATAAAGGATGGATCCATTTTTTCTGGGATATTCTACACCATCTCCCTCGAAAACGAATTCGGTACGTTTCCGTCGGGTTTCAGGGTTTTTTTGTCCTTAATTCGGTAATTTTGGTGTTTGAATTGTTCACAACTGAAGTCGAACGCAGAGATTTGAAATTGGATTTTCCCAATTTTACGTTCATTAGTTAATTGGTAGTGCTGTGTGAATCTTAGTGTGATTATTCAACTTTGTGTTATTCATTGCCTGCATTTGGTCTTATGTCTATTAAGCAAGTGTTTCGATTTGGTAAAAATATGTTAGCATTTGGTCTTTTCTCTGACTTCTCTGGTTTGTTCTGCATTAGGCGTTGTTTTGAAGTATGCAAAACTTACTAAGAAGGGAACAAGTAATTCGAATGTAGCGAGTGGAAATATTGTGGAGACACTTGTTATTATGTCTTCCGATATTGTTCGAATTGTTGCGGAGGTTGGTTCCTTTTATTATAACAATTTACTTCTGGAGACTCGTTTACGGCCAGCCTATGTGACTTTCTGACGGTTTTTGTTCATAGGGAGTCTCGCTTCCGTCCAATTTTTCAGGTAATATTGAGGGTGAGAATGTTGTCTCTGCCATTGCAGATTTTCCTTCCGAGCCTCAGCCTCGTTCATGTATTATCGCAAACAAGCCTATAAAATCTGGCATTGACAGAAGAGGCACTAATCATAGAAGGTAAACTATGTAGTTTCTTTAAGTTCATATTCAGACAAAAAAAGCTAAAGGTCAAGGGTTATGGATGCATCTTTCACTTTATGAATCTTGTTTTTCTCCCTGCACCCTCTCTCCTTTAGTTTCGTTTAGATTTTACTCTGTGGCTTTTTAAAGCAGCAGAGGAAAGCCGTGTTAATCTCTTTAACTTTTGAAACAGAAATTCCGCCAAACTTGAAAACCGTTTGGAAAATAAAGTAAAATCCTTGAAACCTGGGAAGGATCAAGAACTAAGGAGTCTTTCACCAAGTTGTACCAAAGATGCCATGAAAGACCCAGGGAGAAAAAAGGAGATTGGTATTGCACAGGTAGCTTTTATATTTTATGTTCTCCTCGTGTGGTGATAGAAGATGGAAGTGAAACAACCAGCCTTCATTCAGTCGGCCATAGAATTTTGCTCATGGTGTTTGGTTAGATGTCTTGTATTATTGTATAGAGTTATTAGTTAAGATTCTTGTTGTCGACAAAAAAAAAGTTGAGATTCTTGTCATGTCGTTTTACTTCAGCTTTTACAATCTTATTAGTCCCTTTCTTGGTTTCCACTCTCTTGATGTTTTTTCTATTTTCCTCTTTTGCAGAACAAACATCATCCTAGCTTTGTGAACCACCAACGGTATGAATTATGAGTACACTGTTTTGGGTATATAATTAGTCTCCTGTCAAAACATTTTCCTCTGTCTCAATATTGGCGATATAAACTTCTTCTTTTTTTGTCTCAATCTTAGCAATCTAATTTTCTGCCTACAATAAACCTTTCTATGTTCAGTGCTCGCACGGGTTACTTTCTATGTTTGACATATCAAATTGTAGAGTTTTCCTTGGTAACTCTCTGATTCTTTTTTTTATTGCTGACAGACAGGCAGGAGCCTGCATTTTGAAGTGTGATAAACAAAATACTGACGTTCATCAGGAGGATAACGTTAGTCTTGCACATAAATAGTTTAATTATGTTTTTTTTAATATTTTGCTGAGCAGCTGCTTATTATTGTATTACCTATTGCAGGTTGATGCCCAAAGCTCAAGTTGTAGCTGTAAGTTCCACCTTATTTCAGAGAATGTTTTTAATTTTACTTATATAATCATGATTGTTCTGCTTCCCCTTGTCAATAAAATGTTTTCTGACATGTGTACCCTCTATCTTCATCTACATGTAATTATAGCAGTGGACAGCACGTCTGAACGTGTACAACCAATAGAACAAGAGAAAATTATGCCGGAACCCTCTAGTAACGGTTCCCACCAAGCTGCCGAGAGGCCCTCATTAAGTGAAAATCCATCACCTCTTGATGAAAACTCAGAAATGAGTAACGGCTTCGTGGTATCTAGTAATAAGATACTACCAATAAAGGCAGCTACAGACCCTGTCAAAAAGGCTAAGGTGATAAAGAATCCTTATCAACTCACACTCAAAATATCTGCTAGCCGCTGCTATATTCTCAAGTTAGTTTGGGATGCTCGTTTCTTGGTTGTGTCGTTTCATGACTCATGCATTATTCCATCTTACTTGTTACTCGTTTTTAAAATCCAGGAGTTTAAGTTGAATCCAGGAGCAAAGATTTTCTCTCCATCTATTACAAAACGCCTTTCATCAACTCCTGCTGGTACGACACATGTTGTTGCAAATATGGGTTATGTGCCAAGTAATACTCCCATGTTACCTGTTCCCGAAGCTGTTCAGCTGGAAATTGGAATGAACCCTTTTTTGCCTCATGCATCTTCCAAGTTTGTTCCATACACTAATTTGGCTGCTGGAAATACTGGCAGTGGATCTCATTTTCCACATCATGTACGTTTTATTAACCAGAAATGGTTATCTTTTTATTCTTTCTCTCTTAGAGAGACCTTTTATTTCAACAACTAGCTCTGTTAAGCTCTAAGTACCTGCATCGGATCGGGAAGAAATGCCAGATTATGAAACATAATATCTTCTTCATCCGTGAGACAATATCGAATATAAGTTGTGAATGTTAAAATGCTTCTCTTTACGTTCTACCAGCAATTTTGTTTTTATCTGATACTGATGATCTGAAGTCCTTTTGTGAGCGATAATTTGAATCCCATTTTTCTGCAGATGGTTGGACCTTCCATTAACAGGGGACAGCCACATAGATTCACTTCTCAGTACCATTCTGTTCAAGCCACACCACCAAATATTGTAAATCCCAATCCTCAGGTTGTATTTCATCAAGAACACCATGTTCTCACTTCTGTTTTATTTTTTAAAATGTTTATAAGAATTGAGTTGTTGCCTAGTGAGCTTTATGGTGTATGAGTTTCTGAAAGAAAAAAAATATAATTGGTATATTCCAGGTGATGGTCGGGAGATCAGGACAGCTTATGTATATGCAACCAATTTCTCATGTAAGAACTCGAAATTATTCTTAACACAAACAATTACATTAGCCTTGTTTGCTCCCAAAAAACTCAAAATCATCTTCCTTTTACGTTCTTCTAAGGATTTGGTTCAAGGAACACAACATCACTCACATTTACCCTCTCGTCCTCTCTTTGCTCCACAACAACAGTTCCAATATCCAAAGCATCAAAGTAAAACACTCTTCTTTGTCTAAGTATGGTTTCATGTTAAGACCAAAGAGTTTGTTCTCAGTAAAAGAAATCATTTTTTTTCCCGCAATGCAGATCTAATCGCACCAGGTCAACCGATGCAGCTATATGCTCCCCAACCGTTTGCAGCCAGTGGACATCAGCCTTATGCGGTCATGCCTACCAATATTCCGGTCATGCAACCGCCTTTTCCCACTAATCAGCACATGCCAATTCCGGTTCCCAATGGTTTCTTTGGCACAAAGTTCCTATAAAGAGTCTTATTTTCATTTTCATTACCTTATTCATTGCCTCCCAACTTAATAAGGCTATATTATAAAAGTTTTGATCCATTGTAAAAAAATTGAAGATTCGATTGTGGTTTTGGATTTTGTTTTTTCTTATTGATATACTCAACTATTAGCTAAAGAAAAAGTAGTAGTTATATAAACGAATTATAGTAATTTCTCTGACATCTTTAAGCTAGACAGTAGTTAGATTCTGTTTTCCTATTTCTGATTACAATGAGATTGAATCAGACTTTAAAGCTCCCAAGGATTTGTAGCAAGAATCTCCAGAAAATCATTGACCTTGAGGATAATGGGCATCTCTCACATTCTCCTGCACGGCCTAAGACAAATTAAACATGAATGTCTACAGAGAAAGATATAAGTAAACTTTGAATAAAATCATCAGTATGGTTTTTTTCTTCCTTTTTTTTACCTGAAGAAGTTCTGTCATCTTTCCTCGTCCATAACTCGGCATAGGTTTGGGGATATGTACTGGATGGACTGGGTGTATCGCCTGCAGCGGCTCAATAGATAGAGCCTGCTCTTCTGACTCGGCTTCAGTGAACTGTGTTGTGTGATGGACTTGACCTTTCTTCATAACTTGTGTAAGCAGCGTCTCAAATGGTTTGCCGTTACTAGCTCTACTCACTTGAGACTCGGTCTCGGACTGCATATGACCGTGGTGGACCGGGACCCGCCCGCTGCCATTCTGTAGATTGGCAGGCTGGAGCACGACGGGAACCAAAAGATGCTTGGGTATTGTTGGATGAGGAGCAGGCTGAATCGGGACAGGAACCAATGCTCTGCTTTTAACACTAGCACCATGCTTCTCACGGAATCTAGATTTCCGACCTCCTTTAGCTGATCCGTGATTCATCATCATGTCGCTGTTTCTTCTAATCATTGGAACATCAGGAGCAACATCGTTATCAACCGATACAGGATCGCAGCGACCAGGCTTGAACACCACACCTCTAAGCATGCTATCTGAATTCCCAACCTTAACCGAAAGCAAGAACCCAGCCTCAAATGTCGCCTCAATCACGCCACTAACCGGTTGTCCAACCATGGCTTCATCGTCGTCCGTCTGACGAAGCTGCTGCTGACTCCTGCTAAACCTTGGAGGAGGACCAAGAGACTGCTCGTTCGAGTCAAGATTCAGGTGTTTTCTCGGGCGACCTCGTTTCCGTTTCGCCATGAAATCTCCTGAGATGGTGTGGTTGTTCTCCTCATGGCTTTCCTTCTCCATTTCTTGGATCTCTCTACTATTAGATAATGAATGTTAAACCCTCTCTGGACTCTTCTGAGAAAATAAAGATACAACGCAAGTGAGAATCCATCAATAGACACAGAACAACACCAGAGATCATCACAGAAAGTAGAAGCAATACATATAAAACACAACAAATCAAAATTCCTAAACAAAATGTTACCAAAATCAAAACTTTAAAGTACCATTGCATAGCAAACACCAACACTAAACCCCTTTTTGGATTTCTAAAATATCTTTCACAGTCCGAGAAAAAAACTGGAAATGAAGTGTTACTACTCTACACATTCTACTCAAAACTTGGGACTTTTGCTTGCAGATAAGATCCATTAATTCCAATTTATATTCTCTTAACGAACATGCAAACCATGTTTAGCTCCTAAATCGGGAACTAATTACAAATGATCTCAAAATCACAAAAAAAAAAGCAAATTCTCAGTAGCCCTAGAATCGAAACAAATATAAACCCAAAAGGAAAATATATCGGATTTCAAGAATTCGAGTGAAGAGAGACACATCGAAAAGTTTATTACCAAAAAAAACAACGACCAACGAAAAAACAGCTTAAAGCTTTTCCGTGTAAACACAGATAGAAGACAAACAAAAAAAAACAGACCTGCGAATTTTCTTCTCCGTTTCCTCGGCTTTCTGTGGACTCAAAAGGGTAAATGAAAGAAAAGACAAAAACAAATGAGAGGAAGAAAAAAAGGCCCAACTTTTAATTACGGAAAAGATTTGGTGCAAACCCTTCTCTGTTGAAGAAATTAATGGTTTGTTTGGGCTTTCAGATAATATATTTGCTTTTATTAAATGCTTCTTTTTGGGAGGTCACGTGTTTTACACGTGTATTCAAAGATCTTGGAAACATATACCACGTAGGCTCGGCAAATTTTCCAATTCGAGAACCGAAATTCCTCAAACCAAACTTGAATCGAACTATAAAATAATCTAAATAAGTTTCTATGTAATAACTCATATTTTTTATTAAAGGTTTAGAAGAGTATATCAAAAGTTTACCATTTTAATTAAAATTTGTTAATTATTTCTGTTTTTTTTTATCAAAACCGTAAAAAAATCATATATATGAAAAGAAATAAATACTCTCCAGATGAATAATACGTCAGCACTCTATAGCTTAACACATGTCATGTGGTACTTAAATATGACTATTTGTGTTTCTGTAACTTTGTCCGTTTCAATCCTTTTCGTCTTCTTTTTTAGGGGTTTTAAGTTTAAGCGTCTTTACTATACAAGGATCTAGAAAAATCCAAAAATATTGTAGATATTATGAAAATATATTCAAGAGATTTCTATATATCTTTATATGATTATATTAGTTAGTAATTAGGTTAAACATTAGTACTATATAAGTATATGTATTCAACCTTTATTATTATGAGTGTTATATACAATTCTTCCAATTCTAAACTCTCATCACATTATCATGGTATCAGAGCAGATTATGTTTGAGTTTCGATCTAACGATCAAACTTTATTTTCATATTTTTTTCTATTTTTCAAGCTACAGACTTCCAAATCTTATTCATTCTATTTTTCAAGCCATGGTGCTTCTTCTTTTTTTTCACCGCTTGCTTCTGATTTTTCTTTTGTTTTAAAAGCATAAGCTATTATCGCTTATTGCTTCTTAATTCAAGCCACAAGCTTCTTGTTTTATTTTATTTTTGATAAAAACAAAAATAAAATAAAAATATTTTGTTTTCAAGCAAAATTGCTTCCCGTTTTCTTTTGATTTCTAAGCCAATTGAGCTTCTTTTAAGCCTAGTGTTTCTACAATTCAAACCTAACATGTGCCTCTGAATCCTAAGCTATCGAGCTTCTAATAATTCAAGTCTCAATAGACCTCTGAATCTGAAACTTCAAATTTTCTTACACATTCAACCTACGGTGCTTCTGTTTACAAAGTCTTAGGGCTTTCTCAAATTTTTTATTTTTCACTTATTCCATTTTTTTAACCAAAAAAAAAAAAAAAATCAATCATCGGCTTCTTCTTCTTACTCAAGACAAGGTTCATCACCTTATGTGGCTTCCACCGCGCCGCCTTGATCTGCACAACCATCACCAGATCTGTCACTGTCAATCGCTGCTTCCGCCAAAACATATGGCCCAAGCCGAGCCATCTAATGATGTCACCAACACGGGATCTATGATCTCCGCCAACGTGGTTTCGCCGCCACAATTCTCACCGATGCTTGCCTAGCACAACATCTTTTGAAAGCTTATCACCCAAAATTTGACAGACCCATCAAGACATTAACAATTCTCCACCATACGTGGAGCGAGTGAAGTCAACATCTTCTACAAAGATCCAAAGAGCGTCATTGATAAATCTAATTCAATCTCAAGTCGTTCATTCCGCTGGTTCTTCATCACCGCCTTGAGATTGAGGGGGCGTATAGAAGGATCTAGAAAGATCCAAATATATTGTAGATATTATGAAAAGATATTCAGGAGATTTCTATATATCTTTATATGATTCTATTAGTTAGTAATTAGGTTAAACATTAGTACTATATAAGTATATGTATCCAACCTATATTATTATGAGTGTTAATATACAATTCTTCCAATTCTAATCTCTCATCACGTTATCATTTACAACTACCTCTGCAAATAACTAAAATTGTAACTCCTCTTGCTACATCAGCCCATATGAAATCCTTCCTTTTTCGTTTAACGGGATTGATTAACGGGGTTTGGATCAAAGTTAGTTTTGGCAACAAAAAAAAATTAGTACGAGGTAGTTGAACCAAGAATTGACTCTTGAACCAAGAATTTACTGTTTTCTATTAAGTCTGTTGAACCTAAACAACCCAGAGGCGATAAGAATTGTTGTTGTGTAAATCCTTGAACAAACAGCTCAATTGAATAACTAAACTGTTTTTGGCATAATTTAATTTGTATGATAACTAAATAAGAACTTTTAATATAAAAAATAATTTACAGAAGTTATAAGATATGGTTTTTCTTCTTTTCACCATATGCGCTACACTAGAAATCTGTCTCACGATTTTTACTTTTGGTCCATGGCATTATTGTTGATCCCGAGGATCACTAATGTTGTTTAAAGGTTGATTATGGAGTGGGAGGTGAGATTTCCGTTAATTAGAACAAGTCAACCACAATTTATAGCAGGTCGGGTATTACGACGAACAGGTCGGGGACCGTATTCTTTATATTGATGGTGAAAAGAGACGGACGATTTAGATTTACGAACTGCTTCCGACGGGAATCCAGTTCGGCGTTCTAAATCGCGATGCCTTGTTACAAAGGAGAGAGAGAGAGAGATAGACCGGGCCTATGTTTTTGTAGAGAGTAATGAGGTTTTTTCCAAAAGTCCTCTCCTTAATGCATAGCGAGGGGTATATATAGTGAGAGTAGCTTCCTGCTTCCGCGGATTCCGGGACCACGCGTCGCCCTCAGCCTGATTCACGGGCAAGGTGCTCTAGGAAGCGTGTCTCGGTTCTCAAGGTGAGAGGTAATGATGAGCTCGGCGCCATGCTTTTGTAAGATAGCATACTGTTCTGCCAACTTCCTTCCACGTGTCTTTTCCTCCTTCGCTTACTTTGCAGGGTTGGTGGGACGTCGAGGTCAGACCATGCCTCTATTCGGATAGTGCCATGTTCGACCAACTCCCACGTGCCTTCTTCTCCTTTGACATCCCTGTTTTGGGCGAGGTGTCAGCGCGGACCCGGGCGCCTTTTGGGAGCTCGGGATTTCCGGATGGAGCCGAGCGCGGGACTCCAGGTCGGTGATCCCTGGTCTAAGGTTGACGCTATGCTGACCGAATCGAGGATGGCCCTTGCTAAGATGGGCCTAACTAAATGGGGGTGCTAGGCCCACCTCCAAAAATAGCCCCCCCAGTTCGGTGGCATGAGGTGAGGCGAATACATCGAAGTTGATCTGATGTTAGTTCGGCGCATCTTAGGACGCTCCTTTGAGATCCGAGTGGATGAGGGCGGCGTGTTGTGGCTCGGATTTGAGCCCGCGCTCACACGTGTCGGTTTTCCCGAGGATCCGGAGGTCGTTGGCGCGTACCCATCACGCGGGGGAAACGAAACGACGCTCCTTTTTCTGCGTGTATTGCTCACGCGCGGCGTACGAAAGACGCTTCGCGTTTATCGAGGCGTCTCCTGCTTTTGGCGTGGGAAAAACGAAGAGGCGTCATCATTAGGTTTTTGGGAGGCCGTGCTCCTTTCGACACGTGTCCAGGCGTCGCTTCGTTGTCCCCTTCCTCTATTTAACCCCTCTTTCTTCCTTTGGTTAGAACTTTCTACGCATACTCTCAAGGTAATTCCTTCTTCTCTCTGCACTTTTTGATTTCCTCCTTCCTTTCTTCTCTCTGCGTTCTTCGATTTCTTCCTCCTCTTTGTGCGATGGCGCCTATGTTAGACGGAATTAGGGCCGAGTCGAGCGATGAGTCGGCGTCTCGCGACTACAGCGACGATTCTCCGGAGGAAAGCTCTTCCCCCGATGGTTTCGAGCACGCTTCTTCTCCGAATGGAGGCGAGGAGGGCGAAGAAAGGCCTGTATCTTCTACTTCGGGGGCCGCTCCGCCGCTTCCCCGGACCCGTCATAGGAAGAAGGCGGTGATAAGGTCCTCCTCTGGGGGTCGTGGCGCTGACCGGGACGGAGGAGGAACAGGGCGTGCGGACGATCGTGGCGAACGCCGGGGTGGTCGCGGTGGAGGAGTACGAGCGGCCAAGGCGAGGAAGTCTCCCTTGGTCCTTTACGAGCAAGGCGGGTCGTCGACCTGGAGCACGCCGGGGTCGCTTGCCCTGTTGAGGGAGTTGTGCGACTTCCCTGCTGCCGCTGAGCTCCGCCTGCCCAGACCGGACGAGCGTCCGTGGAATCCTCCGGCGGGCTTCGTCTGCCTGTACGAGGGATTCTTCCTGAAGTGCGGGCTGCGTCTTCCTCTCCCTGAGCTGCTCGTCCAATACTATCGGGCGCGAGGTTTGGCCTTCTCGCAGATCTGGCCGTCCACGATCCAAGGGATGATCGTGCTGCTGACCCTGGGGCAGGAGTGTGACGTGTAGGTGACGGTGCCCATGTTCGAGGATCTCACCCAACAGAAGGCGAATCCTGGGATCCCGGGGTCTTACTACGCTGCTTTAAAGCCCGCGGCGAACATCCTCACTCTTCCAGGTTCAAGTTGCCGGACTACGCGGGTATCCTTGCTGTGCTCAGGATGGTGGGTGAAAGAGATTAGAAGTCGTTCACCTCGGGGAGAGTAGCAGCTGCCATGGCCGGAGGTCGGGGTTTTTTTTTTTTTTTTTTTTTTTTACCGACCTGACGGCTGACGTTATTGCAGGTCGATCAAGGTTCGCTAGTCCACTTTACGCGGATTCGTTTGTGGCGCCGCTTCCGCAAATTGTCGAGGTGCCGGTCAGGAGAGAGCCGGCGCTACGGGCTGGAGGAGAGGGGTCCGAGGCTGTTCTTTCGAAGAAGAGGGCGGCCATAACTGCCGGCGGGAGGGATGGCAAGAAGAAGAAGAGGACCGAGACGGGAGGGTCCTCGGTTTCAGGTCGGGATGATCTCCGGCCTGAACAGCCTGGTTGCGAGCCCGAGGGCTCCTGCATCCCGCTTGCCGGGGAGGCCGAGGTACCTGCTGCCGAGGTACCCGCCGGTGGTGGGGTTGAAACGGGCCGGACCCTGGCGGACGAAGAGGTCGCAGTTCGGGCGACGGAGGACGGCGATGCGATCGTCGTTGTGGAGGAAGGGCGGTATCCTGCTGCCGTGCAGGGTGCCGAGGATCGAAGCGGTGATGGAGGCGAAGCTTCGGAGGGTTCCGATGCTGAGCCTCGGGACTACAGCTTCTACTTCTGCCATGAGGACGGTGGTAGCCAGATCATCGTGGACCAGGATGAGTGCGCCGAGCTGGCGCAAGCGATGATGTTCGGGCAGAACCATCCGCACTTCCGGCCGTTGGAGATGGCGGAATCTGACGCCTTTCGCGCAGCGGCGCGGTCCGCGGCTCGGGTGAGGTTTTCTTATGGGTATAGTTTGTTAATTTATCAGGATTTACGATTGTTGTTGCTAACATCTGGTTTGATGCAGACGATGGCTCTCACTGCCTTTCTAGGGGAGGCCTACGAGAAGCGACTCGCCGAGAAGTACGTGTCGCTCAACTACCTGAAGATGTGCCAGGAGGCCAGCGCGCAGACCCAGTCCGTTCTCCTCCGCGGGCTTGAGAAGGAGCTGAGGGATGAGAAGGCCCGATCTGCGGCGATGGAGAAAGAGGCGGCGCGGGTACGAGCCCGGGCTTTAGAGGCGGACAATGTTCACGCCGAGCTGGAGGCGGAGAGAGCTCGTTCTGCCGCGGAGAGGGCTCGGTCGGCTGCCTTTTGAGGAGAAGCTCGGGCTTCTGAAGGGGGAGAGGGAAACACTCCGCTCCAGGGTTAAGGGGCTGGAGGGCGCCATTGACCGGGCGAAGGCGGCCGTGGCCGAGGAGAGCGATCGGGTCACGGCCAGGTGGGAGGGGTGGAACCAGAAGTGGACCGCGAAGATGGAGAAGATCCGCGCCCATCTCGACGGTCGCAACCGGGCTTTGGAGCCTCACCTGCTGTTCAACCAGGTGGTCGGCATAAAGGCATGCCTCAAGAGGATGGAGGCTGAGGACGGGATGTCGGTACCGTGGTACCAGTATAAGAAGCTGGACGAGGATGAAGCGACGTTCGGAGCCCAGCTGGACGATATCGATTTTCCGGACTTGACCCCGGAAGATTTGGATATCCCTCTCGATCGCACGTATGGCGTCCAGCTCGAGAGACTTATGCCCGTCGGCCCTTCCGAAACGCCCGTCGTGGACTTGACCTCGGACGTTCAATCATCGGCTGCTGAGGCTGTCCAAACGGACCTGCCAGCATAAGACTCGGCCCCGGGTGCTGTTGAAGCCGGTCCTGTCGCGCTGCCTGCTGAGGTCGTGGTTGGGGAAGAGCGGACCGAGCAACCCTTCCTTGGTGAGAACGGCACCAATGTGAGGATGGTGGGCCCGGATGATCTGGATGGTACCCGTGCTGACGGGGGTGAAGACTTACCGGCCGATGTGGCCTTGTAAATTTTTTTGTTTTTTGTTGTTGTTTTTCTTCTTTTTTCTTTCTCTCTCTCCTTTTTTGTGTAAAGACTGGGCCGTTGGCCTTTTATGTAAGTGCCGTACGAGGCTTTGTTTAAAATGGAATTGGTATTTTTGGAATTCCTTCTAGCGCCAATTGTTGATCCCGAAGATCACTAATGTTGTTTAAAGGTTGATTATGGAGTGGGAGGTGAGATTTCCGTTAATTAGAACAAGTCAACCACAATTTATAGCAGGTCGGGTATTACGACGAACAGGTCGGGGACCGTATTTTTTATATTGATGGTGAAAAGAGACGGACAATTTAGATTTACGAACTGCTTCCGACGGGAATCAAGTTCCGACGGGAATCCAGTTCGGCGTTCTAAATCGCGATGCCTTGTTACAAAGGAGAGACAGAGAGAGAGAGAGACCGGGCCTATTTTTTTGTAGAGAGTAATGAGGTTTTTTCCAAAAGTCCTCTCCTTAATGCATAGCGAGGGGTATATATAGTGAGAGTAGCTTCCTGCTTCCGCGGATTCCGGGACCACGGGTCGCCCTCAGCCTGCTTCACGGGCAAGGTGCTCTAGGAAGCGTGTCCCGGTTCTCAAGGTGAGAGGTAATGATGAGCTCGGCGCCATGCTTTTGTAAGATAGCATACTGTTCTGCCAATTTCCTTCCACGTGTCTTTTCCTCCTTCGCTTACTCTGCAGGGTTGGTGGGACGTCGAGGTCAGACGATGCCTCTATTCGGATAGTGCCCTGTTCGACCAACTCCCACGTGCCTTCTTCTCCTTTGACATCCCTGTTTTGGGCGAGGTGTCAGCGCGGACCCGGGGGCGCCTTTTGGGAGCTCGGGATTTCCGGATGGAGCCGAGCGCGGGACTCCAAGTCGGTGATCCCTGGTCTAAGGTTGACGCTATGCTGACCAAATCGAGGAGGACCCTTACTAAGATGAACCTAACTAAATGAGAGTGCTGGACCCACTTCCAAAAATTATTCTTACAAATCTCATTGCAATATAATATCATATTTTAAGTAATCCATAATAATATATAAACAATTTATAAAGAATAGTTCTACATATAACACAAAGATCTATAATAGATGGTTCCGTCAACATCATATTCACGATAAAGAGTTTCGCTATTACTATATGGGACCACGACGAACGACACGATATACACCATGCTCGAAAACTCAAATACACAATGCTAGAAATCTCTGATAAACATTCCTTAGTATGCAACTCAAGTATCCCAGTTAGGCTTGGGCATAAAAATCGGAATCGATTTGAAATACACGAACCGAACCGATTCGAAATTGCCAAAATATCCATTGGATCCTACTCATTGATATCCGTGGACATCGGATAATATCGAAACCGAACCAAAAACATTTTGGGTATCCGAATTACCCAAAATATAATTATATACCCAAAAATATTAAATATATATAAGATTTTGGGTATATTTTCGGTATTATGAGTATATTTTCTTTAGTTTTTGTTTGGATTTTCGGGTATATTTTCGGGTTTTCGGATATAATTTTGGGTTTTCAGGTATATTTTTGGTATTTCGGGTATATTTTCCTTAAAAAATTTTGGATTTTCAGATATATTTGGGGGTACACCAAAAAATTAAAATTTTAATAATCGTATCCAAAGTTATTTACTGCATCTGCTTCACCAAATATTTTCTTTAAGTTATATATTTATTTCATCAGAAATTTCGTTTCAAGATTTATGTATTATATATTTTTACGGGTGGTATAATTTTGTTTTCTATTTTTTCATTTTTAGTTTTTTTCACGGGTTATAAAATATTAAATTACAAACCCGCATATATACGAGTACTAATCTAGTTAACAATAAAAGTAAAATTTATAATCGATTCCTAATCATAAAAATTAAAAGAAAAAAATAGTTATGTTTAGATTAAGAAAATTAAACAAAAATATAAATAAAAAACATAGTTTTTTAAAAAAAAATGAAAAATCATATTTCAGATTAGATTAAAGAAAATAAACAATCGATAACAATCATAAACAGGAAATGAATAAAAGCCAAATTTGTTTTTAAAAAAACAAACATATTTCGATTTAGAATAGGGAAATTTTATTATATAAAACTGAATGTTTCAAAGTTGGTAATTCACCTGGCCGCGATATGTGTCAAGTCAAAGTTGGAAAATTTTAAAATTGTTTAATAAAAAAACTTAAAAACTCTAAAAATTTAATAACCGATTAATAATTTTAAAAGGTATAGTTAATAAAAATAAAATTTTAAATTTTAAAAAATTAAATGTATCCTAAAAGAAAAAAATAATATAAAAAAGGGAAAAACATTCTTTAGGTTTTCTATTTAGATTAAGAAAATTAATCATAAAAAGAAAAAAATTCTAATTTCTCACTTATATAAAAACCACAATATGGGTAGTATGTTAATTACACATATAAAAAATAAAAGTCTAATAATTGTATCCAAAGCTATTTACTGCATCTGTTCACCAATTTTTTCTTTGATTGTATATATTTATTTCATCGTAAACTTTGTTTCTAAATTTATGTATTATATATTTTCATGGGTGATCGTATTTTATTTTCTATTTTTTCGTTTTTAAATTATTCTACAGGTTATAAAATATTAAATTACAAACCCGCATATATTCGAGTACTTATCTAATAAGTATTATAAACTGTGATTGCAGAATTTTTTTGGAGATAAAAGGTAGATTATATGTAACTATATATATAATTTAGAAAGAGTATTCAACTATGTGAGAGATTATATTTGTGATCTACAATATTCTAGATCGACCAATGCGCGAGATAATTTAATTAGTTTGACCTTCTATTAAGTCTAAAAATTATTAAAAAAAAAAAGAGAGTCGGACTGTGGTTTTAGGATAATCTTTTTACCTAGTCTAAGAACTTTTAGAGAACTTTTATAATCATTTTTATTCGATTAATATATTAGATCGACCAAATCATATCAACTCTTTCAGAGAACTTTTATAGTCATTTTTATTCGATTAATATCAGATCACTTTCGTCAAATATTCGTTTATACCTTGATTTCATCAAAATATTGGTTATATAAAAACTAAAAACATAAATATCAATTTTGATTCAGTTAGGTCTTTCGATTCCGTTCAAATTTGGTTGGATTCGGTTGTAGTAAGTAAAAATAAATAGTTTAGTCGATATTACATATTTTTATTACTTACTAGTTTATACTGGTATAATAATGGAATGGTATGTTTTTGGATTAGCGAACAATTCGTTTTTCCTAAAACACAGAAAAAAAAAATTAGAAAAACTATCCTTTTTCTTAATAAATTTTTTTTTTTAACTATTTTTTCACCGAACATCCCTAAAATAATTTTTGTAAACGAATTGAAGAGATCGGGTTGGCAGTCTAGGGCTTGACGTTTTAACCGTACCCGATATCCTAAACCCGACCCAAAAACCCGGTCTTGAACCCGATCCGAAGTAGAGAAATACATGAATGGGTTTTATTGTCTAGGTACTTCGGGTTTCAGGTAATACCCGACCCGAATCGAAACCCGAAGTAGTACCCAAACAAATCTGAAGCTAACTAAACCCATTAACCCCCTTTGTACATAGCCTCGTCGGTTCCTTTCATTTTTTTGGGTTTTCCGGATATTTCAAATATTTTTGGGTAGTTTGGATAGTTTTTTAAATGGGGTTTTCGGGTAATTTGGATACTTTCGGGTAGTTTGAGTACTTTTGGGTAATTTTTTTGGATTTTTCGAGTACTTTCAGGTATTTTTGGATATTTCGGATAAACTGAACCGGACCTAAAAATTATAAATATCCGAATGGGGCTTATATCTCTAAACCGAAAATACCGAACGGATATCCGAACGCTCATGTTTAGTTGGTAGTGATGGATTAAAAAAATGAAAAAGAAAGAAAAGGAAATATTGCTTTCCTAAAAGAAAGAAGATTTGGGAGATTGGGTTTTTGGCACTACAAATACACATAATGTCGAGAGATTTGGTTTGACAATTGAAATACACATAATATTGTTCTCGAGCGCACGAACGATCTCCGACATGAGCCGCAGGATTATACGGTTAACTAATGTGGTTAAAGAAAATGATTTCGAAAGCGATGAAGACTACGAAGATTTATTGGTTGATATCAAAGAAGATGGTGAAATTATTGGTAAATTGGTGAATGTTGTGATCCCGCGACCCAATCATCTGACACCGACACCAGGAGTTGGAAAGGTTTTCTTAGAGTATGCGGATTTGGATGCCGCATCAAGGGCTAGATCCGCCTTCAATGGAAAGCCATCTGGTCTAGACAACATAGTGGTGGTGGCTGAGTACTATCCGGAAAACATGTATGCGCAGGGCCACCTTGATACCTGATCTTGTTTCTTTTTTCTTTCTTCCTAATAAACCTATGTGTTATCTATTTTCGTTTTTTAATATAAAGGAATGAATTATCTTGTTTCGTTTTTGTGCAACCAAGCTTCAGATATGATCCACTCTATATACTACAAGTCCTTGGATACACAATATTGTTGTATGAAGAAAACATCAATCGAGACGAACATAACCATAAACTAGGAAAAAAATCTTAATAATATCTAGGATCAGGTATTCCAATCTCTCAAGAGATTTGGATAATTACAAATACACAAGACAATAATAATATATAGTGAAAGTTCTGTCTTCTTCCCCTGACCAAATTCTACGACCGGTTTTGTCATCCTCTCCCTATCCCAGATTAAGTGTGACATCTCAAGAAAAGGTTTTTGGCCCATTTTCTTTTTTTCAGCGGCCCAAATCTCTCAAGTCTATTTCTCCTGTTAGCCCATTGTACTATTCATATCAGAAAATCCAAAAGCCCAAAACCAAGCCCAACAAGGGAATTAACCCCTAAAACCCTAAACTTAGACCTAATCTATTCCTCTATATAAGGAACTCGTGGCAAAGGATATTGTCAGAAAGTTTCATCACCGGCGAAGCCCTGCCAAATTCCAGCCACCGCCCAGAACCGCCGGAGAGAGCCAGTGCCACCAGAGGAGAGAGAAAGAGAGGAGAGGCTGTTCACGACCAGCCACATTGCGATGCGATTTCCCGGCGAACCGTAGCGAATCAGAAGGTGATCTTGGTACCGTTGGAAAGATCTTGAATCCAAATTTTCAGAACAGTTTTCCGATCCAAATTCCAAGGTAAACTCCGCGAGTTACGGACGTTCCTTCCTGGCCAAGAAACTGTCCTTTTTTAAAAATGGAAAGTGCATTTATGGTGATCCATTTATGGCAAGTACATTTATGGTGATCCATTTATGGGGATCCATTTAAGGAAAGTACAATTTTGTAAACTTCTATTTTTGGAAAGTTTCTATTTTTGGAAAGTTTCTATTTTTAGAAAGTTTTATTTTCGGAAAGTTTCTGTTTTCGGAAACCCGATATTAAACCTATATTTCCTTCCTAACCTCAGCTTCAAGTTCACCGCAGCAAACTTCAGAATGGGACGCAAGTATGTGAAAGCCATGGCTCGATCTGTTGCCTCCATGCGCACAAGGTGGGGATATGTTCTGAGAATTCCTCCAATGCTTTATTTAGTTTATTAATAGGCGTAGGTTGTTTTGTAGATAGATGGATGTTTGATGTTGAATGGATCACGTGAGTTAATAATGTTGATTACTTATTGCATGAATACATCTTCATTAGCATCATTCATACATGGTTATGTGGACTTATAAAATAGAATGGTTAAAAGGAGATAAGAATGATAATGAAAATAAATACATGAATGATATGTTATGAAAGAACTATAGGAATGTGTGTATGACCAATCGGGTCATTGTGTGCGGCCGGCGTCATGGGTGTTGAGCCATGGAGCACGGTATTGTTTGATGGCTACATGAAGGACATGATGAGAAGTGTATGCCATGGTCTCACGAAGGATTCGTCAGTGAGTGGACCAAACGGTTGACGAACCGGGAATGATTATGAGAATGATAAAGGAGATTGAGTACCATGGGTTGCGACCTGTGGGAATGTGAAAGAGTCAGGTTAGGTCTGCTTGAGGTCTTGCATTAATATGGTTGACTGTATTTATTAAATTTTCATTAAGCTTCATTATTGGCCGGCATGTTGCGTTTATTGGTGAATTAAATATTGTATTGTGAATCTCGTGGGCACTCGTGCCTACCCCTGCTGAGTAACTTTGTTGCTCATCCTTTTTTACCCTTTTCAGGTAAGGTTTAAGTTTATTTTGGGTTGGAGTGCAAATCAAGCTATTCGGTGGAAGGTTTTTCCGGGATTATGGTGTTTCATTAAGCTTCCCAAACCAAATCCAACAACCTTTGCTGTTTTCATCTTTAAAGAGTTGAACAGCTTCATGCTCATAAACTCCATCTCCCTCTCCATCTCTTTCTTTATCAACATGGTAATGTAGCTAAGAACCTACTACTTCTTACCATCACTTGATCCTCAGACTCTGGCCTCATGAGATTCCAAGAGAAGTTTGATTTGTCTTATTATCATCTTCTTCTTCTTCTTCAGACCAAGCTTCTCAAGTCAACTCCAACAGCTTGTATGTTACTTGTTTTTATGTTTTCACCTTGAGAGACCATAAACGCTTCTGCTTCATAGTTTTCATCTCCATCTGTGTGGTCGTTGATGTTGCCTCCAGTTTCGTACTAGTCCACTTCGCTGCTGTTACTCTTAGTTTCAAAGTTGTCCACTAATTCGATGCTGCTAATTCTGTGAGTAGGGTTCGTTTTCTCCTCTTTAACTTGGAGATTTTTGCTTGGACATCGGATTTTCTCTCTGATCAGGCCGTAATTTTTGTTGATCTGATTCTTAACTTTCATTTTAAAATACTCTGATATGTGCAAATGTAACCTGGATTGTGTATTGAATTTGAGACCAACCATTAGAAAGAAACGTCATTAAATTACTCTTCTTGCAGTGTTGAGTGCAAAGTGCAGGGACCTAACTTTGTCATGGGATAAAACTTACCTCTAGAAAACCTTTTGGCATATCTTCCTTTGTAGTCTATCTTAATCATTATTACTAACTATTTTTGGTGTCAGTTTTTAGTGTAAAGATTTTGGTGGTTATGGAAGTGAAAACCGAATATCTAAGGCACTAGTTAACAGCTTAGACATCATGTGGTGACAAACCTTTTTTGTTCTATTTTGTAGCATTCTTAGGCAAACTTTGATGTGACTGGAGATGATTTTCTAACCATTACATTTGTTCTTCGGTTTATGCCAGACGCACTACAAGCGATCTGACATATTTAGCATGGAAGAAACCATTCTTTTAAAAAAACTTTGATTTTTATTTATATTTTTCGTTTAATTTTCTTAATCTAAACATAACTATTTTTTTTCTTTTACCTTTTATGATTAGGAATCGATTATAAATTTTATTTTTATTGTTAACTAGATTAGTACTCGTATATATGTGGGTTTGTAATTTAATATTTTATAACCCGTGAAAAAAAACTAAAAATGAAAAAATAGAAAACAAAATTATACCACCCGTAAAAATATATAATACATAAATTTTGAAACGAAATTTCCGATGAAATAAATATATAACTTAAAAAAAATATTTCGTGAATCAGATGCAGTAAATAGCATATGTTCAAAAATTGGACAAAAAACTTTAGGCTATGAAACGCAATAGATTTGAATGGTCATGTAACTTTAGATCTCTAACAGATAACAAGCATTGGACGAAAAACTTTAGGCTATGAAACGCAATAGCATCTGTTCAAAAACTTGTTTGATTTGAATGGTCATGTATTATGCACTGTTCACTTGACCAAAAAAGCTATATCGTGTTTCATCTAATCTAAACCTTTGAAGAAACAGAATAATAGCTATGCACCCTTAAATCTTGATATTGCACTCATTAAAGCCTGTTTATCCACAATCTTAATTGTAACCTCTGCTCCAGTTGAATCCTGCAATTAGAAAAGAAAAAGAACATTCAAGAACGATATTTGACATTAATTGGGTAAGTTAGAGAGTTTTCTAAGAATTACCAATGTGATAAGTTCGAGATTAGGAGCTCGACTAGTAATTTGTAAGACCGAGATGTCACAGATTTGGAAATGTAACAATTTCAGTATTGAAACGTTGGTAAAGGGAGGCGTTGCTCTGTTTCCAAGATATAACATCACATGTAAGAGATACAGAAACTTAAGGATGCAAATAAGGAAAACAAAATAAACTATTGCAATTAAGGAAGGAAACAAAAAAGGAAATACCTCGGGAAAACTTCTACAGGAGACGACAAGTTCTCGGCAAAAACTTATTTCAGAGAGCAAGTTATTGCTCATAACAATGTTCACATGTGCTTTTAGACCAGGAGGTTTCTGAATCAGCCTAAATCGACCGGAATTAAACCCTGCTATCTTGAAGAAGCTGAGCTTAGGCGCATCTATTTCAGTTGATTGCCCGGTCGTATCGTCTATAACTTTCCGTGCAAAATACAGCTTTACAACCGTGAGGGTCTTTGACACTATATTGACATGTGATATGCTTCCTTCGGTTTTGGGCAGTTTTATCTCGAGCTCCAGAAGTTTTGGATACGATTTGATGAGAACTTCAACCGCCTTATTGGTTGTTGGTGGAGAAGGCCTATCAAGGTTTAGGTTCTTGAGGGACGGCAATGAAAATGTTATATCTTCATCAACCAATTGAGGATGACCTAGTGAGAGATTCACCAAAGTTGAACACCTGAAAAGAGACCGTGGTAGAGAGTATGTAGAGAATTTTTCAATCACCAATTGTCTAACCCTTCTAGCTACTGCATCTCTAATCCATGTTTCCAGTGATTCTTCAACGTTATAATCACCCCTAAGACGTTTTCTTCTGTTATAATCAAAAATAAGGTGGGTTTGAATAACACCAATCCAACGTTATGATCACCCCTAAGACGTTTTCTTCAGTTATAATCAACGCTAATTTTTTTCCAATCATGATTTCTACAGATTTTTAAAAGTTAATTTTTTTTTCAATCATGATTTCTACAGATTTTTAAACCTACAGCCCTTTGTATCCTATTTTTGCTGTGGAGAGCTATATTTCCACAGCCCATATTCTTGTCTTTCACTTTTTAAAAAGCCACAGCCAAAATCCTATAGCAAAAAAACCACAGCATAAAACCAAAAGCTACAGCTGTTATCAATCATGCCCTTTACCTTTTTAATCATTTGAGCTTAATGTTTTAATAAAAACCATATCACTTCGTGAAAGGCCCTAATTTCACCAAATCGGTCAGTATACGGTATACTATACTACAATCTATTATTGGTGGGTATTTTTTAAAATCAAATTATACAAGGCCAATGTCATTTAATGTCGTGTGACTCTTAACATTTTCTACATTTTTTTTATTTTTAATTGTGAGTGTTTGTAGTGTGTATTGCTTAAGACCAAATTACAATAACTTGAATGGAAATAAGACATTAAATTAGATATCAAACTTTTTGCTATTATGTGTATTTTTCAAAAGTTCTGGATCCATTGGTTTCTTTTCTCCATGTGTTCTTTTGTATATGAGTGTCATAATCTCTGCATCGTTTGCCAAATAGTATTGACATTATTATTTGGTTTCTTTGTATCAAGTCAGTTTCTATTATTTTAACGAAAGGAAAACTAAATCGTTTGTCAATTCTTGGTTTAGAAAATAGAAAACAGTCAATTCTTTGCAAATAGATCTAATATATTAATCGACTGTTTTCTATTTTCAACTATTTGCAAAGAGAGAACCGAAAGGGAGAAGGATTTCAAAGAAGGTTTAGAAAACCTATAACATTGAAAGCAACGTTAATATAGAAAAGCGATTGGTCAGTAGCTTTTAAGCTACGGTATTCGAACTTTGGTCTACATGAATACTTCGAGACAGTCAAAAACAATGTTGCATGAGCAAAATTATGCGTTCAAGTTTGGTGGTGACCTGAGTGATCTTGTAATTGGAAAAAGGGGTCAATAAAGACATTTACAGAAAATTGTTATTGGGTTTAGATAAACAGTTTGATCCCGTATTTTTGTTACCAAATCTCTATAGTATATAATTTGTCCCATTCGTACATGAATTAAATCGGTTTTTGTATTTTCCCTTGTCTCATGTGCATGTATTGCATTAAATGATCTGCTGATAAGAGTTTAGCTTTAGTTTTCCTTTCGTTAAAATAATAGAAACTGACTTGATACAAAGAAACCAAATAATACTGTCAA
This sequence comes from Eutrema japonicum, assembly GCA_030161315.1. Lineage (NCBI taxonomy): Eukaryota > Viridiplantae > Streptophyta > Magnoliopsida > Brassicales > Brassicaceae > Eutrema > Eutrema japonicum. The sequence continues at coordinate 41,597,661 of BSQW01000005.1, forward strand.
TAACAAAAAGTGTGATATGTCTTATTTGTATTCAAGTTATTGTAATTTGGTCTTAAGCAATACACACTACAAACACTCAAAATTGTTATCCCTCGCCGTGCCATTAGAACAGATTTTAGTTCTTCTCCCATACCTTTTCAACCATACAAATACAATAAACAAAACTTTAATTTGAGAGATTTTTCCAAGACGATGCTGTTTTAAACACCGTGAACGACAATCAACTTCTTGAAAAGTTATTGATGACCATCATACTCGAGTCTCTTTTCCTCGATTCTTTGATATCAATCCATAATCTCCTTTCGGATTTCATAATCTGTTTTTTCCTTTGCCAGTAAAGTAGTAGATTTATCATTGCAAAAGTCAAATATCCCACACCTTCAACCAACAGTAATTAAACGAACAACAACAACAAAGCTGAATGATCTTGGGTCGAATTATTGGCATAAATAGATAATTGGAATGGGATTTTAGAAGCCGTGGATCTTGATCTGATCCTTATTAGCAATCCCAGTGTGGACCAAGAAGTGAGACACTTTCTTCCTCTGATCACCTTGGAGCTGAATGATCTTGCCTAGCTCCTTGTCCTGCACAACGTTCCCGTTGCAGCAGAAATCTTTCTTCAGATCCTTGAGGATCCTCTCGTAGCTGTAATCTTTCTTCAGACCCTGAACAGTCGTCAAGCTCTTCTTCCCATTCCTCTGCTGGATTCGGATGTGGACGTACTCTTTTGCCCCTGGTGCATCTGAATCTTGTGCCTCTGCGAAAGGGTCGAATGCTGATGGGATCTGGATGTCTAGCTCAACCATGTAAACTTGGAACGAAAATACGCCTCTTCGCAACTTGTTCGATTCTCTCTACACAAAAAACAAAAATCATCAGTTGAGTCTAGACACTCCACACACGGTCAAGAACATGATTAAATCATAATTGAGGAACCAAAGTCTCGACTCAATCAACAATAACTGGATTCTAATACAAGACATAGATCAACTACATGATTACAAGATATGGAATCTATGATCCTAGCTTAATCAATTACAGGATTTGAGTATAACGATGAAGTAAATAGATTCGCGTTAAGATGAGATGATCGCTACTTTGTGCAGAGTTTCCTTCTAAATCATGAACAAACAAGAAAAGAGACCGCGAAATCCTGTAATTGAATAAAAAACCGAAAGACACAAACCCTAAAATCGATTGATCAATCAAAGAACGAAACCAATAGAAAAATCAAATCTCCTATGAATCAACGAAAGAAGAAATCGTGTACCTGAAGGAGTGGGAAGAAGACGATCGAGTTCTTCTGGTTTTGTTTTTTTTCAATTGATGAAGACGAGAGCAAGGAAGGGTGTATTTATAGGAGCTTTTTTTTAAAAAAGGCGGTTAGATCGTAGCCGCAGATCTATCATTTACTTTAGACACGTGTATGGGTAAGTGCTAATTTGTATTTGGTGACCAAGTTGTAAGGTCCACGATTAGATTACCTGGTCTGAGAGGCAGAGAATAATTACTCTCTCGCTTACAATAAACGCGCAACTTGTCAAATCCACTAACAGCATTTCATTGAAAAGAAGAAAAACAAAATGGTCGCGTGTAATAAGAGCCACAAGTGGGCCCTATGTCAACAATTTGCTACAAGATTCGCGACGTCATTATCTTTTATAAAATTAACCTGTAATTCGAGTATTCTGACAGAAGAAGAGACCGTCTTATTGCAAATTGTTCGATACTTTGCTTCTTTTTACAAAAATTATCACAGTGGGATTTTACGTATTGATGAAGTAAGGATAAAAGGCCAACTTTAAACCAATCATAAGAGCTAAACTGAACTTGTGCGACTAACCCTCTGAATTCGGTTAGTTCGATTATTTCGGTTCAATTTTTTTAGGTAATTTAGTTATATTTTTTTGCCGAAAATAATCGAATTCGGTTTAGTTCGGTTGATAAATTCAGTTTTTTTTTTTAACTATCTTTATTTATATAAAACTGTATAAGTACCCACATATATGTGGGTTTGTAAATTAATATTTTATAACCCATGAAACAAAAATTAAACACGAAAAATATAAAACAAAATTAGATCACCCGTGAAAATATATAATAATAAATTTAGAAAAAAGTTTAAAATAAAATAAATATATACATTGAAAGAAAAATTTGGTAAAAGCTGCAATAAAAAGCTTTTGATACGATTATTGAAATTTTATTTTTTTGGTGTATAATTGACATACTACCAAATTATGGTTTATATAAAAGTGAGAAATTAAAAAAAAAATTCTTTTATGATTAATTTCCTTAACCTAAATAGAAAAATTTATAATCAAAGTTTCCGATGAATTAAATATATACTATGAAAAAAAATTTGGTAGAGCAGATACAGTTAAATACATTTGGAAATGATTATTGGACTTTTATTTTAATTTTTGGTATGTAATTAACATATACTACCAAATTATTTATGTAGAGGTGATAAATTATAGTTTTTTTCTTTTAGGATTAGTAATACATTGTTTTATTTCCTTAATCTAAATTGGAAAAACTAAGATTTTTTCCCCTTTTTTATTAACTTTTCCTTTTAGGATAAATGTAGATTTTGTATTTTTTTTTTCCTTTTTTTAAGTAACTTTAGCTTTTAAGATTATAAATCGATTATTAATTTTTTCAAATTTTATGTTTTCCTTTTTTTTTCTTATTATTAAGTAACTTTACCATTTAGGATTATGGATCAATTATTAATCTTTCCAAATTTTTATGTTTTTTTATTAATTGATTATTAATCGATTTTAAAAATTTCCATTATAATTTTTTAATTTTTCCTCTTTTTATTAACTTTAGCTTTTATGATCAATTTACATTTTTATTTTTCCTTTATTATTATTTTAAGTTTCCTTTTTTATATAGATTGTTTTTTTCTTTTTTTTAGTTTAACATTTTTTAATATTTACTTTAATTCATTTTTACTAAGATTGCCTTTTTTCAAGTTAAACATTTTTTAATATTTACTTTATTTATTTTTTTAATTAAATTGACACAAGTCAAGATCTAAACTAACAACCGTGACAAATGTCACAATCTTGTGAGTTATAATTATCCTACGTGTCATGCTCACGTCGAAAGATTCAGCTTTCTATAATAAGATTCAACATACATAAAAATACATTAAAAAAACAAAAATACAATACCATAAAACAAAAGGAGAATTTTGACAATTTTTTATTCGAGAAAGCTTATTCGCTAATAGAGTGTCCACTCTTTCCTTCCTCAAATTCGCATTTAATCCGATGCGATCTTTAACTTTGGCTAATGTCAATCCTTTCCCATATTGTATTACATTGATCAATTCCCAATTAGGAGCTAAAAATGTTCTTCGAATAAGAACCCAATTTATTGATTCTTTCGAAGAAAATAATTTTTGAGACTGCCAATTTTTAACGACTGTACGAATGCCGCCATACAACAAAGATAAATTTGCTCCAAACCCTTGTCCCTTCCAAGACGGTTTCCATGGTGGTTGATTCCATGGTAATGTCGTTTCCCTCAGAGTAATCATCGAAGAAAGTCAAAGTTAATCCCAGAACCGCCGACCATTGATCCTTATTTCTCCAATCCCCGAATCGAAAATCCAGATTACGTACTTGAACCATAAGATGATAAGTATTAAATATTGATTCCAGAACAAAACCATCAAGATTTGTTCCAAATTTTGCAAAGACATAATAAAAGATCCACTGGAGATTACCAACAGAGACATAACACCAGAATTTACCGGACAATAGCCGATGATGACAGTAAGGAGACACCACAAATCATCAAACGAAATGAACCTCTTCGAAGAGGGAGATCGATTGAGAAAAAACATCACATAATTGTTACTTATTACGTGAACATGGGCACAGTGCCGACACCGGAGATGTGTCGTTCACTGGCCAAAATCAACGTTGGAAAGACAGCACATGAAGGAAACAGTTATGTGAAGGAAATGGTTTAGAATCGCCTTTGCGACCGCTTAGAGGAGAGCAGTTTTTATGTGTTTTACCGACACACAGCAAATTCAGTTTAAGGGAGAAATTTTGGTTATTTTCAATTTATTTTTGGCTATTTTCAAATTCAGATTTAAGTTTTTTTAAAAAAAAATTGGTTAATCGAACCGAATGAGATTCGAAATGTTGCCGAACGGTTCTCTGTAGATAATCGAAGCATAACCGATTGGTTCGGTTAGCTTGGTTCGGTTAAAATTCTGAGGCCTATGCGCGACCATGAAACAACAAACGTGTCGTTATGGGCCGAACAATGAACTTTACTGATGACAGAGAACTCACAAGTATACAAAATCTTCACAATAAACTCTAAAAACGATTAGTTTTCTCTAGAGAATGGTATCTCGGAGAAAGATGAGAGGAACTTAATCAGATTCTGAATGAATGATTTTAAATCAAATCTCACTTCTTGCTCTCAAACTTCGGATGATGTACGTACGGAAACATACCACCATGCATGATCATAGTATGCCAGTTCCACCTGATCAAGTACTGATCATTCACCATACATGTAAACCTAAGTTAGACCATCAAAAACTATGGTGACGATCAAATCTAGAACAAAGCTTTGTCCAAATAGTGTTATTAACCGCAAAGTACGCAGACAAAAGATTTGACAGTGTCAGTAGTCACAGTTATGTCTTGTCTCGGTTTTATCTCACTGACATCGCTAGGAAGATGGATTGTGTAGCGTTCATGAAGCAGTTTCACCACATATAGGAATCAGCTATAGCTATATTCAACACATATGGGAAACTGCTATAGATTCGACACATCAAAGCATCAAAAGCGATGAAGCAGTTTAACTAACCCGTGGATTAATTAATCTTGTTAGGATCACTACGTACCAAGATTCTTCATGGCATCCCTCATAGCAGCAAGATCAACTATAACTGGTACTCCAGTAAAATCCTAGCCAAGAATATGCACTATTAAATAATGTGAATGGAGAAATTGTTAGAGGGGGATTTAGCACTTCCCGGTTTAACCCGGTTTGAATTTAAATCAGCCCAATAATCGAGTTCAAGGCCCATCGAGACCGATCTACGAAATTAAAGAGAAATTTCCTTTAATTAATAAAGAGAAGATTTCCTTTATTTGGATAAAGGCAAATCCCGGGAAGAAATGAGATTATCATTATCAGCTTCAAGGAAAAAGGATAATTGCCAATACAAAGTCAAGAAGGAAAAGGAAGAGCTAAGGACTTCAAGACTTATAAATAAGGAGGTCATCGCCTCATTATCATCTCATCTGACAATCCCACAATTGAGAACTTAGACAGAAACATCTTTTGTAACAAGAACTACGTTTTGGCTTGATCCCTTCAAAGGGTACGTAGGCAACCTTCACGGGCTCAGCTATGATTCTAATAAAAATAATTCTCCTAAACCCTAAACTAAATTCGCCAATCTACGATATGTGCGAATTCTGGTTCCTTTAGAAATGTTACCAGATCGATATAAGAAAAGAAAGAGTTATACCACTGATAGGCCATTGAATGTGTATTTGAGGCGTACGATGAAGAATAAGGAAGAGAGGTCGGTGATTCAAACTAACTAATGACTGGTGATGTGGTATGTTTCCAATTAAGAAAAACAAAATTTTCACAGCCATTTTCAAATGCGTATCTTTAGGGTCTTCACTCCTCAGCAATCGTCATTGTCTCTCATGTTTATGTTCCTTGGCACAGTAAGTATATAGTTCTCGTGTGTATGCAAGCAGCAAACATTAGAATCTAACAAGATTGAAACAAGAACAAGTCGAGTCATTTCGATTTCACACCTTCAAAGCATTAACATAAAAAAGAGGGATATCAACAGATGAAGACGTGATTAATAATTGTCAAAGTCGACAATTCTCATTTGAAGATATATATATTTTAGTACTATCACAAGCATTACAAGCATCAAAAGGGAGATTCCCTGGTTCAATTTCATATAATATTAACTTCAAGTTGCCATTAAACAACATTAAAGTTGAGCAAGAGAAACGAAATTGCTAAGGCTTTTCCTGTCAATCTTAGTATAGAACCATGTAACCTGAGGTTTTTAGATCTGGACTCTCAACTTTACCTTGTACACAACAAAAGGAAACAACATGTGAACCAGTTTCCAAGGCCATCAATCCCAGTTTCTTTATGCACAAAACCATAGGGATTAAGTAATTTTACAAACCAATGTATTAACTTCTATCAAAACATTTCATCGCATCCCTCATAGAAGCAAGATCAATGTTAATGTTACGTGAAGCCCAGCACCCTCCGATTCTATTCAATTACAAGAGGAAGGGTAAGAAGGCCCAAACTACTTAATAATGTTCTCGAATACTTTCACTCCACGGAAGGGACTTGTGGCTTTGCAAAGAGTGACTCTACTAAGGTCAAGAATAAATCACAGTTAAGGATTGGTTACTATTCTCTGCAGCTAACCGTAACAGTGCATATGGCTGGTCGGTGACGTGTCAAGGGGATTAGTAATTCATGAGTAGTATTTATGCTTTGTCATTGTAGAGAGGAATGCTTTATCGATTAATTGGATCAAGTGTAATTGGGGAGGAGAGAGAACTTCCTAAACAATTCTCTCATCATTGTGCGACTTGTCGTTATATCAAAAGGGCAGTTTCTTCTTAATTCCTTTTGTACTCTGGAAAAGTATCTCTTCACGTAACAACTTGGTATCAGAACGGTACGTGATCGGGAAAAATGGCTCCAAAGTTAGCAGAAGTTGAGAAGGCTGTCGAAGGTTTACAGAAGGACAGCAGCAGGATCGATGCGTTGGAAAAGAATATGGACGAGATCAAACAAATGCTGGCGGCGCTGTTAGAACAGAGGGGGAACGCCGATGCTGAGGCACGCAAAGAACACCAGGGAAACGTAGTCAACGTGGGGGCGGCTATGAGTCACATCGGGACTTCCGGTGAAGCGTCACCTACAAAGGAAGGATCGGGAAAGGGGATCATTGCGGAACCGGTGCGAGTCGGGGCAGAACCTACTCCGATTCAACAATGGAAATCACCGGAAGAGAGAAACGAACCCATGATGCGGAAGATGGCGATTCCGTTGTTTGACGGAGAGAACGCCGAAGAATGGGCTCTCCGAGTCGAACAGTATTTCGAGCTGGGGGAGATGACGGAGACCGAGAAGCTACAAGCGGTGATGATGTGCTTCGAGGGCGAGGCATTGATGTGGTATCGGTGGGAGCGAGGTCGAAACCCATTTGACAGCTGGGAGCAGATGAAACTCAGAATTTTGGAGCAGTTCTCGACGACCGAGGACACGTCGGCCGCGGAGAGATTGATGACGCTCCGGCAAGCGGACTCGGTGAAAAGTTACTGCCGCGATTTCATCGGTCTGGCTTCTAACTCCCCTGAGTTGCCCGAGAGGGTCTTGGAGCTGGCTTTCATGATCGGACTCAAGCCGACAGTTCGCGCCGGCGTGATGATGTTGGAGGCTCGGACACTGAAAAAAATGATGAGCAGTGCGAAGTTGGTTGAAGAGTGGTCGGAAAGCGAAGATCCGCCGGGGAAGGACTCTGTTGGGCCAACCCGAGTACCTCGGCCCAGTATGGGCAAATACCCGCAACCATCCTTCACAGGCCATAACTCAACTAATGGGCCCATTACAGTCAAACCCAGATCCATTAACAATGGAGGAAACCAAACGACTTCGTTTCGTGGCAGTGGAAGCAAATCCCTAACTAATCACAATAGACTCAAACCCCCTTTTCGGAGGCTAACGGCGGCAGAGGTGGCGAAGTGGAAGGCGGAGGGCCTGTGCTTCCAAAGCGATGAGCGTTTCCACGCGAACCACCGGTGTCGGTTGCCCGAGCTTCAGGTTATGGTGGTGCACGAGGACGGAACTGAAACGGAGTTGGAGGAAGAGCAGTTCGAAGAGGTGGAAGAGAAGGCGCCTGAGTTCACGGAACTCGCCGAGCTGTCTATCAACTCCATCGTGGGCATCTCTTCGCCACGAACGATGAAACTCAAGGGCACGATCTGCGGTGAGGAGCTGGTGGTTCTGATCGATAGCGGCGCCTCCCACAACTTCTTATCGGAGAGTGTCGTGCAACGTATGGGTCTGTTGACGGAGGGTACCACCGGTTATGGAGTATTGGTGGGTACCGGCTTAACGGTGCGGGGAAGGGGAATCTGCAGGGATGTGGAACTAATTATGCAAGGATGTTCGGTTATCACCAGTTTCTTACCTCTTGAACTGGGGAGTGCCGATGTGATCCTTGGTGTACAGTGGTTGGAGACTCTGGGGGAGACAAAGAATAACTGGAAGCTGCAAATCATGAAGTTCAGGCTTAACGGGGAAAAGGTAGTTCTACAAGGGGACCCGGGGCTATGTATTGCTGCGGTTTTTCTCAAGGCATTGTGGAAGGCTCTGGAGAAACAAGGAGAGGGTGTGCTGGTGGAATACAACGGACTGCAGGCGGAGGACATTGACAGGCCGGTGAGTCTACCGCCAAGAGAGCTGAGAGACGTGTTGGAGTCGTACGGGCATGTGTTTGATGAGCCAAGAGGGTTACCCCCTTCTCGAGGCAGAGAACACACCATTGAGCTAGAACCAGGCACAAGACCGGTCAGTGTGCGTCCTTTCCGCTATCCGCTGGTTCAAAAGGAAGAAATTAAAAGACATATCAGATCTATGTTGGCAGCAGGGATAATCAGAGAGAGATTTTCTAGTCCAGTATTGCTGGTAAAGAAGAAGGATGGTAGCTGGAGGTTCTGTGTGGATTACAGAGCACTGAACAAGGTGACTGTCGCAGACAGCTATCCAATCCTAATGATAGATCAGCTGCTCGACGAGTTGCAAGGGGCCAGAGTGTTCTCCAAGCTTGACTTGCGTTCAGGTTACCATCAGATATTGGTCAAGGCCTCCGATGTCCAGAAAACGGCGTTTCGAACCCATGACGGGCATTATGAGTTCCTGGTAATGCCCTTTGGCTTGTCAAATGCACCAGCAACCTTCCAGTCTCTCATGAATGAAGTTTTCAGACCCTACCTTAGGAAGTACGTGCTGGTGTTCTTTGACGACATTCTAGTCTACAGCCGGACAATGAATGAGCATCAAAGGCATCTCAAAACAGTCTTGGAGGTGCTCTGCCAACATCAACTCTTTGCCAACAAAAAGAAGTGTCAGTTTGGGGTTTAGGAGATCGAGTATCTCGGGCATGTAATTTCTTCTGAAGGTGTGGCAGCTGACATGGGGAAGATCCAAGCAATGGTGGACTGGCCTGAGCCGAAGACGATAAAGGAGTTGAGAGGGTTTCTGGGGCTGACAGGTTACTACCGCAAATTCGTGAAGTCGTATGGTGTAGTGGCTCATTCCCTTACAGAGTTACTCAAGAAAGACAAATTTGGATGGAGTGAAGAAGCTTCCACAGCTTTCAACAGTCTCAAGAAGGCCATGACGACAGTACCGGTTTTGGCACTGCCTGATTTTGGGGCTTTGTTTGTGGTTGAGTCAGACGCCTCTGGGATTGGGCTATGAGCAGTACTTATGCAGAATCAACGACCCTTGGCTTACTTCAGCCAGGCTCTTACGGAGAGACAAAAGCTTAAGTCGGTATACGAGCGGGAACTAATGGCAATTGTCTTTGCAATCCAGAAGTGGCGCCATTATCTTTTGGGGCGTAAGTTTCTGGTACGTACGGATCAGAAGAACCTGAAATTCTTACTGGAGCAGAGAGAAGTGAATTTGGAGTATCAACGCTGGCTTACCAAGTTGCTGGGTTTTGATTTTGACATACACTACAAGCCGGGGTTGGAGAACAAAGCTGCTGATGCTCTGTCACGCAGGGGGGTGGTTACAGAGCTGTTTGCCTTATCTATCCCCGCGGCGGTTCAATTGGAGTCCATTGGAAGTGAAGTTGACAAGGATCAAGAGTTGAGGAAGTTGGTTTCAGAATTACAACAGGATCCAGCTAGCCACCCTGATTTTTCCTTGGTGCAGGGGCGTCTCCTCCGCCAGGGTAAACTAGTTCTTCCCTCTACCTCTCACATGATCAGTTTGATCTTGAAAGAGTTCCACGATGGGAAACTTGGGGGGCATGGGGGTGTTCTGAAAACACAGAAAAGGATAGGAGAACTGTTTTATTGGACCGGCATGATGACAGATATCCGTCGCTATGTTGCTGCCTGCCTCATCTGTCAGAGGCACAAATACTCCACATTAGCACCAGGGGGATTGCTGCAACCTCTGCCCATCTCAGCCAATGTGTGGGAAGACATATCTATGGATTTCGTAGAGGGATTACCACGATCAGAAAGGTATAATGCAGTAATGGTAGTGGTGGACAGGTTATCCAAGTACGCGCACTTCATCGGACTGAAGCATCCTTTCACCGCTGTTGACATCGCTGTTCTCTTTGTTCAAGAGGTTATCAAGTTGCATGGGTTCCCTAGAACAATTGTTTCAGATCGGGATAAGGTCTTCACCAGCCTGTTTTGGAAGGAGGTGTTTCGACTGGCAGGTACGAGCCTGTGTCTCAGTATTGCTTACCATCCTCAGTCCGACGGGCAAACTGAGGTCACCAACAGAGGGCTGGAGACGTACATACGCTGCTACTCCAGTGATAAGCCTAAAAGCTGGGCTAAGTTCTTACCGTGGGCAGAATTAAGCTACAACTCAGCTATTCACATGTCACCTTTTCGTGCTGTCTACGGACGTGATCCTCCTGTGTTGCTCAGATATGAGAATGGTTCCACTACAAATGCAGACTTAGAGGAAAAACTCAAGGAAAGAGATGGAATGCTAGCCTTGCTTAAGGAACATCTTCATAAGGCACAGCAGGTTATGAAGAACAGAGCTGACAGTCATAGAAGGGAGGTTACTTTTGAAATAGGAGATATGGGCCGTATGAGATCGAGGCAAAGGTGGGAGAAGTTGCGTACCGCCTCAAGCTACCTCCGGAGACCCGCATCCACCCTACCTTCCATGTTTCCCAACTCAAGAAGGCAGTGGGTGAGTCGCTGGCTCCTACTCCCATTTCACCACAACTCAATACTAACGGCATGCTTGTGGCTGAACCAGAAGAAGTCTTGGGCTCTCGGCTGAACCATAGCTCAGGGCAAGAAGAGGTATTGATCAGATGGAAGGGGCTGCCAGATTATGAGTGTTCCTGGGAATGGAAGAAGGTGATCAAGGGACAGTTTCCGAGCTTCAACCTTGAGGACAAGGTTGATTTTAAAGGGGGAAGTAATGTTACGTACGAAGCTCAGCACCCTCCGATTCTATTCAATTACAAGAGGAAGGGCAAGAAGGCCCAAACTACTTAAGAAGGTTCTCGAATACTTTCACTCCACGGAAGGGACTTGTGGCTTTGCAAGGAGTGACTCTACTAAGGTCAAGAATAAACCACAGTTAAGGATTGGTTACTATTCTCTGCAGCTAACCGTAACAGTGCACATGGCTTGTCGGTAACGTGTCAAGGGGATTAGTAATTCATGAGTAGTATTTATGCTTTGTCATTGTAGAGAGGAATGCTTTATCGATTAATTGGATCAAGTGTAATTGGGAAGGAGAGAGAACTTCCTAAACAATTCTCTCATCATTGTGCTACTTGTCGTTATATCAAAAGGGCAGTTTCTTCTTATTTCCTTGTGTTCTCTGGAAAAATATCTCTTCACGTAACAGTTAACTAATGTTGGCATGAATAAGAAATAAATATAACCTTTAAAATGATAAATAAATATCATCTTTGCTTAGGATGTCCTGCTCAACACACAGACCATACCATAACACAAAAACCAAATCTCTGATTAATCTGGAAAATGTAAGAATAATATGAATCTGAGCAAACTATGCCCATCCAAATTTTATTTTTGATCTCTTCCAAATTTTATTATTACACACAAACAAAGAGTTTATCCTTAAGGGAACTACTCACACTGTTTTTTTTTCCATCCAAATGGATGTAAAAGGATACAAACAACTTTTCATAAAGCAACTACCAAATTGGAAATATATAAGATGAAGGCATCTCTGAACTCTACTGAGGATTTGGAGGGCGACAATTAGCAGCAGCGACTCTAGATCCCCACTCCAAAAGCTCCTTGCTTGTATCATCTTTATGCACTATCACTTCGATGAAACACAAGCTCTCTTTTTCCTCATTCGTTGCTGTGCTAATCGCTTCCACAAGCTCCTCCTCGCATCTCACTTTGGCAGTCCAACATTTACCTTCTCCATTGTGAATAGCTTCAACAAAAGCTGTGTAGTTCCAGTTCTTTATGACATTGTAAGGACCATCATGAATCTCGACTTCAATGGTGTACCCTCCATTGTTTATAAGGAAGATTATGGTCTTTTGTCCATACCGTATCATCGTTGATACATCCTGTGCCGTAACCTGGAAACTACCGTCTCCAATACAAGCAATGACACGCTTCTTTGGTAAGGCTTGAGCATAGCCTAGAGTAGCACCCACTGACCAACCAATTGATCCGTATTGCATCTGGAATTCGTAACCGCATCCTTCAGGGAGCTTCAGCTTCTGACAGTTGAACCACGAATCTCCGGTCTCAGCAACCACAGCAGTTTCAGAAGAGAGCAGTTTCTGAATGTGTTGGAACAGCACATTAACCCTCAAAGGCTCCTTGGGGTTATCTCTCACAGGCTTACCTTCTGGGACATAGATCCTGTGGTAATTCTCATAGGCAGTGTTGTTATGCTTAATCCGTTTAGCCAGTTTGCTAAGGAAGTCCTTCATCAGAACACATCCAAACGCAGGTCCGTTACCGATAGTAACCCGATCAGGCTGCACGATGATCGACTTCTCCTTCTTGAGAAGCAGAGAGTACCCAACGGAACTGTAATCGTTGAAAATAGGACCTGCAAACAGATACGCATCCGCAGACTCAACAATCTCAGCGCAAAAAGCTGTGCTCACAGCTCCCCAGTACGTCCCGATGAAGTGCTTGTGGTGCTCAGGTACTTGTCCCTTAGCAGATGGCATCACAGCAAGACCATACCCAGAAGCATCGGCAAGCTCAACAAAAGCATCCGTGGCTTTTGCAACTCGCATTTTCGGGCCACCAACAAGAACTGGTTTCACAGCTTTGTTCAAGAACTCAGCAGCTGCCTCCACCGCCGCATCTAAACCCATCAGGTTACTCACCTTCGGTGCGAGCACGAACGGAACAGGATGGCGACTGAAAGCCGGAAGAGGAATCGCAGGTAGGTTGCAGCTTATGCTGATGTAAACAGGTTTGCTTTCTTTTAAAGCAGTCGAGATCGCAGTGTCGATGAGTTCATGTGCATCTTCCAAGTTATTGATCACAGCTTGATAGCAAGTAACAGCCTGGAAGCACCTGAGCTCTTGACTGAAATCAGGTAAACCAATTGTATGGTGAAGAATCCTGTTCGTACCGTAATCGTTTGAGTTTGGACCACCGACGACGCAAATCAGAGGCAGGTTCTCGCTGTAAGCACCGGCGATCGCGTTCAGGACACTCAATCCGCCGACGGTGAACGTAACGACGCACGCTCCGACGCCGCGCGATCTCGCGTAACCATCCGCCGCGTATCCAGCGTTGAGCTCGTTGCAGCAGCCGACCAGCTTGAGGTTTGGCTCGGCGAGCAGGTGGTCGAGAAGCGTTAGGTTGAAATCTCCCGGAACGGAAAAGACGTCGGTGACGCCGATCTCGACGAGGCGTTTTGCTAGGTAACGGCCAAGAGTCGCGTCGCAGGGGTTGATGGTGGTGGAGTGAACAGAACTCGAGTCCTGAACGGTGGAGACGCCGCCATTTGGAGGACCGCCGATATCGCCGGTGGTCGGGCTACAAGCGTCGATGGATCCGATCTTAGTATCCATAGTAGTTTTTTGAATCAGAGCAATGAGAAAAACAAAGAGAGACTGATAATAACTTTCTCGAGAAAATTAGTGGAATATAAAGGAGAGAAAAACCGCCATTAGAGACTTAAAACCACGGTGGCAAAAATTGATCAAACAACGGCGGTTAAATATTAGCAGCAGGTGCGAGAGAAAGACACGTGTAGATATATAATTGAATATTGGAGAACAAGTTAGAAGGTTCACGTGTAGAATAGCTGGTATGAGAAGCAGAGAATAATTATCATGTGCGAAGCCCCCACCGATGGGCCCCATCAGAGAGAAATATCTCGACGGTCAAGGATCCGACCCGATTTTTGGAATATAGTGAAGTGAACAAAATATCTACAAAAAAACATCACGTGACGAGGAGGAGAAACGTGTCAAAAGCACGTGACTACCAAAAAAAAAACTCCCGCTCTTGATGACTTTTCAAAACCCTAAAGAGACTCATCTTCCCTCTCATTCTATCTCACACCTCTAATCCTAACGCCGTTTTTCCCGCCCCTCTTCGTCCTCTACAAAATCCTTAGATCCCACAACCTTCGAACACAGATCTTCCACAATCTCTCTCTCCCTAGGGATCCATCTCTTCTTAAGCCAAATCGAATCCATGAAGGATATCTCTAGATCTCCCGTGAGAAGAAACGACGGATTCCACCGCTACTTGAAGCCAGGCGCGCTTGCCCAGATCCGAAACTCGAGAATCAACGCTAGATCTACTACTACCTCTCTCGTATCTCCCTCCCTCTCGCAACCACTCGATCCGTCTCAGGACTCTGCTGCCGAAGCAGCGGCGGCGCGAAGCCTGACGATAGAACAGGTACCGCATCTTCTGAGAAAGATGTACGGTCCTTATAGTTACCAGAGGAAGAAGTTAGCGGCTGCTAGATCCGTGTCGTCGATGATGATGGTGAATCTGAACACTCCTATCAATTCAGTTATTGAATCCACTGGCGGAAACAGCGGTTTGTTGACTAGTGATGTAATTGCTCACTGAGTTATTAAAACTGTTTTTTTTAACTGTAGATTGTTTTCCTATTCTGTGAACTGATACAATTCGGGGAATGCTCGTACGATTTTTTATATATATATATATATAAATTATTGAATTTCCAATAAATTGAAGATTTACTTTTTTGTTGCTTTGATATTTCCAATTTGGATTGTTCATCATTGTTGTAATTAAGTTGTTAATGATTTGTTCATCTTGTTAGATTTTGAAGTTTTCATAGGCTATATTTACCTTAGTCATTTCTCTGCTTTTCCTTATTAGTCTCTCTCAATCACCATAGATCAATGCTAAAAAGTTTTGATCTTCTTCTCTAATCTCTCTGTTTGTTTTGATGTATAAGAATGCTTGTCTATATAGTGCTTTAGTCTCATTCCATATGGTCATTGAAAGGTCTAAAAATGGATCTCATCTGCTTCATTGTATTACTTAAGTCTCATCATATCAATGCTAAAAGCTTGACTGGTCAGGGGATTGAAGAACTAAATCACACAAAAGCTGATGATTACGAGGGATAGATAATAAGCATGAGAATGTGTCCTCGGATCAGTACTTTATGCTTTAGAACCGATCATAGTAGTTCCCAGTAATGGGTGACATTGGTAGAATGTTCAAAGTTAGGAACATGATGCTGAAACCGGTTTTCTTCAATCATTGCTTATGGTTGAATAGACCAAGATTCTGTTCAAGTATTCTAGAGCATGTTGATGTGTTTATTAGATCTAACCAGTGAAATCATTTGGCATAAGTATGAAATCAACAAATACTTGCAGTGAAGGAAATCTGATTTGAGGTTGATACACATTGTTACATCCCCAACCACATATCAATAAGACCATACACATAACTTTCACTTTGTCTCCTTCAAAGCTTTCCAACTCTTTCATTGCTAAATCCTTCATCTCTTCTACTTTTTTCATTATCGCCCCCCCACCATTCTCTTTTCCCTCTCTTCTCCACCTTGAATTTTTCCCACATCTCATACCGTAACTTCTCAGCTTATCAGTTTCATCCCTATTATCAAGTACTGAACCGACAATCAAACCGTACGAAGAAATCAAATCCAACGTACCAAGTTTAATTAGCTTAACATTAATCATTATAAAATATGTCATTACCGATCAATTTTAAGTTAAAAGCTATGGGCTGATCATAGTTTTGATTGAAAACGTGGTTTTATAAAAACAAACGACTCCACATTATTAAAAAATGTAACACCACAACACTTTATATTATATCATCTTATCAAGTATTCAAATACTAATCCAAAACAATGATTAATGTGACCAAGAAGAAGCCAAATGTCAATCTCTCTCCCTCCCGACCACCACCGCACTTACCTAGTCTCTGTTACTTCCACTACCAAATTTTCGATGAACTGTTTAGTGTCTATAGCGTAGAGACAAAATACAAATATAAATAACAACTAGTGATATGGTCCGCACCTGTGCAGACTCCAAAGTATTACAAACTATTATTCCCGAACATGTTTAATAATTACACCGTAATAATGTTAAACTTATGAACAATACCGGATGCACACATATAATCGACACAACGATATATATATTCGAATTTACATGATTCGTTCTGATGAGAAGCACGAAGTTGATAATTGGTTTACAGCTACTTAGTGATAGCTTTGCGATCTTGCCATGTTTCTTATTTGCATGTGGCATATTCGGGGGGAAAGTGCTCTGCAAGTTCAAACAATTCGGTGGGAGCGATGAGGCTTAGACTTGGTTTGATTTGATGTGAAGGTGTTTAGCCGTGTCTTACCTATGTGATTTTGTAGATTTTTCTTTAATTTATGTGATTTTTAAAAGTATATATGTAAAAAGGTTACTTTTTTGTTTTTTCCCGTTTTATTTCGTTTTATTAACAATAATACTCGTTGATAATAGATAAGATAAAAAAAATATGTGTTAAATGTTGATATAGGATAATAGGATAATAGAAAGAAAAAAAATATGATCGTTTTTTCCAACTAATCTTTAACGTATTGATAACAGCGTGCAATTAATGATCGTTTTGAAGTGTTACCTAGCCCTGGGAATTCGGATATCCGGATCCGAACCGATCAGATCTTTTGGATGTTCGGATATTCGGATGTTGGATTGAAAGATCCATTCGGATATTTTGTATTCTTCGGATCGGATCGGACCGGTTTTAATCGGATTCGGATCGGTTCGGATATGGAAATGAAGATCCGATGTAAAACCGAAATAAATTCGGATTCGGATTTTTCGGATTATCCTGTAACCGAAAACAACCAAACCTGAAAAAAATCCCGAAAAAACAAAAAAAAATCCAAAAAATCCGAAAAAATCAGAAAAATACGAAACCGAAGGGCAAAATCGAAGAGTATATGGGAAACTCAAGAGACATCGGATCTAAGATATATAATGGTTCGGTTTTTTCGGATCATACTTCGGGTTTCGGTTATTACCCGATCCGAAACCGAATCCGAAGTAACCCATAATAAACATCCAATCGGATATTTTCCAAGATCCGAATCCGAACCGAACCGAATTTTTCGGATCGGTTTCGGTTTTTTTTTTGGATGCGGATAATGTGACCAAGGCTAGTGTTACCTTTGATCTGATACTAACACCCGTTGGAAATATGACACAAAAGCACAAGCATAAAATTACCTTGGCTTCGTAGATATAGCCCGACATATGTAGAGAAAGAATAATTAGATGTCTCATATATATAATAACTATATATATTAGGGTTTGCAAACCAAAACCACAAGCAATAGAATATTCTCCTTTTTTCAACTAATCTTTAGGCGCTAATTATTGTATAACTTCCAATTTATATAAGCTTATGATTGTCATTGTCATTATCATTAGGATTATATAAACATAATATATTCATTGACAATTATTGAATCTAACATATTTGTATATAAACAGAATATATATATATATATATATATATATATATATATATATATATATATATTTTTTTTCCCCCCGCAACAGAAACCGGTTAACAATCTCTATAGTAACGACATAGGTAGGTAGCTCGTGCCTTGCGCGGGCCGGGGATCTCAAAAATGTAATACAAAACTGTATGTTATAAACCGAAGAGAATTAGAACAACCACTTGAGACATACAAGATCAAAATAAAGCTAATCCAAAAAAGTAAACACTATACAAAATTAAAAACTCAAAAAGCAATACTAAATAAGTGTATGAAACTCACAAACCAATTAAACTAACACAAACGCGAGTTCTTCGTCTTCACATAATCGTTCTTCATCATTTTTTCCCTCTTATTTATCTTTTGGGTTTTCTTCTTTATCGTCTTTTCTTTATTCTTCGTCATCGTCTTCCACCTTTATCTCTCTTTCTTCTCTCACGTCTTCTTCTTCGTTTTCTTTCATTTTTTTTTGTTTTCTTCTTCCGTTTTTTCTCTGTCACTCGGGTTTTCCACATCTTTTCCTTCTTCTTCCTCCTCTTATACATCTTTATATTTTCTTATTCCTAACCATTTTCTTTCATCTTCATCATCGTATTCGACTTCTACTTTTTCTTACTATTATGTTGTGTCTTCTTTTTCTTCCTCTTCTGGTGTTTTTTCATCCTCGTATTTTCCTACTTCTTTGACTTCTTCTTCATCATCTTTGTATTCTCTCAGTTCTTCTTCTTCTTCTTTTTCGATTTTTATTAGCCTTCTTCATTCTCTGCTTCTTATTCCTCTTTGGTCTTCTTTGTCTTATCCAAACTCTTCCTCTTATGGTTTTCTTCGTATCTTTCTCATCTCCACCTTCGTCTACTTTATATTATTCATCTTCTGGTTTTCTTCTCTTTCTTTATTCTTTTTTTTTTCTTCCACATATTTTCCTTCTTCCACTTCGTCTACTATGTTTTTGTTTTCTTCTCCAACTTTTTCTTCTGATTGTTTTTTTTTCTTCTCCAAATTCGTCATTTCATTCTTCTTTGTTCACCATATTCGTCTTCTTCGACTATTTTTCTTTTCTTAATTGTCTTCATTGGCTTCGTCTTTTTTTTCTCCCTCTTCTTTATCTTTTAGTTTTTCATATTCTTCGTCTTTTCCTTCTTTTCCTTCTTATCCTCCATCGTTTTTAACTCCTACTTCTTCTTCTTTATCGTCTTCTTTGACTTTTTTTTGTTTTCATTCGGTTTTTCTTCGTTTTCTTCTTTTGAATTTCTTTGTTTTTATTCTAATAATTTTTCTTCTGCTTCATCTTCTCCGTTTTCTTCTATCGTCTTTGTATTCTCCAGCTTCTTATTCTTCCAAATCTTCTAATTCTTCTTTGTGTTCTTCTTCTTCCTTTTATTTGACTTTTGATTTTTCATCTTCCTCGTATTTTCCTTCTTCTAATTATTTTTTGGAAGTTTGGAATTTTTCGGACGTATATTTTCACATTTTTGTATGGGCTTGGTTATCTTTACACAAACGATCAGTTTCAAAGAATCTTGTGAAATAAAAGCACATAGATAACATGGACACATATTATCCGACCGTTCTAACATGAACCCTTCTCTTGAAACGAAGGGGAAATGTAATATAAAAAGGAAGATATAATAACGAAATAGTCATCAATCATGAAAAGTGAAAATCCAAATACATTTCATCGAAATTAATTTGTTTCTCTAATGATAAGGAGCCCAAATGCTAACAAAAACTTGTACGGACAAAAGGACCGAAAGACTATGTTATATCAGTAGTGTCATAGAGAATCCTTTCATCCTTTAAGAGAAAATTTACCAGTAGCCTCTTCCCATGTCAATCAAAAATCTTTTTAAGTTTAGTATGTAACAATTGATTTGCTCCATTTATCAATTTTCATTTCAATTTTGAAGTTAATTTTTAAACTCGTGCAAAATCGAATATATCATACGATTGAGACAATAGCATAAAAAGTATCTATGATTTCGAATACTCATTTCTCTCATGACATCCTTATCGATTCGAAATGAAGTGTTTTCTGCAAACGTCATTAATAAGACTCCAAAATGTTCATGCAACATCAACGAAATTTCCGCTTATCTGAAACCTTTTTTTTACACACACTCAATCCTTATCCTCCTTTATATATAATTGTGCAGTGTTTCTCACATGTGGTCGTAAAACCGAGGAAACGAAATTCACAAAGCTCGATAATATAATGAATAATGTTTCTTTGACACACACACATATTAATTACGAACAATTTTCTTCCTCCCTCGTTGGAACTCTTACTAAACTATGTTTCTTCATCATCTTTTCGTTCTTGTTTTCATCATCTCAGTCTTCTCCGACTTCTTTGTCATCATCTCCGTCTTCTCAAACTTTTTTTGTTCTCAGTTTTTTTCTTCTTCTACATCGTCTTCATCTTCTCGGCATCCTATTACTCCGGTTTTTCTTCGTCTTCTACTTCTTTAGCTTTATCTTCTTTATCGTCTTCTTCTTCTTCTTTATATTCTTGTTTTTATTCTTCCTGGTATTTTCCTTTTTTTTTAATCGTCTTGGGCTTCTTATTTTTCATAATCTTCGTCCTCTTCGACTTCTTGTTGTTCTTTTTCTTCCGTTTTTTATTCGTCTTCATCATCTTCTTCCTTCTCCTAATTCATCGCATTTGTCTTCTTTGGTTTCTTATTCTTCAGGTTTTTCTTAGCCTCCTTCCCCAACTTCACATTCTCATACTTTGTATTCTTCATCTTCCAGTCTCTTTACTTATCTTGAAGGTATGTGTCTTTGTATTTTCCGAGTTCTTTTTAATCAGCTTAGTCTTCTTCTTCCCCCTCTTCTTTTTCTTTAATCTTCCTCATGTTTTCCTTCTTCAGTTTCATTGTCTTCGACTTCTACTTCTACTCATTTATCGACTTTGTCTTCTCCGAAATCTGCTTCTTCTTTTTCTTTTGGTTTTTCTTCGTCTTATTTCTTCTGATTTTTCTTTTTTCTTTTTCTATTATTCTTACTTATCTCGTATGCTTCGTCTTCATCTGCTTACTCTTCTTATCTTCCTCCTCGTATTTTTCTTCTTCTTTTCTTATTGTCTTTGACTTCTTTTTCACCATATTCGTATTCTCCGACTTCTTTTCCACTTTTTTTACTCATCCCCTTCTTCCTCTTGTTCTTTATATTCTTTTGGTTTTTCTTCGTCGCTTTCCTCATCTTCACCTTTTTCAAATTCTTCTACATCATCTTCGGGTTTTCTTCATCTTCCGGTTTTGTTCTTCTTCTTCAACTTTCTCATCTTCTTATCCTTATGCTTATTCATTATTTTTTGTTATCCATGTTTTTATTTTTCTTCCAGATTGAATTAATATAACTTTTTCTTCGTCTTCTTCCTCATCTTTTTCGACTTATTTTTCTTCTTTTTCTTCTTTGTCTTCGTCTCCTTCGACTTCTTTTTCTTCTCTCAACAATGCTTGCTACAAGATTCAGATGCATAACATTCACCAAATTATCCCTTAAGACATAAAGCCTATGAACATCGTGCACACATGCATAAAAAATGATAATAGACTCCTTCCCAAATCTAAAGATAAACACTAATATAATAAATACAAACTTGGCAATCGGGAGTTAGATCCTAAGGAAAGTTTTAGTAATTTTCCAAATATTTTATGAGGAAATTTGATTTAATATTATAAAAAATTATATATTTTGAAAATTAACCCATGTTTTAAAAAGTTTGAAAACTAATTTCTTTATTAGATAAAAAGAAAATTATATCCATCATGAATTTTGAGAATTTACAATTACAAAAAAAATATTTATTTTTAATTTTCAGAATAAAATATATATTGTAAAATAAGTATTCAATAATAATTTTATCATGTATACACACACACACTCACACACACACACACACATATATATATATATATATATATATATATATATATCTAATAGAATAAATAAATTTATTTTAATTATAGTTTATATTTCGATATAAACATATTTATTAGATATACACAAATTGGTATGAAAATTTATTCCTATATTCATCACCATACACACAAAAATTATACAAAAACACGTTTGTGAAGCCGTACATTCATATGTTCACACGATTTGCTTTGTTATCATAATTCTTTGCGTTCACACAGTTTAAAAGATAAGTTATATAATTTAATAATGTTTTATTCCATGAACGTCCGTGAATACTTAACCACTTCAAAATATCACTTTGTATAATGTTTATGCATTATTTGACCAGCTTTTATGTTATGAATATCTATTTGTTAAATCAGATATTTTTTAAAAAATTCAACACACAAAATCTAAAAAATGATCGACTTTTTGTTTGTTTTTTTACATTCATTATTTTTTATTTTTATTTTAATTAACAATATTAAAATGATATATATATATTTGTAAATTAATCGAAATAATAAAATGAGATGTTTTAAAAAATTTATGTTTGATTTATCTAGATATTTGATCATTTTACATAGAAAAAGTTAGTTTTCAAACTTTTTAAAACATGGGTTAGTTTTCAAAATATATAAAATTTTTGGAATATTAATCTAAATCTCCCATCTTTTATCTAGAAAGATATTCATTTAGAATATATGATTCCTAATCAATTAATCATCATTATCGCAATATTAGACTAACATTAATAATCATTATCGCAATATTAGATAAATATTTATATCTAGACAATAACATCCAAAATCGCCAATTAGATTTATACAGACCATTTTCACCATTTTTGTTAATATTAACAATATTTTTCATATATTATATATTCGACCGTCTCTAATTCTGTCGAATGAAAAAACTGTTATTCATACTTCCCAAAAGCAGTCTTGATTAATCAAACGGTTAAGAGGTAGTGCGTAGGATTTAGGTATTCCTAACAATCTTATCGTGTTCTGATTTTTGCTGGGAACAGTCGCCGTAGACGAAGGTGTCTTTGTCATTTATTTAGTTTCTAAAAAGACATATTGATATAAATATTATTTTTTGGTAAAGTACAAAACCAAGAATTTATCCACGAATGAACGACAACATTAAACCACGGAAATACGAAAAATAAAATCTAAAAACAGCTAAGAAAATCCCAGATAGTAAAGACTAATATCGCGAATCGATGGTCGATCTTATCGAGTTCCTAAAATTGACAATCTCGGCCAGATGATGATTGACTAAAACGTGCGTGAAGTTGTAAAATGTAGTTGCCACCCAAGATCCTAATTACACAAGAACCAAAACCATTGGTGAAAAAAAAAAAAAAAAGAGCCAAAACCAATTACTCAAGGTAATAATAAAAGATCTAGCATATCGAAAACACTACAGGACAATATAAGATTATCTTTCTATATTTCTATCTTTGCAAATCTCATAATACAAATAAAATCTCCTTGCCCACAATTGGACAAATCGTCTAAAAATTCAGCAGCATAATCCCCACTCAATCGGCAATGCAAGCGACATACACTATACGAAGATATATTTTATAATTAGGAAGAACGAAAGCACAAATTCGAAACGACTTTGGGGAACAAAATTTTAATAGCATTATCAATATCAAAATCCACAACTCTCTTGTTTTTTAACCGATCATGCGTCTCAGGATGTTTGAAATTTCCAACATTGCGAACTCAGCCAATCAAATCTGTAAAATTGACTAATACTTTAGTTATATATATAAAAAAACACAAAAAGAAAAAAACGAAATCAAAACCAACACAAAGCTCAGTATCGAGGTTTCCAGCAACAAAGAAAAACGAATTAAGAAAATTCGACACCATTAAAAAGATGCACAACCTCTCGCAACCATCATAGAACACAAAAAGAAACCTCCAAGCCCAGAAGACGAACACCTAAAAAACAAAAATTCAATATAAGAAAACGCGAAAGTAGGAGACTATAAATTCACGCAACTATCAAATCAAAAGAAAACGCGAAACAACTTACCAACGTCGATCCCGGAAAAAAATAAGCAGAAAAGATAACAAAAATAACATTATTAGATCTAAGAAAACGTCAAGATTAATACCCTCATACGAAAAACACATTAAAAAGAAAGTAACTGATTATGTACAGTTAGAGACTTAGATCGTGATATATATAAAGGCGAAGCGAGAACACCGTGAAAGTAATCAGAGATCTGACAGAATATTCACACGAACTTCAGAATATGGCAATAATGCTCACCAGCTCCCATAATCTATAGATTTTCGTAAAGACATTACATAATCAAATGATTTTTCCTAATCACCGCCATTCCAATTAGCTTTACAATGTAAACATGATGCCCTGTTTGCGACTCAACACCAAACTTACTCTGCATTTTCAAGAAGATTTCTTGACCCAGAATGGCAAAATGCACAAAGAAGAGCTGAAAAAGGACCCCCCCTCGATTTTAATCTCACCTCAAATATTTCGCTGAACTTTTCAAATGTAAAGGAAGCAAGCCAAGACCCAAAATAATTGAACTAAGAGAAACAATTAATGTTTTTCTCTGGAAAAAATGGCTTAAAAATTCATCGCGAAATCCAAAAACCTATATTTGAGTACATGTCTATAATTAAGAGCATAGCAGACCTTTACATAAGAAAGGTAATGCATAAGAACCTCTAAAGTTTACCTCTAAAGGTAATGCAATGACATGCATGTCATGATTGAACGCCAGAGCCAACTGTTGTCCAACATCTTTTATTTCTTCAGTCACTTCTTCTGACTCCTCACCGGCTCACCCTGATTATCCTCCTTTTGGCTGATAATATTTTTCCAATAAAAAAAAGTCTGTGTATGAAGTGAACCTCAAGTTTCGTGACATTTCTTGAAATTTCTCCCTAATCCAAACTGTAAATTCCAATGCACTCTGAAACTAATGAGTTCTAAGACACTAAGAACGAATGAGATTCCTCACCTTTCACTTTCTGCAGATGGTCGAGCCTTGTCGTTAGACATGGGAATATTACACATTCTGCAACAGTAAATGTCATTCCAAACTTTTTGAAAAAAAAGTCATAACTTTCAAAATATTGTCGATCAGGAATCATCTCGACCACTTCATGTGCATCTCTCAGCATGGACACACTGCCTAGAAACTCGTCATTCAGTGAAAAACCACCCTAGACAACTCACCATTCATATCCTGTTAATGCCCTGAAATAAAACCAAAACTGCATCTCTTTCTGATCCCAAATCCAATCAAACCAAAACTCTTGTGACTCCCTTCCTCGTCTATCATATTTATGAAAGAAGATCCTCGAACTGAGAATACAAGATCTCCAAAATAACACGTAGAGAAAACCAATCAACGAAATAGACCTTTCCCTTATTGCAATCAGAGAAGATCGCTTCGTTGAAAAAGCTATGAAGAAGAAAAGAGCAATTTGATACGTGACAATGTCGAATGATGAAATCGGGATATTAGGGTTTATAATAAACATTATTTATAGGCGAAGTTATTAGGGTTTCTCACAACCGACTATGAGTATAACATGTGCGCTAGGGCCCATAAAAAACAATATCATTTGGGGTTTGTTAGGTTTATAAAGGATAAACGTAATTAAAGAATCGTGTTAAAATTTAGAACCGAACCAAGCGATCAATCTGAAGTCGGTTTTAGTAAGATATATTTTTATTAACTAACCGATCGTAAACCAATCCAAAATTACTAACTAATCGATCGAAATCAAAGAATTAATTGAAGTCGAAATACCGGGTTCTGGTTTGATTTAAGTTAGAAAGACACATCATCAAGATATAAACGAATGAAAATAAGACACATAATCAAAAAAAAAAATCGATTGAGGGAGAATCGATGTGAGCATGCCACATCAGATTATGACTTCACAATTACTATAGAGATTTTTTATATATTTTTTGTTGGTTTGTTAAAATTCTTAGAAATAATATAATCGTTATATTCTGATTTAATATAGATTACGTATAAAAAACGTATAAAACCGGTAAATACAATTATATATTTATAAAATCGCTCGAAAACATATAATAGTTTTGAAAAAAAAAAAAAATAGTCGATCCACATGATCTACCTCTAAAATCAAACTATTATTTCTATAAGCCGGAAATGATGAGAAAACTTTATTTTAATGTGAATGAATGTAGGATAATACCAATGCAGGACCCTCGATAATTTCAAAATTAGTTTTAGAAAATTGTACGACACTTTTTTTTTGTTACATAAAGAGTGTTATTCTCTAATTTCAATATAAATTTTGACAAAAAAATCAATTTTTAACCTCAAATAAAAATGATCAAATATTAAAAAAAAATTGTGATAAAATTCTAAAAGTCACTTGTTACATAAAATTAATTGTACTAGTTCATAATCCCGATGACATTCAACGTATCCATATTTCATTTAGAATAGTTAGATATTTTAATTTAACACTTATAGACTAATTTCAATTGATACAAGGTATTAAAATTTTAATAAAAATTGCAGTAATTTAGTTTAAAATATATTTTAATATTCTATAGTTGGAAAATTATATGTATACGAAAAATCTTCTAGGGTCATAATCATCACTATTCACTGGTGAAATATTCAAATCAAATGAATAATTTTTTCTATTTGTTGTAGGTGATAAGTTAATATCAAAAGCCATAGATGGAGTATTTAGAAAGTCATGATGATCTAATATATAAACTCCCAATTTTATAAAAAATTTGTTTGATTCCCTCCACTACAAATGTTGCCTCCATTTTTTATATTGTTCTCTACCTCTAACGTTTTTTTAAAAAAAGATTTGACAAATATGATTTGCCTCCATAAATTTATGTTAATCGTAAAAACCTTTGCTTTAAGTGCATTTAATTATTACAATGACTATTGACTCAATTAAAGAGAAGTGTAAGAGTTGTAGTACTCATAATTACATTAAAATAAATTGACATAAATCATTGTAATTACATAAATAGTTTAGGGATATAAAGGAATTTTTATCTTATTTTTTAATTTATGTGAAAAGTGTAAAAATAACACTCTTTATAAAAACAGAGGGAATATGTTTTAATCCATATTCACATTTGTATGTTTCTCTTGTCTTCTCATTATAAATGAAAATTACATATTTTTTTCCCACGCGGTTTCCAAAGGTTAATCATGAAAAGGAGATAAACTTTTTTTCTTTGGGACAGCAAAGGAGAGACGTTAGAGGAACCTTTTTTGTATCTTTTATAATTTGTTTTTATATGTCCTGTGACCTCAAACACACACATCTATTATCTACATCTCTATATCTATATATAAAAGATATGATAATATAACTGAGAAACCTACATATTTTTTTTAAGCTTTCTTCCTTCCCAAAAAAAAAGAACATTTGATTTTGAGATCCAACCAGAGATGAGAGACAACAACACAAGAGAGGGAGAGAGAAGCAGTTCTTCAAAACAACAACCACAAGCTCCTAAGTCTCTGAGGCTCATAGATTCATGTCTCAGGCTAAGTGTGGTTCCTCTTAGTGTTGCAACCATCTGGTTAACCGTCACTAACCACCAATCTAACCCTGACTACGGAAATTTAGAATACAACTCCATCATGGGTCTCAAGTATACTCTTTATTTTCACTCAGTTTTGGAATGAGTATTTTCTAATTATTTAGTTGTTTTTCTAATTGATTTGCTATTTTTGCAGATATATGGTTAGTGTTAGTGCCACATGTGCTATTTATGGTCTGCTCTCTACTATTTCTTCATGGGTCACATGTTTAGTCTCCAAAGCTTGGCTCTTCTTTGTCCCTGACCAGGTTTTAAAAAAAAATTATAATTCTCTGTTTTTTGTTTCTCTTTCAATCATTAATCCAATCTATTATTCAATTTCTTATATAAGAGTATAATTTTGTATGTGTGAAGGTTTTAGCTTATTTGATGACAACATCATTAGCAGGAGCAACAGAGATAGTGTATTTACTTAACAAAGGAGACAAACCAGTGACATGGAGTGAAGTTTGTTCTTCTTATCCACACTTTTGTTCAAAACTCACAATTGCTTTGGGGCTTCATGTCTTTGTTCTATTCTCTTTCTTATTTCTCTCTGTAATTTCTGCTTATCGAGCTTTTAGTCTCTTTGATCCTCCTTGTTAATAACAACAAGAAAACTTCACAAAGAAGAAGACCTAAAAGAGATTTTTAAGCAACTTGAAACTCTCTGTATTTTTAGATTTTTCAAGAACAGAGACATTCACTTACAGATTACACACAACCACACGCCTCCTTTCACTCTTATAGAGATTACAACAACTCGACTGACACAATCCCATAATTAAGGTCACACCTGCTACACACACAAGTCTTCAATTGCCATACTTCTCACACAGTAACTAGTACAGCATATACATATATAATACGGCTACACTAATGAGCCACTATATTAGACAAGCCCATTTTCTTCTTTGGCCCATCGGATCCTTCACCGCTTATACTCCCCCGCAAACTTGTGGTGGGGAGAGTACCAACACCAAGTTTGCATCGCCAATCCACAAACGCACGGCGAGGTAGAGATTTAGTAAACATATCTGCTATCTGACGTGCTGCCATGATATGTTGGATTTCAAGTAAACCAAGAGCTACCCTCTCCCGAGTATAATGATAATCCACTTGTATATGCTTAGACCGGCTGTGAATCCCAGGGTTAGCAGAGAGATGAACCGCAGACAGGTTATCGCATCGGAGTAAGGCAGGGTGATGTTGGGGAATTTTTAAATCTCGAAGAATGGTGTTTACCCATGTAAGTTCTGATGCCGTATATGCGAGAGCACGGTACTCTGCCTCCGTTGATGATCGAGACACTGTCGGTTGTCTTTTGGCACTCCATGACACTAGATTGGACCCAAGGAAGACACAAAACCCAGTGGTGGACCGGCGAGTGTTTTGACAACCCGCGTAATCACTATCGCTATAAGCATGTAATGTGAGCTCACTTGACTTGGAAAAGAGTAATCCATACGTTGTGGTTCCTCTGATGTATCTCAAGATTCGTTTCAGCAACTGGAAGTCTGATTGAGTTGGAGAATGCATCCGCTGGCACACAAAGTTGACCGCAAATTGAATATCGGGTCTCGTTAGTGTTAAGTATTGTAACTTACCAGCAATGCTTCGGAAATACGTAGGTTCGGCAAACTTCTCAGTATCGTGAAATACATCATCTAAGCGTATTGGCAGGGGAGTAGCCACTGGATTTGAATTTGCCATACCAGCTAAAGTCAAGATTTCTTCTGCGTAGTTACTCTGGTTCAGGAACAGGCCGTTGTCGTGATATTGAACATGAATTCCAAGGAAGTACTGCAACAATCCCAGATTCTTCATCGCAAATCGGGTACTCAAGTGTTGAATTAGAGAAGTGATCAGTTCAGGTGCATCTCCCATGAGCAATACATCATCAACATACAAGAGTAGAACCAGATTTTGTTGACCATGATGATACGTGAATAGTGAAGGATCAGATTTATTGCAGACAAATCCAAACTCGATAAGGAAAACACTAAACTTGTCAAACCACGCACGTGGGGCTTGTTTTAATCCATATAACGCCTTTTTCAATCGACAAACATGTGACGGAAACGTTGGATTTTCAAAACCCGGAGGTTGAATCATATAAACGTCTTCTTGTAGTTCACCATGAAGGAAAGCATTTTTGACGTCTAAATGAGTAACCATCCAGTTTTTGACAGTTGCAATCGCTAGAACAATGCGGATTGTAGACGTCCGAACCACAGGACTATATGTTTCCACAAAATCCACTCCTTCTTCTTGAGCAAATCCTTTGGCTACTAACCTTGCTTTTAATTTGTCTAGGGACCCATCTGCTTTGCGTTTGACAGTAAATATCCATCTGCAGCCGAGCACATGCATACCATATGTTGCAGGAACCAATTCCCATGTTTGGTTACTATATTGAGCCTCTAATTCCTCTTCCATAGCTCGTGTCCAACCCTCATGCTGTAAGGCAGCGGAAACAGTGCTAGGTTCCTGAGGCAAACTCGTGCTGGTGATGAGAGCATATCTGGGATTTGGCCTCCGGATCCCTTGTTGCGACCGTGTTGCCATAGTGTGAGTGCGTCCTGGTTGAATTTGGGATTCCTCGACAGCAATGTCAATAGAATCAATCCCTGCATCAGATCCTTCTAGGTCAGATGTTGTCGTTGATGGTACAGATTCGTTGTTTGCACCCATCTGATACTCCTCTAAACGTGGACCATAAATACGAGACTGATTATGTGGTGTGACCATTGGTAAGTCATCAGCTATAGTAGCAACACTAGAATCAGATGTCGAGATTTTCTCTCTTTCTGGTGTTTGACAAGAGCCAGAAGGAAGATAGGTAGGAATAGAAGCTTGATCTGGTACAGACTGCCACGCTTGAAGCAGAGGTGTTTTATGTTGAAGAGTGAGATGCTTGTATTTACTAGTGAATGGCAAACAATTCTCATCAAAGATGACATGTCTTGAGATGTAGACACGTCCTGTTTGAGGAAACAAGCACCGATATCCCTTGTATTGAGAATGATATCCAAGAAACACGCATTGAAGAGAACGTGGATCAAACTTGTGATGGGCATATGGTCTCAAACAAGGATAACAAGCGCTACCAAACACTCGAAGAAAATTATAGTCTGGTTTTGTCTTTAAAAGCTTCTCGGATGGACTGATGTCATGAAGATAAGCCGTCGGAAGTAGATTTGTAACGTAATTGGCTGTGAAAAAAGATTCCACCCAATACTTCATTGGAACCTTACTATGAAACAACATAGACAAACCAAGTTCAGTCACGTGACGATGTTTTCTCTCCGCTAAACCGTTTTGTTGTGGTGTATGCGGACATGACATAATATGATTAATCCCATGGCGTGTGAGGTGTTGTCGAAACTGTGTACTCATAAATTCACCACCTCCGTCACTTTGAAAGACCTTTATTTTCTTATCGAATTGATTCTCTACTAATTTTTGATAACCCATGAAAACCGAAGTAAAATCAGACTTAGCTTTCAATGGATAGAACCAAGAATATCGAGAGAAGTCATCAATAAAAACCACATAATATTTGAATCCTTGAACCGATACAATTGGTGATGGTCCCCATAGGTCACAATGTATTCGATCCAATGGTTCCACAATACTAGAGATAGACTGAAAAAACGGAAGCTTTGCGCTCTTTCCCATCTGACAAGGCTCACAAATGGAAGGAGTTTTGCTCTTATTCATAGATATAACCTTGTTGCTACTTAACTGCTGAAGAGTCTGGAAATTAGCATGCCCAAGTCGATAATGCCACACCAGTTCAGATGTTGTCACTTGTCGATTTGAGAAGAATGCCACAATTTCCTGATTCTTCAGCACATAGAGACTATCACTTCTCGGTCCCTTGGTCACTACTCTCTGAGTTGGTAGATCGATAACATATACCCAATTAGCGTCGAAAAATACCCCACAGGGATAATCATCACACAATTTTGAAACTGATAAGAGAGATTTTTGAATACTTGGGCAAACCAGAACATCAGATAACGGGAGTATACCTTGTGGAGTAGTGATTGTGGTAGACCCAACATGAGTAATAGGAAGATGAGCCCCATTACCTACAATAACCGTTTCTGGACCATGATATGGTGCAGATGTGTGTAGAGGCGCTGTAGAAGCAGTAATATGAGTAGACGCTCCTGAGTCCGGGTACCATTCAGTGCCGGCGACATCAGAAGTCCGCAGAGCAGAGAGAGCCTGAGGAAGATCATCACTTTGATAAGTGTTGTCGAACCTGTTCCAACACTTAAGGGCTGAGTGACCAATTCGTCCACAGATTTGACACGTGGGTCTCTGATTTGATGTAGAGTAGTCGCGGTTCCAACCGCTTGAGTTGACTTGTTGGGAGAAACCACGACCTCTTGTCGTAAAACCGCCTCCTCTACTTTGATTGTTTCCAAATCGAGAATTGTAGCCACCACGGCCTCTAGAACCTCTACTCTGTCCATGAAAGCCTCCTCTGTTATTGAATGACTGAGAGTGTTGAACTTGAAAAGCAAGATTTGGTGCAGTTCCAGACGTATCTTCACGGTCTTGCAGTTTGTTGTCAAAACCAGAGATTTCAGAAACGACATCATTGAATAAGGGAGGACCAAATCTGGACATGGAACTTTGTATGACCGTACAAATCGGATCATACTCACTGCTCAGACCATTAATAAAGGTAAACACCTTCATAGAATCATCAACAGGCTTTCCTATGGCACTGAGCTGATCGCACACAGACCGAAACTCACGTGTATAAGACAGAAAATTTTTACCTCTGTTATTAAGGGTTTGCAAACGCCTCCTCAAATCATACTCTCGAGCGATAGACATCCGGTTAAAATTAGAAGCCAGTGAAGTCCACACAGCATGAGAAGTTGTCAAACCATAGACATAACCCAGAACTTCTTCAGATAACGTACCAAATAACCAAGACAGAACCAACTGATCGGTACAGATCCATGCTTCATACTTCGGGTTTGGGGTCTCCACAGTAACACCATCTGTTGTGGTGTGAATGATTTTTTCTGGTAACTTCTCAGCTCCATTGACAAAGCTCAACAGTTTTTGACTTCTTAGAAGAGCCTCCATTTGGGTTTTCCATGACAGATAGTTTGTATCATTGAGCTTAACATACACAGAGCTCGCAACATGAAGAGATGACGGAAAAGGGTAAGGTGAATCATTTGCCATCTTGACCTGTTAGGGTTCTTAAGATGGCTCTGATACCATAATAACAACAAGAAAACTTCACAAAGAAGAAGACCTAAAAGAGATTTTTAAGCAACTTGAAACTCTCTGTATTTTTAGATTTTTCAAGAACAGAGACATTCACTTACAGATTACACACAACCACACGCCTCCTTTCACTCTTATAGAGATTACAACAACTCGACTGACACAATCCCATAATTAAGGTCACACCTGCTACACACACAAGTCTTCAATTGCCATACTTCTCACACAGTAACTAGTACAGCATATACATATATAATACGGCTACACTAATGAGCCACTATATTAGACAAACCCATTTTCTTCTTTGGCCCATCGGATCCTTCACCGCTTATACTTGTGACTCTCAAAGCAATATCAATGCTTGATTAGGCAGGCTTAATTTGTAGTATTTGCAACTTTGGAGTCAATTTTGTCAAATTGTTGCGGAATTTTCGGTGGTCTAATGTTCTTCACAAAATAATATGATTTATATTTCCTTTTCTTTTCCAGTTGTTGTTGTAAGTTTTGTAATTCAAATGTTTTTATATAACTAAATCTCGTTAATTGATAATGTTTAAGAAAAAGGTGATGGCGTGAACTTTGTAATTTGTAAAAAGTGTTTTTAGACCTAAAGGCTTATGCCACAATTTTTTTTGTTTATGATGACTTTGATTATAGCCATTTGGCAATATGGATAAAAGTAAAACCAATTTTCAATGGGAGTAACAATATAAAAACAATTTCCAACTTACCCGTTTCGGCAAAAGTAAAATCCCATACTATAATTTTTTTTAATAACACTTACGAACAAATTACGAGATTTTACAAATATATTAAAGATTTTACAAATTTTTACAAATCCCATTCTACAATTTCATTAAATAAAGATTTTTTTATTAATTTATTTGTTAATGATAGGTAAAAAATTTTTTTTGTTATATATATTAAATCACTTATATAGTCATATTTATAAACAATTATTATTATATCAAATATATATAAAATCATTAAAATTACATATACGTTATAATATTTTTGAAAAATAAATATACTGAGTAAAATTTAAGAATACTTTTCGTAAAACTAAATTTAATCAAAAATCTCATTATAGAAAAAGTTTAAAAAACTGCTCTAATATATAAACATTAAACCAAAAATGTTGTTCAAAACCATAAAAGACAAATCCCTTATATTGGGCTTAAATTTATGATTTGGGCTTTCATCCTACCCACTAAGTCCATCTGGCAGAAAAAGTCGACATCTCGAGCAAAATCAAAGACGAAAGGAGTTTTGATGGCATTGTTTGAGATTCTGGTGGAATCTACTCCTTTGATCGTCACTGTTAAACTTCTTCGATTTCGCTCTTTAGACCAACATTGATTCTAAACGTATCATCATCTTCCCCCGATTCTCAAAGTCCCCTTCTTTTGTTTAGAAAACTTCACCAAACTAGATTAGTCTGATTTCAAAGATATCGAGTTAAGGAAACTTCTTTCTCTCTTCTCTCATGGGGACGACCTCTGACTTGTCTTCTTCCATGGTTGGGCTTAACATTGGTAAACTTTCAACCATTTTCTCTTGCAATCACTTTATTAGAGCGATTGTTTTCTCTTGCAATCACTTGGTCCTGTAATTGAGATTTGAGATGTCGCATGTTCAACTTCAGCAAATTTTCTCCTTTTTTTGTTCTTCCTATGTAAGTAAAAATTTGGGGCATTTACCTTGTAAACCTCAATGTTTCTCTGGGTTGATCATAAGTAACTGAGATCAGGCCAGATCTGTGTTGTTTTCTCCTTTTTAGATATTGATGTGTTTCCTCAACTATCTTCAGAGTGTAAACCTTTTATTGTTTTTCTCTCTCACGAGTCCTAGCTCTTCTTCAAAAACATTTTAAGAAATGTTCGTGTTCATGCAGGTGGGAAGAAGTTCTGCACTACCATTGATACTTTGACTAACCGTGAGCCAGACTCAATGCTCGCAGCCATGTTTAGTGGTCGACATGCGATGTGCCAGGAATCCAAAACGGTATTATTTTCATTCTATGTTTCTTGAATTGCAACCCAACATTTGTTTTAGGATGATTCCATTTTAAAACCTGCATTTGAATAGGCTTCACTGAGTGTAATTGTTGCAGGGATATGTATTCATAGACAGGGATGGAAAGCACTTCCGTCATATTTTAAATTGGTTGCGTGATGGCATCGCACCCAGTCTGTCAGATCCTGATTGTTCCGAACTTTTGCGCGAAGCAGATTTCTATCAGCTTCTAGTGAGCTTAACTTTTCTTTTACCTTACTATTCTCAAAACTAATTTTGTGGAGTACAGGAATAGTTTTTGATGGAGATTGTAAAACTCTTGCATTCTCTTCCTATTTCAGGGGCTGAAAGAAGGAATAAAAGATTCGAGAAGAGAAGCTGGTGAAGTAGAAGCTGAATTAACTCGTGTGGATATCATCAAATGTATACAATCTGAAAGGGTCAGGTTCCGAGGGGTTAATCTTTCTGGAATTGATCTTTCTAAACTGGTAATATTTCTTAATCTCAGATACTTCTAGGTAACCACACTATCGGCTGACTTGAACTCACTGCAGCTCTGATCCCCAAATCAATTGTTTCAGAGATAATTTGTGTTTTCGATAAACTTCTGTTGAGGAAAATTAATAGAACGTATAGCACTAACTGATTCTCGTTGTTTTAACCTGGAATTTTAAAATAATTTGCAGTTCCATTTCTAAGAATATATTTATTTGATTGTATCAATTGGAGTCTTACTTACTGAGTGTCTTCTTTTCCTTTTTTTTCAATGTGTTATCTTATATTAAGAACATCAAGCAGGATTGGTAAACCTATCCGGGGCAGAGGAGCTTCGTCTTAGTCACTGTCGAGAAATAACTATTATGTACTTACCGACTGCTTGTTTCTCTTTGAATAACGCAGGATCTATCCCTTGTGGATTTCAGCTATGCTTGTCTCAGGAACGTGTTTTTCTCTCGTACAAATCTTCAATGTGCCAAATTTCGGGTAAATATGCTGTATCAACTTTGTTTCTGCTTCGGGAGAAGAATTTATCATCATATCATGGCGGTTTGGTTGAAGATCATATCTGCTTAATCATATCTACTGAATTACTCAATGCTCAAACAGGATGCTGATGCTGAGGGCTCCATCTTTCACAATGCTATTTTGCGCGAGTAAGGAATTTGGCAGATCCCATCGCATGTTAGATCATTTGTACTTGATAACACTTGCTGAAAGATTTGAATTCTTTCCTTCCTATAAAAGGTGTGAGTTTACTGGCGCAAATCTTAGAGGAGCGTTGTTAGCTGGTTCAAATCTTCAGAGTGCTAATTTACAAGGTGCATATATATATAAGCTTGATTTGCTTGTGAATGATCTTTCAGACTGCCATGAAATGAAATTTTACATTATAAACATAAGTTGACTAAAGAGTTCCGATTTTTTTGTACTGTAGATGCCTGCTTAGTGGACTGTAGCTTCTGTGGTGCAGATCTGCGCTCTGCACACTTGCAGGTGCGTTAAGTGGTCTGTGTAGAAATTTAGCTTAGACTTTTCACTATGATAGAGGTTTTCAATTGCCAATGTCAATTGCGTATCCAGAAGTTGCGTATGAGCAAAATAGCGTGATAATGTTTGATTCTCTTTCTTGCCTATCAGAATGCAGACCTTACAAATGCCAACTTAGAAGGAGCAAATCTAGAAGGTGCAAATTTGAAGGTAAGCAAATTCTTTTATTGATAATTCAAGCTGGATTAGATTAGACCATACATTCAGCCTTAAATCAGTTTGTGCTAACGATCTGGATGAGTTGTGATGAGACAAGATAAGTGATATGTGTGGCTCGTATATATGTGTTTTAACTGGATCATGCGTATATATTTGGCATAGGGTGCAAAGTTGAGTAATGCCAACCTCAAAGGAGCAAACCTTCAACGAGCTTACTTGAGGCATGTGAATCTGCGAGAAGCGGTAGGTCCAAAAATAATACCTCTTCTTCAAGTTTTTGAGCTTAAACGGTTAATCATTGCAATATGTTTATGTAGCAGCACTTGGAAGGGGCAAACCTCGGTGGCGCTAATATGACCGGTGCTATCCGATAAACTCCCCTTTGTTCAGACAGATTGTAAGTTCTCGTCTTAATATTTATTTGGAACTGCTTTTGGCAAATGTTTGAGTTTATATGGAAGTAAACATAAACGTTGGATCTCAAAGCTTCTTTGTTGTTGAAATATTTTATTATATAAAGCCGAGTGTGCTCAACATGCCATGTAAGATAATTATAATTCATTAAATCGTGATGTGTAATGTAATACTATAATTTTTTCAATTTTTAGTTATTTATCTTTAGATAGACAAGATATCAAAAAGGGAAAAAGAAATTGTGTTTTGTAAAAAAATATAGAAACTAATAAAATCGAAAAAAATAAAATACGAGAAAAAATAAAAAACTATAAAATAAAAAAACGTAAACTATTAAATCTATATAAGATTGATAATATATAAAATTAGAAAATATAATAGTTTGTTAGTATGTGTTTGATATTTCTTTTATGACAAGAATACATGTATAAATTTTAAACCCTAATTATTATATTAAAACATAAATTTCCAAACATGTTAGAATAATTAAGTTTCAGAAGATAATATTTTTTTAATAAAAATATATATTTTATCAATTAGATTCAGTTTTAAATTATATAAGATTTGAAATTTGTTTTATCGAACTCTCTCATTCATTTAGAAGGATTGTTTATGGGGTAGTATGAATCAATTTTGAATTTTACAAATTATGAATTACAAAATGTAATTCTAGATAATTAAACGGGGTTTTAATTTAAAATTTAATTAGGTGTGTTATAATTATGTATATTATCAAATTATGAATCTAAATATTTTATATTTTATCTACGTATTATGATGGATATAATCTAGTTTTAAATATTTATTTCGTGAAGATTATATAGAGGCATTCTATCCAATAAAGTTTTCTTTTTTCTAACTTTGGTGTTTGTAAATGAAATATAGTGAGACCCTTAGAAAGTGATAGAGAATGTGTAGAATAAACAAATTATTGAGGTTAACAAAAATAAGTAACAAATCAAATATACAATTTAGAAATAGTGATGAAAAAGGAAAATGCTAAAAAAAGAAGAAGGAAAATGTCTAAAAGTGAACCACATTGCTGGAAGTTGGAACCACATTGTTGGAAGTTGGAACCACATTGTTGGAAGTTGGAACCACATTCTAATCCTACATGAGCTAATATTTTACGGATATGTATATATCTTCGCACAACACTATGGAGAAGACTAAGTAATTGAAGATCGATCATCGTTCAAGAGAGATTTAGGGTTTGTTCTTTTGGTTCATAAACAATGAAGAGAAGATTCAATCAGGAAGATGTCTCAACCAGAAATAGAAAGAGACCAAAAGAGAGTCATTCATCACAAACCGTTTAGATGAGTATAATTCTAACCGTTTTAAACCGGTAATTGTGGTTATACTTGGTTTAAGGATGGAGATTTTATTATATCCTTAATTTATGTAGAATACAAACTAAATCTATTCCCCAATCTATAATTATCTATTTCATTTTTTAAAACAAAACGCACTAGATTATCTTGATTTTTAACAGCGTTATTTCATAACTAAATGAATTTGGAAAATCTAAACCTCCTAATCCTACCTGAATTTAGTGAAAAAGCACTATATATATATATATATATATATATATATTTAGATACTTAGAGAGAGCAAAGTAAAGATCATAGGACAAACGAAAGATCTAATCATGTTGAACAAATTAGGGTTTTTTCCTTCAACAAAAACCATATTAGGGCTTTGTTGTAACAAGGAATTAGCCACGGGGACCAGCTTCGAGCTACCGGACCATGTTACCACCAAAGAGCGAAACCGTACTTGTTTCCTCGAGTCAGTGACAACCAGAGAACGCATCAATCTCAAAGCTTTTCCGGTCAAATCATCGTGTTCCTTGTCGGTAACCTATCAGAAAAATCAAAGTTTTCGTAACGGAGATCTCGCTGGACACATATTCCCTTTACCACCACTTCGACATCCCGAGCCTAAGCTTCGTGTACTCGACCGCGAAATCCCGAAACAGTTTCTTGTCACCGAAGAAATCTTCCGTGATCACATCACAACGGTCTTGTCGGAGACGTGTCTCTCAAGTTCTATTCAGAAACGTCTTGTAACTTATATCTCCGAATTAGAAGCCACAAAAACGAGGAGCTATCGAAGAGGTTTCATGATTGAAGTCGAGATCAAAGTTGAAGTGGATAATTTGGTGCGCATTGGAAGTGGCTGCAAGGGTAGAGAAGCTTGTCCGTGGCGAGCGGTCTGGGGTAGACACGTGGCGACCCAAGTTACCGGTACGGATTGTCCGGTATGCCTGACGGAATTATCAGGTGCGGTGTGTCGCATTGAGTTACGGTGTTCCCACGTTTTCCACAAATTGTGTGTGATGAAGTGGCTGAAGGAGAACACTTCTTGCCCTATTTGTCGTGCCGAAGCTATTGGCGAAGTAGCTTCTATATATTAGCTCAGTAAAAACAGTAGTATAAACCCGTTATGCATTTTTTATATATATATAATTAAGAGATCAAATTAAGGCATATCACTTTGTTCTCTCTTTCTTTAAACGACTTGTGTCTAGCGAGACCCTAAGAAAAGTTGTGAAGAGTATGATGAACAATTCATAAACGTGTCCATAATCACAAAATTAAGTAAGGAATCAAAGACTCCATTCTTCGTTAGTTGTGGATTCTGTTTGGATATTTTCTAGCTGATTCCGTGCAAATTGTTGTTTGTTGTTTATGCGGCTCTAGAATCGGCCGGAAAGAATGAAGCGATCGAATCGATGAACATCAAGAACGAGATTGGCGTCATTGATGTGATATTTTCAAGATTCTGATTGTTTTTATTATATTATTCTTTTAAAATTTTCTCTAAAAGTTTCTTTTTGTGAAAGGTTTTGATTATGAAATTATAATTGTTTTTTTTTTCATGTGATATTTGTTCTCTAATGTTCTTTGTGTTAAGGGGTAATTGATATGTTCGAAATTCAGCATCGGAAATATGATGGTCTTAGTCTCTTAGATAATATATATAAATGATATAAGTCAGTTAATTCATTGCCAATTGATTTTAAATTGAATCTTATTAAATTTAACATAATATTTGAGTCCGAGTTTAATCCAACTATGATGACCTAATTTGAAGGGCAATTTGTCAATTTAATGAGATTCAGTTCTCGTTATGTTATGTTTAACATTTATTTAAGAGAAATACACTGAAATAGTACAATAATTATTTTTTGTGTCAAACCTAGCACATTAAGATTAAATTTTCAAAATAGCACAAATTATTGTGTGAAAATACTTATTTATCCTAAATAAATTACAAATAAATTAAAACATTATGATTGAGTTCCTTTTTTCTAATTTAAAGTTTATATTTCTCCTATTAAGAATAGGTTTTGAATTATTTTAATATTAAATTTGTGCTATTATTAAAAAAAAAATTAATGATGCTATGTTTGGAACAAAAACTAAAAGTGTATCATTTTAGAGAATTGCCTTTTAATTTCTGTAATGGTAAAGGGTTTATTTATAACAATTAATAAACCTTTACATGATAACGATTAATAAGACGTACATAGTTATACATAATTAGTTTGAAAACAAAAATATGAATACATATACATTTATGTATGCGTTTAAATGTAAATAAATTGTGTAAATTAAAAGAAAACTCTTTTATAGGTATTATGAGAATCAAAGTTTAATTAACAAAAATTAGTAAGAAATCAAATAAATAATTTAGAAATAGTGATGAGTTTGCAAATGTGGCTTAATTTTAAGAGATTAGATTGATAAGGTGGCAGTAACAAAAAAAACTGTATATATAGTTTTAACAAAAAAATACATTGTTGTGAGTAAACTAAGCGCGTTAATTATTCGTAACTAAACACAATAAATTTTCGGAAAAAAAGAAAAAAGGAAAGATATAAACTTCCTAAAGTCCTAATCCTACATTAGTTTACCTTTTCGATATACATAAATATTCATTCACACAACACTAAAGAGAAAAGTAGTTAAAGATCATATGATCTAAGAAGCGTTCGAGAGAGAGAGAGATTTAGGGTTTGTTCCTTTGGTTCATATCGACCATGACGAGCAGCTTCCGTCATGCATGAACATGTCTCAACTTCAAGGACTATAAATGATCGAGTCATCAATGGTTGTTTCCTCAAAAAAGAAACCACAAAAGAACTCATTCATCTCAAAGCTTTTCAGGTCGAATCAGATTCGATTTCCTTCTCCGTAACTTATCAGACAAATCTAGATATTCGCCACGAAAATCTCCATGGACACAAAATCAAGGCCGCCCTTGAAATCCCCAGTCATGTCCTTAAACTCGAATATAACATCCCAGAACGGTTTCTTGTCTCCCAAGAAACATGCCTTGATCACGTCATGATCGTTTTGTCGGAGATGTATCTCCCGCCTGCTACTCAAGAACGTCTTGTTAGTTATATATCAACTGTATCCCTTAATTTTAGCAGCCGCCACCGTGGTAGAGGAGGAGGTTTCAAGATCGAAGTCAACGTTAAAGCCAACGTGGATCATTGGGTGAGGATTGAATGTTGCAACAAGGGAAAGGATACTTCTAATTGTCAGGTCCAGGCAAGACAACTGAAGACAAAACTGACGGCGATGGAATGTCCGATATGCTTAACGGAATTATCTAGTGCGGCGAGTCGCATGGAGTTACACTGTTCCCACGTTTTCCACACAGATTGTGTGATGAATTGGTTGAAGAAGAACCCTTCTTGCCCTATGTGCCGAGCCAAAGCTCTTGGCAAAACTGTTTCTATCTATTAGCTTACGGTTTGTTTGTAATCATTAGACTCGTTATGTTTAGTTCGAATGTTTCTTTTTTTTCGTCTATTAATTACATCAAGATTTCATTCGAAAATTCTAATACTGATTTGATCACAAATACGAACCGGTAAACCTAAACCATTTGCTTTGTGTAAAACTAGCATCTTTAAATATACGGCACTGTTTTGTGCTCTGTTTCTTTAAACGACTCAAGAGTCTAAGGAAAGTAGTGAAGAGTATGTAGAGGTTTGAAGAACAATACATGAACATATCCATAATCCCAAAACTATGCAAGGAATCAAATAGCATTAATTAGTAAACAGAAGATTTGCAACAAATATATAAGTAAAAAATCTAATGATACAATACAATAAAAGATCAAGAACTCTGTTCTTCGTTAGTTCTTGATCTTGGTCCGTAGATTCTTTTCGGACTTTTTTCTAGCTGATTCCATGCAAGTTGTTCCATGAGCAATTATTGTTATTATTGTTGTTGTGTTCGTCATTTTTCGCGGTTGCGGGCGCTGTAGAATCAGCCGGGAATAGTGAAGCGAATTGATGAACATCAAGAACAAGATTGTCGTCAGTGACAACAGATGATTGTCCATTAGAGATCTCTCCACTATCAATTCCCCAATCAAGAAGCTTAGCTATGTCCTCTTGCATTGTGTTCATCTGAAGAGACTCTTCTTCCTTTGATTTCAAATCTGCGTTTTCAGACAAAGACATTTAGAATTTTACACAAAGAGAAGTGTAGTTTAGATTTGAAGTGTTTTGAGAGTTTTTTTTAGTTTACCTTGTACGGAACATAAGTTTTCAGAGGAATCGTATTGTCCGAAACTAACCGAGAAGAAGTTATCATTGTTGTTGTTGTTGCTGTTGTGGTGGTTTGGAGGAGAAGCTGTGAGATGTCTCCGTTTTGGAGGCCGGCCTCCGTCTCCACCCGCTAGAGCTTCGGCCTCTTCAAGGACATCCTCTAAGAGGCTGCAACTAATACTTCGTCTATGAAGACCAACACTGTTTTGTTTCTCAATGTCTGTGAAGCTGTTGACATTAAATGAATTTATTTGGGAAATTTGGTTTGAAGGGAGCTCTTGTTTCATGGAGTAAACCGGGTTAGTATGAAAGGAGGTGGAAGAAGAAGGAGTGTAATGGGAGTGAAGAAAGCTTGGGGAAGAAGTTGCTGTAGGGTAAGAAGAAGGAGAAGGGTTTAAAGAGAAAGAAGGAGAGGAAGAGTAATTGTTGTTAGAGTTATGGTAAGTAGCGGTTTGAGCGGTTGGGGAAGAGAAAGGTAATGTTAGAAAGGAAGTGTAAGAGTCTCTTGAAACAGGGGAAAATGGTGTGGTTGAAACACGGTTGATGCAATTGAAAGGAGTGTTAGCATTGTTGTAGCGTTTGGCGAAGAGCGATGAAGGTTGTTGGAGGAGAGGTGTGGGTCTAGGGAAAGTGAAATTCGCGTTATTGTTATTGTTGATTTGGGAACGCGGGAGGGCGAAGAGAGGAAGAGTCGGGTATTGGTTGTTGCGAGGTGAAGATAAAGGAGAGGAAAGTGGAGGCGGCGTGGAAGAGAGTTGTGAAGGAGTTTGCGGTGTGTTTGGAGTGTGAGGGCTAAGAGGATGGAGGAGATTAGCGGTTGATGCGGTTGTGGTATGGAAAGTGAAAGATGATGAGGGA
Source organism: Eutrema japonicum (assembly GCA_030161315.1). Taxonomy (NCBI): domain Eukaryota; kingdom Viridiplantae; phylum Streptophyta; class Magnoliopsida; order Brassicales; family Brassicaceae; genus Eutrema; species Eutrema japonicum. Next base: position 41,640,817 of record BSQW01000005.1, read on the forward strand.
TTTACGTTTACTGGTGTTGGAGATGGAAGAGGAGAGGATGAAGGTGTGTTTGGTTGTGAAGATTGTGGTTGATAATACATTTGCTGATGTTGATGAAGATGATGATGTGGATGTGGATGTGGATGGAGTTGATGGTTAGGGATAATATCTGGAGGGTAAAGAGGAAGTCCTTGGCGTTGAAGGCGTTTCAACCTCGTGTTCCAATAGTTTTTGATCTCGTTGTCTGTTCTTCCCGGCAACTAATTATAAAAAAAAATTGCAAAAATGATTAGGTTTGTTCTTCGTGTAGCGCGGATGAACATCTAGTATATAAAATAGAGATAAGTTGTTTGTGTACCTGAGCGGCCATGCGAGCCCATTTGTTACCGAGCTGAGCATGGAGTTGGATAATGAGACGTTCTTCGTCGCCGGTGAAAGAGCCTTTTTTGAGGTTGGGGCGGAGGTGATTGGCCCACCGAAGACGGCAGCTTTTGCCGCAACGAGCCAAGCCTGTGTTTTTCTGAACGGCGTTCCAGTTTCCTTCGCCGTTCTCTTTAACGTACGCTGCAAGTATCTCATCTTCCGCCGCCGTCCATGGCCCTTTCTTCAGTACCACTCCTCCTCCGTCTGATATGTGATTGGTGGATCCACCGTCCTTCCCTGCTCCTCCTCCGTACATTATAAGAAAACAGAATTTGTTTACAATTTTGTTTTTGTAATTGGCTTAATGGGGGAGGTTTGAGAAAGATGGGACCCACGGAGTGATTTTCAGTTTTCACCCCCAAGTTTGGCCATGGTAAAAAATATTTGTCTGTTCCTCTTTATTTACTGTTTCCGTCTGTGACGAACAAAGAGGAAAAAGCAACAAAAGAAGAGAAGAGGTAAGTTTGGTAATTTACGGTGTAAAATTACAACGGAAAAAACAAGAAATTAAAGAATTGACAGTGTTTGTTTCTCTGGACACAACACAAGTCTTTTTAAGACAACTCACAATATTGGTTGTTTTTTCACTTCTGTCTTTCTATTTTAAGCAATGACATTTGTACGCGCTTAATGTTCATATGATATTATCACATATTCAACATCAATGATCTTTCTTTCTAATACATATATAGAAAAGAAAAAAATTGGATCAGCCAACTTTTTTTTGTCACATAATTAGCGTTCTACAGTAGAAAACAACTTTGTTTTACCGTAGAAAACAACTTTCTTTTACAGGATTGGTCAAATGTTTCAACTTTCAAAATTACATATTTTTTTCATGAAACAACTGTCAATTTGAATGGATTGACATAGTTGACAAACATTATAAAATTTTCTATTAGCTCATCATATTTTAGTTTTTTTTTTTTTTCTTGTACAAAAAATCTATTTTGAAAACTTTCGTTTTTAACCCAATATGTAATCAAATATGACTAAATGAGATTGATTTGTGGAGAACATTTCTGCCCTCATCCTACAATTCATTATTCTTCAAGTTATTTTGCTTTTCAACGATTTTGGTTATTCATAATGATTTTGAGATGCACAGTGTTTCACTGCTGGTTAAATGGAAGAAAAAGACTCGTAAGAATATAGTGCAATTATGCAAATGGGTGTATGTTAAATTCCAACGAAAATCTAGAGATTAAGTTTTATAAATGAACAAAAAATGGAATGATTTAGATGTTATTCTGAGTCATTAATACATAATTATGTCTTAGGGAGAAATATTGGTGCCCATTCCTTCTTTCAATGCAGATGACGCGAGCCTCTTGTGTGTGCCATAATTTAGAAACGAAAGCATTTAGTATAATAATCGATTTATATATATACTTATGGTTATATTATTATTTTATTTATATAACAATCCATCTAAGTGTAGGAAGACCTAAAACTTTCAGGTGATCGAGAATTAGATTGGTTTGATTGAACATCTAAGTTAGGAAAATAATTAGCTAACCGGTGTGTCGGTATCAATAATAAACATTCTCCAAATTCAACTCTAAGACCACTATACTGATGACTCTAAACCGGCCTGAACCTCAAACAAAACTAACCACATCAAAAAAATAAAGAAACCTAAACAAAGATTTTTGATTCACATGTAGACTCGCCTGGTTACACAACTATTGGCTTGTGTTTTGTCTCCTCAATCACATCCATTACGTTTTATCGCCTGATGTAATGAACCGAAAACCCCGTGGTGGAAGATTCTTCTTCCTGAAATGTTGGGCTTGTTCTCGATGCTTGTTTTTTTAGAGCTGTAGCGCCAAATCAGGCTGTTGGGAATCGACACGAACACCAGAAGATTGTTTTGCAGGAGAATCAGGCGAATGGACTCCAATGTTCAAATCTGGTGGGAAATTGAGATTCTCTTGTCTCTGATTTAACTGGATATGTGGAGTAATACCTCCTCGCCATGGGGACTGGACATGGAATCTTGTGAAATCAGAAGCTGGAACGGCCATCTGAGGGAAAACAATTGGTCGGTTGTTCTGAAATGGTTGGTATCCTCCGTTCATCATCCCCTGTACCGGCTGGTGCACAAATGTCTGGAAAGGTAAACCATTTCTTTGAGGAAGGAACTGTGTCCCTTCGGGGACTCTCGGTTTAAAGGCTTGTTGGTGGAGTTGTTCCCTTGATGGACTTTCAAATGTTTGGTTATTATTATTCCCTCCAGCTCCTATCGACATCCATGCTCGTGCTGCGGCTACAGAAGCATTGCTCGAATCTTCACTTCTTGCGGATTGTGGTGATGAAACATCTAGTGGAACATTGATGTTGTGGTGCTGTGTTCTAGCCTCTTCATTGAAGTTTCTCATCAACTGTGCTTGTTCGCCATGGCTCTGACTCTGTTGTCTCATGGCTTGTTCGGTACCTTTTGCTAATGTTCGTTTCATTTCTTTAGCAGAATCAGAAGATATTTCAAACATTCTGTTGTTCACACCGGTTGAGACTCTGCCATTACTCAATCCACCAGGGAAAATCCCGTTCTGATGCTTGTAATGTTCAGAATCTGTAGGAGTCATGTTCCTCATCGTGTCACTTGATGATCTGTATGATGCCACTGTATCTGATTTTCCAAAGCCTCGGTTTTCCAAAACACAAGCAGAACCAGAACTGGTCTGTTCTGCTGGTGGTGGTAAATTCAGTTCTACTTGCTGAGAAATCCTATTTTGAGGCTTGACAAAATCTACCGGAGAAGGATTTCGATATTCATGCTGGCGCATAGATTTTAGGTTTCCCACTTGAGTAGCAACAAAAGATGGACTCCCTTCTGACACAGCCCCAACAGATGTTGGAAACGGGAATGCATGGTTTCCATCTCGAACGGGTCTGTTACCCTGTTGTTCCTTTGCAGGTACATGAGTTTTAAACAGTGTCTCATTCTTCTTTGCAGCAGCATTTGACTGTGGCTTCGAAAAAACAGACGCTTCTTTAGGTGGTTCTTTAGGTGTGCAGGTTTCAAATAGAAGTACTGGTGTAGGAAGCGGCTCGTATTCTCCAACCCACCCCCGACCAAACTTAAAGTCTGCAGGTAGTGCTTGCTCGATTCGCTGAGAAGCTATTTTCCATGCAATGGGTCCAAGAGTCGCAGCAAAACGTGCAAGGCTCCTACCATATGCATGTTCTGCATGGAGCCCTACCTGATGATACGGGAACAGATTTAGTCAAGAAGGTTAAGCAATCATAAAAGAGACTGCACATTGCAGAATGAGACTTTGGACATAATGATCATTACTTACAGCAACAAACTGCTTGATTTCACTCTCAAATGTTGTGAATATGGACTCCGACCTATCAACCTGCTGATCAGAATTGCCAAAAGTTGCACGGCGGTCTTCCTCAACAACAGACGGCTTCCTCCCACACTTACCGAAGAGACCCTTTCCTAGAAAAGGAGAAAAAGGAAAAAACCAAATTTTCTTTGAAAACCAGGAAAGATAAACTCTTCTTGGAGAGAGGCGTAAGACAAGAGCCATTACTCTTAGAATCTACAACAAAGAATCATACCGGATGGTAAGTCTTCTGCTTTCTCCTGGTTGTCTACCAAGGATGTGTTTCCCTCGAAAAGCACATCCATGTAGCTGTGCTTTTCATGTCCGCCGGTTTGAGCTGAAACAGGCTCGTTTTGGGAAGTTCCTCCACTTGCAAGGTTCGCACCAGAGGAGAAATCAGAACCAACGGGGTCTAGAAGACCATTCCGACCGAAAGGCTGTCTCACCTGCTTCTTCCCAGAGCTCCCAGGTTTCATCTTTTCGTCTGTTTTAAGCTCCTTTCCAGTACGTTTAATCTTAATCCTTGCCTTCTCGAACTTCCTCTTCCCCATTTCCTGAATAGTCCTCGCCTGGTAGATGTAATTTAATTTTAAAAAACGAGTTCAAAATGCCGGCAGGCAGAACGTAGAAACTAATTTCCAAAGAAAGAAGATTGGTGTGAGAAAATGAATATATCATTTACCTGTTTATAGTATACAGTGTCTGAGGAATTGTATTGCATCGCGTTTGAGCAAATCAATAAGACATCGCTCTGCAGTCAATAAATACAATTACAAAACCAGCTTAGCAAAGGAAGTAAAGCGACGATATAGATGATGGATTTAATAAAGGATCCTAGCAAATACACTAGCGCAATGTTATCACCCCCATTATTCTACAAGGCATATCCTGAAAAGCTAGAAAATCAGTTCATCATGTAAAAGCATTCCACCGTAAGCCTTGTAAACTTGAGAAAAACAAAATTTATCACCCACCTCAAGCTCTTCCAATGTAGGATATGACCCATTTGCAAGCTTCTTCCTCACTGTGGAGAAGTCCATGGGATGCTCTACTATATCATGATAATCAGGAAGCTGCAAATACAAAACCAATAATACATCAAATAAGACAAGTTTAAAAAAAAAAAATCGAATTGCCGGAGAGATTGCTCAGGTTTTGCCGCTAAGGGATAACTAAAGGGGACAACCAATACCTCTTCAGGATCAACCGGTTCTGCATACACACCATAGATGTCTTTCCTGTTTGAAGAAAAACAAAAAAATATGTAAATCAAGTATGATAAGCTAAACAATGTGGTCAAGCAATCGCAGCCAACAACAGATAAAAAGGAGACTCAAGTTGTGTACTTCTGAAGTTTGTCAAGGATCAACTCCAACGCCTTCTTGTCAAGGATAGGTGTTGTTTCTGAAGAGTGACCACACTGAGTCCCTAATCAACAAGAATGATAACCAAAATCAGATGAAGATAAGTGGTGATAATCAAAGCTCAGTCAAATACCAAGTAAGGCAGTAGTAATACATACCAGAATCAGAAGCGCTCCTCTTCCTTTCCTGACAAAAACGCAGGAGACACATATCAGAAACCTCAAAATGACTTTAAAAATCCCCCAATGTCAGAACAAAAAAAAAACAAGAATGATTGACAGAGAAAGCAAAAGATAAGATGGGTGTGTGGAGAGAGAGAGATGTGGGTAGGGAGAGAGAAAGGTGGAAGCGTGATCAGATTCTGTGGGAAGAGAGAGAAGGAGTGAGACAGTATAAGTTAGTTTTTGACAGTTGACCCGACCGTTTTATTATCTCCAACATACTCGAAGAACCACAGAGAGAGAGCGAGCGAAACCTATATATACACAGAGAAGAAGGAGAAGAGTTTTGAACAAAATTTCTAGGGTTTCCGTACATACCTTATCATTGTCTTCTTCGGAATCTGCGTGATCTTCTTCCTCCTGCTCCTCTTCCTCATCGTAATCCTTCTCATCTTCTTCCTCGCGGCGGTTAATATTTCTCTTCTTCACTTGCCTCTTCTCACTCCCGTCTTCATAATCATCTTCCTCCTCTCCCTCTGCTTCATCCTCTTCTTCTCCTTCGTAGTCCGACTCGTGCCTCGCACGCGCCGCCGCTCGACCTCGGCTTTTTGTGGGAGGGTCCGCTCTGGCTCGGCTCTGGTTCAGCTTGAGGACTTGCTTCAGCTTCTTCTGCCTCCTCCTCTCCTCTTCCACATCGTCGTCTACCTCCTCTTCCTCTTCTTCTTCTTCCTCGTCGAGGTAATCGTCGAAATCGAAGTTGTACGTCACATTCCGCCGCCTTTGACCTCGCCGGAGCTCGTATCCCGATTCACCCGGCGACGAACTCCTTCGCCGCGCCAGATCCGCCTTCGACGGACGCCCTTTCCTCCGCCGCCTCACGATCTGACTCATCGTCGACCTTCTCTATCGAACTCAGTGCACACCCAAATCCCTCTTTCTCTCTCTCTCTACAGCTAAGGTCTCTGCAACTTTCTATTTTTTACTCTCTCTCTCTCTTTTTTCCGGGTAGGAGAGAGAAAGAAGAAAATGAAGAAATTTTGGGGTCACCGAACCTGAGTCTGAACCTTAGGTTCGGAATACTGATGTATTTCAGAATGATTGATTCTTTAAAGTTTTTAAAACCCTGCGCGAAGTAAACGGCGTCAGTAGACGTTAGCTTCTGCCCGTTGCCCGGCTACTTAACTCTTTTATAATTATATTATATTTTCCACGTCATCTATTTCTCATTGGGCTTAGACACGTTACTCACGCGCTGTACACTAGGCTCTTGTTTTTAATTATTTTGTAAAATATGAATACACTAGGCTCTTATGTTTAATTATCTAAGAGCACTCGCATCAGAGACAGAAGATATGTATCTTCCGCTTTTTTTTTTTTTTTTATAAATTGAATTTTTATTATCGCGACGAATCACGTCGTGACACGTCATCAATTCTGAGGAGACATTATATCTTGCGGAAGACATTGTGTTTTGGATGTGAGTGGTCTAAAGAGTGAACTCATGAAATTAATAGAACGAGCAGGATCATTTATATTATGCCTTTGAAGATTACCATGTATAAACACGTTTTAAATGAAACATTACGTAGAAGTACAAAATTTGATTTGTCACTAAAGTTTGTGATTATGCATGAGTTTATGTCTTTGAAGTGATTTCTATATATATATACCATATATTTGTGATTGACTTAATATAATGTGCAACTTGAAAAAAGAAGCTTTAATGAGAGAAAACTTTGAATATCTTATTTTTCATTTTTATTTAAGTGTTTTGTGTTACAACTTTAACATATTTATACTGAATACATAAAACCTTAACAGTAGAACAACATTTGTCAATCTTCAAGGTTTTGAAGTGCATCAAAACGGTTCTCAGTTTTGATTTTAATTGCTGGGTTCGTACAGCTGCTTTTTCTGCTTCCTCTATTTTTGTCTTTTTCACACATAGGTACAGATGACCGTTGTTCTCTGTCTTCACAGTGTGTTGGGCTCTTAAGGGGTTTCTCGTTATCTTGGCCCAACTCAGATGGCTTGTCTTGTGTTTGTTTAGGCTTCCAAGTCTTTGAGCCCACTGATGCTTTTGCTTCTAACTGTTGCGGGAAGCTTTCCTTTTCCTTTGATGTTGTTACCTTAATAACCCCCCTCAAACTTGGTGTAGGTGGAAGATCAACACCAAGTTTGAATCGAAGAGATGAGAAAGCCTCCAACGGCAAGGATTTTGTGAATATATCCGCGAGCTGAAGGTGGTTGGGAATATGCTTCACAACAAGACCTCCGAGAGCCACTCTCTCACGAACGTAATGGTGATCGAAATGCTTAGTTTTTGAGTGAAAAGTAGGATTAGCATAGAGACGTACCGCATATAAGTTATCACAATAGAGCTCAGGTGTGCAGGGAAGAGGGATTTGGAGCTCACGAAGAACAGAACATAGCCACTTGATTTATGTTGCTGTTTCCGAGAGTGATCTATATTCAGCCTCTGTTGAACTTCTTGAGGCTGTTGGTTGTTTCTTCGAGGACCATGAAATGATATTAGATCCAAAGAAAGTACAGACACCTCCCACAAAGCGTCTCGTTTCCTTGCAAGTTGCCCAATCACTATCACTATATGCTTGAATAGTGTTGTCACTGTCACGAGTGAATGAAATTCCCATCTTTAGAGTGCCTTTGACATAACGAAGAACACGCTTCAACAGAGTGAAATCTGAGACTGTTGGCGCATGCATTTTTTGACATACGTAATTAACAACGAATTGTATGTCTGACCTCGTAAGTGTCAGGTACTGGAGCTTGCCAGCAAGTCTTCTAAAATATGTCGGATTTGAGAATGGCTCTTGTTGATTTGGAGCTCGATCAGGTTGCAATGGGAGGGGTGTCGGCATGGGAAAGCAATCTGACATGGCTGCAACAACAAGCAAATCTTCAGCATACTTCTCTTGTGATAAGAAGAGACCTTGGTCATGAAATTGTGCTTTAATTCCAAGGAAATAGTGGAGCTTGCCCATGTTTTTCATACGAAATTGTTTGTTCATTTCTGTAAGAAGCTTGGTTAGGGAGGCTGAATTGTTGCCAGTTACAACCATGTCATCAACAAAGAGTAACAATAGAATGATGTCGTTGCATTTGATGTAAACAAAAAGAGACGGATCCGGTTTACTGCATGTGAAACCAAATTCCAGCAAGAAATTGTTGAACTTGTCAAACCATGCTCGAGGAGATTGTTTTAATCCATAGAGAGACTTGTGGAGATGGCAAACATGATTGGGCTTAGTAGGATCAACAGAGCCAGCTGGTTTAGTCATATAGATCGTCTCGGAAAGGTCCCCGTGTAGAAAGGCATTTTTAACGTCCATTTGTTTGATATCCCAATCCATAACAGTTGCTACATGAAGGACACTTCGGACTGTCGCAGTGCGGACAACAGGACTGTACGTCTCGAGATAGTAAATCCTTTCCTCTTGACTAAATCCTTTTGCGACTAGTTTCGCCTTAAGCTTGTCTAGGGACCCATCTGCGTTTAGTTTTGTGCGAAAGACCCAACGAATGCCTAAGACATGCATCCATGGGTTGTATGGGACCAAAGACCAGGTGTGAGTAACATCACAATTTTCTTTCTCTTCATTCATTTGATGCAGTCCATCCTAAATCCTTAAGTGCAGTTGTGACAGTTTTTGGCTCGGGATAAGCTACTTTATATGTAAGTAGCATATATCTTGGATTTGGTTTTGATATTCCAGCTTTGGACCGTGTGAGCATACGATGTGTATTGGTTGCAGGTGGAGATTGGCTAAGAGTTACATCAGCAGGAGCAGAGCTTGATGAAATTATATGAGTAGTGTCAATGACCGTTTATGTGACTGTCATGTTTTGTAATGGTAGAACACTGTCGCCTATAGGAACGGAATCTGAGCTTGCCGTACGCCCAGAGTATTCGTCCATTACAACAGTAGGCACATCAACTTCTATTTCTTGAACTGGTGCTTGGAGATTGGCTGGCACATAGGTCTCTTCCTCGTAGGGGACTACAGGTTCATTTGTAATTGGTGACTGTTGCGGTAAAGTGGTATGATCACGTGATGAAGATTGGTTTTTAGCTCCTGCATCATCCTCAAAAATCTGAAAATTTTGTTGCCAAGCCTGAAATAATGGAGTTGTATGCTGCTAATGTTCAGAGAGATAGATATCTGAAAAAGGGAAAGAGTTTTCGTTGAACACAGCATGGCGGTTGATGTAGACTCGCCCTGTTGGTGGATAGAGACACCGATAGCCCTTATACTTGTCATTATATCCCAAGAAGACACACTTCAAAGTCCTTGGATCAAACTTGTTAGAAGCATAGTCGCGCAAAGTGGGGAAGCAAGCACAACCAAAAGTGCGCATAGAAGTGTAATCTGGAGTGTGTCCAAAAAATTTCTCATGTGGCGAGACTTTGTTATCGAACACAGAGGAAGGCAACAGATTGATAAGGAAGTTTGCAGTGAATAGAGCTTCAACCCAATACCGTTGTGGCACATTGCCTTGAAACAGTAAAGACAATCCCAATTCAACAAGATGACGATGTTTCCTTTCAGCTAGGCCATTTTGTTGAGGGATGTGAGGGCATGAGATGGACTGTTTGATGCCACATTGTTGTAGGTGCTTAACAAACGAATTGCTTGTGAATTCTCCACCTTCATCGCATTGAAAGGTGGAGATTTTAGAGTTGAACTGATTTTCAACAAACTTCTGAAATATGATGAATGTAGCAAGGAAATATGACTTTAACTTTAATGGATATAACCAAGAAAACCTTGAGAAGGTGTCAACAAACACAACATAGTACCAAAAACCTTGTACATACACAACCGGTGAGGGTCTCTAGAGATCACAATGAATTTTATCAAGGGGTCTCGACGCAACAAAACTATACTCAGAAAACGGCAACCGTGAGATTTTCCCAAGCTGACAAGCATCACACATCATCATCTTGGTGCTCTTATTAATAGAAATAGAGTTATTGATTACCAGTTGCTGAAGGACCTTGAAGTTAGGATTATGTGCAAACCTAATATACCTTGAAGTTAGTTATTAACAGAAATAGAAATAGAAATTTCCAGCCACAAACCTCTCCATAACAAACCCAATACTTGTTTTTTTCTCTTAGGCATTTCATCGAACTTATTATGTGCGTTCCACCAACCCAAAACTTGCAGCCATAAATCTATTAGTAGCAAACCCAATAATGTCATACTTCATTAAAGCTTCACAAGTTCAATCCAACGAATCTAAACCAGCCAATAGAACCACCAAACAAACAACAATCATCATGTTCTTCTCATTCAATCAAGCGGCATTTTCAATTCCATGGTTTGTCTTAGATGAAAAGAGCAAACACATACCGTGGACAAACAGATTGAAAAGCTTGAACTCAGCCCACAATTTCCGGGATTAGAAACTTGCACTCCATTTTGCTCTACTATGTCTTCTTCTAAACACATCCCCTTTTTTTCAGCGTCAAACTCAAACCAGAACTTACGATTCCCAAACGTGACGATTAGAAGTCTTTGGGTCTTCAAAGAGAGTGACAGCTCAGTTATAAGGGCATCAACTTGGTTAAAGACAAAACTTTGAATCCCATAAATCGACTTGAATCCCAATCCAATTTCTGAGAGCGAAAAAGCAGGAGAAGAGAAAAACTTTAGCGTTGTTCGATCTGGAAATTTCAGACACCAATAGCAAGTGATGCAGCATAAGAAAACGAGAAAGAAAGCGCCATAAATCCCAAATCTTATGTGCTCTGATACCATGTGAGGAAGAAGTTTTAATGAGAGAAAACTTTGAATATCTTGTTCTTCATTTTCACTTAAGGATTTTGTGTTACAACCTTAACATATTTATATTGAATCCATAAAACCCTAACAGTAGAACAACAGCTGTCAATCTTCAAGGTTTTTAAGTGCATCAAAACGGTTCTCCGTTTTGATTTTAATTGCTGGGTTCGTACAGTTGCTTTTCCTGCTTCTTCTGTTTTTGTCTTTTTCACACACAGATACAGATGACCGTTATTCTCTGTCTTCACAGTGTGTTGGACTCTTAATGGATTTCTCGTTATCTTGGCCCAACTCAAATGGCTTATCTTGTGTTTTTTTAAGCTTTCAAGTCTTTGAGTCCACTGATATTTTTGCTTGTAACTGTTGCGGGAAACTTTCCTTCTTCTTTAATGTCGTTACCTTAATACAACTTGGAGTTATGCTAATGTTCCAAAAAAAAAAAAACTTGGAGTTATTGGAATTTGCGAACACAAATTTGACACGAAGCCCATTTCAAAAAGGTCACCTAGCTTCTTTTTTGTTTGTCCCGTCCTTTTTGAAAAAATGTACTGCCTTACCACTTTTACTAGAAAATATTCTCCCAATGTGCAAGACAAGTTCTTAGGAAAATTGCTAAAATGGTATAAACTATAATTAACTTTATATTTATTGAGACCTGTTACTGCTAATCTTAATAAATTGATGTCTCCTAAGGTATCAATCGTCATTTTCGTTCAAACTTTAACTTTCTTAAGAGGTTAAAAGTAAATTTTGGATTCGACTATAATGTTATTTCACCAAAGATGATTAGAAAAGTTTGTCTTGGTTCTACCAAAATTACTATGCACTGAAATCTTTGGAGGAGAAAATCATACTTTCTACGAGAAGAGAATTTTATTCAGTTTCAAAGTCGAAAAAACGTTACATTCCCCTAACTGATTTGTTATTTTTTATATTACATAACGGTTTTCACGGGATCTGAAGATACAACGGGTTTCGTTTTGACAAGACTCGAAAGTATAGACAGTCTTCCAACGTCACAATTTAAGATGACCAAGTTACATCTTTCCGGCATGGCCGTGATCATTAGGCTAATACATCCTGGTAGCTTATGTGATTCGTTGTTGTTTAACTTTGATGTTTATTCAGCTTTATCCTCTATTGCTTTCAAGTTTTATTTTATTAATTTAAGAGTTGCAAAAAAATTTCGTAACAGGAAAGTTTAAATGAATGAAAAGTAAAGTTTGCACAAAAAAAAAATAACTTGAGTAACAAACAAGTACCATGCGTTGTTTAAAAATATATTTGACATGGCTATTTTCTTTAAACATTTAAGTATTTTAATTTGTAATTTAAATGTGTAAAATTTTTAGATTCTTAGCAGTTATGTAATACTCCAATTTGTAGAAAATGGTGGTGTATTTGATATATTAATATTAAGCATGATTGAGCTTTTTATTTATTTATTACAATTTCAATCATTTTTAGTCACGTTTTCAATAGTAAGAAAATTTGGATTTCGATCCTTTTTAGTCTCGTCAAATCATCAGCCTCCCTCCGACATGCCTCTCCGATGTACATATGTACCCTTCGCTGCTCTGGAACCGGTGGAAAACAAAAAATCAGGCCTTGTTTGAGGATCGTTTATTCACTGAGAAAGAAACCATTCAAAAATCTCTACTGGAAACTCGTTGCTGAATGAAAGCTCATACACTTAAAGTTGGGCCGAGAGCCCCTCAGGATAACACTTTCAGTCACTCCCCTGCATCAGATGCCACTAGTTGCTTTGTTGATGCAGCTTGGGTGGCAAGTTCCGGTAATGGAGGTATGGGCTGACTTTTCAAGAATGCAAACAATGAAAGTTTTTGATACAAGATATTTTGGTATCTATAGAATCAATTCTTTAAATGCAATTGTAGCATAAGAGGTTATCGAACCTTATTGGGATCATTCTAAGCACTAAGAATGCAAGGTACTTAAAGCAAATTAAGCTAAACAAGTGTGGTTGTTGTTAAGTATCCAATTTTAATTAAGCAAGCAAAAGCACTAAACAAGATAGTAAATCAATAAACAAAAGCGGAGCTAGAGATGAGGTTATTAATATAAGGTGATCCAAATCCAATTAGTGGTGTTCATTCACTCAAGGAAGCTAATTCCTAGGCATAAGATCCTTAATCTTGACTAATTCTCTTTCAAGCAACTAATCATTATGCTAATCACCTAATCCATTAACAGACTTTCATTTGTGAATCATTGATTAGCAAGCATTAAGAATACTAACAAGATCAACCAAAAATACACCCTAGACAACTATCATCATAGGCTCGGAACATAAATCTCTTGTCTAGTTGATCAAGGCATTTCATCAAACACTTGGTGTTCATAAAATGCCTTATGATCTAGATCCACTCTTTCAAGCTAGATCTAGCATTAGGGACACTAGACAAGAAGGAATATACGATTGTCTAAACCTAAACACCACTAATCAAACCTTAGACCACCCTAATCTACCTCATCTCAAAATCCTAAAGGACTACTCAAGACCCATCAAGAATAACTCAAAATCTATATGGATAGAGGTTGAATCCATGGATGAGTATTGGATAATCACAAGATAAAAAGAAGATAGATAGATTGAATCAAGACAATAATACTAAATTGCATAAATCAAAGGATCAATCTCTTACAAATCACTCTTAGAGAGAGTTTTTGCTTAAGAAAATACTTAGCCCATCAAAATTAGGTTTTTTGGCATAAATAGTGAATAGTAACGAACCGGGTCGACCCGGTTTAGCTGGATAAAAAGTTATTGGTCGGCCAATACTGAGGTCACTCGTCGGTACAACACCTCGGTATTGAGCATGGGTTTGTGCACCGACGTGGGGTACCGAGCAGTGACGTCGGTATTGAGGGAAGATGTTTGATGTTTCTTCGATGGATACTGAGGTCACTCCTCGGTATCGTTGCTCGGTATTAAGGGATTTTTCCCCCGGGTTTCCTCCGAGAGCAGCACCGATCAGTTGCATCAAGCAGTGACGTCGGTGCAATCCCCTGAAGCTTCGATACCGACGTCACTCCTCGGTGTTGCACGTCGGTACTGGGGCTGCCTTCCTCCGTCTTCTATACCGACCAGTTTCACCGAGCAGTGACGTCGGTATAGTCTCTGTCTTCTCTCCTCGGGACTCGAATCTCCTCCGAATCACCTAAAATACGATCCAAAACATGTAAGGACTCTCTAGGACTAAATGTGGACACATTAGACTCCTAAAGTGATTAAAATGCTAAAGAAATAACATGAACTATATGCAAATGACTCGAAACCTAAGTGAAACGGATTCTAAAATGATGCAAAATATGATGATATCAGTTTTGCACAATATTCGACACACCAACGCTTTGTAGCCTCAGCCTTGATGGCAGAGACTATTGCGATGAATGATGCGGTTTCGAGTGATGTTTCTTTAAGAATTTGAAGACTTAACATCTTCTCGGATTGCAAGGTGCTTGTCTCTTTACGTACTGATGGTTCTTCTATCATTGCATTGAGGTGAATTTTAGAAGACATCAGAGACTTAGCGCAATCTTTTGATTCCCTCTGCTTTTGTTTTATTTTTCGTTTACTTAATGTTTCGACTGATTTGTTGGATAAATCAGCTATCTTGTGTGTAAACTCTTATTCCCTTGGTGGAGTTTAAACTTTATCTATAAAGTCTCCTCTAATTAAAAAAAAATGGATTTCGATATGTTTCCGAGATTAGTTGGGATTTCAGCATGGAATTCTTCCGGTTAACAAAATAAAAATTTAATATGGAGAAAATTGTTACAGTAACCTAAAATATTAAAATAGCTAAAATAACCTTATCTAAATTTTGTAAGATTTTCAGAAATTTTTTTCTCATATTACCCTTATATTTTGATGTGCACACTCGACAGATTAGCATAAAATTTGCATGACTATGTCAGATTTTAAAACCTATCTAACAAACTTATATTTGATTTGCGGATATTCGACAAATTTTCGCAAATTCTACAGATTTTCAAAAAACATTCAAAACTTATCCAGCGAACTTACATTAGTATGCGGATATTCGGTAGCCTTACATCAAACATGCTAAAAATATGCAGATTTTATATATATCTATCGGATTTCTGTAGACATTATGCAAGACGATGTATTTCCATACGGTTTTTTCTTAGTGTAATTTTTTTTATAACATCCTTAGTATCAATTATTGCCGATATCCGCTAAATTAATCATCGCAGATGTTTGCATATTTGTGTGTTACGTGTACATGTATACACGTAATAATTGGTAGTTTTGTTAATTACTATTTTATATAGATATTATATAATGCCACAAACGCTCGGTGTTCAATACTTCAATATATACTAAGATTTAATCTGTGCTAATTATAGCCCAAAATATTTTTTTTAGAGATTTTTTTTTTGAAATTTAATAAAATTGTTTTTATCTAAATTTTAAAATATAGCTAACTAATAATTATAGATAAATGTGTCAATTTGTAATAATTTGTCTATATAACCCGTTTGTATTAAATCTCTAAAATATTATTTGGGCCAACCCGCAAAAAACTTATAATCTTAAAAACATAACTCTAATATGCACCGTTAATGACTCTAGTTTTTGTGATTAATCTACAAACTCTTAAAAAATATAGTTGTATTGTGTCTAACTTTTTATAAAATTAGTAAAATATCTTTCAACTTTTGTTTTGATATATATTCAAATAAAATATAATAAATTATAGTGAAAAATTTAGCAAGATTTTGAATAGATTTTTTTCTTTGAATTCATTTGTAATAGCAAGATTTTGAATAATAATTTATTATTATTTTAAAATATATAGTATTAAAAATAATTAAATAATAAATAACCTATTTAATGCAAATATATACTTTCCATATTCTAATCAATAATTTTAAAAAATTATTATATCATTTCCTATTTCAATTATCTTTTGTTATTTGTAATGGCATTCATGTAATAACTTACAAAACAAAGTTCATTTTTAAAAATGTCTTCTTAAATATTATTATATATATTAAGAGTTTAGTTTAGTTTAGGTTAGAGTGTCCAATTATGTTTTATAGTAACAAAAATAAAATTAATATTTTGATAATATTTATACCCGATTTAAATAAAATCAAATTAGTTAAAAAAACAAGACTTGTACTTAATTTGAAAATCTTCGTGAAGAATGATATGTTTTGGCAGAATATATCGACATCAAACTGAAATCCAAACCATGTGAGACTTATTAATTACCGGATATGCATGATCTGGTTGCAATCATTTTCTTTTTGTTATGATAATTTAAGATCCAAAATCAAACAAAAAAAATAGACGAAGCATTCATAGGGAGCTGTTTAAGATCGTGCTAATTAGATGGTGAATTTGTATTCAAAATCTTTTATTATATACTAGGAATACTTGTCTTATGTTTCAACGATTTTATGCGGATATTAGTCTTGGGAACGACCGGTAAGTAAATGGCCTTTTAAGTCAATAAATCGAATCTGAAATTGCAATAAATTAAATGTCGTTATTTATGGAAAATACTTGTCCTTCAGATTGAAGTAGGTTTAAGCCATTAATTGTGGTTATTATGGATTCTTTTAATTACTCCGATAAGAAAAGCTGAAAGCTATGTATTATTCATTACTCAGTACCAATCTAATCAGTACTAACAATAACGTAAAAGTCGTAAATTCCTTACGCGTATAGTAACATCAATAACGATCCCATATTCCCACTTCACATCAAATTTTGGAAACTAACCTTTTTTTTTTTTGATGACATAGAGAACAAAAAAAACCAGCTCATTTTATAAATTTATCATATCATGTGTCAAATATTATTTAACATTTTGTAATATATGCCGTTAGAAAATAATATTTTGTAATTTGTATTAGTATCTCAAAGAATTAATAATCTACTATGAACAATTTTCATTATTCACAGTTATTTCTAAAATATGAAACCATGACATACGATTTAGGGCTAATCATACAATTATATAAATTTTTTATTTATTATCAATTATTTCTCAATTCCAAAATATTATTCAATCAAAATAATATAGTCTCAGAGTTTGTACTTTTATCAATATTATATGAATTTAAATCCGATAGAATATGGGGCCCTAGAATATGTGTGTGAGTTGTTAACAACTTTTTTTTGTCATTTTTAATGTTTTAGTCAAAGTAATAACTTAAAGATGGGTCTATACTATGCAATAACTTGTTTATTGTAGAGTTTGCACTTCTTCATTTTTTGATGGTACAAAAGTATTTAATCATGGTCAACTGCTGAGTATCTGAGTTTTCATGATTTTGCGTGTCACAACAAAAATATACGGAATTTAATATCCACTTTTCAACTCTAAATAATACTCATTATGTTTTGTAAAAAATGTTATTTTGATACAATCATGCAGATTAAAAAGCTCTTATAATATACAAATATAAACATTTTTAATATACTAATAATTAAATATAAATATTTTAAATACAAAGATTATTATCTTTAAATCAAGATCAAAACAGAAATATTGTATAAAAAGTCCCATTGAAAACGTAAAACGATAATATTTTTGAAAAAAAAAAATATATAAAATAACACTCTTTATAAAAAGAAAGAGAGTCAATTGTATATTAGCTAAAATATATTATGCCGATTTCTAAAATTACTTCTCTCTATTCAACGCAAAACAAATACAATAATTCATAGGAACAACGCGCGTTTAAGTTCAAATGAATTTCTAAATCGGTTTACGAAGTGAGACATCAATAAAGTTTTTTTCCTTTACTGATCTTATAAATGAAATTATGAATACGGACTTAACTCTAAATTTGTATGTTTATAATCTAATCACCTAGAATCCTTCAAAATGATCAACCTTAATCGGGTCCGAGTTAGGTTTTTTCTGTCTCATAAGTTTTAAGGGTATTTACAAAATAACTCACAATTTGTGGTCAAATACAAACATAACCCCATTTTTCAATTTTCAACAAATAATTTTTCTCTTCGTTATATCGTTCACAACCACACTTATTCACGAAAATACCATAATATTCTTAATTTTTTAAAAATAGCAAAAAGACAAATAATCCATAACATATTATTATTTACAAAAATACCATATTCTTCAATTTTCCTAACTACCATTAACAACCAATTTTAAACTTTAAATATTTACCCAACTAATTTTTTTAACTCTAAATACTTAATATGTGAGTTCATAACCTCGTAATCTCATAATCTTCGATTTATTTTTATGTAATTACGCGTTAGACGCGTC
This sequence comes from Eutrema japonicum, assembly GCA_030161315.1. NCBI lineage: Eukaryota > Viridiplantae > Streptophyta > Magnoliopsida > Brassicales > Brassicaceae > Eutrema > Eutrema japonicum. The sequence goes on from BSQW01000005.1 coordinate 41,659,193, forward strand.
CCTCGTCGATTTTGTTTGACTCATATTAATATCATTCAATCAACACACCAATAATAAGTTCCATAAAACATATACCAAAAAAGTATATCATTTATATAAGATAATATGGAGACGGGAGGATTGTATGGGCTAAAATACGGTGGAAGTTTTAGTGGTGCACATCACAACTTCAGTGCATGAAATAACATCCATAAATATATTATTATTATATGGCTTGGAATGATATAAGAATCTGGAAGTTTGACTAGTTAAGCAAAATAAAATAATTGAAAATGATCATGTATCTCACGATGATTACAAGTCGGATCAAACACAATCCTTTTCCCCCTACATTTCGTTAAAAAAACCCTACTTTTTAGAATATGACCACTGTCACATGATGATAATTTCGCATGATAAGAACTAATTATGTAGGAAGATTGTAAATTACAACACTTTACGAATAAATTATAGTTTCACATTGTAAGATACCCTATGCGTTTCAAATTATTATATTTTTTGAGGTTGTTACAAATGTTTAGAAATGATTGACAATTACAATTTATGTTTCTTTTACCATGATAAATTAATAATTTATGTAGGATGATAGTAATTAAATTACACTTTTGGAGTAAAATATAGTATCACGTCGTAAGATATAATATATCTTTTGAGGCTTTTACAAATGTTTAGAAATTATTTAAATTCAATATTTTTTTTTATTTTATCAAAAAAATCACAAATTTTTATTTATTTATGTTAATTGTAATATTTTTTTGTTTTTAAATAAATAATGGTTTGCCATAACAGTCGCAGGAAATACCATAAGAGTGACAAGGACAGCAAAAGAAGCAGCCTCTTATTTCGTTTTTATACGTTCACTTTTGTATCCCTCTTTGTTAATACGTTCCTCTTTTCACATTATCGATCTTTACATTATTGTGTAAGTATTTTCTCGTCAATATTCACATTTCTCTTCTCTCTATATAAGCCGCACTAAGTTTACATCTATCTTACAAGTCCAAGAGCCTCAGAGCAATAAAAAAAAAAACATGCCGACGAACAACACACCGTCCCTCACCATCTTTCTAATCTTACTCGGTTTACTTCGGTTCTATTCATTTCCCGGTTTAGAAGCAGCGACCGGGAAATTAGCTTCGATTCCGGGAGTATACGTGTTCGGAGATTCGTTGGTTGATGCCGGAAACAATAATTACTTGGGAATTTCAATATCCAAAGCTAATTATCCACACAACGGCGTCGATTTTCCTGGCAAGAAAGCCACCGGAAGATTCTGTAACGGCAAAAACGCCGCCGATGCTATCGGTGAGTTTTTCGATGCTAATAGTGTTTGGCATGTATATGTTGTTATGTCACGCCACGATTGGTTTGATTTAGATAACGTCATGTGCTGGCCATTAAATATATTCACTCATAGAAATGGTTAGGCATTGAGATCATTATTATTATTTTTTAATTACACGTAGTTGATTGTAACACGAAATTGTTGCTATGAAATTCTGAAAATTTTGGAATTAATTTACTTTATTTTGATTAGCGGAGAAATTTGGTTTACCGTTACCGCCGCCGTATCTCTCACTGAAAGGCCCATTTAAAGAGAAAAAGAGAAAATCCGCCGCCCTGACCGGTGTCAATTTTGCTTCCGGCTCCGCCGGCATCTTCAACAGTTCCGACCAAAAACTTGTAAGTTATATATATATATATTAAAATTATTTTTCGTGACCAACAAAAAAAGAGAAGAAAATATTAAAATTATTTTAAAATTTATGGAAAGGAATGAAATACAGTATTGGTTAAATGGTTTTCCACAAAAAGAAAAAGAGAAAAGGTATTGATTCCATGGTTAGCTTTAATTTCGAACCGAAAATTAGGCGGTAGATTTCAAGCACACATAATACTTCATTGATTTAATAATTTAATTAAGTAAAATTAAGAAGAAAATTATAAATCAATAATAAAAATGCGGTGAGCGTGGATCGAACACGCGACCTTCAGATCTTCAGTCTGACGCTCTCCCAACTGAGCTATCCCCGCAATTTGTGATAAGTTTATTAATTATAATATATTAATGTTCAATTATTAATGTTCAGGGACAAGCTATTCCTTTATCATACCAAGTGAACCATTTCATGTCCATTCATGAAGTGCTCACGAGTCAGCTTGGACCATCCGAAGCACAAATTCACCTCTCCAAATCTCTTTTCGTCGTGGTCATAGGCAGCAACGATCTGTTCGACTATTTTGGATCGTTCAAACTTCGACAAAGGACCAACCCTCAAGAATATGCACAATCAATGGCTGATAAACTCAAAGAGCAATTGAAGGTAAACACAGAAGATTGAGCCATCTAATTAACACTTGTGTTATTTGTTACGTACATATATGAATTCCTACAAATTGGTTAATTAAGAAATTGTAATTAACATGCAGAGAGTTCACGATACTGGAGCACGTAGATTCCTAGTAATCGGGGTAGCAGAGATTGGTTGCACACCGGGAAAAAGAGCGAAGAACTCGACGATCCATGAATGCGACGAAGAGGCAAACACGTGGTGTGCTTTTTACAACGAAGCTCTAGTAAAGATGCTGCAACAACTCAAACAAGAGTTGCAAAGCTCAATGACCTACTCTTACTTTGATAACTTCAAGTCTATCCATGACATTATCACCAACCCTGCCCGTTACGGTATGTCGAAAATTTATATATTTCGGGTATTAAATTTGGTTATCACAACTAATGAAAACTAGGGATATAATTAATCGAACCAAACCACCATATATACCGCAATTTTGAGACATGAACCACATTAAACCGTACTTCAGATCTCATGTCACTAGATATATATAAAGTTTAGCTTTATTGTCCATTCAAAATGAGCAAACTTTGTTTTCTTTCGATTTGTTTATTATTTCTTTTTTTTTTCTGTCGTATAATTGAAATTTTGGAAACAAGAATTTCCAATTCTTTTATTTGAAAAACCCTTTTCATTTTTTATCTATCTTTTTTTTTTCATATCATGCCAGATTTTTTCTTACAGAATTACAAACAAATATATATTTTCTTTAAAGGAATTTTTGAATAATAAAACTTATAAACTCTACAAGTACTGAATAATATAGAAAAAAATACTTGTATACTAGTAAGCAACAAAAAGTTCCAAAGTGGGATCACTATTAAAATTGAGGGGACACACATGAATACATGATCTACGTACCAAACCAAAGTGGTGATATTAGAAAGAAAAAGAAAAAGAAAAAGAAAACACAAAGTAATAATACATTAAGCAAACAAGATCGAAATAAATTACGTATTTAAATTCTAAGAGAAAACAAAAAAATAATATATATATATACGTTGTCGTTTTGTGATTTCAGGTTTTGCTGACGTGACATCAGCGTGTTGTGGAAGTGGAAAATTAAACGCGGAGTCTCCTTGTCTTCCATTGTCAAAGTTATGTTCAGACAGAACCAAATATCTCTTCTGGGATCGCTACGGTCATCCCACGGAAGCTGCGGCTCGAACCATCGTCGATCTTATGTTATCTGATGACGATTCACAATACTCATCTCCTTTAACTCTCACTCAATTGGTCTCTTCATGAGATCCTCAGATCAATAATACAGCTTCGTTCATTTTCGAAAGAATAGATCATCATACAGAATAATGGATTTTGGAGTCTTGATTTGTATTCAAAGTATTATGTACTTTTTAACAAATCAAATTTGAGTTGGCATAGTGGTTAAAGAAAAGTGGATATGTGTCTTTCCTATCGGCTATGGGTTCGATTTCCGTTGGGAGGGATGTCCTCCGAAAAAGTGACTTTAACATAGTTTGGGCTCCGCTCCGGAGATATACGGGCCCGAAATCTCGACAATTCAAAAAAAAAAATCAAATAGTTTGCGTACTAAGTTTGTTAGCAATGAAATAATCTATAATATAATACGAGAATTTTCTCTCATTCTAAACTATCCACATCAGCACTATAAACCTATTTAATGGACCCCACATATTTAAAACTTTTACTAATTAAAGAAAGATGTCAAATAAATTCCAATAATTACAAATTACAAAATCTTATTATCCAAGATATGTGCGTTTTCTCATAAAATCTACAAGTTTTTGCTACCTTATCTCTGGGTTTCTCATACTTCTCTCGATTTTAAGCACACTCTACACAACTGGTCCAACAATGATTAACTCAAAACCATAAAAAAAAAAAAACACGCACACCTCCTCCTTCTTCGCCTCCACCTGTAACCCTAAATCTCTCATTTCCTATTAGAAGACGTAACTAAAAACAACCTAAAACTATACATACATAAAGAGATCATTTTAAACTCTCAAATATGTACTAAAATCATTTATAATCAAATGTAAGTTATTTGTTTAGTTAATGTGTAGACAGGCTGATGAGATTATAATTGACCTCAATATAAACTATAGATTCCAGAACAGAAATGTAATATTATACGTTCAATTAAATATGTAACTTATGAGAGATTTGAAATGATGTATATATATATATATATATAACTATAACTAGAATCACATAGTAGTCAAATACTACATATAATACATGAAAAAGAACAATATTTCAACATAAGTTAACAATATAATTAAAAGAAAATTGTTGTTATATACAAACACTAATTAGGAGAAATAACAAAACACATGCAGATACATACAATGCAACTATAAACATAAACCGACTATTAATATAAAATTCGGAAAAAAAATTGTTTGCTAAAAAATAGCATATAAACATATTTATAAAACATGAATATAAAACATATTTTATTCATAGTCACAAACTTGAATGAGAGATTTATCCTATTTAAAATGTTAGAATGTGTTTATGAAATTAAGAATGTAGACATCCTAAATGGAAAGAGAACTCTGATATTATATATAGGATTTACAGGCATTGATCAACTAAAAAAAAAAATTATAACTTCAATTTTGTGAACGACATCAACTAATTTATTAGATCTTAATAAAACATATTGCTAATTTTGTTTATATTTTTCTTATATTTTGCTTATGTTTTGTTTTTATTTTTTTGTTTTGATTAATTTCGCTAATTGTTTTTTTAGTAATACAAAATTTTCAATAGTTATAATATATTAATAAAATAAAAATAAATTATAGGTAAACTCATTATAGAACTTAATTTGATGTTCAAAAAAAATAGTTAATATAATTATCTTCAATTTATAGAGTTATATCATTGTAATATTGTATTGAAAAATGAGAAAGTCTTCAATTTAAATTTACTAGTTTTTCTCTCAGTTTTTTTTTTTTAATAAAAGAAGTTGCCAAAACAATTAATATATAGTAAGTAAAGATGCTGCAACAACTCAAACAAGAGTTGCAAAACTTAATGACTTACTCTTACTTTGATAACTTCAAGTCCATCCATGACATTATCACCAACCCTGCCCGTTACGGTATGTCGAAAATTTATATATTTCGGGTATTAAATTTTGTTATCACAACTAATGAAAACTAGGGATAATTAGTCGAACCAAACCACCATATATACCGCAATTTTGAGACATGAACCACATTAAACCGTTCTTCAGATCTCATGTCACTTGATTTATTTATATATATAAAAAAGTTTAGCTTTACTGTAAATAAATAGAAGAGAATATATATATATATATATACAAATTGTTGTCAATTCAAAATGAGCAAACTTTGTTTTCTTTCGATTTGTTTATTATTTCTTAATTTTTCTGAATAATATAGAAAAAATACTTGTATACTAGTAAGACCATTTACAACGGGTTTGTTGAATCTTTTATTCAACTGTTGAATGTCTCTAAGATCAAGTGCAATAGCAAGAGAAATTGGGTGTTTTTGCATCCAATAGGAAGGCAAATCCAAAAGAGAAAATGCCAAGTCATGCGACAAAGGGAAAATTTCTCTTCCGTGAAATTTCTGTAGGTCCCACATCAATTCTGATGTGATGGCATGTGATTGGTTCTATGTTTTTTTTTTTTACATTCTTCTTAAATGCTATTTTTGCTCAATAATTGATCAAAAAAAAAAATTTACACCATTATTTTTTATTTCTTAACATCTATAAATAGAGTCTAGGTCCATACCATTTGAACACCAAAAAAAATCTCAAGATTTATCATTATAAAAATTATTTTCTGTGATTATAAATTTATTAATAGTAATAGTATTTATAAAATGTATAACATATATAAAATAATAAAAATAAAATAAATAAATATTAAATGAATTATATATGATGGAGTGATGTAGAGGAAAGAGAAAATGAGTTGGAGGAAAGAGAAAATGATTTGCCTTCCTATTGTGGAGTTGGGTGTGAATTAAAAAATTGAAATGATGTGGAAGGAGAATAAAGTGATGTGGAGGGAATATAGGATGAGAAATTTGCCTTTCTACCGGAGATGGTCTAATGATATGTTGAATAATGGGTTGAAATTTAAGTGGATTAATATTTGTTGAATAAATTCAACAAATTGAAACTAGGAGAGAGCAAGCTCATCTTGACACATGGCACACAACCATTGGATACAAAAAAAATTTGGTGATAACAATACCAAGTTTGGGCACGCGTTTTGGAGAGAATAGGTGTTGAGATTTTCTTATTTTTTTTTCCATCTAAATAGGAGGTATTACAACATTGGAGTTCTTGCATAGATTCTGTAACGGAATCATACAATTGTATGAACAAGTGTATCTCAGAGTTCCAACTCAAGATCACATGCAACGAATTTTGCATGTTAGTGAGATGTGAGGGTTCCCGGGGATGATTGGGAGTATTGATTGCATGCATTGAGAATGAAAAAATTATCCTACAGTGTGTGAAGGTCAATTTACTAGGGAGATAAGGGAATCACCACTGTTATTCAGTTGCATCTCATGATCTATGGATCTGGCATGCATTTTTTGGATGTCCAGGCACATTGAACGATATCAACGTTCTAGACCGTTCACTAGTGTTCGATGATGATGAACATGGAAATACTCCAAAAGTGAACTTCTTCGTGAACCAACGTCCGTATAATATGGCATACTATCTTGCTGACGGTATCTATCTTTCTTATTGATATATCATGGTTTTTACCCTGTTTAGGCCATGATATAAGTCTTTTTTATAGAGTCTTTCTAGTGTTTTGTAGTCTTTTAGAGTCTTTTACAGGTCTTAGCACGTTTGGAGCATAATTGGAATTATTGGAGCTTTCTGGAGCATTCTGGAGCGAAGCAGAAGATTCGTGTAGCTGAGACGTCGAAATCACATGAGTATATCGATCGATACCCCCTGGTATCGATCAATACCCGTCGAGGAAACAGAAGGATCGTGACTTATTGAAGAATTGCAGAATTGGCCCAGAAGACTTTAATAATTACAAGAAGTCCCAATTCGTGTTTTAGGTTATTTATAGGGATTTTACAGCCACTTTTTAGGCTAAACTTTATTTTCTATACTTTGATTTTACTTTGGTTTTGGAGAGACAAGTCTGAATCTCCCTTCGTCCGAGATCAGATCTCAAAACCTTTCTGATTATTTTATTGATGATTTATTCAGTTATGTTGATTGTTTCATTCACCATGTCTGAGTAGATCCACTTTAGGTTTAGGGTTTTCTCATAAAGGATTTCTTTGAATGCTAGGTTAATTATCTGTTTAGGATTCACTATCAAAATTAGTTCTTCGCCATAGGTTGTTCTCAAAGCTAATTCTAGGTTGACGAATCCGGAACTTAGATCTTAGGATAATTGATTAGGCACGAGAGTGCGATTAATTACCTGATAGATACTAGGGTGAGCAAATTGATTATTCGCAAAGAGATTTGGTTTAATTGATTTGTGAACATATCAAACCTGAACTTTAAAGCTGATTTAGACTTTAGGATTCGCAAAGAGATTTGGAATTTTTAGGATTTAGATTTAGATAGTTTTCGCAACGAGAGTTGGTTAGCTATACTTTAGTGATTTGAGTTCAAGAGCCGTGCGTAATCTGAATCATGTTAGTTAATTTAGCTGCATTCATTGATTTCCTGAGAAATACCCTGAGCCTATCTTTTCCTCCATTGATTTACAACACTTTTAATTGCGTACTTGTTTTCGTTTACATCTTTTGATTTAGCGTATTTTGGATCTATATAATCTATTGTGTGTCTCTTTGAGTCTTTGTGGTTCGACCCCTAGCTATACTACGATTACCGCTTTAGTATCTGTTAGGGTATTAATTTGAGCGTATCACTTATCCAACTTTCGTCAAATCAATTAGAATTCCTCAGAGTGAACCAGACAATTTATTTGCACAACGTCATGAGACATGTCGGAAGGATATCGAACGTGCATTTGGAGTGTTGCAGGCTCGATTTCAAATCATCCGCGAACCAGCTCGCATGTGGGACATAGCCGATTTGGCTATCATCATGAGGTCATGTATCATATTGCATAATATGATTGTTGAGGATGAACGAGATACATATAATCAACAGTGGACTGATTATGATCAATCTGATGTAAGTGGGTCTAGTACACCACAATCATTCTCGACCGAGGTCAGCATTTGCAAATCATGTGTGTGCTAGATCCGAGTTGCGTGATTCAAGTGTACATCACGAATTGCAAGCAGATCTAGTCAAACACATATGAACAAGATTTGGAATGTTTCGTGATTAAGAGATTTTTAAGTTTGTGAGTTGAATCTATTGTACTAATTAAGTTATGTGTGTTTTATTAGTTGTGTTGTGTGGTTATTAGTGTATTGTATTGCATTTTTTAAGTTTTTTGTAATTTTATTTGTTTTAATGATGGCTCTCTCTCTCTATTTATCCTCTTTAGTACTTGTAAATTTTTTTATAATTAAGAATATAAAATAAGAAAGAAAAAAAAATTATTGATTAAATTATTTAAATCTTAATTATTTTAATTCAATTTTAATCGATAATTGTTATTAATATGTAATGTAATCACAAAAACAAAAACATAAAAGAAAATAAATATGTGAAATAAAAATAGTGGGGTAAGATGTTGAATTTTATTAAACAAAACAATTTTAAAGTGTGAAAATTGAATAAATGTTGAATGATTAGGTAAAAATGAGAGAAAATGATGTGAAGTGTTAAAAAGTAAAAATAGAGCGATTGTACATAGTCTAAGCAACAAAAAGTTCCAAAGTGGGATCACTATTAAAATTAAGGGAACACACATGAATAGATGATCCATTGTCGTTTTCCAGGTTTTGCTGACGTGACATCAGCGTGTTGTGGGAGTGGGGATTTAAACGCGGAGAAACCTTGTCTTCCCTTTTCAAAGTTATGTTCAGACAGAACCAAATATCTCTTCTGGGATCGCTACGGTCATCCCACGGAAGCTGCGGCTCGGACCATCGTCGATCTTATGTTATCTGATGATGATTCACAATACTCATCTCCTTTAACTCTCACTCAATTGGTCTCTTCATGAGATCCTCATGCAGATCAAAATGGAATTTGGAGTCTTGATTTGTATTCAAAGTATTACGTACTTTTTTAACAAATCAAATAGTTTCCGTACTAAATATGTTAGCAATGAAATAATTATTTAACAATTTACTAGTTTTTTCTCTCAGTTTTTTTTAATTATTATTAAAGAAGTTAATTGTATGTTTAATGTTCCCAAACAATATATAGTAAGTCCACCTTAACAAATGTAACGTTAATTAAACCCCGCACGGGTTTATTAGCCTCAACTAGTGGTTGTAATTACTTGTAAACCAATTGGTACATTAGTATTTAGTCACAAATCAAAAGATTGAAAAGCATAGGCACGATGATGAGCCACTTTGTTCGCGGCTTTGTTGCATTCCCTAGGCCAGAATAGCAGTTTGAAATCGGAGAAATTGTCGGACAAAGCTAGAATATATTGTCGGATGGATTGTGTCATATGGAATGGACCACGCTTCAGAACTCTGTTAAAGCCATGTAAGAAAAACAACAACAACATTGTGATATCCTAGGTTGCGAATGCGCAAAGGATCCGCACAAATGCATATCTCTTTGGCCTATGCTGCACCAGCTGCTAATTCCAAATACAAGTCATACCTATACGTCTCTGGATCACGGCTTTAGTGCTTTTGATAGCTATATCCATGTTTTCCAACATGGATCAATTACAAAATGAAATGAAGGTCACAATCAAATCTTTTGGTAATTTATGAAATACATTATGGTGTAAGTGTTTCTATTGACTGTCATTGTTTATGAAATGAAGTGTTTCTTCGAAGGACGGATTTAAACGGTCATTGTTTATGTCACCATGATCAAGCGTTCCTACGTCGCTAATCTATAGACTGTAAATCTTGATTATGTACTGTGAAGTAAAAAAACGTTTTATGCTCTTAATTTAGCATATTCAATTATCTATGTTCCAATTGCATGTTTGATCTCACCCTTATTTGAGGTTATACATCCGGTTTAATGTTGGTTTAGTCTACTGTATTGTTCGGTTATCATAATATGGTTTAGAGTCTCCTAATTAAGCTTCCCAATGTACACTTTTTACGTCTAATGAAGGATATTTCCCATAATACTGAAAACCCTTCTTGTTATGTAATCATAGTTTAGGGTATATGACAATATTAAGCCATTGATTTTTTGATAGAAACATAAAAATGTTGCAGTGATACACTACAAAAAAACAGGGATATTTCTGACGGTCAAATCCATCGGAAAGGGTCTTTTCCGACGGATTTCCGACGGATTTAAGCTGTCGGTTACAGTTCGTCGGAAATATGGTTTCCGTCGGAATCCGTCGGAAATTTCCGACGGATATATTACAGACAGAATTTCCAACGGATGGTGATCGAATGAATTTGTCGGAAGTCCGTCGTAAATCCGTCGGAAGATATTTCTGACGGATTTCCGACGGTAACTATTTTCGACAGAGTTACGACGGATAATTTGATCGGAAGTTGTCTCGGAAGTCCGTCAGTTCTTCGTCGGAAATAGGTTCCGACGGATTTACGACGGTAACTATAACGCCCGACCACCCCTACATGTGGGCCCCATGCCTTCTCTCGGCCCGTGGGCCCCACCTTTGTCCGACGGCCGGTGCGTTAGTCCGGGAGGCTTGTAATACTTGTTTACTGACCCTGCAATCACCACGTGATCTTTCCCCGTGTTTTGTCCTCACTCACACGATACCGCGAATCACTTCCCGGAAGGTCACCCATCCTTAGACTACTCCAGCTCAAGCACGCTTAACTCTGGAGTTCTTTCGGGCAAGTGATCGGAAAAGCTAAGTGCATTTTGGTGTCATAGGTAGCCAAATCAATTCTTATAAGCCTCTCCGCATATACAAGAAATCGGGATGTTACAGTAACTTATTCCGACGGTTTTCCGACGGAATTGGTATTTTGAATTTTATTTAATTATTTATTTTTTTGAAATTTATATATTAAAATTATATAAATTTGAAATATAAATTAAAAATAGAAATAATAAATATATAAATTCATTAAACAAAATTAAAAAATTCATTACACATTAAAATAAATTGTTCAAAAAAAAGCATTAAAAGAAAATATTTAAACGGTTGGAGAATCTCCGTCGTCGGGATTATTATCCCGAAACATATGCGGGAAGCATTTTTCCATCATCTTCTCCAAGCAGGAGAGCTTCTTGTTGGTAGCCTGTTGCTCCGTCCGTAGCTCTTCAACCTGCTGGTCACGGTCTTTCACCGTTTGGGTGAGCCTCTCGATTTCTACCCGGTACTCCGAAGGATAACGAGGAAGCGAGGAAGAAGATTCCTGGGTCGGAAGGGTGCCTAACCCAGCGATTCGACCTTTCACTTGCCGGGTTTGCTGCGAATAATTAAAACCGATAATAAATAAATAACGAAAATAAAAAAAAACGAAATGAAATTAAAACTTACCTCAAGTACAATCTAGTTTATCTCTTCCCGGGACAAAGAGTTCGAGGACGTCGATCCTTCGATAGTGAGCTGCGATGATAGTTCACGGTCCAGCTTCGTCTTCTTGCTCTTCTCGACAACATCCCGCATCACCAAGTCCTGTATCTGACCGGTTTTCTTGTTGGTGTGTATATTCTCGATGAGTTGAAGATAATCGGGTTCGGAACCAGATTCTCTCGCCTGCGAAAATTTGTTAAGTTAAATAAATATAAAAAACAGAATTAACAATAAAAAATTTAAATTAAACTTACCATTTCCATCGCTTCCCGTTCGATGGTCTTTGCGCCCGCGTTGTGGATGTAGACCCCTTTCCCGCCTCGTTGGCTATTTCGGTTCTTCGACTGTTGCTCGGAGGTCTTTTTCGTCGCAGGCCTACTCCAGTACTCACAGAAGCCCTTCCAGACGTCGTCGTCAAGGTCCTTCGGCTTGTCTTTGTTGTGCTTCCACTTCTGCTTCCACTCGTACATGTGCTTCGAGTACGAGTTTGCGGCATACTTGTCGAATGTGTCAATGACTTTGCGCGTATGATGAGAGTCCCACGTGAACTCTTGCTACAATTTTTTTTAAAAATATGTTACATATCAAAAAGAAAAATTGACAAAATGAAATTAAAAATAAATAATATATCAATAAATAACTTACCGCGAAAGTCCGGTGCCACACGTCTTTCTCCTCGGTAGGCATGTCCGAATACTTCTCGTACGGTTTGTCCAACATGTTGTGGAGCATCCGTAATATCGCCTTGGTGATCTGAGTCGACAGCTTAAACCTGAAAACATTATGAAAAGATATAAATATGTTAAGTTTAAAAATCTAAATAAATTGAAATAATGTACAAAAAATTTCTTACCAAGTGCCGTCCTCAAACTTCGGGTCGAGTCGAATGCAATGGCCCCGGTTAGGCTGCCGGACTAGCTCCTCGATCTCAATGTGGCTCCGAGCAGCGAATTGCTGGGAATCTGTGATGTGAGTTCCCGAGCTCGTTGGTCCCGGAGGAGGCGTACACCGAGAACCCCGAGAACGGCGTCCTTGGTTGCCGCCTCCCAACTGAAGAACTTCGTCGTGATCCCTGCGGAAAACGGTAAATGTTTTAGTAAATTAACAAAAAATTCAAAAGTTACAAAAAATTTTTAAATTTCCGGAAAAAAATTTAGGAAAAATTCAAATTTTCCGGAAAATTCAAATTTTTCGAAAAATTCAAAGTTTACTAAAAATTCAAACATTTCAAAAATTTTCAAAATTTGCTAAAATATTTTAAAATCAGTTTTAATATATAAAAATATTTAGAAAACGTTTTATTACTATAAAAAATATTTAAAACGATTTTATTTCTAAAATAATATTTGAAAAAGGTTTTTATTATTAAAAAAATATTTTAACATCAACTTAAATATATAGAAATATTTTAAAAACGTTTTTATTAGTTAACAAATATTATAAAGGATCTTAATATATACACATATTATAAAAACGTTTTTATAATTAAAAAAAATATTTTAACATCAACTTAAATATATAGAAATATTTTAAAAACATTTTTATTAGTTAAAAAATATTATAAACGATTTTAATATATATACATATTATAAAAACGTTTTTATTACTATAAAAAATTTTAAAAACAATTTTAATATATATAAATATTATGAAAACGTTTTTATTACTTAACAAATATATTAAAAACGTTTTTAATATATACAAATATTGTCTAAACGTTTTTATTACTTAAACAATATTTTAAAAACGATTTTAATATATACAAATATTTTTAAAAATTCAAACAATATCTAGATCTAACAATTCTAAATCAACAATCTAAACACATAAACCCTAACACTAATATTATTCTAAATAACAAATTCTATTATAACCACTTAACAATTCACATAAATAGAATTCTAACAACCTAACTAATATATTCCCTAAAACTAAAATGATATAAAAAAAATTTAAAGGAATTGATTAAACTTACATGGTTTTGTTGGAGAAGAATTGAGGAATTGAAGAAGAGGAGTTGATGAATTGAAGATTAAAACTGAAATTGTGAAGAAGAAGAAGAGAAGAGGGAGAAGAAGAGATTTTCGGTAAGGAAGAAGAAGAGAGAAGAGGGAGAAGAAGCGACGGAAGAGAGAGAGGAAGAAGAGAGAAATAAGGAAAAAAACTTACGTTTCGTCGATATAATTCGATGTCCGTCGGAAATCCGTCGGATTTCAAAAAATAATTTCATTTACGCGGTTGATATTCCCGCGGTCTCGAAAATATCAAAGTCCGTCGGAAATCCGTCGGATTGGAGAAGATAAGGTATATTCCTTGCATGTTTGTCGATTAGTCAGTCAACAAGCACGTGTCTAATTTTTCATATCTGTCGGAAATTTCCGACGGATAAGGTATATTCCTTGCATGTTTGTCGATTGGTCAGTCAACAAGCACGTGTCTAATTTTTTAGATCAGTCGGAAATCCGTCGGAAATTTCCGACGGCTTTCCGACGGAATTAGGGTATATTTGGGGTTTAGGGTTTCTTTATATGATTTAGGGACATGTTATTTACATGTTTCATTCAATCTATATATTAAGTTCATCAATATTAAAGGCTTTGCATTAGTTTAAAAATTATACAACATCAATACATGTCATTTCACATAAATCAACTATATCTTATACTATAACTTATACAAACACTTCCATCAAAATTTATAAATTCTATATAACACATTTTCTTGATGTATATACAAGGTTAACCTATTTTATATACATCATACAAGTGTTTGTAAACTTTTGCCACAAAAAAACCTATACCCTATACCCTAAACAAGATTTTTAAATATCCGTCGGAAATCCGTCGGAACTTTCCGACGGATTTCCGACGGTTTGAGTTGAATCTGGGTTATATCCGAGGGATTGATTTTTTAGCCGAGGCAACTGAATCCGTCGGAAATCCGTCGGAAATTTCCGACGGATTTCCGACGGATATTCAAAAATCTTGTTTAGGGTATAGGGTATAGGTTTTTGTGTGGCAAAAGTTTACAAACACTTGTATGATGTATATAAAATAGGTTAACCTTGTATATACATCAAGAAAATGTGTTATATAGAATTTATATAGAAGTTATAATATAGGTTAACCTTGTAACCAAAATTTTTTTTGTTGCAAAATTCCGATTTTGTTACACTTAATCAAATGTCTAACTTTATAAAACTTCGACATAACTGATATATTACACATTAGAATTCTAGTTCAAATATATGTACATATTTTACGGTGCAAATTTTATAATTAAAACTACTGTCAATCCGATGATGAGTAATCTGATTCTCCTGAATCGGAAGGTTTCCCAAATTCGTCAAATTCTTCTTCTGAATCCTCAAATACTCGATCGTCTGACTGTATGGTGAAATCAACGACAAGGTCGACCTCAAGGGAATGCTCGATTGAACCCAAACCTACGGAGCTTTGTTGGAGGGGTTCATGATCAGACATCCCATGAACTCTACCTCTCGGGTTTATCGATGTGACTGTAACCCACGGGTCTTGCTTGTTTGTCACCCGCGGATAGGGAATGTAGCATACCTACACCATGTACAAATTTAACCACGGGAATGCAACAAAACTAAATTAAAAATTAACGTAAAAGAAATACAAACCTGGTCTGCTTGTGATGCAAGTACAAATGGCTCGTATCTCTAGAGTTTTCTTCTACTATGTAATGATGTAACACCAAATTGGTCGTGTCGCACACCGCTTCCTACTAATGGGTCGTTCCAGTCGCATAAAAATGCAACACATCTTAGACCGAGCATTCCCGGGTACTGAACATCGAAAATCTCACGTACGACACCATAGTATACAAGATCACCTGACTGAGTTGATACACCGTAATCTGAAGTTGTCGCACTCCTATCATCCCGAAGAATCTTAAAAGCGTACCCCCGTGTGCTATACATCACATGTGACTGCACGGTTGCTAGTGGAAATCTCACAATTTCTTCTAACCTCGTGGGAAATGTTTGCCCGTTAGCCTTCTCTGTCGTCACCTGCACAATTAAAATAAAAATATTTCAAATAATTAAATCTTTCATTACATATGATGATTGCTAAAAACAAGGCAATTAAAAGACTTACATAATCTCTTAACCAACGTCCGAACTCTTCCTGTTTGAGCTCGATTAGCTCGTCCTATGTTTTGTCAGGAAATGCAAAACGTTGATAAGCCATATACATCCTGTGAGATTGAAACAATTATCACGTTAGTACATATATATATAATCAAAACCCAATAAGTAATTAAAAATTAAGTTCAATATATAATACCTCTCATATTCATCAACTCCGTCGCAGTTTGTGAGAATATACATATGCAAATGCTCTCGCTCTTGTGGTGAAAGTCTCCTCTTCTTGCCTTTTCCACTAAGTCGTCCAATCTGTAAAAATATATGAGGTACATCGACCGGATAGAAAGGTAGGACGCCTCCGTCATCATGTCGAGCTGCTCTACGACTCTTTGTTTTGACTTGTGATGGAAAGTAGGACTCGGCAAAATGTGAGGTTTCTTCATTGATGGTCTGTGCGACGATAGAACCCTCCACCCTACTCAAAATTTTCACCTTCTTATTTAGATGTAACATATACCGTTCGAAAGGATACATCCAACGGTACTGAACCGGGCCCCCAAGCTCTGCTTCTCGAGGGAGATGAATTGTTAAATGTTCCATAACATCAAAGAATGAAGGAGGAAATATCTTCTCCAAATTGCAAAGGATTACAGGTATATTAGCCCCAAGATTGCGGATACCGTCTGATGTAAGAGAGCGAGAACATATATCTCGGAAAAAGGCACCAATCCCTGCAATATATGGATAACAAATGAATAATTAAATAATGAAGTATATATTGTATAAAGTAGTAAATAAATAATTTCATGATTGTACCTGCAATTGCTTCGTGGACATTACGTGGTAGAAGACATGCAAAGGCAAATGGAAGGAGGCGCTGCATCACCACATGACAATCATGACTCTTCATCCCAGTAAACTTCCCTTCTCCATGATCAACGCAGTTCTGAAGGTTATATGCGTCTCCGTCCGGGAATCTAACACTTTCGGTAATCCAGTCAAAAAACTCGGCCTTTGAAGGTTCATCGAAACGAAAAGCCGGGACCGGAGGCTTCCCGTTCCCTGTCACATGTAGTGCTCTACGAGAACAAATGTCTGGCAAGTCCAATCTAGACTTCAGATTGTCCTTCGTCTTCCCTTTGACATTGAGAACGGTGTTCATAATGTTGTCGAAAAAATTCTTCTCAATGTGCATGACATCCAGATTATGCCTCAAAAGATGGTTCTTCCAATAAGGCAAATCCCAGAAAATGCTCCTCTTGTGCCAATTATGAATGTTGCCACAACCATCAACAGGATGATGTCCGTTACCACCACAATCAACGGTCCTCTCTGCACCAAAATCTCTAAACTGAGTCAACAAATACTCACCATCTAACTCAGGAGGAGGACCGTCAAATACTTTCCGGTTCTTCCTAAACAATGTGGTGCTCCGACGATAAGGATGATCGCTAGATAGGTATCGCCTATGACAATCAAACCAAGACGTTTTCCGTCCGTGCTTCAATTGGAACGCATCAGTGTTATCTTGACAGTACGGGCACGATAACCTTCCGTGCGTTGTCTATCCTAATAACATGCCATATGCTGGAAAATCGCTAATAGTCCACAAAAGTACCGACCGCATGATGAAATTTTGGTGACAAGAAACATCAAACGCTTCAATACCTTGGTCTCATAACATTCGCAGCTCATAAATCAATGGTTGCAAAAACACATCAAGTGATCTCTTCGGATGCTCTGGTCCAGGAACGAAAATGCTAAGGAACAAGAACTCCCTTCGCATGCACAAAGATGGCGGCAAATTGTAAGGTGTTACAATTACTGGCCACAAAGAATATTTTCTGCCGTGCTTCCCAAAAGGGTTGAAACCATCGGTACATAATCCAAGGTATACGTTTCTTGCCTCAAACTCAAAGCTGGGATAAATGGATTGAAAATGTTTCCATGCTCCTGCATCTGACGGATGGGCGATTTGTCCATCTGTTGTATGCTCTGCATGCCATCTCATTGCTCCTGATGTGCGCTCTGACTGATATAACCTCTTCAATCTCTCTATTAACGGTAAATACCACATCCGTTTATATGGCACTTGCACTCTTCCACCTGTTTCCTTATACCGAGGTTTGCGACAAAAATGACATGTCGTACGATTTGCGTCCTCTCTCCAGTAGAGCATACAGTTGTCTATGCATACATCTATCATCTGATACGGCAATCCTAGACCTTGAACAAGTTTCTGTATCTCATAGTATGATGCCGGTGCAAGATTATCTTCTGGCAAAATTTCTTTCACAAAATCAGCGATTGCATCCACGCACTCCTCACTCAAATTGAAATCCGTCTTTATACCCATCATCCTTGTTGCAGTTGATAAAGGGGAATGTTCACCTCTACACCCATCATATAACGGATGTTTAGCAGCGTCTAACATATCAAAAAATCTCCGAGCTTCTAAATTAGGTTCTTCTCCCCTATCTCCATACTCAGCAACCGATGGTATACTTTCACGAAATGCATCGTTCACCATCTGAACATGATCTACAGTACTTTGTTCTTCCATTGCGGGTTCTTCTAAGCTAGTGTTATCCCCAATATATTGTTCACTAGTACTAGCATAATTATCCACCATTGTATCATTTTCTCCATGATAATACCAAATCTTGTAACCCGACATAAACACATGACAATACAAGTGTGACCATACTTCATCTATCACGATAAATCTACGATTCCCACAATTGGTACAAGGGCAATAGATTTTACCGGTTTTTTTTTGCTTTCTTCTGCATACCCGCAAATGCCATGAATTCCTGTATACCTTTTTTGAATTCCTCCGTAACTAGGCTCGTGTCCGGAATTTGATGAGGCTTGTCCATCCATGATCGAAAATAATTATAAGGATTTGAAGAAGACATTTTCGTAAGGAATTAGATAACAGAGATTTTTTTTTTTTGTGATTATAAATGAAGCGTGGAAACGTTTTTATAAGGAAAATTTTGTGCATTTTCCGACGGATTTCCGACGGATATAAAGTAGATATTATCGATGTCGGCAACCATGTCGGCAACCATGTCGGCATCTGTCGGAAATCCGTCGGAAATCCGTCGGCAATCCGTCGGAAATCCGTCGGCAATCCGTCGGAAATTTCCGACGGATGAACGTCGTCGGAAATCCATCGGCAGTATGTCGGCAACATCAGAATTCGTCAAAAAGTCGTCGGAAATCTGTCGAAAAGTGTCCGACGGATTATTGTCGTCGGAAATCCGTCGGAATTTCCGACGGATTTCCGACGGGTTAATATTTCCGACGGATGATAAGTTAGTCGGAAATCCGTCGGAAAGTCGTCGGAAATTTCCGACGGAATTATTGCCGTCGGAAATACACATGTTTTCTTGTAGTGATAGTTAAGCTACGGATCAGAGATAAGCTAATATCTGTTACTAAGCTAAGGAGAGATAAGTACAACTTCCTTGTTACTAGGGATTCATATACTTAAAAATATCATGTGTTGACCCCAAAAAAAACAAAAAAAGATATCATATTTTCAAGAATCAGACAGGCGTTGAGGGAGTCATTCCACGATATATTAGTTAGTTTTATTTCAAATAGTAACATGCTGAAATCCCCCAAAATATGGGTCTACAATTTGCAATAATTTGACAGAGAAATCTTGCCGTAAACAATCGCAGGATATACCATGAAGGAGTGACATGAACTGTCAGATAATAACAACAAAAGAAGACTTCTTCGGTTTTTATATGTTCCTCTTTTCTTATTATTAAACATAATAAATTTTGATCTCGTCTTTACCGTGGGTTGAGGTTATGCTGGGCTTCAAATTCTTGTTGTTAGGTCATTGGTTTGTGTTTTTAGTTTTGGCTCAGTTTCCGGATGTTTCATTTCCTGCCGGCTATGTTTCCGCGATTTATTTTTCTGTCGGCTATCGTAATCTTGTGTGTTATAATCGTTGCTGATTTGTGGCTTCAAACAAGGTTCGTAGACTTGGCATCTGCCTGGTTTCTTGAGAGAGTACAACGTGATGTACGGAAGCGGCTATATGTTCCATGCTTGGAACATAGACGAGTCGGTTCTTACAATCGGTGTTTCATTTTTGTTCATTAGGGTAGAATTTTAGCATCTTTTAGACCTTATTGTTAGGCTTTGATGCTAGTTATCCATGTAATTCTCTGTTATTCTCCAAGTGTTTTAAGTTTACATCAATAAAACATCCAGACGATTAAAAAAAACATAATTATATGTTTTAAATTTTCTTAAAGAACAAGAAAAACGGAGTATATTGTGTTGCACTCTCCTATATACACGAATCATCACATTAGTTGTATCTGATAGAGAGTAACTAAATTGAAGGATGTTCTTGATGAAGAAGCATCTGAACATTAACTTAGATGAAGGGTTTTCTCATGTTTGATAGATTCATTATGGAGAAACAACTCATGAGACATTGGGAACTATCTAGAGAATAACTTGTGTGTCTTTTCTTTTATGAAAAACTGCAATTAAAGAATCAATCAATATATTTAAGCATAGAAGAGAAACACTGATTATGCGTTATTTTATTCATAGTCAATTACACATAAAATGATATTTTATTTTGTCGAGAACTCATTTTTACAAAATCTCAATCTTTCTCTTAAACAGTAAACATCTATAAAAAACAAATTCCGAGAACATAGTCTACAACAAAGGTAAAGATGAAATGATCATTTTTTTATTTTTTTCTTCCATAAGAACCCAAACGTTTGATCAAAACCAATGATTCTATGGTGAAATTAGAGACGAATTGGATACAATAGGTCATGCAAAACACTTTGCATTTGTAAAAATTTCAAAAGCCAAGTTATCCAATTTTAGAATGATATATATTTAGGATGAGAAAAAAATATTTGAGCAACAACAAAACGAAGTTACCAGATAAGAGAAGCAAAACGTAACAAAATATATATTAAATTGGAAACCTCTTCGAAAGTATGTGTTATGTTTCTTTCTAAAATTTACAAGATGAAATTTATGTAGTCAAAAGCGGTAATCGAGACTCTAGGATGCAATATAGTTTTAGAGAAATAAAAATGTGAAGCGCATATATTATTTACGCTAATAGAGTGTAGAGAAAAATCTAATACGGATGAAAAACATAAATAGTTTTAGTGGATTGAAGAATATTAGCTTGTTAAAATATTGTGTGGAAAGTAATGACATTATAAAAAAGAAGTTGATGTGTATTAATGTTTTGTTTTTACTAATTTTTTGTATTTAATATATTTGATGATATGTTATTTTTAAGAGCATATGTGATATTTTAGAATGCAAAATACGTTTAAATTATGAACCCTTTTTGTTAATCACATATATATAGATATGAGCCGTACTTATTTATCAATATAAGACTAAGACTTAACCCGCGCTAACTATAGTGCGGGGTAATTTAAAAAATGTTTTAAAATTTAAGAAAAATTGATTTTACCTTAATTTTATAATATGTTTAACTAATGATTATATTTTGAGATATCAAACTGGACTAACCTGTTTACTTAACCCGTTTTGCAATGAACTAAAATATTATTCTCGCTAAACCGCAAAAACTAATAATCTTGAAAACATAACTTTAATATGCAGCGTTTAATGATTCTGCTTTTTGTGGTAAGTCCACAAACACTTAGAAAAATTAATTTATTCGTGTCTAACTTTTAATAAAATTAGTAAAATATTTTTCAATTTTTGTTTTGATATATATTCAAAAAATATAATAAATTATAGTGAAAAATATTGCAAGATCTCGAATAGATTTTTTTTTTGGAATATATATGGAATGCTATTATTTTAAAAATATAAAATATTTTTAATATAATAAATAATTAAGAAACTAAATAATAAATAACATTTTTAATGAAAAACAAATACTTTTCAAATTCTCTTCCAGAATTTTAAAAGACAATTATATCATTTCCTATTTCAATTATTTTTTGTTATTTGTAATGACATAATATGTAATAACTTACATATTAAATTGTAAGGTATATAGAACGAGATAATTTTTTTAAAAAAAATTGTTTTAAAATTTAAGAAAAAATAAATTTATTTGAATTTTATAATATATATAACTAATGATTATATATATAACTGTCAATCCGGACTAACCTGTTTTGTAATGAACTAAAATATTATTTGTAATGAACTAAAATATTATTTGGGCTAACCCGCAAAAACCTATAATCTTGAAAACAAAACCCTAATATGCACCGTTTAATGACTATAGTTTTTGTGGTCAGTTCACAAACTCTTAAAAAAAAAAATTATTCTGTCTAAATCCTTATAAAATTAGTAAAATATTTTTCAAATTTTTGTTTTGACATATATTCAAACAAAATATAATAATTATAGTGTAAGATATTGCAAGATCTCGAATATATTTTGTTTGAATATAAATGAATTTATTATTATTTAATAATATCATAATAATTAAGAATCTAAATAGTAGATAATCTTTTTAATGGAAAATAAATACTTCTTATATTCTCATCAATAATTTAAAAAACAACTATATATTTTTTATTTTAATTATTTTTTCTTATTTGTAAGGACATTTCATATAATAAGTTACAAAAAAAAATTCATTTCCAAAAATATATTCTTGAATAATATTATAGAGATAAAAATAGTTCAAGGCTTTGCTGAAAAAAAAAAAGAAAACAAAAAAAAGATAATATAGATCAGGGGTTTTTTCAGTAAAATTTTAAAACATGAAAAAAAAATAAAAAAATTGGGCTTTGAGCTAGGGCGGTCGCCTCTAGCCATGGGCTAAGAGCCGGGACTGTCTCTCTCTCGATTCGTTTCTCCCAAGTAAGCTTCTTCAATTTCCTTTTTAGACCAATCGGTTCATCGTCTTCAAGTAAAGTGATTTTGTAAACCTAATTGTTCCTGTTCTGTTGTGAGAATCTTTTACCTAGATTAGTCAGGGGGTTGCAAATCGAATTTTACTGTGTTTGAAACCGATGTTTACGATTTTTGAAACCAACCGCTGCGTTAATTTGATCTCTGTGACCTAAAAAAAAACCTAATTTCGTCGGTTTCGTTTCAGTCGCAACATCCCGTTTCTTCTTCATCGTCTTCTCGTTGATAAGATTTCATTTTGCCTTATTTACGCAGGTGTACGTTAGCAAAGTTCCTAGCTTCCTCTACTCGATGGCGACTCGTAAGTTTTCTGCAGAGCCTAACTTATACTGATTGTGTTTTACTTTGGGGATTTCGTTCTAAATGGGTTTAATATGCAGGTCTTCAGTTTGAGAACAACTGTGACGTTGGTGTCTTTTCCAAACTCACTAATGCTTATTGCTTAGTCGCTATAGGAGGCTCTGAGAACTTTTACAGGTATCTTTTTAAGTTTCAGTCTTGCTTCTTCTATGGTTGTACATCAGTTTTATAACTGCTGATGTTTTTGTTTTGATGCTTTGCAGTGCTTTTGAGGCGGAGTTAGCAGATGTTATCCCAATTGTTAAGACCTCTATTGGAGGAACACGAATTATTGGCCGTCTTTGTGCTGGTTCGCTTTCTCTACACCCTTAGAATTTCTTATTTTTCTAATCTTCTTGATATTTTTCACCAAATGGGGTTTTCTTTCTCCGATATAGGAAACAAGAATGGGCTTCTTGTGCCTCATACAACTACTGACCAAGGTACAATATGACCCTATTGACATATATAGAGATAGTTTTTTGCTGAATATCTTTTTTGCAACTTGGCAGAAGCATTTGTACTGGCTATCCCTGTTTAAATTGAGTGGCTTCCTATAAATATGCTTTTGGTGAAGATGGTTTTTCTCCTCCATTTATTTTTGTTGAGGAATCTTTAATGTTGTGTTATAGACGAGTCTTTTGTTCTTTTGACATTGAAATATTATATATTGGTTCTGTGGTTTGTAGTATGGTTGCATCTCCTGAATTTTACTTGTGGTTTCTTTTCTGACAGAGCTTCAACACTTGAGGAACAGTCTACCTGATAAAGTTGTGGTCCAGAGAATTGAGGAACGTCTGTCTGCTCTTGGAAATTGCATTGCCTGCAATGACCATGTTGCTCTTGCTCACACCGATCTTGACAAGGTAAAGATTTAGGTCCTGCTGAATTTCTCTTCTGAAACTGCTTGGCAAAACGTATCTGCTGTTTTCCCTAATCCCTTTTTCGTGGCTGCCGAAAAATGGTGAAATAATATGTGTGCCATTTGTACGAAAGTGAATCTTTTGTCAACATATGTTTGGTGCAAAATATTATATGCTCCCTTACTGTTACTGCATGTGTTTTGGATGATTTTATTCTTGGCATGTTAATGGGGAGGTGTACATATGCCAATTGGTTTGATGTCTGGTTCTTGTGTTGGTTTTCTGCATTGACAGGAAACTGAGGAAATTATAGCGGATGTTCTTGGTGTTGAAGTTTTCCGTCAGACGATTGCAGGAAACATTCTTGTGGGCAGTTACTGTGCCTTATCCAACAGAGGTGGAATGGTAAGATATTACAAAACAGAACATCCCTTTGAAAACCAATGGAATTGGCATTGGTCTCACAAGAATTTGAATTACGTAATGTCTTGTCTCAAATAGGTCCATCCCCACACCTCAGTGGAAGACTTGGACGAACTGTCAACACTTCTTCAAGTCCCTCTCGTTGCAGGAACCGTGAACCGTGGTTGTGAAGTTATAGGTGCGGGTATGACCGTTAATGACTGGACGTCTTTCTGCGGTTCAGACACAACCGCAACAGAGCTCTCTGTTATAGACAGCATCTTCAAGCTAAGGGAAGCCCAACCCAGCTCTATTGTCGATGAGATGAGGAAGTCTTTGATCGATACCTATGTTTAAATTTTGCTTTTTTGAATGAAACACACAACAGCATCCCCAAGCCCTAAGTCGGAAATTTTCATATCTTTTGTGGTCTTTGTAGGCTCTGAATATCTCTTTACTGTTCCAAGAATTAGTTTTTTTTTTCTCGTGTTTTTAACAGATTGATGTCTTTTTGAATCTTCTTTGAGCGATCCCTTAAAATTACATACTTTCAATTGAGGTCCACATTCAACCATTGATAACGGTTTTGTTCAGTACATATCCAATTTCTGCATTTCTATGTAAGAACAGATAAGGTTAACACTTGAAGATTGAATTGAAAGTTGGGACCTTTCATTTCCAATCCCAAAACCCATTTCTTTCTCATCTCCACGGCTACAAATACAGATCCCAGATTTCATAGTTGGGTTTCTTCTATGACAAGTGGTAAATTTTCTGTTTCTCTATGTTGTGATTATAATTTCTTTTAGAGTTTGCTTGAACCTGATCTTCGAAAAAAATAAGAAGATGAAGGTGAATCCGTTTTGTTAATAACAACCAATCTCACCGGTTCCGTTTGCTCTTCCATTATCTCAAGGTTCCAAAATCACTTTTAACTTGTTTGTGTCATACCAAAAGTTATGAGCTTTTTTTATTTTATAGACTCATGAATCTCTGTTTAAGGTTCTTGAGCAGTCTCACAAATGAAAATCATTCATGTGGCTGGAATTAAAGGAAAGGTACCGCCTTTTAAAAGGCTCATATCTAGTTCTGGGCATTCGGGTCTTCGGGTCGGGTCGGGTAATTCGGGTTTCAGGTTTTTTGGGTAGGGAAGAATTGGACCCATACGGGTCCCGAGAAAATTTTGGTTCGGGTCGGTTCGAGTTTTCTCGGGTTCGGGTCGGGTCTGTGATTTATAATTAGAACCGATTAGGAACCAAAAATTGTTTCGGGTTCGGTTCGGGTCGGGTTTATACCCGAAACCCGAATTAAAGTATAATCAGCAAGAAACAAAAAAAAAAACCTAGCAAGCCAGAGAGAGAAAAGAGAGAAAAAAAGTTTTTGGTTAGGTTGGATTAAAAAAAAAATTGGTTAGGTTGGATTAAAAAAAAAAAAAAAACACCATATGTGTGTTCGGGTCTTTCGGGTACCCGAACAGGTCTCGGGTAAAACCCGACCCGAACCGAAACCTGAATCAAATTTGAAGAGGAACTATTCGGTTTATTGTGAAGAACCAAACCCGAACCAAACCGTATTTTTCGGGTCGGGTCGGTTCGGGTCCGATCGGGTCGGATTTTATGCCCAGGGCTACTCATATCTATAATTCCTTGAGAGTATACAATGAAGGTTGTGCATCTTTTTGTAAGGGATCAACATGCACATTTTCAGAATCTATTCTTCCTAATTACGGTCTTCGAACTGGTCTCAGAGAGAGATTCCGTCTGAACAGGTGAGCTCCTGAAACCAACACGATTTTTCATCCAAGGGTATGTTAAAAAAAAAAGACAATTTGCTTGCTTCAGCATTGAGATAAGCCAGGAGAGATTTGTGAACTACTTCTGGTATTGCTTCCATAAACTCAAGGTGCGGTTTTTAGACCTGAGTTTTATAAAAAAAAAAAAAATTAAACCGGTTGATTTGGATTAGACCGGTCTATCAACCATCACAACATTTTTTTGTTTGTTGCTAAACTGTAACTATTAATATGATTTAACCCGCACTAATTATAGAGCGGAATATTTTTTTTTTTTTTAAATTGTTTTGAAATTTAAGAAAATTGGTTCTATCTAAATTTTACAATATAATTAACTAATAATTATAGATACAGCTGTCAATTTGTAATAATTTATCTATTTAACCCGTTTTGCAGTGAACTAAAATATTATTCAGGCTAACCCGCAAAAACTTATAATCTTAAAAACATAACTCTAATATGCACCGTTAAATGACTTTTATTTTTGTGGTTATTCAACGAACTCTTAAAAAAATAGTTTTCTTATGTCTAACTTTTTTATAAAATTAGTAAAATATTTTTTAACTTTTGTTTTGATATATATTCAAATAAAATATAGTAAATTATAGTGAAAATATAGCAAGATTTTGAATAGATTTTTTTTTGAATATATATGAATTGATTATTATTTTAAAATATATAGTATTAAAAATAATTAAGAAATGAAATAATAAATATCTTCTTTAATACAAAATATATACTTTCCATATTCTAATCAATAATTTTAAAAGACTATTATATCATTTTTTATTTCAATTATTCTTTGTTAATTGAAATGACATTTAATGTAATAGGTTACAAAACAAAATTCATTTTTAAAAATGTCTTCTTAAATAATATTATAGAGATTTAAAAATTAATTTTTTAGGTTTTATAAAATTGATTAACCTATTAAATTGGTCACATGCAAAAAAAAACAAATAAATATAAAACATGGAAAAACAAAAACAATTCCAAATTCACTGCTATGAAATTCACTTTGTCAAAATGCAGTGATAACGATCTTATAAACCCAATAAAATGAAGAAAAAAACCATGATAGAGCAAAAACATAAAAAAACAATTTGAAAAATTGGAAAAATCACTAAAACCGCTTTTCACCAACAATTCGAAAACAAAGTCATCACTCTAGAAAGCTTTCGATGCCAGCAAGCAATCACAACATTTCTAGTTGATAACAACGTTGAGTTACTCATCAAAAATGCAAATATGAACTTCCTTATATATATATAAAGATCGAATTGGACCTACAAAAAAAAAACACATTAAGGGACTGAAATAGTCATAGATATAAAGTTTGGTCCATTTCAACATTAGAAAAAACGAGTTTTTTTTACAAGAACACAACAAAAAATTATATAAATAAATCATGCAAGGGACAAAATAGGATAGAAATCATCTCCTTCATTAAGAAAAGTATCTATGAAATAGTATTATAGATATCATCTGATTCATCCAAAATTTTTGAATTCGAATTCGAATCATAGACCATATTATAAATTCCATTCCATAAATTGTATATTTGCAAAAACATTTAAATATTTACAAGTGTCTTCGTCAGCTTCTCCACTCGCGACTTTCCTTAGGATCTCTTCCCCACTCTCTCGTTGATCTTCTTCTTCTTCTTCTTCGTCTTCTTTTTTTTTCCTCAAGCTTTCAATGCCGTGTCGTTGACAAAGTCGCAACTTCTTAACTTGCGCACGTACTGGTGCGCACGATAATGGAGGCGCCGCCGCCGTCCTTCGTCTCCAAAGCTAGAACCGCCTTCAATTCCGCCGCGGCTAAAGCGGAGCGCGTCTTCACTGATCTCAAATCCGATCGAGGTAATCTCTCTCTCTCTCTTCCCGTAGCTTCCGCTTCAATTTACTTTTTTTTCTTCTTCCATTTACTAAAATTTGACTGATGCATAGACGCTGATCGCTCGACCTCTGATTGTTAACCCTTTTTCTCGTTTTTGATTGAATCAAATTCTATTTTGGGTTCTCTCTCGTGTCAAATTCAATTCTATTTCTATCGTTTTTCTTTCTCGGGTCAAATTCAAATCTATTTCGGTATTCTTGTTTTTTTTTTTTGGGTGATGTTCATTTGATTTACTTGAGTGTTTTTTTTTTATAATTGGAATCGTTGAAGAGGAGGAGAAGCAATCGGCGAAGACTGAGAGTGACCCTAAGGTACATTCATTGCACAGAAAACAATTATGGAATCATCTTGGGATATAGAATCATAGATTCGATTTCAGAAAAACAAATTCTGGGGAAAATTTATAGAAAAATAATTATCAATGATGTGAAGATTATACATTTTGAAGAATTTAGTCTGAATCTGAATTTTGGAATCGAAAGTAAGCTACTCACTTTCTTGCTCGTTTCGGTAAGAAAAATTGCAGAACATAGATATATGTTTGTTTTTGGTGATGAGAGAATGAAAAAAAAAACAGTTTACTTGAGCCATTTGGATAATATTCAGCATTTCTTTGCGCTTTCGAATTTCATGATGAAGTGGAATGCTATGTGAGTATTGTCCATAGGTACATTTTTTAGTATCTGTTAATTGGAACTGTTGGGCACAGGAGGAGAATGAAGTGAAGCCTCAGGGATGGATAACTGCACATGTTAGGAAAAAGCAAGAGTGGCAAAACAAACTGAAAAATTTGAGAATTGGGAAGAAAGGAGTCGAAGATCAAGAAAAGGTTGAGGATTCAACCATGGCTGCCCCTTTCTATGACGAAAATTTATTCATTCTTAAAGCAAAGCAAGAACAAGAAGCCAAGGTATTAAGGGTCCACCTTTTCAGATCACTTTTGCTGCTACGGGCACTTCCAAAGCATGCTATTTGCCTGTAGTCAATATTTTGTTTGCCAATTTATAGGCATCTGATGTCGGCAACTTGGTAGAATCTCTAAATGCCGTTGATGTGAACAGTATTCCTCGGGCATCCATTGTGAAGCAGCTGGCTGTAGCCATCGAGTGAGTCTTGATACGAAAGTTCTAACACAGTTTAAATCTTTCCTTTTTTCTTTTTTCATGTAGTTTCTGGCTATAAAGTTTTCAAAAGGTTCAATTATACTCACTGAGGTTTGAATTTGTAATAATCCATGAGGCTAAAGTTTATGTCGTTACAAACTTTTCTGTACTCTCTGGCTAAAGCATTTTGCGATGTTTCACTCTTCTTTCTCATTATGTCCTTATGGCTTCTTTTCTTTTTTCAGAGCGGGGAAAAGGGCTAAGACTGTGAAAGACTTTGTTGCATCGTCGGGAAGTTCATCACCAGTGAGGGAGAGGGGGGGCTTGAGCCTCTTTGCCGTGAGATCGCTGGTTCTTGGTGAAAAAGAGGATAAACTTGGTTTTGATTCAGGGGATGAGGAAAAGCTTGTTTCTCTAATAAATGCCTTGTTTAATGTTGGTAGGTTTGCCTTACACGGGGAATGTTTTCTTCATCAAACTATATTCCAGTTACTGCTATTTATTTTCCCACTATTTTAATTTTGGCAAATTATTTACAGAAAGTAACTTCCTCATCAGAATGATTGTCTCTGATTTGGAGTCTCCTAGCAACAGAGCATCTTTCGCTAAAGATCTTCATGCTGCTCCCCCTGGTAGCTTTGTTGTTAAGCTAGCTGAAGTAATTGGAAGTTTTACAACACCAAGGAGAATGGCTTTGTTCTGGTGCAGGGTTGTTGATGAAGTAAGTTATTGTGTTGCAAATTTTTGGCTTTAAAATATTCTTCTTCACTTTAGTTCCTTCTTCACACTTCTAGTTGATAACCTCTCTACATGTGCAGTTGAGGAGATTTTGGAATGAAGAGAAACATATACCATGTATACCTGTGGACGAGAATCCAGATTTAAAAAGTTGCCTACTGCACCAGTGGTTACAGGTTATAAACTGCTGTCTTGCCAGGAAAGCGCGCTGCCTAGCTGCTTCTGAAGCATTAGATGCTGTGATGAGGCAAGCCAGTTCAGCCGATGAAGAGTCAGACGTTTCAGAAGCAATGGGTTCTCCGATTTCTCTTTTGTATGCTAAAAGTAACACCGGAGAGCTCATACTTCGCCTAGGCGTTAATCACCAAGTTGAGAACTTAACAATGTTGGAAACTGGTGAACCTGTGTA
The DNA here is from genome assembly GCA_030161315.1 of Eutrema japonicum. Taxonomy (NCBI): domain Eukaryota; kingdom Viridiplantae; phylum Streptophyta; class Magnoliopsida; order Brassicales; family Brassicaceae; genus Eutrema; species Eutrema japonicum. The sequence goes on from BSQW01000005.1 coordinate 41,689,707, forward strand.
TGCCCCAATAACACAGGTTCGTAACTTCCGTCATAGTTGATAAAACTGTAGCTACCTTCTCTATCTCTCAAGTCCTAGTGTTTATATCTATGTAGGAAGGTCCGCTATTGACAGAAGATCTTATTAGAGAAACAGAGGAATTAGTACTTCGGACAGGGAGGTGAGTGCAATCGTTTATTTAATGTAGTTTTATATAAAATTCATATGCCAGAGAAATATGTTCTCTAAAGGTTGTGTAAATGATGTATTCGGTACATGTTTGGGATGGATCATGTTTTGAATGTGAATTGTGAAACTTAATTTATCTGCTTCTGCATACTGAGTTGATATTATAAAGATCAGATTCTATGTGCTAGATGGAAAATTATAGACATGTTATCTGGCTTAATAATATCAATTCATTCATTAATATTTCAGATATCCAAATATCTTGATAGATTATTGGATTGTTTTCTTTCTTATGGTTCAGCATGGGGGCTGGATGTTCTCAACTCTTGTCTGACATGCAGGCTTTTAAGGTGATTATTTCAAAAGTGAAAAATCTTATTGATGTCGGAATATAAGTGCTTATATCAGGAAAAAAATTGTATCTGATCTGAAAATTGATTATATTTGTACCTATATTAGGCAGCAAATCCTGGCTGTATTTTGGAAGATTTTGTGAGATGGCATTCTCCTCCAGACTGGACTGAAAATGATACCTCTTCTGGAGATGACTCTTCTCCCCTACGAGGTCAATTAAGTATCCGGATGCAGAAAGAAGGTCATTTTTGTCCTTCTTTCATGATTTACACGTGCCTCAGTTTCTTTCTGTGGTTAAACCATAGCTGGAATCTTTTGAGTTGTGTTCTCAACTGTCTTCCCATCTTTGATATATTATTAGGTAATTTATGGCGCGAGCTGTGGGAAACAGCTAAACCGCTGCCTGCGGTTAAACAAGCACCTCTCTTTGATGAAGATTTGGCTGTGTAAGTACCCATAGCATGTCATCTTAAGCATAGGGAAATTTGTATTTGATCGCTCATGGAGATCTTGTCCGTTGCTCATTAAATTTATAACAGGGAAGGAATCTTGAATTCTTTGGAAGATATTCCAGCAGCTGAACTTTTTGAGCAGCTGTTTGTTTCTCTTGTAAGTTTTTTTTTTTTTACCCCATCAGATCGAATATCCTCTTCTTATATATTCTGTATTTGTAAGGTCCCTATGCAGTCCTTTTCTAGAAGAGATTCTTCAATTACTATGCATATTTCCTTACACTCAACTTTAGGTTCTAATTACAAACTGCAGTTTGTGGACACTTGAATTCCTAAACTCATGTCATAGTATTTTCTTAGAACTAGGTTCTTTGATCTTCAGGCAAATGAAGAAACCATAGTCTCAAATGCTTTAAACTTCCTCTGTGTTAAACGGATGTCGTTGATCATACAATTAAGATATTTCTTAAATACTCAGCTTTCCCTCGGATTTGTGATGCTGGAGCCAATGCTAGCCACAAACGATGACTTGTCAAAGCTTTTCTTCGAATGCAAGGATTATGTAGTCGCGATTTGTCAGGGAGGCGCATGCAGCGATAAGCTTGATGATCTCTGCCAGGTACTTACTATAGCTTTGCACAGATTCAAAAACTTGTATAACTGCTTGGAAATCTCAAAATATTAATGCAGCTATCACTTTAATAGAGTTAAGAATGTTCTAAGAGATGACAAAGTAAGGCCATGAGGATATGAACATCATTGATCACTAATCATAGATTCCAATTCCATTTGATTTGTAGAATCAAAAGAGACACTAAAGAATTGGATTGGTTTTCTTTAATCTTATAGGTCTATGAAACCGTGGAAACAATGTTATTACGTCCAGAAGAAGTCTTGAGATCAATGAAGCAAACAGAGGACTCACCAGCAAACGGGAGCGAAACAAAACGACGGTTCAAGCGGCTCGGTTTCATCTTCCGTGGTAAAGAACGAAACCAGAAAAGAGTTCCATCAGAAACTGAACAGAAAAGTACCGAACCGAGCCCCCGCCAATCGTTCTCTAGTCTTTTTGATGGCAAGTCGTCTCTGTTTGCAAAGAGACCTCCTAGACATGAAAACGGGACTCTTGTCTGAATCCTTCTTATTTGTTTTATTTGGTTTTGAGTCAATTTCTCAATAGTTTTTTTTCTTTTTTTTCTGGGTTTTAGGCTGTTAATTTGATCAATTGGTTGGTAACTGTAAGTTTATATCATTTAAAACATTTCTCAGGGGGATACTAATTTTGATGAAATGAAAATGAATAAGACTATGTAAGTCTTCTGTAAAACAACATCTCTGCGTTTCAAAGTATCTATCTGTTGCAGCAAGCTTCTCAAATAACTGCGTTTTAATGAACAGTTTTTTGGTTATTATGGGCTGCTAGGCCCGTGGGCCGTTCGCTGTTATCGAAACGGTGCGTTTTCGAGCTTTCTCTCTGATCGTATTACTGAATCGAAATATTCATTTAATGTTCGTATATTCATTTTAATCAGAAAAAGGAAAATGGAACACGTGTACAATCCTCTGAATTTGCCATATTCTTGTGACTTGCTCAAAGCTCAGAAAAGTCATATGCTTTTCCCGGTCCTCTCTTTCTCTCTCCCCTCCAAACCCTAACTTTCTCATTCGGCGCTTAAGGTTCTCTCTAGCTTCTTTGGTTCGATTTCAATCTACCTCTTGTTCTTGATTCGTTTTTTGTTTTTCGGGTTTTTTTACTTGAAAATCGTGAACGGAAAAAATTACTAATCTGGGCGATGATTTGGGGTTTCGGATTTTGAGAAAGTATTGTCTAGGATGAACAAATTTCCCATTTCGTTTTTGGCCGATGGTTTTTTTTTTTGCTTGTTCGTGCGTTACGATTACGAGTGTTGTTGAATCTCACCGACACGACATCTATTGATTGCTTTCTATAACAATACAGAGATTCGGTGCAATGATGTTGCGTGCTGTTATAAGAAGAGCTTCCAGTAGAGGCTCCTCTGCTTCGGTTAGTGTTCTTTTTCGTTTTAGATTCATTCGTCTCTATTTTGATTAGATTTTTCCGAATTTATAGTTTTGATTGATCTTCTCTTTCAGGGATTGGGAAAATCACTGCAATCTTCTCGTGTTGCAGCGTCTGCCCAAAGCTTTCACTCTGTTTCAGCAACAGAGGTATGTTTATTCATGATTCAGTCGGTAATTTATGCTTTCGATTTTTTTTTTAATGGATTCAGGGAATATCATTTCAGTTGATTCATGTCTTTTCATGAACTCATCCTCTTAGGATATTTTTAAGCGGTTGTGATCCTTTATGATTCTCCCATGAACAAGCTATTTAAGTGTCATTTGAATTGTACAGTCGCTGGTACCTCGTGTAAGCCATGCTCGTAGCTTCCATCATCGTTCTTGTCCAGGTATAATCTTACAAACCTTGTTGTTGTGAATTTTTTGTTTATGCTCGTTCTGACTCTTTTTATTTGACAATTGTTCTCTTATTTGTATCATTTGCAGGGTGTTCAGAGTGCTCAAGGTTAGGAAGCTCAGTGTTTTTGTTCATGTATATACTATAGACTCGAATCTCCCACAGTTTTTGTTGAATAAAATTATTTCCATGTGTGTAGAACTGTTTTCAGCAGTTACCAAGGCACAGCCCTGCAAAGATGGGTCAGGCCTTTTTCATCTGATAGTGGTATGATTGCTCTGGCTAAAAATATTTCTTTACTTCAATTATGTTTGTCTCCCATGTTTTGGAACCCACAGTGGCTTAGCTAATTGACCCTTAATATTGCACCACCAATATTTAGATAGATGATGCGTCTCAGCTAACCACAATATTCGTTTCATTTCTGATTCAGACTTTCATGAAACGTGTGGCTCAATTGGGTTTTGCTCTCTACTGTTACCGTAACTTGTATTTCTAGGCTTTTTTTACACACTTTCTTGTATATGTGATTGAAGGGGATGTCGTGGAAGCTGTTGTGCCTCACATGGGTGAATCAATCACCGATGGAACCCTAGCCAACTTTCTGAAGAGTATGTTTTCCTTTGCATTAGCTTCTTCTCTGTTTCTTCCCCGTGCATGTATGTATCTAATAATCCTATATTTGATACTTCTAATTTTGTTCTTGTAGAACCTGGTGACAGAGTAGAGGCTGATGAGGCTATTGCACAAATTGAAACTGACAAGGTATCAAATAATTCCTTGATTTATTATCTCCATATTTCTTTTTCTTTTTTTTTCAATAGATGTTTGGCAGGTTTCTGGTGTAGCTTTTCTAATACTAGTGTTTGATTCATCTCTGTGCTTTAGGTGACAATTGATATTGCTAGCCCAGCAAGTGGTGTGATCCAAGAGGTAAAATATTTGTGTCGTTTATTGTTGTTGTTGTTCTTCTCCTTTGTACCTATGCCTAAGTATTTTTTCCCTTTATGCAGTTTCTCGTCAAGGAAGGAGACACTGTAGAACCAGGAAACAAGATAGCTATTATTTCAAAGTCTGCAGATGCTGTGTCTCATGTTGCACCCTCAGAAAAGATACCGGAGAAACCTTCTCCCAAGCCTTCTCCTCCTGCTGAGAAGCCCAAAGTTGAAACTACTAAAGTTGCAGAGAAACCCAAGGCATCATCACCGCCACCGCCGCCTAAACAGTCAGCTAAAGAACCGCAGCTTCCTCCTAAGGATAGGGAAAGACGGGTATGCAAACTGTGTCATTTAGTTGTACTTATATATAATATGTATGTTCGTTTTCCCTGAGAGAAGAGCTATTACGTTCACATGATTTGATGATATGGCATCTTAAACAACATTGCAGGTTCCTATGACAAGACTTCGCAAACGTGTGGCAACTAGGTTGAAAGACTCTCAAAACACTTTTGCGTTGCTTACAACTTTCAATGAAGTTGATATGTGAGTTACAGCTAAAAGCCTCATGTTGATGTCTTTTATCAATATGAATTTTTCTTTGTGCACTAATTATAACCCAATTGTTAGTTCACCAACATAACTTTCTTTTCTCACGTAGGACTAATCTGATGAAGCTCCGATCACAATACAAGGATGCATTTTTTGAAAAGCACGGAGTGAAGTTGGGGCTTATGTCTGGTTTCATTAAAGTGCGCTTGAAAAACTTAGAAAGTTTCCTAAACTAATTAACATATAAGTTCTCTACCGATAAATTAATCTTCTTTAACTGTTTGTTTCAGGCTGCTGTCAGTGCCCTCCAGCACCAACCAGTAGTAAATGCAGTTATTGATGGAGATGATATCATTTACAGAGACTACGTAGATATCAGTATTGCCGTTGGTACCTCTAAGGTTTGTTTCCGCAATTCTCTTGATAGAAGTCTCCAAACATTGACTTATAATATCATCTTAGGCTTTTGAGGTAGTAGTGATTGATTCTTTACTTTCTATTTCCAGGGTCTTGTGGTTCCAGTCATCAGAGGTGCTGACAAGATGAACTTTGCTGACATAGAGAAAACGATAAACTCTCTTGCAAAGAAGGCTAATGAAGGAACCATATCGATCGACGAGATGGCTGGAGGATCATTCACAGTATCTAATGGTGGTGTGTATGGAAGTCTCATAAGCACTCCTATCATCAACCCTCCTCAGGTTCGGTTCAATCCTCGCAATACTAAAAACTGAACGAAGGAATGTTTTTTTTGTTTCCTTACTAACGCAAAACAAATCTCTCGTTTGTAGTCTGCAATTCTTGGAATGCATTCGATTGTGCAACGTCCAATGGTTGTGGGAGGAAACGTGGTACCGAGGCCAATGATGTATGTCGCACTGACTTATGATCATAGGCTGATCGATGGAAGAGAGGCTGTGTATTTCTTGCGCCGTATTAAGGATGTTGTGGAAGATCCTCAGAGGCTTCTTCTCGACATATGAAGAAAGATTCGAGACAGAAAGAGAAAATAATTCTCTTTTGTCTTTTCTTACCAGTTTCCGTTCAGGTAACCATTACAGATATCAATCTGCAAATGATGATACTTTGAAGAAAGCAAAAAAACAAACTTTTTTATTTTCGGAGTTTCTTAATAGTTTCAAGAGTTTTTGCCGGGCGGGGAAAGCGTCGGTGTATTGAGTTTTATTTTATTATGATTATTCATATACAGTTTGAACAAAATGTTACGATTTTGACTTGAAATAATGCCACTGATTTTTATTGGGTAAAAGATTTTCATTTCCATAGAGATTGTTCATGATGTGATTCAAAGGATAAAACATATTTTTCTGTTTGAATATCATTTTGATATATTTCATATATATAAAAAGTGTTAAAAGTTTTATATTATATTTTATTAATATATTAAATAATTTTTTAATTAATATATTAAATCAATAAAGTTAAAATTGGATTTTTGTTTTAATATAAAATGACAGTTTTGGTGAAATAAAAATAAAGTCTTAAAATGATATTTTTTGTAAAACGAAAAGTGTAAGATAATACTAGGTTTTGGAACAGTTGAAACCATTAAACGTCTGGCATATATAGGACGTATGTATACGATACATGTAAATTGAGATAAACATACAACTGCTATGTAATTACGTTGAATCGATTGAAGGAAACAGAAAAATAATACTTCAAGAAGCCATGAAATGAAAAAAAATCGCCTCTTAAATGGAAATGTATTTTCTGATAGGGCCTGTAAATGGGCCTATGATTAGGGTAAGCCCAATGTTTCTCAATAGTTTTCTTTTAAATGATTAAAAGGTAGGTTTTTAGGTGTATAAATTGGTGGTGGTGGATGGGATGTGCAGCCTGCATAATTTGTTTGGTAATTGATTGTTGGAAGAATAATATCGCTGACAAAGATCATTGATTTGTAAACTATATTTTTATATGCGATGCTTCTATGAACGTTAATAATATGAATACTAGTCTAGTTACATCCATATATAACATTAAGGTGAATTGTAACCGGTTCATGAAAAAAAAAACGATATCACAGTATAACCCAAATACAACATAACTTACTTCTTTAGATCCAGTTCGCAGAAGCGATTTTTTGTATATATATATCAAATCTATAATCTATAATATTTGTGAACTTGAATTCTAAAGATAGATGATCATGATATCTACTCTATATATTGGATTGAGGATTGTACTAGTGTCGTCTTTGTATACACGAAAAAGACATAAAACATAAGCCAACCATATTTGTATATTATGATATTTCGTTAAACCAAACACACTTATCCGATAAACGGTTCTTTGGAGTCTTGCGTGTAAGCCAATTACATTCATATGTATATATAATAAGTTAAACATGACAACTATAAAAATATATATATAGGTACGTTAGAAAGAAAATTTGCCATTCTCTTTGGAAGTATTAACTTTTGTTCATATAATAATAATACGCAAAAAAGGGATTCGAAGTTGAAATGGATAAGGGTTTAGGGTCTATATACACACCGCCCACTCATGCAATCCAAGTGGAATACATGAAAGAGGATTTATGGTGTAGTGAGTGTGTGTGCCAACGACAACACTTCCACCTTTTCTAAAGTCAACCTTTTAAATCTAAATAAGTCATTTACAATGGCTCTAAATTGGTCTGACACAAAATTATTGGTGTCTCGTGTGATAGTCGCCTTGTTTTATGAATCTCAGAATTTTTTTCGTCTGAATTTTATTGATTCTTTAAACTTTGGATTACACTAAAGCCGGCGGATGATAAAACATCCCCAAAAACAAAGTTGGCGATTTTATGAATCTAAGAAATTTTTTTTTTACAAGTCGTGAAAATTAAGGGATATGTCTTCGTTGAATTTTGTTTGTAATTGTAATTCTATATAACCCAAAACCTTCGAAGAAATGGTGAGAATTACAAGTGTTTCGAAAATTTCAAAGCAATTGATGATACTATTTCAAAAATCTAAACTAATCATTAATCCTACAAAGGTGATGTGAATGTCGTAGTTGAAAAAAAAAATAGATTCATATAAATTTTAACAACACGTTAATAAAAGTTACGATATGATTAGCTAGCTAGTAATTGTTTTATATCTTGTATGGTAATTGTGTCAGTTGGGTCGAATTACGGCAATTTATGCACGTAACTTATCACTGATATAATTAATGGTTCTCACCAAACCTTTTTATCATAAGAAAGTTTAAATATGTTTTGACTTTTTTCTCTTATATATATATGTATAATGTTTTGACTTAGATGCATGAGGTCATTTTGACATCGATATAGAGTCATCCTTCATCACCGATTCACCATCAACCTTTTGGACATTCAGTGGGACACTTAAACCTACTTTTCTTTAAATAGTACTATTTGCTTGTACGGTGTTGATTAAGATAGTTAGGCATCAAATGTGTGATATACTTTATAATTATATATTTTGATTTCAAAATCAAGATGCTAACATGTTTTCTATCAAAAATATGTTGATTGACTTACATCTAGGTATCGATCTTTTAAAGCAATCTGGTTTTAAATCAGATTAACAAGTTCGATTGATTATTAAAAAAAAAAATTTGATTTAAGAACTATACCTTGTTCGACTAAAAAACAAGTTATAAAACAACAAACTACTTTTTACCAAACGTATACCATCGAATAAGAAAAATCGAATTTGGGACGACTTTGATTCTATTTATTATATAATTAATCAAAGGCATCAACATAGAGAGAATTAAGATAAAAGTCAACGTGAATGAACTTGGTCAAGAAATACCAAACTTTGCTTAGTGTGTAGAAAGTAAACGCCAACTTTGGTTATAGACCCCAAAAAGTCTTATGCTTTCACATTTGAATGAAACTCCTTTTTGTGGCTTTGGTAAACACAAAAGGAATATTAAAACAAAAGGAAAATAATAGATAGATGTTAGACCAAATCTGGGTTGGATCTTTCTCTCCTTGTCCTTTCCCTTCAATTCTGATCGAATTCTGGCCCTCTCTCGTATTTCACCATGGTTTTCTACCATGTTTAATAATATTTTCAGATGAAAAAAAAAAAGATGTTAGACCAAACTAAAGTAATTGGACTTCGTATAAAGTCAATCTCACGATGTAGAGTGGTTCCGTACTTTAATTTCCTTACCAGAAACACATATCAAACGACTTTCCACTCTAATACCTTTCAAAGTTTAACTACCTCAAGATTACAAGTAAATTATCATATAATCATTTCTTTAAACTCTAGAAGTTATACTAATTAGTGGGGGCATATAAATTGTCTAGTGCCTAATAACTAGTTTGGATTTATCACCTACCAATCCGTCTACTTTTAACATTGATTACTTTTACCATTTAAATCACTTATTTAGTTATTTTCTTTTTTTTTAAACAGTTTTAGTATATCTAATCCTATATATATAATAGCATAGTTCTCTCTCCATCTAGGGTATCCACATCAGCAAAACCACAAATTTTAACATTAAAATATATTTAAAAGTTTCATTTAATATATGTATATTTATATTTATCATTATTTTTATTTAATACAAGTTACAAAAATAAAAACAAAAAAAATGTGACAATTCGATATTAAGAATTAAAAAAAAATTATAGGTGTCTTGAAAAACAAAACTATACGACTACACATACATGTTAATTTCTAAAACATAAATAATAATTTTAGTAATATGAAATGATTATCTAGTTGACATTGTGTACTTGACTATGTAAGGAGAGCTCAATGTGGAACTATATTATGCACCAGATAATAGTCAATATGCGATGACATGTTAATTATAAGTGAAAACCCTTTGAACTTGTGCTTCGGGTAAGCAAGGCCTGGTTCCTAACCAATCAAAACACTAAATTTAGTAAACTTCCACTCTAAGTTAGTATCTCCTATAATATCACTTACCAAATAGATGGATTTTGCAACTACAAAATTGTCAAAACGGTGTTGAATCGATTCTGATAAGGAATCTAAAACATAACTTGTAATGTGCCAAATAAACGAAATTTCTTATTATTATCACGACAATTATCGTTTTGTGGTACAAAACCATAATCAAGATGATCATAATATAGAATTATATCCTCTTCAAGGAGGTTATTAGGGTAATAATAAAAAATGTTGTTCTCAGTAGAATATTCCAAGAACAAGCTGTCTTCTTGATCCAAGATCCAATACTCAAATCCTCCCACTTCGTCTTCCTCCGATGACGTTGCTTCAACGCAATTCGCATCTTCCTCTTCGTTACGCTTCTCTATCTCTCCGGTTTTGTTGCCTCTAACATCAATCCAACCATCCTCCGCCGTAATCCATTCCGGTGGTTCGCCGGAATTCTCATCTCCGGTGAGTTCATTGATCCGATCAGAAGGTGAAGAATCACAGAAGAAATTCGAAGAATTTGCAAATGGGTCTTCGTGATCTGCCTGAATTAATCGGCTTCTCGAGGTTTCGCATAAATCCCAGAAACCTTGATCCAACACAGTACTAGGAGAAGAAGAATTCAGACAATTACGAGATTGAGTTTGAGATTCCTCGTCGTCTTCTTCGTCGAGAAACGGGTGTTGAAGCAATTCTTCAACAGCCCATCTCTGTTTCGGATCTTTTCTCAGACAATTCCTCAAAAAGTCTTTACCTTTATCCGATAACCACTCCGGAATCTCCGGCGACTCACCGGTGAAACCAATCTTGTAAATCGCAGCTACGACGTCGTTTAGCTCCCGCCAAGGACTTAACCCGGTAGACATCTCTATCACTGTACATCCCAATGCCCACACATCAGCCGGAAAACTCTGTTCTTCACCACGCGCTACCTCCGGTGACATAAAAGCTGGTGTACCGGAAAATTCCAAATTCCCGTTTTCCGCCACCGTTTTAGCACAACCAAAATCGGCTATCTTCGCAGTTTCTCCTCCGATCATAACATTCCGGCTCTTCAAATCGCAATGAGCAATTCCTCGATCGTGAAGATAAATCAAACCTTTCAATATCTGACGCGTGTAGGATCTAATTGCCGGCTCCGGCAACTTCCCGCCGGAATTCTTGATCAAATCGTGGATACTCCCGCCGGAAACATATTCCATCAGGAGATTATACACCAACTTGTCGTTCTCTGTCGTTAAACTAGACCCAATGTACTTGACTATGTACGGAGAGCTCAGTTTCGACAAAATCGATTGTTCTCTCTGCAAAAACGCCGATGAAGAAAAGTCAGCAGATTTGACGGCGAAGAATTCACCGGAATTTGTGATTGCTAGTGAGACAGTGGCGGTTGAGCCTCGACCTATGATTGGTCCTCTTATCCAATTTTGTTCCTCCATTGGAGCAGAGCAAGAAAAAACAGAGGAGATAGAGAAATAACTTGTAGAGAGAGAGAGAGAGAGAGAGAGAGGTTTCAAATGTTTAAGCAAAGACTTTGTGATGTGATTATATTTATATATATACACAGTCACACAACACAACTTACAATTGTGTATATATACATACGTATGTGTATTAGTGTATATGACTTTGGCATGGGGTTTTGGTGTCTTAATTCAAAGTCTGAACAGAGATGACGACATGCATTCTTTTAATCTTTATTCTTCTCATCCAATTGTTAAGCACCAAAAACTTTACCTTATCTTCCACTTTAATTTAATTTTAGATTATTGTTTTCTTAGATCTAATACAACCGTTTAAGTTCGAATTCAAAAAGCTAGTCGTTAAAAAAGGAATAAAATATGACTTGATCATTGGTAAGTTCTTCCTTTTAAAAGAAACTAGGATTTAGGATTTAACCCGCGTTAATTATAGCGCGGAGTAATTTTTTTAAAAGAAATTGTTTTGAAATTTAATAAAATTACTTTTATCTGAATTTTAAAATATAGCTAACTAATGATTATAGATAAATATGTCAATTTGTAATAATTTGTCTATTTAACTTGTTTTGCAGTGAACTAAAATATTTTTCGGGTTAACTTGCAAAAAACTTATAATCTTGAAAACATAACTATAATATGCACCGTTAATGACTCTAGTTTTTGTGGTTAGTCTACGAACTCTTAAATAAAATATAGTTTTCTTGTGTCTAACTTATTATAAAATTAGTAAAATGTTTTTGAGCTTTTGTTTTGATATATATTCAAATAAATTATAATAAATTATAATAAAAAATTTAGCAAGATCTTGAATATATATTTTTTCTTTAAATTCATTTGTAATAGCAAGATTTTGACTATGAATTGATTATTATTTTAAAATATCTAATATTAAATAATAAATAACCTCTTTAATGCAAAATATATAATTTCAATATTCTAATTAATAATTTTAAAAGACTATTATATCATTTCTTATTTCCATTATTCTTTGTTATTTGTAATGGCATTTTATTTAATAACTTACAAAACAAAGTTCATTTTTAAAAATGTCTTCTTAAATAATATTATAGAGATTAAAGAACTTTGACTTAATCATGTTCTTGAAAACATTAGCTTGAATTATATAACAAAGATACCTATAAGATACTAGTATCGTACAAAGCGATTATACATTAAAAAAAAACATTAGTGTTATTACATTTACCTTGGTAAGAAGATCAAAATAATTTTTTATCATTAGTTATTTATTTTCACGTCAAAGAAAAGTCATGAAGAAATGTTAACCTGTTTTTTTGGTTGGTAGAATGACAATTCAAGCACAAAAGTACAAAACGAAAAATAAATAAATGGATAATTGCCCATCAAAGTTTCAATCAGTTAGCCACAACAAAAATATAGACAAAATGTTCTAGTTATGTAAAGTTTTTTTTTTGGGGTTTTAATTATGTAAAGTTTGTGATAAGAACTTATGATTGGTAAGTTTGATAAATATGGTATTGTGAAAAGTAACAAGAAAATAACAAGAGCCTTATTTAAGATATGTGATGTATGCATTGCATATACTCTAAGCTCTAGTCATTTATGACATTTTTGCTTAATAGACTCTCTTTCCGTAGCATCATATTTTCTATGTTTTTATACAAGTGATGTTTAAGGTTTTTGCACACACATTAAAGATTCATTTAATTTGTTTTCATATACTAAAAACATCATTTATATTGTATATTTAAACATAATTCAACCAATAAAAAAATAATCTGCAAAATACAAAGGGTCAAAAACAATAAAAAAAACTAATTAATTTTGCATTGATATGTGAGAACATCACTTATTTGAGAACAAAAAAAACTCTCTAAAACATCACTTATTAAAGAACGGAATGAGTATTTAAGTTTAGATTTAATAAAATAGAAAAGAAAAAAAAAACATGCTCTAACTGTTTTATATATCGAACCATATTTGAATATATGATGTCAATTTATACATCGTATATTCAAATACGTACTCGAATTAATAATTTTACCAAATCACTAGTATTATTGTTCTTCTAGGTTTTTAACATCTAACAAAACCAAAAACGTTGTTTATAATGTAAAGAATATAGTTTTACATACTAACAACGTTGTCTATAAGCTTTGATATCATCAATGTATTATGTATATATAATGTATACATACATACATGACAAAAACATAAAAATTTGGTGGAAGGTCTTACTATTTTTGTGACCCTTTTATTTATGATATTCAACATTTTGTGTGGCAGAGCAATTGGGGATGCGTCTTGTGTGAATCTAAACACGTGGCAGAAGAAGATTGGACGATGACAGCGTTGACGGCATTACGCCAGATTGGACGGCGCCGTAACTTCGAATCCACCAATAAGGGGAAAACAAAAGCACCAGAAAATTTAAAACAAAAACAAAAGACGATGTGGCCACGTGGCGGAAGCAAAAGATAAGTGCGGGATTAGCGTGGGATTAAATCTATTGTTAAAAAGCTTTGTAGTTAAACGGTTATTTGCTAGGCCATTTGTCCATGTTCTCAATTTCTACCAGATTTTGAATTTTGATACCTATTAATAAAACTGTTGAAATTTTTTTTATAGTAATATAAAAATCAAACTTTCTATTATTATTGTGATATTTTTTTCAATAGTTTTTTTTTTTTTTATTAATAACTCAAGATAATCTTAAGTGCTATGGAGAGATCCAGATTAATCTTTAGGGGTGGAGCACTTAGCGGATAGCCTCCACCCGAGTTTTCAAATGGGCTCTAGACATTAGACCCATATCCGCTCCTTTCCCACACAAAACGTGTTTTTGTTTTAGATGGCGTTCGAACTCAAAAGATCGGTCTTAACGAGTGATCTTGTCCCTTGTAAAATCGATCAATGTAAAGAATGTTCTGTTTTATTTCTCTTGACCTCTAGGGTTCTGTATTTATACAAGTGCGTACATCAAAAGGAAATCTAAGGGAATCTAAGGAGATATGTACAAATAAAAAATATCTATATTATCGAGATATACTATATGAGTATATCTCAATACCCCCCTTCAAGTTGGAGCATGAAGATTTTGAATGCCCAACTTGGAGAGAAAAATTTCGAATTCACGACGTCCCAAAGCTTTGGTTAAAATGTCGGCAAGCTGATTCTTTGTGGAGACGTGAGCTGTTTTGATGATGCCAGCTTGAATATCATCACGAACGAAATGGCAGTCCGCCTCGATGTGCTTAGTACGTTCATGGAATACGGGATTGGCACTAATGTGAAGAGCGGACTGACTATCGCAATATAGTGTTATAGGTGCCTTGTGGTCAATGCCGAAATCAAGAAGTAACTCTTTAAGCCATTTAACTTCACTAGTAGCATCAGCCATAGCACGATATTCGGCCTCGGCATATGAGCGAGATACGACCTTCTGCTTCGTAGTTTTCCAACAAACAGGAGAATCACCAAGTTGGACTATCCACGCTGACAGAGATCGTCGAGTTGTCTGACATCCTGCCCAATCGGAATCACACCAAATGGTAAGGTGAATGGGAGAATGAGCCCGAAGTAAGATACCTTGTCCCAATGTTCCTTTAAGATATCGAACAACCTTAATGGCCGCTTGCCAATGATCCTCCTTTGGATGATGCATAAACTGAGATAAGAGGTGAATGGCGTAGGCCAAGTCAGGACGTGTTACACCAAGATAGTTAAGCTTCCCGATTAGATGACGGTAGCAGGCCGGGTTTGCGATGTCATCACTGGAAGCAAGCGCGAGGCGATGATTCTGATCGATAGGTGCACCAGCAGGTTTGCAACCAAGAAGTTCGGCCTCGGTTAAGATATCAAGGGCATATTTCCTTTGACACAAGTAGATGCCAGCAGAACCGCGAGCTACTTCAATAACCAGAAAATATTTAAGAATGCCCATGTCTTTCATATGAAAACAAGAGGATAGATAATCCTTAAATTTTTGAATAACTTCTACCGTGTTCCCGAAGATGATCAAATCGTCAACGTACACCAAAACGTGAACACTAACATCAGGTCGAGTGTAGCTAAAAAGAGAATAATCTTTCTTGGATTGTTTAAATCCATAATCACGAAGCGTAGTTGTCAATTTTGCGAACCAACAACGAGGAGCTTGACGCAAGCCATATAGTGATTTGCGAAGACGACAGACTCGAGTCTCTTTTGGAGAGCCAAAACCCGGAGGAAGTTTCATCCAAACTTCTTCTTTGAGATCGCCATGTAAGAAAGTGTTGTGTACATCAATCTGATGTACTTTGTAATTCCGTTTAGCCGCAACGTCGAGAAAAATTCGAACGGTATCCATTTTAGCGACGGGAGCAAATGTTTCTTCGTAATCAATACCCTCAACTTGATTGTTTCCAAGAACAATCAATCGCGATACACCCATTTGCAACCAAGGGCTTTCTTGCCTGGAGGTAAATCCTCAAGATCCCAAGTTCGATTTTCTTCGAGTGCACCGTATTCACTTCCCATTGAATTTTTTCAGACATCATGTTCCATCGCTTCTTTGAAAGAGCGAGGTTCGACAGTCGCAGTTAAAGCGACAAGATAGCTGCGATCATGAGCTGAGAAACGATCACAAGTGAGAAAATCTGAGAGAGAATAATCCGTACATGAGGGTGCTGTGGAATCAGGGGAGCTAGACGAAGGACCAGCGAGAGAGACTGTGTGTGCGACGAAGTCAGAGAGTTTAATCGAGCGAGATTTCGTGCGATGACCTCGCCCAAGCAGCTCTGGTTGAGCAGTGACAGAAATGACCTCAGCAGAATCCTCAAAATCAGAACCAGAAACAAGATTATCAACGACGGGTTCGTGAACTGTAGTAGGAGCAGGAGCAGATGGAGGAATCAGCGGTGGCATAAGAACGACAGGTAGCGAAGGAGCTAAAAGTCCGTCAGCCGCGACGGGTGATGTCGTGGGTAAGTCCGCAGGGTTAGAATTCTGCGGTGAGGCAAGCTGAATCACCTGATCAAAGTCGTCATCATAGTAATAAGGAGAAGGAGAAATTATTGGAGATGAATGCTGATCGTGAGAGGAGGAGGTTTCAATTGCAAAGTAAGGAAATTGAGTTTCACATAAAACCACATCTCGAGAGTCAAAGAAAACCTCTTTCTCTAAATCATAAAGGCGCCATCCTTTCTTCCCGTAGGGATAGCCAATAAAGAGGCACTTTATGCTTCTGCTTTCAAATTTATCCCCATGATGATTGATGTTATGGGCATAACAGAGGCAACCAAAAACACGTAAATGTGTAAATTCTATAGGCCGGTCATACATGAGTTCAAACGGAGTCTTCCCTTGAAGGACCTGAGATGGCGTGCGATTAATGAGGTATCATGCGGTAAGAACACACTCTCCCCAAAACTTAATAGGTAGACTAGCTTGGAAACGTAGGGCACGAGCGACGTTGAGGATATGTCGATGCTTTCGTTCTACACGACCGTTTTGCTGCGGAGTGTAGACACAAGAGGTTTCGTGGATGACTCCATTGTCACGAAAATAACTTGTCAAAGCGAGAAACTCGGTGCCATTGTCACTTCTGACCATCTTTACACTTTTGCCAAATTGTCGTAGGGCCAAAGTGAAAAAACGTTTCAGAGTTGTTCCTACATCGCGTTTGTCTGGAAGGAGATATATCTATATGGCGCGAGAGTAGTCATCGACGATAGTGAGAAAGTAACGGGATCCATAAAAGGCTGTTGTGCGATATGAACCCCAAAGGTCGCAATGTATTAAATCAAAAACTCCCAAAGCTTTATTATCACTAAGCGAAAACGAATTTCGAGTTTGTTTTGCGCGGAAGCAAACATCACAATCCGCATGAAAGCTAGTACTACTAGAAGAAATCTTAAAAACTAGTAATAAACCCACAACACGGGAGGACGGATGACCCAAACGTCGGTGCCACAAGGATATATCAGCATCGGAACTCGTCTGAACACTCGCCACAGTCTCAATCCCTTTGAAGTGGTAAAGTCCCTCACCATGGCGCTCACCCGCTCCAATCAGCATCCTCGTGGTGCGGTCCTGTAAAACGACAAGTCTGTTAGTAATATGTCCGACACAATGATTATCGGATACCAGTTGTCCGAACGAGATTAAATTGGTATGAAAACCATCCACCAAATAAACATTGCGCAATTGTAAATGAGAAGTAAGACAAATTGTGCCATGTTGATAAGAGAGGACATTGTCTCCAGCAGGTAAAGTAACAGACACAGGGCAGATTGGTCGAAGATTCTCAAAGAGATCAATACTACCAGTCATGTGGTGTGTAGTTCATGTGTCCAAAATCCATGAGACATCGTCATTCTTACCACTTAAGCGCTCTGTTTTCTCTGGTTTGAAAACTCGCATCAAAGTTTCCCATTGAGCATCCGAAAAACTGCTTAGTCCATGTCGATATGCATCACTGAGCGCGGCGACATGAGCTTGAATGGCGGATGAAGCCGGATTTATTTGAGTGGTATTGGCGCGTGGTCTGATGACAGGGATCGTAGGAGACGAAGATTTGGAAGTGGGATTGTCAAGTCGTCCGCGAGGTATGTCACCCCACCGAGGAGGATAGCCAACGGTGCGATAACACCGTTGCGACCGCAGCTGGTGCAAATCGTGGAGGAAAAATCTTTCGGACTCGAAAAAAATTGAGCAGACGGTGACGTACGAGCAGCAAAGCTCATGACCTCAGGTTCTTTGCGTGCATTTGCAATCACAGTTTCATTTTGAACCAAAGTTTGATAGGTAGAATCGAGATCAGGGGTTGGAATCTGAGCACAAAGTTGTTGTCGTACAGTGCTATGAACATCATCGAGTCCAAATAGAAAATCATGAACCCGGATTTTGTCGATCTCTGTTTCTTTGGCCTGAGCCAAATTGCATTCACACTTAGTACATTCACAGGTTTTGCTCAGATTACACTCCTGCATAGCATTCCATATCTTAGAAAGACGACCAAAGTAGTCATCAATGGAAGATCTCAACTGCCGGCAACTTGCCAAGGAGGTACGAAGTTGTTGAAATCGTGCACCACTTTTGACAGAGAACCGTTTCTTGATGAGATCCCACAAATTCTTTGCGATCTCACGATGAGATATGTTAGACCGCAATTTGTGTTCAATTGTGAGTTTCAACCATGTCACAATAAGATGGTTGTTTGCCATCCAATCTTCAAAATAAGGATCCTCCTTATTAGGTTGCGGTATAGAACCGTCGACAAAACCAAACTTCTATCGGCAGCTTAAGGCCGTACGAAAACTCGCAGCCCATTCATCATAATTGTGACCATTCAACAGCGGCCGAGAGATTATAGGCCATGGGTTGTCACCAGCAGAAATGTCATATGGTGAGATGGTGCGGCGTGTAGCTTCAACAGAAACAGAAGTCTGTTTCGGTCATGATGATGCCAAAAAAATCGCAGGCTAAAAAATATAAAAGGGAGCAAGTCTGACAAAAAAAGTCGAACTTGCTAAGGTCAAAAAACGGATCGAGAAGATATCAAGAGTTTTTATTGCTCTGATACCATGTAAAATCAATCAATGTAAAGAATGTTCTATCTTATTTCTCTTGACCTCTAGGGTTCTGTATTTATACAAGTGCGTATATCAAAAAAAAAATCTAAGGGAATCTAAGGAGATATGCACAGATAGGAAAATATCTATATTATCGAGATATACTATATGAGTATATCTCAATATCCCTCAAACCACTCGACCACACCCATTTTTTTCAATAGTTTTTTTGTGATTTTTAATCAAAAAGAGTATTTTGTGATTTTGTTTTCTCAATTTTATTTATCTAGTTTAGCACATGTCCACACACACAAAATTCAAAAATACATTTTGTTTAATCAATTTTCATTAAAAAATAGTGTTTTTATAGTTAGAACATTTGTAAATATTAGAATAAATTGTAACATTTTCTACATTTGAACGATGGGTAGCTTTTTATTTATGAAACGGCGCTAGTCAGATAGTTATTTTGTTTCTTCTCCAAATGCTATTTTGTTTCTAGAATTTGTGCAGCAATAATAAAAATCATTTTCTTCAATTGTAAAATCGACGATCGCTGTACATACTAACAAAATTAATTAAGAAGGAGCAAGTAGTTCAGTGGTTGCCACATCTCTGCTGCCATCTTACTGGTATTGAGTTCGACTCTACATGTCTTTCATGTGTGGGGGTGTTTGGCTATTGGGCCGATCTGTTGTGGTCTAAATTAAATGATGACAAAATTAAAAAAAAAAAAAAAAAAAAACTAACAAAATTAACTGAAGTTAACTATATCTTCTTTATCAATTTGATTCAATACTTCTTTTTTTTTGCTAAAGTAATTTGATTCAATACTTTTAAAGCATATAATTTGTTCCGTATCAACCACATTGCACTTACTATTAATTTATTGCATCGATCATGTTTTTTCCGTCGTAATCCATTCTAAAAATTATAAAGATAATTTAAATGCAGCTGTAAAGTCAAATGATGGCAATAACAATGTGAAAACACTGAAATGTGAATGTGGAGCTTCATTATGTGAACTGTTGTCTTTAATTGGAATGCAAGCTGGGGTTATGTAAGAAGATTCTACAGAGAAAAAAGGTTTGTAAAGGAAGAAGAAGGTGTTGGGAAAATATATTCGCATCTCTACTTTGCTTAGAGAATACAGTTGGATGCAGATCATATTTGTTTAAATTTCTATAATGAAATTAAATAGTATTTGAATCTAGCTAGATAATCTTTTTTTTTATTAAATAATTGGGCGTTTTTTTTGCTTTTGGAGAATGGACGGCTAAAACAAACACAGCTTCATACATGTGATTGGGATCTAAAGAAAAGGTTTTGAAAGCGTGAAGTGAAAAGTGAGAAGTAAAATCACGCTATGTTATTCTAATAGCATTTTTTAGTAAGGTTTCTTGAATAGGCGTTCCTTTGTTTTATGCTCTTACATTTTCTGTTAATTTCACTTCTATTATTAATTTGGTGCATGCTTTTTCCGTTGCAATTTATCTGGAAACGTAAATTTGGAAAGAATAAAATAATGAAGAAGAAATTTTGAAGTAATAGAAATTTTGCAAATCTAACACTACGTCAGCAGCAAGTTTATAATTTTACAATGCGGAATCGCGTCTACTCTTATTCCCCTCTATTCCTTCCTCTATCAAAACTAGCATCGACCACATAATGCGGAATCGTCTACTTTCACTCCCCTCAAAGAATCCGATTGCTTCTCCGTCTCTTCTTGAATTTTACTTTGCTTGTTTTTCGCATCCGCTGTAATTATAAAGTTTGTTCTAATGTATCTTTTCTTTGGGAACTAATGGGTTAGTTATTTAGTAGATTAGTATGTAACATTTTCACTTTTTTGGTAATAAAAGTTAACATTAAAAAAAAATTGTATAATTTTATGTTAGAAATTTTAAAAGGGTGGTAAGAGATTAATTATCAAAACAAACGGTTATTGCAAACGTCGTCTTGACCTTTGGCCCTTTAAAATACGTTAGCCATTAATAGATCGGTAGACTAGCACAATAGCACATAATACAGTTTATTATCATGTATGCACGATATTTGTAACATTTTATCAGAGTTGAACGTTTTTGGATGTGTCATGTGTTTAAACCTATTACAAACAGATTTTCTGTTAATGATGGAAAAATTGTGAAAACAAATTTCTTTTAATAATGGAAAAAGTATAAAATTAATCACCAGAGATATTTTATATATCTTTCTTTTTGATCGATTTGAAGGCCAACCCTTAATCCAAAGATTCTTTAGCACTCATGAGAAGTTGAGAACTATGCAAAGGGTGGAAGTTGAAAAATTTCGGTAAATAAATACAAAAAGCAGAAAAGAAAGATTTACAATTAAAAACAAAAAAAAAGGTATCTCCAAGAAAGCATTAACCAATGAAATTCAAGAAGATAACATATAAAAAAAATTAAAAAGCGAAAGAGATTCGAACCCAAAAAGAAGGTTTTTCTAATATTTGTGGCTTTTCAATCGAGAAGAGGGGGCTAAGTAAGGTCCGTCTAATAAGGAGGGTAAGCTTCAAGTAATGCACTATGACATTGACAACAAATAAAAACTTTCTTTGTAGAGTTACTTTCTTACGTCAACAAAAGTGAGCAACTCACTCTTTAACTTCATCCCTACTTCCAACCAGAGTTGGCCCAAAGATTTAAAAAGATGAACAAGAAAAAAAATTGTTCGTGCACAAAATTTAAATATGAAATTTTGATTAATCGTCATATTTTTACTAAACTATCTAAACTAATAAATTATGAAAAATTGGCCTTCCAAAATTTTATAAATTCAAATGTTCCAAGCACAATGAACTTGTATCGAAGACCAGCTCAGCAAAAAGATGATGTTTTTTTTGTTTTTTAAGACTTGAAGTTTAGAATTATCTAGGTCGTTGTTGATCCTCATTTTCTAAATAGTCATCCGCTTGTCTTGTTCACTGGACTGCATGCTTATACACTATATAACTTGAAAAAATTATGGGTCTTAGTCAAAATTTAGAAATATAACTATATGTATATAATTCTTTGCCAAATTTTGTTAATTATATAATCAGAATCGACCCTGAGTATTCAGAGGCTCCAAGCATCGTAATTTTTTTTGGCCCCTTTGCATTGAAAAAATGTGAAAACTATTGGTTTGCATGAAAGTTTGCTATTGGGTGGGGATTAAAAAAGTTACATAAGAATGGGACCCATGGAAAGAAAAATCGGAGCTGTAGTTTCGAACATGAGACTTGTTTATATTATTCATCTAATCCAACAAAAAACAAGGCAATTGATCCAATTATTTGATAAATATATCGGCCCAAATCCCATGCTTCATTGGCTTGTACTCAAGATCGGGTCTGCTTCCAAGCATCTCATGAGACGGGAGGCATATCGCTTTTATGACCTTTAATGCTTCTAGATGCTCACCGACCATTTCATCTGAACACCAATCCAACCCGATAATCGATCAGACCCTAACCCGATACTAGCAGATACCCACAAATTCTTATGAATTAAAAATGAACTTACAAGGTATCAGCTAACATGGCACGGATTTTGGCTCTTAGCTCATCTGAAACTTGAGTTGGTTCGTTTTGCGGGTACAGGGTGATGTTATCTTCAGGAGCAGCTTTAAGATCCGACTTTGAAACAGTCTCCTCTTCCACTGTTTTCTCATCTTTCTTTATACGTTTACTACACTTGTGTCGATGGCCATGCTCTACGTCTGAAGAGTCCTCGTGCTTGCGTCTACTGGATCTGTGTTGGTGGTGGCGGTGATGCTCATCATCAGATGAATCAAGTTGCTTACCATGCTTCCTGGATCTGTGATGATGGCTACGCTCGTCCTTAGAATAATCAACATCTTTGTTATGCTTACTAGATTTGTATCGCTGCTCACGTTCATTGTCAGATGAATCATATAGCTCATGCCTATCGGAAGATTTGCTGTGTTTGCGTCTATGATGGGAACGACTCTGATACTCATCGTCCGAGGAGCTCGCATGCTTGTGCCTGTCCCGTGAATGTCTGTCCTTGGAAGAGCGTTGTGTCTTATGCTTATGCCTATCATGCCGTTTTCTACTTGAATGCTTCTTCTCAGTCTTGGTTTCTTCTGAAACTTCCTCCATGCTGCTCTCTTCATCATCTTCTTCTTCTCCCATTTCATAATCTATATCTCTCTGTGATCTGTAACGGTAATTCCTCTTTGATCTTTTTTCACTGTTACCATCATCTGCTTGTTTCGTCTCAGCTTCAGATGGAAGTGAGATACCTTCTCTTTCTTTGGCAGCATTAGAACCTAATCCAGAAATCCCAGAGTCCAACTGTTCGACCGATAAGCTCCGCGATGATTCAACTTGTAGCGCTGGCTGGGCACCGGGTTTTAACATGGCCACAAACATTTTTGCACGTTTCAATCTTTCTGCCTTCAACTTCTGCTCCTTAGACAAGCCTGCTTCAGAAGAATCAGCTTCACTAGCAGCAGCCGAGCAAGAAATCAGTTGACCCGTAGATTTGGCCAAATCAGGGGACTTAGATGAAGTATTACTTCCATCAATTCCGAGGCTCTGAGAAGTCTCATCCAAGGGTTTGCCTGATAGAATCCCTAACTGGGGGTTCCTTATGCCTGTTCTGGCAGCTTGAAGAATAGCAGCAGCAGTATTCACATCTACAGTGACCCTCATCTGTGGTTCGACGGGCTTGAATGGTTCCTTGTGTAACTCAATCTTTGGTTTGTCACTAACTATTTTTAGTTTCTCTCTCTTGGCCGAATCATCCGTCAAGACACTCCCAAACGCAGGCTTGTCATCTTTTACATCATTGCCCATCTTCTCTTGCTTCATGTCTTCCTTTTTGATAATATCGCTTTTGTCACATGATTTTAACTGCATATGAAATCAGCCGACGTGTATATTGTTAGCGGAAATTAAATTACAAGGTTTCAAGAACATGAAAACACACAAAATCTGCAGCAGGAACATGTAGGAGTTTGAAATAGAAGTACCTCTTCAGCTTCTTGGAGAACCTTCCGATAATATGCATGGTATAAGCTAGCTGGACGTAAGAATGGAAACATCCCGTATTTAACATCCTGTGCAGCAAGAGTAGCCTCAAGTTCTATCCCATTCTTTTGGATGAAGTCAACTATCTTTTCAATCACTCTTTTCATCTCAATAGGCGGCTCCACAATCTGCAGTTCAAGCTTGGGTTGTGCCAGCATTGTAGAAGATTGCAATTTTTCAGAAGTCAAAAGTTTTTCTATAGCATTATCTTTTGTATTAATCTGCTTCCTCCCTACAACATTTACTGCGCTGACAGAAGGATTTCTTTTTACGAAAGGTGCTTGATCATTTGACGGAAGAGAATGCTTAGAGGCTGCACCTCTCTCAGTGGCAATCTTTGCAGCTTCTTTTGACCCTTCAGGTCCATTGGAATCAGCTACCTTAGCACCACCATCACCTTCAGCAGATTCGTTTGTTTTACAGTCCTTTGCTGACTCTTCTTTAGTATCTTCATCTTCTACAGTCCCATAAACCGAACCAAGCAAGGACAAAGCTCCACCATCCTTCCCACCTGCAATTTTTGTATCTTCTACAGAAGAATTTCCTGTCAAAAGCTCTTGATGTTCAACAAGAAACCTAAAGTAAGGATGAAGATGATGGTCTGGCATCAAGAACCCAAATGTTGGGTTGCCTCCTTGTTTGACTCTCAAGACAATTTCAGATTGCCCACCATGTTTGCTTACAAAACTCGAAGTTCTTGCCATGATCTGATGTAATTTCTCAGTTGGGGGCTGAAAGAAGGGAGAGAAAAATTTAAAGGAAAATCAATTAGTAATGTGAAATCTCATGATGCCTGTTTTAAAGGAATGAACCTTTGGCAACACACAGGTACATATATACATATTGAAATCTCACATAAGTATGGAGAACCACAAATTTCAAATATCAGAAGTTCAGAACTGTATAGAAATGCATCATCTGATGTGCACTCATTTTTTAGGTTATTGGTAAGTCATGAATTTCTATCATCTTAATCCCACCTGCACCGCCCCTTGTCATGGCAGCAAAAGGAAACAAGGTGACTGTGAATGACAACTCCATCTCTTCTCCGAGCATCTGAAACTTAGACATGGTAGTCCTTAGAATAACATATGCACCTTTCAGATGTTTACATGACCATATCAGTTAAGTACCAAATAAGTGACCAAAACCCGCATATTTCTAAAGGGAACAATCTGCCAAAACAGTAACTTACCAGGTGTTGAAGTAAATAATCAGGCACGGGGAGAGGCGGGTGAAACCCAGATTCCATATCAGCAATTTTCTGGTCACTGAAATCACTGGAGCATCCGTATGAATAGGGGACAGCACGAAAACCATCGGCATTTGTACTTGCTGAAACATCATTGATATCTGGGGTGCAAGAGTGAAAATAAACATGATCAATTTTCTGAATACCACCAACTGGAGAGTAAAGAAGAAGAAAGGGAACACAAAGATAACTAAAAAATACTCAGGGATAAAAAAATTACTCCCTAAACCAAAGTTCTTTTAGATTCATGTTATTTCCTTTTCAAAAACTGAACTCAATGCAGCAATTTGATTGTGTAAATCAGAAGAACCAGCGAACATCAATGTGAAACCTAGGACATAGTTACACACGAATTGAACTAAGATGCCCACTTAGTCAGGGAGACCAAGCAAAATACTGAAGACTAGGAAATTAAAAATTCAATGTGCTTAGAATCAGCGATGGAGTACAGAGATACGCATGCAAAATGGTGTCCAAATACCTCTCTGACATAATGTACAAGATCCTGATGGGATATGAAACAGTTGCTTTAGAACTCATATTATATCAGAAATACATAATCCAATCTTTTCCAATAAATAGGCTAAAACAAATCCAATCTCGAAAAGTCAACCAATCAAGTATCGAGCTGATATTAATCCTCTAGAACGTTTCATGTCTCTAACATAGCTAAGTTCGGGTCTCTCCGCCGATTTAATAAACTAAAGATAAACGGATATTTCTACCAAGTTCCTAATCCTTACCGCTCTCATCGTGCGACGGAGATGGAGATTCCGTCGGCAAATCAAGATAACGCTCGTGATCGAGGTCAAGTTCCAAGTCAGGATCGTCTGATATCGGACGGCGGCGCTTGGGACGCGGAGGAGGAAGAGAAGAGAGGAGGTGACGAACATCGTACCGGTCAATAAAAAAGCTGTTCCAGTCAACGAGCGCCGTCGGGGAGTTGACAAAGGCTGCCATCGGATCGTCGTCGAATAAGAGAGCGTGACGACCAACAATCTCCAGATCCATTGATGATTCTGAGATTTGCCAAAAGCGAAAGTTTGGGGTTTGGGGTCTGTGAGATTGGAATCGGATGTTTCAATTCAACGAGATGGATTCGTGATAACTTCAAAACTGCTTGTTAAATGACGTCGTTTTCATCGACTTTTTTATTGCCGTTTCCGAAGAAAGAAAACGTTTGTTACAATAAAAACAGCGTGCATTCTGGGAGAAAAGAAAAACCAAAACGGCGTGCATTCTTTCCGAGATTCGAACCATAAACTTTGTTTTTGGGTTTACATCCCCGTACTAACCAAAGTTTTATATCTCTGCCCCATAATCTTAACTTCAATGCATAGTAAACCACCCTAAGAGTAAAAATGTTACTTTAATAATACCCCTTTCTTCTTAGTAAAGATCTATCTGGTCCTTTTCATCTTCTTCTTCTTTTTTTTTTTCTTTTTTCTATGAATGTAAATATCATTAAAAATGAAAAATAGATTTTACAAAAAGTAGAATCTAATATCTCTACAACCTTGGCAAAAAAGAAATAAAAAACAAGGAAATACTACAAATTGGGTTAGATATCAGAGTGATCATCGAAATCATAAAGACATTAAATTGCCAAAATATCTTCGATGTCTTCTTGCGGTAATTGTGTTGTGAATCTCTCGGTCGATTCCCTTGTAGATGGCCAGAGCAGGGAGCAAAATCTGATTATGTAACACATTGTTCCTCTATTTCCATATGTGGAAGATCGTGCACTGAACCGCCAATTTTCTAAGAAGCGACGGGGTCTTCTTCATAGTGAATATGTGTATAGGGTTTTAATATCATCACATCTTCACTTCTCGTCTCAAATGAAGACCAATAGCTTTGTCTATCTATAAGAATCCATCATAAATATTCGTGCTGATACGTAATAAAGGTTTTTTTTTAGTTTCAAGGTCATGATTGGCAAAAAAAAACAAATTGATGCACAACCAGAGGAAAAGTGCATATGAGATCAAGGGGATTGAGCATATATAGAAAGACAAATAAATCATCTTGACGTACTTAATGAGATGGTTTATGTAAGTGTTAATATGAGATACGTATAAAAAGAATGTGGAGCTTAGTGTAAACCTATAATTTCCCCATTTTGGCTAAAAATGTCCAATCTCGAAAGGCAAACAAATCAAGAATCGAGCTGAAATCGTAATCTAGAACGTTTTATGTCTAAACATAGCTAGTTCGGGTCTCCAACCCATACTAAATGAAGTTTATATTTTTGCCCCGTAATCTTAACTTCAAGTCTCCAATCCATTGCATTATATATGCATAGTAAGCCACCCTACGACTATATGAGTGACAAAGTTAATTTCGATATATCATATCTATCTGGTCTTTTATTTCTTCTTTAAAATTATGTGAGACCATGTCTATCAGAGACTAATAACTCATTTGTGTATAGGTTGTTTGAGTTCCAAAGTGATGATTCGCAACAGTTTTGGATGAAAAACTCAAAACCTGGAAAAAAATGTTTCTTTGCACTCTGTTATGTCACCATTTATACGATCCGTTTAAGTTTATATTATGGGAAGTGGATTCAACATGTACATATAGCTCTAGTTGATGGGAAAGAAGAGTGTATCAGTTGTATTTTAAGTGTGAGACTGAAGCAAAGCATAGAACCGGACAGGTTAAATCCGGTTGAAACCTGACCAATGGACAAGAACGTTTGGTCACTTGCAAATTTGCAAGAAAATTTGTATAAATATTTCGAAGGGTAAAATAAATAAAAATAAAATAATATAGAAAGGGTATTCTCTATTAAAAAAAAACTCCTTTTAGGCCTTTATGTAAATTGATAAGGCAAGTAGTAAAATGAAATCTCTTGTTTGAACAGCCTACAATACATCACACATTGTTTTCACAAGTTTCAATAACAGATACTTTATGCAACTAATAATTCCAAATTAGTGTGCATCAATCAATAGATATAGTAATTTATCAATGCGAAAGGATCTTTGCGCGTGGCTTAATAGTTAATGCAACAGAAAGATATCGTAGAGAAACAGTAGATTATCGTATAGGTCAGAAAAATGACCAATACGCAAGGGAATGGTGTTGACTTTTTGTGACGTAAAGTTTGTACATTGTTTAACAAGTTGGAGCAAAGCGTTGACCTCTCTCCACGGCTTTCTTGAACTATAAACAAACACTGAACCTAATATTTGTGGACGTCTTTGACCAGTTAATTTAGTCAAGATTTTTCTTCGATAGTTCCATGTATTCACAATTCGCTAGTTTGGTTTACCGATTGATCCCGGTTTGCATTTATATTAGTATAAGTTACTATCTTGGTATTCAACTTTCAATATAATAATAATCAAAATAAATCATTGTTTCAAAACCTGTATCTTGATTGTATATTTATGCAAAAACATACACTTAACAAACCAAGTTATATTAGTTTAATGGTCATTATCAGGTTAACGGACATCACGACTCAATTTCCACTCTGCATACGTTTGATCACTGCATTGATTGGATGCTTCCTAAATTTTAAGTTTTAACCTAGTAACATAATCCTCCAAAGACTAATCCGAATTTAATTTGATTTAAGATCTTTCATGTAAGAAACATATATTTTTAATGAGATATACCTGATTTGTCTAGTATTATAATTAACTAGGGATTGATCCCCGTGCTTCGCGCGGGCTTATTTTACATTCATGTTTTATAAATTTGTTTATATGCTATTATTTAGAAAATAATTTTTTTTTTAATTCTGAAATTTAGTTTAATAGTCAGTTTATGTTTATAGTTGCATTGTGTGTATCTGTGTGTGTTTTTGTTATTTCTCTTTATTAGTGTTTGTATATAACAACGATTTTCTCATAAGTATGTTGTTAACTTATGTTGAAATATTATTCTTTTCATGTGTATTTTGACTATTGTGTGATTATAATCACAGTTTTATATTTTTTTTTGTAACACCATTTCAAATCTCTCATAAGTTACATATTTAGTTGAACGTATAATATTACATTTCTGTTCCAGAATCTATAGTTTATACTGAGACCAATTATAACCTCATCAGCTCGTCTACACATTAACTAAACAAACCACTTACATTTTATTATAAATGATTTTAGTACATATTTGAAAGTTTTAAATTATATCTTTATGTATCTATAGTTTTAGGTTGTTTTTAGTTATGTCCTCTAATAGGAAATCTTTTCTAATGTTTTGGTCTTTATGTTAATAGATATTTTGGCCCAAGTATTGCTTTCTTCGTGAAAGACCGGTGAAAAAAGACCTGTGATTTTTTCCTTGTTCCTCATCTCCGAAGAACATATACTCTCTCGCTTCTAAAAATTCAACGCCTTCGGTAGCCATAGTTCAGCTTCTCACATCTGTTTTTGTCATTTTCACTACCTCAATGATACTCGCACCTACCTCAAGGTCTGATTTCAGAATTCAGAACTTTATGGATGTTATCATTACCGGATCCGGGTGTTCAAAATGTGAAATTTTGCGTGTTGTTTTGGATTTATAGGAAGGGAAAGATTGCGATATATGCGGCGTTATGATTGCAGATAGAGTTGTTGCGATCAACGAACATCCTTTCAAAAGAAATACAACATTTCTTCTGGGTAATGAGATAAAAATCAATCAAATTTTCACAAAAGCTTAGAGTTTTAGCAATTTTATGAAGTTAGAATAGTGATCCTTCTTCATGACATTTCATCTGTGAATAATGAGAGAATAAGTAGATTAATAGGCACCTGAATGGTTTCAAAAACAATTCCTATGACACCAGAACTTGGAGTGAAGTTATTGCAAGAGTTGATTTAACTTCTCCATCTTTCATATTTCAAGAATATGTGAACGATTCTCAGAGTTTATTATATTGGTTTCAATGGTACTTAATCTCTTCCATTAACAAAAATTGGATAATAAGCATTTGAAGATTTATGATGATATATATATATATTATTATCTTTTTGTTAAAAAAACAATACCATAACACTTTAAAATTTCAAGCAATGTAAAAAATACTAGGCTTTTCTTATATGGTTCCAATGAAATTTACTTGTAAATACTCGACTTCCATATATGTTATATATAATTAAAGAAAAAAGAAGATATTCTATTGACTTAATTTCTCATTTTCTATAACAAATTTATAGAGAAATTTCCGAAAACCTTAATTATCTTTGATTTTCTTTTGAATTTAATCTCATAACACTCATTTTTTATTTAGTTTTGACTATTTATAATCATTTAGTCCCTTTTTACATCTATTTTTATTTTATCTTCTCTCGTTTATCCATAAATTTATTTATTTGTTCTTATTTTTGTCATATTTTGCATATTTTTCACTTTGTAAAATTAATTGTAAGAACTTATATTTACCACAAATTTATAGTATTTTGTGACTCTCAAATGATGTAAATTTTATTATAAAAAATTATATATTCTCGTACCAAAATTGAATAAATTATTTTTTTCACTATATGTAGTAAAATAATTTCATAATCACATTCTATCATGTTAAATATGATAAATATTCAATTCAAGTTTTTGATTGAAAATCTAACAATATATCGTTTTCAATAAAAATATTTCATTAATTTTTTATCCAATTAGTATTACAATTTTCTTTGATTTTTAATATCGAATTATCACTTTTTCTATTTACTTACACTAAGTTTTGTATTGTTGAATTTGTATTAAATAAAACTAATGATAAATATTAATTGACATGTATTAAATGAATATTTTAAATATGTGTTAATGTTAAAAAAAATTGATAGTGATAACACCCTAGATTAAGAGAAAACTCTCTCATTATATAATAAATTTATCAATCATTAAAACAATTTTTACACATAAAATCTATTTGACTGATATGTACAGAAGGCTGGTAGTGATAATTGATGAAGAAAGGAACTTAACCTTACCAAGCTCGCTCATACTTCTCAAAATAGAGATTATTATTTTCTAAGTTTTTGGCTTACGTAATCTTCGTTTTAATATTTTATATATTGTTTCAAAATACAATGTAAAAATGGCATTTCATTAAATTATAAATCTATATTCGTGGTTGATTGGGCGTACGAGGGTCGAAATATAGAATTCAAGTTAAAGCAAGTGTCTATTAGAGGACCGAGGACGTATAGCTTCAATTTGCTTCATTTACTTGTTCCAAAAAAAATTGCTTCATTTAGAAATATAAATCAGTGGTTCTTGTTTTTCACGACAAATAAAATCTAAAAGTAAATTTTTTTATAAAAAAAAAACAAATATAAAAAATTGAACGCCTTTGCTTCTCCTTGCATCTCGCCTTAATCGTCTCAGACCGGCCCATGAGGCGAGGCGATGGATTCAGTGGTTCGTCATGCATACAAACGTAAAATGTTTATTTTACCCATCACATTCTATTTTTTTGTAGAGCTAATTTCTACAGATTTTTTTCTTCTTCTTATTTTGTATGTTGACATTATATAGTTTAAAGTTTATTTTTTTGTTTCTTTATTTGACCAATAGAAAAAGTTTTATCTCCAACTTGATTAAATAGGAGACCCATTATAGAATAAAATTTCTATAGATGTAATTAAAAACACTGATGATCAACATGGTATCATCAATACCATGAATTATAAAAATGTAACGTTGAAAACCAATGGTTTTACAATGAATTCAAATCACTTCACCACAAATCAAATCAACAATATTCCAATGATCGTTCTTATAGCAATATATTACAAGTGCTACATTATTACTACGTACGTTTTTCTTAGTGCGAGAGTATGCCTAAAATTAATATGTTTCGATTTCATATATCACATATAAGTTTTTTCTTCAAGTAACCCCTTCTTCTAATTCCTATTATAAACGCGTATGTGTACCTCAACAGAAGCAAATAAGCATATGCATGTACATGCCCATAAAAATAGTATACAAGAAAATAAAATAATAAAACGTCCCTCCCGGGGGAAAAAAAAAAGAACGATCGCTTGAAACCTTTATTTACCTTTTCACCACATCTCACGCGTCAACTCGTCTCGACCACAACTATAAACCCTAAGTCCACCCTCTCCTCAGTTTCTCACAACACAATTTTTCTCTCTCCCTCCAAATCTCTTCCCCTCTCTACATTCACATAAACAACAACAACAACAAAAGAAGAAGAAGAAGGATATAAAGAAAGAAAGAAGAACTATCTCTCTATCTCTCGATCTCTAGTTTATTAACTCACAAAACACACTCATATATAGATCAAGAGAAAATGGCTCAATTCATGAAGCTACTCGTGACAATTGCATTAACAACCGCAATCACAATCGCCATCATCACCACCACAGCCACCAAAACCACCACCACTACCGCAACAATATTTGCTCTAGAAGATCCTTTCAAGGACCTTACACCACCAGGAGCGGTTAAGATAAGACCGAGTCGATTCTTGGCAGAAAAGGTCGACCAGGTTCAAGAGCCAAAGACTCGTAACCCAAACGCAGCTGACCATTGCCACGAGGAGCCAGAGATCTGCAGCAGCAGCTATTACAGCACCGGAGCAAACTCTACAATGAATTGTTGCAACAACAAATGTATGGATTTATCAACCGACGACAAAAACTGCGGTGCGTGTAAGAACAAATGCAAGTTCGGGCAAACGTGTTGTCGCGGTCAGTGCGTTTACGTGGCTTACGATAAACGCCATTGCGGTGAGTGTAATCATCGTTGCGATCTTGGTGAGTTTTGCGTCTACGGTCTCTGTAACTACGCTTGATGAATCAATCATTCATTCAGGCGAACGTTAAAAAAAACATATTTAAATTATACAGATTATTTATTTACATGGACGCTAATTAAAAAAAAAGGTCGGTCCAATTAATTAATTACTTAATAATTAATTAAGGTGTTCTGTGTATTTTTGGATTCCCATAATGTTTTGAGGGGTATATAAAAAAGAGATTATTTTTTCTAATTTTTATACTGTGTACGAATAAAATGGAACATCCTCGTTTATATACGAGTGTGACACTCCAAAGTCCAAAATAATGTATTTATACGTATAAATACATATAATAAATAAAGTCTCTTTTCCCTTAACCAGTCTCGAGATATACCGATACATATACATAAAATGATAAAAAAAAGTAAATATGATTTAGGTTAAAAAATTTTAAAACTGATAGGCGACATAAGAAAATTTAAAAATTGATCTATAAAATTTAAGGGTCGATATTTTCGGAACTCATATCCTTTAAAATCCATACGATCTTACTCCCCATTATACGGATGGAAGAGCATCATATCAGCTAGACCTTTGGTCAACAAAGGGTTAATTAAAATAGTTGGATCGGGTTATTCTATCTCAGTATGGAACGACCTGTGGATTCCATCTTCTAAGCCGATGTCAGCTACATGTAAGGGGTTTAACTATTACCCGAACCTAATGGTCAATCATCTGATTGATCCAATGATATATACATGGAATATGGGGTTGTTGAACGCCATAATTGATCCGTCAGACGTGATGATTATTTGGGGTCTGCCCATAAGTAGTATCTACAAACCAGACACTCTTGGATGGCACCACACAAAATCGGGAAGGTATTCGGTTAAGTCGGGTTATCAAATTGAACAGTCAAATACCGGGTCCAATAACTCATTTGGCCCGGATGTGACGAATTTATAGACTCATACTTGGAAGCTGAAATGCTCTCCGAAATTACGTCATTTTATTTGGCAAGCTATATCGGGATGTCTCGCGGTCTCCTCCAATTTGAGAAGTAGAGGAATTGAATGTGACACACAATGTGCAAGGTGTGGATCGGAAGATGAAACCATAAATCATGTCCTTTTTGAATGTCCTCCGGCATTACAAACATGGGCACTCTCCAAGATACCAACGCCTCCAGGTGTTTTTCCAATGTCATCGGTTTTTGCTAATTTTGATCATCTCTTTTGGAGACTTCATCCAGATAACCAGGATACTAGTTTTTCTTGGATTGCGTGGTATATTTGGAAAGCGAGAAATGATAAGGTTTTTTCAAATGTTGATAGAAATCTACAAGAAATACTGAATCTTGCGGAAACTGAGGCAATAACCTGGGAATCGGCACAGAACAGTGACCCCGATGTGATAATTCAAAATTATATCCCTTCTCTAGTGGCTCCGACGTACGGAGGTTGGCGGTGTAATATTGACAGATCTTGGAAGGAGACAGATAGTTTCTCCGGATTAGGTTGGCACTACTTCCCAGAAGGGGCCGAAGGGAGTATAATGGGAGCCAGGAATCTACGAAGAATCCTTTCCCCCCTACATGCAGAACTGGAAGCACTTATTTGGGCCATGCATTGTTTGATTGCAAACCAGAAGACAGAAATAGCTTTTGCAACAGACTGTTCCGAGTTGGTGAAGATGGTGTGTACACCCGAGGATTGGCCGACCTTTGCATTACATTTGGAGGAATTCTAGAATAGCAAGGAGGTGTTTTCTTACTTCTCCATCACACTCATTCCGCGCATAACTAACACAACGGTAGACAAGTTACCAATGAGTGCTCGCATCTACCTAGTGGATATTACTTTCGTAAACTCGGTACTCCAGTTTGAATCTTCGAACCGCTTTAGGTATCTAGACTGTTGACAAAAAAAAAACAAACAAACAAATTTTATTAGGTGAAGAAATCTACACGTGAGACTGTGAGAGGTGACGTCACGGTAAAAGTCAATAAATTTGAAACCGACTTCCCAAACGGCGGCTCTCGGTGGATGAGAGTCAGCGGGTCAACCCGGAAAGTGACAGTCGGATCACAAATCCCAAAAGATGATGAGAAACTGAAACCGTGGATTGTTATATTCTTATTATAATTTTGTGTTATTGAGAGATAGATTATTAAAAAAATTTAGAGTTTAAGATTCTATTGTTATTGGTTTATGAATTGTTATATTTTTATTAAAATTTTATGTTATTTGTGTGTTGATTTTTAATTACAACAATTTTTTGCGTTATTTAAAAAGTTGACTATTTATTAATTTTTTAATTCTATCAAATTTTAGTGTTGTTGGAATAATGATTTTTTATATTTTTTGTCATTAACAATAATTTTAAAAATACTAAAGATATCATATGTATTTTTTCTCCACTATCTATTATCGGCTCATCATCATCACATTGTCCCAAAACAAAACAATACCACAAAGACATATTTAAAAAAAAAAAAATCTTAACATATAAAAAAAAAACAAAAAATATTTCTATAACTCTATCTTTTCTATGAGATAACATGCAACTCAATTATTGGATTCGAGAGATCAGATATTGGCGGGACCGATTTGAACACGTCAAATTCACTTGGATAAATCGAGAAGGAAACAAACCTACTGATATACTCGCGAAACAAAGCATTCCAGAAAATTCTGAATTTATTTTTCATTATTATGTCTCCAATGTTATTACTTAGGCTTTACATTCTGATTATATAAACTCTTTTTAATCTTAATAAGGCAGATGTTAAAAAAAAATATACAACTCAATTTTTCTATAAGATAACCTGCATAATACACATATTTCAATTCTATCAGCTATAACATATGTGTCTCAAAGAAAAACAAGAAAACTGATATACTTTCATCATCATCCTTGACTTTCAACTAGTACTACACTGCATCTTGCCACATATTGCCACATATTAGAAATCACTCAAATTTTGGAAATCATCTTGCCACATATCACCGAAATTTTGGTTAGATTAACAAATTTTTAATATCCATGAATTTTTTTAAAAATCTTAAAATCTGCCTCCAACTTTTGAAATCCACAAACTCTAAACAAATCATCTTCCCAATAATCCCCCGCTAATTGTCTATCTTCTTCCTCACAAAACCCAACCTCAAATCTCTTTTTAACACACACACAACACGTGAATCTCGCTATCTTTTCTGGATCACTCATCTACCCATCTGTTTAGAATCTCAAAGAGTGATGATACCCACATCGAAAAATCTATCCTTCCTTTGAAATTTCTCGATTTTGTTTTTCTCTTCTTCTCCGGCGAAACTTCTGTCTGATTTGGGAAAAATTCCGGGGTAACAGGTGATTTCATCACGGCTATACACGGGATATAGTCACGGCCTTTGAGCTCTCATGTCCAACGGAAGGGTTGTATCTAATCCTTCGCCGCACGGAGGACGTGGAGCTCTGCCGTCGGAAGGCGGCAGTCCTTCCGATCTCCTCTTCCTCGCCGGAGGCGGTTCCATTAACCTCTTTTCCTTTTTTTAATTAGGTTTTTTTTTAGCTCTTAATCTGTATAAAATCTGTTATCTGGGGAGGGGTTTTGTTTTTGTTGTTTGCTCTTTCGAAAAATGTTGTTGAAGATCAAAAGGGTTCCTACTGTCGTGTCTAATCACCAGAAAGACGAGACGGCGGAAGAAGGCGGCGGATGTGGTCGGAATTTCCTGAGCAAGTGTTGTATCAATGGTATATGTTTGAGCTGAAAAGTTCTTCTTTTGCTTGAATTTGAATTTGAATTTGAGTTCATCGTTTGTTTAACGAATCTCTGACCTTTGTTCGTCTTCAGGGGCAAGACTTCCTTTGTATACATGCAAAAATGTGGATAAATCCGTGGGAGAGAAAGCGGAATCTCCGGTGACATTCCTGGAATATCTAGTTCTTGGAGAGGTAGTGTAATTAGAAATCTCAATTCGTTAATAGATTCCTGTTGCTTGATTACAAGTCTGAGTATTGTATCAAATTCTTATGTTTTCTAGTGGGAAGATCGGTTTCAAAGAGGACTTTTTCGTTATGATGTTACCGCCTGTGAAACCAAGGTTAATTATCTCTTTACTTTATGGTTCATTGATTTATCTGTTGATATGTTTGCTTAAGCTGAAGAATCAAGTTTCAGTTTTCACATTGTTGATGTTTACTTGAGCTTAAGAATCAAGTTTCTGTTTTCACATTGTTGATGTTTGATGGTTTACTGGTAAATTGGTAATAATAGGTTATACCGGGGAAGTACGGTTTCATCGCGCAGCTAAACGAAGGTCGTCATCTCAAGAAGAGACCAACTGAGTTCCGTGTTGATAAAGTTCTTCAACCATTTGATGGAAACAAATTCAATTTCACTAAAGTTGGTCAAGAAGAGTTGCTTTTCCAGTTTGAAGCTACCGATGACAATGATGATGACGACGATAGCGAAATCCAGTTCTTCCCGAATATGCCTCTAGACGCAGACAATTCTCCAAGCGTTGTTGCAATCAATGTAAAGGATGTTTTGCTATTAGAGGTCTCTTTCTTTTTTGCTAAGTAGTTATCTAAACATTGAACTCAAAATTCTTTTATAACAGGTGAGTCCAATTGAGTAAGGACATGTGTTGCTGATTCCTCGTGTTCTTGATTGCTTGCCTCAAAGGATTGATCACAAAAGCCTTTTGCTTGCTATTCAAATGGCGACTGAAGCCGCTAATCCGTATTTCCGGCTTGGATACAATAGTTTAGGTGCATTTGCTACCATCAACCATCTTCACTTTCAGGTAAAGCGAACCAAAATTAATCGAAATTAGTTTATTATATCCAACTCAAGATGTTTCCTTCTATCTTACCAATCTAGAACTGAACCAAAACGGAATTTAGTGTAATCTAACCAAATATAACCAAGATTAGATAATAATTCATGTTAAATACAGATTTAGCTAATATCAACTAAAAGATTATTGTGTGTTTGTAAGCTCAACCCTGAATCGAACCAAATGGAAAATTGACTGGTATTAGTTTGGTTATGAGTTCTCAAAACTTAATGCTTGCCCTTATATGGGAATTGCGATTTTAATGGAGATTGTTTTTCTTTCTTGGAACAGGCTTACTACTTGGCAATGCCATTCCCAATCGAGAAAGCTCCTTCCTTGAAGATCACTACCACCAATGAGGGGGTTAAAGTCTCAAAACTCATGAATTATCCTGTGAGAGGTCTTCTCTTTGAAGGTGGAAGCTCCATTAAAGATCTCTCTGATACTGTAGCAAACGCATCCGTTTGTCTTCAGAACAACAACATTCCTTTCAACATTCTCATCTCAGATTCTGGAAAACAAATCTTCCTTCTCCCTCAGGTTTAAAACTTCAAAACATGAAACAAAACAAAAAAAACTCGATTGATTTTGACTCCTTTTAACGATTGTGTTTTGTTATATTAATTTGCAGTGTTACGCAGAGAAACAGGCTTTAGGGGAAGTTAGCTCGAAGCTGTTGGATACGCAAGTGAATCCAGCGGTTTGGGAGATGAGTGGTCACATGGTGTTGAAGAGGAAAGAAGATTACGAAGGAGCTTCAGAGGAGAAAGCATGGAGTCTTCTCGCTGAAGTCTCTTTATCAGAGGAGAGATTCAAAGAAGTTAACACTATGATCTTTGAAGCAATCGGTTTTAGTGGTGAAGAAGAAGAGCTTGAAGAGCAGAGTTCCATGGATGGTGGTGGCTTCATAAGAGCGCATTGTTGTCCTTCAGTGAAAGAAGAGGCTGTATCTAATTGACGGCTTCTAAAAGCTTTTTAAAACTAATAAAGCTTTTGCAAACTTGTGTTTGAAGTTTACGGTTTTGTTGGTTTATGATGTTCAACATTTGCAAACTTTTGTTAAATAAAACTCGAAAAGAATTCAGAATTGAAAATTTTCGTTAAAATGAAATGACATAAAAAAAAATAATATATATATATATATATGTGTATAGGGAAACGGCAAGTCCACAAGTGACATATAAAAATGAAAAGACATATAAAATAATTTTATGTGGAGAGACATCTGACACTTCTTAACAGGGACAACAAGTAAGTTACTTTTGATGTTTTGGTATCTTGTAAAACGGGATTTTTTTCTTCTTTCTAAAATCGAATTTTCTAGGAATTAATCATATGCTTCCTTGATGTCGTATATCAGACTTGCTGATACTGAAGACAATCAAACAGTATGCGGAACAGTCTTGCCTCAGGGAGGAGTCGGTGGTGGTGTTGGGAGTCTTTATTCCGAAAGAGGTGCTTTA
This sequence comes from Eutrema japonicum, assembly GCA_030161315.1. NCBI lineage: Eukaryota > Viridiplantae > Streptophyta > Magnoliopsida > Brassicales > Brassicaceae > Eutrema > Eutrema japonicum. The sequence continues at coordinate 41,728,854 of BSQW01000005.1, forward strand.
TATGCTCTTGGCCTTATTCATGCTAACATGATAGTCGAGTTGATTAGTTGGTATCTTACTCAATTTGGTCTATCCATTCCCTTGGAAGCCTCTTTGTTTAGAGAATTAGTTTGCGCTGCTCTGAAATATCCATTCCCTTCATCTCCACGTTTTATAAAATAAAAAAAAAATAAAAAATTGAGATTAAGAAATTTTACTTCATAGAGGAAAGGAATATAAGCTACTGTTTATTTGGTTCAATAGTTACCATTTCCTTTTCTAATATTTTACTTTTTATTACTTCAAGCGAATATACTAAATCAATAAAAATGACAAAAAGATATGCCATATTGTAATATGTATACACTTGTGGACTTGCCGTTTCCCTACAATGAGATTGGGCTCATCTTAGTGGTCCTGCGCTCATCTTAATGGGCCTAAGCCTAGGCCTGGGCCTATTCTAACTTCCATTAAATTACGAATTTAAGAGTTTATGAGGTACATTGGACTCTCTGAACGAATAAGAAGGTCTCAGCGCCTTTTCTTTTGGAGTGGTGAAGCAAGGAAGCAAGGAAGCAAGGAAGCAAGGAAGCAAGAGCAGAGTACATCACCATTCACGGAGGTAGAACAACTCCATTAGCTCTCTAAGCTTATACCTTTACTCGCGTAAGAGCTTCTTAACCTCTCTCTCTCTCTCTCTATACATTTGTCCGTCGTCTTCATTCATTTTCACTTTTTCATTATTTAGATGTTCCTTCTCCAAAAGTTTTTTCTTTTCTTTAGATGCCCGTTCGATTTAAGCTAAACCACTGATCTCGATGATAGAAAAACCCTAATTCTGTTTTCTGACTTGTGGTGGGTTTAAAGCCGTCGAGAATGTGTGTCTGTTTTACTGAGTAAGGACACGTCTCGAAGGTGTTCGATAAAATGCCAATAAGAAATCACCACTATGGAGATTTGTATCCAAATTCAAATTTTTTTTCTTTGCATTGTGTGGCTATAGTGTAGAGATATCGGATCCTCGTTAAGCCGGTTTTGTACGGTGAATCTTGATTGAGATGAATAGCTTAGTGACTACTAACACCTTGTAATTACATTTCTGCTTCGTTCATGAATATCTTTGATAAGCCTTAACAATGTTCATGTATGGATTCTAAACAAATTACTGAAGAAAGGAATGGTTGTTTTTGGTTTTGTAGAGTTGTTGGACAATGAAGAAGGGAGTGCACCCACAGATGCAATGGATCTCTTATGTGACACAGAGCGGTAGATTGATGCACGTGATGATGACAAGAATCCAACATGTTGGCAAAGTCTATCACTTTGGAGCTAAGCGTCAAATGGCTCAAAGCATTGGTCAGATTGCCAAGTTCAAGCGTAGGTTTAACTTGCAAGACGAAGAAGCTGCCCAAGAGAATAACAACGAGAACCACAAGAAGTAATCCAACTCTTGGTATTCTCTCCCTTACCTTTCCTCCAAAACCAGTCTGAAAACCAGTTTATACATTTTCATTTACTCAGGATAACTCTATGAACCTTGCTTTGCTTCTCATGATTGATTTTCACATTATCATAAACTCATCAAAATCAAGTCAGAATGGGAAGCGGTTGGCACGTGCGAGAGGGTCTCCCACATGTGCCAAAAAATTCAAATTTTGTTCGGCAGGATAAACGCAGTACAAAACCACTGGGCTTAAGAAATAAACCAGTGGGCCCGGCTCAATCATCGGTCAGACCCGGTGCGATTGTGAAAAAGGATCCTAAATAAACACTTAACAAAATATTGGGTCATGTGCAAAAGGTCCATACGTTTTCTTTTTTGCGTTTCTGTCACCAATAGATTATGTTTCATTAAGCTCATTTGTTTTTTTTTTGGAACCTAACACTAAATTTGGGCTCTATCATTAAATCTAACACTAAATTTAGGCCATTAATATTTATAAATTGTATTATGAAATTTATCGTTTGTGCCCTAAAAATATTGGGCCATGTGCAAATACAATCCCATCACATGCACAGAACGGGGCCTGGACTTAAGAAATATCAGTTACGTAACCTAAGCTGCGACACAAGACCTCACCTTCTCCATTCAGGGGTAGGATAAATCTAAACAAGTTTTTGGCCATCTCTACCAGTTTCTCCATGGCCACAGTGTTTTTTATTCCGTTATGTGCAATCTCGAGCTATATGACCAGCCTTACCACATTGATAACAGAGCTGTCCCGCACAGTCTCTCCTGATGTGTCCACGTTCTCCACATGCAAATGATGATTAATGTTAGCTTTAGTGATTCCCCAAGGTAACTAATCGTGCATTGATTTGATTTTTTTTTTGTATCTGGAATGGGTTTCTGGATTTATTCTACAAGCCCATTCCAGATACAAAAAAAAATAAAAATCAAATCATTGCACGATTAGTTACTTTCGAAAATCATTAAATCGTTCATGATCACTAAAGAGATGAGGGGGCTGAGGGGGGAAGAGACGAGGGGGCTGGGTAGAGAGACGAGGGTACATGACCTAAAACAATAGAGAGAGAGTGAGATCCGTTTATGGATTTATTCTATAAGCCTTTATCAAGACAGACTATGTTCATGTTTTAGAACAGTTTTTTGTTTTGTTAGGACAATCAGATCGAAAACAAAAAATATTCATGCTCAAAAATGTGTAACAATAAAACATCTTCAAGATTAGTGACCTTAGAGAATCACTAAAGCGTCTATAATCATCGTGATGGCGACGCCTACAAGGGTTGGATGACCACATGTGACAAAAAAGAAAAGATTCATAAGCTAAAAACAAAAAAATGAGGTATCATTCATCTAAGAGAAGTAGATGATACGTTGCACAGAGTATATTATAGAAAGAGGAAGAGGAGCAATGAAGATCAAAAGAAGACTGATGGAGAGGAAGGGCGTGTGAGAAGACTAATAATTGATTAGTTGACGAGTATAAATACATTAGAGAGAGAGAGAGGTACGTTTCTGGATTTATTCTACAAGCTCATTCCAGATACAAAACAAATAAAAAAAATTCAAATCAGTGCACTATTAGTTACATTGGGAAATCACTAAAGAGACAAGGGGGTTGGGTGGAGAGACAAGGGGGCTCAAATCTATGCAACAATAAAACATATTCGTGCCCAAAAACTCTAATCTGCAATTCAAGTATCTCAGTGAATTGAATAACATGTAGTAGCTTCTGTATTAAGATCAAAGAATCTCATATATTTTAAACGGAATCATTCCAGATACAAAACAAAGAAAAAAAATTCAAACACTAGAAACAAAAACCAAAATAGGTAAATTAGTGCACATAAACATATTCCTGCCCAGAAACTCTAATCGTGCACTAATCTAAACATTGGTTGCACTTGCACCGTAGCGAACTTAGTGATGGATATCTGGTGAACGGTGACCTTCAGATTGTCGCCGAAGTAGAAGTTGTCGACAAATCTGGTGTGGAGACTCATGAGGAGATAGAAGATGAATATCATGAGGAGATAGAAGATGAATATTTGTAATCTTTCTCTTTTATATTTTTCTAGCTTTTATTAGCCTAACCGATTAATCCCAAATAATGGTTGTGTAAGTTACAAAATTCGGAGTTTTTATAGCTTTTATCCATTTCTCTTTCTTTTCAGTACTACCTTGAAAAAAGCTTCCGATGATAGAGAAATGTATGTCAAAAGTCTGTAAGTAGGGATCAAACTAATACTTTATGCTATGATGCACATTCCTAGCATCATCTATGAAGATTGAATTGAACCATTCACTTTTTGTTTCGTATGATGGAATCCAACTACAAGGTATCACAACTTCTAAAACTCATCATGTTATTCAACATGGGATTGATACGGTATATCATAACATCAATAAAAAAAACTTATCTTCTTATGATCGAATCAAACTACAAATTATCATAACATCTAAAAACTCACCATGTAATTCACACATGGTTTACTTATGATACATGTTGTTTTCTATTAATAGGTGGGGAAATTGGGGTTGACATCGGCTGCCCAAGCCTCCAGTCCTCCAATTATATCCTTAGCTGAATCGAAACCCGATTCCCGAAGATATTGAACAGCTCTCTGTGAATCATTCCCGCGCCTGCAAACAACGTAGAGGCTCGGATTTGTGCAAGAGCCAGCGTTGACGTGGACATCTTCCTTTTCTTTCAGAGCTAAAGAAAGCTCGTTTAACCGAGTCTCTAAGTTTGCTAGAGGGATGTTGAGTGAATCCGGGAGAGAGACAATCTTATAGTGATGAGAAGGTCGAACATCGAGAAGAACATAACCTTCTTTCTTTTGTAGGATTTCTTTGAATTCCTTGCTGCTAATTCTTGATTCTGTGGGAAGTAGGTTCAACGGCCCCTATGATCAAAACGGTGCAGGTAAACATATATGAGACTGTTATGGAAAACAAAATATTGGGTGCGTGAAAAGAAAGAAACAGACAACAATTACCGCAGATAAAGGAAACTGGGTGAAGTCCTCATAGTCAAAATCCTTGAACTGCTGCTTATTGAAAGATGAATTGTTTCCACAGACTGTGCACTGAGACGATTTGCCTCTGATCTTGACCTGTGCAGACACTAGACTTTATTAGTTTTTACCCTAGATGGAGTTTAATGAGGAAGAGAATGGAAATGAGAAAAAAAACTTTACAATCCGGATCCTTGCTGAAAAAGCGTCAAAAAGAAGCATCCGTTCAGAGAGTGGTTCGCCCACCATGCTCACGAGTTTAACCGTCTCTAGTGCTTGTAGACAACCAATAACACCCGGAACTGTGAAACAAAAAAAAAATCCTTTCAAGAAAGAATGAAGAAATTGTGGAGACTTGTATTGCTTTAGAAAAGAAAAACCGCCATTCATGTACCTACTCCAAGAACTCCGCTATCAGAACATCTTTGGCATGCTGTTGTCGGTGGAGGAGTTGGAAATAGGCATCGGTAACACGGGCCTCCTTTGTGATTATAGACCGTAAGCTTGTATACAAAATTCAAAATAACAGCTTAATTTCAATGTGTAGCCTAACATCTACATAAGGAGTAACACAATAATTTCGTTTGCCATATAACATACCTGCCCCTCCATTCCAAGCGCAGCACCCGATACCAAAGGCTGTATACAAAACACGCGTCAATACTTCTGACTATGACTATGAATAAACATGGAAGTAAAAGAGAATTCATAAGACGCTTCACCTTTCCTAAGAGAACACAACAATCGCTGATCATGTAACGACTTGGAGGATTGTCGGTTGCATCTACTATGATATCATATCTAATTTAGGCAGTTATGGAAACAATAACCATTCAAATCTCTACTTGAAGAGGCTAATCGATAGATACAGAAAACTGAGACTTCATATAGCATGTTTACATATCTAAGGATACTGATTGAGGATTTCCAAAGCATTGGATGTGCGGAGAGCTTCCACATATTCATCAATCTTGATTGTCGAGTTTATTCTGGAAATAAAAGTAAAAGACACAGTGATTAGACCAAAAGAGTAGAGGTGGGCATAATTCCCTATCAAGAGACTCAGACCATGACAATACTACTCTAAAGCACAATTAATCCTAACGGAGTTTGAATTACGAGCGACAAGCAGCAGCAGCAGATTTCACTTTGGGGTGACCAATAAATGCTTCAGTGTGTATTATCTGGATGGTAAGAAAACGAAAAGAGAAAGAAATCAGTAAATGGTAATATCTTTTGTTCGACTCCCGGACCACAGAAAGTGCCAAGAGAGCTGCCAGAGGAGAGGTATTTCCAAAGTCGTACCTGCCTGTGCATATTGTTGAGTTCTACAACGTCATGGTCGATAATACCCAATCGGCCTAGAAGAATACAATCGAAAAGATGAGCAGCAAATCATAATCAGGAGAAAGGAAGGTATACTATTGATATATGTTAGATAGATTTGAGGTAAGAGTCTGAAACCATACCAACACCACAAGCTGCGAGATACAATAATGCAGGTGAACCTAGCCCTCCAGCTCCGATGACTAATACCGAAGACTTCAAGAGACTTGACTGCCCTAAAATCATACACGCACATAGAAAAGAACGGGTCAACAAAGATTGATTTGAGAAAGACATTAGCAGAGTAAGCAAGCAAACCAGTAATCAACTTTTCTTCCTTACAAATCCGAAAAAAGCTATCCATAGAAGCAACAAACACAATACAGATTCGTCTTAAAACTAAGCTTTAGAGTATATATCGTAACAAACTTCTCAAACATTGTTTCTATATATGCTTCAAGGATAAAGGTGCAGACAATCTCGTTCAGACATCAGTAAATTTATCTCTCAAAGATTCAAAAGTAATCAAATCAATTTAAGGGAAACAGAATAAAGTTTTCATCTTTCAGCTCCATCATCACTAGCTAGAGAGCTGACTTCTTCTCATCACAAAAAAAAAAAAAAAACAGAACCATCCATCTCGATCTTCTTCCTACTGGCTAAAATTTGAACTGAAATCAATTCAGAAACAGAAACTAGAAGAACGTAACAAAGAGCTTGTTTATTGCATTTGAGCAGAGTACCTTCAACACCAAACGAAGGGAGTATCAACTGGCGACTGTAGCGGTAAATCTGATCAGGAGACAGGCCGTGGTCAAGCCCGTGTTCAATCTCCGGCGCCGTTGGATAAGAGTAACCGTTAGATACGGCGTCGCACCGTTCGACCGCCGCCGCCGTCTCCTGGAGCTTTCCTTCGAGAGACGATATACGGTGCTCGATCTCCGCCTTATTGAGCTTTAACTCTTCCAATTCACGGACGATTTCACTGCTCGCTTCCATCCCGGCGATGTTAGAGACCGACAGTAGAACCCTAGAAGCAGAGCAGCAAAGAGACCGATGTCAGTCAACGGTCGATACGTTGACTGTTTATCTTGACGGTTGGATTTGTGCTTCCGTGTCAACATGTTTTCTTTGTTGTTTTTTTTCTCCAACCATTGATGAGTTTATGTGTGCGGGCTCAATTTAAAAGCCCAATAAAATTAAACGATTACGGCCCATTAAATTAGCACACGTAACGCACACACGTGGCATCATAATCATAACCCCGTCGATGAGACATCATCATATATCAAGTAGGAGAGACCTTCTTCTAACTCATGACTAATCAGAAAAAAAAAACTCCATCTATGGTTTGATCTAATCTAAGTTACAGTTTAAAAGTGAGAGAAAAAAAAAATGTTGACAAATTATTTGAACCCAAAACTAATCTCCAAGCCTAATATAAGATCATGTATTTACTCTCTTTACCTTAAGGTATATATATTATCCTATGTTTATATTTTCATGAAATAACTAATTAAATACATATCTAGATTAAATTGTGGGGGTGGTGTTTTCTCTAACATGTAGAGAGGAAGTGCGAGTGGAGGAAGGGAACAAGGAAGAGCTCCTTCGACGGCTGAGGAGTTTACGAGACAAGGTGTTGCTAGCCAGACGGTGGAGAAGGCTTACGACGGAGCGGCGGCCAGCGTCTCCGGTGATTCTGAGGCGGAGATGGAGAAAGTGAGAGAGGAGTTTCGAGAGAAGGAAGAGAGTAGAGACTATCACAAGAAGGTTAATGATGAGGATGGTTTGCCTATCAACACGTCTAAAAGAACATGATGAAATGCATGCATGTATCGTTGTAAAATGGAGATTATAATATATGTTTTGTATGTAATAATATAGTCATGGATAGAAGAAATGTTACGTTTTCTTTTCGTCAATCATCTGCTTGTTTAGATGTTTCATTAATTTTTCTTCTAGTTCTGTTTCAGCTAATATAAAATACTTCAACACTTTGTCTTATTGATATTGATTTAGAATGAATTAAATCATGAGTTTTCTGTAAATCAATCCTTTAAGTGGCTTTTGTTTTTGCAATTCTACCCTTGATTTGCAGAAAATGCAGGTCAACCTACCAAGTCTGAGTCAACCCGCTAATAACCCTTGGCGTTAACCTCTGTTATATCGGTCACAGAGATTGAAACACTGCGTTTTGGAATTGTGTTGTGTAATCGAAAATCATGTTGTTTGGGGATTATAAAACATGGGTAAAGGATATAAAAATCTGGGTTGAGTTGATTTTTCCCCAATTCAAAATTTAGGATTTCCGATTAACGAGAAGTGGCCTTGTCACGCCGTCCTCATTCCTCCGGCGCTGGATTCTTAGACCGTTCACAAATTCGGTTCCCAGGTATAATCTCTTTACTGAGTTTCATCTCTAGCTTAGCTTGAAATGGCTTATAAATTCGTATTTTATGTATATGTCTTCATCAGATTGGTATCTGAGTGTGAATACTTGGTTTTCATCATACTGATTCACTTAGATAGATCATGGATGTTCGTTGATTATCTAGTGTTATTGCACTGATTACTTGAGATCATAAGTTTGTGTAGTCCATGAGGTTTCGGTTTTGAGGTGTATTTAGTACATCCAATGGCTGATCCTACAAAGCTTGTCGTGGTTTTAGTAGCAGTCGTTTTCTTCCTGAATTTTATCGAATTGAAATGGTATGTAATTTAGCTTTCATAATCATTCAAATTTAGCTGAAAATGGCATAGAAATTCAGATTTTATGTATTTGGTTTCGTGTGAACTTGTGATGTTTGTGTGATTATTGTGTGATTATTGGCAGATGGCTTACAATGGTAGTTCATCTCAGAGTCAATACAAGGATGACAAAGTTGTTGTGTGCGACTGTAAACGGCCAGCAAAAATTGTAAAAGCTTGGACTGATGCAAATCCTGGACGTAGGTTCTATAGTTGTCCAAGAAGTAAAATGGGTAACGGGTGTTACGAATCTTGCAACTTTTTCCGTTGGTTTGATGAAGAGAAACCACACGGATGGCAACATCTAGCATTTTTGGAGGCAAAAGATGTCATTCGAGAGCAAAGAGAAGAGATTAGGAATTTGAAGGAACAAATGATATTCATGGATGAGCTGAGGCAAACCCGTGAAGAATGTGAAGCACTTAAGCGGGAAGTGTTGATCCTTAAGGAGAAGAGTACGGTACAATACCTAATGTCTTTGGAGTAGAATCATCGGTCTTGTTGACATTTAGAATGTATGCATTTGTATCTATTGCATTTGTTTACATCGTGCTGTATTTTTAAGACCTGTTTTGTCCATATATTGCCAATCATGCGAAGCTGTCTTAGGAAGCAGTCTTTAGCATTTCATTATGCTGTATTTTTATGTCAAAGTTTACAAGTGAATCAAATCTCTTTTGACCTTATTAATGTTTGTACTAAAACACTTTTTTTAATACAAAGCTGTCTCTAATACACATGTAATCTCAAACGGTTTTCCATTGACAAACCATCGCTAATAGATTAAGGAGTTTTGTTGCTGTTTTTGACAAACCATCGCTAAACCAAAAAACACATTAAAGTGTAGCAAAATCCAAAAAATATTAAAGTGTAGCATAACCAAAGTTTCTCACTTCCCACGACCCCTGACATCGAAAATAGGTTTTTGGCGAGATGTTGGGTTGGGTTGAGAAGATGATTCACCTACAAACTGGCTTCTACGAGGTCTTCCACGACCCTTTCTTGGGAGAGCAGATGAAAGGCTTGGAAGATCTTCCAATGGTTGGCTTTGTGGACCAACTAATAAGTGTTGTTGTGATTGGCTTGGTGCAGATACAACAGGGAGAGGTCTTATCTGTGGCCTCCCAGGTGGGTTCTTTGGTGGCTTAGGGACAGGTGTATTCTTGCAATAGAGCTTGTTGTGTCCTTCTTGTCCACATAGGCCACAATGCTGTGTGCACAACAAAACAAAGACATTAGAGCACAACAAAACAAAGACATTAGAGCAAAAGAAATTATAGTATTTCACTTACAATTTTGGTTCCTCTCTTAGGAACCTTTCCCGGTCTTCGTTCACCTACTTCCCTCTTTCTTTTTTTTCCTGGAGGTCTCCCATGAGGCTTCTTATATGGAGGTGGATATACCCGCACATCAGTAGTCCTATCCCACATGTTCATGCCTCCCACAGCCTTCAACCCATTAACATAGCATCTTCTCAACTTCTCTATAGTGAACCACTCAGAAATTAAACTCTTTGGGTCTTGATCAACTTGCCTCTCCATGCGCAGAGCATATATAATATGGCAGCAAGGGATACCACTAAATTTATACATTCTACAACTGCAACTGATTTCACCTCTCATCCGAACTACAAACCTGTCATTAAAATAACTTACCTCGTAATCTCCTAAACCACAACTTAGAGGCTGACAATCCTTTGTTTTGTGAATCTGTTGGTCTAACAAAGCCTTTGATCTAGGAGTGTAATCCCCTTTTGCTTTCTCTGCCTCAAATCTTTTCTTGTCATTACTAGTCATCACACCTCTCCTAATCTCTTCAAGCATCTCAACCACAGGTTTTGTTCTTGCAATTCGAATTGCTGCATTGAATGACTCTCCTAAGTTGTTTTCAACAGCCTCACACTTAGCAAATCCACTAAAATATGCCATGTTCATAACGTATAAACTGAAATTAGGAACATAATCTATAAACTGAATAAAACTTCAGAATATATATTATGAATACATACCTTGACCATGGGCAGAAATTAGATACCTTCAAGTCGTCATAAGCAACCGCAGAAAGATTCTTCAGTTCTTCCATCTTCCTCTTGAAGGCAGCAGGGTAGTAGGAGTCTGCAGCACCCCAGAATAAGTCTTCAAACTCTGCTCCAGAATGTTTCTTTTTCCAATTTGCATGAACATATCTTGCACATAACCTATGTTCTGCATATGGGAACACATTTTTCACTGCTCCAATCAACCCTTTACATTGGTCACTAGCCAAAGTCAATCCATTCCCACTTCCCAGATCCAAGTCTTCAGCCAAATGTACAAAAAACCAGTCCCAATTGGGCTTATTCTCAGCATCAACAATACCCCATGCTATGGGAAACATCTGGTCATTAGGGTCCCTTTCACAAGCAACTAATAACTGTCCAGTCATCCTCCATTTCAGAAATGTCGCATCTACATGGATGATCTTCCTACATGCTGCCTTCCACCCATCTTTGATTCCATGAAAACAAACATAAAACCTATAAAACTTTGTTTGTCTTACCTCACATTCAACTGTGGACCTAGGATTCGTCTTCCTCAGCTCATCAACATAGTCAAAGAGTCTTGCAAATGACTCTGCTTGCTCGTCATCAAAAGTTTGCAAGCACCTTAATCTTGTCCTCTCACAAATTGTTTCTGCAACATTGATGTTGCGTTTCATATAAGCTATTTTACAAGTTACAAATAAAATATAAAAAGAAACAAACAGTTTTTTCCTGCATATTTTAGTGATGACAGATTTCTTTGATGATGCATTGGCGATACTAAAATGGTCTTGTTTCGAATGTGAAGAAGGAATGTGGTCAGCATAACACAAGTACTATTTGCCCGTTGTGTCTGTTGGGGTCCTTGCTCCGGATGGTCTTCCCTCGGTGTGAAAGCAGTTGGTTCGGGGATGACTTGTGGCTAGGGGTGAAAGGCCAACCAAGATTTTACCTTGGGATTGGCTAGCGCCTTTTAAGGTCAACAAACTAAAAGCATTCATGTACAAACAATAGTATACGAGTTTCTAATATTTTTGACGACAACACAATAACAATTCTCATAAGATAAGGTTTCATTTGATTGTCTTTGTCAATTTTGTTCCGGAAGAGTTAGCTTTGATGTAGCCCGCTCTAAGCACCATTGAACAAACTTGAATTGCAAAACGCAAACTAAATACACAATCAGAATCGACTAAAAACTAAACATTTAAAACAAACTATAGATCTTCTCTGAGATAAAAAAAACCCCAACCAAAACCTCTATTCAATTGAATACACCAGATCTAACACCTACTAAAACGAAAATCAAAAGAACAGAAGATCCAAACCACAAAATTCTTGCCAATAAGAATATTCCACAGCAAATCCCGAGTTGTTAAGAACTCTTTTGATGGCAGAAGTTGCTTCCCCGGAGGGATGTCGTGGTAGGCATACAGTATATTTTCTGTTTTTGTCACATTTCACACATACGGTATAAAATAATTATGTTATTTTTCTTCTAACATATGGGCGCAAAAAATGGTCTCCAAAAACATTGATTAGATACAATAAACTTGGAGAGCAAATACGAGCTACATTTATATGTAATTTAAGAGTTTATTGTGTATGAAACTATAGTGATTTGGTGTAAAATACACAAATAGTGACAATATGAAAAATAATAAGAATAAAAAAAGTTTCATACACAAATAGTGACAATATGAAAAATAATAAGAACAAAAACAAATGTGCAAAATACTTCAAAGATCTAAATCCGCTAATATCTATATATATAAAGAAGAATGATTCAAAGTTAGTAATTCGCAAGATCACGACACGTGTCGAGTTAATCCATTAGATTTTGACATATGTAAAAAAATTATCAATTAGATTTTGACACATAATACTAACAATAAAGGAAAAAATATAATATAGACTTAATCCAAAAAGTAAAGTTAGCAAAAAAAAAAAAATTTGCTTTTATATTAAGGAAATTTATCTTAAAGTTAAAAAAAAATTCATGTTTATAATAAAGCAATTAAACAATAGATTGACATCCTAAAAAGAAAAGTAAACAAAGAAAAATTAAACCAACAAATATCCTAAAACCTAAAGTTAAAAAAAGATATACAAAATTTTCTATTTTGATTAAGAAAATTAAAAAAGGAATACAATCCTATAAGGAAAGAAAAAATTAAACCAACAAATATCCTAAAACTAGAGTTAAAAAAAAAGATAAAGCTAAAGTTTTTTAAAAGGATATACAAAATTTTCTATTTTGATTATGGAAATTAAAAAAAAGGAATACAATCCTATAAGGAAAATGAATTTTAATTCCTCACCTCTATATAACCAATTTGATAGTTTCTCGATTTTACTTACAACAAAAAACTTCGTTATATACACCCGCTAAACATAAGCTACACTTGAATTAATCTTCTGTGGAATTGAAATTATGATGTATGTTATGAAATATCTTCGTTATATACATCCGTTTCACATATCTTCGTTATCTACATCCAAAATTATGTTGTACGCTATCTAAAATAAAAGCTAAATTATGATGTACGTTATCAAAATTATGTTAATGGAAATTATGCTTCGTTATGTTAGAAAATTATGCTTCGTTGTGTACATAAGCAAGACTAATAGAAATCAAATAGATTAGTGTGTATTAATCGCTTGATAACTAAAAATCAAAGTTAAAAAAAAATTGATTAATAAAAAAACTTAAAAATTCTGAAAAGTCAAAGTTGAAAATTTAATTTTAAAATATAAAATTACTTAAAAAACTAAAATATGTTAGAAAATTATGCTTCGTTGTGTACATAAGCAAGACTAATAGAAATCAAATAGATTAGTACGTATTAATCGCTTGATAACTACAAATAAAAGTTAAAAAAAAAAATTATTAATAAAAAAAAACTTAAAAATTCTGAAAAGTCAAAGTTGAAAATTTAATCTTAAAATATAAAGTGACTAAAAAATAAAATTAAAAAGTTAAAAATTAAATTTATCCTAAAAGATAAAATAAAAATAAAAAAGAAAAAACATTCCTTAATTAGTTTTTTTCATTTAGATTAAAGAAATTACTCATAAAAGGAAAATTTATCACCTCTATATAAACAAAATTTGGTAGTGTGTCAATTACACACAAAAAATTAAAAATCTAATAATCGTATCAAAAGCTATTTACTGCATTTTTTCACCAAATTTTTCTTTCAAGGTATATATTTATTTTATCGTAAACTTTGTTTCTAAATTTATGTATTTTATATTTTCACGGGTGATCTAATTTTGATTTTCATTTTTTCGTCTTTAATTTGTTTTTAACGAGTTATCAAATATTAAATTACAAACCCGCATATATGCGAGTACTTATCTAGTATATATATAAAAAAGCGATAAAATTGAAACGATTCTAGTTTAATTTGATCGTTAGGTGGCTGTTAAAATAGGGATTGTTAATTAATGGGCCCAGATAAAGCCCAAAGAGGAATTTAAACAATGGTAAAACGTCGTCGTTTAGCCACCTAAAACCCTTAGGCTCTCTTTTCGCCGTCCTCGACGACCTCTTTCACTGGACTTGCCGCCTCTGTTTCCTCCAGGTATCTCTCTCTCTCTCACATTCCGATTCCGATTCCGATTCAAACCCTAAATCTCTGACTGCCTCTTTTATACCTCGCGTTATCCAACTCCTCTTATCTCTTTGAGGTGATCGACCTGATTAGGTTTTAATTCGTGATTCTGTTCCTGAATTCGTTTTCCTGATCCCTCTATGGAATTCACGTTGAGAATGCGTACGTTTATTGTATTCGTTTGGATAGGCTTGTGAGTTTTTGTTTTTAGTATTTATTGGGAATCAGTGTTTGGTTTGTATCTGTTTATACTTTATTTTGGTTTAGATTGTTTCAAATTGGTTTCTTACAAAGCCAACACATTTATCGAAAACGAAATTTTCCTCAAAAAATCCAATTTTTGCTCTAGTTTGATTCAATCTTTGTGTTACAACAGAAGCTGCTTGCTTGATTTATCTCTGTGAGAAAGAAAAAAAAAACGGTTCTAATCTCGGGGAAGTTGAGTTCATGTGTCTCTGTCTGGTATACCTTTGTTTTTTCTGTTTAAGTAATTTATGTGTTTGTGATCATGCAAGAAGCTAACACACTAAACAAAAACGAAATTTCCTCAAGACTCTTTGATTTTCTTCTTCTCTAGTTTGATTTAATCACTTTGTTTTAAAATTGTAGCTGCTTGCTTGATTTATCTCTGTCACCATAGTGCTATGATTGGAGAAGTTGAGTTAATGTTTTTGTGATGTACCTTTAGTCTTTCTATATCGTAAATTTTTGAATGTTTGTGATGATTTCCCATGTTACAGAGAGAGTCTTAGTTAGAAGGGAGACAAAAAAGGATGAGTGGTTTTAGAGCTTTTAAAGCGCAAGTGCCCATTGAATGGAGCCAGAGCCTGTACATAACCTTAGTGAGAGGTCTCCCTGGAACCAGGAAGCTTCACAGGCGAACACTTGAGGCTATGGGACTTCGCAGATGCCATCGCACTGTTTTGCACTCAAACACTTCATCCATTAGAGGAATGATTCAACAGGTTCTGTTATGTTTTTGTCTATTCTCATTTGTCATATGTCATATTCCTCTTCTCAAGCATGATATTGACGTAATACGTGCTTTTTTTGGTGATACCCTCTGCGCAGGTTAAAAGGATGGTTGTTGTTGAAACTGAGGAGATGTACAAAGCTCGCAAAGAAGCAGAAGCCAATCACAAAGCTCTGCGCCCGGCACTTGTTGTCAGTCATTCAAGCCCTGCAACAGGGTCATCCAACATGTCTTGAGTATTCCACAAGATGGTAAGCTCTTCAACCGTCACTTCGATAAGATCCACTTGCATTTTTAATCGCCTTATTTTAAGATCCCGGTAAGGTGTCAGGGAAGTCATAAGTAGTCTAGACGCGATAAGAGAAGTTGGTATCGTTGAATTTGGTGCCTCTTGTGTTTTTTTATGCACTGGATCCTTGTGTATGTTTGCTCTCATTTCGTCAATCTCAAATCCATCCGTTTGGTTTTCAAAGATTCGGAAGGAGGAAATTGGTTAGTAAGAATGGTGATTAGGCTGACAAAATCCTTTTTTGCAGTCCTACGATGAACGAGTGTTTGACATATAGATTTGCTCGTGAATTGGTTACCCTCACAGGTTTGCGGTTGATAAATCTACCAAAGTTACCTTTCAAACTAATTAATGAAAGTATGTGTATTGAGAAGATATGCTGGAAAAAAAATATCATTACTTTATTTTTGTTACAAAGACAACCCTTACAAAAACAGAAATCTCTTATGACAAATGTAATTAATGTATACAAGAATCAAAATTCGATCAGAAACACCAAACCTTTGCTATGCAATATGAAAACTGAACCCTAAGATGCATCAGTAATTTATCGTCGAAGAACATCTGTAGGTGTGACCCAAAACATACAAGATCTTGGCTGGTAAAGCTTCGTGATTTCCTTACTCTCCCATTCAAAAACGCTCAGATTCAGCGACCCTTCGTTTCCATCGATGAAGTAAACGGAATTATCTTTGATGAATCCTCTAGATCCGGTTTCATCTGCTAAAACAGCTATACATCTACTTTGAGGGTGATAAGACCATCGCCGTCAGCAAACCAACTGAACCAGACCCAAGGAGATCAAACCGGTCAAAGGTCCCGAACCGAAAGTATGCACGTGAGCTTTAACGTTCTGTTTTGTTTATTTGATTAATTGTTTCAGTTGCAAAATAAGAGGAGAATGGGTCATCCGTTTGATAAGAAACCCTCTCTTCCACATTTCCCATTTCCTAGTTTGTAGGAGTTAATACTCCAAGCACTTGTTTTTGACAATCTATTTAAATCAATGAAAAGCCAAAAAGAGGCAATATCAATTGCCCAAAAATCAGTGTTCTTATTCTGTTTTGTAACTCTGTTCTAAAGCTGTAATTCGACGAGGTTATAGCTATCATTTGGTATCAGAGCACTCGTGCTTTCGTCCCAATTTTTTTTTTTTTCGTTTTACCCCCGATTAACATCATTCCACCTAAAAACTCAAAAAAATCACAAAAACAAACAGTCTTGGCTCCTACCTTGGACGAGCCAATGACGACTACAAAGGAGAGGCTCGACGATGTGGAGGCGAACCTCGGTACGATGCAAGACGAAATCCAGCGACTCAAGGGCGAGATGACGGATAAATTTCGTACGATGGAAAATTCCTTCCAACGATTGATGGAGGAGAACAGGGAATCAAGTCACCGGTTAATGGAGATGATGACCAACAACCGCGAAGGAGGATCCACCGCGTCACGAAATCAACCACCAATTACACAACGTGAGGGCCCTGCAAATCAGTTTGCCCCAGCACCAATCCTGCATCGTCACGTCAAACTGGATTTACCACGATTCAACGGTGGTGACCCGACAGAGTGGATAAGCAAGGCAAAGCAATATTTTGCTTATCAGGAGATTCCGGGGGATCAGCAAGTCAGTCTCGCGTCTTACCACCTCACGGAGGAAGCTAATCAATGGTGGCAAGCTACGTCTAAAGCGATTGGCGCAGACCCTCTAAACACACCATGGGAAGTTTTTGAGAACGAGCTTTGGATAAGGTTTGGTCCAACGCAAGGCCAAAACTTCCATGAAGCTCTCTCTAAAATCCGACAGACAGGATCCTTACGCGATTATCAAAGAGAATTCGAGCAGCTGCAGAACAAGGTTACCAATTGGACGGAGGAGGCGCTGGTGGGAACGTTCCTCGGAGGCCTGAACGTAGCTATCGCAGCTCACGTTCGTATGTTCTCCCCAAAAACGTTGAAGGAGGTCGTTAATCTGGCACGGCTGAGCGACGAAAATTTACAATTGCAGAAGAAGATCTTCAACCCTCGTTTTTCTCCTTCCATGGGCCAAAATTCGCGACAGGGATTTCAAAATCCGATACCGGCGCGATCTGCTGCGGTTACGCCACAACCGAAGCGGCTGAGTTGGGAAGAGATGAAGCGCAAACGTAGCCTTGGTCTTTGTTTTAGCTGCGATGAACGCTACACTCCTGGACACAAATGTCAAAAATCTCAGCTTTTGCTCATGATCGGCGAAGACGCAGAAGATGACGACGATGAAGAAATTTTTCATGAAACAGAGGAACCGGAGATTACGCTGCAGTCATTAACGGGTTGGGACTCTCCTGGCACGTTACGGGTTCACACGATGATCAATCGGAGAATATTGGTGGCTCTGATCGATAGCGGTGCCACGCACAACTTCATTAGTGAACACGCCGCGAATCGTCTCAACTTGAAGCTGTCCCCGGTTCAGCCGTTCTCCGTACGCGTAGCCGATGGTCACCCACTCCGATGTCGCGGTGCCTATCGGAAGGTCACCATGGACTTAGCCGGCGGGAAGTTCTCTCTCGATCTCTTCGTTCTCCCTCTCACCGGTCTCGACATCGTTTTGGGGGTCGATTGGTTGGCACAACTTGGGCCGACTTTGTGCAACTGGAAAGCCCAATCCATGGAATTTACGTGGGCTGGGCAGAAAAGAGTTATTGTTGGGTTACAAAAACAACAAATTCTTCAGGCCCACTCAAAGGAAATAACTCGAGAAGCAAGGAAAGGCCTCAATTGTTTTGCTTTATCGGTTCAAATTGCTAACGACGTCATCCCTCCTGTCCCGGTTATGATGAGTCGTCTTCTCCGACAATTTGAGTCGATTTTCCAGACACCAACGCAGCTACCACCAGCTCGCACAATTGAACACAGGATCACGCTCAAAGAAGGGACTGACCCGGTAAATGTTCGCCCATACCGATATGCACACTTACAGAAGGCTGAAATCGAGAAACATGTACAGGAGATGTTGTGCTCCGGCCTGATACGTCCCAGCTTCAGTCCCTTCTCCTCACCGGTACTTCTGGTCAAGAAAAAGGACGGCTCCTGGCGATTCTGTACGGACTATCGCGCCTTGAACACAGCCACAGTCAAAGATCGTTTTCCAATTCCCACTGTCGACGACATGCTCGATGATTTACACGGTTCCACCATTTTCACGAAGCTTGACTTAACTGCCGGTTATCACCAAGTCCGAGTTCATCCACCAGACGTGCACAAAACGGCCTTCCGCACTCACAACGGACATTATGAGTATATTGTCATGCCCTTTGGTTTGTGTAATGCACCGTCGACGTTTCAAGCTTTGATGAACTCGATTTTCCGTCTCCATCTCCGCAAGTTTGTTCTCGTTTTTTTCGATGACATCCTCGTGTATAGCCGCTCCTGGGAGGAGCACTTGGACCATGTCAAGACTGTTCTGGAGATCTTACAACAACAACAGTTGTTTGTCAAATTGAAGAAGTGTGAATTTGGCAAGACAGAATTGGAGTATTTGGGCCATATCATCTCGGCTGAAGGTGTGAAAGTGGATCAAAACAAAATCAAAGCAATGATCGATTGGCCGGCCCCTTCGACTGTCACGGAGCTGCGGGGTTTTTTGGGGCTCACGGGTTACTATCGTAAGTTCGTTCAGAACTATGGCTTTATAGCCAGACCCTTAACTAATCTTCTCAAGAAAGGGCGATTTGAATGGCATGACGCAGCAGCAAACGCTTTTAACGATCTTAAAACGGCCCTGACGACAACACCAACACTTGCCTTACCGGATTTCGAGATTCCCTTCGTCATTCAAACAGACGCCTCAGGAGAGGGTATTGGAGCGATTCTGTCTCAGAACGGGAAACCAATTGCTTTCATGAGCCGGTCTTTGGGAGTGGCGAAGCAGAACTGGTCCACTTATGCCCGCGAAATGTTGGCTATCGTGATAGCGATACGTACTTGGCGACCTTATCTCCTCGGGAGACGTTTCACGATACAGACGGACCAGCGGAGCTTACGTTTCGTGTTGGACCAAAGGATTCTCACTCCCGACCAACAGAAATGGATGAGCAAACTAGCTGGGTATGATTACGAGATCACCTATAAGCCGGGCTCCGCGAACGCAGCAGCGGATGCGTTATCACGTCGGCCTGACAGTCCCTGCCTCAATACTGTTTCCAGCCCCACCGCGGTCCTTTGGACGGAGCTCCGCCAGCTGCAACAGACAGACGCATACCTACTCCGAATCGGTAAACTGGCTGATGCTACTCCGGGATAGCCCTATGTGCGCCGCAACAACCTCCTTTATTACCATAACCGAGTGGTAATTCCCCCTATGTCTCCATGGATTTCATCGACGGTCTGCCGCGTTCCGAGAACCACACATCTATCATGGTTATTGTTGACCGTCTTACAAAGTCTGCTCATTTGGTACCTCTCTCTCACCCTTATACGGCAAAATCAATTGCTTCTAAGTTCGTTGATTTCGTCGTCAAGCTCCACGGGATCCCTAAGTCGATCGTCAGCGATAGAGACCCGGTTTTTATCAGTGCTATTTGGAAGGACTTGTGGCGTTTATCGGGAACTCAGTTGTGTATGTCGTCCGCATATCACCCACAATTTGATGGTCAATCCGAGGTGGTCAATCGCTGCATCGAACAATACTTGCGTTGTTTTGTTCACACACGACCAAAACAATGGAGCTCTATGTTACCTTGGGCAGAGTATTGGTATAATACGACACACCATTCTTCTACGGGAATGACACCTTTCAAAGCTCTCTATGGCCGCGATCCCCCTCCAATGCCGGGATACGAATCAGGGGCGACTCTAATCACGGAGCTCGATGAACAGTTGGCGGCTAGGGATGCTCTTCTTCGCGAGCTGCGAAGTCACTTGGACGCAGCGAACAACCGCATGAAGCAGGTCGCGGATTCGACACGCCGGGATGTTTGTTTTCTAGTTGGCGATTGGGTTTATTTGCGTCTTCAGCCATATCGACAACACACCATATTCAAGCGCTCATCGCAGAAGCTGTCTACCAGGTACTTCGGTCCGTTTCAGATCGAAGCTCGCATCGGCCCTGTTGTTTATCGCCTGAAGTTGCCAGAAGGTACGCGTGTGCATCCTGTTTTTCACGTCTCTCTCCTAAAAAAGAGAATAGGTTCTGATATACCTACGTCGGGATTCCTACCTCCACTACGTGTCAATGGCCAGCTGCGCCTCCGGCCTGCACAATTACTGGACTATCGTGACATTATTGAAGGTGGAACAACATTCAGAGAGGCGCTGGTTTTATGGGAAGGGCTTCCACGAGCTGACGCTACGTGGGAACGACTGGACCAGCTGACACAAAGCTTTCCTAATTGGAACCTTGAGGACAAGGTTCGTTTTGAGGAGGGGTGTAATGATAAGACCATCGCCGTCAGCAAACCAACTGAACCAGACCCAAGGAGATCAAACCGGTCAAAGGTCCCGAACCGAAAGTATGCACGTGAGCTTTAACGTTCTGTTTTGTTTATTTGATTAATTGTTTCAGTTGCAAAATAAGAGGAGAATGGGTCATCCGTTTGATAAGGAACCCTCTCTTCCACATTTCCCATTTCCTAGTTTGTAGGAGTTAATACTCCAAGCACTTGTTTTTGACAATCTATTTAAATCAATGAAAAGCCAAAAAGAGGCAATATCAATTGCCCAAAAATCAGTGTTCTTATTCTGTTTTGTAACTCTGTTCTAAAGCTGTAATTCGACGAGGTTATAGCTATCAGAGGGCTCAAGAACAAAGCTTTTCCTCTCAAGCCTCTCACCTTCGTCCACTCTTTCGTCTCCGAACTGAATTCGTAAATCTCGAAATATGTTGTGAAATCACAATCGTCGTCAAGCTCTAGCTTCTTTAAAACCACCCAAAGTTTGCCGTAATCCGACTCTGCAAAGTATTTCTTGCAAGGGTCGTGCCGAAACGGCGAGGCGCTGCACAAAGGAATAGCTTTTGGATTGTTAGGGTTAAGTTCGCAGTGATATATCTTTCCAATTCTGTCGATGGCGAAGAAGACGCCATTGCATAACACAATGTCGTCGACAGAAGAAGCAACGTGACCAGATTCCAAATCCGTCCATTGTTTATCTCTGCGTCTGCATAAGGCTAGTTTTCCATCGGTGTTGTAGATAACGAGCACGACCCAATCCGGGTCTAATAAACTTGTCGAAAAGACTGCTTTCTTGACAAAGTTCTTTAGGGTTTCAAGGTGCACGAAGATGGCTTGGGATTGAAGCAACCGCTGAACATCCTCAAAAGATATCAATGGTGGCAGAGAAAGAACTGTGTTAGTAAACGGGTTTTGTAAATTCACCTCGAACGGGAAAGAAACATTGACAGTTAACAAAAACCCTCGCGTGCCACCGCAAACCCATCTTTGATTATTCCCTGAGAAATCCAAATTTCCCGGAGGCAAAATTCTAAACTGATCAAAGAATCGAGTTTCTTCATCGGAAGAGGGGTGGGAAACAAAGAGAAAAGGAACGAAGTTGCGACTGTAGACGGCGGAAGAAGAATATCTCCAAGAAGAACAGACGGTGGCACAATTAAGGATGTCTCTGGCATCGTTTAGGCTGTGATATACAGCGTCGCTAAGCTCCGGGAGTAAATCCGACCAGGACGAATTGGAATAAGAAGATACAGCCATTATTAATTTTATTAGGGTTCAGAGAAAACGGTAAAAGCTTGGATAACGAGAAGAAAGTTCTTATAAAGCCACGTGAAACTTGGGCTTCAAGCAAACGTGGGGAGCAAGATTTGACGGTTACCAATTTGTCAAGAGTTGCTTTTAGTTTAAGCTACTACTTCTTTAATCAATTGTGTACAGTCCATAAACAAAGCCCATCAAAGCCCATTAATATTATAGGATCCAATAATATAACACACCGTCATATCGAAAACCATAAAAGACCACTAAAAGCAGAACAGATACATGCCATTTGCAACACCACCAGTCTGATGGAGCATTGCATCGATCTCATCTCCATCTTCCATATCAAGCTGTAAAAGTGGAGATTCTAGGTTTAGGGAATGATACAATTCGACTCA
Source organism: Eutrema japonicum (assembly GCA_030161315.1). Taxonomy (NCBI): domain Eukaryota; kingdom Viridiplantae; phylum Streptophyta; class Magnoliopsida; order Brassicales; family Brassicaceae; genus Eutrema; species Eutrema japonicum. The sequence goes on from BSQW01000005.1 coordinate 41,751,386, forward strand.
AGGGAATGTCGTAAAAGGGAAAGGCTAGAGAGAGATAGAGAGAGTGATTTGACCTCATCTGGAGTCTGTTCACCGCGGAGACGACGCCCATCGAACAAGAACGCGATTGAGTTGAAATCCACAGATTGACGGTCGCAGTAAGCGTTCATCAGCTTCTTCAGCTGAGTGCTCCTCTTGATCCTAAAGAAGACTTCATTTCCATCCTAAGTATCACCAATCAAGAAATAAAAAATTTAATGCTTCTTACTTCAAATCATCACAGTAAGTTTTCGTCTTAAAAAGAAAAAATCGTATATTATATAACCAACCAAGCACCAATTTCGGAATATGCTTAACAATTGATACTTAGATAAGAAAGAGAAAAATGATCACAACAAATTGTTGTCAACAATACAATTTGCATAGCAAAGAAAAACTTTTATGAAACAAATGCTCAAATACAAAAATGCTCAACACAACAGTACAACAATTTGAAAACTATTACAGACAGACAGTGGATTTATGAACAAGATAATCACTATCTCCATGATACACCCATACAAAAGTTTGGTATGTATCAACAAGTTCTTGATTGCTGCAACTTATGACAAAACATCACAACTCTCAAAGAATTTTATATTTTGTTTTTAAAGTTTCCATTTAAGCCACACTTAAAGTAACTAATACAGTTCCAAAAACCTTTAAAACGATTCCTTTAGACATATATGCCTATAAAATTTCTCCCTATGTTACTGATAGAGCCCGAATCTACATCTACAACACTGAATTTCGAGACAAACCCAAAACCCTAGAAGAAGAAAAAACGGTAACTACACACAATCGACGGTAACAGATGACGAAATCGGCAAAAAATTACGAAAAAAAGAAAAGAGTGAGAAAGAGAACACAGTGACTAAACCTGGCCCTTGACTTTGAGATTGATGTGAGCTCCTCCTTGTTCTCCGGGCTTCTTGTCTTCTTCCTGAGTAGCAGACATCTTCCTTTTATTAGATTCTCCGGCCGGTGAAGGAAACAAAAACTCCAATCTGCGAGAAAGACGAAGCCCTTAGAGAGAGATTCGCGCGATTGAAAGTTGAGGATTTTGAGAGAGACTCGGAGAGATTAAAAAGACTGATAAACACTTTTTGTTGGTCGCATCTGATTCTTATGGTGTCTATCCAACGGTTGATAATCTTTGGGTCTCTTATCATCCGACGGCTGGGCGAACATAGAATCCGTACCGAAAACGCAGGCGTTTTAATCCGGCATTCATAATGGGCTGTTTTAAATCAAATGGGCTCACATGTGGGCTAGGTACTCTATTAATAAAACGTGAAACCATTTGCGTTGACCAACAAAGAGCTTCTTTTTAATTTTATTTTTATAATAAAATGACAATTTGTAAAAACACCATATACTTGTTTAGTTTTTAAATTATTACTGTAATCTACCACAATCGATGTATTTTAAAAGGATTACTAAAATTTTATGAAGGGTACTAACTGATTTAAGAATTCTAACTATACTTGTAAAACACCCCTTTTAAAAACTTAAGAGATTATCTCTATAATATTATTTAAGAAGATATTTTTAAAAATGAACTTTGTTTTGTAAGTTATTACATAAAATGCCATTACAAATAACAAAGAATAATTGAATTAGGAAAGGATATAATAGTCTTTTAAAATTATTGATTAAAGTATGGAAAGTATATCTCTATAATATTATTTAAGAAGACATTTTAAAAAATAAAATTTGTTTTGTAAGTTATTACATGAAATGTCATTACAAATAACAAAGAATAATTGAAATAGGAAAGGATATAATAGTCTTTTAAATTTATTGATTAGAGTATGGAAAGTATATATTTTGCATTAAAGATGTTATTTATTATTTAATTTCTTAATTATTTTTAATATTATATATTTTAAAATAATAATCAATTCATATATATTCAAAAAAAAATCTATTTAAAATCTTGCTATATTTTCACTATAATATATTATATTTTATTTGTATATATATCAAAACAAAAGTTGAAAAATATTTCTCTATATCTCTATATCTCTATAATATTATTTAAGAAGACATTTTAAAAAATGAACTTTGTTTTGAAAGTTATTACACGAAATGTCATTACAAATATTAAAGAATAATTGAAATAGGAAAGGATATAATAGTCTTTTAAAATTATTGATTATAGTATGGAAAGTACATATTTTGCATTAAAGAGGTTATTTATTATTTAATTTCTTAATTATTTTTGATATTATATATTTTAAAATAATAATCAATTCATATATATTCAAAAAAAATCTATTTAAAATCTTGCTATATTTTTACTATAATATATTATATTATATTTGTATATATATATCAAAACAAAAGTTGAAAAATATTTTAATACTTTTATAAAAAATTACACACAATAAAACTATTTTTTTTAAGAGTTCATAAACTAACCACAAATCTATAGTTATTTAACGGTACATATTAATTAGAGTTATGTTTTCAAGATTATAAGTTTTAGCGGGTTAGCCCGAATAATATTTTAGTTCACTGCAAAACGAATTAAATAGACAAATTATTACAAATTTACAGCTTTATCTAAAACCATTAGTTAGCTATATTGTAAAATTCAGATAAAAACAATTTTCTTAAATTTTAAAATAATTTCTTTAAAAAAATTATTCTGCGCTATAATTAGCGCGGGTTAAATCCTAGCTGTATTTAAAAAGAAAATCAAGGTTATGATATTTCTAGAACTACTTTTTTGGAAATCTTAGGGCAGTTAAATATGTACGGTTGTGTGTGAATGGTTAGTATACATGTTTTGTGACGATAATTATTATTATTATTATTTTTTTATATATATTTTATCGGTTGATCTGGTCAGTCCTGATAGAACCGCACCGAGATGTTACATAGTGGACTACATTGCACCGAAATGTTATTGATCCAGATTCAATAGTTCAACAAACACCATGAGATCCATGAAATCCTTAATAGGTTACCACACTGCGTTCCCCGAATTTAGAATGCATTATGATTAATGCCAGATGGTAGCCAGATTACATGCCACTGGACTAACATGTAAACTGTCTAGGCTTTTGGCCTAGACCCATACTTCCCAAATAATTATAATTTTTGTTTTCATGGTGAGTCGAACCCGAAAGAGTGTTGTTCACACATTTATAGAACGCTTATCACTGGACCATAATAACTTGGCAATTATTTTTCGGCCCGACACTATAATAGATCAAGATCATGATATTTCTAGAACTATTTTTTCGGAAATTTAAGGGCAGTTCTCACTATAAAATGATAAAGTTTTATTGATACGCTAATGCAGGCATGACATTTCATTAGGTTAAATAATTATGTACGTCGTAGTGTGTGTGAATGGTCTATGTTTCGTGACGACTATTATTTCGGCCCGAGACTATAATAGACATATAAAGTTATTTAATATTTTTTATATAATAGAATTTTAATCGTAGCGTAAAACATCAAGGACAAGCAGCTAACATTCCTATCTAAAACTCAACTTGGTAGGACAGACAGCATTCAAGCGACCTACCACATTGAATTCTTTTTCTTGGTTGATAAGAAAATATATCATAATGATTTTATATATGTATTAGACTATTAGTTAACGTTTATATCTTGAATAGGGCCATAATAGTTAGAACACAAGTCAATATGAAAGTGATACCTCTCTCTGTATAAGATAATGTTTCAAGGACACTGTGTTTTCATTTTCAATTTCGTGTAAACTAGCTAACCGACTTCGAGCCTGGGCGAGGCATATCATCGTACGATGTCGACAAACCCCATAAATATATATAGTAATAATCCAAAAATCATATTGTTATGAATGTATATGTAAACCAGCATACAAACACAAATCTTTAGCAAAAAAAAAAGCATACAAACACAAAAACATATAATCACTTTAAAAAACAAAAATTCCATATGATGTCTGAATTTGTTTTTATTATTTAGTAAGTCTCAAACACCGAAAATCACTAATTTAGTAATTTGAATTACTACGCAGTAATAACTAATTTTTGTCGTAAATTTCGTCAAAATTTAATAGCTAGCAGTAGGGTTGGGAACGGAGCGGATATCCGGTTTTTTTAAGGTATCCGTATCCGTATCCGTATCCGCCGGATAATCAATTTCATTATCCGAATCCGGATCCGAAAGCTCCGGATATCCGGGTTCCGAATATTCGTTGAAAAACTCGGATATTCGCGGATATTCGGATCTGATCCGGTTTTTTTTTTTTTTTTTGTTGCTCACGGGTTGAGACTCTCGCTCGCCGGCGAGAAAGTTCCAACCTTCCTCCTTAGCTCTGGTTCAATGGCTGCTGCTCCGCATCCACCTCCAATTCCTCTAGATCCGCTTTCCTCTCCGCAAATCCCTTCTCCCGCTTTATCCCCTGAGCAAATCGGTGATGTCCTCATCCGATCTCAATCGGCGATGTCCAAATCGGCGACAAAACCGCCATCTGACAACACCAAGGAATCACGATCCCACGATCTCCAGCCTCCGATTCGAAACCCTCCGCCTCCAACAACAGATTGCTCTCGTCGGAGGTAACGATAACGGGACGAATCCCGTGAGAGAGAGAAAAAAAATTGTACAGGTATTAAAACGGATATCGGATATCCGATCCGAAATTTTTTTATTATCCGTATCCGTATCCGTATCCGGCGAATATGTTATTTCATTATCCGTATCCGTATCCGGACTACCCGGATATCCGTTTTTTGGATCGGATCGGAGCGGATACCGGATCGGATACCGGATACCGGATAATAATCCCAGCCCTAGCTAGCAGTAGTGTTCAACTTGTATAGTACAACTAAACTCGACAAATATTGTTTTTTCCTTGCACGGGCACCAAATATATGGACCATTTAGCTTCATTCATTTATTATAGTATTGAAAACTATTTGAGGTGTTTGATTAGCTAACTTACAGGGTTCGATTTTTTTTTTGTTCCCACACATGACACATCTAAACGCGTTCATTAGCCCAAGTTGCTAAATCTAGTATACTAGTTACAAGTTACAACGAACCTGTAAACAAACCAAAGTACTATCAAGGATTTATATATGCAATTTAAATCAAGTACTTCGATTGATAAACTTATTGATATATATATATATATATATATATATATATATATATATATATATATCCCCAATTAGCAATGTTCCAAAAATCGTCAGACGCTAATCGGACGGCCGAGTTGGACCTAGCATCTAACGAACAAAATCGGGGATTAGTTTTTTACCTTTTTAATGCATTTTTAACATGTTAATCCATTATAATTTATAATAATGTGTTCAAAATTGGATAAAACACATAAAAATAAATATTATGTCCAATACATTATGATTTTCATTAAAAATATGAACATAAGTCAGACATATCAAATTTTAGAACTAACTAAATTATTATTTTTTTAAAAAAAAATAGATTACACAGCTGTCTAGACGAAAATTAATCGGTTTAGACAAGAACTAATCAAACACCCGATTTATTGAACCGATTACATATAAATCGTCACAGTTTGCCGCTGCCTAGACAGCTAAATGACCAACAGTACTTAATAGTAGTATAATACATCCAGAGGGGGCAAGAAGGAGGGAACATTTGGGAATTCTCTAAAAATGACTTGACGTAGGAAAAATAGACGTTGGAAATCAGAGAGCTTTAACGTTCAAATTTAGGAGATAGAAACAAAATGGCACATGGCCCCATTGCATATATATTCTTCATTTCACGACTACACCAAATCTCCTTTAACATGAACTGATTATATAGTAAATATTCCAACAATTAACGCAAATGTTTATCAAATTATTATTATTATAGGTAATTAAGTTAATGCATCCCATCAACTAGGGATGGGCACGGGACAAGTACTTGCTAATTTTTATGTACTTGATATCCGACTTGACCCATTCAAGTAATTGGATTTGCTACTTGTACTTGATCCGACTAAAACAAGTACTTGTTTTTTCAAATACCCACAAAAAAATTGAGTACCCTCAAATTACTTGACATGACTTGTTACTTGTCACAATTCATTACTTATTACTTGAATCTGAAATATTTGATTACTTGAACCTAAAATAGTATTTTAAATAAATCATCCTAAAATCACATAAATAATTTAAATAAATACTTTAAATAAATCATCCTACGTCTCTTTTTTATTTATTACTTTAAATAAATCATCCTAAAATCACATAAATACTTTAAATAAATAAATTACCCTACGTCTCTTTTTATTTGGTCAACAAATATATCTTCGAAAACAAAAAATATTTGAGCTTAATTTTGGGCTTTAATATTTTCTTATAGATTTTGTTAGGTAATATGTATTTAATCTTTGGACTTTAAAACTAAAACAATTAAACAAGTGATAAGTATTTATATTAACAAGTAACAAGTAGCGGATAAGAGACAAGTAACATGACAAATACTAAAAATAAAAATGATACTTGATAATTGATAATTGATCCGTACTTACAAGTAATAAAATTTGTTGATTTGTTACCCGACTTGACAACGACAAATACTTATCTTTTAATGGTAAGTAAGTCAAGTAAAGGATACGGCCCAGCCCTCCTCCGACCAGTTTTCGTCGCCTATATAATTCTAACTTTAACGGATATATTAGCTGTTTTCAACGAGTTATTAATACCATCAATTAAAGATAGGGATTTTAGCCTATTCCCCCATGAAGTATTCGTCTCCTGATTATTCATACACGAAGTATCGATCAAAGCTAAAAACATCATGAACTAATTATTTTTTTGAATTTACTACATAAATTTATGAAATTTGGTCAATTTCACCAAAACTGTAAACGGTGTTAGTTTTCCGTTAACGATTGATGACGTGTCTGACATGTGGCACATCGGTTTGGTCTGGTTTGAGATTAAACCATTTTTTTTTTTAATTAATCAGACCAAAACGACGTCGTTTTGGTATCTATGTCGCTAAATTATTTTTTGCACCGACCAGAAATCGAACCCGGGTCTGCAGCGTTGCAAGATAATACTCTACCACTAAGCGACTTGTAATTCATTGTACATTACAACACATAACTATATATATATATATATATATATATTTATATACGAAATCATAATAAAAGTCCATTGGCGTCTACTTCCTTCACCCCTGTGCTTACTTCGACGAACACATTTGCAGATTTTCCTTCTCCTCCAAGCTGATACTGACTTCTCTCTCACTCGTTAACAACATCGAAGCTTCCATTCTCGCCAGTAATCTTTCTCCCGTTATCTTCTTCGACTGATTTCAATTTTTCTTTTTTTGTTTGGTGCAAAAATCTAGTGATCCAACAATCAAATTTCGCAATTTCTGAGGACAAACTCTAAGCCGGGTACAGTAAGAGAGGATGCCATGTTCCTGATTTTGTGTATGATCTCGAAATTACCTGGTTAGGGTTTGCGTGATTCATGGAATGTCAGATCTATCACTTCCGATCTTTTACGAACGGAAGGTATATAAAATTTCCGAACAACCCTTATAAACGGAAAATAATGAAATTCATGTTTAGAAAACCCAGAAAAGGACCCGCAAATCGAAGAGAAAGAAAGGGATCTAGCTTAGAAAACCCAGGGAAAAAAGTAAAATCAACGAGAAGAGGAGTAAAGAGACGACATAGAAGGAAAGGGATCTAGCTTTGTATATATATATTTATATATATATATATAATCATGTGTTTTATCGTGCAATGAATTACTAGTGGTCTAGCGGTAGACTATTACCTTCCCACAGTATAAACGTGGGTTCGATTCCCTGCTGGTGCAAAAAATATTTTGACGACATTGATACCAAAAACGACGTCGTTTTGGTCGGAGCAATTAAAAAAAAAATTAATTGGTTTAATCTCAAACCAGACCAAACCGATGTGCCACATGTCAGATACGTCATCAATCATTAACGGAGAACTAACACCGTTTACGGTTTTGGTGAAATTGACCAAATTTTATAAATTCACGTAGTAAATTCAAAAAAATAAATAGTTCATGATGTTTTTAGCATTGATCGATACCTCGTGTATGAATAATCAGGAGACAAATACTTTACGAGGGAATAGGCTAAAATCCCATTAAAGATATGGTTAATTTACCTCGATGACAAATAATTAGTGAACATATTGACTGGGTATAGCTCAACGGTTGTAAATGGTTTTTCATTAACGCTGCACTCATATCATTATCAAAATTCAAAGTTACTAGTATTTTATAAATATAAATAGTATAATAAGTGATCCTTTTTTTGTTTGTTTGTCAGACATCTATGTGATCTAATGTGATTAAAGAAAGATTACAATTCGTTTACATATATAAACGTTAGGAAAATTCCCCCAAAAAGGATACAAAGCTGCCGTAAAATCTATAAATAATTTAAAAATTGAATGCTAATTTTGGCACGTACCCACCTTTCTGACAACATTTGGTACAGTCTCCCAATCAGTACGATTGAAACGGTCAAAAATTTGCGATTAAAAACAAACAATATAATTAATACTATTTACACACGTCATCGAGTAAAAGGAGTTGGAAAAATTAACATCACCATTATTATTAACAGTAAATAAAAAAAAAAGGTTCATCGCCCCCAATACCTCACGTGGGTCCCATCCACTCCCTCCACCTCCTTCCTCTCTACTATATAAACAACGGCTTTAGCTCCTCCGAAAACAAACATTTCTCAATCTCTTGCAACAATGGCTCTCTTCGTTTTATCTCTCCTCATACTCTCTTCCTTCTCAGCCATTCCCTTCACACACGCAGGTTAAACTTCATCATCTCTTCGCGACTGTGTATTTCGAATATCCCATGTTGGATTCTGAATTTCTGATCTGTTGGTTTGTGTTTTTTTTGTTTGTTTCTTTACAGATTCTGGAATGATCGGAGTAAACTACGGCCGGATAGCGAACAATCTCCCGGCACCGGAGAAGGTTGTTCAGCTTCTGAAATCACAAGGAATCAATCGCGTCAAGCTTTACGACACTGACAAATCCGTACTAACCGCGCTAGCGAACTCCGGCATCAAAGTCGTTGTCTCTCTCCCCAACGAGAACCTCTCCGCCGCCGCCGCAGATCAGAGCTACACCGACAACTGGGTTCAGGAAAACATAAAGAAATACATGCCGGCGACAGATATCGAAGCGATCGCCGTCGGGAACGAAGTGTTCGTCGATCCGAGGAACACGACGGCGTATCTCGTTTCGGCAATGACGAATGTTCAGAGCTCTCTGGTTAAGTTCAATCTCGACAAATCAATTAAGATCTCGTCACCGATCGCTTTGAGCGCGTTGGCGAACTCATATCCACCATCGGCCGGTTCTTTTAAACCGGATTTAATAGAACCGGTTATTAAACCGATGTTGGATCTGCTTCGCAAAACGTCTTCGCATCTCATGGTGAATGCTTACCCGTTCTTCGCCTACGCGGCAAACGCCGATAAGATCTCGTTGGAGTACGCTCTGTTTAAAGAGAACGCCGGGAATGTAGATTCCGGTAACGGTTTGAAGTATAACAATCTATTAGACGCACAAATCGACGCCGTTTTCGCCGCCATGGCCGCAGTGGGATTCAACGACGTCAAGCTCGTTGTGACGGAGACGGGTTGGCCTTCTGCCGGAGACGAGAACGAGATCGGCGCCGGTTCGGCTAACGCGGCGGCTTATAACGGCGGGTTAGTGAAGAGAGTGTTAACGGGAAACGGAACGCCGTTAAAACCGAAGGAGCCACTTAACGTGTATTTGTTCGCTCTGTTTAACGAGAACCAGAAGACGGGACCCACGTCGGAGAGAAACTACGGGATGTTTTACCCGAACGAGAACAAAGTGTATGACGTTCCGTTCTCCGTTAGGTCAACAACGCCGGTCGACGATAGCAAGGAGAAAGTTCCGGTGAAGTCGCCGTCGCACGTGGGACAGACATGGTGCGTGGCGAACGGGAAAACGCCGAAGGAGAAGCTTCAGGAAGGTCTCGACTACGCTTGCGGCGAAGGAGGCGCTGATTGCCGTCCGATTCAACCGGGTGCCACGTGTTACGATCCTGAATCGTTAGAGGCCCACGCTTCTTACGCGTTCAACAGTTACTATCAGAAGAACGCACGTGGTGTTGGCACGTGTAACTTTGGTGGTGCAGCGTACGTGGTCTCGCAACCTCCCCGTACGTACTCTATCCTTTTCTCCCTCGTAAATTATACTGTTTTTGTGTATATAATATAGTTTTTTTTCACACTTTTATATATTTTCCCGAAATTTCGTCAGAGAAATGGGAAAGATAGTTGGAAGATGGTTAGATAATAATTACGGAGGTTGGGACAGTTCAACAACATATGCTATTTTTGATAAAATTTTCCACTATTAGATTCTTACGTAACTATGATTAGATTGTGACCTATATAGGAAACATAATTTAAATTAATTTGTTTTTTGTTATTATCGTGTTTGTAGAGTACGGGAAGTGCGAGTTTCCAACAGGGCATTGAAGAAGAAGGGATCGGGCGGATTAATTTAGTAGCATTTTCTTGTTCTTTATTTAATTTAATACCTTGTTTTGTCATTCGAGTATATGATTATTTATATGCGTAGATTTGTTTTCACTATTGTATATTTGGTTGGTTTCGTCATATAATATAATCTCAGTTTTTTTCTTCTTAAACTTAAACCTCTACGACGTTTATACATGGAATCAAGTCTCATACTATTACGCCAGTTTGCCTGCCATTTAATTAATCACGTTAAAAAGAAAAAAAAAATCTTTTAAGTTAATCCTCTAACGCTCGATTCTCGAATATGTGATCGTTGGATGTCTATCGTTCATCTTACGGTTAAATCGATCTCTTCATATAAAAAAATACGTGTTAATTATTTAATGTGCTCTTATAATATGTAAATTGTGGATAAATCTTTATAATATTATTTAAGAATACATTTTTAAAAATGGACTTACATGAAATAACATTATAAATAACAAAGAATAATTTAAATAGGAAATGATATAATAGTCTTTTAAAATTACTGATTAGAATATGGAAAGTAGATATTTTGCATTAAAGAGGTTATTTCTTATTTTATTTCTTAATTATTTTTAATACTATATATTTTAAAATAATAATTAATTTATATATATTCAAAATTTTGCTATATTTTCACTATAATTTATTATATTTTATTTGAATATATATCAAAACAAAAGTTGAAAAATATTTTACAAATTTTATAAAAAGTTAGACACAAGAAAACTATTTTGTTTTAAGAGTTCGTAGACTAGCCACAAAAATTAGAGTAATTTAACGGTACATTAGAGTTATGTTTTCAAAATTATAAGTTTTTGCGGGTTAGCCCGAATCATATTTTAGTTCACTCAAAACGGGTTAAATAGATAAATTATTACAAATCTCTATAATCTAATTTAAGAAGACATTTTTAAAAATGAACTTTTTTAAGTTATTACATGAAATACATTTACAAATAACAAAGAATAATTAAAATAGTAAATGATATGATAGTCATTTAAAATTATTGATTAGAATATAAAAATTATATATTTTTCATTAAAGAGTTTATTTATTATTTAATTTCTTAATTATTTTTAATACTATATTTATTAAAATAATAATCGATTCATATATATTCAAAGAAACAAATCTATGTAAAATCTTGCTATATTTTTTACTATAATTTATTATATTTTTTATTATATATCAAAACAAAAGTTGAAAAATATTTTACTATTTATATAAAAAGTTAGACACAAGAATTTTTTTTTTTTAAAGAGGTCGTAGACTAACCACAAAAATTAAAGTCATTTAACGGTGCATATTAGAGTTATGTTTTCAAAATTATAAATTTTTACGGATTAGCCCGAATAATAATATTTTAGTTCACTGCAAAACGGGTTAAATAGACAAATTATTACAAATTGACAGTTTTATCTATAATTATTAGTTAGTTATATTGTAAAATTTAGATAAAAGTAATTTTCTTAAAATTCAAAATAATTGTTTTATAAAAAAATACTTGCGCTATAATTAGCGCGGGTTAAATCTTAGTGATATATACAAAAGATGTTGACAAATAAATATCTACACCGGCTTAAAAAACATTTTACAAAGATGAATCATTTTTGACTTTGGATTTGAAGTTTTTATTTTTGTGTGTGTATAATCTCTTCGGTTTAAAATCTGTTTCGTTTAAATCACTAAAACTATGAAGTATAGTTGTGTTGGGTTTGATATTCTCAATTTCGGATTGATCTACTTTTGGTGAAATTTGTCACAAAAAAAATATCCGGTGCAATTACGCTCAATTAACCACCAAACAGGTTAATTAGCACAGAATGGGTAAAACTCTTGACAAATATCACGTAGATAGATGTGAAATTTAAAACTTTTTATGGATGTGAATTTTTTTAAGTAATGAATGTGCAAGGGAAGCCTGATCATGATATAATTCATCATTCATGATAGATGTGAACGCGTAAGATTATACTATAATATTAGCACGACGACTAATTTGGAACTCTAGGATGAACTTCTCAAATGCACATAAACTGACTATACCCTTGATCTCGAGCAACATAGTCTCCACTCTTTTGTAGTGGAATTTTAACCACTTTCGAGTTAAAAAAATAAGGTCAGTAAATGTATATAAACTTTGACATAAATCAATCAATTGATCTATTTCCCCATCGAAACTTTCATATAATATCAAATCTATACAGAGTTAAACCTTAGTGCTATTTTCCCATCATTTAAAAGTTTAAAACATATTTTTCCACAAAATTAAAATTCGAAACTTATTTACCCATAAATATTGGTTTTATCGGTTTACAACTTAAACCCGATCTAAACCTAATCTAACCAAATTAATAATCCAAACCAAATCAAACCCAAACCTAATGTTCTTTCGTTTGATTTGGTTTGGTAGGGTTTGGGAAACACTTGCGGAAAGATGAGTTACATTGGATGAAACACATCTTTATCAGAAGATGAAGAAGATGAAACACTTGCGGAAAGATGAGTTTATATGCATTCACAGACATTCTTTGAATGTCGATCGATGACAGAGCTAGTAGAAGATGAAACACTCGCGGAAAGATGAGTTTATATAATGCATTCACAGACAAACAAATATGAGTTGAAGCAGGTCCGTCCCAACTTATATATATAAACCTTAGGCAAAAAAAAAAATTTGGGTCTTTTTTCAAATAAAATTTGTTTTTATAGTTTTTTGGGCCTTTTTATTCTTAAAGATTTTTTTTAAAAAAAACCTGGACCCATAGCAAATGCCCATGTTGCCATGGGCCAGAGCCGGCCCTGAGTTGAAGATCTAACCAATAACCAAAAAGAAATTGTGTATGCCCATTAATAATATCAATATGCGACATTTACATAATCTCAAAATTTGACGGAAATGAGAAATGTGTATATCCGGTTATAATTTTAGAACCGGAGGCTGTAGAAGGCAAATGTTTTCCAAACTTCATATAAACCATTGGGATCGGTTGGTATTTATATTTAGGGAGAAATCTGACATAGAGGATAAACAAAATTAGGTCACTAATTAAACTGGAAAGAAAGACTTACTAGAATAACATGCAAGGCCTATGGATCAGGAAGGTACTTTGGGCCCGGATCCGGATCCGGATTCCAAACCTGGATCCAATTATTCTGGATTACCGGGTTTTCACATTTGCGTCAATCCTAAGCGGCCAAAAGCCTTACGACTCTGTTTAAAAACCCTCGTCTCGCTCGCTATCTCTCTCTCGCCGTCTTGCTCTCAAATCTTTTTCGATCTCCACCGCTTCTTCATTTTCATCGATGGTAATTTTCTCTCCGACTTGCCTTGCTTTTGTTTGCTTCTCGCTTCCCTCTACAGATCCTGTTTTGATTCATACGGTGCCCAGTTTCTTCGATCTCGCGTGATCTGTTGATTTTTCATCGTTTTACTTGTTCTCAGGCTTTACCTAACCAGCAAACCGTCGATTACCCTAGCTTCAAGCTCGTCATCGTTGGTGATGGAGGCACAGGTACCATCCTAGCTTCAACATCTTTTCTCTAGGAAACAAAAAAAAGTACAGAGGATTAGCTCAATTTCAGAAATTATATGTGTCTGCATCATGTAGATCTTGCAGTTGGATACGATTTTGTAGTTTGATTGCTGCTTCGATATAGCTTGTCTCGGCTTGATTTTGTCACTTATCTATCTTATAATAAGTTTGTGATGCGTAGTATAGATCTTGCAAGTTCAATTATGAGATTTTTCTCAGTTGTTGAAATGCATTTTTGTTGACATTTTGATTACGTGCACAGGGAAAACCACGTTTGTAAAGAGACATCTTACTGGAGAGTTTGAGAAGAAGTATGAACGTAAGTATTTGCAAGTCGTGAAACGATTAATCCACGAGTTAAATGATTCTGATGTTTTCTTTTTCTTGCAGCCACTATTGGTGTTGAGGTTCATCCTTTAGATTTCTTCACTAACTGTGGCAAGATCCGGTTTTACTGTTGGGATACTGCTGGACAAGAGAAATTTGGTGGTCTAAGGGATGGATACTAGTAAGTATTCTCTTCTAAGTAGCACAATTTTTGGTTTTTTATCATACGGATCACTTAATACCTGGTTGAATCTTCTAGTGTGTGTAAGATGCTTATTCCCATCACTGTAGATAGTAAAATGAAAAAGCTATTGTAAAGTTATTGTTGTTGCAAATAGTTTGTTTGATACACAAAAATGTGTGTTGTTTTGTTGCAGCATCCATGGACAATGTGCCGTCATCATGTTTGATGTCACAGCACGTCTGACATACAAGAACGTTCCAACATGGCACCGTGATCTTTGCAGGTATGAATGAACGAACATACAGAAGCTAGACTTTTGTTCTATGTGGCAAACTGCTAAACGAAAACGTGATGTCGTTGTGCAGGGTCTGCGAAAACATCCCGATCGTTCTCTGTGGGAATAAAGTTGATGTGAAGAACAGGCAAGTGAAGGCCAAGCAGGTGACATTCCACAGGAAGAAGAATCTCCAGTACTACGAGATATCTGCCAAGAGCAACTACAATTTCGAGAAGCCGTTCTTGTACCTTGCTAGAAAACTCGCCGGGTAAACAACAAATTCAATTCAAGCCTCATTGTAATATTATGAAATAAATTTTTAAGAAAAAGATGAAAAAGTTGAGAACGTTGCTGTTTGTTTGTTGTTTGTCGCAGGGACCCTAACCTTCACTTTGTGGAATCACCTGCCCTTGCTCCCCCAGAAGTCCAGATTGACATGGCTGTTCAGCAGCAGTAAGCTTTCTAGACTCATTTTGCTGCTCGGTTTGTTTTGGTCAACTTACAAGTTTGTTTTTAATGAATGTGTAGGCATGAGGCGGAGCTCGCAGCCGCAGCAAGTCAGCCACTCCCCGATGACGATGATGACACCTTTGAGTAGAGTAGAGAGAGAGATCTGGACTATGTGATTCCGTCACAAGTAATATCATTTCTTTTTATTTGTGTTTGTGTTCAAAATATGAAGTTTAAAAGTCAAGGTTTGCTTTTACCGGTTGAACCGATGGCAATAGTAATTCCCGTTTATGTTTTTTTTTTAGTTGTCGCTGTGAAAACCAGTTGATCATCATAAGCCAAAAGTTCTTAAAATATACCGTGTAAACAGAAAGAGAGAAATCTTTACCGGAGATGAAGAAACATCTCTTTCATACAAAAACCAGGAATATACCATATGGCAATATATATCAAACATAAAACAAGAAGTTACAAAGCATATATATTGTTTCTGAAAAATCCAAAATTATTGTTTGGTACACGAAGTTGAATGTTAATCATAAAGACGAGGTGGTTTTGACCTCTCACAAAATCATCATGTTCAAATTCCCATTGCACATGAGATAAACTGTGGATTCCAAATAATTAAAACTATTGCTTGCTTCTTTTGTTCCAGTGGAGGGTTATCCACAATCTGATATACTTTGATTTAGAATTAAAATTATCCCCTTGGGGAAGCTGTCAAGTGTGAACCATCCCTAAAAAATCTAAAATCGAAGAACACAACTTTTCGACATTATTGACGGTCAAGATATGATTCACCTGTCAATATTTTTAAAAAATTACAAAGTCGGAAGCTAAAGTGTACTTTGTGGACTATTGAAATTATGATTAGTCACAAAGTAAACAATAGAACTTGGACCTGGTAGGTGTTGTCAATACTCAATAGGCCATATTTATCAGACAGAGAGCGACTCTTGAGATTAAAATTAACCCTAAAAACCTTTCCGCTCCTTCAGGACGACTTCACCATCTTCACTTTCTTCTTTGTTTGTTTTGTTGTGAAAGTAACTTCATCTTCTTCACTCTCGCGCTCGTCTGCTTCCTTCCATTTCCACCAATTTGAACCTATTGCTAATGGCCAATCTCCAAGAATCGCATAGCCGCTGCGTTCTTGTGAATACGACCCTTGAAACCCATATCGGGGTTCTCTTGCACAAATACGATACAAGCTCCGATTTCAAAGGTTTGAACAATAAAACTTCCCTTAAATTTGTATTCTAATGCTGTGTGAGGTTAATCGATTTTTTGGTTATCTGACTGCATTGTTACTGCGTTTCTGAATTATTGTAGAAAAATTATGCGCGGAGCATAAGCAATGCTATCCTGGAATTGGTGAAATCAAAATTTCTGCTTTGAAGGTATGTATGTATGCATGTATATATGGATTTCACTCCTTTGTTTGTTCATAATCAGGTTAATTAAGAGTGGTTTTGTTTTCAGGTTAAACGCCGAAATCAGTTTTTTCACTGCTCAGATTCGATGATTTTGAGTAAAGCTTTTCAAGGCATCAGTACAGACTGGAATATCTATGTGGATGCAGTCAGAGTCCTAGTCGAAAACAATGAGTTGCTTGAGATAGAAAAGGAGAAGGAGACAGAGATTGCAATTGATGATACCATTGAAGATGGTTTGGAAACAAAAGTAGTAGCTGACGAGAAGACGACAAAGAAGAGAAAAATGGAAAGTTTGGATGGAAAGAGAAGCCTGAAGAAATACTCAGATGTGGATGAGAGTCAGGAGTTGTGTGGAAAAGCTGAGGTTGAAGTTACAACGGCTAAAGAAGATACTCTCATCGCTTCCGGTGCACAAATTGTTGAAGAGGATCACAACAATCAACATATCAGTATCAAAGTTGCGGGAGATTGTGATGGGGAGATTTCCAGGAATGATTTGGCAAGCAAAGTTGGAGATTCTGAACAGAGAACCCATGTAAAGGGAGAAGCTGATCATGATGTCATTACAAAGAAGATGAGTAAGATAAAGAGAAAGATCAAGCAGAACAAAAACCAGAAGACTGATGATGTTCCTGTACCAAGGAATGAGGATGTTCCTGTACCAAGGAATGAGGAAAAACCAGAATTTGTCCGGGAAACATCTTTGTCAAGTTCTATCTTAGTACACAATAACGTGGTTCAAGGAGTTGGTTCAATAGTAACAAGAGATTCACCTAGATGCACATGCCAAGGTCTAATAACCAGAAAGCTGATCGTATTGGATTTGAACGGAATCCTCGCGGATGTCGTTCAGGATTATAAGGGTGAAGTCATTCCAGATGGTAAAATATCAGGCATATCAGGTAAGAAAGAATCAATTTCAATGTGGCCATTTGTAAATTGTTACATGCTTATGTGACTCTGGAGTAATTTCTTTGTTCTTTTCTATAGTTTTCAAGAGACCTTTTGTTGCTAGTTTTCTTGAATTCTGTTTTGAGAGATTTGAGGTTGGGATATGGTCTTCCAGGCTCGTGTAAGATTCTTGACTGATCCAATACTCAAATGCATTGCTTTTTTGTTTTCCTTAGTCAATACATATTTTAAGTTTAATACCCCCATTAATTCCGTCTTTACTTTTTTCTCTTAACAGTGGATTGGATTATATGAACTACATCGTCATGGCAAACCATGCGAAAAATCTGATGTTCTGTTTCGTAAGTGATCTCAACAACCTATTATGTACTTGATTATGAGATATGCAATTTAGTGTAGAAATATAGTTTACAATCTCTATGAACTATAAAAATTGCATTCCTTTGACTACGAGATATGCAATTTACATACGAGCAGGGCTTATTCTAATTCCTTTTTCTGTATGTACACAGGATCAACATATGTGCACTACCACAAGGTTCAACACTCCGGAGAAAAGCACAAAACCTCTGTTCCTTAAGGATCTAAGAAAAGTTTGGGAGCGTTTAGGGACATGTGTCAGTTGTGGAAAAGTAAGGTACGATGAGTCAAACACCTTACTAATTGATGACTCACCCCACAAGGCCTTGTGTAATCCTGTAAGTACTCGAACACTTGCAATTAAGCTTATGTATTCAATGTCTGCGATCTTACATGTAACATTAACTTCGGTTGGTATTTTGTTCTTACTCTCTGTTAGCCATACACTGGAATCTTTCCTTTCCCATACCAGTACACAGACAGTAAAGATTCTGCATTGTGTGAGTTTTTACCTTCTTAATACTCTACAGCATCCAAGTTTTGCAACAACAAGCAGAAAGATTTTAATGGAGAATCATATTCTTCTTTAACATTCTCTTTCAATCAAATGCTAAGAAAGATACCCGTTGAAAGCTTATTTCTTATGTGGTTTCTAACTATTAATTCACACCGATGTTTTCATTTCTTGAGAACAGCTGGTGAGCTAATGACGTACATGGAAAGGTTAGCGGAAGTGGATCACGTTCAGAAGTTTGTAGCGGAGAATCCAATTGGCCAGGCTGCCATCAATGAGATGCATGAATCATGGCAGATCTATTCCCAGGTGATCGAGGAATATAAGTAAACCGATCCAGGGCACTAATGACTGAGTAAGGCCTCACAGTTTAATTAGTCTCCTGTTTTTCAACAAAGACTAGACTCTCTTCATTTCAACTTCGGTTCTAATTTCCAACTCTTTGGAATGATGTAATGGTAAAATGATTATGCGTTTTTTTTTGTGATCTAAAACTACTAAAAGCATTTTCCAAAAAATCTATCGAGCCTTTAAGAGCATTTTGGTGCTTTTTGTTAATTTCTAAAATGCATTTGAATCAATTATGAGAATTGGATGAGAAAGTGCTCTCAATCTCTCTACTTATGAATTGGAAAATGCTCGAAAAAAACTTCTTCGTTGAACTCCATTAACTTTTTTTTTTTTACTTGGCTCAGTCAAGAACACCAAACGTGGGAGACAGACTTATTTACTGCAGATACAAAGTATCATCAAGGTTAAGCTTGTTAAGTACACTAATAGAAGAGTTTCTCTCATTGCTCAAAGAGTGATAGCTACAAACCGCACTCAATCTTATATTATGTGGTCTCGGGTCTGAATGATATCTTTGATGATGAGAGTGTTTTGTCTCCTATACTCCTTTTTTGTTCTGTATTTTTGCAAGGTTGTTTGCTTTTGGCATCTATGCATCCTCTAATCATAAGTGCTAATTTTCATAATTGGAAGAAAAAAAAGAAGGAAGCTCGAGTAGATACCAAAACGGTCTTAAGCTTTTTTGCAAACCATCGGTAAGGGCAGTTTCGTAAATTCAAATAAACCGTCAGAAACCCCAAAAACCAATTTTTACTTCCTCCCCAAGAACGTTTCTCCTTCCATCGACGATTTCAACATTACATAAATAAGAGTCTGTTTCTTCTTTGATTCATTTGCGCTTCTTCCTCCTCCGTGATGATGTTGGTGTCTAGGGTTTTATCGAGAGTTTCTCGCACCGCGGGCTTACGCTCGTCTCTCTCCGCAATCGCTACTCCGACGAGGAATCAGATTATTCCGATTGTTTCCGGCCGATTTCACTCCCTCGTCCACGGAACTCCCAATAATGTTAGTTTTTGAGGCGATTTTGGTGTTCTGGATATCCTTGTTGGGTTTTGCTAGGGTTTAAGGGTTTGTTCAAACGAATATCAACTCCATGTCTTTCGTTTGGAAATTTGACGCTTTTATTACTTAGATTGTCTGAATGTTTAATTTTTTTATTGTTCTTTCTATGAGTTTGTCTTGAGGTTATAAATTGGTTTGTGGCAATCCTTGTGAATCTTCAACCTGAGAAGAGAACTAGCAACTTTCTTATTCTAAGATTTTTGAACAGCGAATTTACTCAATTTAATATGCGCAGCGTGTTGCAGCTCCAGTGTCGCTCCTAAACCATGCAGCAACTCTAGATTTGAATGTCCTTCAAAGGTTCAGCTTTTTTTACTCTTCCTCAGCTGAGAGTAACACCGAGGTCCCAAAGACCAGCGAAGCTTCCGAGGATGCGGAGGCTGGGAAAGCTACAGGTGAGGCAAATGTTAGAGATACTGTTGTCTGATTCTGAACAAAGAAGTTTGATAGGTTACTGAACGAATTGCGTTCTCTGATTTCTAGATTCAGAGACTGATTTTGAGGATTTGTCAAGGGACGATTTGGTGAAGCTTGTGGCTGAGAAGGAAGATCTCGTCAAGGTTCAGCAGGAAGACATAAAGGAAATGCAAGATAAAGTTCTTCGAACTTATGCAGAGATGGAGAATCTAATGGACAGGACAAAACGTAATGCTGAAAACGCCAAAAAGTTCGCCATACAGGTTTACTTTTCTTTCTTCTACTTGAATTAACTTGTTTTTGGTTCATATATAATCCAGTGCTGAGTACATTTGTTAAAATTGTATCTGCTGCAGAACTTTGCAACAAGCCTTCTGGATGTGGCGGATAATCTTGGAAGAGCTTCTTCTGTTGTCAAAGAGAGTTTTTCGAAGATCGATACTTCAAAAGATTCTGCTGGTGCTGCTCCACTGTTAAAAACCCTTTTAGAAGGAGTGGAGATGACTGAGAAACAATTAGCAGAGGTAAAAACATCCGTTATATTTGCTCACTGAGGTAAACAAAGATAGATGAAGGCAAGTTTATCTGTAAAACTGCAGGTATTTAAGAGATCTGGTTTGGTGAAAGAAGATCCTTTAAATGAACCGTTTGATCCAAACAGACATAACGCAGTGTTCCAAGTCCCAGATGCTTCCAAGCCAGAAGGCACAATTGCTCATGTCCTAAAGGTACTAAACTATTAAAGGATTTGCTCTCTTCTTGCTGTGGTGACTCTAAGCATATGCTATCTTTTGCAAATTCACACAATATCATGGATTCTCTGGCATAATTTGTAACCTTTTTGGTAACGGTTTGTTTCCGTATCTGCAGTCTGGATACACGTTGTTTGATCGAGTTATTAGACCAGCCGAGGTTGGTGTTACTTGCGCTGTGGAGAATCAAGAAAGAGTCTGAAGCTTGAGAAACTCAAACTACGATAGTTAAAAAAGCTTTGTTTGAACATCTTCCTGAGTTTTTTTAGTCAATAGTTCTCATTCTCTCTCTATCTCATCTTTGCATATTCATTGGATGAACAAGATCTCATAAAGTAGCTTGACATTGCTGCACTTCCAGGGAAGACCTGGTTCTGTAAACTTTTTCTCAAAATTTTCATGAAGTTATAAAAATGGAACATTAAATCCATACGAATGCTACAATTTTGATTCTGATGGAGCCAGGCTCTTCTGGTGATACATATATATATAGCTTCTTCTAACTAGAGAGTAGAGACAGTACATACAGATCCAGAAGGATCAAAGTTTCCTAAAATAAATAAAAGCCTACAATAAGTTACAGACATGATAGCTACAACAATACCAAGTCCTCAGACTTTTATTATTGCTTTTTAATACGATTCTCTTCATTCTTCAGTCCCTAAAGAATTCAGACACAGTCCCAGTTTCAAATGACCAGTTTTTGCTTCCTGCAGAGAAGTAAAAAAAAAACAAGTAAAATGAACAGAACTCGACACATTCGTTGCTGATTTTGAAGCTTTACCTTAGTTTGGTCTGTGTCTGTCATGTTCATGTCCAGCTCAACGGTTTTAGGCAATGGCGATTCAGTGTCGAATTCGTCAGTCTCTTCCTCTAGAGCTTCAATTTCGGAATCCTTAGAAACCACTTTTTCTCTATGCTCAAGCATCGCAACCTGCAAAATCAAAAAAGGAGCCATTCACACTAATCCCACACAAAACAAAAAAGAAACCCTAGACAATTTTGGAGAAAACTTACTGGGGCGTATCTGAATCTTCGCTTAGGCGGCTCCTCCGTCTCACCGGAACCGTTAGCTTCGGAGGGAGTAACCGTCGCCGAGGAAAGTGGGGTCCACTTATGGAGAAGCAGATGGTGAGGAGAATTGCTGCTGTTGTTGTTGTTGTTGCGACCGTTTGATTTAGATGCTCGGAAAACGCCGACGGATGAGGTTGAGACACTTACCCACTTCTTCTTCCACTTCCTTACACGGCCGCTGAAAACCGCCGTCGCCGCCGGACCACTGTATCTCGATGACGTCCGGCTCAATCTCGACCCTACGCCTTCCATCTCTCTCTCTCTCTCACTGCCCGGAAAAAAATAGTTACTTTTTTTATATCTGGTCAAGGAGATCTCTTCATTGCTAAAGAAACGCAGCGTTTTAATGAGATATAGTTTGAAAACGCAGCGTTTAAGGAGATATATGAAACAAAAATTTATTACACAGCTTTATCTCCTCCAAGAAGTGGCGCTTCAAAAAGCTCAGTTCTTCTTCAAGCTAAATACTAGAGAGCGAAAATGGAGCTCTGCGTTATCAGCTCGACGACGACGACGACGACGATTAATCCGTTTCATTCATGTTTAACCCGACGCATTGGTTCTCGTCTCTTGCAATCTGATAGTCTGTTCCTCTCTCGTGGTGGTTGCTCTGGGTTACGCTTCGATGCGAGGCTGAAGAAACCAATCAAGCCCTTGGAGCTATCTTGTGTCGCCAAGAAAATTGGCAGTGGTGGAGTCCGGCGAGCAGAGGCTTCTCCGGCGGTTGAAACCAGCGTAAAGGAAGACCGGCTTCCCGCTGATCTCCAGGTCACCGAGACTAAAGCGCCGAATTCAAGTGTAAGAGACTTTTCAAGCTTTTTGTCCATTTGTTGGAATTGAGTTTGGTCTGAGTTACTGTTCAATTTTAGGTGAAATTGAGTGTGGAAGTTCCAGCAGTTGTCTGTGAAGATTGTTACCAAAGAGTCCTAAGCGAGTTCATGAGACTTTCAAAGGTAAACTGCATTTTCGTCTTTTTAAAATCAAGATGAAAAGATCACAATGTAGAAACTATAACTAAAAAACCGGTTCCATGTAATGATATGCTTGTTGTTTAATTGGATTTACTTGGTTATGATTCACAATTAGGTTCCTGGATTCCGTCCTGGAAAGAGAGTTCCAGAGAATGTTATTGTTGGTTTCGTTGGGAGGCAATACGTTTTGAGAGCAACTGTTGAATCTATCTTGAAGAGAACACTTCCTCATGCCATGGAGTCGGTAACATTTCAAATGTTTATATTTAGTTTGATTATGTTTAGTCCTGTGATGTATCTGAATTTGGCGTTTCTTGTCTTGGAACATTTTTCATATCAGATTTTTGGCTTTGTAGGTGACTGGAAAGGCTTTAAAAGACTCAATACAGATAGTAAGCAGCTTTCCAGAGATGGAGAAGGCTTATTCTCAGCTAAAGACCCTTAGGTTTTTTTTGGTTTAATCTTCATATATGCGAGAATCTGAACAACGGCTCAGGAATGCTTCTTGGTAACTAACTTTACATATTTTCTGATTTTATCCTGTTCCTCAGTTATGAGGTGGTTGTTGATGTCGTGCCTGAGCTGAGATGGAATCCTGAAAATGGGTATAAAGATATGAAGATCGTTGTAGAATTAGGTGATGAGATAGACGCAAAAAAAGCTTGTGAAAGACAACTAAGACAGAAATACAAGTCCCTTGGTGCTTTGAAGATTGTAACTGACCGAGGGCTACAGGTAACCAAATGCTTAACTTCCCATGTCCTTGTATTGTTGTTCTGCAACTAGCGCGGTTTTCTTTCGTGAAATAAAAAGAACCGATCTTTAACCCTGAAACAGTTAAGATCAGCCACTATAGCTTAGTTGGATAAACATGTAAGTTTTTTTTTTTTTTACTTGGTTATGAATCTGGCTGCATTAGTTCATAGTTAACTCTGCAAAGATGATATAGTTACTAGAAAGTCTCAATTCATTGTATCCCAAAACCGTGCAGGTGGGAGATCTTGCAGTCATTGATATATCTGCTACAACTATAGATGAGGACGGGTCAACGGGTCAAGCGATTCCAGATGCTGAAAGCAAAGGTTTTAGAACTGTTATATTTCAACAAAGCTATATATTTTACTCCATTGAAATCATCCTTCCCGTTTGCAAATGAATGCTGAGATATGTGGTTATGTGTACAGGATTTCATTTTGACACAGAAGAAGGGAATAGATTACTTCCTGGATTCCTTGACTCAATCTTAGGAATTCGAGCAGGCGAATCAAAGTCATTCTCGCTTGTGTTTCCTGAATCATGGAAGCAAGAAAATCTTCGTAGCCAACGTGCTCAGTTCACTGTGAGTTCTTCTGCATATACCAGCAGACATGAAGTAAAAGATAAGCTAATCGTATCTGTTTTCTTCAGGTCGACAGCAAGGAACTATTCTACAGAGATTTACCAACATTAGATGATTCACTTGCTGATAAATTGCTCCCTGGATGCACCACTTTAAAGGAGGTAATGAACACATGGAAGTTCATTTTCAACAAGTTATACAAAATAGAGTGTCTTCTCTCGCTGTAATTGTCTAATGAAACAAGTAAACAGGTTGAAGAAACTCTGATTAAAAGATGCCAAGAGATGGAGCAGGAAGCCAAGGAGCAAGCAACAGACAACGCCATCCTTGACCAGATTCGAAAGGTCAAAATTTAATTTCATAAAGCATTTGAAACAGTAAACATCGTTGATCTGTGTGATCCACAAAACATTGTCCTTTGCCTTTTTTTTCTTTTCTAATTTGTTTCAGATGGTTGAAGTAGAGATTCCTCAATCTTTATTTGAGGAACAAGGAAGGCAGTTTTATGGAGCTAGGCTTCTAGAGATTCAGGCAGGCGTTTTTGGAATCTTCCTCTCTCTCTCTCTCTCTGTCTTTTACGGTCACTCAGATTCTTAATGTTCAATGACATGGTACTATAGGGAAACATGAAGCTCACCGAAGAGCAATTGGCTTCTCTTTCAAGTCAAAAAGCAGTAAATGAGTTTCTAGAAACTCAAAGAGAGAGCATTACCAACATAATCAAGCAGAATTTGGCTGTTGGAGATATCTTCAAGCGCGAAAACTTAGAGGTATTTTTAATACTCTTGTCTCAGAGAGAGGAACAAAACAAAAATGAGTAACAAAACATTGTTAAAAAAAACTTGAATGCAGTTCTCAACAGATGAACTAGTTAAAGAGGTCGAGAACTCGGTCACAGAATTCAAGAAACATAAACAAGAGTACGACGAGGAACGTGTGAAAGATCAGGTTAGTACTCTCGTGAATCTATCATTTTCCTGAACTAAAAGATAACTGAAAGAGAGAGGTCTTGTTGAATTGGTGGTTAGGTACAAGAGATTTTAGAAGGAGCAAAAGTGCTAGAATGGTTGAAAGAACTAGCTGAGATTCAATACATTACTCGTTGATTGGCTATTTTGTCATAAGAAGAGAACTTTGACTACATTTGATGATTGTTTGTAAGGCTAATAATAGTTGCAATAAATTATTAATACAAACATTGCTTTTTGGTTTTGTAATTTTTGTTCACTTCTTTGAATTATGATTATTTTGTCATAACAATAAAACATTTACTACTAGATTTGATAACTGTTTGTAAGATTAATAGTTGCAATAAATGATTCTAAAAACACCACTTTTTGATTTTGTAATTTTGTTCACTTTTTGATTTTATAATCTATGTTTTTTTTTTATCAATCTATGGCATAGATATAAGTATTTATGTCGATCTCATATTTAAATTTGCCAACTAACATTGACTATGACTGGTTTTTTTGTCACGTAATTATTTGGACGCTTGACTAATTAACGTTCCCTCTGACCTATGCATCTCTTTTGCTGCATGTCTGAGCTGTATTTACGAAACTACCCCTCATGATCCATGATCAAACTCAAATTAATAATCCTTTTTTCTAACTAGTCAGATAGAGTTGTTTATGAATAAGACCCTAAAATCGGAGGCACTGCTAATTTGAAAATACAGTTTTATACGTTTTTTTTTGTGCAACTTTTTTTTCCAAAGAAATTAAACCATTACAACAAGATCACAAAAGGCATGTTTGGCAAGAGACTCAAGTCTAACATTAACTGATATGAGAATAAACTTAAACAGAATAGAAGCAAATTCAGAAGACAGAATAGCGACATCAGCAAGGATTCCATGTAAACCTGAGCTCGACGAGCCAGAGTTGATCAATCGAATCAGCTATTGAAAGTCTGAGAAGATAGTCACGTTTCTGATGTTTTGAGAGATTACAGAGAGGAAAGCCTCTCTTAATGCTAGTGTCTCCGCTGTCAAAGCCGATGAGACATGAGATAGGCCTGAAGAATGATCGGAAGTTTGTTCCAAGCCTTGCGAGAACGCTCAGCCTAGTTCTGCTGATTCGGAATCAGCTTTCCAAACTGCATCGGTGCAGCAAATACAATTTTATACACTTTCGAAAAATCTACAGAGAATTTTCCATGTCTTTTTTTTTTATGCAAGAATTATACTGTCAAAGATGTCAACGTTTGTTTTGAGTTTTTTCAAACTACATTTATAATTCCATTTTGACTTTAAAGATGTTCAATAAATAATTTATGTTTATCTCTGTCTAGAAAGGTTCTAGATTGATGACTACTCTTCGTTTCTAACATACGCGTAAGGTGTTTTATCCTCTTGCCTCTTTTTTAAAAAAGAAATAAATATTCCATTTTCTGTGACAAAAATACTTACATCCTTTTAAATATATTATGATAATGGATAAAGTAAAATTAGAAAGAAAAAAAATGGACTATAAATCGTAAGAACTATGGTCTCTAAAACATAATTGGTAATCAATTTTGATTGTAATTATTGCGTAGAACTTATCGTTTCGGATGCAAAATTCGAGCTTTCAACAGGCTTGAATTCTTTGCAGCGAATTGGATGAAACGCACAATCATTTTTTCTTCATTTGTTTTTGTGTTTTTATAGTAATGTTTAAAACTGGCGACATTTTGGTACTCGTCTCACATCGATCGGACATATTTTTTTTTGCAATTCATCATCAATACAATTGATAAACTTCATTTTAACTTTTAGTTGACGATTTATATATTATGCAAAAAAAAAAAAAAATTTGTATCAGTGTTTCAACTTATTTGCTAGACTAACAAAACCATTCGAAAAACGGATGAACTTTTTAGCTACTTCAAATTCCTGCTTGCACGAATTTTTCGAAAAATAGTTTCGAACGATTCATCACTAAATCACCGTTTTTGTTTTAAATTTATTATTGATTAATTTATATTAAAGTTTTCAAAAACGATACCAAAAAGATCACAGCTTAATCTATAATCTTGAGAATTAGTTAGAACAAATTTTGTTTAGTTCCGGGAATCTATAGTTGTAAGAAAGGAAAGGGAAGTAACTTGTGTGGTCAAACAAGCAAAGCACAAAGTCAAGGAAGAGTAGAAGTCACAATTTCTGTCTGTAAACAAAACAGTGTCTTTGTTTTTGTTAATTGGAGTTTCCATCGTACTACAAACTACAAAGAGTGGGTCCCACACCACCTCTCCGTCTCTTCCACCTCCTCCATAGATAGATTTTTGTTCTCCTTCCTTTGCTTAAAACATTTTCTCTCACTCTCAATAGTGAGTTTATTATTTTCACAGAGCTTCAGATCTAGAAGAAGAAGAAGATTGTTTTGGAGACAGAAACCCTCTTAAAACCAATCTCGGTAACTAAAGCTTCTTTTCTTTTACTGTTAGATTTGATCAATTTGTGGTTTTCTAGTCCGTTCCTTTTAGTTTCTGATTGCTTTGGTTTTATCACCAATGCTGTTCGATTCCCTTGAAGTTGGTGTTTTCTTACAGAGATCTGCTTCCTCTTTCCGTTCTTTACTTCTGCTTGATCGGATTTTAAGTTTTGCATTCCTTTAGCTTGACTTCGTTTGTTTTCTGGGTCACGCTTTAAAAAAAAAGAAGGTGTTTTGAGCTTCGGAAGTTCAAGATTTTTGTTTCCGATTCATAGGGTTCTGTTAAATGTTTGGTCTGTGGAGTTAAATGTTTGATTAGAGTGATTAGGGGAGGGTTTAGATTCCGAAAATGATTGTAACTTTGATTGAGAAAATGTATACAATTTCTTCGGGTATTCTTAGTTCAATTTCATGCAATTTGATGCATAAATAAGATCTAACACAACTAAGTTTTGACATTTTCTATGGTATTTGTTTAGCTATGGTCTCTAACTGGTATTTGTTTTGATATTTTCTTCAGGAAACCTTCTGTTTTCGCGACAATGGCGGTCACAGATGCTGAAAGTCCTCTTCTTGGGGAGATTACTTGTGGTACCTTACTACAAAAGTTGCAGGTAAATCTCGCAACCATCTCCTATCTAAGCTGCAGGGGCTTTACTGTCAACCTTGTGTATCGTGAACTTTTTTAAAAACTTTTTTTTTTAAATAGGAAATCTGGGATGAAGTTGGTGAGAATGATGAGGAACGAGACAAATTGCTTCTTCAGATAGAGCAAGAATGTCTTGGTGTTTACAAGAGAAAAGTTGAGCTGGCTGCGAAATCCCGAGCAGAGCTTCTTCAAACCTTGTCAGATGCTAATGCTGAACTTTCTAGCCTCACAACGTCCCTTGGAGAAAAAAGCTTTGCTGGCATTGTATGTTTTGTCCAAAGTTTAGAAGTGGAAAATGTTTTCTAAGTGTTTTTAAGTGATATCTGTGTTTTGTTTCTTCTGTTGTTGCTATAGCCGGATAAGTCTTCAGGAACGATTAAAGAACAACTTGCTGCTATAGCACCGGCTCTTGAACAACTGTGGCAACAGAAAGAGGAGAGAGTCGGAGAGTTCTCTGATGTGCAATCACAAATTCAGAAGATATGTGGAGAGATTGCTGGTGGCTTGAGCAATGAGGTTCCTATAGTCGATGAGTCTGATTTGTCCCTGAAGAAATTAGACGATTTCCAGAGTCAACTCCAAGAGCTCCAGAAAGAGAAGGTAAAAAACATTAGTTGGGGGACATCTCTATATATGGTGATGATATGTAACTAACGTGCTTTTGTGTTGGCAGAGTGACAGGCTGCACAAGGTGCTCGAGTTTGTGAGTACTGTTCATGATCTATGTGCTGTTCTTGGTTTGGATTTCCTAAGCACTGTCACAGAAGTTCATCCGAGCTTAGATGAAGAAACCGGTGTCCAGTCTAAGAGCATTAGCAATGAGACACTCTCAAGGTTGGCTAAAACCGTCTTGACTCTTAAAGATGATAAGAAGCAAAGACTTCAAAAGGTAAAGACGAATCTCTCTGCATCCTGAACGTGTTTTTGATAGATTGCAGCTGTTGTTTATCAAATTTATGGAGAGCTTTACTGTTAGATTATCTGAGCTGAAACATGCTAAGATGACGAGATTCATTAATGAATATTTGTTTTTGCTGTTTCAGCTTCAAGAGCTTGCTACTCAGCTAATTGATCTGTGGAATCTGATGGATACTCCTGATGAGGAAAGGGAGCTTTTTGGTCATGTTACTTGTAACATTTCAGCTTCAGTCGATGAGGTCATTTTGCCAGGTGCTCTTGCACGTGATCTGATCGAGCAGGTATTTTATATTGCATTGATCAATATTCATATGTGTTCTGAAGTAATTGTTACTCCTTTGCTAAAATTTTATGTAATTCTTTAAGGCCGAGGTGGAAGTGGATAGGCTTGACCAGCTGAAAGCTAGCAGAATGAAGGAAATTGCTTTCAAGAAACAATCTGAGCTTGAGGAGATATATGCTCGTGCCCACGTAGAGATAAACCCCGAATCTGCTCGTGAGAGGATCATGTCACTGATTGATTCTGGAAATGTTGAGCCTACTGAGTTGTTGGCAGACATGGATAGTCAGATTGCTAAGGCTAAAGAAGAAGCGTTTAGTAGAAAGGATATATTGGACCGAGTCGAGAAATGGATGTCCGCTTGTGAGGAAGAGAGCTGGCTAGAAGACTACAATCGGGTAATGCATAATTTCTCTCAAGCACACACTATGGTGTACACCATAACACATTAACTTCAAATTGGATCTTAAGCTTTTTCATGGTTTCGTTTGATGAGAACAGGATCAGAACAGGTACAGCGCAAGTAGAGGTGCACATTTGAATCTCAAGAGAGCTGAGAAAGCCCGGATTATGGTTAGCAAGATTCCTGGTATGTGTAGAACTAATAGATAGACTTACAAACTTCTCTTATATATCCATGTCTTATTGGATCTTTCGTGTTGTGCAAAAGCTATGGTTGACACATTGGTTGCCAAGACCCGAGCTTGGGAAGAGGAACACAGCATGTCCTTTGCCTACGATGGTGTTCCCCTGCTAGCTATGTTAGATGAGTACGGTATGCTTAGGCAAGAACGAGAAGAGGAGAAAAGGAGGCTGAGGGTAAGTTTTATCATTTCTACTCGATTAATGTAAAAGGTGAAAATGTCAGTCACCCCATAAACTCATATCTTTTGTCTTAATGAACAGGAACAAAAGAAGGTTCAAGAACAGCCACACATAGAGCAAGACTCTGCCTTTAGCACCAGGCCAAGCCCTGCAAGACCGGTCAGTGCTAAGAAACCGGTGGGGGCAAGAGCTAACAACGGAGGAGCCAATGGAACACCAAACCGGCGTTTATCTTTGAATGCAAACCAGAACGGAAGCAGGTCTATTGCAAAAGAAGGAGGGAGAAGGGAGAGTCTCAACAGGCCGGCTGCTCCTACAAACTACGTTGCCATTTCGAAAGAGGAAGCTGCTTCATCTCCGGTTTCTGGAGTTGCAGATCAAGTTCCAGCTTCACCGTGAAGATAAGAAAGGAAAAGATCTGTAGTTTTCACTCTGTTTGTGAGTTGGTTTTAGGGAGAGAAGGCTCTATGAAACACCTGAAAGAAGACTAAAAGACATTTGAGAGTAGAATGGTGTACTAGAATGTGTATGTGTATGTGTGCTGTGTTGTTAGTGTTGTTTTGATAGTTGGTACCATCTTGACTAAAAAAAACCAAACCACCTTTTTACCTGCAAATGGCTTATCGAAGGGATTATGAGGGTAAATGTAAGCCTTGGGCAAAATCACAAGTTTTCTCTTGAAGTTTGTGGAGAAGCTTTCAGGGTAGAAATGAATAACTTTCCAAAGAACAAGGGCTGAGTTGTAAATGTTAACGAGAGCAGCCTCCCATCGACTTACACAAAATGTGAAAGGTTTGTAACTGTTCCAACATCCAAACTAGGGGTGGGCATTTTAACCGAACTCAAACCGACTCAAACCAAACCATAGTTAATACCCAACCATTTGGTTGAAGTTTTTCTCAACCCGAACGGTTTGGTTTGGTTCGGTTTAAAACCGAACCGAACCGATAAACCAATGTGTTTTTGTTAATTAGTTAATTAATAATATTAAAAATAATAACACATATGGTGATAGTTTTATATTAATGATATAAGCCTATAATGACTCATATAAGAGATGAATAAACATTAACTTGTATAATTAACTTATATTTAAGTTATTGACTTGTTGTATATTCATTTTAGTGGCATGGAAAGACGAAACCATAAATTTTTTAATTTTTTTTTAAATTTTGATTAAGTGGAATACTTTCAGTTTGGTTTTAAAATTTTAGGGAATGGTTTTTTTTATGACTTCGTTTTGTTTACGTTTCGTTAGGATTCTTGTTTTTATAAGTTGATTTTTTAAAACCGAACTAAAACCAAACAAAAGTACAACCGAACCGAACTAAACCAAACCGAACTAAACCCAAACCGAACACAAACCGAACCAAACTTATTTCGGTTGAGTTCGGCTAGAGTTTTATTCAACCTGAATTAACCGAACCGAACCGAACCCGAATCGAACCCGAAATTAAACCGAAATGCCCACCCCTAATCCAAACCAATGTTTTGGATTCTGAATTGGCATTAATTATTTGAAGTTCGGAAGACACGCTCATGTACGCCTTCCTGTTTTGTTGTTAAGAAATCAGGGATTTGTATGGGCCCTGAGATAGAAAGCCCATAAGAACTTGTCCAGCAGCCTAATAAATCAAGCGTCGACACCCTAAGTAGGGCAAGGCATGCTCATCCGGTTTGATTTGGTTTGGGTTCACTAAATAATTACAGAATTCAAATCGAATTATAAGTGGAAACCCTCCGTCCCGTGGTTGACTAAAGATTTATTAATGCTTCTACATTAGGATTAGGATGTAGGGAGTTCGATTCCTATAAAATGCAAATTAAAGGAGGTAAAATTTCAAGAAATTTCTACCGCAGTGCAAATACAACCACTCGTCGTGGTCCAGCGTGTCAATGATAAAATGCTCTATCACGAATATTAGGGGTGGGCATTTCGGTTTAATTTCGAGTTCGGTTTGGGTTTGGTTCGGTTGATTCGGGTTGAATAAAACTCTAGCCGAACTCAACCAAAATAAGTTTGGTTCGGTTTGTGTTCGGTTTGGGTTTAGTTCGGTTCGATTTAGTTCGGTTCGGTTGTAATTTGATTTGGTTTTAGTTCGGTTTTTAAAAAATCAACTTATAAAAACAAGAATCCTAACAAAACGTAAACAAAATAAAGCCATAAAAAAACTCATTCTCTTAAAGTCTAAAACCAAACTGAAATTATCCCACTTAATCAAAATAAAAAATGAAAAAATCTATGACTTCGTCTCTCTCATGCCACTAAAATGAATTTGCAACAAGTCAATAATCTAAATATAAGTTAATTAAACAAGCCAATGTTTATTCATCTCTTATATGAACCATATGTGTTTATATTTTTAATATTATTAATTAACTATTTAACAAAAAAACACATTGGTTTATCGGTTCAGCTCGGTTTTAAACCGAACCAAACCGAACCGTTCGGGTTGAGAAAAACTTCAACCGATTAGGTTATATATAGAATATGGTTTGGTTTGGGTCGGTTTAAGTTCGGTTGGTTCAGTTTGGTTTGGTTTGGTTCGGTTTTTTTTCCGACCCCTAACGAATATAGTGCAGGTAAACCGTTGATCATGGATCCTTGTAGGTCGGTAGAATTATCCGTTGTAAATCTTTCATGTATTTATTCTCATAATTTTATTTTTGAATTCGTATAATTAGATACTCAAAGAATATTATTCAAACATATGGTATGTTCGTTTGCCAGCCGCCGACGGCTGCGGCTGCGGCCAGACGCTGCGGCCAGACGCGGATGTTGTTGTTCGTTTGGTAGCCGCGCGGCTGATCTCTGCGACTGGTCGCAGGTTTGTTCGTTTGTCTACCGCGCGGTTGGACGCTGCGACTGGAAACAGAGGATGTAAGACATGTATTATGCAACAATACCTTGGATTTGGACAAATTGGGCAAAGAGAAGATCAAGGTGGAAGCAGGTGCAGCAATCAAAGTGAGAAACATGGATCCTACGAACATGCCTGGGAGAGAGAGAAACACTCGAAATCAATGGTAAAAACGAATAAACATGGAGACGGAGAGAGAGAGAGGGAGATCCGTTACGAAGAAGAAGCATGAAGAGGAGTGGAGCAACGCCGGAATCTCGTGCTCCTGGCCGTAAGAGAAGAGATCGAGACTTCAACGCCGAAACTTGACTTGATTTTAAAAGAGAAGAGAAGAGATCGAGAAGGAGATCGAGATTTAGGGTCAATGACATTTTCGTAATTTACAGTAATAATAGGGGTTTATTAGTATTTTACAATTTTAGTCGCAGCTCTAGTCGCAACGCAACGCTGGATAAATTCAGCGTCCAGAGATTCCAATCGCAGATCGCTGCGATCAGACGCTGCGTTTGGCCGCAGGAAGTTACGTCTAGTAAACGAACAATTTTTGGCCGCTAGCCGTAGACCGCAGCCCATGGCAACCTGCGGCTGCCAAACGAACATACCCATATATAATTAAGTTTAATAAAATAATATGCCCATGGCCTCTAGATAGAATTATGAACAAACCGGTTTATACATTTACTGGTTTGTGTATACATATACGAATTTGAATTCCACCAGGGTTTCGGTTACTCGGTTTCCATCTACCTGCGTCGGGCTGCTGGCAGGGCCGGCCTTGGGAGGAAGCTGAAGAAGCACCAGCTTCCGGCCGACAGTTATAAATAAAACTTTCGGCCATATTTTGTAAGAAGTTCATTTGGTGTATTGGTGTAGGTGTTGTTATGCAACCTACATATCACAAGTTCAAACCATATGAATGATTTTTTTTTTTTAATGAATATAATCAAACGGCCAATTTATTAGATGTCGCTTGCGGTCTTTAAAAATTCAGGACCGGCACTTGCTGCTGGTATATATCCACATGGCTCTTAGCTATGCTACTCTCCCGGTACGGTCCATATATATATTGGTTTAATGTAATTTAACCGTACCGATCTGGTTATGATTAGTATGCTTATGATTGATGAAATTAATAGGGGTGGTTTCCGTCTCCGTTCTTCCCTATATATACACAACATCCGCAAGGGAAGCGATTCTAAAACATATGACAATGAAGGAAGGTAAAGTAAACCGCGTAACCGTGACCTATATTATATATGTGTGTGTATTTGTGGATGGTACACCAGCGAATCTCGAGTTGATGTTTAGCAAATACGCGAGGACTGTGCCAAACAAGTTGAGTCTTGGAGAACTATGGGACATGACCGAAGGAAACCGCGATGCACTTGACTTTTTCGGCTGGTAATATATATATATATATTAATTATTACAATGATCAAATTAATGTGGCTATGTTCCCTTTATAATTAACCGATTTTTTGGTTTGTGAAGAAGTGTTTTAATTGGTGTGTAGGTTCGCGAGCAAGGTTGAATGTATGTGTTAGCGAGTTATGAAGAAGGATATATATATATATATATATATATATATAAAATTAACTTTGCTCTCTTCTCGTGAAAACACATCATCATTTACATGTATGCCACATCATTTTGATATTTAATTTATATATATATATATAAAGTTAACTTTGCTCTTTTCTCATGAAAACACATCATCATCCACATGTATGCCACATCATTTTGATATTTAATTTCTATAATTTAATTAGTTAAAATTTTGATATACATATTAACTATACATTTTATTAAATTATGAAAGGAATTTGAAAGGTCATTTTCATATTTATATCATCAAAAATTAAAAACAAATCAACAAAATTTATTGAAAGAATAATAGATTTAAAATTTTGAGTTTTACTAATATATTACACACTTTATTATAATTACAAAGTTAAAGTTTTATATCGAAAAAATGTTTTACGAATGAATATTATTAGATCCAAACTAATAGTATACAATATTAATGTAACATATATCATCCACACCACATGTATGCCACATCATTTTGATATTTAATTTTTATAATTTAATTAGTTAAAACTTTGATATACATATTAACTATACAATTTATTAAATTATGCAAAGAATTTTAAAGGTCATTTTCATATTCATATAATGAAAACTTTAAAAAATCAACAAAATTTATTGAAAGAATAATAGATGTAAAATTTTAGTTTTACTAATATATTACACACTTTATTATAGTTATAGGGTTAAAGTTTTCTATCGATAAAATATTTAGTGAATGGATATTATTTGATCCAAACTAATAGTATACAATTTTTGGGTTAACATATCACAAATATATAGAGTTAAAAAACATAATATCTAATAAATAAAAAGTAAATTCATTATCGTTTAATAATGCATATTATAGTAACTTTGTTAAATAAATTATATATAAGAATTTTTTTTTTTTTAAAAATAAGTCTATAATTTAAAATAATAAAAATAAAACGTTCAGTAATTTAGATATTTGGATAACATGATTTATTTGGTCTTTAAATATAGATAAGATATGAAACTTCCAAACAAACATGATTATTTGTAAATAATATAGAACTGATTGACCGTAAATATTGAAGTGATTAACTATCACTTACATTTTCATTTTAATGGAGGTGAATATAAGAGAAACAATTAGTTAAGTTTCAAATAAAATATTAAGCGTACAATCTACAAGCAATGGTTTGTTTTACTAAGGATGAATAAAAAAGTTTTCATAAATAAATTAAACAATTATAAAACTTAAAAAAAAAAAACTCGTGGGTCACACACTTTTTTTTTATATAAAGTTGAATTTCACCGGGCTTACCACTTATCAATAGCCTTATGTGTTGGCTAATTTTTCATTATTGATGTAATTAAATTCATTATTTTATCAAAATACATATTCTAACACATTGTCTTGAATAAGAAAATTCTAAAACGGTTAAATCTTAATTTGTGTGACATGCAATCCATTAATAGATTTAAAATCAATAAAATTTGATCAATTGTTAATTATATTATTGTTGTAATGGGTTTATTCATTATCAATAACTTTATGTATTGAATAAATTTCCATCTTTCTCTCCAGCTATATATGGAAATCGTTTGCAAAAAAATAAAAGAAAAATATATTTAGGAATCACAAACATATTGCACACACAAATAAGGTTAAAATCATACATGAAACACTCCAAAAATAATAACTTCATATGAAACAAAATAAAAAAAAAATATTATGAAACTTTAAAATGTAAATATATTCCTTTCAAAAACCCAACTAATTGCATAAAATTGATCACCAAAGAAAAAAAGAGGTAAAAATGCGTACCATCCAATAAATAAACACATAGATGATCATAAATTAAATAAAAAACAAAAAATAAATACACATATCTTAAGCTGATAGAGATAGTTAAATTAATTACGAGACCAAATAAAATAAAATACAATTAGATTAAAAAATTGTTTACCATGCCCGCGCGGATCACATTCTTTGTGATTGAAATTAAAAGTGAAATATCACCGGCGATGAAAAAAGATATCAGAGAAAACGAGGGTTTTAGAGGAGTGTGTAATATTTTTTAAAGGATAATCCTATTCACAATAAGTCTCTCTCTCTCTCTTGAAATTTTTAGATCGATGCTCGACCCCATATTTCTTATACTTTTCCAATTCGGCCCATATTATCTCAAATTTTCCCATTAACTCATACATCTACGATGACTTAGATAGTAAATTAGTGATAGAAGTTAAATCGTTTTTCAAATAAAATTAGATTCATTTTGTAGTCACCAATACTGGATCATCGAAGATGAATAATAATAAATTCTGAATATTTTATTAGTATTCAGTTTTCGGTAAAAATAGATAAAAATACAGGGACCTATTTCGAAGTATTTTTTAATAAGTTCCGAGAATTCTAATTCACAAAACTAACATTTCTTTTATTAGTATTCGAAGTAACTTTCGGAGTATACAAAACTAACCCAATTTCAGAGTATTTATTTTGTTAGTATTTACTTAGGTTAAAAAATATACAATTCCCTAAACTTTAAAATGATAAAAACTTAACTTTTTTTTTGTCGACAGTCTAGAAACCTAGAGATAAAAACTTAACTTTTAAAAATCAATTAATTGAATAAATAGTCAACCAAAAAAAAAAATCAAAATATGGATTATCCGCTAAACAAATACATAAATAAACATAAAATTAAGAAATAAAAAAAAACTTAAGAATAAACAATCCACCTTTCTTAAGTTAATAAAGACAAATTTATTAATAATCATACTAAAAAAACTAAAATAATATTATACCAAATTTGTTTTTAAAAAAATTGGGTTCATACGCGCGGATCAGACACTAGTTCTTATATAAAGAAGCGATAAGGAGGTGTTTTGATGGGAGCTTGTTTGATTATTGCGCCAAGAACTACATCGAGATCAACGCGTACAAGACGTACCATACTGATCAATGATAATGATGATATCTATACTATTGTTCAAACAGGATTTGTTTTAGTGGATAATTATTATTTTAATTATCAAACAAATTAATTTAGTACAATATTAATAAAAATTATATTTTAATTTATATTTAAAAATAATTTCAAAAATTCAAATTTTAATTTATATTAGTTTAGATTTTTTTTAAATATAAATTAGATTAATTATCAAAAATCACAAAAATCAATTGTTATTATATCTTTATAAAAATAATAAACTGGATATTAATTTAGATTTAATTTAAATATTTAAATTTAAATAATATTCTCTAATGACGGAGATGATAAATGATATGTTATTGTATATTTTTTATCCTAATTAATCAGCATAAATTTTTAAATATTTATATTATACAGTAATATGAATGGATGAATTAGAATTATGTTTTTATAATCGCAGTCTTTTTTAAATTAATATGAACGGACGAGTTAGAATTAAATTTACGAAAAAAAATTATGTCTAAACACAAAATAAATCTGTGTCACTTATTTAAAAAAATTATATCTAAAAAATTATATCTAAATACAAAAAACAAATTATATTACAAAATTTGATTAAAAAAATAAAATATTCTAATACGGACGCACGGATTAAAATCTAGTTGATTCTTTATAGTTGAAGGGACAAGCTCGTAGACTTATGAACTTGTTTCCGGGTTAGAATCTAGTTGGTTCTTTATAGTCGAAGAGACAAGCTTGTAGACTTATGAACTTGTTTTTTGTAATTCGATACTAGTTATATCAACTTATATTATGAAGAAGGTATGTCTAGGACATATATATATATATACTTTGTAGAGAGCTATATTTTTTTACAGAAAATATTAGATTAAAATGTAAATCCATAAAAGGATTATAGTAAATCGAATTGTTTTTTTTTTTTTTTTTTTGTATGATTTCAGTTTAGTTCGGTTGATTTGGTTAGGAACCCGACGACATAGAATGAAACAAATACTTCCTTTTGATAAAAAAAAATTAGAACAAAGACTTAAGCTAACTACTTTAGTTTACATTATCATAAACCCATGATAGAATAAGCGAAGAAATACAGAACAAAAAAAAAACGCCCTAAGAAAAAGAGAGAGAGTTAAAACAGGCACACGAACGATCGATGTTTCATTTAATTAGTCATTTTCATTTTATTTGGTACTAATTAAAAGATAAAGAAGCGACGATATGGAAGAACTGCAAATGCACCAGGACATCTTTGGCATGGCTAGTGGCTCGGCGTTCAACTCGTGCGAACAGCTCGTTGCTGAGCTCCTCGCCGATGTGAGCTTCCACGAGCACTCCGGCCACACTCCGACAACTACAAGCAAAGGCACGACCAACTTCAGATGCATCGTCCGGCTCGCTCACCACAAGCGGACTCCCTCCTTTGTAAACAACAAGCTTCTCAATGGCGAATGAGCCGTCCGTTTCAACTACTTCCTTGAAATCTTGCAGGCTTGGCGCGTACACCGGAATATTGAATCCGTCGCGCTTCTCTGCCGCTACCAAACCCTAACAACAATATTTTTTTTTAACATATACGTGAATTCTCTCTTTTAATTGTTACGGTAAAAAATTGAATTGAAAATCATTGATAAAATCGAATGATCAAAAACACTTTAACTTAACAAAATTTCCGCAAAAATAACCATAAAACGCAAAAGATGATTTAATAAATCCAATGACGTTTTATTTTTAACACGCCCATATTATATAGCAAAATAAATTTTCAAACACATGAAAATGTATAAAAGTAAATGTTTTGAATGTTTGAAAATAGTGACACACTAACTTTTATATCTTAGTCGTCTCTGACTATTAGGGTTCTAAAATACAATAAATATTATAAAATTCATATATTACCCCAACATATTACTCACCCATAATCATGCTCCGATGACTTTAACACATGTAAACTTTACTTTTTGGTAGTGACTATTTGACATAACGGTTTATAATGATTATGTTAGAAAGCAACGTAACACTTCTTGTTGAATCTTTTTGTATGTCTTTTTTTTATTACCGTTATCGTCGAATAATATGGCCTGCGGATTTTTTCTCTGCAAGGTCATGATGTCGACTTTTTAGCGACCCATAAAATGATCGTCGCGCAATGGATGGTTCAGATTCATCATCTGGGGTTGATGAAAGGACAATCGGACGGGTAGGAATGATTATTACACTTAAAACGAGTGATGGAATGTGTACTAACGTGGTCTTAAAGCCACCACTATCAATTTGCTTATGTTTCGTTTTAGTATATGGATTTTACACGCTGCTAAAAAGGGGGATATGGATAATTTCAACAAACTTGCTTCTAAAATTGCGACCCTATATATACAAATTAAACTAGTATATACTATGTTTGATAATTTTTAAAAATATATATTTTCGTCAAAAATCTGAATTTCAAGAAACTTGTATATATCATTTGGTCATATTTACAAAACTAGTATACTAGGTTTGATTATTTTACGAGTGGTAGTTTAAAATATTCTTCTGGTCAGGAGCTAATGTAGTTTTCTAAAAAGAAGTTTAGCGACAATTCCAAATAAAATCTTAAAATGTAGATATCTATCGTAGTATAAATTAGTAATTTCTCATTTCTAGCCTTTAGTAATAAAAACCAAAAGGTAATGGGTTAATAGTATAACTTAGAGCTCGAGGTTAATAATTTAGAGAGTTGTGAGATTAATTAAGTATTTTAGCGAAAGAGTTAAAATAATTAAGGTCATACCTCGCGGACAAGGTCGTCCCAAGCGTCCTGAAAATGAGTGCCGAAGAGTAGGCCGGCACCACCCTGGTCGGTGGGGTCCACAGAGGTACGACCAAGACAAACGAGGAACATGGCCCCACCTCTCTTAACCTCCGCCGCTCTTGCCCTCAAAAACTCCGCCAAGTCCGCCTGAAAC
Organism: Eutrema japonicum; assembly: GCA_030161315.1. NCBI lineage: Eukaryota > Viridiplantae > Streptophyta > Magnoliopsida > Brassicales > Brassicaceae > Eutrema > Eutrema japonicum. Next base: position 41,792,322 of record BSQW01000005.1, read on the forward strand.
TGCCGTTTGTACGCCGTCGCCATTTTCTCTCCGGCACCGTGTATGAACACTCTCCCTCTATTGTACGCCGCCGATCTCCTATCCGTCACGCTCTCCGGCACCTATCAAATTTCCCATTTCTCAATATAATCACAATTTTGTTTTCTTCTATATTTTCTGGTTAATATTAATCCAAAAGTAAACAATTAAAAATCACAAGTTAACATCTAAACATATTTTAAACACTGATAAAAATAATTAAAGGTGTGAACCAAAGAGAAAATAGAACCGTTAAATTAAGCTTAAACTAAGCGAGCCGAACTTGCCACTTGTAAATAAAGTGAGCCATCGTATGTTATGTTACGTAGAGTGTGCATACCTGAGAGAGCCAATGCAAAGAAAAGGCAGAGTGGAAAAAGTCAATGGTTCTCGCCGGGAAAAGTCTCCGGTAAAACGATCCGGGAACACCAGCGACGAAGTAAGAGCGATTTCCGTCGGCTGCAAGGCACTCCTCCATGCAAGAGTTAGTGACAAGTGGTGGAAGAAGCTGAAAAAGAGTGTTGAAATCGTTGCTTGGGAGATCGGAGAAAAAAGCTGTGAACTCCGGCGGGTCGATTCCAGCGGTATCAAACCGCTTAGAGATGTGTTTGACTATGAAATCGATTATGTGGACGGTGTTTGCGCCGGAGGAGCAGCCGAGATCAACCGCCGTGAACGGTGGTGGACTGGCGGAGGAGTTTAGGTGAACATTGTCAAGTGTTTCTTCTAAGAGGTGGAGCACGGACCGTGCATGCATCGCCTGCGTATATTTAGTTCTTATTAAATAGATATCCTTTTTTTCCTCGTGGTTTACTAAATACAGTATATACATTTCCATGCACGTCGACGCTGGCTCTACTTGTCTCAGCATTATACGCATTTTGTTTTAATACATAGCTCAATTATTTAACGAATTCAGAATTCAGAAGAAAGAAAAACTGAACAGGAGGGGAAATAGTTCAATTAGTGATTTATGAAATGTTCGAAGAAACCGTAATAGAAAATTATAGCCGAGCGGTAATGAGAATAAAATGATTAAAAATCTTATTTTTTTCGGCAACTGATTAAAACTATGTAAAACCGAAAATCGAAATTGGGCATTCCCTGCTTAAAACGTTAAAGCAAAACATAATCCCTTTTTAAATTTCCAAATTTACTACTCGAGAGTCAAGAAAATCGATTATTATAAGTTTTCTTAATAGACTTAATCATAAGAGACCTGAGCTTGAGAGTTATTGGCATAGCTGTCTTGTCCTTTGCCACCTTTCATGCTGAGAAGTCTCTCGAGCTTCATGTTGCATACAGCAACGTTATCTCCCTTAGAACCCATTATCTTTCTATCTCTCTCTAGAACTCTCTCTCTCTCTCTCTCTCTCTCTCTCTCTCTCTCTCTCTCTCTCTCTCTCTCTCTCTCTCTCTCTTTCTTTGCACTTTGTTTTTGTGAATGAGACAAGCTCTAAGAGACAACACATATTTATAGAAAAAGAGGACAAAGAGATGAAATGATAGATGTATGAATTTAGTTGAATGGGGAAACATATAATTAAATGTGCCATTGCATATAAATATATATTGTGTATATACTGATTATTCATGCAAAAACAACGCATCATTATGTTTGTTTCCCAAAAAACAAAATATAATTATGTGATGTACTTGTGTCACATGATATATGATATATACATTGTTTGTCATTTTGTGCATTGTAGGTTATTGTCAACCACATTTCTTATAGGGATAATTGGAGTAAAGAGTAGAACAATATATATACACACACGTATAATGGTATAAATATCTAATGTGATATGTTTTTGTCAAGTATTTTTGCGGTTGTGATTTGAAATGAAAATATCTAAATATGACATTTCTGTTAACTATTATTGCAGTTGTTATTTAATTTTCTATATAAAAATAGCACTTGTTTGTACGTATCTACGTAAGTATATATTTTATCATGATGTACTAATTTTACTTTCTATAGTTAAAAAAACATATAGAAGCAAAAATATTTTGGTCATAAAATACAAATATTTTAGTGATTAGAAAAAGAATGTGGTCTTTCCGTGGTAATATATAATTTTTGAAAAGAAGTGCTATTTTTAATACCATTTTATGTTAGTTGTAGTAATTAATTTGTTTCTATTGACTAGTAAGTATATTTATCGGATTGACTATTTAAACTTTATGTAAGTTGTGGAAAACATTTTTAGCTTAATGGTTGACAAATGAATGGTTGCTTTTTACATCATGCACTGGATTCAATCTTAAATGCGACACTCTCGTAGATTGTGAATACAAAATTTTGAAAAATTTCAACGTGTTGTTTGTAAATCATATCTCAGCGGATAATTAGATCAGTGGATGGTAGTTAATCGTAGTGCAATATGTTAAGATTTCAATTTGTACTGAATATATGGTGAATGATGATATAACAAATATGGTACAATATTATATATATATATATTATTGGTATAAGATTAGTAAGAGGACTATAAGGTTAGGGTTAATTAATGAGTCTTAAGAGTAAGAACTTATTGGCTGGCTTTAAATATTCATGATGAGAAAAATCAAAAGGAAAATGAATGTGTTTCCATATGATAGCACCCGAGGGGACACTAGGAGTATACAAGCTATGATACGATTTTAGTTAGATTCATGCATGTATTATTTTTTTTTGACCGAAAAGATTCATGCATGTTTCAAACATTCTTCATCCATTGCTTTTCTATCCAAAATCGTATTATTAATTCGTACTCCAAGTATTGGTCCAAATTATAAAAAAAGAAAGAAAAGTATTGGTCCAAACGATGGTCAGCTAATCTCTATCAACCAGCCCAAAACTGTGGTTAATGACGTTGTCATTAATTAAAACTTTCGTTCTTTTTATTGACATCAGGTTTCTATACGCTGAAACGCTCGAGTATATTTATAGGCAACTACAATGTAGAGTTAAATAATTAAACTGATCAAACGTAAGGTCAGGTGATAAAATAAGGTGCTTACAGATAGGCAATGTATAATTAAACTTTTAATCTATTTTTTGTGTGTGATTCTTATACATTGCATATTCACCTGAACACAAAATGGACACCTCAGCTTATTTAAGTCTCCACTAATAGTTGATTTATTGCGTAATATTGTAAATCGATTATATATATTTGTCGTTTATATGGATGAGTAAATGTAAAAGTAACATATATATAGGATTAAGAGTAAGGCACGAGATTGACGCCGAAAATTCATGGAATCCAATGGAACAGAGAGAGAGAGTGAAGCAATATAACAAAAGAGAGTAGTTTCTTCATCATGTTGCCGGTTTGTTTTTAACTCTATCCATTTCTCTACATTTTCATCATCCCTATCCTAAAACTAGATGTTATTATTTTCTTGTTTTCCACCAAAAATAATTCTGGCACACCCATAAAGTAATAATAAAAGGTAGTAACAAATGGACTATTATATATAAAACTTTTTTTTTAACATAATACAAGATGCTCTATATTAAGAAGTTTGAGTTCTCATCCCGAATTTCTTACATGCTTTAGATTTGATGTCTTTGAGGTTGAGACGGGTTTAATATATGTTGATTCCGGTTTGCAACAAAATAAATAAAAAATATTTGGGGATCGGAAAATTTTGTTTTATTAGTAAATATCGGCGAAATACAAGATTTTAGGTCGTCGGAGTTTAACCGGTAAAGAATTAACAAAACTAAGAAACCAAATTGGAAATCTCGAAGTTATAGGTCTCTTAGGTCTCGCAGGAATTTTGTGATCTCGTGTGAATGAAGTGGTCTTGGCTATTTATAAGGCATCGAGGCGGTCCGATTTCCTTATTTCTCGTGGGGTCCGATAAGGAAATATTTTTTCGCTCGGAGATTCTCTTTCCTTTTCGAAGGTCAACGCTGACTTTGATTAGTCCGGTTTAATGGGCCCGAAGACATATTAATGGGTCGAGGTGAAATGGATGGACGTCGGGCTTTGCCGGGGCGAGTCCGTGAAGTTGATTTAAACATTAACATGCCAACGTTGAATGTGAAGGCTTGGGCCGTAATGGGCCGATGTGGGCCAAATCGGAGTAGATCCGTCTGAGTTAATGCAAGTCAACGTACCGGATTAACCAGTTTAATTTCAGTTTGTGACGGGTTTAAGGGGATGCATAGCTTACCTACAAGAATATGTACTAAAATGCTGGTTTTGGATTTTCCTTTGCTGCTTCGGATGTTGTTGCACATTTTGGGTTGGAAATGTTAGATTCGGGTTTAACTTGTCATAAAATTCGGTTAACACTTCATTATGTTCTTAAAAGTGCTCTATATATAACCCATAAACTATCCCCCTCTACAGTTTTACTGTTTTTTAAAATATTAACCAGAATATAAGAAAATGTGTTTACTGAAATTTTTCTATTCGCCAGTCTTCATAATAGAAAGCAACCATGTACCATGCATGCACAGAATGAGGATCCACCGTCTTTAGTTTTGGTCGTCATGCATGTTTTTCATTTCGGTGTTCAGCTGTCTATGACTCATTGTAAACTCATATAATTTCAATATAAGTACTAATTTAGAGTTATAGTCTTTTGGTAACAAAAAGAATAACAATAATAATCAACAAAAAGAAAAACAATAATATTTACATATAGTTTACGTTCATTTTTATATTTGAAGGGTTCTTAAGTCATTTAATTGAACTATAATTAATGGGTCTTTTTAAAAAATGGAAAATGTCACTTGGTTAATGCGATTGTTAGTTGACACATATGGATTAGCTATTGCATGAAATTCATAGGTAATATGATGTTAGATAAGAAATAATTATTAGGAAAAGGTAAAAAAAGAAGAAAAAGATACAAGTGGGTCCAATATATCTTATATTAAGCCAACAACCAAAATTTCACTAGCATGCCACAAGAGTCGTGAAAAGAAAGTCCTACTGTTCTATATACTTCTATTCTAATCTATACATTTTTCTTTGGGCAATTCTGAGAAATACTACGTACATTTCATGTTTCATTTCCAAACTTACCACCAATTTTAGTAATATAATAACACCACAAACTGATGGTTTATGATGGTTACTAAATTTTTTGAATTTTGTTAATTACTAAACTTAAAGTTTACAATATTCTTCAAATGCAACATTGTTGAACATCTTTTTATATTTTTGGCTGTTGTCATTCTCAATGTTTCACCCAATTCACAGTCAGACTATTCGAAAATTTCTTTTCCATTTACTTCGATGTTTTAACTGTTTTTTTTGTTATAATTAATTACTTTTTTTTTTTTGGGGTTTCCATCGTTTTATATGCCCTTGTTTTCTCTTTCTTCTTGGTTTTGGCTATATTTGTTTTATGTCTTCTTATCTCGAGATAACTAATTATTTACGGTAACAAACTCATCTTTGTTTTTAGTACATTTTAACATATCTGTTTCAACTGATATTTGGACAAGACCGCATTCAAGTATGGTTAAGTGTAACTTTGATGCGGGTTTTAATCAAACAATTTCTCTATCTTCTGCGGGCTGGATTGTTCGTGATGATCATGGAGTAGCAAAGTATTGGGGCTCATCTTTTCTTGGAAGTTCTATGTCTGCTCTTGCAGCTGAAGGTAAAGCTCTACTCTCAGCAATCCAAAACACATATATGATGGGCTTTCGGAGGGTTATTTTCGAAGGGGATAGCTTAAATCTTATTAGTAATCTGAACGGCAAATGAAAGGATTATGAAATCCATAATCTCTGCCTGGATATACTAGTATGGGCAAAAAAGTTCAACCACATATCTTTCCAATATGTTCGTCGACTTGGCAACGAACCTGCCCATCATTTGGCAAAAACTACCTCTCTAGATTTCCCTTTTTATGCTAGTTGTATAAATCCTCCTATGTGGTTAACCCCTTTCCTTCATAAGGACTATGTATCCTCAAGTTTAAACTAATGAAGCTTCAGTTTCGCCGAAAAAAAAAAAAAAAAAAAGCTAGGAAAAAGGTAATGAGAAGAAAGAGGAGAGATTATTGATTAATGATATGTGAGGTATACTTAATTGGAATTTGGATTTATCAATGACTACAAACTTTCAAGTAACGAGAGTCTCCCAATTAGACGAGTTGGTCACGAATTTAATATTCCTACATGAATAATTTCCTTAACCGATATAAAATTAATTTGTTGTTACTAATGATTATCCTAATAACCTTTGTTTTTCAATTAAAGATTTATTTTTTGAGACCTTTAACTTTAATCATTGATGGTGTTAAAGATATACTAATATTTTACAGTATACAAAAGAAGTGGATGTATTAAACTAATTTTTAAATAAACAAGTTTTATTTAGGATTATCTTTAATTAATACTTTATCAGCGAAAATGAGATTGATCGGAGACATGAACGAAACTGGATGATTTTAAATTATACCCATAATCGAACTGCATATAGACCAATCAATTAAAGTTTAGTTAAATAAATACTCAACCTCCTCACTAGGCAATAGGCGTGTCGAGTAAGATATATCAAATACTCATGTAACGATTTTTAACCGCTAGTTATCGTTAATATGATTTAAGTATTCTCAGATATAATCATGGTTTCTCGTGTATACCTAATTCTGCCACACCCACTAACTGAAATACTAATACTTTTTGTTTGTAAGTTTAAAGTAGGTTTGGGGAAAATACTTTGAATCGAACCGAATTAAAAAATATTGAACCGAACCGAACAATAATTTAGACTAGTTCTATCTTATTTTTTAGGTTTTTCCATAATTTGTTTTTTTTTTCTTGTAGTAGACAATAATTGAATACCGAAATTCAATTATAAGATTCAAGACTGGATCTGGAATAATTTAGGTAATATAGATTAGTTCTATTTTGTTTTTTTATTTCTCCATAAAATTTTCTTCTATAATTTTAGACAAGAGTTGAATGAACTTTTATTTGTTTTTATCGTTAAACTGGATCGATCTTCATATTTTACCTCTACCTAAATAGAAAAAACACAAATCTAAATAAAAGAAAGCTATAAACTCTGTACATATTATATATATATTACATAACTTCACTTGGGGTTCATATATATTAATATATATTATGTCCCTAAAGTGGAAAGCAAATTGGATTAATAACCAGAAGACCAGGAAGTCTGTTTTCTTTATTTGTTTTCGAGTCTTTTCACATATATTTACCGTGATCCTCGCTATTTCACGTAACACTATACCCCAATATGTGCTCTTGAATTACTTTAATCTTTAAATTGGATATATATATATATATATATATATATATATATATATATATATATATATGTCGTTATCTTCCAAATTAAATTAACCGCAGAACAGAGCCTATGCAATTTAGTAACTTTGAGCTATCTATTTATTTCTCTTACTGTTTTTTTTCTTTGATTTTTCTCAATCAATCATATATAAATATCTCGTAGCAGATATATAGAATCATATCGTAGTAATTCCTATATATTTAAACATTTTAAATATACTATTTTTTTTTAAAAACAGTGGAAGTCCGGAGATTAAGTATGTATACAACTTTTTTGGATCGAAACCTACGATTTATTTTGTAGCAAAAAAGTAATCCCATTCAAACCAAGGGGTGGTGGTATAGTGGTTGAAGAATTCACTCTAAATACCATTCTTTAACATAATTCAAAATTTTCTATTGCGATTTCAATCATATTTTGCCATCCATAGACGTTTTTAGTGACAAAAAAATCCTAATTTCTATAAGCTTCGGAGGATTAGTTTGTGTTTCGACTTGGAATACTCCGGTTAACAAAAAAAATGTAACCGCATTCAAACAACTCAAAAGTTTATTTAAAATGGTTCAAAAAAAATTAACTACTCTATTTGAAATCAAGGGTTGATGATTAATTGGTAATGAAAATGTTAGTAATGTTTAAAAGGCTAAAAGGGAATCAATCTATATAATAGTCTATGTTGGTTTGTTATTATTGGACAATTTAATGAAGTATTTGTAATGGACTCTCGCTCATTAGAAGAAAACAAAACGATATTAACGGTTATTTAAACACTAACTATCCGTTAATATCGACTTTAGGAGGAAAGGATATTAGATTTACGGAACCAATCGACTTTAAATTCAATTAATTTATTTTTACTATAATTAAATAGATAATTTGATACAAGTATTTTGTTTCCTCCCATGAGGCTTCCAAAGTTCCAACTAACATCATCCCAATGGCTAATTAGAAATATGTAATTTAGTCTTGTTATAACTTGTAACTAAGGTTTCGATAGCATGCTTAGTGTCTGGTTAAAACCAGGTGCATGGTTCAATCTCTATAATATTATTTAAGAAGATATTTTTAAAAATGAATTTTGTTTTGTAAGTTATTACATGAAATGTCATTACAAATATCAAAAAATAATTGAAATAGGAAAATATATAATAATCTTTTAAAATTATTGATTAGTATATGGAAAATATATATTTGCATTAAAGAGATTATTTGTTATTTAATTTCTTAATTATTTTTAATATTATATATTTTAAAATAATAATCAATTTATATATATTCAAAGAAAAAAATATATTCAAAATCTTGGTATATATTTCACTATAATTTATTATATTTTATTTGAATATATATCAAAACAAAAATTGAAAAATATTTTACTAATTTATTAAAACTTTTTTTTTGTCAACTAATTTATTAAAACTTAGACATAAGAAAACTATTTTTTTAAAGAGTTCGTAGACTAAGCACAAAATTAGAGTTATTTAACGGTGCATATTAGAGTTATGTTTTCAGGATTATAAATTTTTGCGGGTTGACTGGAATAATATTTTAGTTCACCGCAAAACGAGTTAAATAGATAAATTATTACAAATTGACAACTTTATTCTATAATCATTAGTTAGCTATATTGTAAAATTCAGATAAAAACATTTTTCTTAAATTCCAAAACAATTTATTTAAAAAAATTACTATGCGCTATAATTAGCACGGATTAAATCCTAGTTGTTTCGTTAATAATTAGCACGGGTTAAAAAATTACTCTGCGCTATAATTAACACGGATTAAATACTAGTTGTTTCGTTAATATTGATTTTTTTTCAAAGGTTGTAAAAGTTGTTTTGTTTTATTAGTAATTCACAATTGAACACACACATAAATTATGTTTCTCACCCGAAGACATCGACCACATATTTTGTTTGGCGTATCTTATTGCGCATTACGATTTTCTTTTTCTTAACTGAAGATTAAATGCTCACCAAACTTTAAGAAAACCGAGATTTCCAAAGTTTTTTTTTGTTTGCAATTTATTTTAAAAGAAAGTCTTTCTAGGTCAAAAAGCAGAGAGTCTTTTCTTCGGTTCTCTTTACACTTTTACTTTATTTCCTTTGACTTTGACCTATATACGTTCTTATGAAAAATTTAAACACTGTTTTGTTATAAATGTCATTCTTGATCTAGTTTTCTTTCTTTTAGTATTTCTAAATTTTATAGTTGTCGATCATAGTTTTCTTTATAGCTTTTATACATGCAAGTACATAACAACTTCACAAAACTAACATCGTACACTCGTCACACATTAGTACTTTAATTTAACATAACCTCAGTAATCTAAGTCATTTCTGATTGCACTTTACTTAGCTTTTTAAATATGTTTGTTTGTCAACTTATTTAAGCCATTAATTACTTTCTTCTTTTCGTGTCGCACAAGCTTTAAATTTGCCTTAGGTTGAGGTTCTCATCGATAGGGGGGGGGGGGGGGGGGGTTTCTCTCTCTATCTCAAAACCAAGTTCGTCCTAAAAGTCTCTCAGCCGCCAATGCCGTTCTGCCTCTCCGGCGGCTGGCGCTCCTTACCTCCGTCGGGGAGGGCTTCCCCTTTTCCCTTTTTGTTTTTTTCTTTTTCCTGGTGTTCTCGTTTTGGTCCGTGTGTTGCCTGTTGGGCTTCTCAGGCGATCCTCCCTTGTAGGCAGCGCGACCCGGACAGCGTTGTTGGGGTCACAGTGATGGTGGTGAAGCGTCGCTGTTGGCCGGCGTTATCCTCCTACTCCGCCTGTGGGCCGCGTCGAGCTATGTCTCCCTCTATGTTTCTTTGATGGCGTTACAGTGAGATGGTGGCTCGGCTCGGCGAGGGTTCTCCGACGATGGTGTGCCCCTAGAGGCTGGCCTCGTCGGTGCTCTTGTGGATCTGCTGAAGGCTCGGCGGCGGCAGTTTGCGGCGTCGAGTTCTCCGGAGTTTTATGCGGCGTTTTATTTTCAGAGCATCACGAGGAGGATGTGGCTCTCCGGTTTCTCCCGACAGTGGCGCGTGGCAGTCGGCGTCTTCTCCGGTGAAAAGCTCCAGATCTACTTCAGTGGTGCTTGGAGCGGAAAGCAGATCTCAGATCTGTCTTCTAGTGAGTCAGGTCGCAGTTCTGGTGGCTCTCCTCGGGGAGGTGGTGCTCTTCTCTCCTCGGTTAATGTTGCTCCTCCGGTGAGTTTTCTAAGGCAGAGGTGGTTGGCGGTGTGGCTCGGAGAAGAGTCTCCGTGGTGGAGGGGTTCTTCGGCCGTCTTCTCTTCCGGGTGGCCCAAAGTCATTCCTCAGAGTGTGTGCGATTTCTGCAGCACGCGATTGCGTCAGGGGCGTCTCCATGCTCCTAAGCTGGTATTCAAGGAGGTTGGTTTGATGTTAAGGTGGCAAGGCTCGTGATGAAGCCTCTTTGCTCTTGTCCCTTGTGGACTTTGGCTCGCAGGAGGTTTTTTGGTGGTTTTGGCTTCTGAGAGGCTTTACTAGTTCACTTGTTTTAGTTCTCGAACGCGGGGTATGCCGATTTCTACCCGCGAGTGTTTTGAAACTGTAGTTTGCTAGTTAGTCTCAAAGTAGGTTTTCTGAGTTCGTGATGAAGCTGTAGACAACTTGTTTCTTAGGTTTTGAGGACGGGCCTGGATCACGGATCTCGTGGCAACATCAACGACGTTTCAGGCATCAAATCCATCCTTTCCCGCAGTTTGCTCCTCGCGCGACCCTTTTGTTGGTCTCTTTTCTTGTAGTTTTGGTAGATTACCTTTTCCAGTCTTGCTTGTTGATTTCGGTTGTTGTAGTTTGTTTCAGTTGTTTTTGGTCTTTTTCTATTTCTTGTACATCCTTGTAATCCTGTCAAAAATCGAAAATCGGTAATATAATCTTAACATTTTTACCAAAATTTTTTTTGCCTTAGGTGAATTTCGGCAAGTATTTGTCCACGCATTCTTGGCACGACGTGTGGATATTTCTGGAGGTTGAGACTAATTGAGCCTAGTTACTTTTGTTATATATATGGGACAACAGTCCAATTTTAAAGGAATTTGGCCCAAATTAAGGGATCTGGGCTGAGAAATAAGTCTGGAAACATTCGCGGCGAATTTGGAATTTCATTAAAAGTGAAGGGCCGGAATCAAAAAGAAATATTAAAACAGAGCGAAGGAGAAAGAGAGAGTTGGGGGAAAACACCCCTTCGGAGAGGAGGAAAGCCTCTCCTCGGGAAGAAGACGAATTTGACTTGGAAATTGGAAAGAGGCAGAGGAAGAAGAGAAAATGTCAGACCTAGACCAGCAGATAGAGCAGCTCAAACGCTGCGAGCCTTTGAAGGAATCGGAAGTGAAGGCTTTTTGCCTCAAAGCTATGGAAATCCTCGTTGAAGAGAGCAATGTTCAAAGAGTCGATGCTCCAGTCACTGTAAGCTGTGTATTTATTTCTCGATCCAAGCTTCATCTCTACTTATGTCTGAAGATTGAATTTTTAGACAGAACAATTCGAAGCTTATGAGTTCTGGGCATCAGAAGAGTTTGGATTCGGAATTAGGAATGTTTTGGATAAATTAGGATGGTTTAGTAGATATTGGTTTTTGCAATTATGTTCGAATTTTGGTTCCTATGTTTTAGGGATGCGAAATCCATTGTTTCTTTGAGCGGAATGGTTATATTTAGAATCCAGTTGATGAAATTTCTCTGTTGCTTATCTAAAAATGTTTAAAAGTTCATTGGAGAGTCAAATAAGAGTAGATTGCATTTTTTTATTCTTGCTAGTCGATTTACACTTGGAACTTTTCTTTCTGTTGTCCATTGGAACAGATATGTGGTGACATCCATGGACAGTTCTATGACATGAAAGAGCTTTTCAAAGTCGGGGGTGATTGCCCGAAGACGAATTATTTATTTCTTGGAGATTTTGTTGATCGAGGTTTTTATTCAGTTGAGACATTTCTACTTCTTCTAGCTCTCAAGGTAATACATAGCCCCAGCAGTATTTTGCTTTGGTTTGCTCCAAAAGTCCGAATTTTTCGGATAGCCTTCTCTCCAAATGGGTTCTATAATCTCTCAAGTTTATATATTCTCAGGTTAGATATCCAGACCGTATAACTCTCATTAGAGGGAACCACGAGAGCCGGCAAATCACGCAGGTGAGTTCAGTCCTTTTAGAAAACTTTGATGTGTGTGTATATATCCAAACTATTATAGAGTCTGCTTTTAGTAGGTATATGGATTTTATGACGAGTGCCTCCGTAAATATGGCTCCGTAAATGTCTGGAGATACTGCACAGATATCTTTGACTACTTGAGGTACACACCCCTAAAGGCTTTGGTTTTGGAGCTCACTATTAATAATATTTAGGTTAATTGTAACGAAATCTTCCTATCTTTTATTTGTTGAAGTCTTTCAGCTCTTGTCGAGAACAAGATATTTTGTGTTCATGGAGGTCTCTCTCCAGCTATTATGACCCTAGACCAGGTTGAGAAAGTGCTGATATAATCAGAAGGTTTTAGCTATAAGGATATAACTGACTAGTCTGTTCGTACAATTCCTTTGGCAGATCAGGACGATTGACCGAAAGCAAGAAGTACCACATGATGGTGCAATGTGTGATCTTCTATGGTCTGATCCAGAAGATATTGTTGATGGGTGGGGATTGAGTCCCCGTGGTGCCGGATTTCTTTTTGGCGGCAGCGTTGTAACGTCTTTTAACCATTCAAACAACATTGATTACATATGCCGAGCTCATCAGCTAGTTATGGAAGGTTACAAATGGATGTTCAATAATCAGATAGTCACTGTTTGGTCTGCCCCAAATTACTGTTATAGGTAATTATTAGGTACTCAGAACCTTAATCGTGTGATCGGATTTCCTTTGGCTTGAGTGTTCATGTTTCTTCTGTTTGAATGTGATCCAGATGCGGGAACGTAGCCGCAATTCTAGAGCTCGATGAGAATCTAAATAAGGAGTTTCGAGTGTTCGATGCGGCCCCACAAGTAAGAACCTGACCTATGCAACTTCCTGTGAAAATTCCGGGCGTGATTTGTCTGACATAATATGACTATGGATGCAGGAATCCAGGGGAGCTCCAGCCAAGAAACCTGCACCTGATTATTTCTTGTGAGAAGCAAAACGGCGAAAACAGAAACTGGAACTCAGAATTGGTTATTTCTTCTCATCGCAGAGCAAGAAAATTTCCCAAAATCATCGGTGTTTAGATTGTAAAATGCAGAAGAATCTACAATCCAAGTGTTGCCATAGAGATCACTAAACATTTCTTGTAAAGGGTCTGTTTGAAAGTATCCTGTTTTATGAAAAGCGTTTGTTTCTTTCTCTTTTGTGTGTAATGCTACTTTTACAAAAAGTAAATAGAATGTGAAAGAAGAGACTCAATGGATCTTCCAAAATCCCACCACTGATTGGTTTGATACACACAAGAAGATGATCACTTTTGGTTTATAAAACTGCAGACCGAATTTCAACCGCAGGTTTTATAGTTCGGGTTCAAAAGTGACGAATTAGTTTCTCTCATAAATGTGGCTTAGTGTACACATTTGTGGTCTAAGCTATCTTCCAAATGTTGCCGAAGCAAACACCTATGCATTTAATTAATTTATTTACGGTTACTAAACCAACGAAAAGGAACACACTTAGGTTTCAATGGTATAACTCGGAAAAACACTTTGTTTTGCTTACAAAAATATAGTGATGGATCATCAAATATAGTGGTCATCTCTAATCAATAAGTCAAAGTGGTTTTTACTAGTGAAGGATGTCAGTCATTGAAGCCGAGTTCCAAGTTATTCATGTGACCCAAGTCATGTCTGAAAATTGGTTTACCAAATGACTTTTGGAGGTTTTGCCTTAGGTTAGCATAAAATGTTAATTTTGATTTACAGACACAAAAATAATTGATATTTGAGCCTGAAGACAGTTACATTTTTTTTTTTAACAAAGGAATATGCTTAAAAACGAAAAAGGCAAAAAAATAAACTAGAAGAAAAGTCTACGGGGAGAAGATGATTTGGTGGAGATAGTTGCAGGAGACTGCTTCTGGTGAGGCAGAGACATTCCTTTGTTCTCTTGTTGACCTGTTGATCCCATTTTGTCGAGGAGTTTAGCTGCTCTTGGATCAGTCAGAAGTGTCTTCTGGAATGACTGTGAGAAGCCAGTTGCGATTATGGTTACATGAATCTCTCCGGTGTAACGATCATCCACAACAGCTCCAAATATGATGTTGGCCGATGGGTCTGCCAAACTTGTCACCACCTGCAAAAACCACCGAAAACATGACAAGACTGTGTATTATATATGGTATATACCCAATTGAACTGGGTCAAGATTCCCGCACCTGAGATACACGGTTCACTTCCTGCAAAGTAATGTCTTTTCCACCTGTGATGTTGTAGACAACACCAGTGGCTGATTGTATCGATGATCCGATCAATGGAGCCAAAGTGGCTTGTTCAGCTGCTTCTTCTGCTCGGTTCTTGCTGGAAGAGACACCTACCCCGAGCATTGCAGTTCCAGAATCTTTCATAACCGCCTTCACATCCGCAAAATCTACATTGACCAGTCCAGGTATCTGAAAATGAACAATTGATACTGTCTCCTGAGGATCTTTCTTTGGGGATCAATCAGTGAGCATTCATCAACCAACTTGTTAAGCTTTACAATACACAGACTCACAGTAATAATATCTGATATTCCTTGTACTCCTTGGCGTAAAACATCATCTGCAAGAAGAAAAGCGTCCTGAAGAGGTGTCTGTTCATCAGCAATATCTAGCAGACGATCATTTGGAATCACAATAAGTGTGTCGACGTTCTTCTGCAGCTTTTCAATGGCTTCCAGTGCCTAGAGAACAAAAAAAAAACAAAATTAGGGATGGATCCATAACAAGACTTAAGACTTCTACCATTTCAACAACACATTACCTGCAAAGATCTTTTACGCCCTTCAAAGCTAAACGGATAGGTAACAACACCAACAGTCAAATAACCGGCCTCCTTGGATATCTGAGCTACCACAGGTGCAGCACCAGACCCTGTGCCACCACCCATGCCAGCAGTTATGAAAACAAGGTCTGATCCTTTAAGAGCATTGGCAATTGCATCTTTTGATTCTTCTGCAGCTTGTTCTCCGAGGAGCGGGTTTCCGCCAGTACCTGTTAAGCTCAAGTAAGCTTTGAGTGTCAAAACACACACAACATCTCTACAAAATAAGGATAACGTTTCTTCTCTGTCGAGAAACTAACCAAGGCCACGAGTTAGAAGCTCTCCAATCTGAAGTGGGTTCTGAGAAGAAGACTGCAACAGAGCTTGAGAGTCGGTGTTTATCGCATAGAAATCAACACTCTGGAAACAGGAGAAATCAATCAATTACTCACTACAACCAACCAAAAATGGGAATTTTCCATAAAACAAATCGAAGCAAAACATGAAGTTCAATGTTGTTTCTTCGAAGAAAGAGACTGAGAATGTGACCTGTAAACCGCTGGAAATCATTCGATTGACGGCATTGTTACCACCACCGCCGACACCAACCACCTTAATCCTCGCAGACTCCATCGGAGAGAAGGAGCATCGCAGCCGCATCGGCTTAGACCTTGAATCGCTTCTTCGTTTCGAGAAGCCGCCACCGAATTGACTGATTCTGGCACTTGCGCAAACGCAGCTACTATGCAACGAATGGGATATTGATTTCGCAAGAAACGAAGAAGACAAGGAAGACATCGTTAGCTCATTAAGCTGCGCCAACGGAATAATCGTCATTTTTGTTTACTTCCTCTGATTTCAGAGACGAAAAATATGTTTTTTTTTTAGGGTTTTAGCGTCGACGAAGAAAAATATCAAACACTTCTGTGTTGTTTTCTCAAAAGAGATCGAGCGGACCCTTTTCGTTTCTCTTGCTCAAACTCCCTTAAACGGCGCCGTTTCAGATGAAAATTTGCAATATTTGTTTACAATAATTTACACACCAAACTGAAAATTGCAACAACAGAAACCAAGATTGTTTTTTTCATCAACAATACAGTCTGGGAGTCTTCTTGAGTATCTCAGCTGTTTTGGGAATAGAATGAGAAATGTATACAATAAATTTTCAATAGTAAAGAGGCCAATAGTTATTGATTTGTTCACCACCAAGAGAAGAATTACAAACAAGAAAAACCGTTTAGAGATTGAAGATACAGAAGCTAGCAACCCGGTATTACTCACTTTTCTAGTTTGAGGACATTTGGTTCTTTGTCTGAGTAGAGGATTCTACTCTCCTTCGCTTAGGATGGGGACTATCAGAGGATTCATCTGTGCAATATATACAATTGCCCACCTACCATAATCAAGAGATAGAAAAAATAAGTAAGAAAATGTGACCAAGAAGAAAGCAACATAGAATGAAACTCGAACAATGTAAAGAGCAATGTTCATGAGTTTCAGTTATATGTTAGTTTCCAACTATTACAACGGTTGATTACTTTGTTTCATTTATGTTGTTATATCCGCAGGAAAGTAGAGGTAAGCAAATAGGATTGATCTCTTTTGATGGTTTATTGATTAAGGAGAGGAAACAGCAACAGGTCTCAAAACATAAACTTAAACTTACATCATCCAACAGCAGACCGTCGCAGTAATGACCAAGGTAAGGTGTAGCCTGAACCAGACAAACAAATATTAGAGATATTTACAACATGCAAAACATGCTTACAAATTCCTATTCAAAGCAAAGTAGCAAAGAAATAAGGAAGACAGATATCAAATAACAAAGTTTGAAGAGATTCTGGAATTTTCAGAGGCACAAGAATGCAATTGTGAAAGTACTTTTCTATTCATTACTCGTATCTGTTGCAGATATCATCACAGTAATGATCCAATTGAAAGAAATTTGAGATTGATCAAAAGTCAATGAATGAATCAGTATATTTCATTTTCCAATTCTCAATTCCAAGGAGTAAGAAACTATTTGATTCCAGCTATTTGATCAAATTGAGAGAGATTGAGAGATACACACGATATCAAATTCTAGGCAACACTAATATTGATGCAGCATTGAGAAATCAAATGCAAATCAAAAGTAATGAAAGGCAGGAAAGGAACATACAGATTCGTGGAGGGACCTCTGTTGCAGCAGATTCTAGCGCATAAGGAAGCAATGATCCCAACGACGACGAAGATTAGAGTTGTTACAAGAAAACCCATGTTTGGTCCTGATCTGACAGAGACTTTCCTGCGACGAGAATTACACGTGATTTAGGGTACAATAACCTCAGCGCGATCGATACAACCCGATCGAAGACAGTAGAAAGCTCAGGCGGCGATATAAAACACGCGAGAGAAGAGAAAGTGTCTGAGATCTCACAGATTGATATGAAGGCTCCTCTTCGAGGAGGACGACGATGGTGTGTTCTTCGTGCGAATCCGGTGATCTTAAAATTTGGATCCGTTCGAGTTTCAGATTTTGTGAGGGCGAAATAGGCCAATCAATTTTTGCTTCAAATATTAGGTCAAAGTCAAACACAGTAATTATTTAATATTACTGTGTTTCTAATTTGTCTTAATTTACATTTTAAACTTAAAAATAAGCTTCTAATTTTACATTTTTGACAGGCTAGTAGTAGGGGTGGGCATTTTAACCGAACTGAACCGAACCAACCAAACCAAACCGAACTCAAACCGATCCAAACCAAACCAGAGTTAATACCCAACCATTTGATTGAAGTTTTTCTCAACCCGATGAACCAAACCGAACCGATAAACCAATGTGTTTTTGTTAATTAATTAATTAATAATATTAAAATAATAATACATACGGTGGAATCTTCGGTTTTTCACCATAAAAATTATAAACCGAACTAAGTGGTTTTAGACTTTTAGGGAATGATTTTTTATGAATTCGTTTTGTTTACATTTGGTTAGAATTCTTGTTTTTATAAGTTAATTTTTTAAAAACCGAACTAAAACCAAACCAAAGTACAACCGAACCGAACTAAACCAAACCGAACTAAAACCAAACCGAACCAAACTTATTTCGGTTGAGTTCGGCTAGAGTTTTATTCAACCCGAATAAACCGAACCGAACCGAACCCGAACCGAACCCGAAATTAAACCGAAATGCCCACCCCTAGCTAGTAGTTAGGATGTAAATCGGGCTGGTCCGGTTCGGTCCAGCCCAAAATCCGTAAAACCTGCATATATTTAAGTCCAGTCCGGTTCGATCCGAAAAAAATCAGGTCTATATTCTAAAGTCCGGTCCGACTCAGACAGGGTTCTAGGGCTTTTCGGGTTTTTTTGAGCTTTTTTTTACAAACACAAAAAATCACAATTCTCAATTGAAAAATAATTAAAACAAAATATTTATAAAGATAAATCTAAATTTAAATGTATTATATCAAATCCAATTAAATTTAAAAGCAAAAGTTTGACTAAAAACAAATAAAATTTAAATAAATTGTATTACTAAATAAAACATAAAATCAAAACACTTCAAATCTAGGTAGTAAAGTTCAGATTAGAATCTCCTTCATCGTCTTCTAAATCTTCATCACCATCAAGAGTTACAGATAAAAAAAGAGTAAAATAATATTAAGTTTTTAGAGGAAAAAATCATATAGAAATGTCATTGAAAGTCTATAGATAAAGATTTTAAAAATATGAAGTAAATATAGATGAATGATAATGGTACATGGATCATGAGATGTACACTCATCCAACAAAGTGCATGTACAAATCAGTGCTTCAATGTTTTTTGGTAAAAGACGATTTCTATATTTATCCAAGACATGCGCACCAACATCATTGATGCCACTGTAGTTATCGGAATGCTTAGAACATCACATGTCATACGAGCTAACTCACCATAATGTTGTGACTGACACTTCTACCATTATAAAACATCCATGTCTTCATAAAAAGTCAGTTCCAACATATCGTCTTCTAAGTATAGAATCAATTTAGATTTTTCTTCTTCTTATATGTTTTTCATACGTTTTGAAATCATATGATAAGCGAACCCAAATTTAATAAAACATACGAAATCAAATAGTTTCGGGCTTTTCGGACTAGCCCGAATCCGATTGGGCTAAGCCCAAAAAACACAATAGCCCGAAAAACCCGATTTTTTCGGGCTTTTAATACTAGGCCCGAACTCGCTGTTTTTCAACCCGGCCCTCGGGCTTTGGCCCTAATTGACATCCCTACTAGTAGTTCACACAAGTCATAGTAATTGTGCAAAAACGAAAGTTATGTAGTTTTCCCAATTTTATATATCTTTAATAATAATGAAAAGAGTAAGATAACATTTAAATCATGGTAAAAACCAAAAAGAAACAACAGTTTGAATTTGTTTTTCCCACTAAGGTAAAAAATCTAAACAAAGAAGTGAGATGAATAGAAAGGCCGGTTTTCTCTTTGCTCTTATCTAATTCAGCTCCTTCCCTCTCCAATGGCTTCAGAACCATACTTGCTCCATCTCAGATACCTATCCGGATAAACTAGAACCTGAAGCCGGGTTCTGCATCCATGGCCCACGCGAATTTCGCCAGAAGAGTCTTTGTGAATATCTAGAACAAGAAACAAACTTTTGAGTTTTGTACTTGTTTCTTTTGTTCAGAAGATATAACCATCTTGAGAGTTTGGTTCTATAATAGCTTTTACCTTTTCGATTGGTACTTCATGACGTTTGCACCATGCGACGGTGATCCTAGGATCCAGGTAATTGATCTTAGACGTGCCCAGCGCCACGGTTTTCAGTTCCTCTTTTGTATGCATGTCTCGTTCCATCTTCTCGATCTTAACCTTCTGTTGAGCAATCTTCTTCTCCCACCTGCAATCAAACATTCACAGGGCCCGGCGTTAATGTGAAAGACAAGATAGATATCTAGAGAAGTATTTCCAAAGTAAGAGGGAAAGTTATGTTACGCGTTTGAATCTAAGTTTCTATTCTTCTTTCCATCGGAACCTTCCAATGGTGGTTTTCCCTCTTTAGCCCGCTCGAGATTAGTTTCGAGATCTATAAGGCCCGTCTGCAGATTTTTTTTTAAAAAACATAAGGCATATAATGAATCGAGAAGAAAAGCTGAGAACTTCAAAAAATTATTAAAAGCTTACAGGAGATTTTTTATTACCCTGAGTTCTTTTACTTTAGCATCCAATTTTTCGATTTGTGCACCGTGTGACTTTGAAACAGCACGCTGATGATTACAGATTATGGCAACCTGAAAGTGTGTGAACCAGTATTTCATAAATCTGTCACATGGAACACAGACTAGAAATCGCCACGAGAATGAACAATCTTTTACCTCCTTGTTTGCTTGCTGATAAACTAGTACTTTCTGATTAACATCGCCATCTCTGGTTTTTTTCCACAACTGTCACACACATCAGAACGGAACATAGTTGTGAAAAATGTAAAGGAAGATAATGGAGACATATGAATACTTGTAAAAGGGGAACCTATGTCTAAAATGTATAGCAACATAATTCCAATGTAAAACCAAATACCCAGAAGATCCAAGATTTTGAACATACCTGGCTATCCAAAGTGAAGGAAGCATTATACGTACGGAACACTTTAGCTGTGAGACCAGGTACAAGCTCCTTAAGATGAGCATTCAGTTTAGTTGTGTCTAACTCATCAAAAAGATCATCCGCTTTGGATTTTCCTGGATGGGGCAAAAAAAAAGCCAATTATTTGGTTCAATCACACACCAAAAAACCCCCCCTGTGAAATACAATGTCAAGTACATATCTCACCAGCCTGAAACTGTCCAATGGCCTTGTAAACAGGAGGCTCAACCTCGACGGTGTTCACATACCGGATTGAATCTTTACCGAGAAAGTCAAACTGGATACATAAAGAAAGAGGGAAATGTGTGAGATAATAAGTCTTATGCCCAAGATTAAACACATATGTTATTCACTTTCACTAGTGTATTCTAGTTATATGAAACCAGTAATACAACTTCCAGGATCAAATTAATACCTCTATTTTATTTGGAGGTTTACACACCACATTTCCAACTTTTAATGTACAACAGCCAACAGTGTCAGCCTCATCATCATCCTACAAATCAAGAAAGAAATATGAGATTTGTTCAGAAAACTTTCTGCTAACACGTCAATTACTTGCCAGAAATTAATTGTTTTATATCTCTTTTTCAGTTTGCAAAATACTAGTTCAAATTTTACCTTCTCATTTCCAGCCCTAAGCGCCAATTTATCAATGAGATAGGTAGCCACGGCAATTTGCCTCTTTGCAACATCCTTAGCCGTAAAATTCTTGGTGTAAGTTGCTCTTATACTCTCAATGTGGTGCTGCAGTCAAAAGAAAATCTGTTAATAAAAAGGAGAAACAATGATAGAGTAAGCATAAGTTTCATCAATATGAAAGCTGAGTACCGTAAGATTCCTGGCTTTCTCATACTTCTCCTTGTCGCTCTGCCCTTTCAGAGCACTGCTAGCTGCCAAAAACACATACTTGAACTCTCGCGGGGTAATAGGATCATTCCAGAAAGCTAGCCAGGTGACTGTATTATCATGCTTTACGTCATTCCAACTGCAAAGTCACATCTCGCATGGCTTAGTAAGATCATTATACAATGCTTTTCTATTTTGGAGGAATACCATGGAATAAACAAGACCTTTCACCAGGGATTGGACATTCTGGAATAGGAGCACCTTTCCCGATATTTATGGTGATCTCACATGGACGGATACGCTTCTTTAATTTTCCCATCTGAAAAAACAAACAATAGACGGGTTTTGAAAGAGAAAACAGAATAGATCATGCCTTAATTGAAGCCACCCAAACCCACAACGGTATGTTGTTTACAAAAATAAGTCTTTAAGAGACAGGAATAACCTTGGGATGTTCTCCACGGCCTCTGAAAAGCCCAGGCGGTTCAACTCTGAAATTACCAACCTGAAAGACAAACATCTGAGTGAGAAACTCTGTTTTGGGAACAATTACAACGCTATTGGGAAACTTACCTTCTCTCTGACACCGTCAACAACAGCCCACATATATTTCTCCTCTTGCTTCAGTTTCTCCTCTTTCAAAGCTTTTTTCTCCTGTACCATATCAACTAAATTTTGATATACCGTCTCTTTTTGAAAAATTTTAACAATAAGAAACCCAGGTCTGTGACAACAATATCTTGAGTCATTACAGAAAAAATTGAAAGAGATACATTATTCATCTTAGCAGTAAGATAACATCAACTAAGATCAGTATCCTTGTAAGCAAACAAACCCAACTGCAAGACGAATGGGGGCTAACGATGGAGCTATTTATGAGAGAACGAAGGACGACCAAGACAAAAAAATAAAACTCTCTTCTTAATTACCTCTGAGCTCATTTGTTTCTTCTTCTCTTTCTCAACCAAGTGCCACTCATATATGGGAGAAAAGTCACAATCATCCAACTTCTGTATCACATGTTTCTTCCCAAGCAGTGCTCGCCAATCATTCCAAAAATTCTCCCTAAATTGAGGTTTATTATAGTAGTCCGTCTCTTTCATCACTGCAAACATTGTCGCAACCTGTGTATCATCAACATATCATCAGCATGGATGATAATGCCTTATTAGAATGACATAAGAAAAGCACACTAGTTATTGAGATGGACGAAAAATCACTTAAGAAACAGGTATATGATCAGTAAGATTGAGGGTATGGATGGAGAGGATAACCTCTTCTTGTTCAGTTGTTAGGTCAACTGGCTTCCCCTTGTAAAAAATCTTAATGCCGTGAGGCTTGTATGAAGGTGGAAAGATTACACCATTGTGCACCAAGGTAATCCATTTCTTTTGCCCATCACCAGAGGAAGGTAAAGATTTCGAAGACGTTGAATATTTTGAACCCTTCATTACTTTCTTGGAGTTTTTGCTCCCTGTCCTGGACGGAGGAGAAACTACTTTTGTTACTTTTGGCTTTGCAGCTGATGAACTAGAATTTACTTTTACTGCTTTAGGCTTTGCAGATGATATTTTACTGTTGGAGGACTCTGATTTGAGTCTCTTGGATATTGGAACATCATCATCATCATCAGTACCATCTTCTCTGGTAGATAATTGTTTAGCTTTCGTTGATTTAGGTGAAACCAAAATCCTTCCCTTATCACCTGAACTCTCTGTTTTAACAGAATCTTGTTTCACTTTCACTGAAGAAGTTGAAGCTGAGACCTTGAGCTTCTTCAAGGAAGTTTCATCTGCTGTACTTTTCTTCTCCATAGGTCTCTTACCTGATACCTTACAATTTGGCACTTCATTCTTAACTGCAGAACCATTCTGATGCAACTTTTTAGTCAAAGGTTTCTTTTCATCATTGGAGACCAGTTTGCTACCTGACATCCCCCTACCAACCTTCTTTTGAAACATTGACGAGATTGGAGTTTCATCATCTGACTCATCTTTTATGATTCTATTTGCTATATCAAGAGGTCGATCACCACTATTCTTTTTTTCTGGCTGCGGTGAAGAAACCTGCCGCGAAGAGGTTGGCCCTTTATTTGGCCGACTGGAATTCTTAGATAGTATGGAACTTAAAGGTTTATTATCCTCAGAATCCTCACGCTCTCTTTTACACTCAGACTGATCTTTATGTGACTGGCTCCTATCCTTAACAGTTGAGGGCGTATCGTTCCGCAATGGTGACTTTGCTGGTGAAGCCTTAGAAGAAGATGATGATGGCATTGATGATTTCATTGTAGAAGTTCTATTCAACAGAGTGGTTCCATTTGGGGTAGTCACAGGAGATCTCATAGGTGATACCTTGGTGGAAGGAACTACATTGCTTCTCTGAGGATTGGATTTTGATTGATTCGAATTAGAAGCAACAGTACTTCTCCTCTTGAATACTATTGGGTTGTCATCATCTTCATCTTCGTACCCATTTGCCACCTCAGGTTTTGAAACAGTTTCGGTGGCCATACCCGATGGAACAACGTTGACAAGGACGCAGACCAACGCCTGACCAAGAGGCAAACCACAGAGAAATGTCAGAGCTTCCCAAAGAAAAGCAGACAAACACCAATAAGACTACGAGCATCAATAATGATTTCACTACAGAGAATGTGTACTGAAGGTTCATGAAGAGGGAATCCTTAAACCCAAGAAAAAAACGTTTTTAACATATATATATATATATATATATATATATTCACGCATTGCAAAGGATTTAACGCGCATGTTTCTCTACGTAAGTAAGACCTACAGTTTAGGGCTAAGAAGTGACTGCATCGTAAACTAGATGAACACATGATTGGATAACAACACAAACTGAAGAACCCGGTGCAGTGGGAATATCAAATCCCTAATTCCGTACGCGAAACCCTAATTTGTGCTATAACTGGATAATGACGAAAATTGAGCTGAATCGAATCAAATTTCGGAGGGTAAACATTGGATTGAAAAAGCTACCTTCTTCCAGAGATTGAAGAGATTGAAGAGATTGTCGAGGGAAAACTATCTCCTCCGTTTCTCTGTCCTCTCTTCTGCTATGGGGTAGTTTTCTCTCGTTCCAGACGCCGAAGAGACTAAGGCATGAGGAGACTCTCCACAAGATAGAGAGTTCAACGGCTTGAGGGTTTTGTTTCTTCACGACGTCGTTTCGAGTCGCGCCAAATCATTTCTTTTATTTTCAAATATACCACCATAAACTTTTTATTGCCAAAATCCATTATTACAGTTTATAAGATGAAGATTGATTAATTTGCTAAATTATGGGACATATTTAATTAAACAATTTTGGTGATAAATCACAGATAAAGGGAAAATCATTTTTTCACTCATAAATTCCTATTTTATTAAAATAAAAAATAAATTAAAGTTATTTTGCAAACATTTTACCTAGTTCTATATTAATATATTATTGTAAACCTGACTTATATTATTGAGTAAAAAAATGGTAACTGTATTTCTATAAAACATCCCACAGATGAGTCTTTGGTTTACTACTATTAAGAGAGAAGAAACCTCTTTTACAGGTCTTGGTTTCTTTCTTCTACTCCTTTTTAAGTCTCTCTATATCTCTGTAAAATGTATGGTGAATGGTTAGGTGAAATTGGCCACAACGAACGCTTAATCAGAATCTGAACTCAGGATCAACGTCCATTGCCCAAGCAAACTTAGCCAGAAGAGACTTGTTAAATATCTGCAATAGAAAAACAAAATAAGACAAAAGTAAATTTCAAGTGTTGCAAACCTGTGACCTTGTTGAAGCTTTTTATATACCTTCTCAATGGGAACATCGTGTCGTTTGCACCATGCAACACTGATCCTAGGATCCATGTAATTGATCTTAGACGTGCCCAATGCGACCGTTTTCATATCCTCCTTCGTTTGCATATCTCTTTCCATCTTCTCAATCTTACTATTTGTTTGCATTATCTTCTTCTCCAACCTGTTCACATAGAAGTTTATTAAAAAGGGATGTTTACGCGATAATATAAGTAACAGTTTTTTGCGTGTAAAGAAAGGTTGAATATTACGCTTCCGGTGTCAAATTCCTCTTTCTCTTTCCATCAGAGCCCATTAATGGCGTTCTTCCTTTCTTAGCCCTGTCGAGATCAATGTCCAGCTCTCTTATTTGCTCCTGCATAGAAATACAAAGATAATGAGACTGAGAAAGTTGAAATTGTTTTGATCAAAGCTGTTGGAAAAGCTTATGTTTATCTACCCTTAGTTCTTCTATTTTTACAGACAGCCTCTCGACTTGTGCTCCGTGAGATTTTGAGACAGTACGTTGATGGTTACAAATGATGGCGACCTAGTGATATAAACAAACAATTCAGATGATAACAATCTCTTAATTATCTATGAAAACAGCAGAGAGATTAAATCGCCATTACCTCCTTGTTTGCTTGCTGATAAACCACCACTTTTTCAGGAACCTCTCCATCTCTGGTTTCTTTACTCAACTGTCACAACATCCAATCGAAAACGGCTCAAGGAAAAGACAAAAACAAAAACTCCAGAGAATGGAAAGAAAATCGATATCATTAGGATGTGACAATTGATAAATTTATGTAATCATCTTGTATCACTAGGTTTCAAACCGATACATAAAATAAGTACTACTAGGATTGGCCAAGTATATACAATTATTTTAAAAAGGTGCAACAAGATTGACAACATACCATTTCATCCAATGTGATGGACGCATTATATGTACGGAAGACTTTGGCTGTGAGACCAGGCATAAGTTCCTTAAGATGAGCATTGAGTTTTGAAGTATCTAGCTCATCAAAGAGATCATCGGTTTTCGATTTTCCTGGATAGAAGACAAAAATCATAAAGTCATTTATCCAGTTTCCCAAAGGTCAAGTTAGAGAACCGATAAATCATTAACTAACCCGCTTGGAACTGCCCAATTGCCTTATAAACAGGGGGCTCGACCTCAACTGTGTTTATATACTGAATAGAGTCTTTACCAAGGAAGTCAAACTGAAAATGCCAAAGCAGATACCATGAGTAACTATAATATGCAAGCATAAAGCCTTGTTGAACAAAAAAATCAATAAGCCATGCATTCTAGAACTCTTGTCGATACATTCTGCGGTCCATTTTGTTCATGTTGAGATCAAGTATATACCTTTAACTTATTTGGAGGAATACAATCCACGTTTCCAACTTTCAATGTACAACAACCAACAGTATCTGCCTCATCATCGTCCTATAGAAAAGAAAAATATGAAGACCAAGAAAGGAAATGTGAGAAAATTGCTTGGAATTGTTCTGAGAATAAAAAGTATGTTTTATGGAGTAAGGATCCCTTATAAGCCAAAAAAATGATAAACTAAAAAATAAAAGGATATCTTTCATTGAAGAAGTATCTTTGTTAAATTACCTTCTCATTTCCAGCCCTAAGGGCTAGCTTATCGATGAGATATGTAGCAACCGCTATTTGCCGCTTTGTTACATCCTTGTTACTAAAATCTTTGGTGTATGCTGCTCTAATATGCCCTATACGGTCCTGCAAACAAATGATAGGTTGCTGATTAGAAAAAGGGAAAGCATGATGGTTTACGCAAAAGCTTTAGCGGAATCAAAAGCTCATTACCTTAAGCTTCCTCGCTTTCTCATACTTCTCCTTGTCGCTTAGTCCCTTTAACGCACTGCTAGCTGCCAAGAATACATACTTGAACTCTTTTGGATTTATAGGATCATTCCAGAAAGCAAGCCAGGTGACAGTATTGTCATGCTTAACTTCTTTCCATCTGAAAAAAGTAGCATTCTGAAATTTAGGTCACTGGAAAAAAATTACACCTCTTTTTCAAGCGGAAACACATTGTAAAAAAGACCTTTCACCAGGGATAGGGCATTCTGGAACAGGCACCTCTTTACCGATATTGATTGTAATATCACAAGGACGAATCCGCTTTTTCAGTTTTCCCATCTGGAAAGTAATAATGCAGAATAGAGAATTACTAAAATGAGAAATAACTATGGAAGTTGGGGGGAACAGGGCAGAAAACTATTCTAAATGTGATGCGGACTAGAGCCCACCAACAGAATACAAATAGTTCAAGGATAATGTAAAAACAAATGCAGTAAAACATACCTTAGGATGTTCTCCCCGGCCTCGAAACAACCCAGGGGGTTCAACCCTGAAATTTCCAACCTGCAATTGTTGCAAATTATGGCCAGCAAATTTCTAGAAACTGGAGATAGATTCCTATCAACAAAAAGAAAATTACCTTCTCCCTGACACCATCAAGAACAGCCCACATGTATTTCTCTTCCTGCTTTAATTTCTCCTCTTTCAAAATCCTTTTCTCCTGCACATCATTAGCATTATAATATTATCAACAACAGCTTCATCGGGATAGCATACTAATGAACTCTAATCCTATTAGAAAGTGATTATTTACTTCTGCACTCATTTGTTTCTTTGTCTCCTTCTCCTGCATATACCATTCATATATGGGACTGAAATCACAATCATCTAAATTTTTAATCACATGGTTCCTTCCAAGTAGTTTCCGCCAATCATTCCAGAAATTATCTCTAAACATTGGTTTATTGTAATATTCCGTTTCTCTCATCACTGCAAACATAGTGGCAACCTGCAGATAGAAATGATGATATTATGAGAAAGCATCAAAAACACATTGGCAGTCTACGGCTGCAAAAAGTAAGCAAAGAAAAATCTATCATGGGACAGAGACACAGAAAAAAAAAGACAGAGAAAGGACCTCTTCTTGTTCAGGAGTTAAATCAACTGGCTTTCCCTGATACAATATCTTAACCCCGTGACATTTATATGGAGGTGGAAAAATAACACCATTGTGCTCTAGTGTTTTCCATTTCTTTTGCCCATCTCCCGAAGGTAATGATTTTGAAGACTTCGAATACTTAGAATCTTTCACCCATTTGTTGGGCTTCTTAGCTATCGTTCTGGATGAAGAAGATATCGTTCTACTAGCATTTGGCTTCACGGATGATGATTTATTATTTGAGGAATCTGGCTTCATCCTCGAGGCAATAGGAACATGATCATCACCATCTGAGTCATCTTCTTTAACAGTTACTTGGTTAACTCTCAGCGGCTTTGATGCATCCAGATTCTTTCCTTTGCTATCTGGTGTAGCTGCATTTTGTGAACCTTGCTCAATTTTCACTGGTCTAGCTGGCTCTGACAGCTTAGGCCTCTTAACAGAAGATTGGTTCGAAGAACTTCCCTTCTCAAGAGG
Organism: Eutrema japonicum; assembly: GCA_030161315.1. Classification (NCBI taxonomy): domain Eukaryota; kingdom Viridiplantae; phylum Streptophyta; class Magnoliopsida; order Brassicales; family Brassicaceae; genus Eutrema; species Eutrema japonicum. Next base: position 41,821,286 of record BSQW01000005.1, read on the forward strand.
TCTCTTAGCAGGTGCCAGAGAACTATGCCCTTCAATCTTAGGTTTTAAACCATTCCGAATGATATTGTTAACGAAAGGTCTCTTTTGCTCATTATTAACAGGCTTGCTACTTGATGTACCCACACTGGTCTTTGTCTGAACCGTTGAGGACATGGGAACTTTCTCATCCAAAACTTTCTTTTTAGTGTGATCATTCACTCCCTGAGGCCTCACGTTGCTCTTTTGTACAGGTAGCTGCGAACTACCACGCCCAGAAGAGCTCGGCTGTTTGGAAAGCTGATTAGAATCCACTTTAAGCCTGGCACTCAAGGGCTTATCATCCTCAGAATCCTCATCATCACTTTTGGACACAGATGGAGCTTTTCCCAAACCGTTCTTCTCCTTGGCAACAAGGGATCTATCATCCCGCAATGGTGACTTCACTGTCGAACGCTGAACAGATGAAGATGACGGTAACGATGGTCTCATCATTGAACTTCTGGCGGACGAAGCTGATCTATTCGGGCTAGTCAAAGGAGACCTCATTGGTGGTGGGGACTTGGTGGAACCAATAGCTGAGCTTTTCTGAGCATTATTAGGCGGCTTTGAACGGTTTGAGGTAGATGCTGTGTTAGTGCTTCTCTTGAAAACCAAAGGCATTTCATCTTCATCATCCTCGTCGTACCCGTCATGACCATTTGGTACCACAGGTTTCACAAATGCCTCAGTGGCCATACCCAAAAAGGCAAGTTATCCACAATCAACTGCTGATCAAACAAATGAAAAAAAAAAGGAAACATATTTAGTTTTCTAGAATTGCAACAAAACAAAAGCAAATTTTATTTTTGAAGCTGTTGAGGATTCGCTTCGAAACAAAAGCTTTATCTGGGCACGTTTTATTATGCATCAACACATTTCAATGGTCCGATTAAACAAAAAGAGAACTTCAACATCTCAATTTAAGCCCATGACATAGAAATTATATTAAAAAAAAAAAACGGATCAGGTATAAATTCTTAAGTTTGATATGAAAATGAATTGGATTCGAGGAAAAAATGATATATAATTGAAGCTCATTTGTACAATTGAAAACTCGAATTCCCAAATTGGAACGAGAAACCCTAACTTTGAAATCAAACAAGAATTTGTAAAATTGAGCTCAAATCCAATAAAAATCTGGAGATAGATTATCGAATTGATGCAACTACCTTCGGCCACGCTGAAATCGGAGATGAAGCTGAATTGAATCTCAGGACACTCAGATAAGCCTGTGAATTATCTGAAGAAAGAAAAAAGGAGGAAGGGTGATAAGCCACTTATCTGAAGAAAGAAAAGAAGAAGAAGAAGAAGAAGAAGAGAGGAGGAGGAAGACGAGAGAAAGAAGAAGAAGTTTTAATGTTTTTGATTAATTCTTTTTTTATGACCTCTATCTACATTAGAGTTTCCAATTAGGCCCATTAACCCAATTCTTGATCGTATCACACTCCTCACGGGTTTCTTACTTGCCTTTGTTGTAGAGGCTAAGTTAACGAAACACTCCGTATGGGCCAGTGAGTCTAATAATGCTCAGAAAAGGTGAATAAAGGCCCTTGATTACAACTTATGCGACGTCGTCTTATAGGATGGAGATTATTTCCATCGCAACCTTTACTTGGTGGGATAGGTGAATAAAGGCCCCATTTTGGGAAATTCATTAACTATTTTGGAAATATAAAGAAGCTGCTTTTTTTTATTACATGTGTCAATAGTAATACTAAATTTCATTATAATAGTTTTCAATTTCAGATCTTGTCTATATCTAACTAATTTACAAAATTGTATTTATAAAATTTTGATATTATATCTATAAAATTTCCTATTCCTGGATCATATTTATAAATACAATATTATATTTATAAAATTGTATTTATAAAATTTACTTGAAATTTTAATCAGTTTAAATTTTAAAAGCATTCATGTATGATCCAGGAATAATAATAAATTATAATTATAATTGTATTTATAAATATGACAAAGTTGTATTTTGTTGTGTACTTAAATGATGAGGTATATTTATTTCTATATATTTAATAAATAAAGGAAATCAATCTCGTTTGTAATTTGGAAGTATATACATTGTTCATAAGAAAATGGAAAATAATTCAGTAAAAATGCATGTTTTGTATAGATGTGTATGAGGAGGTATGATCGAGAGGGGGAATTTGAGGGTAAGAGAGAGGAAAGAAAGATTGAAGAGTAAACAAAAAAAAATCTTAAAATAGCACCCCAAAAAAAAACAAATTTTGTTCCAAACCTAGCACACTAAAGGTGCAAATGGCTCACACATTGGAAAAAGAAAATTGAGTGGAATCGACACTTTTTGTTTAGAGAAAGAAAATTTAGAAACTATTTTTTTTTCATTAGAGTAATCGTAATACATTCTAAAGAAATAGCTCATCAACCAAGGTTCAATACCAAATTTTGTGAGATTTTTTCATCATCAAAACAAGCCGATCGACGAACAAAAAATATATTTTAAAATAACAAAAAAAAAGCAATTAAAAAAATTCTTAACAAAATAATGCTAGCAATTTTCTTGAGAAAGTTATCAATAGTTTCAAAATTTTATGTCAAAAGTTAGAAAACAAATTTAGAGTTTTATAAATTAACAAAATTGTCTAAAAGCAAAATTATTAACTATAAAATGAAACCCTAAGAGACGCGCGCACACGTTCCACTATTATAGAGACGAGCAATAAATTTTAGAGAAAATTTGAGAAAATGTCTTCACATGAGTTTATATTTTGAAAACTACACCATTTTTAATTTTTTTTATAACTACACTTATTTAAAAGTTAAATGACCAAAGTAACCTAAATAACAATTATACTAATTTAGATATTTAAATCATGAATTTTATTCAAATAAATACTAAAATATATTTACAGATCTACACAAGATAATATCTAATTTGTTTTTTATTCTATTTTATTATTCTAATAATAAACTAATTTAAACTATATTTTAATATCGACGATTTCTCAGAATCGGAGGCTCGCCGGAGAAATTTCAACAGGTACGCCTCAGTTTTTTTTAAACCTTTGCAAAACCATTGTTTAGAATTTCTTCAAATTCTGTCATACACGCCTCAAAATAGTCTTTTGATAAAACTTTCACCTATGGGACAACACTTTTCTTCTTTGATTTCAAATTGTCCGGATATGTCTGCTCTGTTTATGCCTTTCTTTTTCCATTACTTTCTTTTTGAAACTTGTACTTCATCTCTAACAGAACATAGAAAAAGGAAAAAAAAATCAAATCAAATTTGTGTTAACTTTCAATAAGCAAATCATCTATTACAAGAAAGAAAAAAAATACGTCAATCATCTATACAATAATACAATTATCCTACCTCGAGCAGACAGTTAGACATACATCTAATAATGGACTACTAAGTTTAATAAATTCCTAATCTTCATCATCTATTAAGCAAAATCGGAATCTCAGGTAAAGAGTAAATCATTGAATTTTCTTTCACGAGCCTTTGGACTAATAAAATCGACTATTTTCAAGCGTGTTTGTCTATTAACTTGGCTTGACTACATTACTTATTTATATGTTGTTGATGCTACATAGATAAACTCTTAGCAGTGAATCAACGAAGCAGCTACTTTTCAAAAAAGAAATTAAGGCAAAGTCATTTACGTACAGATCAATAGATATATGCATTAAAAATAGAGAGAAAGACCATAGAGAGTATCGTTGCTCTGTTTTTTTAGAAAACTGAAAGAGAATACCACAAGTCGAAAGATCTCCGTTCCTCTGTTTTTTTTAGAAAACTCAATTGTTGATGAAACTGTTTACGTAATAACATGTTTATATAAGACTAATAAAAGTGTTTTTTTGTAGAGATAAAGTTAAAAATATTTTAAAGATTTATCCAATTATAAATTTAAAAATATTAAGTAATTAGATATCTTTATCTCAAATAAAAAATAATCATAATATTAATTATTTCGAATTTTTATTTTTATTAATTAAAATATGTTATTTCTAATTAACTTTGGTCAAAAAAGTCTTTTTACATAAACCAGAAGTGTAGTTTTCAAAACAAATAAAAAACAGTGTATTTTACTAATTCAAAAACTTAAATAGTGTATTTTGCCAATTATACCTAAATTTTATGTGCCAACAAATTGTGTAGAGTTTTAGGCTTTATATAAGATAAATTTAAAAAGCCAAAAATAAACCCTAAAGTTATTTGATCGGATGACAAGTTATTTTACATGATTTCATATAAATTGGTGACATCATGTAAAATAACTTGCCATCCTATCAAATTGAAATAACTACTAAAGTAGATTTTTGTAAATACGAAATTTAAATTAAAGTGACAACGTTTTACAACCTTCCGAGTAAACCAAATGAAAAACAATTGAATCAACGGGTGTTAACCAAACCCATACCACATACTGTGAAGTCAAAGCAGAAATGAGAAATAAGCAACATATACAAATCTGACCATGAACAATTAGGGACGATAAAGTCCAAACCATTGGCGCGAGGATGGTCAATTGACGAACCACAGTATATATTTAATTCAACAACAACTAATTAAACATTAATTTTAAAGAAAACATGTTGATTTTCGACCACCATATTCGTCGGAAAGTTGTCAAAAACACGTGTTTCCGACGAATAACATATAGGTCGGAATGGGAGTCTCAGAAACTAAGTTTAGTCGGAAACGAGGTTATCGGAAAGTCATCGCGAACATTTGTCGGAAATTTCTAGGAAATTTTCCTATCGACTTTCCGAAAAAATAATATTTTAATAATATTTTGTCGGAAATTCCTTGAAAATTTCCGAGAACTTTTCGACAAACTTGATCGGAAAATTGCCGGAAAGTTTCCGATGAATTTCCGACAAAATAATAATAAAATATTATTTTATCGAAAATTCATCGGAAGTTTTTAAAAATTAAAAAAAAAATTATCCAAAAAGGGTAAAATTAAAAGTTGAAATAGCAAATATTAATTATAAAAACTCATAAATCTAAAACTAAAACTAAAACTATTTTTTTTTATAAAGTTCAATAAATTCAATTTAATAAAAACACACCACACCACACACACATATATATATATTTCCGATAAAAGACTTTGTCGGAAAAAAAAACTGCCAAATTCAAATTATTTTGAAAACATTTCCGACAAATTTCCGATAATATTAAATAAATAAACATTATTATCGTCGAAAATTTCTCAAAAATTTCCGATGAATTTCGGACAACATTAAATAATATTAAAAATTAAATAATTAATTAATTATATTTATTTTTATTTATTTAATAAATGTCGTCGAAATTCCTCGAAAATTTTCGATGAATTTCCGACAACATTAAAAATTAATTAATTAATTAAATTAATTAATTAATTAAATTAATTAATTTACTTTAATTATATAATAAATGTCGTCGAAAATTTCTCAAAAATTTCAGATGAATTTCCGACAACATTATATACTGTTTGGACTACAAACTACTAAAGTCGTCAACGATCATTAGAGAAATTTATATACTGTTTGGACTACTAACTTTTTTTATAGAAAACATAATTAATTAATCAATTAACATATCACTGCTTGTAGTCTGTATCCTCCCCTTGTTGCTGCCATCTTCTCCACTTGCCCGTTACTTAGACTGATGCGACCTCACAAACTCATGAATAATCACAAACTCATGAATAATCAATTTTAAAGAAATTTTCAATGAATTTTCGATGATATTAATTAAATAAAAATAATAATTTAACAAACAATTTTTTTAATTATTTAATCTTGTTGGAAAGTCATCGGATATGTCCGACAAATTTCCGACGATATTAAAAAATAAATAAATAAATAAAATTCCAGACAAAATATTCGATAAATTTCCGACTAACATGTTAGGTCGGAATGGTCCGACTATATTCTGAGGGAATTCCGACAACATTCTGAGAAAAAATTTCGTCAAAAAATTCCGAGAATATTATGACGATATGTCCTACCAATTTTTGAAGAACCGATTTTCGTCGAAAATTTCCGAGAAAATTCCAAAAAATTGTCTTTTTGTCGGAATTTTGTTGGAATCTTCTCGGAATTTTTCCGACCAAAAATGTTGTTGGCAATTTTCGTCGGAAATTTACATGTTTTCTTGTAGCGATAAATTTATATACTGTTTGGACTACTAACTACTAAAGTCGATTTTAACTTGGAAAATATAAACTCAACATATTAACATAATCATGGAGGAACTACAACTCAAATAGAAACTTGGGACTTATTTTAACTTGGAAAACAAATTGAGAATACACACAAGCCAAAAGCTTATTTTTTCGAAGCATTTGGGTAACTTTCTGCTTCAAAAAATAAGTTTTTGGCTTGTGTGTATTCTCAATTTGTTTTTCAAGTTAAAATATGTCGCAAGTTTCTATCATTTAGGCTTCTTCGAGTTTTTTTCCAGAGAAAACTCGCCTAAGTAATTATCTAAAATAGGCAACAAAAACTAGAGGTAACCTTTGTACATAATTGCTTTTGTACAATTCATTTTGTTATGTTTAGTTTTAACATTTTGTATTGTATTCGTAGATCTTCTGTATGCAAATCATAGCGTCCGCCAGCAATTCATAATTTCTAGTTTCTCATTCTCTTCTAGTTATACCATACTTGATGACTTGGTATTGGGAGAGGTATATTTTCACTCAATACTAAGAAGTGTTTGCACATATGTGAAAATTCGATCAGACTCAACTGTAAGCTTTTTGTAACTTTTTTTTTTCTTATGTTTTACATGAATCTCTTCGAATATGAAACATGCAATAATGATTATATATTTTCCGTTCTTATTTAGTGCGAGAGTTAAAGAGGTTGCACCTGAATTTCTACCAGGATTGAGTTTTATTTCGAGTTTGGCAAGGTAATGTGTTGGTTATAACTTGATTTGTTTTTGCAGTTGGAGTTTTATGATGTGCAATTTTGACTTTAGTTTTCACCAGTTTGAGTTACAGTTCCTCCATGATTATGCTAATGTAAGCATGAATTTAAGACTGTTGAGGAATCCATTCTCCAATTTTCTTTTATCTTTGACACAAAAGATTTAGCTATTGGTACTATCATCTCCTTAGACACCACTCTTGGTATTTTTACTGAGATGGAGTGGTGTCTTATCTTATACAAATGATGATTTAGTTACGTTTGTTACATTGTAAGTCTATATCTTTTGACTCTTGTTTTTTTGTGTGTATAACTTGGTTTTTTGTGAATGATTAATTATATTTTTTTTTATGTTTTGCCTTTTTTGGTTTAGGAATGAGTTCGGAGATTTGGTGAAAGTTCATTATACAGTTTTGACCCATTCATAAGCATAGGTTTTTTACCAGGAACACCGATCTACCTCGATAAAGGCAAATTTGAACATCGGTAATTTTGGCTTCGGTAATTTTGGCTCTGTTCATCTGTCAAAAATAAGAGTTTCAAAGCAATTCATAAGGTTCTTGCTCTCTTTTGACTTAGAACGAAATACTCCACTATAGATTTCGGGGAACGAATGTATGATCCAAAACGAACATATTCAAACTGGAAAAGTCTAAACAAATTCAATTAACAATAAACAATTTCGACTGAGAAACAAAAACCTAAGCCTCTTAAAACCCCACAACAATCAACGCATTGTCAAAGAGAAAGGAATGGAAGTAAAAGAATAACAAAAGCAGAAAAGAGGATCTAACCTGGCACTGACAAGAAGAAGAATCAGTCACGAGCAACAAGCGATCGTATGAAGAGTGGCGGGAGCAGCAATCGATTTGTATCTACTCTTTTTTTTGTCGACAGATTTGTATCTCCGCAGGGGTATTTTTGTCATTACGCATTGCAGTCTCCCAATAGAGATAATGATCAATAAATAAATTCATAAGTTTGAGTTTTATGAACTTGTCATCCGATCAAATAACTACTAAAGTCGATTTTTGTAAATGCGAAATTTAAATTAAAGTGACAACGTTTTACAACCTTCCGAGTAAACCAATTGAACCAACGGGTGTTAACCAAACCCATACCACATACCGTAAAATAAAGTCAAATTAAGCAGAAATGAGAAATAAGCAACACATACAAATCTGACCATGAACAATTAGGGACGATAAAGTCCAAACCATTGGCGCGGGGAAGATCAAATTGACGAACCACGGTATAGATTTAATTCAACAGCAACTAATTTTAAAGAAAATAAATTTATATAATTTACTAGTCTTTGGAAACCAAGCTCAAACCAGTGCCTATAGCTGTCTCTTTCTCATAATCGTCGCTTCGTACTTGCCGGCCAATGAGTCAAAGAAAATCGCGGCGGCAACTCCAACCGCGAGATCGATCGTGTAGTGCCCTCTCGTCCCAAGCAGCCTGATCGATTGTAATACATTGAGGACGTCAAAAACCATCGCAAGTCTCAACCTCTGCATTCTCCTCATGTCCAAAGATGCGATGGTCGTGCCGGCCACGTGACCCGAGAAGAAGAAGAAGAACGAGCTGTTTCCTATCGGGAAATCAACTGCTGATCCTAGATACTCCTGTAAACAAAAACCAAAAAAAAACTCAAAAATAATTTGCAGGATTAAATTATATATCAATATATAGAGGAACTATAATCAATTGTTTTGGCATGTATATAAATACTAAATAGTATAACAAGATCACGAGACACAATAGTTTTATTGTATCGATGTAGATCGGAACCTGTGAAAGAGGGAGCTGAGTAGAGTAACCGAGAACGCCGCGACAAGTGAAGAGGAACAAAGCTGTGATGATGGCTCGTGGCCGTCCTTCCACTAACCATGTCCATGCAATGTACGTTATTTGCATCACTCCTAACACCTGCATGTGCCCCCACCCATTAATTCAAATATATATCTATCAATCAAAAAAACATAAATGTCGAATGTAACAAACGTGTTCTTCTCTCACCACCATGTGTCCTTTTGTTTTATTGGGTTTATAATTAAAAGCGATCTACTCTATTGTCATGTACTACTTTTTATAAAGAGACAAGAGATTAATTACATCACGTTTTTATTTTCTATCCACTAATTATCTACTATTATTGTCATAGAAAATTCCAGGTGGAACAGAAACACTCGGAAAATAGAAGAAAATATCTTCCGAAGTTCACAAATTCTTTAAAATATTCTAAAATCCAGTTTTATTATTTATAATATTTTTAAATGTTCAAATCCAAGGTTTAATTAATTTTTGTAAAAAAAAAATCGAATCTACTACGAGATAAAAACATTTTAGTCTTGGCTTTTTTAAGGTATTCAGAGAACTTTATAGTTAAAGAAAAGAAAAATCCAAAATTTCATGGTTAAAAGTGATATTTCAAATGAATTTAATAACATATTATAACAGATTCCTTAAATACATACATAATCATTCAGAATCAAGAAAAACTTATCAAAACTCAAATCATTCAGAATAATTGATTGAATACACATTCATTAGATGATTAGGATTAAATGAAAAGGAAGAAAACAAAATATTATAAATAATTTTCACTAAATTAATTGAGTATCAGGAATGAATATAATTTACCAAACATATTAATTATCTAATTCATAAAATGGAGGTTAATGGTTTAAGTTTTTAATTTAATGAATTATTTGATAAATTAGACGTCTATATGACAAAAAGAAAATTATGATTTTTTGTAACATGTAATTTTCTCATTAAAAATGAAGATTAGCGTTGACGATTTCAAATCTAGAGTTTAATTTTTTAAGATGTTTCAGTTGATAATTAGACGTCTACATCACCAAAAATCATGTTATAGAAAAATATTTCATTAGAGTTAGTAAAAGAATAACACTATTTATGGCAACAAATCACATCATTGTTATTTTCTTAATTGCACATCCAGATATATTGCCATCTATCAGATTCACTCAAATTAATTCTTACGACATACCGAGTTTAGAGCGGCAAAAACGGTGTTAAGATCCGGTGAAGAAGCTAAGACGCGATGCACAGAGCGCGTGGCCACAAACCCTATATCGAACGGCGGAGAACTCGCGGGAACCATCTGGATCGTGGATTCCACGAACACCGCGAACAAGAATCCGACCGCGAGCAAACATGGTATCCAATGGTGTCTCGTCACGTAGACGACGTCGCGTGCTGTCCACGTCATAAACGACGGCTTGCTTCCCCATCCTCCTTCGTCCGCTATGTTCTCCATTTGAGACATTTAGTCACTCAATTCTTGTTTTTTTTATTCGGGTCTGAAAATTTTCAGAGAGAAGCAGAGAGAAATGAGAAGATTTTAGAATCTCTAGAACACAATAGAGTTCAACTTTATAATACAAATGATCTACTTGCCAAAACTGTGACAATCGACATTATGTGCATTATAAATCAGATCCCTGTTTGAATATGGAAATATATCCTTGACATATCCCAACAATCACTAATCATAGGTGATGATGAGATATGGAAGTTATTCCAATAGGGTCTTTGTTGATTTTGTTTGTACCGATATGTCGTTCTTTTATATTGGTTGTTGTGTGTAGGGGTGGGCAAATAAAAATTCGGGACGGGACTTTGCGGAAATGGGAACGGGACGGGATTTTGGGAATTAAATTAACGGAAACGGAACAGGACATGATTTTTTTTGTACCAATATGTCCCATTTGTGTTCCATTTAAATTATGGGACGGAAACGGAACATGACATGATGGATTTGGAACATGAATTTCCAAAAAAAAATAAAAACATGATAAATTAACAATCATAATTTGTAAAATTCTAAACATATTCGTCCAACTTAATAATTAAAAATTTAAAGTTAAAGAAAAACCAACATAATCAATTTAACACAAAACCATATAGCTATAATAAAATTAAAATACGTTTAGTATTCTCAACGGTGTTGAGATTTGGAATTTGGAAAGGTTTCAAAATCATTTATGTAAGACAAAACTAAAATTTTAGTAGTTTTGATAACATACTACTATATTAAAAAGAATTAGGAAATTAAATCACATTATTTATAATTTTCTAATATATATTCAATTATATATAATATTATGTAGTTAATATATAATTTGCCCGAATAGGATTTCGGGAATTCTCGTTCCGCCCCGTTCCCAAATGGGAATCCATAACTTGTCTCATATGGGACGGAAATTCGGAATTGGGAATAAGACGGGACGGGACGGGACGGGAATTGTGCCCACCCCTTGCGTGTATAATAAGGAAGTAGTTGAAATGAATTAAAAACCATACCCAAAACGAAAGTTAGACCATGTGTGTACCAATATTGCTTCTACGTTCTTTTTTCTGAGGCTGGTTCCGATGTCTCTCTTTCGTACGTATAATATACTATTATCAATGGAATCTACGATATTTACATCATATCGTTTCATTCTTAAATCCCAAGTTAAAACAAATCGTAAGTTACTGCCATTTAATCCATTTATTCGCAATGGGGTTAACAAGTAAGACAAAATATTTCAATGTTTAAATGTAAATTGTGATACGATCGAGTTTTAATTCGATTTTCTATCATGTAAGTGAACGATTATTGTGTCGCGGTAGTATATACTGCGGTGTCAAACCACTAAGGACCAATACGGCTACACGATGGCAATACTAAATCGCAAATAAAGCTAAAGTGAAATTACGTTTTTGGTTTTAAGTACAACAAAACGCAAAACACTAAACAAACAAAAGGCGGTAAAAATCAAACGGTTGCATGAATTGTTGATTAGTGTTACTCTAGACGCGTTAGTGATTAATTTTAAGTCTTGGACATTGCGGATGTTCTGCGTCTGACTTCGTTGAGTTCGAAACAAAACTCTTGTAAGCTATCTATTAATCCATAACAATTATATATTTTATTTTTTATTAGTATTCATTTAAACTTCTTAAAGAAAGGTACATCACAACGGACACTCTTTATCTAAACTCGATTAACTGCATTAAAGGATTGGTACATCATGTTTATTCCACCGGCCAACTTGCAACCTATTTAAAATTCGTAAATAACCCTAATAGAATTAATAACTTGTGCTTAAAGAAATCAATAAAAAGCATGTCTTCATTAATAAATCTCTCCATCAAGCCGTTCCTGATAAGCTGAGGGGAAAATAGCCAAACACCAGTCACAAATACAAACCCCACCGTGATCAGCCTCGACAAAACCGGATTCAACGGCCACCGCTCCACCAACTTCGTCTTCCTCTTCACCGTCACTTCAGCTGCCGTGCAAACTCCATGTACCACAAAGAACCAACTCACCTCCCATGTAGGCTTCTCACGCATCAAATAGAAGTAGAGAATCTCGTGAGCCAGACCGGAGACGAGGAACGTTGCGAAAATTCCTAAGAGCAGATCCCACTCAGAGCTCTTGACTCGCCATTTCCGTATGGGGAGGTACACTGAAAGCCGGAGAATCTCCGAGACCATGAGGTTCCATCGGTGACCCCAGAAGTCATGTAGAGAGGTGGCTAAGTATGGTTCATTGAATTGTGGTTCGAAGTCGCATCCAAGAGTGATGGTGGCAAGAAATTTGATTAGGGTTAATGAAATCTCAAGCTCTAAGTATATATGCATAGAATAGAGACCCAATACGATATTCTGAGGTAGATATTGTTTGTAATCATACAATTGTAGTAACAAGGCACAAAAGATGAAAACTTTAACGAGGAAAACCCATTTGGTGGGATGATTATGATTTTCAGGGTTAGGGTTTCTCTGAAGCTTGATGGGTAAGCAAGCAAAGCAGATGAAATGGATGAGATTAGGAGGGACTGGAAAAAGAGGACCTTTTTCGAACGCGAAGAGGATTAGCTTCGCAGTTGCAAGACCAGAGAGGAAAAACGCTATGGTGAAAGAGAAATGAGCATTGGAGAAAAACATAGGAAAAACAAGAAACAATGCAAAAACGGGAAGAACATAGACTAATCGAACAAGACGGGTTTTGATTTTTGGTGGTAAGTAGTAACAATATGTTACTGAGATGATTGCAGAAACCCATACAACTATGAAGATCTTGAGTTCTTCATCCATGGTTAAATGATAGTTCCAATAGAAAAAAATGAAATGTTCACAGAGGAGGAGCAATTAATAAGTACTATTGTTATATATATATAAAAAAAAAAGGGTATAGTTTGGTTTGTTAGTTGTTGGAAATAGTAATTGGCAGTTGGTGAGTAGTTAATGGCTCTGGAAAATCTAAATATTTTCCATTTCTATGATTCAATATATCAATCAAAATAAAATGTTGTTAGGTTGATTGCTTTAAGTGTGGATCAAACGATATATCATTCTACACTGGTCAATGGTCCAGGTTCAGTGTGTATAGCCTTGTGGACACAATATTTAGCACAAAAATCTTTTTATTTTAGTATTTTATTAGGATAACAAACTTATAATCCAACAATCGAGTTAAGCGGTTTCTTAACGCTCGAGATAGTGTAATCAAACAACTCAAAATACGATTTTTGTTGGGAAGAAATGTAATTTTTTTTCTGTCACTCTGGGTTTAGTCTTTTAGACACGCCACTAGTACTAGTTCACCGTCTATAATCTAATGTTGTTTAGAAGATTCGAGTACAATCAAAGACTGAATATCGACAAAAAGTGTTTCGACTCCGAAGTAGGTTCTACAAGTACAAATTCAGTAAAAGTGGTTCGACTCTGAAGTAGGTCTTAACATTGAATTCTCAGAATAATTTTAATTTTGTTTTTTTGCTAAAGATTCTCAGAATATATAATTGTTCCTTTCATAGACATTCATAAAGGCTTAGGTATGTTTGTATCATGATCATTATACCACTGAACTTCTTCCTTTTTTTCTAAATTAAATTACATATTAAACTACAAATGCATGGATGTTTTTGCCCTTTATTTCCTTAAAAAAGAATTCGAACTGAAACCAGACCAAACCGAATTCGGTTGAATTCGGATTCAAACACTCTTACAACCATACTTAACTTGTTCTTATATATAACACTCAGTCACAAATATCCCAACAAATTAATAGATAACTTGTGCTCAACGAAATCAACGAACAATAAAGCTTCATTAGTGTATCTCTCCATCACACCGCTCCTTATAAGCTGAGGTGTAAACAACCAACCACCGGTCACAAACACAAACCCCACCGTGAGCAGCCGAGACACCACCGGATTCAACTGCCACCGCCGCATCACCGTCGTCTTCTTCACCGCCAATTCCGCAGCAGTGCAAACGCCTTGTACCACGAAGAACAGAGTAACTTCCCCTGTGGGCGTCTCACGAGTTAAATAGAAGAAGAGCAATTCGTGAACCAAACCGGAGACGATGAACGCTGCTAAAATCCCCGGGAACAGAGCCCAACCGGAGCTCATTCTGCGTTCGGAGACTCGCCGCATCGGGGCGTAAACGGCTGGCCGAAGAATCGCTGGAACCATGAGATTCCACCGCCGACCCCAGAAATCTTGTAGAGATGTGGCTAAGTATGGTTTATTGGACTGTGGTTCGAGGCCACAGCCGAGAAAGATAAAAACCACAACTTTGACGAACGTTAGAATAATCTCAATCTCTAAGTAGAGATGCACAAAATACAGAGCCAATAGCAGAGTCGGAGACAGGTTTCGTCTGTAGCCATATAAATGTAATAGCACACCAAAGATGGAAACTTTAATGGCGAAAACAAATTTGGGCAGATGGCTATGAGAATTAGGGTTTTGTTGGGATTTGATCGGGAAGCAAGTGAAGCAGAGGAATCGGGAGAGATTCGCGGGAAGTGGGGTTAGAGGACCTTTATCGAAGGAGAAAAGGATAAGTTTGAAATTAGCGAGCCAAGTGAGGAAGAAGGCAGTGATTAAAGATAAATGCACAGAGGAGAAAAACAGAGGAAGAACAAGAAACAGAGCAAGAACGGGGAAAACAGAGAGTAATCGAGGAACACCAGATCTGATTCTGGGTGGTAAGTAGTAACAATAAGATATGGAGATTATTGCATAAACCCATACTTTGATCAAGCTCTTTAGTTCTTCCTCCATGTCTCAGATCTTTCTTTGTGTTGGTGAATTTTAACTACTAGGCTGTTTTTGTTTAGTTGTCTTTTAATGGTATGGTTAAATGTTTTATGGAGGGAGCATCGATTACATAGAGTGGGTAAATGGGCTAGTTGTTGAGCAATTGAGTAGTAGTAAATACAAAGAAGAGCATTAATATCGAGTACATGGGCTAGTTGTTGAGCAATTGAGTAGTTAATGATTGGAAAATCTTGAACCAACAAATAGTGAGGACATATCTCCATAGGATGAGGATCGGATATTGATTGGTGAAGATGGATTTAGGTTTCGTGTAACATACGCAGTACAAGATTAAGCCCTACTGGGTTGGCCAGTGTAATTAAAATTAGTCGCCCTAGAAGATACTACAAAAAAAATTAATTGAAACAGGTAGACGCATTTTGCTTTCAATTCAAACGTCTGTTCTTGGTTTTACTTTTTATTGTGTTACATTTAGAAATTTACAGGAAATGCATTTATTTTTATTAGTCCAGCATAAGACGAACTAGAACTAACATTTCTCTAACGGAGGTAGAGATTAACCGAACTGCTCAAAGAACATATCTTCGATTGGAACCTATACCTTTTTTTTGTTTGAACAGCATTTCATTTAAACCAAATTGAAAAAGTCTTACACAGCAGTGGAGCAGAGGCTCCTCAGCGAGGCCTTTGCAATGCTATCAGCCAGCATGTTTTCCCCTCTAGGGATATGCGAAAATGAAATGAAAGTAAAAAAGCAAAGATAGGTTTTTAATGTCATGGAGAATTCCGAAGATCTCCGAGACCCGTTCGCCAGAGTTGATGATGCCAATGAGCTCCTTTGAGTCCGATTTCATTCTGAGATTTTGGAATCCAAGGTCCAAAACGTTTTCCAATGCAGCTCGAACATCTAATGCTTCTGCGGCGAGAGGTGAGCTGACGAAATTTTCTGGGTTACTTCTTTGAGCAAGGACACTGGAATGTTCACTAAACAAACCAAGTGTCGTCAGCTCGACTGGTAAAGGTACCCTAGGGCAAAGCTTTGATGTCACAAGATCGAGTGACGCTTGGAACATGACCATTTAAAATGCTCCGGTCCCGGAACTGAAAGATGTACGGGCTTCGGCCCCAAAACGTCCTGGTAATTAAAAAAAAAAATGTTCCCTAAAAAACTAGCCTAAACCTGCAGATTTGTTGTTTTCCTTCCAGGCAGCATCTGTGATGCACAGAACTCCAGAACCCAACCCCGTGTTTTAATAATTAAGGACCCTAATTTTTTATATATATTTTTTTTTCATTAAAAAACAAATAAAATATAGATTGAAAAGGGCTCATAAAATTATCTTATGTAAAAAAAATTACACAAAAAGTTATTAATTTTTTTTTTAGTATAGCACCTTTACAAAAAAATTTAAAGGTCCAAAATTTTTTTTTTCCCTAGAACTCATAATAATATTGAGCCGACCCTGACAGAACTGGTTTTGTCGTGACCTCCGTAGTTTTCGTGGTCTGAGTGGTCTGGTAGTCGATATCATTCTGAGCAAGATCAAGAGTTTCATCTTGTTGCCATTCTCGTGCAGCCATTAAAGCTTTGTTGATTGTTTCATCCACAGAGATTACTCTGTTTTCGAAGAGAATGAGGTTACTCTGTTTGATTTGTATATGTCTTAATTATGCATGGTTAGAATTTGTTGATTTGCTTCATCTGTATTTTTGTGAACTCTTCTAGGTGTTTCGATCTCATGAAAAGCAAAAAAAAAAAACCAAAGTTTAGAAAATGTAGTTGGTTTTCAAATCAGTGGTAACATAAATCTTTTTAATCTATAATTAATTTGCCAATAAATTATTATTAATCGAGTGGGGGTGATACCACGATTTGACATTTACCAAACCCATTAGTCACAGAATCTCTCTTTAGTTGTCTTCGGAAATTCAGCAAAAGTAATATGACTGATAATCAGAAAACATAAATCAACAATTTTAGCGATTTCTCATCCAAAAGTAAGAAAACACATGTTCTTGACGAAATCAATGGAAAAAAGGGCTTCGTTAGAGAGTCTCTCGATCATGCCACTCCTTGTGAGCTGAGGGAAAAACAACCAACCACCGGTCACAACCACAAACACCAATGTGAGCAGTCGTGAAACCATCAGACTCACCTTCCACCGCCGCACCAAGCTCGTCCTCTTCGCAGCTACTTCCGCCGCAGTGCAAACTCCATGTAATACAAAGAACCAAGTGACTTCTCCTGTAGGTAATTCACGGGTAAAATAGAAGAAAATCAACTCGTGAACTGCACCGGAGACAAGGAAAGTGGCAAAAACTCCCAAGAACAAAGCCTGATCGGAGTTCATTCTCCGCTCGGTGATTCGTCGTACCGGTAGGTAGACGGATGGCCGGAGGATCTCCGGGACCATGAGGTTCCATCTACGACCCCAGAAGTCTTGAAGAGAGGTGGCTAAGTATGGTTCATTGAATTGCGGCTCCAGGTCGCACCCAAGAGCGATACTGAGCAGAACTTTCATGGGAGCTAAGAGAATCTCAAACTCCAAGTATATATGCAGAGAATAGAGAAATAATAGCACAGCCGGAGACAGATATTGTTTGTAATCATACGTATGTAACAACACACCAAAGATTGCAACTTTAATGGCGAAAACCCATTTGGGCAATTGGTTTTGGGATTTAGGGTTTTGTTGACGCTTGATGGGGAAGCAAGTGAAGCAGATGAATTGAGATATATCAGGGGGGGTTGGGAAAAGAGGACCTTTATCGAAGGAGAAGAGAATGAGCTTGAAATTGGCCAGCCATGTGAGAGAAAACGCAGTGAAGTGAACAGAGGAGAAAAACAGAGGATGAACAAGAAACAGAGCACAAACCGGAAGAACAGAGAGTAATCGAAAGACTCCAACTTTGATTCTGGTTGATAAGTAGTAACAATAAGATACGGAGATTATTGCTGAAACCCATACCTTGATGAAGTTCTTGAGTTCTTCCTCCATCTCTTTCGATCTTCTTTTTCTTCTCCAATCATCGAGGTTTTGACTTTATTTTATGTAAAATAATTGGATGAATCAAATAGAAAATTGGGCTATTTGATTGGAGTCAATTTTTTTGTTTTTAACTCTTTCACAATTAAGAAACTATGTTCGGATATATATATTTTGTTTTTGTCGTCAACTTTTTTCGGATTTAGGATTTAGACTTTGAAGCCTATAATATTTTTTTTGGATTAGGATTTAAAATCTCGAGTTTAATGTTTGGTTTCTAAAGATTTAGTGTTATAAAAAAAAATTAAAACAATTTGCTTACTAAAACATAGAGTAATCAAAAACACACCCATCTTTGACTTTTGGTGCTAAGTAGTGGAGACTAATGTAAAATTCCAAATCTGGATGTAGGTCTTGAGTTCTTCATCCCTCTTTCAAATCTCTTTTTTGCATTGCTGAGTTCTTGCAAATACTAAGGTTTTAAACTTAGTGGTTGCTTGTGTTAGAAGAATTAGACAGAAACCAAATAGAAGAAGACTAGGGCTTGTGGTTATACAAAGGACGAAGATTCGGAAAACGAACAAGCTTTTAAAGTTACTGTCTTATCCTGAGGATGCATCTTATGTGCATCTCATTTGCGTAATTTCAATCATTGTGCTGCTTCTAATCCACACGTAGGCTCTACATGACGAGCAAAAAAAAAAAAAAAAAAAAAAAAAAAAACAACGAGGAGCATTGTATTCCTCTTCATTACTAAAAACTTACATCATTTATAATTAATAAATCACAATCTAAAATGACCAACTTTCAACTTTGCGATTTTACCGTGAATGTTTTATTGACGTATCTGATCTTGTTGGATTCGCGATCGCTTCTATCGAAGTATTTCGGCTTTGGCTCCAATTCATTGTCAAGCTTCTATGAAAAACTATATGTTTTAATTTCTATGGTTCTTAGAGCATGCTCATTGGAAAAAACTCAAATGAGTTTCTTAACTAATATTTAATTATAAAATTTAAGAACTCCTGTTAAGAAACTTCTGTTTTTTCTGCTCCAATGGTAGAACCCTATTACGGGTTCTTAAAAAAAAAATTAATAATTTTGTTTTATTTTAAATAGAGTTTTTTTTTTTTTAATTAAACATAGTTGACATAAAAAGATAACATTTTAAACATAGATTTTGAAAAAAAAAATGCAAAAAAACGCTCAATTATTATCTTGATCACGTCCAAATTTTTGCCATATATGCTCAACCAAATCAGATTTCAATTGTTGATGCAATTGTCTATCACGAATTCTAGTTCGAACACCCAACATATTGGCGAGATTTGTAGGCATGTCTGTAGAATAAGTGAGATCCACATGTGCACTTCCGTTTCTTTCTCTTTGTTGGAATTCTGAAACATCAAATTGAGTGTATCCATTTCGTTCATCTTCTACTATCATATTATGGAGTATGATACATGCTCTCGTAATCTTTCCTATTTTTGTTTTATCCCAAAGGCCAAAGCACCAAACAAATAATGTCGAAGACCACAAATGGTAGTAGATAAACGAAAAGTGTAAAACATCGATGCAAAATAGATTTGCAGAAAATGGAGCAACATTACGATATTCATTGAAAGACAAACCAAACACAGGGTTAACTAAAATTCAGCAAAACCAATTAAGGTTTTTGTTTGTCGCAGTAACAAATATAGCTAACTAACTACTACTTCAAAGATTAGTGGCACTCTCTCTCTCAAACCCTCTGCTGTTTTAGTAGCCACCACTACCTCCACCACCATAACCACCACCACCAAATGATGATCTTGGGGCACTTGGTCTTTCGTTTGCAAGGTTCACACGGATGTTCCTACCATTCAGCTCCTGATCATACCCAAAACCCACAAACAAAAAAACTAATAAGAGACGAACTTTTAGAAACAGAACAATCAACAACACTATGCATCATCAGTATTCTTTCTAACTTTCCCATCCATTTCTGTTACGGCAGTGTTTGCAGAATCCTCACTGTCGAAGCTGACAAATCCAAAACCCCTCGACCTCCCAGTCTCTCTGTCTGCAATCACTGTTGTTGCACAACCAAAGCCACAACATTTGAATGAGGAACATTACCATAATCAACAACATTACTAGGTGACTCCCTAGGCACTACAAAGTCAAAAACTGAAACCATCTCACAAACGTTCGTCATCGACCTAAATCATGATTCCATCGTATAAGACGAAAATCATTGAAACATTCTTGAATAACTTAATATATACATGTAGTCACATAGCCATTTAGAACCAAATCCAAACGAAAACACTTTCTATTTTGTAAATGACATTCTAATGAAAAGGAGACAGAACCAATGGATGAAGGATACAAGAGGATTTGATGAGAAAAAAAATTTCGATTAATCAAATTGCTCTACATTGAAATGTGAACAGATCTAATCATTGCTTGATCACCAAATTCACAACATTGCTCGAAGTAACTATGAAGCATAACCAACGAGAAGAAGCTAGAACACATTGATTGAGAATTTTTACCAGAGCATCCATGAGGATCCTTCAAAACGGACCCATCTGAAGGACGGGGCAACAAACCCAAGAACCCGGCGAAGGCGAAGTCGTGGTTTCCGGCGAGAAAGACGTGGGTCTGGTCGGGGTGTTTCTCCGGTAGAGAGATTAAAAAGTCGATGACTTTTCGAGTCTCTGGTCCACGATCGCAGTAGTCTCCGAGGAAGATGACGAGAGCAGAGCTGAATCCTGCAAATCCGACACCATCCACCACTTCGGATTGACGAAACCACTCGCAATAGAAGGAAAAACAAATTTCTATCGACAGAGAGAGCGAGGAGAAGAAAGAAAGAAAAAAAGAAAGAGATCCAATAAAAATTATACACCTGGCAGTATAGTGGGGTTGGAGAGGATTTCTTAGGGCATCTCCAACCCTACTTTATTTCCCACTCTAAACTCTATTTTAGAGTAAAATCCTCTCCAACCCCACTCAATTTCCCACTCTAAAATAGAGCAATTCTATTTTTTACTCTATTTTTAGAGTAACTCTATTTCTCAATCTATTTTAGAGTTGAACTTTTTTATTTATAGAATGGTCCTTTAATTTTTATATCTCTGTCATTATAAGTGAAACAAATAATAATTATAATATTTAAATACAAAAAATCAATTTTACATTTAAATTACTTTATTATAATATTTTAAAAGTTAAATCATAAGTTATGGAAGTTTTTGAAAGTTAAATCAATTTTACATTTAAATTACTTTATTATAATATCTTTGTAATGGTGATGTTTAAACCAAAGTCCAATATGTTTTATTATTTTTATATGATGTAATGTAAATTTTCTTATGTAATAAATGTTTAATTTAAATAAAATCATAATTTATGGAAGTTTTTGAAAGAAAAAAAATAAGTGGGATTAAATTACAATTTCTTACAAATAAATGATATTTATAATAAAATAGAAATAGAATATATCATAAAATATTCCTTTTTAAAGTGAAAAATAGAGTAATACATTGGAGCAAAACCCAACTCTATTTTAGAGTTACTCTATTTTAGAGTTACTCTATTTTAGAGTAAAAAATAGAGTAATACATTGGAGATGGTCTTAAAGATCCTAAATAAGGATCGGTTCTTAGTAATTGTGATAATTTTGATTTAATTTTAATCTAAAAAAACCTAAGAACCTCACTTAAGAAACCCCATTGATCATGGTCTTATGTTAAAATAAGGAAAATTGATTCCCAGCTACACGAAGTATACTATAATGCATGGGTACACATCCGAAGTAAAACAATGTTCTGAAAACTACATCAACAATTGATATAGCATAGCCAGCTACACGAAGTAACGATAATGCATGACTACACATCCAAAGTAAAACAATGTTCTAAAAACTACATCAACAATTGATATAGCATAACTACCTACACGATAACCATCCGAACAAACATGAGTAATCTGTGTAGCTCCGGCGTTGACTCAAATTTTAAACAATAAAACCCACCCAAATTTAACCCGGTCCGACTTAAACCGACATGAATATTACCACCCGTGCTACGCACGGACACACACACACACATATATATATATATACATTTTATAAAATTAAGAAAATATTTACGAGTAACAATTATAAAAGTAAATAAAGTAGGTCAATCACATTTTCTCCTCTTCTTTGAAGACAACGAACATGGGCCTAAGAAACTCGGATGGTAGGGAAATGCGTGAATGATCCCATGTCTAGACCAAGACCATGTCTAGATATTATTTTTCTTTGGTTTCATATCAATATATATCTTGATTTTGTTGTTTTAAACAGTTTTACCAAATTTGTACATTCTCTCAGAAATAAATTTGTGGAAACAAGTATAACTTTAAGAAAACTAAAAATAGTACGAGAAAGAAAATGAAATATACATAGCGAGGGATGATTGAAAAAAACAATTTTTCTTCATTATGTAGTGTATAGAATATGTGTCTAATCGTTCGTTTTTTATGTTATGTTTTCAGTTATATTTTGCTAGTTTTAAATAGTCAAATCAATTTAACTAAATTTGATTTAATAAATCAAGGAATTTCAGTTAATATTTTTTTAATTTTATAAAATGTATATATATTTGTGTCCGTGTGTAGCACGAGTGGTAATATTCGGGTCGGATTAAGTTAAGTCGGGTTAAATTTGGCTGAGTTTTATTGTATAAAATCCGAGTCAACGCCGGAGCTCGATGAATGGTTTACCGGAAATATATGGTTATGGTGTAACACATATGACTCATGTTTGTTCGGATGGTTATCGTGTAGCTGGCTATACTTTATCAATTGTTGATGTAGTTTTTAGAACATTGTTTTACTTTGGATGTGTAGTCATGCATTATCGTTACTTTGTGTAGTTAACTATACTATATCAATTGTTGATGTTGTTTTTAGAATATTATTTTACTTCGCATGTGTAGCCTTGCATTATGGTATACTTCGTGTAGCTGGGAATCAATTTTCTTTAAAATAATGATGGATAATTTCCTCTTTTATTGTAATTTGGAAGATAAAAAAATAATGTTGCACAAAAAGACTCCACATAATTCCTCTGCATTCCTTTTTCTTTAGGAATTATAGAATAACATATTCCTCATCATAAAATAAGGAACGAATATATTTTACAAATAAAAATAAAGTTGAAAGTGAAATGTTTGGTTAAAATAACTAAAATATGGTTTCAATAATAAATTTAGAAATATTAATCATTTGATCTTACAGTTCCACGATTTGACATCTACTTAACCCCCACTAATGACTAATCACAGAACCTCTTTTTAGTGTTATTCTGAAACTCCACAGAGTAATATGAATTGATAATCCAGCTATAAAACACACATGAATATCCATGATTCATGATTCGGCGATTTATCAGCCAAAAGTATAAAACTTGTGCTTGACAAAATCAATGGACAACAAGGCTTCGTTAGAGAGTCTCTCGAACATGCCACTCCTTATAAGAGGAGGGAAAAACAACCAACCACTCGTCGAAACTACAAATCCTACTGTCATCAGTCGTGAAACCATCGGACTCATCTTCCACCGCCGCATAAACGTCCTCTTCTTCACCGCTACTTCAGCCGCCTTGCAAACTCCATGTAACACAAAGAACCAAGTGAACTCTCCTGTAGGCATCTCACGGGTAACATAAAAGAAGATCAGCTCGTGAACTGCACCGGAAACAACGAACGTCGCCAAAACCGCCAGAAACCTAGCCTGACCAGGCTCACTTTCCAATCGGCGATTCGCTGCACCGGGCTGTAAACTGCTGGCAGGAGGATCGCCGGGACTATGAGGTTCCACCGGCGACCCCAGAAATCTTGAAGAGAAGTGGCTAAGTATGGCTCATTGGATTGTGGCTCTAGATTGCACCCAAGAGAGATAAAGACCAAAACTTTGACGAGCATAAAGAGAATTTCAAGTTCCAAGTATATATGCAGAGAATAGAAAACCAATAGCACAGTCGGAGACAAGTTCTGTTTGTAATCATACATATGTAACAACACAGCAAAGATGACAACTTTAATGGCGAAAACCCATTTGGGGATCTGATTTTGAGATTTAGGGTTTTGCCGAGGCTTGATGGGGAAGCAAGTGAAGCAGATGAATCGGGAGAGATTTTGGGGTAGTGGGAAAAGAGGACCTTTATCAAATGAGAAGAGGATGAGCTTGAAATTGGCGAGCCATGTGAGAAAAAACGCAGTCAAACCAGTGAAGTGAACAGAGGAGAAAAACAGAGGATGAACAAGAAACAGAGCACAAACCGGAAGAACAGAGAGTAATCGAAAAACACCAGCTTTGATTCTTGCTGGTAAATAGTAGCAATAAGATACGGAGATGATTGCAGAAACCCAAACCTTGATGAAGTTCTTGAGTTCTTCTTCCATCTCTCTAGATCTTCTTCTTCTTCTTCTTCTTCTTCTTCTTCAAATTTGACAGCTACACAGATTGTTAACGTTGATGGGAAGCCATGTCTAGTATCCGAGAAGGTAAGAAGGATTTGGTTTTATTAAAACGGCTTCTGTATATATGATATTTATTCATTAAGCAACAAAAAAGCAAAGAAAAATCAATTGAGAAACGGGAAGCAAACATATATTTTTGAATAAAATTAAAGAAAATAAAAACTTGGGAACACTTTCTCATCATGCATGTACAACAAGTTCGCAACCAAAAAAAAAAAAAGTAGAAAAATAGCAAAAATGTGGACGGTCGCATTTGACAATTCTTAATTCTTATCCTGAATATTCACATTGTTTCACATCACAAAGAGTGTCATTTTAATATTTTGTTTTTGTTTCATAAAAAATGTCACTTTATATTTTTAATGTAATTTTTTAATTAAAATTCAGTTTTAATCCTAATGTTTTAATGTATTAATTAAAAAGAAAAATATTGTTTAGTATATTAATAAAGAATAAAATAAAAAATTTATTAGTTTTTAATATATGTGAAATGTGTCAAAATGACATTTTTTGTAAAACAGAGAAATTAACTCTCAACAATCAAAATACATTAAAACAGAAAAATATTGTTTAATATATTAAATAAGGATAAAATAAAAAATTTATTAGTTTTTTAATATATGTGAAATGTGTCAAAATGACATTTTTTGTAAAACAGAGAAATTAACTCTCAACAATCAAAAGCTATCATTAGTAAGTTTCGGACGGAATGATTTGTGATTTTGCACATTTTTACTAATCATATACTTTTCACAAAAATATCTCCATTTTTTATAATATTTTGTTTTATAATTTCTCAAAAGTATTAAATTTGTCTATTATATATCCTCTTATTAATACTCTACATAACTTTTTATATATAATTAATAGTAAGTTATAATTACCAATACCTCTTCTTCGACGACACTACTCGAGGAATCGATGAACCTTCAATATTATCTTGTATCTTTTTATATATATTTTTTCTTTTATAATGATCTTAGTAATCTCTTCTATTTGTTTTTTCTGAATATTTACTTGTTCTTCACACTTTTAAACTTTATCAATTTACCATTTTGAGTTTTTGTTCTCACATACCTTTCACTATTCTGTTTCTCTTTTCTACGCTTTATAATTCTTGTATTTATCTTTGTTTCCGTCTTTTATGTTTTTTATTA
This sequence comes from Eutrema japonicum, assembly GCA_030161315.1. NCBI lineage: Eukaryota > Viridiplantae > Streptophyta > Magnoliopsida > Brassicales > Brassicaceae > Eutrema > Eutrema japonicum. The sequence continues at coordinate 41,846,971 of BSQW01000005.1, forward strand.
TCTTCTTCTCTTCTTTATTGATAACTTGTTATCTCTTCGATTCTTTTATTATATTTTTTTGTCTTATAGTTTTTATTCTAATTTTTATTTTAATTGCTTGTAACTTTCTTAATTTATAGTCATTTTTCGATAATTTATTCTTTTCACTTACATTTGTTTGTTGACATGAAAAATTTATCGTTAAAAAATAGTTTGACTATTGGCGCCATTGCGAAAACGATTTTTTCCATAATTTATTATCTATTGTCATTCGATAAATGTTGTAACTATTTCTCTTACTAATTTATGTAAATATACATCATATAATATTAAATATTAATGTTCTATGAAAAAATGAGAAAAAGTAAATATTAATGAAATAATATTAATTAGAAAATAAAAATGACCAATAAAGAGGGGGGACAAGTGTCCAAGCTGGAGAGATATCTTTCACTATTTATAAGGTAGATTTTTGGGACATGTGAAGAAAATCAATTATTGTTACAATTTAAATATCAAGTCTAAATATGATTAAAATTACAGTACGATGGTCCCCAATCCCATGGTGAGTCATCAAGCTGATAGTTTCTTGACAGGTATTTGAATAAAACCATTTTTTCTTTAGACGAAATGACGAAGTCATCAACATGTATTTGAATAAAACCATGTATTCGGAGTCCAAATGTGTCACGCATGACGAAGTTCATCATTGCTCCAGCTTTGGTCCTGTCTCTACTTCCCAAGTGTATGGCCTAAACTTATATCGATAATAACGATGATGATTACAAGAAACGCTTCTTCAAATTATAAACGTTTCATTATATGCGAACAACTTGCAGCTTGACAACGTTAATTACAAACAAACATTCACTTATCAGTCTCTTATGCACATCATTTCTCAGCACTTGAGGGGTAAACAACCAACCGGCCGTAACGAACACAAACGCCAAAACCACAAGACCCGAGACCGCTCGGTGCGGCGGTTGACACAACCGCATCCTCTTCACCGCTATCTCCGCAGAAGTTGCAACTCCATGCAACACAAAGAAACAAGTGACTTCCCAAGTTGGAGGTTTACGGATAATATAAAAGTAAATAAGCTCATGCATTAACCCGGAGACAAGAAACGTCGCCAACATTCCAGCATAAAAACCCCACTTTGGACCGATTAGCCGAGCGGTAAATCGCTGAACCGGGATGTGAACGGTTGGACGGAGAACGGATGGGACCATGAGGTTCCATCTACGACTCCAGAAGTCTTGTAAAGAAGTAGCTAAGTAAGGCTCATTGAAGACCGGTTGGGTTTCACAACCAAGAAGCGTACAGAGCAAGGTACTGACGAAGACTAAGATAAATTCTGACTCAAGGTAGATATGGATGGTAAAGATAGCCAAGAAAGCGAACCGAGGTAAACTGTTATGATAATTGTTACCGTAGAGATGAATTAAGAAGGAAAAGATCATAACTTTGGAAGCAAGAACCCATTTAGGCATAGGTTTGTTGTAGATTCGATTTGAAGAAGGGTTTTGATTGGTTTTGATGGGGAAACAAGTGAAGCAGAAGAAACGGGAGAGATTTGAAGGAAGTGGGCTTAAAGGTTCTTGATCAAAAGCGAAGAGAAGGAGCTTGAAGTTTGCGAGCCATGAGAGGAAAAAAGCTGAGATGACGCAGAAGTGGACAGAAGATAGTAAGAGAGGAATAAGAAGAAAGATGACGAAGATGGGAAGAAGAGAGAGGAGACGAAGGAAACCTTTGGAGATTTTTGAAGAGATGTAGTAACAGTACGATATGGAGATTAAGGCAGAGATCCAAACCTTGATTAGATTTCTCAACTCTTCTTCCATCTCTCTCTCTCTCTCTTCTCGGTTCTGTGGGTTGCTAATTGTGTGCAGCATGCAACTTATACAACAATATCCACAAGAACAAGAAAAATGTCAAAATCCATAAATTTTTACATAAGGTTCACATTTGTCAAGTTTGCGTTATTTTTATTTTTGATTATTTTAAAAATATATATCTCGATTTTTTGTAAAAATAATATAAAAGGATAAAAGTTAGAGGCTTTAATTTTTCCGGTGTTTTAATTGATATGGAAATTTAATTGAAATCTTGTATTTTTCAACTTACTAATGATTCTGAAATAAAACTTATAAGGATTTGAACAATTAGTTTTCAAGAATTTTCTCTAGTAAAAAAAAAAAAAAACTTTCGGACTTGAAAATCTATATTTATTATTTTTTGACATTATTAAATCAAAGAAATTAAAATAGATTAACCCTTTAGCAAAAAAAAAAAAAAATCAAATAGATTGAAATGTTTGTGTAGATGAGGCGGGCGAACTTATGACAAATCCAGACAAAACTTTTCACACATAGGCGGCATAATTAAACTAGATTTTAGAGGACTTACGTCAAATATTTTGGCAGAGTCTGTTTTGTTTTAAATTCTTGTAACAGATTAACTTTCACATACAAACTACAAAGTATACATACATACATATATATATATATGCAGGTTTTCTTACAAAAATATATTTTAATTTGTTAGAAAATTATTTCGACACATTTCTGGCAAACTTATACAGGCTTATGAAAAACAAATGCTACCTTTCCATCTTTGGAGGTTTACGTGTTCTTGACTTTATGTGGTCTCTCACTTGGAAATTGTACTATTTTACCGCACACAATACAATATTGAATTGAGACAACTAAAACGTAAATTAAGAAGCAGCAATATGTTTTGCCAAATTCAATTATGAAATCAAACTAGTAACGTGTTAAAATTTGCGAGGAGTGAACTACACAACGAGTCTCACACTTGTAAATGCGTTTTAACACATTGGAAGAGAATTTCTAAGTTTGGTTGCTTTGCTATTAATATTAGTCATTATTATATATATAAACAAAAAAAAAAAGGATCATGAAGAAGAAATAAACAACTTGCGTTTGGCAAAGTCAATAACCAACAAACATTCACTAATCGCTCTCTCATGAACATTGTTTCTGAGCAGTTGAGGGAGGAATAGCCAAACGCCTGTCACGCTCACAAACGCCAGAACCGCGAGACCCGAAACAGCCCTGTGAGGTGGTCTCCACCGCAGTGTTTTCTTCACCGCTATCTCTGTGGCGGTCGCAACACCGTGCAATACAAAGAAACAAGTGACCTCCCAAGTTGGAGGCAGACGGGTTAAGTAAAAGTAGATGAGCTCGTGCATCAAACCCGAGACAAGGAACGAGGCCATGACCCCGACCAACACAGCTGTGTTTGGACCGAGGAAACGTTTGGAAAAACGCTGGACCGGATTGTGGACGGTTGAGCGTAGGACAGCTGAAACCATGAGGTTCCATCTGCGGCTCCAGAAGTCCTGTAGAGAGGTGGCTAGGTAAGGCTCATTGAACACCGGCTCGATGTCACACCCGAGAAGAGTAGATACCACAGCCCCGACAAACACCAAGAAAATTTCCACCTCAAGGTATAAATGGAGGCAATAGAGAGCCAAGACAAGAAACCGAGGCAAGCCGTCGCTGTATTCATAGACACGTAACAAGACGCCAAAGACCAAAACTTTGAGAGCCAAAACCCATTTAGGCATAGGTTCATTCTTACGATGAAGATTCTTGATCGCATTTGGAGAAGGGTTTTTTTGTCTGACTTTGATTGGGAAACAAGCGAAGCAGATGAAACGGGAGAGACTTGAGGAAAGTGGGCACAAAGGTCCTTGATCAAAAGCAAAGAGAAGAAGCTTGAAACTTGCGAGCCATGAGAAAAAAAGAGCTGAAATGCCGCAAAAGTGCACCGAAGAGAGGAACAGAGGAAGAAGAAGAAACAAAATGAAGATTGGAAGAATGGAGATGAGACGAAGAACACCTTTGGCGATTCTAGATGATATGAAATAACAATAACAGATGGAGATTAAGGCAGAGATCCATACCTTGATTAAGTTTCTCAACTCTTCTCCCATTTCTTAGATCTGCGCAACCACTAATTGAAGTGGTCCAGTTTTAAAGTATCACCACAAAAATATATGGCATAAAGTTTAAAGACAATAGAAGCTGGCCTTTTTATATTTATATTATTATTATTATTATCAAACTGTATCAAAAGACAAGACATGTGAGTGTAAGAGAAAAACTAAGAGAAAATTACTTAGAATAATACTACTCTTTCATGTAATTACTAGAATAACACCATCAGAACTTAGTTGACTAAAATAACATAATTTTTTTGTCAATAGACAGAAAATTCATTTTCAATCACTTATTTACATAAATGTCATTTTGATTTATCTTATTTTTTTTTACAAAAAAAATATATATAAAACTCAAAAAAATTTCTCTTCTCTCCCTAAAATCTATTCAGACGAAAAAAAAAAAAAAAATTCGCCTCGCCTCGCCTCCTATCCCAGTCGCCGCCAAGCTCGATTCTGCTGCAGTCGAGCCTCGCGACGCCGCCGGAAACTCTAGGAAACGCCGCCTTCATTTGTCGAGCCACCGAGAGAGGTAAACACGCGAACCCTAAACCCTAGGTTCAGTCTATGTCTAGGTTTCGATCTGGGCAAACCCTAACCTAACTCCGCCCTTGACTCGTAGCCACCGCAACACCGCCATAGCCGCCAGAACCCGTCGCCGCGCCGAAACCTAGCCTCCGCGTGGATTGATTCCACCAAGAGAGGTAACCGCAAGTCTTTAACCTTTTGATCTAGGTTGTGTTCTCGCTTGGATGTTGAACCGTGAATTTAACCTAAGGTTTTTAGCATTTCATTTTCTAAGCAGATTCATCTTGTAAAACCCAAATCTGGTTTCTGCAGACGAACATGAACAGGTCACGAGACAAATAAATCTGCGACAAATAAATAAGTCGCAGACTTATTGTGTATGTCGCAAACTTATTGTGTATGTCGGAGACTTATTTCCTTTTCTGCTGACTTGTTTCATTTGTCGCAGACTTATTGTGTATGTCGCAGACATTTTCCTTTGTTGATGACTTGTTTCCTTTGTTGCTGATTTGTTTCCTTTGTTGTTATTGTTGTAGACTTGTTTCATTTGTCGCAGACTTGTTTCATTTGTCGCATACTTGTTTCATTTGTTGTAGACTTTGTTGTTATTGTTGCAGATTTGTTTATCGCATATTTGTTTCATTTGTTGCAGACTTGTTTTATTTGTTGCATACATGTTTCATTTGTCGCAGACTTGTTTCCTTTGTTGCAGACTTGTTTCATTTGTTGCAGACTTGTTTTTAGATGTTCAAAACTCTAGCCCGAATCGTCCTCTAAGCTCGGTTTTAATTTCTGTTTCGGTTTTCATTAAGTTACACTTTTAAACATTGAAATAAAATCACATTTTCGTTAGTTCCAAGTGCATTTTTGATCAACCAAAGTACATTTCCAAGACATGACTCTAATTCCCCTAATTTGATAAATTTGATCAAATCCCATCTATAAATTCACACATCTCGGAGAAAAAAAAACAATCCCTGTAAATAGAAATAGAAGGTCTTGATAAGTCTGCGATGGGGGATAGATGAAAAGACAAGCTCTGAAATGGTTAAGTAGCGGAGAACAAATAAGTCTGCGACAAATGACAAAGAGAAAACAAAACGTATAAGTGTACGACAAAGGAAAACAAAACTACTGCAACACACATAATAAGTCTCCGACAAAGGAAAACAAAAATGCAACAAAACAAATAAGTCTGCGACAAATGACAAAGGAAAAACAACAATATAATTTGCAACATGATCGCCACGGAGAACGGTATCGGCGACGACGATGGAGAACGGCGGCAATGAAGAAATTTTACGGGTTAAAGAAAAGGTTGACGACGGCCGCACATAACCCTAATGGTGCAGTGGCATATTTTGTAAATTTAATATTTTTTACTGGCTTTATTAGGAAAATCAACATACTCCTCGAAGTTCGAAATAACTCGGCAACACATTCAATAAGTCTGCAATGAAAGTCTAGGACAAACAAATTCGTTACGTCTGCAACACATTCATTAAGTCCACGACAAACAAAGTGTTATTCTAGTCAGAAAACAAGTCTGCAACACAGTCTAATAAGTCTGCTGTTTTTAATGCCACGTAAGCAATTTACAAATAAGTCGGCGACGTTGAGCATCAAATCTGCGACATTGTAAATAAATTTGCGACAAACGATGTTATTTCAATAAGACCTTTTAGGTGTCGCAGACTTAGTCTCTTTGTCGCAGATTTTCCAAAAGTCAGCAACAAATCATATAAGTTTGCAACAAATAGCTGCAAATTTTTTATAAGTCTACATAATAAGTCTGCAAATGAACTTAAGTCTGCAACAAATGGAATAAATATGCGTAATAAGTCTACAACAAAACAAATTAAATATGCGTCGAAAAATCTGCAACAAAGTTTGCAGATGTGCACAGACTTAATAAGTCTGCAACATTGAAAAATAAATCTGCATGCCCAAATTTATTAAGTCTGCATAACAAATCTGCACAGACTTGTCGATTTATTAAGTCTGCAACAAAGATCTGCATACTTCCTCTTTAAAACGGGGTGGCATTTTTGTAAATAACTCAATTTTTTGCTTACATAGAAATACTATTGTAATGACAGTGTCATAATAACGTTTTTCATAACAAAAGCAAATAAATGTATAATGGACAAAAAACACGCTTTTTCCTTGGCAGTAAATATATGTTAGTCTAGTAATTAACCAATTTATATATGATATTCTAGTTTTGTTCCCAAAAACTAATTATTTCTTCTTCTAGTCTTCCTACAACTTTAGAGAATGAGATGAACGATCGACCAAACTACCAATGCGGAAAATAAGAGCTGGTCTAGTCGTTAAGCCAACCGCCAGATCTACCCATATAAGGGTAGTTCGGGCCAGGGGCAAAACCCATTGGACTCATCCCAAAGGCTCCAGGTGGTGGCGGTTGCAGCTGAAAGCCAGGAGGATCATAGATATTGTTTCCACTAGGTTGCATAGGAGGCTGAGGTGGGAAAGAGCTCATCCTCTGGTAATTCATTTCATCAAAATGAGGCGCATAACGTTGTTGCAACGGGAATGAATTGTCCATCAGATTTGGAGGAGGAGGTGCTAACATGGGGTCCAAGTGCCCACCATACTGCCGTGGATACTCTCTCGGACCAACCCCTCTATTGAGTTCAGAGTATCCTCGGTAATCAAACATCTCGTTAGGACCATTCCTCAGAGATGGTGCCAATGGAAACTGGTCCGGTATTAAAGGAGGAGGATCCGGCATTCTGTAGCCTCCACCAAAACCATACTTAGCAGCAAGACCATCGTCGAAATGGGATAAACTTTCACCATAAGATTGTTCAAAAGCTTCATATGGTTTCTGACCCGTATTTGCTGGTGATGGACGGTAAATATCCTCTCTAGAAGATCTTACAGAGCTCGTCGGCCGATTTCGCATCTCTTCAGGTTTTCCAATGCCCTGCACTTTACCATCGGGTTCTCTAATATTCTTTCCCAAGTTACTTTTTTCCCTTGTTATTGCAGGCAGAGATGCTTCTACAGGCTCGTGAGATCTTTGTGGTGTCGTATTGGAAATTGATGTGCAGACAGCATATATATCGTCTGAAGAAGTCCTCACGGGACTCTGCCAATCAGATGTCATCTCGGGGATATTTACTTCGATGCTCTCCGGTCCTCTATTCAACTCTCCTCGGTCCTCTTCCATATCGTTGCTCTTCCAATCCACCGACTTCCCAAGCATCCTACCCGAGTAGTCTTTAGTCTTTTTCTCCTTTTCCAGCTGACTTCTCCTTGACAAGTGATCTGACTCACATGCTACAGTTTCCCGTGCTTCGATTTTCTCAGAGAGCAGAATTTTATTAACACAATCAGCTACCTCAAGTTCATCTATTTCCATAGGAACATCTTCGTTTTCTAATCTGGAATTCTCACCATTTTCAAATGGACTATCTCTCGTCGTAGAATTATCATCACATATGCCATCGGAAACTCCAAGTGGATGCAAAGATGCGTTTGCTTCTTCTTCAATTTTCTTTAACTTTGAGCTCCCCACATCCCTAGACAAATGGTTATGCTTTTCTATTTCCTTGTGCTTGGTTGCAAAGTCAAACCGACTCCAGAGAGAAAGCGGCGGTGAAACATTATTCCAGCTGTCCTCTAATTGTTTGTCGTCTTCATTGACAGATCCAGGTACGTAAAATGACTGAAGAAAATAAACAAGAAGCAACTTATAACTGAAACTTAAGAAAGGGCTCAAAAAGAGGAGGGGAGAGGGGGCAGCGGATAATTTACCTTTCCAGATACGATCGCCTCATCCTCCCATATAAGCACATAAGATGACTTTTTTTTATCTAACCTGTTGAGAAAAGTGACAGATTTAACGAGAGAGAGAGAGAGAGAGAGAGAGAGAGAGAGAGTCATTATTTTAGTGTTCTGACAAGTACAGAAACCTTTCAGTCTCAGGAGGAACAATGAGGATGAGAATTTTTGGGCGAAACTCAAGAGCCTTAGCAATAAACGCGTTTGCAAGAGAAGCATTGACTCCAAATGGCGGATTTAGCCCCATAATCTATTCATAATGGCCAAATATATAAATAATCAGATACTACTCAAACTATCTCGAGGAAACAGGAGATTACACAAAATTCAGATTAAAAGAAAATTCTTATCTTACCAGCCTTTCACCTGGTGCCAATCCCAACTCCTCTTTCCTTGCAGTCAGCCAATCTCTTTTCTCAAAACAGAAATCATTCTAAAAGTAAAAGAAATAATTCAATGAGTAATCCTAGAAGAGTAGTAAGACTTCACAACTCACGATGATAGCAGGTGCACAAGTCATTACCTTCGCTTGAAAAAGATCGTAATTTTTATAGAAACACTTCTTGCCCGTTTCTTCAAGCTTCGCTTTCATCAGACAGCTAAAGTCATTAGCACCACAACAAAAGTCGACAATCTGTTGGAAGAGATACCAGAAAACAGACATCATTGTTTATGCACACGATCATACTTCAGAAAAAAATTAAGAGGAATAAACAAAGTAATAAAACTAAACCCTAAGAGATCACGTTCGCGAGGAAATCTCACCATATCACCATCTTCTGCATACCAATGGAGCCTATCTACAATCTGCATGACAAAGTAATAATATGGTCTGATCAGGCATCAAGTTTCAGATACAGGAGTTAGAAGGAGTGTGAACCCAATATTTTCGCACTAGTCATGCAGGTGATAGAAAGTTTAAACTAACAGCATAATAATCCTCGCAGAAGACAGATCCAATAAGTCGCTAACAGCCTACAATTTAACAAATCATTTCTCCTTGACAATTATTCTTTCAGTTGTTGACTAAGATAGATTATGCTTTTGAAAGGATTGACTACCTGTTGAAGTTTGTCGGGTTTAGTAAAATGACGACCAAAGGAGGAATAGCGTGCACCATGGAGAAAAGGAGCAAGATAAACTTTGAGCTTATCCTGAAGCAAAAGAAACAAACACCTAGAGGTTTAACAAAAAATACTAGTTGCAAGCAGATAAAGAATGATGTAGAAATATCTTTTCTTCTACTGCATAAACAGTAGGAAAGGATCTACAACAGACAGCTGCTGCCATGTCTAAAAAGCTAAGCGCAGGACCTTCCACTTGACGATTTGGCTCAGAACCTCTGGCTCACAAACTGCTTTTGCATCCTCAATGTTTCCTCCTTCCTCAAGCTTTTTTAGTGCTGTTCGGACAGCCTGTAGAAACAAAGTTTGAAGATTCATTAATAAAGCGCTAAGAGTAGCCAGATAGGGATAGGGTTCAGCTTTCTAGCCCACCTGAACTGAGCACTCTACCTTCCCCATAGTGATCGTCTTATTCACAACATTCATTGTGGAGCTTTTATACGTAGATGGACCTTTGTATTTCTTTAATATAGTATCCATAGTTATTTCGTCCGAAGCTTTTTTCATTATCGCCAAGAGCCTACATTGGCAAAAGCAGATACGATTAAAATAAACTTATTAATAAGTCCTAAGCATATTTTACATGAAAAAAAAATGAAACTGAAATCACAAACAACAAAAATACTAACCTCCTTTGAGAGTCATTGTCTAATGTAGGAATTTCATTTCCTGGCTCCCTGGAGGCAACTGAGTCAGTCTTATTATTGTGTTTGCTATCGACTGAAACCAAGCGCCCAGGCTTTACTATATTAGGTTCCTGCATGTAATTAAACAACCTTTCACCCAGTGAAGCTTTGCTTTTATCAGCTTTGCTTGCCTCTTTCACTCCCACCTTGTTTTTTCCAGCTTCACGTGGTTCATTCATTTCCACTTTCTTCTTGCCAGCTTCACGGGACTCTCCATATGCCACTCTCTTCTGGGATTTGTTTGGTACCAAGTTAGACTTTCTCAATGGATCAACTTCCTTTCGTTTCCTCAAATGCTCTGGTACAGACGAACCTAATCCATGCTTCTTTGTCGAAACACCATCTTTTGAAGAAGGAAACGAACTTCTAAATGATTTTACAGAAGCTTTTCCACAAGTGTCTCGTGAGGCAAGATCCTTAACCTTAGGTCTCACTTTGTCTCTTCCCACATGTGATTCCAGTATCTTTCTTTTCTCTGTCGTGAAAAGCTTCTTCTCCTCGGTAAAAGGAAATTTAACATGGTCCCTAACTGGTGTCATGAGCTCTTCATCTATCTCATGTTCGCTATGCAAGGGAAATCATTCAAAATAAGTGTCTCAAGCTAAGTCTAAATTTGTATTCCCACATAAGATACATCATATAAATATCTTACTCGCAATATATGAGTACACGGTTGTGCAGGAGACCATCCCACGCCCTTGTCCATATATCCTCGTCCTCAATATTTTGAAAAGAAATTTTCCTAGAAACCAACAAGACAGCTATTCAAATAGAATTCTAGAGTTGCAATAGTAAATGAATGACTAATAATGAAGGTATACCGCGGCAGGCATTTTCTGTGGTAGGACTTTGGACAACGCCGGCATACAGCGAATTGCAAGTTAGAGTCAGTCTTAACCTCTCCGTTTTCACAGACACTGCATTTGTGCAATGGGCATGTAAACTCTCCTGCAATGATTTGTCTCTCTAGTGCTTCAGCCTCTGCTTTATTTCCTAAACGTAGTCGTTTTGTAACACAACTAGGATGGTAAAAGTAGCCGCAGGTGGCTGACACGCATTGGAAAACCTACGCACATGTTTAAAATTAAGTGCAAAGCTCATCCAATTAGTTGACAATCACCATTATCAACAAAACTCGTCTAAACAGCATTTAACATTAGAGATCAATAAATTCACACCTCTGCTTCCCCAGAAGAATTATCAGAGGAGCCAAGCTTCTTGCAAATAAAACAACTATGAATCTTATGCTCACAGTTTGGGCAATAGTATTTCTGAATTTCCTGGAAAACGATCCATAAACAACAATCACATTAACTCCATTCCTACTCAAGGCAGGCAAAAGTTTTAAAAGGATAACCATACCGAAAATGTTTAGAAAATTAACTCTAATAAGAAAAAAATATTATAAACGACATACTTCCACTTGCATCTTGGTAAAGCCAAGAGAATCACAAAGTGAATCTTCACAATCTTTTTTGGTAGCATGGAATGATCTCAGGCAGCTTCCTTCACAACTGCAGAAACAAGAAGACAAGACTTATGCATCTGATTCAGTAAAATAACAGCACAAAACATGGAATAAAAACAGTGGATCTTCAGAGACCTTTTTAGGCCTAAATTGTCTCAAACGCCAATTTCTGCATTTGCGTTTGCATGTTTCACATTGGTAAAACATTTTTTGTTGCAAAAGAAATGCAAACGCAAACGGAAGGCACACTTGAGTTTAAAATTAACAAAGGAATTTGTTTAAGACGCTAACGGTTGTAGATCATTTACAGAAAATAGATACTAAATATAAAAGAAAAAGCCAACATAAACGCAAATAAACAATCAGAAGCCTTAATCTTACAAAGAAAGTAAAAGGTGAAAGACTTATTTTGTTCTGCAAAGAAATTCCAGAGAAAATCATCATCCAGCAAGGAAACATACCATAAAAGATCGCCACCATTGTCACACATTGCACAAACAGACTCAAAAAAATCATCGTCGTCATCATCCAATTCATCTTCGTCGGAAGCTACAATTGAGTCATCTCCAACTATGAAATCATCTTTTGGATTGTCCTAATAAATAATAGCAAGTTCTTATCAGAAATTAGAACTGTATGAAGTGACATGAGGACAAAGTGTACTCAAGTGGAGAAAAAAAAATCAAACCTCATCAGGTAATCTCTTTTTAGTAGGCTTCTTTGCGAGAAATGAAAGTATAAACTAGTCACACAAGAAAGAAAAACTCCACAAAATTAGGAGAGAATTAGGGTAAGAAGATGATACATATACAGAAAATGTTCATGCCAGAAAGCGAAGAATACTATTGATAACAAATATGGGCATCACAAACTCTCAACAAACAGAAGCTACAACACGTATACGAGATTTGATGGCCTTGTCTAAATCAAACATCTCACAGACCAGAAAGTCAGCAAATTCTCCTTACTAACCTTCGATTTCGCTAATTTTCCATCTCTTTGAACAGCTTCAGCGATTAAATCAATGTGATCCACCAAATCATTCTGCGATGGCTTCACGTCAAATGCCCTACAAATAACATTCAACCACAGGGTGTTAAAACCAAAAGAATGACAATTACCAGAGAGAGGAACAAAAGAGTCAGTGAGTCACTTGAAAATCTTAGATACATGCTCCCAGAGAGATTTATCCGAAGCTTGAGGATTCCTCCCAAGAAACTGAAGGGATTGCACGGTTATGAAAACAGTTCTTATCAATTCCACATAGCTCTTCCTCGGCTTATCAAGCTTTATCCAAACATTGTCCTTGGTGAGAACAAAAATCTCCGGTCTGAAGTTGGAAAGGTCGAATCTCCAAGCCTTAACACGCTTATGCAAAGGCAAAAGACCATTGTCAGATGTTCCTCGCAAGTAGAAACCAGCTGCACTTCCATCCACTTTCTCCTTCTCGCTCCATTGAATAGGCAGACGCGCAAACGACACAGGTATCTTATCGTCATCTTCAAAATAATAATTCGAGGCTGATTGAGGAACAGAGTCTTCCTCATCATCATCGTCAACGAACGCCATCAATTCCAAATTCCCTGACCTAGAGACGTTCCAAAATAGGGGAAAACAAAAAAAAAACACAACACAAACGATCCCAATTACAATCAATGCGAGAGTTATTCTCCATGTATAAACGGCTAGAGAATCATAATGTTGATCCGAAAAACGTAAAAGGGGAAATTCCAAAATTACACCTTTCTCCTAAACCCTAAAACAAATTCGAGATTCGAATCAGGGTTCGTCTTATGAGACCAAGAAATATAAACTGGAGACAGAATCCCGAAAACCCGAGGAACAGAAAGAAGGAGAAAAATACTACAGAAGACGAAAACCCAGGAATTTTTTTGAAAAAAACAAAAAAAATGATTCGTACACCAAAAAAAAGAAGAAGTGACAAAGGAACCGAAGAACTAAATGAATTAACGATCACGAATAAGAAGAAGAAGCAAAAACCTTTGAGAATTCTCCTCTCTGTCTCTTGTCTCAAGATACTGACGCAATCGAATCAAAGAGAGTCACAATGCGAACCGAAGAGATGACAAATTTTTTTTTTTTTTATATATATTTGCGCACGCGCTGATAGAAGTTGGGCTGTTTGGGTTTGGGTTTGGGTTTGGGTTTGGGTTTGGGTTTGGGTTTGGGTTTGGGTGTCAAGCCGAACGATAATATCCTTTTCAAAATAGTGCAAATTTCCAAAATAATTCGTTTTTCCTTAAATTTCGATATAATTCAACACAATTCCGAATCAAACCGAGGATCATATATATATTTTCCCTTGGACCCTTTCCTTATTTAAAGGTGTTAGTTAGAGCGGAAAACTTGCAAATTGGACATAAACAACACACAATCATTCAAAATGCGCAATCATAAAATGGAGCAAATTATGATTGGTGTTTCTAGGATTGACAAATCGGTCCATTATAATCTATAAATGTTTTTAGTTTGCGGCGGCGGAATCTATTAAATAGAACAGATTATTCGGATTTGTTAACCAAAAGTAGATGTTAAGACTTCAGAGAATTATTCGAACTAAGCACTTTTAGCACCTAATAAAATAAAAAAATCTACAAATAAAATAGTATGTGGCTCAGGTTAAAACAAAATTTTGCAAAACTTCAAGCGCCTTGCTCTTGTAGCTCGTCCGGTCTGTGAAGGCACTTATAAGTGCAACACGAGACGTGTTCGAAGCTCGAGCAAGGCACAATAGAGAGAGGGAGATAGATAGAAAACAAAAAACAAACAACAACAAAGTTAACCAATAACCATTTGAGGTATTCTAAAATATCTCTCTTTTTTTTTTTAGAGAAAATAAAAAAAAAACATGCAGGCCAACAAATTTTGAGCTTTCATTAATCTTTTTGTTAGTGACAAGCAGAATAATATTTGTTTTCAACATCAGCACATTTATATTTTTAATTAAATGACATAATTTTTTTTCTGAAAAAGAAGTAAAAATTGAAAACAATGACATTTTAATGTACTTCACAAAATGTTTTCCTTTTTTTTTTAACTTTAAATGTTTCCTTTTTATAATGGTAACAGATATAATTTTTATTATTAACTCAGACAGAGAAGATGTGAAATTATTACAAAGCAACTCTGTTCCGGCTCGCTCTATTCAATGGCTGCTGCCTCCGAGACGGAGGTGATATCAGACAAAATGTCTGTGTCATTGTATTCGTCAATGGTTAGGCTCGAGACTTCTCCGTTTAAGGAAGAGACTTCATCTTCTCCGGTGACAGATGGAGATGGTGAAGCATCAGTGCTCGTGCACGTCGTGGTTGTGCTATGAGTAGATGAGGTATCCGAACTCGAACTATCTGACGATGATGATTGTTGCTGAAGACTCCAATACATTATACTTGCCGTTAAGATCAGTATCATCTTTTGATTCACCTGCATTGCAACATCGAATCCCCATAAATAAGAGACATCAAAAACCTCAGATTTGTGTTTTGTCCCAACATCTGCTGTTTCTGAAGATTTGGATTCTGTTTTGTTACCTCTACGATATCTTCGGGCAACAAGAAAACCGAACAACCGAGCTTTCTTGCTACGCTGACAATGTATGTAGCATTCAATCTCTTCTCATCGTCTGTAAAACAGCCAAATAGAACATATAAGTGAATTGCGGTTAAAACAGAGAGGAGAGAGAGTGAAGAGGTAAGTTTAGTTAGAGAGAGTAATGGACCTGATTCACCCTTGGTGACAAGATTCCAGTTAACAACTCTTGGCTCAACCGCCCATAGAAGATCTAGGAAGAATAATCCGCTCGACAAACTCTTATCCTATTGAAGTTTAGCAAGAGAGATTAGTCAACATAAGCTTGCTTGTTCAGTGGATTCTTTTAGTTTTGATTAAAGTAAATAGATGGAACCTTGAAGCTTTCGATCTGTGATTTCCGTCCCATGATTCTGACTTTCCTGTTTGCCCAGCTTAGGATTTCTGTGTCAGTCATGTCTTTTCCTCGCGTCCGAGATCGAAGATTTTTTAGAAGTTGGAGCATATGGGTTCTCATCAACTGCCATAAGAAGCCTGAGACATGTGTGTATAATATATATACACCTAGTGTTATAACATTTCTAAGGCTACAGAGCATTTTCTCGAAATTTAAAAAAAAAAATATTGTAGCTAGCTAAACGGAGTAATTACCGAGGATAAGCTTCTTGTTCCCTTGAACAATGTCATTTCCAGCTACATTTACGAGTGAGAATCTCATCTCTTTCCCGATCTTCACAACTTGATTGCAATTCTCTACTTTTCTAAACGGCATTTTAATTGGTGGTTTCGAAGCATGCTTCCAGTTAACTGAGCCTGGATAGACCTTGTCAACAACTTCAAGCAGAATCCATCTGCATGAGAGATTAAGTACGAAGATCTTCATATAAACTTCAGGAGCAAAATCTTTCCGAGCATTTCCCAAACCACAACATCACTCTATCTACACAAAAACCTTACCCGTTTCTAACATCTTCAAACACATTGTTGACATAACTGTCAATCCCGAGGCTGTTAATCCATAGCCGGTAGCATCTTTCATCTCTGCAACTCTGTATATCCTCAGTCATCATTTCCGCAAAGGAGAACTTGCCATAATTACTAAGGCCATTCCTGCAGCAGGTACAGAGAAGCTAGTGTTAAAACCAGCGCGTTAAGAACAAAACTACCATCTTCTATGACCACCAACCTTTCGTGAAATATCTGTGCCACAAATGCAAGATTCAAATACGAAGACCCCTCAACTATCTCTTCTGCAGTCAAGTACCGTTTGCAGTTCATTCTCTCTGCATGTTCAAGGACCATGTTAGCCCTTTCAAGATCATCATTTGCGTTTAGAGTAGCTGGATCGCAGTGCTCAGGTGCAAGAACATTGAGAAGGTAAGCATAGGCTTGTGCATCCTGAATATTTAATCAACAATCTTGGCCATTAAGATTAAGGAAAAGTGCCAAATATTTTCAAAACTTATAGGTGAGCTTTTGTTTTTCCTATTCAAACTGATATTGCTTCAGCGTCTTGGAGAGACTTGTATGTTAAAACACTTGATGAATCTATAAATCTCTTGAATGAAGAATTTGAAGGGACAAAAAGGAGAGAGTTCCTGGAATTGCTACTTGGAAAGCCAAATACCTTCAGATCCGAAGAAAAATTTCCAACAGTTTTTTTGTAACCACCTTTCTTGAGATGGAAGTTCATCCATTTGAGTAAGACTTTCTCAGGGGGTAATCTCAGCAGTTCTTCTATATCCTGCAACAGGTAGAAACTCGTTTAAAACATGCATATACTTTGGTCATAAATCCGCAAAGAGATTTACTGATCATTACGTCGCTGTCTTCCACCAACTCAACAAGCTGAGGCATCTTCTTCAAACTAAGATCGGCGAGCAGTTGAATCTGCAGTTTCCAACATTATTTAATAAATCATCAAGAACAACACAAAGGACGATGCAGGTAGCAAACAAGTGTGGACCTTAATGAGTTGTGAGATCAATCCAAGCACTAGATGAGGCTGCAAAAACAATAAAACCTCTGCGCTCAGAATTGTCTATCCTTGTCTCAACCACAATAATGTGTGTTTACTGAAAACTAAGCAAGCAAAACATACTCGTCCTTCAGCCAGGTCTTGTGTCCCAATATTAACCACACTGCAGCCAACAGCTTTCGCAGAGTTGAGACAGAGCGTGTGATTCTCATTTCTCTCCCATGGGTTAAGTACCCTTTTCGTGTTGATCGCTCGTTCATCTATTGTCCCAGGGACTGCTACGTTTATAAGCTTACTGCACCAAAACAAAGAAACAAAGCATACTGATATTCTAAATCTTCTTGACACAAAACTAAACACAAAACTTGCACATTACCATAGAAGTACACCATCTTTCACAAGTTCATACAAATCATTTGAATCCGGGTCTAAAGGAAGAAACTGCATCAGAAACGGGTCATCCCCGAGATATCTATTGATGTGATGAACAAAAGAACCCTTCTCTGACTGATTTATGGTATGAAGGGTCGTTGTGTTGGCTTTAAGAAATGAAGATGAGTTCTTATGGCCACCAGATTTATCTCGCAGGTTAAGATATATCTGCAACATTTGTTTGTATCAATCCAAAACCACATGAAGCATCACATCCATCGAGGAGATTCACAAACACAACACAGAAATGATCAAACTGACCCTGAGAAACGATTCGAAATCAAGATCATCGTTTGCATGATCAGAACCCAAATCTTCCAAGATTTCTCTGATTTCCTTCTCCTTAAACGCAGAGCTAAGTGACTTCACCTTGATCAACAGAGGCGGAAGATCCTCTAATGTAATCTTACCGCTCTGATTCTTCAACGACACAAACTAAACACACAAATCAAACGAGTTTGGCTTTAGATTGCATCTAGAGAAGAAACAATAAAAAAAAAAAAAAAAGAGAAGACTTACCTTGGAATTAAGACTCCGAAGTTCGACTTGTGTGAGTTGACTTTGTAGCCATGGATCCGAAACGATGACACCCACGAAACCAGACATCTCCCCAGGAACCAGGGAGGAAGAAAATCTATCTCATCAAAATCACGCCAATGGAGAAACCTGTTGTTCGAATCTGCCTAACAGAAAAAAAAAGGGGATCACTGTAAGCTTCAGGAGAAAAAAAACAATATACTGATCCGAAGATTCATAATTAAAATAGCAAAATTAGGTATCAAAACATTACACAACAGGATTTAACTGGTCAATCGAACAGTTTTCCAGATAGATGAGACTCCCGTAACTCAAAATCCAGAAATGTAGGAGGAATTAACCCAATGTATGGAAATTAGCGTATAATGTCTGGGTAAATGTTTGAACAATCCAAATTCTCTGTGTATATCTAGGAAAGATAATGTTTCATTCTCATAGAACAAAAATGAAGGATGGAGGAATTGAATCACAATGTGAATGTGGAGAAGAGTACGGGTGGACATTTCGGTTTAATTTTGGGTTTGGTTTGGTTTTGGTTCGATTAATTTGGGTTGAATAAAACTCTAGCCGAATTCAACCGAAATAAGTTTGGTTCAGTTTGTGTTCGATTTGGGTTTAGTTCGGTTCGGCTGTAATTTGGTTTGATTTTAGTTCGGTTTTAAAAAAATCAATTTATAAAAACAAGAATCCTAATGAAACGTAAACAAAACGAAATCATAAAAAAAAAAATTCCCTAAAATTTTAAAACCAAACTGAAAGTATTCCACTTAATCAAAATAAAAATAAAAATGAATATACAACAAGTCAATAACTTAAATATAAGTTAATTATACAAGATAATGTTTATTCATCTCTTATATGAGTCATTATAAGCTTATATCATTAATATAAAACCATAATGCTGTTATTTTAATATTATTAATTAACTAATTAACAAAAATACATTGATTTATCGGTTCGGTTTTAAATCGAACCAAATCGAACCGTTCGGGTTGAGAAAAACTTCAACCAAATAGTTCGATATTAACTATGATTTGGTTTGGGTCGGTTTGAGTTCAGTTTGGTTCGGTTGGTTCGGTTCGGTTCGGTTAAAATGCTCACCCCTAAAGAAGACGACGGAATTACGAGAATCGATACCAATGTGAAGAAGAAGAAGAGAGAGAGGATCGTTATTTGCTTCCTGTGAGAGCAAAGCTATGAAGAGAGAGAGAGAGAGAGAGAGAGAGAGAGAAACGAGTTAATATTTTGCAAAGGAGGAGGACGAAGAATCGAATGCGAGTAGGGTTTTTGGTTATTTACTTAATACTCGCTGTATGATGACGACATGTGGACAAACGGTGGACCTCACGGTATAACGACTTGTGTAGGTTGTCATTTCTAAAATTTTCCAAAATGAAGATCTTAGAGCATCATTATCGGTAGGTTTTAATGAGTTTCTTAATAAGTTTCTTAGATTAAAATATTATATAATTAATAAAAAGCAGATTTATATCTAAGAATCGATTCTTATTTAGGCAACTTAAGAAGCGGTTCTTAAGTTACGTTTTCTTTGTCTCGATGAAAATCTTCGCAACAAGAAGAAGAAACCATGGCGAGTGGAATCGGTTCGTTCGTCTGCAAATCTCCTCAAATTAGGGTTTCAATCGGGAATTTCTTCTCCCTTCGCCACTTATCATTTCATTCTCAGGTTCAATTTCGATTAAGTTTCTTCTTCTAGTGTCAACGGAGAAATTTCCCGGTGACTTCTTAAGCATTGATTTTTAAAACCCACGAAGAATATTTATTTCTTCGTTGATTTTACAATTTTGTGAAACCAGAGAAGCAAAGGTAGAAAGCTTATGGTTCCATCGGAGATAGAGCCATCTATGTCGGAACCTCTGGTAGACGAATCTGATCGTCGTTTCGCCAATCTGAGAGGCATACGGTGGCGCGTGAATCTCGGTGTTCTTCCGTTTCAACTTCTTCGATCGATGATCTTCGCAAAGCAACAGCCGAATCTCGCAGAAGGTAACTTAATACCGCAATGTTGGTGTTTAAAAGTATGACAATTTCGGCAAAAGTTTCCTATTTTAGGATTCATAAAACCCAAAACTTTCGATGTACAATAGGATTTGAGATTTCCGGGTTTAGCTAAAGGTTATTGTTTTCTCTCTAAGATGGCAACTTCATATCATAAATGTAGATACGCTGCTTTAAGGAGACGCCTCTTGATAGATCCACATTTGTCTAAAGATTTACGAAATTCCCCTGATCTCTCAATCGACAATCCCTTATCACAAAACCCAGGTAAAAATCTTCTGTTGATTCCAGTTTCTTGTACATTGTCTTTTGATTGCTGAGATTCTTGGGGTATTATGTGATGAATGGTTTATGGTCAAGGTCTGTTTTTTTTTTCATTTAGCATATCCTGGCTTAGGATGATGAATGGTTTATGGTTGTGTTAGGTGTGTTAAATGGTTGTGATGAATGGTTTTCTTCAAAGTTAGGTGTGTTAAATGGTTGTGATGAATGGTTTAGGCTGGTAGATATATGTCTACTCGTTATGGTTGTGTTCAATGCTTTCTTTTGACTTTGTTTCTCTTCTATTAAACCCGTAGCTTCTTCACTCTCTTCCATTACCTTCTAAAACCACATTCCTTCTTCACTTGTCTATCATGTTTGTTTCTCTTCTATTAAACCCGTAACCTCTTTACTTTCTTCCACTATCTTCTAAACACATTCCTTCTTCACTTGGTTCTCATCTTTCAAACACACTTCGTCTTGTCTTTCTCTCTTCTTTGACCTTCTCTGAAATGGCTTCTCCGAATCCATTTAGTCAGCCATCAAACTTTGTTGACCTGTTGAACAGTCAACAGGATAGTATTCCTCTGTTTAGCAGTCAACAGGACTCTACCTTTGGTGAAGACACTCCTGCTGAGCGCAGAGAACGACGGAAATGGACACCAACCGATGACATCTTGCTCATCAGCTCGTGGTTAAACACGAGCAAGGACCCGGTGGTGGCAAATGAACAAAAATCTGGTGCATTTTGGCAGCGCATCGCAGCTTACTTTGCAGCAAGTCCTAAGGCCGCAGGCCATGAAATCAGAGAGGCGGGACAATGTAAGCAAAGGTGGCAAAAGATAAATGATGTTGTATGCAAGTTTTGCGGTGCGTATGAGGCGGCAGGAAGAGAGAGAAGCAGTGGTGAGAATGAGAACGATGTTCTGAAACGGGCTCACGAGATCTTCTACAACGATCACAAGAAGAAGTTCACCCTCGAACACGCCTGGAAGGAGCTCCGGAATGACCAGAAATGGTGCAACCTTTCTTTAACAAAAACTGATGGAATCTGCAAAAGGAGAAGGTGTGATGATGGTTCACAATCATCAAACACTCACGCTGATGAAAGAGAGAATCTCGATGATGATCACTCCGATGGGAAGACTCGGCCTCCTGGTGTGAAGGCATCAAAAGCCAGAGGTAAGAAGCCTAGCACTCCGACGAGTGAAAAACTTTCGGAGTTTCAGACCATGTGGTCCATCAAGGAGAAGGATTTGGCCATGAAAGAAAAACTCTCCAAGATATCTCTACTTGACAGTCTAATTGGCAAAAAAGAACCTCTTTCAGAGATTGAAGAAGCTCTCAAGAAGAAGCTGATTATGGATATGTTGGATATTTAGCTTAATCTCATCTCCTTTGTTTGCATTTTCGAAGTTGTGTTTCCTTTTACTTTGTTTCTTTGTGTTTCGATTTAGTTCTTTGTGTTTCCTTTTACTTTGTTTCTTCATATATGTACTTCTTACGAGAAAAACTTGTTTTATTTTAAGATGAGAACAAGTTTGATTTTAAGAAGATTGTAATTTATGCAGCTTTTGTCTTTGATTAGTTTTAAGGTGTTTTAGGGTAATAGCAACTTCTTTTACTTTGGTTTCAGAAAACTCAGATGAAAGACACAGTTGAAGTTGATGAACCTGAAGGTCAAGCTTGGTTTCTCAGTCTGTGCCCTCTTTTCTTACATTACTCCACTGAATCTATTACTGATTAAGAAATACTTTTGAAGTTGATGAACCATTTGACGTTACAGTGGGTTGACAAGTTTTTTATAATCGAATATAGCTGATTATTTTTCAGGGTTTCTCAACATGGAGCAGAAGAGACTTCAATACTTTCATTAGATCTTGTGAGAAGTATGGCCGGGACGACAAAAGTATTGCCTCTGAGATGGAAGGGAAAACAGAGGATCATCAAGAATATTGAGAAAGGGGAAGGAAGAATCACAGGAACCCGTGGCTGGAACTGAAGATTCAGTATGGACAGAACAAAGGGAAGCTGTACAATGAAGAGTGTGACCGTTTCATGGTCTGACATCTATGGACAAACAGAAATTCAGAACAGGAGAATAAAGATAGTACAGATCAAGATGGGACAAGAGATTTGGCCATATGAAAATTGCTTTACCATGGTATATTTCAGTCCAATTTACATTTGTATAGAACCAACGCCTTGTATTACAGGAGGATAAAGATGGTACCTTGCTTCTTCTCTAGTATATAAAGCTTGTATAGAACCACCCACAACATTCATTTCATTGTAATTTTATCACAAATGGGTATTGTGAACAATATAAGACACAAAGCTTTCCCAATAATTGTGAACCACCCTCAAGTTTTTTTTTTTCTTTTGAAAACCAAACGATATGTAGATGGAATTTCTAATTCATGAAAACCTAAATGCAGTGATGTAGAATATACATATCAATTGTATTCTTCTTTCTATTCAACTTTGCTTAGTTGAACCATCCAAAACAACCAACGAATCTCTATATTAGTTTTCAAAGTGTTTCTCTGTCAACATTTAAACCGAGAGAGAGAACACGTGTTCCAACATGTTTGTTTGGTTGGTGAAGGCAAAAGTAAGCCACATGTTTGTTTGGTTGGTGAAGGCAAAAGTAAACAAAATAAGGATGGATACAAATTTGTTTGGTTGGTGAAGGCAAAAGTAAGCCACATGTTTTCTTACCACAATATCAAACTCTTCGTATCTCTTATATAGTTTACATTCTTGCTTCTCTTTTTTATCAAATTTTCTTATTATTTCTTTCCTCTCTCACTCTCCTTCTCTTATTCTTATCAAATCCACTTCTTTCTTCAAAATATAAATCAATTATGGCATCTTCTTCCCATAATACCTTTGACGGATCATTTGATCAAATATTTGATGAAACGTTTGATGAAACGTTTGATGAAACGTTTGATAATCTATTCATTGATCATGAGGAGGCAAGCAAGTCAAGAAAAAAAAGACTTTTTATCGAAAGACATCGCGAAGAAGGCCACATACGTTTATGGAACGACTACTTCAGTGACACTCCAACATATCCTGCCAATTTATTCCGCCGACGTTTTAGAATGAACAAATCATTGTTCTTGCATATTGTTGATCGACTCTCCAATGAAGTTCGATACTTTCGACAGAAGAAAGATGCTCTCGGAAGGCCTGGTCTCTCTGCACTTCAAAAGTGTACCGCAGCAATTCGTGTCTTGGCATATGGGACATCCGCTGATGCGGTTGACGAATATCTCCGGCTTGGTGAAACTACTGCTCGTGCTTGTTTGGTAAATTTCGTCGAAAGTATAATAAACTTGTTCGGCGATGAGTACTTAAGAAGACCCACACCGGAGGATCTTCAACGGCTACTTGATGTTGGAGAGCAACGCGGATTTCCCGGGATGATAGGAAGCATCGATTGTATGCATTGGGAGTGGAAGAATTGCCCCACCGCTTGGAAAGGGCAATATTCACGGGGTTCTGGAAAACCCACAATCGTTTTGGAGGCCGTAGCTTCATATGATCTTTGGATATGGCACGCGTTTTTTGGACCTCCAGGTACCTTAAACGATATCAATGTTCTTGATCGCTCACCCGTTTTTGATGATATAATAAAAGGTCAAGCTCCGCAAGTGAATTTCTCCGTCAACGGGAGAGAATATCATTTGGCTTACTATCTCACAGATGGGATTTATCCAAAATGGGCAACTTTTATCCAATCTATTTCACTTCCACAAGGCCCAAAAGCATCTTTATTTGCTCAACATCAAGAAGCTACCCGAAAAGACGTCGAACGTGCTTTTGGAGTCTTGCAAGCTCGATTTTCCATTGTTAAAAACCCAGCTCTTTTTTGGGAGAAAGAACAAATAGGAAAAATTATGAGAGCATGCATCATACTCCATAATATGATAGTAGAAGACGAACGAGATGGACACACTCAATATGATGTTTCAGAATTTCAACACGGAGAAGGAAACAGAAATGCACATGTGGATCTTATTTTTTCTACAGAAATGCCTACAAACCTCCAAAATATGTTGGGTGTTAGAACAAGAATTCGTGATAGAGAACGGCATCAACAATTGAAAGCTGATTTGGTTGAGCATATCTGGCAAAAATTTGGACGTGCTCAAGATAATAATTGAATGTTGTTTTGCTTTTTTAAAATAAAATCTATGTTTAAAATGTAATATATATATATATATATATATATATATGTCAACTATGTTTAATTAAAAAAATAAATTCTATTTAAAATAAAAACAAAACTATTAATTTTTTTTTTTTAAGAACTCCTAATAGGGTTCTACCAATAAAACAGCAAAAACAGAAGTTTCTTAACAGAGTTTCTTAACTTCAAATTTATAATAAAATATTGCTTAAGAACCCCAAATGGGTTTCTCCCAATAATGATGCTCTTAGATCCAAAATTGACCCTAAGTTATCGCAAATAACCAAAAAAAAAATTGTTAGTTTGGAACATTTATTTATTTCTGTAATAATAGATTTGTGATCAAAACAGTGAAGATCTTCTGCACCGACGTTTTCTTCTATTCTTGAAACCCATGTGTGCTACGCACGACGGCCTACACTATAAAAATTATGTAATAAATACTTCTTTCTATAATCAGAAACACGCATTGATCAATTAAATGTTTAATTGAATACTTTCCTTGTTTTATTAGTATAACCACCCAAATCTATATGTTCAATTAAATGTTTTCCACTAAATTTATTGATATTTATCTTTGTTTTGTGACAAATTAATATGTGTTACGTTTTCAATACAGTATAAAAATGATAGTTATAGAGAAATATACATTTGGAAAAAAGAATGTAAAAGATATAGACCAATAGACCATTACTTGAACAAAAATGTCTATTAAACTGCTATTGTTATTTTTAAGAGATATCCATTGTTGTGCCGTTGAATTATTTTTGGATAAGTTATTGCTATTGATATCACTGATAAAGTTTACATCTTATATATTCCTGTATAAAACAATACTAGTCCAACAAAAAAAAAGAATAATTCAATCCATATATTAAGAACAAAAATATATTACGTTTGTTGAAAAATAGCAAAAGAACATTTCATTACAAGTAACTAATATACGAGTGTACTTGTAAACAGATATTCCCGTAACCATTTCAAAATACATTTTCATGACGGAAAAAATGTTGCAGTGAGAATTTTTTTTAATTTTTTTTTTGATAAATCAGATCATCCGGTTTTCTTGAGACCGCCGGCTCCGACCGATATAAGATTTTTTAGTTTTGTAACACCGATGGTCCACGCATCATCCCATTTCCACCGATTAATCTTGGGATCCGGGAGGGACCATGTGAAAAACCCCGGTGATCAAGACTCTCGGATTGTGATAATTCTGCTACCGCGGAGAGTCGATAACTGGCATGGACTAACATCATGACAACTCTTCCAACCCAAGGGAACCATCCCACCACAAGCTATTGGTTGCAGTGAGAAATGTGAAACTCCAAAAATGCTTAAAGTTAAACCTGATGAAGATTTGATCCCAAAAACAAAAACAAAAAAAAATTAAACTAAAAAAAAACTTTAGTCATAAGTCTTAACCTTTTGTTCAGATCGGACATAGACATCATTACTTCAATCGATACATTAATTAGTTGTACTTATAGTTTTCGAATTTAGATAAATTAATTATCAAAAAATTACTAGTAAAGGGAAACAAAACAAAATAAAAGCCAGAAATTATTCGATGCAAAGACGTTGGTCACGCAAAGAGTATATATAAAAAAAAAATCTCTAATGATCCATCCAAAAGTATATATAAAAAAAAAAAGACCAAACAACATAAGACATTGGTCACGCAAAGAGTTAGAAACTCTGTCATTCACCGCCCCGGAGACTAGGCATGCAATGCAACTAAGCCTTCACACATTTGTCCGTTTCTTCACACATCTCAACTCAAAAGACTCCTAATGAGTAATGATTACATCACCCACACATATCTTACGTTACGCTCTTAACTACACCTTTCACGTAACCTGGCTATAACTAGCTGATCATGGTCGATCTAATGGGATACACAAGTATATTATAGAGAGAGAGAGAGAATGGGCAAGAACGACACCAGAATCCTTATGCAATTCGCACTTCTTGCAATGGTTGCGATAATGGTAAAAGAAGCTACTAGCATTACCATTTGTAAAATCGACACAAACGATATGCAGAAATGTCGTCCAGCCGTCACTGGAAACAACCCGCCGCCTCCGGTCAACGAATGCTGCGTTGTGGTCCGAGCCGCTGATCTTGGATGCTTCTGCAGATTCAAGTTTTATCTCCCAATTTTTAGAATCGACCCATCTAAAGTCGCGGCTCTCGTAGCCAAATGTGGCGTTACAACAATCCCTCCTTCTTGCCGAGGTAAATATATAGTATATATTAAAAAGGGCCTAATTGCTGTTTTCATGTGGTTACTGAATTTAGTAGTAGGATCTTAAAAGGAACTTTAAAAGCAAAGAAATAATCTTACGTCTTTTTTTTCTTCTAACGCAGCTTGACGAATTGAGCTCTTCAATTCGTGTTCTACTTTCTCATCATACCTTTCGCTGGAACTTGTCCTGCACCTGATTTAAAGTTTCTAAATTACAATGTTTTTTTAGTGTTATGTTCCAAATAAATCACAAACTTGTAATGATTTTCGATTCACCTTGTGTATATAGAAGAAATGTGTTGTATACAGTAATGAAGAACAGGTTTTGTGGGTTACATTTTTTTTGTGTCCTACTTTCTCATCATACCTTTCCCCGTGGAGAACACAACTAATAAACTGCGGGGAAAAAACAGAGATTACTCTGTTTCTGATGTTGTGACTTGCATCATAAGGAAGAAGATAGTTAACAACTAAAGATCGTATTTCGGTTTGAGTCTCTGTAGTTAGTTGTAATTTTTAGTTTTTGGTATTTTCTATCTTTTGTTATCTCTGTAATCGTCTATCAAAAATAAAATAAAATCGGTAATAAATCTTTAACATGTTTACCAAACAAACTAAACACCTGTTGTTTACATGACAAGAAGACAGTCTTTTTGACCTTTACACAGAAAATTATACGACTTGTCATGGACAAAAACAAAATAGAACGACCAACCAAAAGCCATCGGGTCACGTAAAAGGAGAAAGTTCTGTCATTAACCTACCGAAGACTTAGAGCAGCCCCCGGAGATTTAGAGCAGAGACTTAGATATTCAAAAAAAGGTTCTCAAAATTTTAATATTATTATTTTAATTAAATTGAATTATAGAATTAAATTTTATTTTTTATAAAAAGATTAATCCACTAATAAAGAGACAAGTGTCTCATAAGTATCTAGTGGGTATCTCAAATGAGAAGTGGTTCTCATTTTCTCTCCCTTATTTTTATTATTTTATATTTTTTTAATAGTGAGATCTCCATGGGCGAATCTATAACATTTCATTAGCGGGGGCACATTTTGGTAAATATACAAATAATAAAGAGAAAATTATAAACTTATGAAACTAAGGGGGGCAAACTAAAAAAATTAATGAGTGGATTGATAAAATTTAGCAGAATTTTGGTCAAAATTTAAATATTTTTTTTGTAAAACAAAATTTTTGAAAAAATAGTGTGTGCACTTGCATCTATAGTGTATAATGTAGATTCGCCCATGGAAATACCCTTCTAGATACCATCGATGGAGGTGCTTTTATGCATGCAACTAAGGTCTCCCATATTTGTTTGTTTATTTATTTTTTTTAACTAAAGTAATTCTAGACTTCCCAGATCCAGACTAATCTCCAACGGCCTAGCAACCGAGGTCTACGCCAAAAAATTCTCAAACGTATATGATGGCCAAGACGATTCGAATCTAGGTTTGGAAGTCCACATAGACATTCCCTTTCCACTGGTCAAGGTGACTTGGTTTGCCTGTTTATTTACACATTTCGACTCAAAAGACGACTTGACTAAAAAGATCCGTGAGTCTATACGCTCTTATTAACCTTCACTTAGCATTAATTTCGCTATATAATAAGCTCCTCACATTTAAGGGTTTCACCACAGTTCTCAGAGAGAGAGGAAAAAAAAAGATAAAAGAGAGAATGGGTAAGAACAAAACGAGAATCCTCATGCAATTTGCAGCTCTTGCTATGGTTTTAACCGCTGCGATGATGGTGGAAGAAGCTAAGAGCATTCCCCTGTGTAAGGTCGACACAAGCGACTTGGAGAAATGTCGTTCAGCTGCCACTGGAGACAACCCGCCACCTCCAGGACCCGACTGCTGCGCGGTGGTCAAAGCGGCTGATCTACAATGCTTCTGCTCGTACAAGAATTATCTCTCCAGTTTCGGGATTAACCCATCCCAAGTCAAGGCTGTTCTGGCCAGTTGTGGCGCTAACAGTCCCGCCTGTTTCCAAGGTAACCGCACGATTTTTTATTTTTCTATTCTTTCTACAGATCGAAAGCAAGAAATTTTCTTTAAGTTTATTTTGCTCTTCTTTATGTACGTAACTCACAGCTTGAAGAACTGAGCTGGAGACAGGTCGGTCTGCCGCAGACTTTGCTCGACCTCAAGTATAATATGTGTGTCCTTCTGATTCGAATAAATTAGATCTTCATTCAAAAAAATAATAAATTAGATCATCTTTGCAAATTATTTTCAGTTCTAGCTTGTCTATATAGAAGAACCATGTTTCTATATACATTATAATGAAAAGAATAAAGTACTGGTTTTTCGCTAAATCCAATGATCCAGAAAACTAACTCGTCGTGCCTCTTCCCTGCAAACAACCCAAATCATTAACTGCAATCAACAAAGCAGAAAAGATTTCATAAACCGCATGGTTTAGTTAGAGTCAAAAAGTAGATTAAATTTCTAATTATATCGATAACTATCATCAAGTTTCTTCTTTTTCGGCATATGCACTTATCTTCATATCCCATTCACTGAAATGAAGAAGCACTAACGTTCAAAGTGGACAAAGAGCTTAAAACTTTACAGCGAAATATGAACGTCTCAAATATGACACTGCTCTTAGATTGGAATTCAAAGATTGGTGGTTATTTGAGGGGAAAATATAGTTGCATAATAGGTTCGTAACATTAAGAGCCTCTGTTTCAAGTTCATATAGAAATGTGAACGTCTCATTTACCCAAAAATAAAATAAAAATCTATATATATACATGAACGTCTCTCCAATAAAAAATACATTCCTCCAAATAGAAATAGAAATATGGTAGCATCTTAACATTAGTTTTTTGATGTAATATTGTCTTAATCATTACTAGCTGCGTAGAGCGTACTCAGTTTTTTTAGTTTTTTTTTTAATGTTGTTGTTCGTCAATACAAATACAAAATCATAACAATCAATCTTATTGCATCTTTATTCAATTTTAATTAGTGAAAAGAGAAAAAGAAAGCCAATAAAAGTATCACAAGTCTTCCTCATTTATCCGTTTGCAATTTGCAGACATTTCAACTCAAAAGACCAGTTCGACTAGGAAAGACTAGAGAGTCAAAACGACCCACATCACACGCTCTTTCTAGCTTTCACTTAGAATCAACTTGTTATATTAAGCTCATTAGATTTAAGGGTTCCAAGGGTAGAGTACTAGAGTCAAGGAGATCTAGATCAAAGAGAGAATGGATAAGAACAATACCAGATCCTTTGTGAAATTTGCAGCTCTTGCAGTGGTTTTAGCCGCCTTGGTGTTGATGGAAGAACCTACGAGCATTCCTGTATGTAACATCGACGCAAACAGCTTGGAGAAATGTCGTCCAGCCGTCACCGGAAACAACCCATCGCCTCCACGCAACGAATGCTGCATAGTCATCCAAGCCGCAAATCTCCAATGCATCTGCAGACTCAAGTCTTATCTCCCCATTTTAGCGACTAACCCATCTAAAGTCCAGGCTCTTCTGACAAAATGTGGCGTTACAACAATCCCTCCTGCTTGCCAAGGTAAAATCAAAGTACCATAGAAATATTAAAAACCACTAGCTTCATATAGAAAGCTATGAAAGTAAAGAAAGAAAGTCTTACGTTTATTTGCTGATGTTTTTGTATCGCTGAAGACAAACCGCTCTACCGCAGACTTTGCTCGATCTTGTCCTGTAACTTACCTGGAGTGTCTGAATTACAATATATCTTCTGATTCAAATAAATCACAATCTTGCAATGATCTTCGATCACCTTGTGTATATAGAAGAACCATGTTCTATACATTAAAAAGCGATAAAATACTGGTTTTTCACTACATCAACTATCCAAAAAACTAACTCATCACGCCTTCC
Source organism: Eutrema japonicum (assembly GCA_030161315.1). Lineage (NCBI taxonomy): Eukaryota > Viridiplantae > Streptophyta > Magnoliopsida > Brassicales > Brassicaceae > Eutrema > Eutrema japonicum. The sequence goes on from BSQW01000005.1 coordinate 41,877,635, forward strand.
TTGCGGAAAACCTAAATCATAAACTGCAAAAAGAAAAACAAAGAATTATTCGCTTACATGATGAATACATAGTTCAAAATTCTGGATTTGAAATCTGAGTAGTAACCTGTGGTAATAATGGAGGGTAATACCTAGCATTCTGGTTGATTTTCTCGACGAGGTCCACCGAAGATAGGTCTCATGTATGTATCGTCGAACTTCCTCCAGTAGCGGTGGATAGTGTAAACAGGTTGCTCCATCAGAAGGGAGATACTATCTTTAGCTCTGAAGAAGTTGGTGGAAGCAGACTCTTCAAAGGAGAGAAGAGGAAGCGTCGCATCTTCCCCCGGGGAACCTGGCGCAGTGTGTTTACCTCTATTTCCGGTGTTGTGATTTGCATCATGAGGAAGTAGATAGTTCACAAGTGGCTTTGTGAGGAAACCAAAGACCTGTTTCGTTACATATCAAGAAGACAGTCTTTAGCATCTTTAGACATTAAACTACGAGCAGGGCCATATACTACTAAGGAAGTAGTGTTTGTTTTACCAGTGTAGTAAAGAGGACAACGATAGTGGTGTTGGTGACCATGGCAGCATTCACAGGATCCAATGTAACACCGGAGTATGTAAACTTGGTACATCAAACATAAACCGAAATGAGATATAATGAACATATCACAAATCCAATGTAACAGCATTTCCATAGAGACAGTGTGAATGTGCAAAGTGCAAAAACCTGCTTGAAAGCCAGAGCAATTGAGACAGCACCTCGCATAAGCCCCGCCCACCAAATAATCACCTATACAGTATACAGAGGGCGAACTTTACGACAGCAACTTTTCCCATCTTAGACCACTAATTTGTAGTGTGTCTGATAATGTAACTGAAAAAACAAAAGGCTAAACCTTGTGCTTAAATGTGATAGTCTCGCTTCTTTCAGTGTTTCTATTCATAAAATTTGTAAAGACCGAGAGTGGAAACACAAACGCTGCTCGTCCAAGCAATACTAATGCGGTTATGACACTGGAGACACCCAAAGTACCCCCAACGCTGCAAGAAGAAGATTAATGTCATGAGTCTTCATTAGTACGATAGACGAGATTTTTGAGCAACTCCATGTCACTACCACAGCTTAACTTGCAGCTAAGATGAGGTTCATATCATAATGCTGCTTATTCGGATACGACTTTATACCTTAAGCTGCTTGTCTTCCACTTTGTAAGATCAAGAGCATCTGTTCCAACATATAGAAATATGAACGTCTCCGCAATAAAGGACATCATCGCAAATACATGCCTGCAGAACAGAAATAAACAGTCAGACAAAAGCATTTCCTGCTATTGAGACTTGAGAGAAAAACAAATAATTGTCTGAAACAATGCCTTGAAGTGATTCTTGAACTCTCTGTCACATTATATGATGCATAATGCGACATTAAAACGCCACAGAAGAAAACGGTGAGAATCCCACTTAATGAGAAGAGCTGCAAGAGAATAACTACAATGAGTTAAAACAGAGGAATGCTGCATTGATTTCCGCCTGTACTAGTTGTCTATTGCAGACTTGCAGTAATGGAGATATTACCTCAGCCAACATATATGAAAGGTATGCCATTAGAACCATGATCGCGAGTTCACGTGTAGTTGAGTGTCTGTCAGCACTCAGCAAGCATATAATTAACGAGACCAGTATAAAGGCACATCTTAAGCATGCAACTGAAAACATTTGACAGCAAAAAGGTTGAGATGTAAAACTTGCAAGTTTTGGTGTAGTTGTACCTTCCAAAATACAAGGTTTTAAGGACAAAAGACGTAACTAGCCCCACCTGCAAGACATTCACAGTTTCTAAGAGAACTCATGATATGCTTCAAACAGAGTAAAAAATATATGCCAACTCAATAACTTACACCAATTCCGAGGATTGTGCTAGTGAAGAAGAGGTACAAAAAGTTTCCAAATACTCGCAGAGCCGTCCAACCGTTGAGGCTTTCAAAGTGAATCTTTTGCACGGCGTTGAACAGTACAACTGAGGTTGCATCATTCACTACTCCCTCTCCAAAGACTAAGCTGTATAGCAATGGAGTTTCATCTTGATGAAGAATCTGCAAAGTTAAGATGCAATGTAAAAATATCTTTTTTATATAAACAAGTATTATAAAAAGGAATCTTAAGGAAAGATAATCTTTTAAAATCAAGAACCTGAAGAGTGCAAACAGTATCAGTTGACGAGAAAATCGTTCCGATGGCTAAATCAAGAAAAGAAAACATTCACTCGCAAACTGACAAGTGATAACCATTTAGACAAGATATGAAAAGAAACATAGTTTGATGAACATATGCAGATGATCGAAAGACGATATAAGCTCAGAGAGAGAACGCACCAAGATAGTCTCGAGCACTCAATCCCTTAAATCCCAACTTGGGAAAAAGCCACCAAGTGCCTGGATCAGATTATAAAAGAGAGAAAGAAAAACAAGATTACAGAAACTCAGATATGATTAAATTTGAATCATGGTCGTCGAAGTCATCCAAGATTGATTACTGAAAACAAAATTTACCAAACGAAATAATGACAGTCGAGATGAAAACACCAATCACACCAAACGACATGATGGTTAAAAATGTTGGAGGTGGGCCTAGCACCCCAATTAGTTAGGCCCATCTTAGGAAATGCTCTTCTTCAGCTCCGTCGCCGGCCTGAAAGCACCGACCTGCAAGGCTCCTATTCGGTTCGGTCGCCGACCTGAAAGCGACGCACCTCGGGCCCGGCCTGACACTTCACCAAAGTAGGAGTGTCAGAAGAGCAGAAGGCACGTGGGAGCTGGTAGAGCAGTACCCTACCCGCGTAGGGATACGGCTTCGACTCGACGTCCCACCAACCCTGCAGAGCTGACGAAGGAAGAAGGGGCACGTGGAGAAGAGTTGGCGAAACAGTGCGCTGCCCTGCAACACGCCACGCCGAGCTCATCATGACCTCCCTCCTCGAAAGCCGGAACACGCCTCCTAGGCCACCTTACCCGCGAAAGAGGCCGAAGACGCCACGTGGCCCCGAGATCCCGGGGAGCAGGAAACCAACCCCGACTATATATACCCCTCATAGTCATTAATGAGGGGGACTTTGATTTCGGCCATTTTGACCTACGACAAGCCACCCGATCTCTCTCTCTCTCTTTGTAACAAGGCAACAGTTTAGAACGCCGAACTGGACGTCCTTCGGAACCAGTTCGTAATTCTAAATTGTTCATTCCTCTCACCATCAATAAAAGGAAACACGGCCCCCGGCCTACTCATCTTTCTCCCGGCCTGCTTTAATAGTGGTTAAATTGCTCTAATTAACGAAAATCTCACCTCTCGTTCCGTAATCAATCTCTTAAACATTTTTAGTGATCCCCGGGATCAACAATTGGCGCTAGAAGGAGGGGGGAGATTCTTCTATACGCAAGGAGCAGTTCAACCACCACCGCAACCGCAGCAACGATGGCAATTCCGCCCCCAAGAGTGTTGTCATACCAGGAAACCCCGGCCCAAACAACGGCCCAGGCCCCGACAACGGCCCCGCCAACGACTCAAACAACGGCGACCATCCCGCCGTCAGCCCAAGCAGCTGCCAACCAGACGATTCCTCGAAAGCAGTTCTTCAGGGCCCCGCCCCCGGCTTCGGCACCCTCTCATTCCGACGGCTCCGCCGCCCACAACGCGCCCCGAGCGTCGGAAGATCAGCCCACGCTGTCCGCCGTAATGCAGACCCTGCTCGCCAGAATAGACGAGCTGACGCGAGCCACCGACCAACGGTTCGCCACGCTAGGGGCCTCCCGTGACCGGTCGGACAATACCGGGTCCCCCGACGTCCATCTCAGAGAGCAAAAATATATTACGTTTGTTGAAAAATAGCAAAAGAACATTTCATTACAAGTAACTAATATACGAGTGTACTTGTAAACAGATATTCCCGTAACCATTTCAAAATACATTTTCATGACGGAAAAAATGTTGCAGTGAGAATTTTTTTTAATTTTTTTTTTGATAAATCAGATCATCCGGTTTTCTTGGGACCGTCGACTCCGACCGATATAAGATTTTTTAGTCTTGTAACACCGATGGTCCACGCATCATCCCATTTCTACCGATTAATCTTGGGATCCGGGAGGGACCATGTGAAAAACCCCGGTGGCCAAGACTCTCGGGTTGTGATAATTCTGCTACCGCGGAGAGTCGATAACTGGCATGGACTAACATCATGACAACTCTTCCAACCCAAGGGAACCATCCCACCACAAGCTATTGGTTGCAGTGAGAAATGTGAAACTCCAAAAATGCTTAAAGTTAAACCTGATGAAGATTTGATCCCAAAAACAAAAACAAAAAAAAATTAAACTAAAAAAAAACTTTAGTCATAAGTCTTAACCTTTTGTTCAGATCGGACATAGACATCATTACTTCAATCGATACATTAATTAGTTGTACTTATAGTTTTCGAATTTAGATAAATTAATTATCAAAAAATTACTAGTAAAGGGAAACAAAACAAAATAAAAGCCAGAAATTATTCGATGCAAAGACGTTGGTCACGCAAAGAGTATATATAAAAAAAAAATCTCTAATGATCCATCCAAAAGTATATATAAAAAAAAAAAGACCAAACAACAGAAGACATTGGTCACGCAAAGAGTTAGAAACTCTGTCATTCACCGCCCCGGAGACTAGGCATGCAATGCAACTAAGCCTTCACACATTTGTCCGTTTCTTCACACATCTCAACTCAAAAGACTCCTAATGAGTAATGATTACATCACCCACACATATCTTACGTTACGCTCTTAACTACACCTTTCACGTAACCTGGCTATAACTAGCTGATCATGGTCGATCTAATGGGATACACAAGTATATTATAGAGAGAGAGAGAGAATGGGCAAGAACGACACCAGAATCCTTATGCAATTCGCACTTCTTGCAATGGTTGCGATAATGGTAAAAGAAGCTACTAGCATTACCATTTGTAAAATCGACACAAACGATATGCAGAAATGTCGTCCAGCCGTCACTGGAAACAACCCGCCGCCTCCGGTCAACGAATGCTGCGTTGTGGTCCGAGCCGCTGATCTTGGATGCTTCTGCAGATTCAAGTTTTATCTCCCAATTTTTAGAATCGACCCATCTAAAGTCGCGGCTCTCGTAGCCAAATGTGGCGTTACAACAATCCCTCCTTCTTGCCGAGGTAAATATATAGTATATATTAAAAAGGGCCTAATTGCTGTTTTCATGTGGTTACTGAATTTAGTAGTAGGATCTTAAAAGGAACTTTAAAAGCAAAGAAATAATCTTACGTCTTTTTTTTCTTCTAACGCAGCTTGACGAATTGAGCTCTTCAATTCGTGTTCTACTTTCTCATCATACCTTTCGCTGGAACTTGTCCTGCACCTGATTTAAAGTTTCTAAATTACAATGTTTTTTTAGTGTTATGTTCCAAATAAATCACAAACTTGTAATGATTTTCGATTCACCTTGTGTATATAGAAGAAATGTGTTGTATACAGTAATGAAGAACAGGTTTTGTGGGTTACATTTTTTTTGTGTCCTACTTTCTCATCATACCTTTCCCCGTGGAGAACACAACTAATAAACTGCGGGGAAAAAACAGAGATTACTCTGTTTCTGATGTTGTGACTTGCATCATAAGGAAGAAGATAGTTAACAACTAAAGATCGTATTTCGGTTTGAGTCTCTGTAGTTAGTTGTAATTTTTAGTTTTTGGTATTTTCTATCTTTTGTTATCTCTGTAATCGTCTATCAAAAATAAAATAAAATCGGTAATAAATCTTTAACATGTTTACCAAACAAACTAAACACCTGTTGTTTACATGACAAGAAGACAGTCTTTTTGACCTTTACACAGAAAATTATACGACTTGTCATGGACAAAAACAAAATAGAACGACCAACCAAAAGCCATCGGGTCACGTAAAAGGAGAAAGTTCTGTCATTAACCTACCGGAGACTTAGAGCAGCCCCCGGAGATTTAGAGCAGAGACTTAGAGCATCATTATCGCGGTTTCTTAAGAGAGTTTCTTAAGGTTTTTTTGCCAAAAATTAAATCAAAATTAAAATAATAAACAAGAGCCGATTCTTAATTAGGACCCGTAAGAAACGGTTCTTACGGGACACGTGTCATTGCGTGATTGTTTTTTTCTTCTTTCTTCTTCGATGAAAACCATGGAGAAGATCGTTCGCTCTTCTTCTTCTTATTCTTTGGTTACACTTTTTTGTCTCGTTCTTCTTCTGATCTCGAATTTTCACGGATCTGTCCAGTTTACCGAAGCAGGGCAGCGACGGATCGAGATCTCCGACGATCTAGACGACGTCGAAGACAATGAAGAAGACGAATCATGGAAAGAATGGGGGAAGAAATCACCGATGCCGGAATTCGATCTGCCGCCTGATTTATCTAACATGGGATTCGAACAGGTCCAAGCGGAAATGGCTAGACGGACTTTTGGACCAGTCGTCGGATTCGTGAAGCTCCGGTTAGGAGTCCACCGTACAAAGGTAAACAAACACTCAAATCTAACACTCTCTGTCTCTCAAATACTCCAAGTCAATGTTCCAAATGGTTAAGGCGATTGGATCGTGATATGTTTGCTTGATTGATTCAATCAGGATATGGTGTTGGAAATTGATATGAAATGGACAAAAGCTTTGAGAACAGGAGGAATAGGAGTAAGATTTATGGCAGTAGATCGAAGCACGGTGATGTTCAATATGCAACATGAAAAGGACGTGACTGAGATAACAAAAAAAGTTGTAAAAATTAAAGTAGCTTTGATCCTTAAAATAATGCCTTATGAGTTTGGAGTCCATGGTTCAATAATGCCAACATGATGTGTGTACATGTTAGGAGGGGTGCAGATAGAGCGGAGATATATAGTTTGGCCTTCTCTTCGAATGCTGTGTGGTTAGCTGTCTCAAGTGACAAAGGAACTGTCCATGTATTTGGTCTCAAAGTCAACTCCGGCTCTCAAGTGAAAGACACACCCCGAATTGCAGCTGATGTTAGTCGCTCTTCCTCATCCCCATCTTCGTCCCTGTCTTTATTCAAAGGTATAGAATTCACAAAAACACAGAATTAGTCACTTTCAGCACTTGGCAGGCTCTTGGTTTAGTAAGCGTAAATCTTTTGCTCTATTAGGAGTGTTGCCAAAGTATTTCAGCTCAGAGTGATCGGTGACAAGTTTTTGTTTATTGTAAAAGATGTGTCAAGACTTCTATGATTACACTTTTGTTTTGTAGTCAATCTAACAAGTTTTTGTAGTAAGTAAAAGATATGTGTCAAGTCTATTGTTTTTGTATATTTTGCAAACTCGTACATTTGTCTCTTTCTCTTATTCTCTTTATATATTTTGCAAACTCATGCCTCTTCTTTATTCCTCATCAAACGAGCAAACTCATTCTTCTTCCTCTTCTGCATAAACTCATTCCTCTTTATTTTCTTCTCTTTACATTTTGAAACGATTGTGATTTTGTTAAGTTCTTTCTTCTCTCATTCTCATTCTCCTTTTAAAGATCAAATCCACTTATTTCTTCTCTCATTGTCTTTCTCCTAGTAAAGATCAAATCCAATTCTTCCATCAAAATCTTAAATATCTTCTTCCCATAATACTTTTGACGGATCACTTGATGAAAATTTTGATCAACATTTTGATCAAATATTCGATAATAATTGAGCGTTCTTTTGCATTTTTGTTAAATGTTATGTTTTTATGTCAACTATGTTTAATTAAAAAAAATAAACTCTATTTAAAATAAAACAAAATTATTAAATTTTTTTTTTAAGAACCCCTAACGGGGTTCTACCAATAAAACAGCAAAAACAGAAGTTTCTTAACAGAGTTTCTTAACTTCAAATCTATATTAAAATAATACTTAAGAAACTCAAATGGGTTTCTACCAATAATGATGCTCTTAGATATTCAAAAAGAGGTTCTCAAAACTTTAATATTATTATTTTAATTAAATTGAATTATAGAATTAAATTTTATTTTTTATAAAAAGATTAATCCACTAATAGAGAGACAACTGTCTCGTAAGTATCTAGTGGGTATCTCAAATGAGAAGTGGTTCTCATTTTCTCTTCCTTATTTTTATTATTTTATATTTTTTAATAGAGAGATATCCATGGGCGAATCTATAACATTTCATTAGCGGGGACACATTTTGGTAAATATACAAATAATAAAGAGAAAATTATAAACTTATGAAACTAAGGGGGGCAAACTAAAAAAATTAATGAGTGGATTGATAAAATTTAGCAGAATTTTGGTCAAAATTTAAATATTTTTTTTTGTAAAACAAAATTTTTGAAAAAATAGTGTGTGCACTTGCATCTATAGTGTATAATGTAGATTCGCCCATGGAAATACTCTTCTAGATACCATCGATGGAGGTGCTTTTATGCATGCAACTAAGGTCTCCCATATTTGTTTGTTTATTTATTTTTTTTAACTAAAGTAATTCTAGACTTCCCAGATCCAGACTAATCTCCAACGGCCTAGCAACCGAGGTCTACGCCAAAAAATTCTCAAACGTATATGGTGGCCAAGACGATTCGAATCTAGGTTTGGAAGTCCACATAGACATTCCCTTTCCACTGGTCAAGGTGACTTGGTTTGCCTGTTTATTTACACATTTCGACTCAAAAGACGACTTGACTAAAAAGATCCGTGAGTCTATACGCTATTATTAACCTTCACTTAGCATTAATTTCGCTATATAATAAGCTCCTCACATTTAAGGGTTTCACCACAGTTCTCAGAGAGAGAGGAAAAAAAAAGATAAAAGAGAGAATGGGTAAGAACAAAACGAGAATCCTCATGCAATTTGCAGCTCTTGCTATGGTTTTAACCGCTGCGATGATGGTGGAAGAAGCTAAGAGCATTCCCCTGTGTAAGGTCGACACAAGCGACTTGGAGAAATGTCGTTCAGCTGCCACTGGAGACAACCCGCCACCTCCAGGACCCGACTGCTGCGCGGTGGTCAAAGCGGCTGATCTACAATGCTTCTGCTCGTACAAGAATTATCTCTCCAGTTTCGGGATTAACCCATCCCAAGTCAAGGCTGTTCTGGCCAGTTGTGGCGCTAACAGTCCCGCCTGTTTCCAAGGTAACCGCACGATTTTTTATTTTTCTATTCTTTCTACAGATCGAAAGCAAGAAATTTTCTTTAAGTTTATTTTGCTCTTCTTTATGTACGTAACTCACAGCTTGAAGAACTGAGCTGGAGACAGGTCGGTCTGCCGCAGACTTTGCTCGACCTCAAGTATAATATGTGTGTCCTTCTGATTCGAATAAATTAGATCTTCATTCAAAAAAATAATAAATTAGATCATCTTTGCAAATTATTTTCAGTTCTAGCTTGTCTATATAGAAGAACCATGTTTCTATATACATTATAATGAAAAGAATAAAGTACTGGTTTTTCGCTAAATCCAATGATCCAGAAAACTAACTCGTCGTGCCTCTTCCCTGCAAACAACCCAAATCATTAACTGCAATCAACAAAGCAGAAAAGATTTCATAAACCGCATGGTTTAGTTAGAGTCAAAAAGTAGATTAAATTTCTAATTATATCGATAACTATCATCAAGTTTCTTCTTTTTCGGCATATGCACTTATCTTCATATCCCATTCACTGAAATGAAGAAGCACTAACGTTCAAAGTGGACAAAGAGCTTAAAACTTTACAGCGAAATATGAACGTCTCAAATATGACACTGCTCTTAGATTGGAATTCAAAGATTGGTGGTTATTTGAGGGGAAAATATAGTTGCATAATAGGTTCGTAACATTAAGAGCCTCTGTTTCAAGTTCATATAGAAATGTGAACGTCTCATTTACCCAAAAATAAAATAAAAATCTATATATATACATGAACGTCTCTCCAATAAAAAATACATTCCTCCAAATAGAAATAGAAATATGGTAGCATCTTAACATTAGTTTTTTGATGTAATATTGTCTTAATCATTACTAGCTGCGTAGAGCGTACTCAGTTTTTTTAGTTTTTTTTTTAATGTTGTTGTTCGTCAATACAAATACAAAATCATAACAATCAATCTTATTGCATCTTTATTCAATTTTAATTAGTGAAAAGAGAAAAAGAAAGCCAATAAAAGTATCACAAGTCTTCCTCATTTATCCGTTTGCAATTTGCAGACATTTCAACTCAAAAGACCAGTTCGACTAGGAAAGACTAGAGAGTCAAAACGACCCACATCACACGCTCTTTCTAGCTTTCACTTAGAATCAACTTGTTATATTAAGCTCATTAGATTTAAGGGTTCCAAGGGTAGAGTACTAGAGTCAAGGAGATCTAGATCAAAGAGAGAATGGATAAGAACAATACCAGATCCTTTGTGAAATTTGCAGCTCTTGCAGTGGTTTTAGCCGCCTTGGTGTTGATGGAAGAACCTACGAGCATTCCTGTATGTAACATCGACGCAAACAGCTTGGAGAAATGTCGTCCAGCCGTCACCGGAAACAACCCATCGCCTCCACGCAACGAATGCTGCATAGTCATCCAAGCCGCAAATCTCCAATGCATCTGCAGACTCAAGTCTTATCTCCCCATTTTAGCGACTAACCCATCTAAAGTCCAGGCTCTTCTGACAAAATGTGGCGTTACAACAATCCCTCCTGCTTGCCAAGGTAAAATCAAAGTACCATAGAAATATTAAAAACCACTAGCTTCATATAGAAAGCTATGAAAGTAAAGAAAGAAAGTCTTACGTTTATTTGCTGATGTTTTTGTATCGCTGAAGACAAACCGCTCTACCGCAGACTTTGCTCGATCTTGTCCTGTAACTTACCTGGAGTGTCTGAATTACAATATATCTTCTGATTCAAATAAATCACAATCTTGCAATGATCTTCGATCACCTTGTGTATATAGAAGAACCATGTTCTATACATTAAAAAGCGATAAAATACTGGTTTTTCACTACATCAACTATCCAAAAAACTAACTCATCACGCCTTCCTTGCGGAAAACCTAAATCATAAACTGCAAAAAGAAAAACAAAGAATTATTCGCTTACATGATGAATACATAGTTCAAAATTCTGGATTTGAAATCTGAGTAGTAACCTGTGGTAATAATGGAGGGTAATACCTAGCATTCTGGTTGATTTTCTCGACGAGGTCCACCGAAGATAGGTCTCATGTATGTATCGTCGAACTTCCTCCAGTAGCGGTGGATAGTGTAAACAGGTTGCTCCATCAGAAGGGAGATACTATCTTTAGCTCTGAAGAAGTTGGTGGAAGCAGACTCTTCAAAGGAGAGAAGAGGAAGCGTCGCATCTTCCCCCGGGGAACCTGGCGCAGTGTGTTTACCTCTATTTCCGGTGTTGTGATTTGCATCATGAGGAAGTAGATAGTTCACAAGTGGCTTTGTGAGGAAACCAAAGACCTGTTTCGTTACATATCAAGAAGACAGTCTTTAGCATCTTTAGACATTAAACTACGAGCAGGGCCATATACTACTAAGGAAGTAGTGTTTGTTTTACCAGTGTAGTAAAGAGGACAACGATAGTGGTGTTGGTGACCATGGCAGCATTCACAGGATCCAATGTAACACCGGAGTATGTAAACTTGGTACATCAAACATAAACCGAAATGAGATATAATGAACATATCACAAATCCAATGTAACAGCATTTCCATAGAGACAGTGTGAATGTGCAAAGTGCAAAAACCTGCTTGAAAGCCAGAGCAATTGAGACAGCACCTCGCATAAGCCCCGCCCACCAAATAATCACCTATACAGTATACAGAGGGCGAACTTTACGACAGCAACTTTTCCCATCTTAGACCACTAATTTGTAGTGTGTCTGATAATGTAACTGAAAAAACAAAAGGCTAAACCTTGTGCTTAAATGTGATAGTCTCGCTTCTTTCAGTGTTTCTATTCATAAAATTTGTAAAGACCGAGAGTGGAAACACAAACGCTGCTCGTCCAAGCAATACTAATGCGGTTATGACACTGGAGACACCCAAAGTACCCCCAACGCTGCAAGAAGAAGATTAATGTCATGAGTCTTCATTAGTACGATAGACGAGATTTTTGAGCAACTCCATGTCACTACCACAGCTTAACTTGCAGCTAAGATGAGGTTCATATCATAATGCTGCTTATTCGGATACGACTTTATACCTTAAGCTGCTTGTCTTCCACTTTGTAAGATCAAGAGCATCTGTTCCAACATATAGAAATATGAACGTCTCCGCAATAAAGGACATCATCGCAAATACATGCCTGCAGAACAGAAATAAACAGTCAGACAAAAGCATTTCCTGCTATTGAGACTTGAGAGAAAAACAAATAATTGTCTGAAACAATGCCTTGAAGTGATTCTTGAACTCTCTGTCACATTATATGATGCATAATGCGACATTAAAACGCCACAGAAGAAAACGGTGAGAATCCCACTTAATGAGAAGAGCTGCAAGAGAATAACTACAATGAGTTAAAACAGAGGAATGCTGCATTGATTTCCGCCTGTACTAGTTGTCTATTGCAGACTTGCAGTAATGGAGATATTACCTCAGCCAACATATATGAAAGGTATGCCATTAGAACCATGATCGCGAGTTCACGTGTAGTTGAGTGTCTGTCAGCACTCAGCAAGCATATAATTAACGAGACCAGTATAAAGGCACATCTTAAGCATGCAACTGAAAACATTTGACAGCAAAAAGGTTGAGATGTAAAACTTGCAAGTTTTGGTGTAGTTGTACCTTCCAAAATACAAGGTTTTAAGGACAAAAGACGTAACTAGCCCCACCTGCAAGACATTCACAGTTTCTAAGAGAACTCATGATATGCTTCAAACAGAGTAAAAAGCCAACTCAATAACTTACACCAATTCCGAGGATTGTGCTAGTGAAGAAGAGGTACAAAAAGTTTCCAAATACTCGCAGAGCCGTCCAACCGTTGAGGCTTTCAAAGTGAATCTTTTGCACGGCGTTGAACAGTACAACTGAGGTTGCATCATTCACTACTCCCTCTCCAAAGACTAAGCTGTATAGCAATGGAGTTTCATCTTGATGAAGAATCTGCAAAGTTAAGATGCAATGTAAAAATATCTTTTTTATATAAACAAGCATTATAAAAAGGAATCTTAAGGAAAGATAATCTTTTAAAATCAAGAACCTGAAGAGTGCAAACAGTATCAGTTGACGAGAAAATCGTTCCGATGGCTAAATCAAGAAAAGAAAACATTCACTCGCAAACTGACAAGTGATAACCATTTAGACAAGATATGAAAAGAAACATAGTTTGATGAACATATGAAGATGATCGAAAGACGATATAAGCTCAGAGAGAGAACGCACCAAGATAGTCTCGAGCACTCAATCCCTTAAATCCAGACTTGGGAAAAAGCCACCAAGTGCCTGGATCAGATTATAAAAGAGAGAAAGAAAAACAAGATTACAGAAACTCAGATATGATTAAATTTTAATCATGGTCGTCAAGTCATCCAAGATTGATTACTGAAAACAAAATTTACCAAACGAAATAATGACAGTCGAGATGAAAACACCAATCACACCAAACGACATGATGGTTAAAAAGTTGTGAAAAAACTTCTTTTTCTTGACCTGGAATCTGCCACAAACCCAAAAAAAAAAAGAAACTTCAGTCAATCTCCATCAACACAGCATAGTAACCGATCCAAAGCAAGCTTACGTACCCAGCATTGAAAATGATTGGAGGAAGAAGGTATATGAAGAAGAGTTCTTCATCAAACACCAAAATGTGAGAACTCTTTCCTTTACTAATAAGCAATATAACCGTTCCTGATACTACTCCCTGCTTGCAATAGAACAATCAAAAAATTACCATATACACAAGAAACCAAAATCCTAAACTAAAAAACTTACAGAAACTCGAACAAAAACCTAAATCCCAATCAAGATTTCGAAAAGAAAAGCTCCAAAAGTATGGTCATTTTTCACGTATAAGGTGTCGTTTCCTGCGTTCCAAGAAACCCTAAAGCAAAGCTACACCAAGTTTTTTTTTCTTCTCCGCATTAGGAGATTCTGCAAGAGATTAAGTTTTCCTGATACTAAAGCTCTCTCTTGGAGCAAAATAAAAACAGTATCCCAAAACATGAAGCAGCTTACGACTAAAATGGCGGTAATGGATTCATTGACCCATCGATTCTCTTCAAGTAAGTGGCCAATAACTAAACAGAGGCAGAGAATGGCGATGAACACCGAGATTGGTATCACCTGAGGATGCTCCGTGGCTAGGTTTATCAATAGAAACTCCGTAAATCCAACACCCATTTTCACGACCAAAAAAACTAAAAAAACTTTCGAGAATGTTTTTCACTTTCGTCGATTCTAAATCATTAACACACCAATCGCAAGCAAAAGCAGACACAGAGAAGGAGAGACAGAGTCAGAGATTTGAACTGCGCTAATGAAGGTGCTGGTTACAGGTGGCGCTAAATGAACACGTGGCCATTTCGACGTCACCAGACTGAGTAAACGTGAGGCTTTTTTGGGTTTAAGTTAAATCGTGGGCTTTTGGGCCCAAAATAATGTTGAAACGTATAACAAAAAAATTAAAGACAATAAAATAGAAAACAATTAAATAATTAAATTAACTGTGAAAATATCTAATATATAAATTTAGAAACAAAATTTACGATAAAATAAATATATATTTTAAAAAAATTGGTAAAAATATGCAGTAAATAGTTTTGGATACGATTATTGAACTTTTAATTTTTTTGGGTGTAATATATATAATATCAAATTGTGGTTTATATAGAGGTGAAAAATTATAATTCTTTTTCTTCTATGATTAATTTCTTCAATCTAAATGGAAAAACCAAGAAATGTTTTTTAATTTCTATATTAATTTTGTCTTTTAGGATAAATTTAATTTTTTTAACTTTTTAATTTAATTTTTAATAACTTTATCTTTTAAGAGTTTTGTATTAATCGATTTTAATTTTTTCCAACTTTGACTTAACACGTGTCGCGATCAGGTGTATTAGCAACTTTGAAACATTCAGTTTTATATATTAAAAATTACTAATTCTAAACTGAAATATGTTTTTTTTTTTTTAAAAAATTTGTTTTTGCCTTTTATTCTTTTTTAAAAAACTTTAGAAATGTGTGGATTACTATATATAGTTTGGTCGTGATTGTATATTAATAATTTTTCTTTTTAAGTTTCTTTTGTCATAATGAAAATGATTATAAACTTTTAAGTTTGGTCGTATATTAATAACTTTCTTTTAGAATTTATAGTATATTTATAATTTTTCTCTTTTAAGTTTGGTCGTGGTTGTAGATTATAAACTTTTAAGTTTTGTTTTGTCACTTTTTATTATTATAAGTTTTCCTTAATTATTCTTGTATTAATAATTTTCCTTTTAAATTTATAGTATATTTATAATTTTCTTCTTTTACGTTTGATCGTGGTTGTAGATTATAAATTTTTAAGTTTTTTTTGTCACTTTACTTTATTATAAGTTTTCTTTACTTATTCTTGTTTTTTCTTTTTTTAATATTATTATTTTTTAGTTTAATATTTTTAATATTTACTTTAATTTATTATTAATTTTTAATTAAATTGACACATGTCAAGATCTAAATTAATCATAATAAATGTCATGATCTCGTGACGGAATCTCATACGTATCATGCTAACGTTGAGAAATCCAACTTTATATAATAACATGGTAGAATATTAATTAAAAACAAAAATGATTGAAATATAGCATTAACGAATTATTGACAATGTTATTATTATACTGATATTGTAAACAAATCCAAAGTTTTTAACGTGGTTTAATGCTAAATTTTAAATGATTGAAATATAGCATTAACGAATTATTGTCCATGTTATTATTATACTGATATTGTAAACAAATCCAAAGTTTTTAACGTGGTTTAATGCTAAATTTTAAAAAGAATCATTATTTATTACAAGGAATTATTCATTAAAAAATTCGAACCAAATTGCAAGAAGATGCTGAAAAACCCGATTTTCATTACACGAGTGTTGCTGGTCTGGATTGCTACAGCCACGAATAGGTCCACGCACGCGGCACGTGACCGTTTCTTTGCTAGTCTTAGATGATGTCATGAGTGAGTGATCGATATTGCCACGTGTGATCATGACGACCATACTGTGGGTAGGTGTGTCAATTAGAGCCGGTTCGGCCCGACCCTGAAAAATAGCGGTCTCGGACCTTGAAATAAAACCTCGAAAAAATTGGGTCTTTCAGGCTAATATGTTTTTCAGGCTTAGCCTGAAAAGCCCGAAACTATTTGATTACGTATGTCTTATTAAATTTGGGTTCACTTATCATATGATTTCAAAGCGTATGAAAAACGTACCATTATAGAAGAAGGAAATTCTAAATTGACCTTATACTTAGAAGACGATATGTTGGAACTGAATTTTTATGAAGATATGAATGTTTTAGAATAGTAGAAGTGTCAGTCACAACGTTATGGTGAGTTAGTTCGTATGACATGTGATGTTCTAAAAATTCTGATATCTACAGTGGCATCAGAGTTTACATTTAGTATTGGTGCGCATGTTTTGGATAAATATAGAAATCTTTTTTTACCAAGAAACGTTGAAGCACTGATTTGTACATGTATTTGGTTGAATGAGTTTACATTTCGTGATCCATGTACTATTATCATTCATCCATATTTATTTCATATTTTTAAAATCTTTATCTATAAACTTTCAATGACATTTCTATATGATTTATACATTTCAAAGCTTAATATTATTTTACTTTATTTTTATCTGTAGTTCTTGATGATGATGAGGATTTATAAAACGATGAAGGAGATTCTAATGTAAACGTTACTATCTAGATTTGAAATGTTTTGATTTTATATTTTATTTGGTAATACAATTTATTTAAATTTTATTTATTTTTTGTCAAAATTTTGCTTTTAAATTTAATTGGATTTGATATAATACATTTCAATTTAGATTTATTTTGATAAATATTTTGTTTTAATTATTTTTCATTTGAGAATTGTGAATTTTTGTGTTTGTAAAGAAAAACCCGAAAAATTCTGAAAAGTCCTAGAACCCTGTCCGGGCTTTGGAATATAGGCCCGATTTTTATTTAGACCGAACCAAACCGAACTCAAATATATGCGGGTTTTACGGGTTTCGGGTCGGGTCAGCCCGATTGACATCCCTAACTGTGGGACATGCCTTACTTTCAATCAATCATCCATCGCCATCTCAACCAAGAAAACCACTTCAATAGTTGAATCAATGCAATGGGATGATGAATGTTTTGTTGAAAATGACGTGGATTAACACTACGTATATCAATCGACTGTTATTAGTTATATAATTTTTAAATATTAATTCAAATCACGTATTATTTAATGTTATAGATTTACTTATGAATTTGATTTTACAATAGATTTTAATAAATTTAGAATGATTTTCATGTTAAAATACAAAGACTCAAATCTAAGAAAAACCTATAGATTTAGAAATATTAATTAAAATTCACATGTTTGAATTTAAAATCAGTCAATTTTACAAAGATTTATAAATTCTATACATATTTCAAAATCAATTAAAATACATAAATGAATAACACCCTTCTAATCTATTAGAATCGTAAATACCAAATTAAACATAGATATCTAATATGTTTTGGATATATTACGTGTAAATAAATATTCCAATCGAATATATGGATTTTAGTAAATTTTGAGATATCATATATTTAGCTAGAAAATACACAGTTTTTTTTGTTCTTATCCGATGAAGTTTCGACTATGTTGGTCCAGATCAGAGATCGAGTCTTCCCAGGTGCGTAATTATCAAATTAACTATTGGCCAAATAGGATATTAAAAATGGGTTATATCACTTTTGTTCGGAAGATTAGTATGAGTACGTTAAAGATCTGAGATTACTTCCAAATCTAATAATAATAAAAAATACAGTTTTAAATATATATATATTTTTCCTGCAACCCATGGTGGGAAAAAACACAGTTTTTTTTTCTGCAACCCACGACCATAACAAATGGGTCATGAGTCACCCATAACTTATTAACACTCAAACCATTAGAGTCATGGGTCATGGATCATCCATTTGACCTATTTTGACACTCCTAAACCCACCCACCCCTACTAATCATAACAACACAAACTGTTGACCTTTGCAATTGCATGCATTACAGTAGTTGCATGCTTAGAGTTTAGCTTGTTTTGGAAACAGGTAGGTCGTAATAAAGAAGAAAGTAGGTCGTATTAAATGTAGAACGCAATAACTATATTAAAATACACAAACAATGTCTACCAAACTTTTAAGAAAACCATAAAATTTCGGATCAACATTAAGATGTCTTAGTATGTAGTTTAACCAACTTTCTCATGAGTTAGAAAAAAAAAACTGGAAAAATGTGATTTAAATCTTCAACTTTCAAAATTCGGCCAATAAAAATACGAATTATCGGGTTATCCATTTAAATCATCAACTTTCGTTAACTTTGTTTTTAAATTCTCAACTTTCATTGACTTTGTTTTTAAATCACAAATTTTGTTTGACTCGGCCAAAATAGACACGTCATTAAGTTTTCGTTCAGAATTTCCGTTAAACAGAAAACGACGTCGTTTTGTTTTAAAATTAAAACGGGAAAAATACCATTTAAATCCCCAACTTTCAAAATTCGGCCATTAAAAACACGAACTATCGGGAAAAATGTCACTTAAATCCTCAACTTTCATTGACTCGGCCAAAAAGAGCACGGCGTTAAGTCCGTAAACATAACGGATTAACCGAATTACAATTCCGTTAAAACTTAAGGTTAACTCATACGACATCGTTTAAAATCCTCAACTTTCTTTGACTCGGCCAAAAAGAGCACAACGTTAAGTCCGTAAACAGAACATATTAACGGGGTTACAATTCCGTTAAAACTCAAGGTTAACTCATACGACGTCATTTTAAAATCCAAAAGTAAAACAAAATCAAAAACTAGATCTTTCGACATCATAAAATCTCACCTCCAACGACGTCGTATGAGTTAACCTTGAGTTTTAACGGAATTGTAACCCCGTTAATCTATTCCGTTTACGGATTTAACGTCGTACTCTTTTTGGCCGAGTCAACGAAATTGGATTTTAAAACGACGTCGTATGAGTTAACCTTGAGTTTTAACGTAATTGTAATCATGTTAATCCGTTCGGTTTACGGACTTAACGCCGTGCTCTTTTTGGCCGAGTCAAGGAAAGTTGAGGATTTAAATAGCATTTTCCGATAGTTTGTAATTTTAATGGCCGGATTTTGAAAGTTGATGATTTAAATGGCATTTTTCCCGTTTTAATTTTAAAACAAAACGACGTCGTTTTCTGTTTAACGGAAATTCTGAACGGAGACTTAACGATGTGCCTATTTTGGCCGAGTCAAACAAAGTTTGTGATTTAAAAACAAAGTCAACGAAAGTTGAGGATTTAATAACAAAGTCAACAAAAGTTGAGGATTTAAATGGACAACCCGATAGTTTATGTTTTTATTGGCCGAATTTTGAAAGTTGAGGATTTAAATGACATTTTTCCAAAAAAAACTAGTTTTCACTAAATAATCACATGAAATTTCTTGACCAAAAAAAATCACATGGATATATATATATATATATTCATATAAATTTTTACAGCTTCTGTTATTTGTGATCGCCGATGGTAGTTGATCGTTTTACTCCCAAAATTGACTGTATTTGTAATACATTAATGTATATCAAGAAAACATAATTATAAATAGAGATTTTTATGTTTTAAAAAGGAGGTTTTTTGTTGTTATAAAAAAGACTGTTGCCAACTAATTATAATTATACATTTAGTTAGAGAAAATATTCTAGTTGGTGGTTTTTCTTTTTAATTGGAACTAGGATTCAACCCGCGCTACTTATATAGCGCGAGATAATATCTTCTTAAAAATTATTTTTAAATTTAAGAGAAAAAAATTATCTAAATTTTATATTATGTTTAATTAATGATTATATATAGAACATCAACATGAATTAACATGTCTATTTAATCCATTTTGTAATGAACTAAAATATTATTCGAGTTAACCCGCAAAAACCTATAATTTTAAAAACATAGCTCTAATATGCAGTGCTTAACGACTATGGTTTTTGTGGTCATTCAATAAATTTGTTTTTAAAAATCAATTTTCTCGTGTCTAACTCTTTGTAAAATTAGTAAAATATTTTTCAAACTTTTGTTTTGATATATGTTCAAATAAAATATAATAAATATAATGAAAAATATTACAAGATCTCGAATATATTTTCTTTGAATATGTATGAATTGATTATTATTTAATAATATTATAATAATTAAAAATTATATAGTAAATAACCTCTTTAATGAAAATATATTTTCTTTCTAAATTCTTAATAATAATGATAATTATATATTTTCCTATTTC
This sequence comes from Eutrema japonicum, assembly GCA_030161315.1. Classification (NCBI taxonomy): domain Eukaryota; kingdom Viridiplantae; phylum Streptophyta; class Magnoliopsida; order Brassicales; family Brassicaceae; genus Eutrema; species Eutrema japonicum. Next base: position 41,898,113 of record BSQW01000005.1, read on the forward strand.
AATTATATTTCTTATTTGTAATACAAAATAAAATAAAATTTCCTAAATGATTTTTAAAATAATAATATAATAATATAGAGAAGTATGTCAAAAAATAAAAAGTTAATTAATGCTTCACACGAGGTCTTAAGTAATCAACGATCATATAAATTAGAATGATCCCACAAACCCAAAAAGCTCTTTCTCTTCTCTCTCTCTCTCTCAGCGAATCTCGTTGGGTCTCCGAGAAAAACGAAGTTGGTGAAGTCGCCGCCGGGAGAAATCAGGTTACCGATGACATGCATGCGAGATAATCCAGCAATGGTTGGGTTACGAGCTTCCAAGTTTCTACTACTTGCTCTCATTTTGATCCAGTTGCTAGCTACTCAACTCGTTGCTCAAAGATCTAAAACTCCATGGCAGACACTCAGTGGTAAGTAAAGCTCCTTATTTCTTCATCTCCTTTGATCTTCGATATATTTCTACTGTGAAATCGTGAAAACAGAAGCTAACGAGTGAAAAAACTAGTAACTCGGGCTCGTGCTTCCTTTGTCACTCCGATTCGGAAAATCGAAGAGAAATTGGGGTTTTCCGAGTTTCAACCAAAGAGAGATCGAATGTTGTAAACTCGGAAAAAAAACAAAAAAAAACTGACTTTGTGGGATTTTTGATTTTCCAATAATAAGTTTCACAGATTTATTGATTACCTTGTTGTGTGTTTGTAGGAGATGCTCCTCTTATCATTGCTCGTGGCGGGTTTTCTGGGCTGTTTCCAGATTCAAGTGCCGATGCTTACAGTTTTGTACGGATGACAAGTGTCCCTGATTTTGTCCTGTGGTGTGATGTGCAACTTACCAAGGATGGAGTTGGGATTTGCTTCCCTGATGTGAAAATGATGAATGCTTCTAATATCATTGATGCTTACCCTAATCGGAAAAAATCTTACCTGCTTAATGGAGTCCCTACTCAGGATTGGTTCACCATTGATTTCACCTTCAAGGATCTGAAAACCGTTTTCTGTAAGTTTCAAGTTTCAACTTCCTTGTTGTCTTTTTTTTTGCTGTCCATTTGGATTCTAGTTCTAGCAAATATCATATGTTAATTATAGGTTTATCTATGTCTCAGGGGTATGTATATAGGCTGATCCCGATATGTATATTTCGATTTTGAGTAGAGTTAAGGATTAGGAGAAATGTACCCAACCCTTTGCTTGCTGCTGTTCATTCATTTGTCACTTGCTTGTGTTTTTTTATTTCTTACAATTCCTTTTCAACTGTACAGTCATCCAAGGAATATTATCACGGTCAGAGGCATTCGATAACAATCAATACGCGATTTCAACAGTTCAAAATATAGCTAAGCGATTCAATCCCCCAGGTTTTTGGTTAAATGTTCAGGTAATTCTTATGTCAGTAAGTTTCTTGGTTTTTTTTTTCCTTTTTTTATTGTTGTAGTGAAATATCTCAGTTCAATCTAACACGGCTGCTCTTTATTCAGCAAGACACATTCTATGCGCTACACAATCTAAGCATGAGCAGCTTTCTGCTAACAGTTTCCAAAACTGTGTTTATTGACTATCTCTCTTCCCCTGAGGTGAATTTCTTTCGGAATATTGGTGGCCGTTTTGGGAAAAATGGTCCCAAGTTTGTGTTCCGGTTTCTCGAAAAAGATGATGTTGAGGTGTCAACTAATCAAACCTATGGATCTCTCATGGGGAACCTAACTTTCATCAAGACGTTTGCTTCAGGGATTCTTGTTCCCAAGTCTTACATATGGCCACTCGAAAGCCAATACTTGCTTCCCCATACATCTTTTGTTCAAGATGCTCACAAAGCAGGATTAGAAGTATACGCATCAGGTTTTGCAAACGATTTTGATATTGCATACAACTACAGTTTTGATCCATTGGCCGAGTACTTATCTTTCATGGACAATGGTAATTTCTCCGTGGATGGCGTGCTATCTGATTTTCCACTAACTGCATCTTCGGCTGTTGGTAAGTAAATGTCTTATTCTGTATCACACCTTTTCTCTAAATACTGCTTGGGAAACTACAACCACACAAGTGAAACCATTTTTCACTCTTCCTTTAAACTTTTCTTATTCCTTAGACTGCTTCTCCCATCTTGGAAGTAATGCTTCAACACAAGGTATGTGAGTTATTCATATGCGTTATACTGGCTACATTATTAATGTCATGTCACAATAACTAACGGTATAAATCTCTTATATGGTTCATGTCACAGTGGATTTTCTTGTTATATCCAAAAATGGAGCAAGTGGAGACTACCCTGGCTGCACTGACGTGGCCTATTCAAAGGCTATCAAAGATGGTGCTGATATTATCGATTGTTCTCTTCAAATGTCATCGGACGGTATTCCGTTTTGCTTAAGCTCAATTGATCTTGGAGAGAGCACGAACGTTTTCCAAAGTCCTTTCAGAAACCGTTCAGCAACTGTTCCCGAGTTCGGCACACTTGCTAAATTATACAGCTTTAGTCTGGCATGGTCTGAGATTCAGACCTTGAGACGTAAGTTTCCCATATAACTTTCTAAGACTTGTCTTCTTCTTTTTTGGCATTCTTATTACTTTAGGCATTGTTGTGCTTGAACACGTATCCTCCAATCGTACAAGATAGTAAGACTTTAGTGAAGATAGGAGCTCCAAAATGCGTCCTTTACACCTTCTATTTTCACTTCCAGTTATTTAGAGATTACCAAAAGATGAAAAATAGGTTTTCTTGCAAATTCATATGGCCCTTAGCCCCTTACTTGATAATAAAAAGGTGGTCGTTCTGTCGATATTTGTCGAGTTATATGCATCTATCTCAAAACCGGTTTTATCTATTAAATGTCATTGAGTAAGCTTGTTTTTTTCCCCAATCCGTTTGCAGCTGCTATTACGAACCCCTTCAGCATGGGTTTCAACTTGTTTAGGAACCCGAGGGAGAGAAGTTCTGGGAAGCTTGTTTCACTTTCTAATTTCCTGAACTTGGCAAAAAACTCCAGCTCTCTCACTGGTGTTTTGATCAGCGTGGAGGTAAGTTCTACTATCACTTAAACTAAGACTTTTATCAATACTTAGCATAAAAGAGATGTTGCGCTTCACGGATTTTAATGGTTACAACGAGTATGTTTTGTTTCCTTCAGAATGCAACATACCTGAGAGAGAAGCAAGGGCTCGACGTTGTTAAAGCAGTTCTCGATACACTCACAGAAACTGGTTACAGCAACGCTACAACAACAACCACGAAGGTTATGATTCAGTCAACTAACAGCTCGGTCTTAGTTGACTTCAAGAAACAGAGCCAGTACGAGACAGTATACAAAATCGAAGAAACAATCCGCGCTATCCTCGACTCTGCAATTGAAGACATTAAGAAATTCGCCGATGCTGTTGTCATCAGGAAAACATCAGTCTTCCCCACCAGCGAAAGCTTCACCACTGGACAAACCAATCTAGTGGAGAGGCTACAGAAGTTTCAGCTTCCGGTTTACGTTGAACTTTTCCAGAACGAGTTTGTTTCTCAACCATGGGATTTCTTCTCCGATGCGACAGTGGAGATAAACTCGCATGTTACTGGAACTGGTATCAATGGAACCATCACTGAGTTCCCTCTCACAGCCGCGAGATACAAAAGTAAAGTGAAAACCAAAATAATGTCTCAAAAGGTTTTCTGTTTTCGGCAACATGTTAGAATTTTGATTGTTTTTCATGTTTGTTTTTAGGGAACCGGTGCATGAACCGCAAAGACCCGCCTCCTTACATGAGGCCCGTTGCGCCCGCTAGTCTCTTAACCATCGTGAGTCCTATTTCTTTACCTCCAGCCGAAGCACCAAACCCAGTTTTCACAGATGCTGATGTCACTGAACCACCACTACCTCCGGTCACAGCCAGAGCCCCAACCACCAGCCCTGGACCCTTATCAACCAATGAAAAATCTCCTAACGGACAAACCCGAGTCGCTCTATCTCTTCTTCTTTCTGCATTCGCTACGGTTCTTGCATCTCTCCTACTTCTGTGATCACACCACCCACGCTGGTAGGATTTCTTTGTGAGATTGACCGAGTCCTCAGGATTTTTTTCCTCCTAACAGTTCTTGGGATTCTTTGCAGTGATGAGTTTCTGTCGGGGTTTTGTTTGTTCATATTCTTCGTTATCTTTGTAAAAGTTCCATATGTTGTTGTAACATTATTTACTGTAGTGTTCTTTAAAACTCTTGTGTGCTTTGTAGTATTTATGAGACTCTATCTTCTTTGAACACAAGTATTTAAAATTGCAAGTATGTTTTTACAGTATTGTTTTACAATATGTTTCATCTTTTTTCCTCAGCTTTAAGATTTTAAATCTTCTGTCATGTTTGTTTCTTATCCACTGGAGAGAGAGGATGAAAATAGAATAGTCTGTCCTTTACTTGTAGAGAAGCGAGACTTGGACTGAATCCATTACATTTGGAAAACAAAGCAATCTTGATTGAAGTTGTTAGAATCAGATATGATTACAAATCAGTGTGTAGCTGTAAAATCACATGCCCCATTTTTTTTTTTTTTTAATATGGAACGTGTTTGATCCAACCCATTAATTAATTTAATACGACCGAAGTCAAAACACATTGGTGACTGCAAAAAAATTCAGAAAAAGGAAGATCTAGAGAGATGGAGGAAGAACTCAAAAACTTCATCAAGGTTTGGATTTCAGCAATAATCTCCATATCTTATTGTTACTACTTATCAACCAGAATCAAATCTGGATTTTTTCGATTACTCTCTGTTCTTCCTGTTTGTGCCCTGTTTCTTGTTCTTCCTCTGTTTTTCTCCTCTGTTCATTTCTCTGGCTCCATTGCATTTTTCCTCTCATTCCTCGCTAATTTCAAGCTCATACTCTTTGCCTTCGATCAAGGTCCTCTTTTCCCACTTCCACCAAATCTCTCCTTATTCATCTCCTTCACTTGCTTCCCAATCAACACTAGAGGAAGCCCTAAATCTCAAAACCATTTGCCCAAATGGGTTTTCGCAATAAAAGTTGTGATCTTTGATGGGTTGTTATATAACTTATATGTATATAAATGTTGCAAACAAAACCCACCTCCGGTTGTGCTATTGGGTCTCCATTCTCTACATATATACTTAGAGATTGAGATCTTTTTGATGCTGGTAGCCAAAGTTGTCGTCTTTATATCGCTTGGGTGCGACCTCGAGCCACATTCCAACGAGCCATACTTGGCCACATCTCTTCAAGACTTCTGGGGTCGCCGGTGGAATCTCATGGTTCCGGCGATTCTCCGACCTGCAGTTTACACCCCTATACGCACAGTCGCTGAACGGAAACTGGACTCCGATTTGGCTCAGTTTCTAGGGTATTTAGCCACGTTTATAGTTTCCGGCGCAATTCACGAGCTGATCCTTTTCTATTTAACCCGTGAGTTGCCTACAGGGGAAGTTACTCTGTTCTTCGTGTTAAATGGGGTTTGTACTGCGGCGGAGGTGGCCGTGAAGAAGAAGTTTTCGCGGAGGCATTGGAGGATGAGTACGGTGACGTCGAGACTGCTCACGGTCGGATTTGTGGTTGCGACTGGTGGTTGGCTGTTTTTCCCTCCGCTTGTAAGGAGGGGCATGATCGAGAGACTTGCTAATGAAACCTTGTTGGTCAACGATCTAGGAGGACTTATTCGATCGGGTTTTTTGATTGATTTATCTTGAATTTGGAAAACAAATTTAGCTACGAAGATTTGTATCTTGCGGTTTTTCTGTTTTAGAAATTTCGAAACATCAAAGATTAGGCAAACCTGATGTGTTCATGTCTCAACGGAAATATGTTTTTGATATTGTGTGTTGTATGTTGAGGTGTCTTTGGATCCAAAGACAATTGAGAAGATGTTGGATCAACTCTTAGAAAGAAGAAACGGAAGTTATGAGAAGATCGAGCAGATAGATTCTACAAACGTAATTGCATCTCTACTTTCAACATTACGATGATTTGTGTAAGGACATGAATATCTTAATCCTTGGTTAGGAAACCCAATTTGTTTTTTAAAACATTAATTCAACAAATTGGGTTTACTTCAAGCATTAAGAATAAGACCCATGTCCATACAAATATGTTGATTACTAAAACTAGAGTATGAATATTACTACAACATTTGGGGAAATTGCTCATTTAATTCCTGAACTATTTTCATCTGCTCAATTTATTCTTCAACTATTGATTGCTCAAAATAATTCCTCAAGTAGTAGTTGACTGCGCAAAATCGGGATTAACAAAGTCAAATGCTAATTACTAAATAGATACAAGTCCACTAAATCGGCTGTAACTCCTTCAATACAATCCCGAATGAGTTGAAACCACTTTCATTGGAAATCTTACTCAATTGCCTATAACTTTCATGAAGAGAGCTATATCTAAATTCAAAGGGAAGACTTCCATTCGAGTCGATCTTATAGACACATATTATTAATACAAGATTTACTAGGATAGAACCCTTCCCTTTGGATTTGCCTTTATAGCTCTTCATCAAAGTTATAGAAAATTGAGTGAGCTTTCCAATGGGAGTAGTTTCAACTCATTTGAGATTGTATTGAAGGAGTTAGAGCCGATTTAGTGGACATGTATCCATTTAGTGGTTGTAACTTCTTCAATACAACTCCGAATGAGTTGAAACCATTTCCATTGGAAAGCTAAATCAATTGCCTATAACTTTCATGAAGAGTTCTATATTAAAATCCAAAGGAAAGGCTTCCATCCTAGTCAATCTTGTATTAAGAATATGTGTCTAGAAGATCGACTCGGAAGGAAGTCGTCCATTTGCATTTAGATATGACACTATTCATGAAAGTTATAGGCAATTGAGTTAGCTTTCCAATGGAAGTGATTTCAACTCATTCGGGTTTTTATTGAAGGAGTTACAGCTGATTTAGTGGACTTGTATCCATTTAGTAATTATCGTTTGACTTTGTTAATCCCTATTTTGCGCAGTCAACTACAACTTGAGGAATTATTTTGAACAAGCGATAGTTGACGAATAAATTGAGCAGATGAAAATAGTTCAAGAATTAAATGAGCAATTTCCCACAACATTTGTGTGTTTAACAATACTTAATGGACCCAAATTCAAAAGCCCAAATAAAATAAGATGGGCTTTATTCTAAATAGATATCATTTTTGTGTGCTGAAGCAAAAAGAGAGAGTCACTGGAAAATACAATTGAATCACAGGATTCTCCGATGAAGCTTTCGGGAACAACAACGACGAGAGAGTTTTTCTGGGGATATTTCTTCGTGATCATTGGTTCCATTTCCTTCATCGGATTCTTATTTTCAGCCGTCACTTCGAGTTTGTTTCCGCTCTCTCAAAACACTTCAATCCAAGCTATGGCGAATGATAGGTACTACTACTGCGTCTTGGTCCCCTTGACTCTACCGGTTATAATGGTTGCTGTCTACTTTCATTGGCTTAGCATGAAGCTCTTCAAGCACGCCTGATACATCCATCTCCAGTTTTTGAGTTCAATTTTCACTCTCTCTTACTTGATGAAGGAGAAGAATTCGAGAGCTTGCATTTGATGAGTGTATCTAAGTTAACTTTTGACTGTTAATTGATATCATTTTCGTTATTTATATACTTGCATTAGATGCATGATGATGAATCTTTTTCACTTTCTTCTGAACAATCCTTTTGTTATGTTATAGCTTGAGAATGTTATGTTATGGCTTGAGAATGTTATCTGAACAATCCTTTTGTTTTAAGTCCAATTCATTTGATGATAAATATGTACCTGATTCTCACAGTTTCTCAGGGTTTATAACAAAGGATTATGAATAGCATACAATTGTAGTTTTGACTGCAGTCACATCATTGCTGGTTATCGCGGACGGAGATTGTACAATCTTTTTGTCATTGATGAGGTGAAACCTGGATTGTCCTTGATTGGTTCTGGAATTCTGTAATCAGGATCTCCAAGATTGTCATCATCATCAGTCAAATCTGTATCAATCCAAGATGTCCAGTCCACCTCGCTCTCCGTATCTTCATCCCACGAGAGATCCCTCTTGCTTTGCATGTTATTAACCTTATCAACTAATCTTAACAGGATCTGGTGGTTTAGTACTTCATAGTCCCTGCATTTCAGTCATGAGTATAATAAGATCAGCTTCTGAGTTTTAGTTTGTCAAAACATATTCATTTTTTTTGCATTTGATCATACCTGTATGTAAAAGCAGCATGTAGAAGCTGAGCTGAAGCAAGAACAGCAAATAAAGACCTGACAAGGTTTATAATCCATTCTCGGTGTTCTGCATCATTCACAAAACGCAAACTTGCCACTTCTAATGCTAAGGTAACGCACAAACCTGCATCAGCAAAATATAAAATCTCTGTTTAACTACATAATTCTACTTTTATAATTATGGTATGAGAAAGAGATATGTAGTATTATACTTACCAATGTAAAGCCTTGGCCTTATGGTATAAGTCTGTTTTGTACTTGTAAACATGTAAATGACAAAGATCGACAAGAAGTAGATGAAGAAAGCTTTTATCACCCGGGACTCGAGAAGCATTGCATTGTGCAAAGCAAATAGCTTATCCAGAGCTACAAACATGCTTGCCTGTTTCGCCTCAAAAGCTTCCTGCAAAACAGATTTGTTAGATTGGTGATATGTGATCTTGCTTCCTGCTGCTTTTGAAATTTGTTAAGGTTTGTGTGACTGACCTGAGCTGCCAACATTGATTTTGAATTTTCAAACAGGTGATCATGAACCTGTTGAAGCTGTTCTTGACGCTTTGCAAGATCTTCCTGTTGCTCCTGACTAAATTCTGCTAAACGTTGCAAGGTACTCCTACGAAATTGCAGGGAAACAAAAAAACTCGGTTAGCTCTTGCAGAAAAGTCTAGTCTTAGAATTTTACCTGCTCTCTTGTCTTTGAAACATACCTACTCTCTTGCAGTGCCTCAGTCTGAAACCGGGTAAGAAACTGAAGATTATCAAGAGCCACCGATTGACCGTCTAAAAGCTTCTGCTGCTTATCCAACGTACTATTAGTCATAGTTCCGATGACCATGGTTTTATTCTCCAAAGCAGTCATTTTGCATGATACTTCTTTTCCAAGTTCGCTTATCTCCCCTTCAATTTGCTTTGTATCGTTTCTCAACTTATCTACTCCTTCCTGGACGTTAGTAACCACACCATTGACCATCTCCATACCAGCTTTCATCGTTTCTCCCATCTTCTCTTGACCTTCCCTTAACGCCAACTGTGATTCCGTAATGCTCTTTTGTTCTTGATAGATTTCTTTGGTTTGTTGAGACACTCCACTCATTTGAGTTTCTATGGTGTTTGTCGTATGAGCCACGTTCTGAACCCGAACATCTATTGACCCTAAAGATTCATGAATCATGTTCGAGCTCTGCAATAGAACATCGGATTTACTCCCTATGATATCCAATTTCTCGTCTGTGTATTGTGCTGTGCTCCTCAAATCATTCACAAGCCTCTCTATTTCATTCTTGAATGCATAACTCCTGCCACAAAATTAATTGAGAATCCATTACGCAATCCAAAAGTTGAAAAAAACAAAGCTCGAAAATATCGAAATTCTTACTGTAATTGTTGGCAGATGGTGTTGGTCTCAAGCATGAATTCGAGATAGATCTTATGCTCATGATCATCTAGCTTCTTGAGGCAACTCATCATCGTTGATTTATCAATGCAGGTGGGAAAATCCGGTCTTCCCGATTCCTTCTGGAAGCAATCGCTCAAATGCCAAGCAAATCTCTTCCTCTTGTCTTCTGTGGCAACCATATCCTTGCAGCCAGACAAGAGGTAACCATATGCATTTTGCCAGCAACTGTTTGGACCTACAAGCTTGTTTTTGGCGTCTTCAAGGACTCGAACCGCCTTCTCGTCGCTGAAAACTTCTATGGAGAACTCTGGATTTGATTTGTGAGACCGAGAGAAAGAAGAGTCTGTGTTTTGTGCAGAAGAAGAAGAAGAGAACCATCCCCAACTGTGGCATATTAATGGAGTATCTAAAAGTATGATCAATAGAAACAGAAGAAATCTTCTGTTAAAACGATTCATTTAATCGGGTTTTAAGGTTTTTTTCTTTCTCCTTTGTGTTCCCTTTTGATCTTCTTCTTCTTCTCGAGGAGATGTGTGATTGATTCACCTACACCAACACAACAGACAGATTGTTACGTTCTGAATATTTTATTTATATAAACATATATATATCTGAAAACTTGGAGCGCAAGGAAAGGAAATCCCTTGAACTTCCCATGTGAAAAATGGCAGTCGAGGAATCGTCATTCATAAAGTTAACAAATAAAAAAGGATTATTAACAAATCAGTTTGCAGATTAAAAAAGAAGAAAATAAAACACATTAAATTCCTCGTTCAGGGTTTTAGAGAACACATCTGTATCAAAAAGGGAAGAATCTGTATCCATTTTCCTTTTCGTTTTCTGAGACTAATACATGCATTTTAACTTTTAAAGTCGTCATGTCAACAAAAACAAATAGAAACTAAGATATGTAAGATCAAAGAATGGTCTTAAACACACAGGAAAGCTATGTATAGAGAACAATGAAAAAGGTTAGATTTAGACGATAGTGGGAGAAAAAACAAAAGAATTTTTTCTAAAAATAGTTGTATTACTTTGAATTAGAGAAGGATGTCTATGTTTATGTCACTCAATTTCATTACAGAGTGGCAAAACAAACTAAGTAGGAAAAGCAAAACTTATTTCGAGAGAAAAAGTAAAAAAATTAGACAGTGATACAAAATAAAGAAAGGCTTACCGAGACAGAGAAATTGCAGATTTTGAGTCGGCGATTTAGAGGAAGTGAGTTTGTGTCTGTCTTGTAGACAGAGAGGAATCAATAAAGTAACTGAACGTGTTTGAACAAAGCGAAGGAAACGTTTAGCGAACGCTTGCTTTCTTTTAATTCCGGTTTGACTTGGTTTCCGGCTATATGATCCCGGTTCGGTTCATTTAGGATCTGGTTCAATAATATTCGATTTTCAGTCAAAAAGCAAAATGCCAAACAACAACAGAGAGAGAGAGAGAGAGAGAGATGGGAATTTTATGGTTTGATAAATCGGCATCCCCTTCCGAGATACTTGTTCACGTCTTTCACCCTGAAGAATCCATTTTCCGGTGAAACAGCCGATGTACTGAATCTTTCACCGGCGTTTGACTCTTCCAGAATCGAGAGAGATCTAAAAATAGAAAGGTTCAGTTCTATCTCCTGAAGCGCAAATCAAGGGATGAGTAAGCGGAATCCACGGATTCTGAAGATATTCCTCTATATGCTACTTCTCAACTCTCTCTTTCTCTGCTTCTACTTCGCTTTTCACTCATCGTCGTCGTCGTCGTCTCCGGAGCCACTTCCCCATTTCCCACTGCTGTTTCACGTCTCCGTTAACAACCAGTCGGCGATTCAGAAGCCGTGGCCGATCTTACCTTCCTACCTTCCCTGGACGCCGCCGCTGAAGAATCTACCCACTGGCTCCTGCGAAGGCCACTTCGGGAATGGATTCACTCGGAGAGTTGACTTCCTCAGACCCAGGATTTCCAAAGGAGGAGAAGGGAGCTGGTTTCGATGCTTCTACAGTCAGACGCTACATAGCTCGATATGCGAGGGAAGGAATCTGAGAATGGTCCCCGATCGGATCGTAATGTCCAAAGGAGGTGAGAAGCTTGATGAAGTCATGGGACGGAAAGAGCAGGAGGAGCTCCCGGAGTTCCGGGAAGGCGCGTTTGAGGTGGCGGAAGATGTTTCACGGCTAGGTTTCAAGAGACACCGACGCATCGGCGGAGGAGGCAGTGTGATTTCGCGGCGGCTGGTGAATGACGAGATGCTGAACGAGTATATTCAAGAAGGTGGCATTGATAGACATACAATGAAGGATTTAGTAGCTTCGATTCGTACTGTTGCCACTAAAGATTTCGTCTGTGAAGAGGTTTGTGCATCTTTCTTACTTACTGTTGTTGTTCTTGGTGATTAAATAAGATTGTTATTGGTAAACTCTTCTTGCGGAATTAGATTGTGTTTTGGTGAAAAGATGCATACTTGGAAAGTTTTTTCTTGGATCAAAAACCGTTTTTGGAAGAACAAATCCATTCAAGATATGCAGCATTGAATCACTGACATCGAAATCTTTCTGTGCTTGGATTGAGAATTTGAGCTTTTTCACTGAGATTCTTGAAAACATATGTAATGTCTTGTTGATTGATGTTTGGCCAGTGGGTGGAGGAACCAACTTTGCTGGTCACTCGATTCGAGTATGCAAATCTCTTCCATACCGTGACAGATTGGTACAGCGCTTATGTTTCCTCTAGAGTCACCGGTTTGCCTAATCGGCCACACGTTGTTTTCATTGATGGACACTGCACGGTACGCTCCTCTTCTTGTTCATGATCATGGTCTCCATGAGCAGAGGAATTCCAGTTTCATTTACCCCACATATCTTTAGACTTGTAGTTACTCTTGGTTATATGATTTGGATTTCCCTCTGTTTTTAATGGTTTTAGTTTACTCCATCTATGAATCTAGTAGGAGTTTCATGTCCATGTTGTGAACCTTTTTGCAGACGCAGCTAGAAGAAACATGGACAGCTTTGTTTTCCGGAATCAGATACGCAAAGAATTTCAGCAAACCGGTTTGTTTTCGTCATGCGATTCTTTCACCATTGGGATACGAAACTGCGCTTTTCAAGGGCTTGACCGGAGAGATTGACTGCAACGGCGAATCAGCTCACAATCTGTGGCAAAACCCGGACAATAAGAAAACCGCGAGGCTCTCAGAGTTTGGCGAAATGATCAGATCAGCTTTCGGGTTTCCTGTCAACAGACACCGCTCATCGGAAAAACCGTTGTCATCTTCATCATCCTCTGTTCACAACGTTCTCTTTGTCCGCCGTGAAGATTACTTAGCCCACCCTCGTCATGGCGGTAAAGTCCAGTCTCGGCTCATCAACGAGGAAGAAGTGTTCGAGTCGTTGCACCACTGGGTCGCATCTGGCTCCAACGGACTGACGAAATGTGGGATTAACCTGGTGAATGGACTGTTTGCGCACATGTCGATGAAAGATCAAGTCCGAGCCATCCAAGACGCGTCAGTGATCATAGGAGCTCACGGAGCGGGGCTGACTCACATTGTGTCAGCAACACCAAACACAACGATATTTGAGATCGTGAGCGTCGAGTTTCAGAGACCTCATTTCGAGCTTATAGCTAAGTGGAAAGGTTTGGAGTATCATGCGATGCATCTGGCGAATTCACGGGCAGATCCAACGGTTGTGATTGAGAAACTAAAGGAGATAATGAAAAGTCTTGGCTGCTGAAACACACAAAAAAAAAGAAAAAAAGGTAGAATCTGAATAGCGAGTGAGTTCGAGTCTTAGCCGCCACGGGATGTTTGGATGTAAATTGGCTTTTGCTTTTGGTACTAAACATGCTTTTTGACCCGTGAGTTCGAACCTTAGCGGCCACGGCACGGGATGCTTTTTTTATTTATAATTATTACTTACTCTTGCGATCTTTTTAATGTTCCCCATATTTGGATGTAAAAGTGATACATAATTTTTCCAAAATCTTGGTAAAATAACTTAGTATTTTTAGAGATCTCCATCCATTCATGATTCATGATAAGCGTGCCATTGTGTCTAGTAGCTCTTCTCTGGTCACATCAAAAAGCTTTTCAAGAGACTTGGCTGCTTTCTTGGAAGCCTTTTTCAACAGTACATATGGAGGCTGAAACAGAGACTTACCACGTACGCAAGCGACGACATCACGCAGCAGTCCTAAGGCAGGACCAAACAAAATTATACAACAAAACCAATGAACACAAATAGTCACGAGTTTCAACCAATTCATGCTGTCTAGTATTGGTTACATAGTTTATCGTTAGATTAATAAATTAGGGTTTGAGTCGTTTTTCTATTACAATTACAATCATAATCATTGTCGACGCTTTAAAATAACAAAAATACCCGATTTTTTCATATGTCGCACGATTAGTTTGATTGAGATTCCCGGGTTAGTAAAAAAACTATAGTCACAAGTTTTTTAAAAAAGACCACTTAGTTTTTGTTTGTTTGTATATTGCCACATCTCAAAATTATTATATTTTACATTGATGTGAACTCGATTTACCAACGTACCGATTTACCAAGATGATGGACACAAATATTTGAAACTAACTATGTTCGATTCGAAGCAGTGGAGATGAGGCATAAGGATGGATTGAGAACATGGTTCTTTACAAGACAAACCAAGGATAGTCGTTTGTTTTAAGATCAAAATGTTCTATTAAAGTTGTAAAATCGTTATTTTTTCTTTTGAATATAATTTACCATTGAATTAAAAAAATAATAAAGACTCATCTTTACCTGCATATTGTGCTTCAAATCCCAATCATATCCAATCAAACATGAAACTCAGCTACTATTTTTTTTGTCTTTCAAAAACATATATGTTATGTTTTGAATAATTGATCTTGGTTTCTGATTTGAATGTTAGAAAATATTCAAAAAATAATTAAATTGCACTACTCATTGTGAAAATCCAAAACTTGAGAAATCGGACTTTTTCAGGTTGAGTTTTAAAGCTCATACTCAGCTCCTAGCGTACTTGATGGAACAAAGCTCGTATGCCGTAAATCGGATTGATAGGCCTATGCAAAACAAAGTTTTTTTACATATCAAAATAATACGTGCTTTTCATGACCCCTAAACTTATTCCTATAAAAAAAACAAAATTGGTGATTAGTTTTTTTCAAATGGTAATTATCAACAAATAATATAAATTTGTGCATGATTTGATCCAAAAACAAAATAGATAAAGGAAAAAAAATTACTTGGAGATGCGGGGTATCAATCCCCGTACCTCTCGCATGCTAAGCGAGCGCTCTACCATCTGAGCTACATCCCCTTCTGGTAGATATTCAAGTATGCTTAATACAATACAATACAATACAATTAATTAGAATCTGCTCAGAAAAAGGATGGGCTGATTCGAGCGTGGAGATTGCAAATTTTCAACTGACATTTGCAAAATTAGTTCTGGATTTGGGTCCAAGTGGAGTGGTTATGAAATAATAATAAAAAAGGCACACATCTCTCTTTCTCATTGGCTAAAAGCAGCAAAACCATTTTCCTCTGTTTTCAACATCTACACAAAAGTCCCAAAAAAAGAAAAAATTCAACGTGGGCGGGAAAATGCAAGCTTCTTGGGTTTTGTCAAGGAGTTGCAGAAAGAAGAGAAAGCTCCTTTGATATCTTCAGGGATTGGGAGAGCCAAAGAGAGTGGTAAATCATCTTTGAGACTTCTGGTTTGATGTCTCAAGGAGACAGAGTGAGCCAAAGCTGTTTGCCTTCTGTTGAGTCCTTCGAGGATGAAAGAGAAGGCACCAAAAGTGAGACAGCTTTGTAACATTGCTTGTGGTGCACCTGAGGATCATAGGGAACTGTTAGCTCAGCTATGCATCTATCTTTGCTTTCTAGTTCAATATCAAGTTATCTCTCTTGGGTACTTTCTATGTCATAGACAGATTAAAACACGTTAAGTAAACCCCATCTAAAATAAAGTGAATGCAAATGTTTTCATCGTTAAATTGTTAGAGACCTCTATAAATAGCTCAAATAGTTCATCATCTTAATTGTAAAGGAATAGTGCCAATGCAATTGCGGGGATATGGATTCAGAAATATGATGTTCTTACCGGGGAAACTAAGAGCAAGGCCAGTGCAGCACCCAGCAACTCCAACGTTAATGGCTTCAAAATGGAGATCATGTGAGCATATAAGCAACGACACGCTAAGAGTTCATTTAGACTATGCATGTATGCAATATTATATCGTAGGAGTGAGAACCGATAAGAAGGAGAAACGTTAAAGAGCCTCACCATCATCTTTCCCTCGCAGCTTCTTCAGAAGGCAAACAACCAAGCTGTGTACTCCGGATAAAACCGCAAAATGCTAACAAGGTATTCAGTTGCCATTAGCACACAGGGAGTAATATTATATTCAATTCATAAGATTTTTTAAAAATGAAGGCACCTTTGCAGACTGACCCGCATCCACAAATGATCCCTTAAATCCTTTCTTCTTAAACAATCCAGAACCTGAACCCCAACTTATATTGTGAGATATATGGTTCGATCAGACAAAACAAGCACATAGACTGATTCTCTAGTCACTAAATCCAGCGTTAACACGAAGAAAGCTAAAGCTAAACTTGTCTACACAGACCATTGTTGTTCTTAAGATTCAGGCACAACTGTTGTCCCTAAATCAAGTAATCTGGCACAATTAATGAAGTATACACAGAAAGCTAAGCTAAGTCGAGTGCAAAATAAGAATCATAAACTGAGTAATGTTCTTCTCTGGAAAATCGATGCTAAACAAGTCTAGACATACATACACCAGTGTTATTCCGCAAGAGTCTGTTTTTAGAGAAACTCGGACAATAAATCAGATACTAAGTCCCTTCGAACACCTATATGATTGCTCAACCTCAAACTCAATACTCCGACATAAGACATAATATGAAGAGAAATAAAATTCATCATCACCATATCCGAATATAGAGCCCATGACGGCGCCGCCAGCAGCATCTCCGGCGAAACGGACGAGACAAACGGCGGGAGAAGGGATTGTCAATGCCTTGGAAGAGTCGTGATTGGTCTCATCATCAGCGTTGGGGTTATGGTTTGGATCGGAATCGAGACTAGTGTCGACGTCGATACCGTTTGAAGAATTCTCGGCCGCCATGGCTGAAGCGTAATCTTCTACCTAATCTTCAAAATTTGTTTATCTTCTTTTCTGGTTTACTTTCCCACAGTATTTTAGCCTACTAGACAAGGAGAGGATATTTGTGTGTCCAAAGTACAAACCTCTATTTTAGGATATTCGGATCCTCGCATCGGGTTTAGGTATTTCAGGTTTATGGATTTAGGAAACGATCGACTATTTTAAAAATTCGAATCGGCTTCGGTTTGGGTTTAGATCGGTTAGAGTATTTTCTTTACGGTCCGAATTTTTTTCGGATATAGTTTGGATCCGGATCCGAAAGTATCCAAACTATCCAAAAGTATCTACAATACCCGAAGAACCCGAAATCCGAGACAAAACACAAAAACATGAATATTCATTTCAATAAAAACCAATATGTTTTCAAACCAAAAATATCTAAAATACCGGAAAAATCCAAAAAAACAAAACATGTGTTTTCGATATACCCATAATATCGAATATATACCTAAAATACCCGAAATACCCAAAAAATAATTAATATATTCGAGTTTATAGTTGTAATTTTGAGTATTTGAGTTATATCAAGTTTAAATATAATTAATATATTTGGGTATATAATTACAGTTCGGGTATTTCGGGTACCCATTCGGTTCTCGGTTCGGTACCGGTTTGGGTTCGGTTCTTTGGGTATAGGAACTTATGATCCGTTCGGGTATTTGGATGGATCCAAAACTCTTTCGGTTCGGATATTTTCGGTTTGGTATCAGTTCGGATTTTCAGATCCGGATTTTTTGCCCACCCTTACTCTCTATTTTCTAACCCTATACTATTTGTTTTCAATCCGGTTCAAATAGATTGAGCATAATTCACTCAATAATCCTATACTTTCTAAAGAATTGCGTAAGTAACTAAATTTTATCAAATTTAGAAACAGAGGAAGATAGTGAATCTTTTTGGTGAATTAATAATAATATTCAGATTACATGGAAACATGATTCATCAGTTACACATCTAATGGTCATAGAACAATGGAAGATGTAAAGACAACAAGACAGATTATAATATTTTTAGGAAACATAAGAAGATGAGATGACCCAAGATGGGTCTTGTCTGAAACAAAAGGGACTGATTAAAGGTTTTTGTTCTTGAAATGAAATGATCGATTCGTCATCAATACTCATATATGGCTCCAAACTCAGCTCTCCATGCTTGATCGTCTGCATAATCATCATAGCTGACCAAACCGGTTCTGTGTTCTGATAAATGTTCCTCATTCTCCTTGACCAAACCGGTTCTGTGTTCTGATAAATGTTCCTCATTCTCCTTGAACCATGGCTCTAATGCAGACCCTGGTAATTTGCTTTCTGCAAGATATTGCTTCATTGTGCTCATTTCTGTTTTGTGCTTACTCTTTAACTTCTCCATTTGCTTCTTCAACCTCTCATTCTCTTCTTCAATTAAGCTGAAACGATCCTGCAATCATAGTTTTTGAATCCAAAACCAAATCAACATTACAAGAATTCACAAATCACATCCAAACGTTCAGGTATTTTTGAGGTTTGGTTCATGCCCATAATGCAGAATCTAAGTCTTCAAACGGCTTTTTAATTTGTTCAAAGTAAAAGTTACCTCAGAGGATTGCACATATTGCTCAGCTTCTCGGAGTCTGATAAGTAATTCTCCAGCAGCTTGGACAGCTTCCGCGGTATCTCGCAGCTGAACTTTAAGGCCCTTGTTCTCCTTTTTCAAGAACTCTCTTTCTTTCTCCTTCTCAGCTCTAATGGCAGTAAGCTCAGCTGAGAAAGCTTTTGCAAAACGCTTCCCATGACGGCCTTTCACAGCAGCTTTAGCCGCCGCTTTCTTCACATCAACTATTCCTGCCATCGTCACACGATGCCTCTCTGCTAATTCATCATACTTCTCCTGCAGTTCTGTGTACTGCTCGATGAATCTACTGTGACCAAGCATAGCTCTACTAAGAGCGTCATTTAACTCCTCTGTAGCCATTTTCTCTTTTTTGAGCTCTATCTCCAGATCCTCTGCGTGTCTACGGTGGCTATCAATATCCATTCTCAGACCATCTGTTAATGATATCCATTCACTCTCCATTTCTGTCCACCTTTCACGTTCTTCCTCTAGGACGTCATTGTTGTTCTCAGCGTTCCTGGTAAGATCAGTGCTTTTCCTCATTTGAAAGGACCGTAATAGCAAAGATGATCTCAGGTTATCTGTTGATTTTGTAGGCTGCAGCTTGCTCTTAAGCTCTGCAATCTCCTTTAAAAGAGCTTCCTTATCACTGAGATCAATCCTTTTCTTCCCAAACTCTTCACTAAGTTGGTTTGTCTCATATGTTTCCTTCACAACCTCTGTTCCATCTTCTCCATCATCGGGTTTCAATAGCTGCACAACAGGTTAAATATGTGAATACCCATGTCTTGCAAACAATTCACTGCTTTACTTGTTCTATGGAATGTAAATTGTTGGCTTACCGTACTTGGCTCTTGCACAGTGTCCTTTTTGTATTGGTCTAACTGAAGAATTATTATATAAAAAAAAAATTTGTCATAAAACTCAAATTCAACCTTTAACACTCAATTGTCTCATCATAAGTTGTAAGATTTACCAGACATGTTAGCTGCTCAATTTTGGTAGCCTGCTCCATACACATGTTCTTGAGATGCTTCTCGTCTGCGCAAGCTTCTTCTGTTGCCTTATATCCTCCCTAATAACAAAAGATATAAGTTGTCAAAACGAATATACCACTATAAACTGAAGGAAAATGCGTCTCAGGTTTTCTAGACATACTTCAGCTTCTTGGTCAAGTTTCTGTCTGCAAGAAAGGCACAGGAGAATCGATGATCCACCTTCTTTTGGTCTATCTTCCTGTAACAATTTAACCAAAGCACTAAGATTCTCGGCTTCATCGCAAGGCTTCAGAGACAGATGCCCAAACGAAAAGGAAACAGAAGATCTGTTTGAAAGTGAGCTCCGTTGGTGACAGTCTATAATCTGTAGTCCTCTTTGGAGACTTGCAGCAAGAGAATCTGTAGGACTCAAAGGCTTATTGGACATAGAAGGGCCAAATTGTTCGACCGTTTTGTTTCCAATGTTGTAGCTCTCGGTTACACTTCTCGGACTTGCCTGAAACTTTGTCGACACAGCCACGCTCTTCCGGAAGTTCCTAATCTTTGGAGATTCTGACAAAGTTGGCTCTTCAAGAGTACGAGTTTGGTGAGGCAAGCTGATCGAAATCCCATTTCCCACAGATTCAGCCAAGGCACAATCTTTGTGAATCCGACGCTTGTGTATCTCCACATCTTCTGAGCAGATCTCATCTCCGCTCAATGACTCTGCTTCACAACAGGAAGCACTTGCAAAAGAGGATTGCATAGAATCCTTCAAGTCATCAACATCAGAAAAAGCGTGAAACTTGTCAATATGTCTATTCAATTCCATTACATCATCATCCATTGTTTCCTTTTCTGAATCTTCTTTGTTTCCACACGACATGGCTAAAGACTTGTTGATGCTCATTCTCAATTGACTCAAGCTCTCCCTCGCAAAGTAACCACTCTTGCTTCCATCAGGTTTGTACCCATCAGACTTGGTTCTTATTAGCTCCTCCTATAAACCACAAAACCAACATCATACACAATGCCACTGTGAAAACACACAACCGATATGTAACGAAAAAGGAGACCTTTAGTTCACGAATCTGGTCACCCAGTTGCTCATCTTCCTCTGTAATCTCGTTAGCCACTGAGCTAGATCTTGTGGCGAGTACATTCCTGGCTTCAAACTGTTGTAATTCAATCGAAATTAAGAGACTGAAACAATATCTTTCAAATCGAAAGGAATGAAAGAAGATTCACTATCGTGAAGACAATAACTGTTACCTTTAGTGGAGAATTTGAACCAATATCCTCTTTGTCTTCAAGGTAAGTGTTTTGCCCAAACTTCTGAATCTGTCAAATGTAATAAAAACAGTTTGTTTTTCTGTTTTCACCGAGAATCATGTCGATACTATGTAAAATCGAAAGGTATCAAACTTGTATAGAAAGTTCTTAGGTAATGGATTTACCTGATTTTGTTCTTTGGGGAGAATCTGGGTCGCGGCGGATGGAAACACTTTCTGAGGCGATCTTTTCTTCAAGTGAAGATGGTTATGAGCAGTATGTATGTTTGGGTCGCAAGGAGGCGCGTTCTCGTCGTTGGATCTGAAACTCTTAGTTTGTGGATTTTGGATTGATTTCTGCTTCGCGTAGATGGATCTGGGAAGCAGATTTCGGATAGAAGAAGTCGAAATGTTTCCTAAGAACCGATTCTCTCCGATCTTCGCAGGGGACTTCATCGTTTACAAACAGATTTAGAGAAACTGAAGATTTCTAGATTTAGAGAGAGAGAGAGAGAGAGTGAACGTTAAAGTGTGAGGGACAGAGGAAGACGATAAGGTATCGATTTTTGAATGTTGGAGATATATCGATTCGACCGTTGGCATTCAAAATATTGGTTTTCTGAAAAGAAAAAAAAAGAAGGAAGAATACAAAATGAGAACTTAGCAATGTGGGACCCACTCAAATGGGCTTCTGAAACTGGGCTTTTAAATGGGTATATTGTTTTGGTAACGTACATGGCCTTTTATATTTTCGAATTTTCGAATTCCCAAATTAAATTTATGATACAATATTTTTACGGGTAAGTGAAAATATATTAAAGCTTTGTTAACTCGTTGATTTTTTTTTGCTGTGATAGATAAAAAAATCTTTGAGGGGGGAGAATAGTTAAACAATAATTTGGAATTGGGAGAAAAGTTGATTTGTATGTTAATAAAATGGAATATAAGATTTTAAGCAACTAAAAGGAAAAGAGTAGGCGTCGAGATGATAGTGACATTTTTATGTTATAATGTCAGCAATTATAGTTTGAAAATTTTGGCATGAAAACATATATAACCAATAATTTTCAAAGAAAAAGGAAAAAAAAAACAACAGCAATGATATTTAATTGACACATGAATAATGACAATATTTAAATTCAAAAATAAAAAATCAGCACTTTTTGGATATATATTTTTTTTTTATCATTTTACCTTTCTTGTGGGTTCTACACATCTTCAAAACATTTCATACTTTTATGTCATATCTATCTTTAATCTGTGTATGCATTCATTCATATCCACTCAATGTTTTTATGAAAATAATATTTTGTGTATATGGTTGACAAAGAAAATATTATTACATTTTTCGTCCACTTATATAAATTCCATAGTTATTTAAATAATTATATAGTTATTAAAGTTAGTTTGATTCACTTTTCCTTCCGTCATTTCAGCGTTCACATTGACATTTACATTTTTTTTTAAACATAAAATAAAATTATCATCATAACTTTTTCAAAAAATTGGTGGTGTGATGTATCAAATACACTTAGATCCAATTGTTTCCTAACTAATATAATCTTAAAGATAACAAAAAGGAACATTTTCTAAAATATTATTTAACGCTCAAATAAGATATAAGACCACAAAACCACATAATTAGCTGGATAAACGAAAAGCGAGAGAAAGAAAATAGATACTAAGTTTAAACCAAACTAAAAGGTAGTTTATCAATATGTGGTGTTGGTAAAATTAAAAAGAGATAGATGAATGGGAACATGTCAAAAAAGGTCAAATGCTTCAAAAAGTATATAATATCAAATGAATGAACATCTAACTCATACAAGTATGAGTTGTTTCCTAATTCGTGTATGACATTTTATAAGAGTTAATTGATCCATATTTGTAAATCGGATTGTTGGACGATTGGATCATATCGTATTTAGGTAATGAGCATTAGATGAATAGATCTATCATAATTTATCTGAATATAATTTAACGGTGATAATTTTATTAATATTAATTTTTTTATAACTACAATAATAATAAAATATTCTGCGCAAATCGTAGTCATTAACTAGTTGTATATAGAAAAACAAAAAACACAGATATAAGTAGAGATCATGTGAGAACCACTAGATATGCTTTGCTAAAAACTGACGAGTGGAGCCCATTAGCCGAATAAAAAAAAAGTTCCAAAAGAAATGAAAACTGAGCGATGATAATATTGCCAATTTACAAAACCAGCAAGAAAGACTCCATTATCGCTTTTGCCAGCCAAAAGCTCACAGCTTTCCTTCTTCAGAAACAGCTCTGTAAGTGATTTTCATTCGCGTGAAGTATTATTTGCGATCTTTTTTCTGAAATGGGTCATGGAGAAGAGGTAAAAGCTTATAGCTTTCAATCTACTTTTTATATTTCACAGCCGAAACAGTTGAATTTTTTGTGTATATATGCCCCACTTTCTTAGTGGTCCGCCATTGAAGTGAAGTGACTATGCCAAAACCCTAACCTTATCTCTCTTTCTTTCCGCCGACCCCTAAAATTCCAATCTTTTTTCAACTTACTTACAGTTTTGCATTTAAGTCTCTCTTTGAAAAATGTCCTCTTCGTTTCTAACTTTTCTTATGTAACTCACATGCTTGCTGTTCTTTCAATCATCTTCTTACACGACTACAACTACAAATTTGTCTTTTAGCCTTTTTTCTTTTCTTTTTAAGTTTCTCTTTGTGGGTTGCTCTGTTAGAGAAACCAGCTTTACTCTCTTCTTATTACCTTGGTTTCTCTTGTTGTGGATCAGAGCTTGGTTTTGGATTTAAGGCAAGTTTTTTTAAAGTAATTACCTCTCTTTTTTGTGTGTGTTGAGTGCGAGATGTAGCAGAATTTTGAGTTTGTGCTTTCTTTTCTGATTGGATCGACCAAGAAACTCTCGATTAGGTCATATGTTGTTGTCACTAAGACAAAGTCTATTGCTTTATTGTTTGATATCTCTCATGAGTTGTTTGACTTGGTTAGAGTTTGAATTTAAAGACTCGTACACAAACATGACTGGTTTCGAAATCTTGTTTCTTGTTGAATATGTTATCTGTGGTGAGATAGCTTGTTAATTGTTATCTGAACTTGATCTGTGTATTTTTTGGCTGTGTCCAATTTTGGATGGGTCCATCTTGATTCTTGAATTTCGGGTGACTTTATTATGAGTTGGTGGAATCTCAGGGAGGAGAGTTTGTTTCATTGTTCTTGAAATTCACTGTATAGCTCTGCTCTGATTTTGACATCAAACTGTACTTTCGGTTGGTGTTTGAGTCTGTTTGTTGTTCTTTTCCAGTAACTTTGTCTGTTGCCAATTCGATAAACATTTCTCTTAAATAAAGGAGTCATGGTCTTCAGAAATTGTTAATCTACATTGTTCCGGTTTGAACTTTGAACTATGTTTAGTTAACAACTTCAGGGGTTTATTTTAGGCTTTTTTCTTTTTCTTTCCGGAGTCTCTATTTTAAAACTTGATCTTTCGGTTACTTTACATTGTGATTTGTTTTCACAAGATCCCGTAAATATGCTCTTTCCGGGTTCACAGAAACTTTTTGGCTTGCATTTATATGCACAATGGAAATTATGGAATAGCCTTTTGCATGCTTAAGAAATATTCAACAAACACCATCGCTTGGTGAAAAAATTGCTCAGCTTGGTGTTGTACTGATCATGAACACAGAATTCACTTATGGGAGTCATGTCTCTTCTTGATTTGCATGTTGCCAACAAAGATGAGGCCATTTTTACAAATACTGATACTAATTGGCCTTATGTTTGCAGGATTGTTTCTTAGGTTTTGCAATGGACTCCCCACAATCTGTTGTTTCACCATTCAAGATTGGTGAGTCAGAGAATGAGAACTCAACTTCTGTGCAAAGCTCTGGTAACCGATCAAATGGTATCAAATCAAATGAAAAAGATTCTATCAATTGTGGCCGGCAAGACCTTGTTGGTACTCTTGAGGTCTATGTGCATCAGGCAAGGGATATCCATAACATTTGTATATACCACAAGCAAGACGTTTATGCCAAGCTTTGCCTTACAAGTGATCCTGAAAAGTCTGTCTCGACCAAAATCATCAATGGCGGTGGGAGGAATCCGGTTTTTGATGACAATGTTAAGCTTGATGTCAGGGTTCTGGACACTTCCCTCAAATGTGAGCTTTACATGATGAGCAGGGTGAAGAATTATCTGGAAGACCAACTGCTTGGTTTTACTCTGGTTCCTATGTCGGAACTGCTCTTCAAGAATGGGAAACTCGAGAAGGAGTTCTCTCTTTCTTCCACTGATCTATACCATTCGCCAGCTGGTTTTGTTCATTTGTCTCTCTCCTACAATGGATCCTACCCTGAAGTGATGGCTATTCCCACTATGCCTTCATCTGTTTCTGTTGATGAAACTACCAAGAATCCAGAAGGATCTGAATCAGTTCCCGATGAGTTGGATAAGATAGAGTTTCCAGATCCTAACGTCGCGAATGAAAACGAGAAGATGGTTTCCGAGTACTTTGGAATCTCCTGTTCCACTATTGACTCAGAAACTTCTGATAGCTTGGTCACTTCTGATACTGACAATCATGTAAACAATTCTGTCACTTCTATACTGAAGCAAGATTCACCTGAGAGCAGCAATGCAACAAATGGAGCTGCTTCTCCTCACGCTTCAGCTCACTCCGCCACACCAAACCATGAACATCTCTCTCTCGTGAACTCCAAATCGGATTCCCAGGAGTCAGGGAGCGAGGCTTCAGGTGAGACATCTGAGGAGAAGATTGTGAAACCCATCCTCAGTGTGAGGGTTGAGCCAGAGTCGAAGGTGGTGAAGCAGGATATAGTCGACATGTACATGAAAAGCATGCAACAGTTTACTGATTCACTGGCTAAGATGAAGCTTCCTCTGGACATGGATAGCCCAACAAAATCAGAGAATTCAAGCTCTGATTCTCAGAAGCTGCCAACACCGAAGAGCAACAACGGATCCCGTGTGTTCTACGGGAGCAGGCCTTTCTTCTGAGCATCTGTTTTACCAAGTTCAGAGGAAGAAGGCAGGTCACTCTTAGACTTTTCTAATGAAGAAAGACTAATCCTAATGATGTGATTTTATAATGTACTATTTGATGTTGTATCTCCCATCTGGTCATCTTGATGCTTTAGTTGATGTGAAGTTATTATTATGTATCTCTAGCCTTTGCTCTATTAGAACTATGTTCGCACTATATGAACCTATGTTGCCTAATCATGTTTGTTTTCCCTGAATTGCTGATTTTTACATCCACAAGAATTGCTGATCAATGCTAAGATTACTTAATTATTTGTACAATCATAATGTGGTGTGATTGTCACCCTTTGGACCCACTTTGTCTTTGTGACCATCAAGAGGAGGTCCCATAGGTGGGGGGAGAGAGGCAAAGGATCCAATGATTCCGCTTTCTGAAAAAAATATTGAGAACAAAATGTTTGGATGTCTTTGGTTAGTTGAAGTGTCTTTTTCATAGGATCTTGAGAGGATGCTTTTCTGTCTTTATACCATTGTGGTATTAAGGATAAGGGATTCAACAGTTAATTGGTAAAAATATTTAAAAGCATTATCATACGGTTACAGAGACTTCAATGAAAATGGTTTTGACTGATTAAACTACTCTCTTACTATATATAGATATGTTTATTTATTTTTGGTAGGTAGCTAGCAAGCATCAGAGGGGAACTTGGATCACTTCATTGGCTCTGGTGATCATATGCCGTTTGCAGATCCAGGCGATGGACCCATCGCCTCTGTATCTAACTCGCCACAGGCCAAATTTTTCTGCAATGTCCCTCCCGTTCGTGCAATTCTGTTCCCTCAAGTAATCGATGAGCCACTGTTGAGCTGCTCTTTGGTCTTGCTCCTGAATATCTCTATCTCTGCCTCGGTTCCTACCCATGGCAGCAGCGAACCCTATGGCTCCTGCTGCTCCGGCTGCTCCAGCCATGACAGATGGGTTGGCTAGGTGAGAGATTGCGTGGCCCAAGTCAGGTATCATGTGTCCCATCCCAGCTGCCCAATTTGCTCCTATCCTCAGTGCAAAAGTCACCAGTTTCATGAAGTTTGTCATGTATGGAGCCAATAACTTCACAGCTTGGTTATCTATCTGCATCACATCACATCCAAGCTGATCTTCTACAACGTGCATTTCCCGTCTAAATTCGCATAACATGTGTATCCTTAGAGAAACCATGCCAGGAACCATTGCTGTGATCAGACTTCTCCCGTAGTTCTCTGGTCTGATGAAGTAAAACATGTTTGGGACTTTTCTTTCATCCATCTGGAGGTTGTAATTGACAAGGTAATCCACTTTGTGATGAAGCTGGATCAGAAGTCTGTGCTCGTAGTATCTCAGTCCTTGGATCTCTTGCTTCAGGTCTCGTATCTCTTGCTCAATAATCTTCAGCCTCTCAAGTACTGCTTCTACACCCTTAGCGATTCCACCGAAGCTAGGATCCACTTTTTCCAGCTCATTGGTCACCGCTACATGATTTTCTGTTTCGGGATTGTCCTCGGTGGGAACTTGTAATTCTTGGGCTAAGTCGTGCAGATCATGGTACCTTCTTTGCAATACTTCTCTGAAATCATCATCAGAGAAGAGGTCGCGAGCTAAATCAAATCCAGCTCTTTGAACAGTCTTACCTGAATCTAGAACAGAGTCCCATGTGTGTTGATAGTCATACATAGTCTCTGCAGGAACTGATGATAATGCTTCTTTTAGCCTCTGGAGGGAAACAAACTGACTTTGTCGGAATCGCGGTGGAGTTAAGTCCTGGACGCATCGTGGTCTTATGATGTGCTCAAGGAGGATTACACCGTGGCAGCTGTTCTGGATAGCCGGAATTATTAGCTGGTGAATGAGCCTCAAAGTTTCTGTCAAGCTCTTTGTCGAACAAGCAAGAACATCAATGTAATCTCCCAACTGTCCTCCAAGCTCCACTCTGATATCAATGCCTTGGATCGTTATAGCGATGAGGTACTTCTCAAGGCTATAAGTTGCCCCGTGTTGGTTCTTCAGTTCCATGATTATGTTGTGAAGATGCACCTGTGCAGGCAATATGAAAGATCAGTAAGGTTTGAGTTCTGAAGGGATATAAGAAACAGAGTTTTTATTGAAGCCCTTGCCTGTAAACGAGGGAAGAATCCAGCTGTGAGGAACATGTGACTTGAATCATCGCACTGGAGATGCCGGCCTGAATAAACACAGTCGTGTCTGTTTATCTGCCATTTCTGAGCCTTTCCTCTGCCATCTTCGAGAATCGATGGGACTAACAATGAAGAATCTGGATTGGAAGGATCTTGTTCATAGCAAAGTTCTACTTTCTTCATCACCCCCACAAGGTCACACGCATCGAAGTGCTCAAATACCTTTGAGGTCATCCCTGGAATCGGACTCTGCAAACTACTTTTCAAAATCAACTCCAGCTTTTTCCTGCTGACAAAACCGTTTCTTTCCTCGGTGCTTTGCTTTCTTACATCAAGCTTTGTCAACTGAGCAAGAACCTCCCCACAAAACCATTCATAATCTAGTATCAAAAATCCCAACTCATCAAAGTAAATTACCTCTCCTATTTGGTGAAGGCATGTGGCTATGGCTCGCCGTCTTGTCTCCACAATCTCAATGTTCTCGGTTCGAGACTTTATTCTCAGAGAAGGAACTTTATATTGGCAGAGGTCTCCAAAGGCTTTCCATCTCATAATAGGTTTGTTTGAATTCTCTAATCTCCAGTCTGATAAGAGCGGTATCATATCATTGCAAAGCTGATAAACCTGAGGAACTGTTTGAAGGATGGATTTGCTTGTCATCCGGATATGATGTGTGAGATTGCTAACCGAAGGAGATGATCTTGCATCAACTGTGAATACGGTCGGGTCGAAATCCACTAAAGCTTGAAACTTATCTCTCAGTCTCTGAATGTAGATCACAGTTGCCTGAAAGCTTTCCGATTGTGGATTGATTTTTTCGGAATGCGTGAGGACGATTGTGACATTTGGTTTCGTGCATTGTTGAACCGACTTTCTCAAGTTGGAAACGATGAATCTAATCCAGTATTGAAGCTCTTCTTCTACTTCTTCTGGTGTTTTGGGTTCTTTATAGCTCGGCTTCCTAAACAAGCTCAATATGATCAAGAAGAGACATGGGATTGGGAACATAAAATCATGAAGAGCATAGAACTCGTGCTGCCCCGCGAAATTCCACATCGAGATCTTTGTTTCCTCGTCCATAAACGTCTTTATTTTCATCCCACCAACTGTTTTAACAGCTTGCTCCACAGGATTCATCAAAGTTCTCACATTCTCCACATAAGGAAAACCGGATGCAGAGATACTTTGCAGTATAGAGTTGCAGAGTGTTGTCTTGCCTGCATCGTCTTGCCCACAGAGAAAAGCTCTAATGCTCTTTGGCTCAGTGAGTGGCATATCCTCGAGTGGATCCGTCTCTGCTTCATCTATCTTCCCACCATTAAGTCTCAGCTTCTGATAAATCTCATCTGCTTTCCCTGAATCGTGAAGCGGAGTTCTAGCTAAATCAATTTCCTCAACCCATGTATTAATCTGCAATGTCTCTGTGATTGCCTCCAACACTCTGTCACCTCTTACCCCTTTGCAGCCTTGTAACGACAACCGTATTAAGGATGGGTTCTTCTGCAAGCTCTTGAAGATCTGTATGAAATCATTAGGTCCCAGACTCTCATCGTCGTGAATCCCGAGATGAACCACAGTGTCATTTGTGGTCACCATCTTCAAAACCGCGGTAAGTCCATCTCTTCCAATCTTTGTCTTGGAACCTCCAAACACAACTGACTTGAGTGTGTTGTTGGCTTGTAATTGCAGAGCAGAGAATCTACTCAATGGACAAAGCAAATCCTCGACACCAACGCTCCCAAACCGATTTCCATCAACATACAAACTCTGCAAGCTCTTGTTCTTAAAAAGTCCAGCTGCAACATACACAACCGCTTTGTCTTTAAGACCGGTTTTCGAAAGTTTCACTTCGCTAAGAGTCTTGTTCTGCTCAAGAACCCATCGGAACTCCTTGGCCCACCGCGAATTCAGATTCGCGCCCGTCATGTCTAGAGACCTCACGGTTGTGTTCATACCCAATGCTGCAGCGACTCTGCAAGAGCCAGAAATGTCAATCTGGTAAATCCTAAGAGTGTAGCTCTCAGGCAAGAACTCAACGACCTTTGAGCTTCTGTCTCGTTTGTGGTCTCCACTCCACACATGAACCTCCATTTCCCTGTTCATAGCCAAAACGGCAGATATCAATGGCGTCGCAGTGGAGGGACTCGAGTCGAATATGGAGAAAAGTTTCAAGCTTGAGTTAGTTTCGATCATCTTCGAGAGCTCTTCTGCTCCTTTTGACCCGATTGAGTCTTCCCAAATCTGCAATTCCTCTAACGAATCGTTAACTTCGAGAGCCGACCCGAGAAGCGTAGCTCCTCTGCATCCAATCATCGACTCTACGAACATAATCTCTTTCACCGAACTGTTTCTTCTCAAAATACCTGAGAGCTCGCTCAGACATTCTTCACTGAACCTGTTCTTTCTGAAAGCAAGCTGTTTTATCTTCGAGGTGTTGTCGAGCAACAAACCAAGGCTCTGCATTAGCTCGATTTCCCAAGCGATTCCTTCGAATTCCAAGTTCCTGACAGATGTATGCGTCTCTAAAGATGTGGCTAGCTCGATGAAGATCTGAGAAAGTGAAGTGAGGTCGTCTCCGGTGACATTGATGTTCATGGTGTCGTCTGTCATTAGCTGACAATGTGTGATTTTTCCAGACGAGGAGAAAGATAAGGTTTGAAGATTATTTTGTTGTGGGTCTTTGATTGCTTGAAGAAACCATGAGAGGTCTTTGAAGCTTTGGTCTGCCTCTGACGCCATCTTTGAGATAGAGAGAGAAGAAAGATAAAGTGGGAAAACTAATTTAATTGTCAATAGATTTTTTTTTGCAAATTTACAGAGGGGATTTTGTTTCTTTATGTACTTTTAGACTATTTTATTGATTTATCATCAAATGTTTCTCTTCTAATGTTTTGATAATTACATATCAATCACATTCCAAAATAACTTAAATAAATGAGAAAAATACTAAGTAAAAAAGTTTTAAACTATAAAGAAATGAAACTTATATTTCTAAGCATTAGAATATGGCAATTTAGTGTATAAATGCCAATAATAAGAAACAAATCTACAAATGCTGTATTATAAGATTTTTTTTTTTTGAAAACTTAAGAGGTAAAATTAACAAGAGAAAATAACTAGAAAATTAGTTCCCAAAAAAAAAAAATGAATAGCCCCTAAATATTTGGAGATGCCTTTTAGACCATCCCCATTGGTGTGACATATGTCTCACAAAATTTTTTATTTTTTTTTAAATTAAATAAGTAAATAAAAAAAAAAGTTGGATCAATGAGACGTTGACACGTCATCATCCATGGTCTCAGTGTCTGACACGTCATCGTCATCATCCATGGTCTCAGTGTCTCACACGCTCTCTCTCTTTCTCTCTTTCTTGCTTTTTTTTTTTTATTGTGAGACATAGGTGAGACACCCACTAATGTGGATGCTCTTAGGATCTGAACATAAAAGTAAAGAAATTTCACAAAAGTTTTGGACCTACTTTTGTTTTTTACTTTTTTTTTTATATTAAATGATTTCATTTTTTCACAATTAGGAAAAGATCTGAACATAAAAATATATTTTTCACAAATTTTCTTCCAGAAATAATAGACATAAAAATAACTAAAAATAAAATAAACGAAAGTAAGTACAGTATATATATCATCATTACTCATTAGGGATTATATGCAACAAAATAGTCATATCCCTTTCATACACAATAATTTCTCCCACGCTAATTGAAAAAAAAAAAAAAAAATCAAAGTTTTCATGAGCAACTCGATTTTAAAAGAGAAAAAAAGAAAATTAAAATTACAAAACAGAGCACAGAACCTTGAAGAATCTTGATCGAAAATTCTACGACCTTTGTTTGGTTATATATTTCTATGAAAAAAAAAAGAGGCTTTTGAGAAGCAAATCTTCATCCATCTTGTTGAATCTTTGGCTGCTACAATCTGATCTTTTATGTAAGAATAAAATTTTGTTCTTTTTTGTTTTGTTTGGTCTAACAAAGGGTAAGAAAAGCAGAATCTTTGGCAAAGACTCACTGTGATTAACAAAGTTGGTTTCTTTGTCATGAGAACCTCTTCAAACTCTGCAATTGAAATTGGTTGTTTTCAATCTACAAATCTCTTTTTTCTGTTTCTTGGTTTTTGATAACCTATGCCGCAATACCTAAACAAAAAACACAGATCAGAACATTTCCATCGCAATCAAGTGTATCAAAGTTAAACGTCTTTTGAGAACAAAAAAAGTTAAAAAGTGTTGTTACCTCTATTAGTTTGTCTATTTCCAACATTGTAGCTTCCACTGTAACCTTCTGAGTCATTTGCAGATGGGTCTGAACCTACATTGTCAATGTCATAACCGTAAGAGCGAGACAAAGTGTCTATCTCGTGAGAAGTCTGAGGTGGTAGCTGCTGCCACGTTGAGTCTCTGTACACCGAGCTGCCTCTGTACAATTCCCCTATTGAACCTTCAAAACCGTTAAATGGGGACGCGGAAAGTTCAGAGCCCATCCCAAAGTTTCGTCCATTACCATTGTTATCATTACCAACAGCAGAAGAAGGAAGTCCCCAGTCCCCTCTGTTGTTTCCAGTCGAGACATTCAAGTTCCAACCGGGACCTGCAGCCTCGGCTCTGTTTCCCCACAAGTCTCTATTGTTCGAATTGTAAGGAGATTCGGTTCTATTCTGCCCGATTGGAGAGGTGTAACGGTTTGGAGAAGCGCTGTTGAAGTAAGGGTTACTTGGAATCCGGTTATACCCAAATGTAGAAGCTGTTCCATCATAGCTTGGATTCAGATTCAAACCGAGGCCGAAACCAGAAACTAGATTTCTACCGCTACCAATAATAGGACTAAACCGGCCACCAGGAGAGCCTAGGCTGTTATAATAACCAGGACCAGGAGCAAAGTTATTAAGGTAGCTATTAGCAGACATCCTGTTAGAGCCGCCTCCATAGCTGCTACCGTAACCAGCACCAGGAAGCGGGCTTCGGGTATTAAAAACCGGGGAAATATCCTTAGGAACCGCTCTTTTGACCTCGACCAGTTTCCCATTGAGCTCATGGAAGGTCTTGTGGAGAACCCTATCAACAGCATCATCTGAATCAAATGTGATGAAGCCAAACCCTCTTGGCCTCTGCGTGTTATGATCATACATTACCACAACATCAGCAATGGCACCAAACTGATCAAAGTAGTTTTTGAATTCCGCCTCGGTAATGCTAGAAGGTAAACCTCCTACAAAGATCTTCTTAGTCCTGCCACCACCATGGAGAGGGGAAATAAGGTGTATAGGACTGGCGTGTCGTTTCAGCACCTGCTGATCATCTCGAGGCACGGCCTTCTTCGCCTCAACCTGAAAAACGATTAAAAAACCCCGATGGATCCTTCTTACACTCTAAAAACATTGTTGCCACTTCCAAAGTTGACAATCAGATAATTCGAAAGCAAATGCAGCTAATGTGCATTTCCTAGAAGATCCTGCAAGATCATCTAGGAAATTAAAAGAGGGTATTGATGATTCGTATTTACTAACCGTTCGGCCATCGATGATGTGTTTCTCCATGATCACTCTCTCTGCAACACAAGGATCTGCAAAGACGATGAATCCGAAGCCACGAGCACGTCCTGTGGCACGGTCTCTCATGATCACAGCTTCAACCACATCACCATACTTGCTAAAATAGTCTCTTAGCTTTTCTTCATCTGTGTCCCACGAAATCCCACCAATGAAGAGCTTCCCCAGATCCGATTCCATCTCGTAGCTCCTGCTAAACCATCAGAAAATCAAAAAAAAAAAAAAAAAAAAACACAAATCGATTCGGACGAGAATCATAAAGACGGAATTCTGATGAGTTTCAGCGAAAGTCTGTCTGAAATTGAAAAATCAAAGACGTGGAACATACTTTTGTTGTCTGCAAATCTAAGACGGAATCCGATCTCTTTTTTTTGTTTTTTTGGTTGTTGTTGTTGTCCTGATCAAATAGCGAAATTGGGTGATCTTCAAATCTGAAAAATGCATCATCGAAACCACAAAACCAAAAACCCAGGAACGGAAAATTCGTTAAGAAGAATAACGGCAGAAAACAATGGTGGGGTGGGGAGGCAGACAATGACTAAACGCTAGATTAAAGAAGGGAACAAATAAAATTTTGAACTTTGAAAAAAGACAAAAAAAAATTCACCATTTTTGGAGATGACCCAGATGAGGAAATGTGGAGAAAAAAGAAGAATAGAGAAACAGAGGATGTTTTGTTCATCCTATAAAGAACGTCTTCTCTATCTCTCTCTCTCAAGCTTATTAAAAACCTTTACTTTTGAAATCTGTAAATGGTTTTCTTTAATCCATTAAGAAGGGTTCTTTGATAATTAAAAATAAAAATAAACAGAGAGAAACAAGTCTCACATATAATAATTGAGATTTGGCTTTCTTAATGGTTTAAGCATCTTTTTTGGGGTGGAGATTTGTAACTTGTAAGAGAGAGAGAGAGAATGAACGACCTTATTTGCTTGTTTAATTTTATAAAATTTACAAATCTAAATATAGAGAGAAACAAAATATAACGATGTGCAAAATTTAATATGTTTCAAAAGAATCTCGGCATATTAATCGTTTAAGCCTAAACTTTATGAAATTGAGATGGTTGAGATTAATCTATTTTTTTAATTAAGACTAAACTATTAGTCTATTACTATCATGGAGACCCATAATATCATGTATATGTGACCTAATTTTTCAAATAAACAATAGAAAACTTTTAGATTTTATTTTAGTTACTTTAAAAAAAAAAACTTTTTACAATATTGTTTAAGAAGACTTGTTATTCTAGATTTTTGTGGTAAAGTTAGTTTGATTTTTGTTGTTGTCTTCTAATTCTAATTAGACTAAAATGAATAAACGTCATTTAATATATTTTTCCTTTTTTTGTTAGTACAAACTCTAAAGCATATTAAATGATTTTTGTTGTAGTCTGTTGCAATTTCTATGCCCGTTTACTCGATGTTCTGCATTAAGCTCATTTCAGAAGTTTTTTTTTTTTGGTTAAATGTTAAGAAAAATTACCAATTTTAATTTTTTGACAGATTTATTACCAATTTTTGACAAAAAAATGTTAAGATTTTTTGACAGAATAACAAGTTTTTTTAGTTTTTTTTTACCAAAAAACTAAGAAAGCAGATTAACCAAAAAACTACTGACAATGACCAAAATGCAACAACAACACAAAAAGGCTAAGAAAACGACTAGTGAAATAAGAACAAACTAAAACGAAACAAACCCAGACGCGGTCACACGTCAAAAACGCGGACCATCCCATTCTTGCCACAGCTCCGAAGAACTAGAGCTCTCATCCTTGTTGCCACGAGCATCATCCCGAGGCACGTCCTCAAACCTCAAGATTGAAATGCCTACAGCTTCTCAAAGAACTAACGGGATCTCCAGCTTCCGTAACGGACTAACTTTCAACCGTCGACAAGGGAGTCCGAACGAGCAATCGAAGAGTCACCTCCGAACGCCATTCCCGAGGAAGAGAGACTCCTCAAGAACCAGCTCCCACAGCTAGAAGCTAGCCGCAACAACAAACCGTTGCCTCGACATCTCACGTCTGGATATGGTCCACCATCTACACCGGACTAAATCCGGAGCCAACACTAGCCGAGCCCTCTCGCACAGACACGTTGCCGCCACATCTTTGCCGGAACACTCACCACGGAGAAACTTAGGCCACACCGATGGAAGACGTCGCCGGAGCTTAACAAGCTACCGACGAGCCACACGCCTCGACCCACCGGTGAGAGACGCCGCCGGTGGAGCCGCACCCGCCGGGAAAGACGAGAACCACCACTCCAAAGCTAGCCACGAGACCAAAGCACCAAAACCAATTGACGACGAGCGAACCCGTCCTCTAGGCCCATCACCGCCATCGCCGGGAATGAGAAACTTAGATCTAAAAAACCGGTACCTCCGCCACCTCCGAAAACAAGATCGGAAATGAGAGAATGGAGGACCCTTACTCGGCGGAGAGGCTGACTGCCACCACCCCACCACCGGAAAAGTCAGAGCACACGCCGACCCAGCAGGAGAAGCCCTGAAAGTAAAACCGAACCCCACTGGTTGGGAAACGCCGTAGAGCAAAACGAGAGGGAGGAGACATCGCCGGAGATAGGACGAGGCGAACGCCGGATTTGAGCGCCGTCCACGCGGGAAGCACCGAACCGCCACCGCAAACTCAACGACACCGCTGAGCATGCTCCGCCGTCGAACAAGGAACCACCGTCGAGAAAACAACCTCCGCCGCTACAACCGAAAACCGGTGGGAAACACCAGATATGAAGCCATACCTGAAGAGGAAGACGAGGAAGAGCAAGAGGGTCCGACGCCGGTGCTGAGAGAGCCACCGACGCCGTAAAGCAAATCTGGAATGGAAAAAACCCTAGGCGGCGAGGTTTGGGGAAGACGAGAGAGAGGAGAGAGAATTTGGAATTTGTTCAAGAAATTACTCCTCCTTTCTTTTTTGATATATCCTCATTTCACAAGTTGTTAATGAAATCACAAGTCTTATCTGTCGGTTCTGGTGGAAAAAGAATCAAGAAAATAAAAGAATACATTGGGTTGTTTGGAAGAAATTATAACTACCAAAACAAGAGGGTGGATTGAGCTTTAAAGATCTGGAAAAATTCAACATGGCGACTTCTACAACACCCGAATTCCCTGTTTGCTAGATTATTTAAAGCAAAATACTATCGAGATAGATCTCTTTTGCAAGCAAAGCCACATAACACAACAATCTTATGGATGGTCCTTTATATTAGTTGGTCTTGAATTTCTTAAGCAAGGTGTACGATTCAATGTCGGATCATGGTGATTAAGTTATTGTTTAGGAGTTTTTTTTTTTTTTTAAGTCTCCTGCTCCACGAAACAAGTAAAGTCAGAATCCGGAAAACATGATACATGTTTGTTTTTCGATGACTTTCTGACGGTCAAATTAGTAAATAATATATGAAAGACCACATAGTTTGGCGTCAAAAACGGGAAATAGTCTGAAAACGATAAAATATAGATTTATGGTGACTTCGGTCTTGAGAAAGGATGGATCCGCAGAGTGTCTGGACCGATTTAAGTGATGGTGTATCTGAAGTTTAAGAATGACGGAATATTCCAATCTCGGTTTCCCTTTTTGGCAGTGATGAGGCAACGCTCTGCTTCTCGTGTCCGCCGGAGATTGGTGTGACTGAGCCTGAACTACCTTTTCCCATCACAAATCTTTGTTTTCTTTGTTATTCGATTCATCTAGCCCAGTCTATTTCCAAGTCTTTTCCATTTTTTTGTTCAGGTTTACCGGCGGCGATGTACTATTCTGATGCCCTTTTGGGATTTTAATATATATAAAATATATAAATAAAAAAGACAAAGGTACCATTAGACTACGGATGTTTTTGCTATTTGGACTTTGTTGTTCATACATTAATTGGTCCGGTGCCGATGTTAAAATTTAGAAACATAAAAAATCAGAGGACCAAAAAAAAAACTTTGATGTGAACTAGTCATGGGCATAATAACCGAACCGAAATTGATGGTTCGATTTGGTTATGGTTCCTTCATAATAACCGAATGTTTTTTTTTTTGATATCCATTGGTTTCGGTACGGTTCGGTTATATAACCGATAACCAATAGATATCCATGGATGGATCTATATAAAAGAGAATGATTCAAAGTTAGTAACTCACAAGATCGCGCCACGTATCGAGTTAATCAATTAGATTTTGACACGTGTCGAGTTAATAAAAAAGTTTTTTTTAAATTAAGGAAATTTAACTTAAAATTAAAAGGTACAGTTTAATTTAAGAAAAATGAAAAAGACTTAATTTTAAAAGTAAAGTTAGCAAAAAAAAAAAATAGAACATAGACCTAATCATAAATGTAAAGTTAGCAGAAAAAAAGAAAATAAAAATTGTTTTTATTAAGGAAATTTATTTATTAGGGAAATTTAACTTAAATCTATATATATAAAAGAAAATGATTCAAAGTTAGTAACTCACAAAATCGCGACATGTGTCGAGTTAATCAATTAGATTTTGACACTTGTCGAGTTAATATAATTTTTTTTTTAGATTAAATAAATTTAACTTAAAATTAAAAGGTACAGTTTAATTTAAGAAAAAGAGAAACAAAAGAGACTTAATTTTAAAAGTAAAGTTAGCAAGAAAATAAATAGAACATAGAACATAATCCTAAATGTAAAGTTAGCAGAAAAAACTCAATTTTTATAACAGTATCTATCAAATATAGTTTATATAGATACAACAAATTTTTTCTATAAAGACATAATCTATAAACTCTATAATAACTCATAAAAGAGAGTAACAAAAATAACATTCAAAAGTGTGTGAAATTATTAAAACAATGTTAATCTTTCAAAATCACTAGAATGATTAAAACCCTACCTATTTTATATTTTTGGCATTTGTTGACAAAACGTAATTACAAAATTGCATTTATTATTTTTATTCCAACACGTAGGTAGAAGTTGGATTTATTCTACATAAGCAGAAGTTGGATTTATTCCAGGGGCAAAGCTACATTGTTAGGAGGGGGTGTACATGTCACATTTTCATTGGCTAAAATAAGAGGGATGAATAAAGAGATTAGTGAATAAAGAGATTCACCCATAGGAGTGAACCCCAATATTACTCAAATTGAATTTATTCCACATAGACAGAAGTTGGATTTCTTCCCGGGCGAAGCTACTTTGTTAGAAGGGAGTGCACATGTACCCATAATATTTTTAAAAATTCATGTATTTTTTAACTAATTTTCTATAATCACCCATAATAATTTGAAATTTGCACCCATTAAAAATTTATATAAAGCCCAAAAAGAGAAACAAAACAAATTCAATCTATTTAACAAGATAAAACAACTTAGTTCATTTAAGAAAAAGAAAAAATAACTTAAACTTTAAAGCCAGCTTATGTCAACCAATTTTATTTTGTGTTAAAATTTACATATTTTTAAGTAACATTTATTAATTTAATATTAGTGTATTGGGTCTAAAAATCTTCTCGATTCGCTCAGAGCATGATTATCGGTGGGTGTCTCAACTATGGGGTCTTACTATAAAATATTAATACTTTTATATTGTTTAATTAAATAATTAAATTTTAGTTTAAAAAAAAAATTTGCACAAATAAATGCAAGGCACGTGGAACTTGAGTGTCTTATTTTTTTTTGTGAGTGTCTCCCACGAGACACTATGTTCTCGTTTTCTCTCCTGTGTCTTCCCTCTCTCTCCTGCTTTTTCATTTTTTTCATTTTTTTCATTTTTTAATTCTTGAGACACCCTCTCATTTATAACCGATGAGGGTGCTCTCATATCTAGGAGTGAACCCAAGTTGGATTTATTCCACATAGGCAGAAGTTGGATTTATTCACGTAGACCGAAATCAAACCATATATAAAAATAATATATTCAAACATATAAATAAAGTAACAATTTTAACGATAGAAAAGTATAAAGCAACAAAATGTCGTGTAATCTATCATGATCCTACAACTTAGGGAAATGGGAAAGTGGAGAAACTGATTCAAGTTCCTCTTATTTGCAGAATGAAAGTTAACAAAATAAAGAAAAGAGACTTTAGTCGAGAAACTTGCGGTTAGGTTTTCTCTGCCCTTGATGACTTCCTTGTCTCCTGCACCACGTCGTCAGCTCTCATGTACCGTGAATTCTGACATAAAGAAACTGATTGACGTTGATGAGGTATCTCCGAACATCCAAGAGCTGAGCTGTCCACATCATACAACCCGATAAACCATTGCCAATTTGCTTAGCAGTAATGGCAAACGCAGTGCAGCTACAATTACGTAAACACATCTTCTCACATTCTTTACGCTCAATTCCCCAGTGCACACTCGCATTACTAGTATCAGGATACTTAATATTACTCAGCTGAGTAAATTTATCTCCACTACAGCTCAGTGGTCTCTTCCTCACACACCCATCTCCCCTTTTTCCCGACGCCCATGCATGCGTGTCCTTTGGCACAAACCCTCTCATACAGTTACACACCCCCTTGTCACAGTAGCTGTCCGGACCACACAAATTGTAAACTTCGCAACGCTCAGCTGTTGAAACCCACCTCGTGTCCCATTTTCCGCTTTTGGCATTCAACACTAACAGTTCTATTGATCCCGTGGCATTTAATCTAAGAACGGATTTGGATTTCATAGCAGTCCAAAAGAAGAAAAAAGTCACCTCTTCCTTGGTCGCTGTTAGGGTAAATGTGATATAGCGGGAAGGGTTTTCTCGTGGAATGCCATAAGAGAAAGCTCCAAGCCACGGGCTGAGCCGGTTGATCGGAGAGGTCCCTTTCCAAGTGAAAATTGCCGGGAGCCCTCGAAATTGACTTACAGTGTCGTCGAACCCAAATGAAAATTCGCCACTTGATGGATCATTAGCATTTTTCCATGATCTGAGCTGACTACTACGCCCCCTTCTGCGCGTCCGACCGAGTTTCGTATGCGGTAGTAAAGTGTTGGTAGGAAAATCGAAACTCTGACACAAAAAAGTATCCGGATGACTGTTGCTGGAGTGACGCAGCACGAAGTTGCCATCAGCGAGAAGCTCGGCCACTAACGGAGATCTCTCTTTTTTCTCCGTCATATTTGTTGACCAAACAAGGGTGTCAGTTTGGTCGAAGAGGAGGATATTACTATTCCTGATTCGGAGGGTTCCCATAGGTTTAGAGAGAGGTTTGTCTCTATTTGCAACCCACACAGAGTTTCTTTCAGGGACTGCCTTGAACCAAATCCCGAGGTACCAACGATCCAAACTTGAATCAGGTTTGAATAAACCAAGCTAGAAGACAGCACCATGAGACACAATGGTTCGGTTGGCAGACAGGGGAAGAGATTCCGTCGACGACAGGACCTTACTTTCACTCGAGATGGCGGCAGACCCAAGAATGCTCGAGCTGAAGAAAAAACTAAAGATGAGGAAGAAGTTCGTCATTCTGTTGCGGGATTAGCTAACTCAGTTCTTTGTGCGATTCGTAAACAGACTTGTGCGATATTCAGTTGCCGGATTAGCTAACTTGCAAGCTTGCATATTCCTAACAGAGTTTAAACGAGAAATAAGATACATCAATCATTTTTGATTATAATGCATATTTTAGGCTTAATTAGATCTTTAAAAAAATACTCATTTTCTTTAGAGGATCATACAAAATATTTAGATTTCAATTGTTTCAGACATCAAGTACTTTTGGATTTGCATTTGCTTTAAAATTAATTAGTTTCCTTAGCTTTAGAAAATGAAACATTTTCTCTTTTCTGTAAAATATATTTACAAAGTCTTAACACAAATGCCAAACGTAAACAAAAGTTTCTCCTTTTGCTTGCGTTTAACAGATGCAATAAACAATGTTTTTTGTTTGAGATGTTTTTAAATATATATATACATAAATATAAACACACAAAAAAAGGCATTGGTGAGATTCATATATCAGGATACATATTAATTACCAGTGGAAATGAAGATGAAGATCATCAAAAAAGAGCTGAAAAGAACAACATTTGTATTCTTCGCCAAATTTTTCGTCCGCTTGTATTCCTGACCGTTTTTCGTCAGGAATCGGTCGGAAATCCCAGA
Organism: Eutrema japonicum; assembly: GCA_030161315.1. Classification (NCBI taxonomy): domain Eukaryota; kingdom Viridiplantae; phylum Streptophyta; class Magnoliopsida; order Brassicales; family Brassicaceae; genus Eutrema; species Eutrema japonicum. The sequence continues at coordinate 41,939,555 of BSQW01000005.1, forward strand.
CCGATTCCCGACCATCTTAAAGTCGTCGAAAATTCCCGACCAAATACCGAAGAAATTCCGAAGAAAACAAAACCGTCGGTATTTGGTCGGGAATTTCCGACGACTTTAAGATGGTCGGGAATCGGTCTGGGATTTCCGACCGATTCCTGACGAGTTTGTGACTGAATAACACTCGTCGGAAACCGGTCGGTGTTCAAAACAGATTCCCGACTGATTCCCGGCAAGATAGATACATTAATATACCCGTTGCATTAGCCGTTTATAGCCGTTTGCGGATGTTGGGTTGGTCGGAAATTGGATTGAATTTCCGACCAATTTCCGACGATTACGGATTCCGACTAAATTCCGACGAAATATATCCGTTAATCTACCAGTTGCATTGGCAGTTTTATAGCCGTTTGATTTTTAAAGTGGTCAGAAATTGGTTCGGAATCCGCGAAAAAATCAGTTATAAATACAACTTCACCCTCATTCACAATTTACACCAAAAAAAAAACATAGAAAATGTCTTCTTCAAATCCAAACACTAAAGATTATTTTCGATCGTGGATGGATAGACCACGGCAAGATCCAGCGACGAATCTACTGACGGATGAGTATGCACAAGGTGTTGAGGAATTTATGACATTTGCGACAAACAATAGCATGCCGTCAGAATACGGTAAATTATATTGTCCATGTCCTAAATGTCGGAATCATAGATTAGCCTCTATTGGGGAAGTTCCTTTCTCCCCCGATCTCTCTCTCGGCTCCCTTCTCTCCCCTTCTTCTTATTCTCCTCTCACGTCACCGCAATCTCTCTCTCTTTCTCTTAGACTCGCGGCGCTCTCTCTCTCTCTACTTCTGATTTTATTTGCGACCATGGTTTTTAATGGAGAGGGAGATACATACGCCGATACAAATGTATGACTTAAGGGTTTACGGTTTCAATTAAGAATAAATTTTGCGATTTCATTTTGGGACTTCTCGGGTTGTGGACCATTAATTATGAGATTTCAAACGGGCATCAGTTTCGGATACGGGATGTTACATGATTCATTTGAAATCTTCCGTTCGGATACGGGATGTTACATGATTCATTTGAAATATTCCGTTCGGATACGGGATGTTACATGATTCATTTGAAATCTAGTGTTAGTTATAGATTGTCGATACGATTCTCTTAATTTAATAAAACATCTCGGTAGTGTAGTAAGATCAATCTCTAAACCTAAAATTGCAATATGAAGGCTTTTACATTTTGGTAACTTTTTTTGCTAATTCTTTTACATTTTTGTAACAAAAAAAATAACATAATGGGATCGATCATGACATATAATATAATTGCTTAAAATGTAATACAGGAAAACAAAAGATTGTATAGCGATTAATAAGGCGATTGTAATACAGTTATTTCGACAGTTCTTCACCAGTTTGATAATTGTTAATGGTTTTTTTGCCAGAATACTGGGAAATTTGAGGCATTTTTCCCACGATCTGATGGTTATCCCCACTTTGAGTCCCACTACTCATTGTGATGCAATTAGTTTGGCGATTATTCCGATATACAGAGAGTATAAATCGCGTATCCAGGATTGGTTTTTTCTACACACAAAACTCAACATTTCTTCGCAAATCCTATATCTCTTTAGGTTTTAAGATGTGATTGCACACATCGGAAGATCCATGGCCATGTTGATGGACATTGACTACAATGTTGAAGCTGCAGTAAGAGTAGAATATGTGCGCGTGCGCCTAAACTGGGATGTCACTCAACCCCTTCGTTTTCAGCGCAATTTCCAATTCACACAAGGCGCAAATACTTTGTTGCGTTTCCATTATGAGCGGATTCGAGGTTTCTGCGAGGTATGTGGAATGCTCACACATGACTATGGTGCTTGTCTGATCCAGAATGAAGGTGATAACCATTACTCGGATGGTGATGATGAAAATGAAGATCAAAAACAACATCAAGGAGGAAATCGTGGAGTCCAAATCCGAGAGTGAATGCTGATGAGATTTAAGCAGAGGACCATAATCGTGGGATCAATCAAGTTAATGGAAATGGAATACAACATGAGGCAAGTGATGAATAGGAAGAGGAAGAAGCAGAAGACCTACTAACAGCAGAACAAGTCTTTGCGTTGGAAGCTACAAAGGAATTCGGGTTGGATGAGGATCTCCCTAAGGTGGACATAGATGAGTATGAAATGAGTGAGCTTTTCAATCATGTCCCTATCTTTGCTAACAACACTTGTGATGATTTAGCACATGGTGACCTCTCTGTTGGTGAGCGTGAATCATTGCACGAAAACCTTGAACCAGGAGATGTTACTCTGATGCTGATGAATAATGATGACCAACCATGCAATAATAGTCATCGGAAAAGGAATTTTACAGGTGAAGATAAATCAGATACTGGTAATAAGATAACATTTCGATGTGTTGGTGAAAACAGTAGGCAGCAGGAGGAAGACTCCACCATTGATATTGTTGGAGGCACGGTGGGCCATGAACCACCTCTCCCACCATGAGGACAACCTGCTGGAACTGTCAAGGTTTAGGTATTTACTTGACAAATCAACGCCTAAAGAAGATAAACAGGAAATATCTCCCGAACATCATATGCCTATCAGAAACTAATCAACAAGATGATTACGTTTGTGATGTGGGTTATCAGTTGGGTTTACTTAGTTATGTATCAGTTCCACCAGTAGGACTTAGCGGTGGTTTAGTTATCTTCTGGAAGCAGTCTGATGATTCAGCAGTGTTATCTCAATTCCCTAATCTCATTGATTGTAAAGTTAAGATCAATGAACGTGTTTTTTTATTTCTCTTTTGTGTATGGGAACCCAAATCCGAGACCCATAAACCATACTTGGGAGAGAATAGATAGGATCAGAACTAGTAGAAGGAATCAACCATGGTTTTTACTAGGAGATTTCAATGAGTTGCTAAACAACAGTGACAAGAAAGGTGGAAGGATTAGACCAGAAATTTCGTTTCAGGATTTTACGAAATTAATAAGAAATTGTGAAATTACATACCTGAAATCCAACGGTGATCGATTTTCATGGGCTGGACAAAAAGGAGTTCATCATGTTTTATGCTGTTTAGATCGTACTATGGCCAATAATGAATGGCACACGATTTTTCCCTGTTCAGAAACAGAATTTTTGGACTTCACATGCCGTTAATCACATATATTTCAGATACTGTGGAAGAGAAAAATGGTTTCTTCCGATAAGACAGTAGACTTACCAATAAAGAGGGGTTCAAGGATCATGTTTTGCAAGGATGGAATTGTTCTTTTGGTAACAACTCTAAGAATTCTCCTATGGTTTAGAAACTGAGTAACTGCAGAAGATTGATTTCTAAGTGGAAGAGAAGACTGATATATCATGGTTTTTACCTTGTTTAGGTCATGATATAAGTCCTTTTTATAGAGTCTTTCTAGTGTTTTGTAGTCTTTTACAGGTTTTAGCACGTTTGGAGCTTAATTGGAGATATTGGAGCTTTCTAGAGCATTCTTGAGCGAAGCAGAAGATCCGTGTAGCATACCCGTCGAAATCATATGAGTATCGATCGATATTGCCTAGTATCGATCGATACCCGTCGAGGAAACAGAAGGATCGCGACTTATTGAAGAGTTGAAGAATTACAGAATTGGCCCAGAATACTTTGATATTTACAAGATGGCCCATAACGTTTTTAGCTTATAAATTAGGTTTTCAGCCACCTGTTTAGGCTATGCTTTATTTTCTATACTTTGATTTTACTTGTGGTTTTGGAGAGACAACTCTGAACTCCTGTTGATTATTGATTTTATTGATGATCTATTCAATCATGTTGCTTTCAATATCCATGTCTGAGTAGATCCACTTTAGGTTTGGGGTTTTCTCATAGGGATTTTTTTGAATGCTAGGTTGATTTATTATTAGGATTCACCATCTGAATTAAGTTCTTCACCTTAGGTTGTTCTAAAAGCTAATTATGGATTGATCACCTAGAACTTAGATCTTAGGATAATTGATTAGGCACGAGAGTGCGATTAATTACCTGATAGAACCTAGGTGAGCAAATTGATTATTCGCAAAGAGATTTGGTTTAATTGATTTGTGAACATATCAAACCTGAACTTTAAAGCTGATTTAGACTTTAGGATTCACAAAGAGATTTGGAATTCCTAGAATTTAGATTTAGATAGTTTTCGCAACGAGAGTTGGTTAGCTATATTATGGTGATTTGAGTTCAAGAACCGTGCGTAATCTGAATCCTGTTAGTTAATTTAGCTGCATTCATTAATTTCCTGAGAAAAACCCTAGGCCTATATTTTCCTCCATTTGATTTACAACACTTTTAATTGCGTACTTGTTTTCGTTTACATCTTTTGATTTAGCGTATTTTGGATCTATATAATCTATTGCGTGTTTCTGTGAGTCCTTGTGTTCGACCCCTAGCTATACTACGACAACTGTTTTAGTATCTAAATAGGGTATTAATTTGAGCATATCAAAGACATCGTCTAAATGCCGAGGAGAAAATTACTTTGATCAGGGCAAAGCTGAATCACGCGATATCCACTGTTAGTTTATCACCTCCAGCAAGAGCACAACTCAGACGAGAACTGCACCAAGCATATATCGAGGAGGAAATTTTTTAGAAACAGAAAAGTAGGATAACCTAGTTGCAAGAATGGGATCGAAATACAAGGTATTTCACACAATCACAAAGTCAAAAAGAGGAAAGAACAAAATCATGTCTATACTAAATGACGAAGGAGTTTATCAAAAGGGTGATAAAGCTATTGGTTTGGTGGCTGTAAAATATTTCTCGGACTTACTCACGTCAACACCAGTTTCTGACAATCTTATATCTCAAGTTTTTGAAGATTTTCAAGGGAAAGTGACTGAAGACATGAACAATGATCTGGTTCGTGAGGTAACAGAGGAAGAGATCAACAGAGCAATTTTTGACATTGGTCCACATCGAGCACCAGGCCATGATGGTTTTACAGGTGATTTCTATCAAAAATTCTGGGATGAAATCAAAGATGATATATGTTACGAAGTGAAGCAGTTTTTCAACACTGGTTATCTGGATCCAGCTCTTAATCATACCAATTTGTGTATTCTTCCTAAAGTCCACCCTCCAACAGCAATGTCGGAATTCTGTCCAATCGCTCTATGTAACGTTGCTTACAAAATAATCCCCAAGATCTTGGTTAACAGATTGAAACAGCACTTATCAGGAATCATCTCGGAAAACCAAACAGTTTTTATACCAGGAAGAATGATTATGGACAATATAATCATTGCCCATGAAGTTTTCTATAGTGTAAAGTCAAGGAAAAGGCAAGCCAAATCATATATGGTCCTAAAAACTGATATTACCAAAGCCTATGATAGGCTTGAATATCGGTTTCTAGAAGAAACAATGAAACACATGAGATTTGCATTGAAATGGATTGGATGGATAATGCGGTGTGTTTCTTCAGTCAGTTTTTCAGTTCTGATTAACGGTTCTCCTTAGGGTTACATTTTCCCTAGATGTGGCATACGACAAGGTGATTCTCTATCACCATATCTATTCATCTTATGCGCCGAAGTTTTATCTCATCTCCCTGAACAGAGCTACAAAGAGAAGGGAGTTGCAAGGCATTAAAATCGGTAATAGATGCCCAGCAGTGAGTCATCTACTCTTCGCTTATGATTCTCTTTTCTTCACACTTGCAAACTCTAAATATTGCCATGCTCTTCAACGAATACTAAACCTATATGAAAAAGTATCAGGACAGGTCGTTAACCTCAGGAATTCATCTATCACATTTTGAGCTAAGGTCAATCCTACAACAAAAACACGTATGCGAAACATCCTGGGAATACATAACGAAGGTGGATGTGGTAAATATCTTGGGCTTCCGGAACAATTTGGATCAAAGAAAGTTGAAATGTTCCGCTCCATCACAGACAAGGTTAAAGAGCGAAGTCAGGGATGGAGTAAGAATTTTCTGTCTCGCAAAGGCAAAGAAATTCTTATCAAATCGGTAGCTTTGGCAATGCCAATTTTCTCCATGAATGTGTTTAAAGTCCCAAAAGAAATCTGTGAGGATATTAACACAATACTTGCTGAATTCTAGTGGAGTTCTTGTAATTAAAAGAAAGAAATGCACTGGTTCTCATGGCAACGTATGAGCCTGCCTAAACGAGAAGGGGGAATAAGATTACGGGACTTAGAGAATTTCAATCTAGCACTCCTTGAAAAAACAAGTATGGAGAATCTTGCATCATCCTGATTGCTTAATGGCTAGAGTAATAAGAGGACGATATTTCCCTGATGGAAATATTCTTAATGCTACAATGGGGAAGAAAAGTTCATTCGGATGGAAATCCCTACTTCAAGGTCAAAATCTATTACGACAAGACCTCCGATTTATTATTGGTGATGGTAATTTCATCAATCTATGGGAATATCCATGGCTTCTAACACATTCCCCCAGACCTCCAAGAGCTTGTGGGGACGTGATAGGGACAGCCAAGGTAAATCAATTATTCAATGGTCTCGGTAATGGTTGGAATGAAGACAGAGTAAGAACACAAGTTGCTGATGAGGATGTTGAACGAGTTTAATCCATTAAGTTGAGTTCTACCCCAAGAAAAGATTTACTAGGATGGCATTACAATGAAGATGGATTATACACAGTTCGTTCTGGTTATTGGCTATCAACTCAACTACCTAATGCAATCCCGATAGCACCACCTCTAGGTAATCAACAACTAAAGAACACTGTGTGGAAATTGAAGACTGCCCCAAAAATAAAAACCTTCCTATGGAAAGCTATATCGGGTATTTTGGCGACTAACGAAAATCTGAGAAGACGACATATTAACAGCGACTCATGGTGTCATCGATGCTATAAAGCAGAAGAAACATTGAAGCACCTTTTCTTTGATTGTGATTATGCAAGGGCAACTTGGCGAGGATCTGGTATACCAAATCCTATATTCTTCAATTCGCAAGCCACTTTTGATGATCAAATGCAAACATGTTTCGATTTTAACTCTGGTTCGAAACTAAAACATTACTGGCAACTCCCTCTATGGATTCTTTGGAGACTATGGAAAAGTAGGAATCTTTTGATTTTTCAGAAGAAATATTTACCGTGGGGAAAAAATTTGAGTCTCGCAAGGAGTGATGCAAAGGAGTGGATGAACACATAGGAATATTTGCAAAATCAGTTGTTTTCCCACAGACAGCATATTTTATTTACAGAAGGGAGGAAATCATGGACAAGACCAGAAAACGGGAGGATCAAGTGTAATTATGATGGATCTTTTCCTCAAGGTAATGTTCCTTCTAAAGCAGGTTAGATTATTAGAGATGACACAGGTTACTATTGTGGATCGAGTCAAGCTCGAGGAAGAATTTTATCAAATGCTTTAGAAAGTGAGATACAAGCACTCATTATCGCTATGCAATCATGTTGGAGTAAAGGACATCGAAAGATTATTTTCGAAGGAGACAATAAAAAATTGGTGGATTTGATTTATGGAAGGAAGCTGCATTTTGGGGTTCATAACTGGATTAAAGAAGTCATATTTTGGGAAGGCAAAATCGAAGAAGTTAAATTTGTTTGGGTTAGACGCGAAACAAATACGGCAGCTTATATCTTGGCAAAGAAGATCTTACCTGATGATGTGAACTTTTTAACCTATTTCTATGTTCCAAATGATATTAATCATGCCCTTTATTGTGATTTTGTAAACTCTCAATTTTAATCAATGCATAAGAAGTTATTAAAAAAAAAATTATAATAGTTATATTAGTTATGTTATTGTACCATCTCTATAATATTATTTAAGAAGATATTTTTAAAAATGAATTTTGTTTTGTAAGTTATTATCTGAAATGTCATTACAAATAATAAAGAATAATTGAAATAGGAAATGATATAATTGTCTTTTACAATTAGTGATAAGAATATGGAAAGTCTTTTACAATTAGTGATAAGAATATGGAAAATATTTATTTTGCATTAAATATGTTATCTACTATCTATTTTTAATGAATAATCAATCCATATATATTCAAAGAAAAAAAATTAGAAATCTTGATATATTTTTCACTATATTTTATTTGAATTTATATCAAAAGAAAAGTTGAAAAATATTTTACTAATTTTATAAAAAGTTAGACACATTTTTTTAAGAGTTCATGAACTAACCACAAAAATAGAATCATTAAACGGTGCATAATAGAGTTATAGTTTCAAGATTATAGGGTTTACGGGTTAGCCTGAATAATATTTTAGTTCACTACCAAACGGGTAAAATAGACAAATTATTCTATTTGACAACTATATCTATAATCATGAGTTAGACATATTATAAAATTTAAATAAAAACAAATTTTCTTAAATTTAAAATAATTTCTTTAAAAAAAATATCTTGCACTAATTATAGCGCAGATTAAATCCTGGACATCTAAATTTTAATAGAGTGCACATGTGTTAATTGTTGAAAACTAAGAGAATATTTACATACCTTCAAATAAAAACATTTTTTCTTTTTAGTACGTAAGCAAAATTATAATTTGTTGGGTCCCAAGAAAAAATTATAATATTTTTTGGGTCAACAACAAATATTTTCATCCTTATTGGATATCACCATTCCACAGAAATCGGTTAGAAACAAACAATATTCCATGCTTAAAAATATTTAAAAAATTGTATATATTTACTAGTCAGATATATAGAAATAGTTGACTATCTCCTAAATACATATATTGACTTGAATTTACATCGTTTCCATTATCATTCTTAACCTTTAGAAATTACAAAAACCACAATCATTGTCATTCATCTTGAATTTACTTTCATCTTTCATTCCTAAAATATTATTTCGTTTGATGTGCTTTTACAGTAGAGTTAATCTCGAAGTGTTTCACAATCTTAGAGTCCACTAACCTAAAAGCAACGCTTAAGTTCCGAGAAGGAATCAGAGTTTACGTTTTGAGACTTACATTGCCATCCTTCTACTCGACTACCACCATAGAACTAGGAAAAAAATTAATGTTTTTTCTACAAAAAGACTACGAATGTTTTGGCTATTTGGACTTTGGTATACATTAAATTGGTTTGATGCCGAGGTTAAACTTCAGAAACATAAAAAATCAGGGGACGAACAAATAAAAACCAAGAGGTTGGAGTGGGATGGTTCCCATTCGGGGTGAGTTTCGGTCATGTTGGTTTAGGCAGGCGATCGAATCCCCCCGGATGCAGAATCATCACACTAACTCTTGGTCAAGTGAGACATCATAAGTGGGTTGTATCAATCCCGCTCGAGAAATTAGTCTGGGTCCTGGGATTACTTACGAGTTTAATCAAAAAAAAAAAAAAAAAAATAAATAAATAAACTTTGATGTGAACAATCAAAAATATCTATCGTCTTCTTCTTCTTCCATTTTTTTTTCCCCAACAACTTTGAGCGTGACAACACTTTCACATAACCGCATATTTTAATTTTTTTTATTTTCTAATCCTGGTTTTTGAATATTGTTTTATTTTTTATTTGGTGTAGGCCGTAGGGACTATTAACTTCTTTTACGATCTTTTCTCAGAGCATATATGTTTCTCGTTCAATATTCTCCCATTTTCTTTGTGATTCTTTTGTTAAGTAACCAAAAAAGTTATGAGCTAAGCTTAGGCCCATAATCTTTGTGGGTTTAGGATTAGACATGTTAAGTCTATATACTGTCGATATTATTCGAGCTCGTCAAGTTGAAGATTTTCTCTTTTGGGTGTCTAGTTAGTACACCAGTAACCAGTTAAGTTACTAATACTGCGTTTGTGATTTGCTATGTGTTGGAGGTGGGCTTAGCACCCCTAATTAGCTAGACCAATCTCGGCAAAAATCCCTTCTCGATTAAGTATGCTAAAAGTCAACATTTGACCAAGAGGGACACCGAGCTGGTACCCCGAGCTTCCGCTTTCAAACTCATCCGAGCTCACGAGAGCGCACCCCGGACTCGGGCTGACACCTCACCAACCCTGAACAGAGAGATCAAGGGAGAAGAAGACGCGTGACGGGCAGTTCGCTAAACAATGTGCTACCTTCGTAGGAGTATGGCGCCGGTCTCGACATCTCACCAACTTTGTGCAGAGACCAAGGGAGAAGGACGACACGTGGAGGGTAGCTCGCTGAATAGTGCGCTATCTTCGAAGGAGCATGGCGCCGAATTCATCATGACCTATCTGCCAAAGAGAGTCAGAACACGTCTCCTCAAGAGGCCTTACCCACGAAAAGCGCTGGGAGCACCACGCAACCCCGGATATTCGGGGAACAGGTAGTCAACCCCTGTTATATATATCCTCTTAGCACGCATTTACGAAGGGAATCTGATCTTTTGCTTTCTCTCTCACTAGACTTTATACCCGATCTCTCTATATTGTAACAAAGAAACGCCGTTTAGAACACCGAACTGGATTCCTGTCGGAACTAGTTCGTAAGTCTAAACCGTTCGTCTTCTTCGATCATTAATACAAAGAATACGGTCTCCGACCTATTCGCCATAATACCTGATCTGTTTCTCTACTCTCCGACCTGCCCAGAAATCAAGTTTAACTCGCTCTATTAACGGAAATCTCACCTCCCAATCCTCTAATCTATTTCTAATCATCATTGATCTATTGGATCAACACTATGAATTTGTGCAAACTAAGAAAAGTGAATCTTTGTATGTACTTGTAACGGAGATTGGTTTAAACCTCATGTTTCAATTTGAACCAAGTCTAAAGATATTAATACATCTCAGCATGGAAAACCAACCCCCAATTTATTAAGACATGGCAAAAAGTTGTAATGTCAACGAAGCTAGAACCTAACAACGAATAGGTACAAAATCTTGTGCTACTGCAATAAGCTTTGTAATAATTACTTAAAAAGTTGTAATGCAAACTATCCCAGAGAAAGAGAAAACAGAGAGAGCGAGAGAGAAGAGAGAGAGATCTTGAAACTTGCTTGGTGGAGAGAGAATCGAGAGATGAGAGCTCAGACCTTTTTCGCTTCTTTCATCTTCTTATTTTTACTTCTTATACCTTGTTTTGAATCCGACATTATCATACTCGAAAGCAACAACACATTTCCCTCTATTACCAATGTCTTGGAGTTCGATTTTTTTCAGCCAAATGAGTTGATTTCTCTTGGGTCTGCCGCCATCTCGAGTGAAAGTAAGGTCCTGTCGTCGACAGAATCTCTTCCCCTGTCTGCCAACCGAACCATTGTGTCTCATGGTGCTGTCTTCTAGCTTGGTTTATTCAAACCTGATTCAAGTTTGGATCGTTGGTACCTCGGGATTTGGTTCAAGGCAGTCCCTGAAAGAAACTCTGTGTGGGTTGCAAATAGAGACAAACCTCTCTCTAAACCTATGGGAACCCTCCGAATCAGGAATAGTAATATCCTCCTCTTCGACCAAACTGACACCCTTGTTTGGTCAACAAATATGACGGAGAAAAAAGAGAGATCTCCGTTAGTGGCCGAGCTTCTCGCTGATGGCAACTTCGTGCTGCGTCACTCCAGCAACAGTCATCCGGATACTTTTTTGTGTCAGAGTTTCGATTTTCCTACCAACACTTTACTACCGCATACGAAACTCGGTCGGACGCGCAGAAGGGGGCGTAGTAGTCAGCTCAGATCATGGAAAAATGATAATGATCCATCAAGTGGCGAATTTTCATTTGGATTCGACGACACTGTAAGTCAATTTCGAGGGCTCCCAGCAATTTTCACTTGGAAAGGGACCTCTCCGATCAACCGGCTCAGCCCGTGGCTTGGAGCTTTCTCTTATGGCATTCCACGAGAAAACCCTTCCCGCTATATCACATTTACCCTAACAGCGACCAAGGAAGAGGTGACTTTTTTCTTCTTTTGGACTGCTATGAAATCCAAATCCGTTCTTAGATTAAATGCCACGGGATCAATAGAACTGTTAGTGTTGAATGCCAAAAGCGGAAAATGGGACACGAGGTGGGTTTCAACAGCTGAGCGTTGCGAAGTTTACAATTTGTGTGGTCCGGACAGCTACTGTGACAAGGGGGTGTGTAATTGTATGAGAGGGTTTGTGCCAAAGGACACGCATGCATGGGCGTCGGGAAAAAGGGGAGATGGGTGTGTGAGGAAGAGACCACTGAGCTGTAGTGGAGATAAATTTACTCAGCTGAGTAATATTAAGTATCCTGATACTAGTAATGCGAGTGTGCACTGGGGAATTGAGCGTAAAGAATGTGAGAAGATGTGTTTACGTAATTGTAGCTGCACTGCGTTTGCCATTACTGCTAAGCAAATTGGCAATGGTTTATCGGGTTGTATGATGTGGACAGCTCAGCTCTTGGATGTTCGGAGATACCTCATCAACGTCAATCAGTTTCTTTATGTCAGAATTCACGGTACACACTTAACTGTTTTTCACCACTTGTGTGTAAATAATTAGTATTAAGAATAAGATTCTATAGTTTTAAATATAATTTATGATAAAATTTTGATATTTAGACTCTTTCACCTTATTTTTTTTATTTTCAGAGAAGAAGAAACCCAAAACTCTATTAATCACCTGTTTGAGTATTGGAGTGGGTTTAATAATTATTTCGAGTACCATATTTTGTTATTGGAGTATAAAGAAAAAGCAAGCAAGAGCAAGAGCAAGAGGAAGAGCAAGATCAGCAGCCACAACATCTATTGGTAAATTGTTTGATAAAACTTGTTGATTATCTTTGTTTAGCTGTTAGATTTCTGTTCTATCATGAACTCCTCATAATTTCTGATTAATGGATTTCTTTGAAGAGATCCGAAGTTCCGACTCTGCCACAGAACTCTTGTCTGGAGAGATCACAATGGAGAATTTGGAACTTCCATTCATGGATTTCGAAACTATTTCCCTGGCCACCAACCATTTCTCTGATTCCAACAAGCTTGGAAAAGGGGGTTTCGGTGTTGTCTATAAGGTAAAATATATATATAAGATAGTGAATTTTTATTTTTAAAGTTTAGGATCTATCACTAGCTAGTTTGTGTTGCATATAACTTATTAAAATGTGTGGTAGCAGGGAATACTTGACGGTCAAGATATTGCTGTTAAAAGACTATCATGTATATCTGGTCAAGGGATCAATGAGTTCAAGAACGAGCTGAGACTGATCACAAAGGTTAAACACGTCAACCTCGTTCAACTTCTGGGTTACTGTCTTAACATAGACGAGAAGTTGTTAATATATGAGTACTTGGAGAACCGAAGCCTTGATCTTTATCTCTTCTGTGAGTACACTGTGGACTAAAAGTTCAATGTCTTTTGTAAGAAGTACGTTGACCCAATCTGACCTTTTTTAAAATCTACTTGTAGACAAAAACCAAAGCTCTGAGCTAAACTGGCCGAGGAGGTTCAAGATTGCCAAAGGCATAGCCCGTGGTCTATCATATCTTCACCACGACTCGCCGACCATGATAGTTCACGGCGATTTGAAACCAAGCAACGTCTTGCTTGCTAAAGATATGACCCCAAAGATCTCGGATTTTGGGATGGCTCGGATCTTTAATAGGGGCGACAACGAAGTTGAGACGACAAAGGTGGTCGGAACCTAGTAAGTAATCGAAACAATTATCATCTTTGGAAATAGCAAACAGTTTTTCTTTTGAAAGAGCTACTCATAACTTTAGAATTTAATCTTTTTCTGTATGGAGTGGGTACATGTCTCCGGAATACTCCTTTGATGGGACATACTCTGAGAAATCAGATGTTTTCAGTTTTGGGGTCTTGATGCTGGAGATGTTAACCGGTATGAAAAACAAAGGATTTGCCGACGCGAACAACGGCATCAGTCTTCTCACACACGTAAGTATGTTCAAACATTTTGCTTCTGATACAATTTGAGTGACAGTTATTTTTCATGAACAGGTCTTCAATAAATGGAAGGAAGGAGAATGGGCACAAGTCATAGTATAACGCCCCGACCGGCCCTACCAGTGGGCCCCACGCCCTCTCTCGGCCCGTGGGCCCACCCTCGTCCGACGGCCGGTGCGCTAGTTCGGGAGGCTCGTAAGATTTGTTTACTGACCCTGCAATCACCACATGATCTTTCCCCGTATTTTGTCCTCACTCACACAGTACCGCAAATCACTTCCCGGTAGGTCACCCATCCTTAAATTTCTCCAGCTCAAGCACGCTTAACTCTGGAGTTCTCTCTGGACAAGTGACCGAAAAGATAAGTGCACTTGGGTGACATATGACATAGGTAGCCAAATCAATTCTTATAAGCCTCTCCGCATATACCAGAAATCGGGATGTTACACATAGAACCCATCTTGGATTTGGATTCATCATCACATGAACTGAAACGTTGTTTACATATTGGTCTCTTATGTGTTCAAGATCGTACAGAAGATAGACAAATAATGCCATCGGTGGTGATGATGCTCATAAGCCAAACAGAGTCGATGCTGCAGCCGGACCCACCAGGCTATTACGCTCTCGGGAATGTTCTTTATAATGTTGAATCGTCAAGCAATGCAGGATCAACAAGCAATGCAGCACCAACAAGCAATACAGCATCAACAAGCAAGGCAGCATCAACGGTGATCGTCGAAGCCAGATAATTATATATTTTAAAATAATTGCAATAGAATTGACTCCGAATGCATATGAAAATATTTGAAACCAGACTTGAATAATTTTCTTACTATTAGTTTTTATATGAATTCATGTATTAAACTGTTTAGATTTAATCCAGAAACCGCAGGTATGAAGTTTGAAATCATAATTCGTGAATAAAAAAGAAATAAGGGAAAATGATTTCTTTGAAGAAATTTGTGAAGAAAAAGCGTAACAAAATTTGTTTGGCAAAATATCATCTTCAAGATTAATAAAAACTAATGCCAAAACAAAGTTCGAGATCCTACGGGAACTGGTCCTAAAAGAAGACTCAAGTTTCAATTGTTTTGGGGGAAAAACAAGAGCTTAAAAAGTTTGCAAGTTGTTAAATCGACGAGAAACTATTGTTTTGCAATAGGTAGAGCATCAAACAAAATCGGGCCAAAGATCAGTCCCTGCACTTAACAAGAGCTACCAAACTTAAGAGTCCTAAGTAACAACTCTGTGTTTAAAACAAGAGCTTAGAAAGTTTGCAAATTCTTAAATCCATCAATCGAGTAATGAGAAATTATTGTTTTGCAAATGGGAAAACATAAAACAAAATATAGTTTACAAAACTTTCTCAAAGATTCAAATAAAATTACAGATTCCGCACCATCTCATGTTTGGAATCAGTTATAAACTAAAATGAAAAGCTGTGTAATTTCCATGTCGAATCAACAGTTATGTACAAACAAACAAAAAAAAAAGAATTGAAAGGAAAGGGAAAAAAACGAAACAATGCCTCTCAAAATGTAAACATAGACTCAAACCATAAGACAGAAACAAACTAATCATTGTATCTCTCATCATCAAGAAACAATACGACCAGTTCCATTATTGTCATTGTTTTCTTCTTCTTCTTCTTCTTCGTCATCATCTACTATCCCATCAAAGAATGGGTCACGAAGAAGCTCAGCTGCAGAAGGTCTAGCCTTGGGTTGCGCAATGCACTTCTCAATAAAGGTCTTGGCTTCTACATCCTTTACTTTTTTCAGTGCCTCTGGTTTGACTCCATTGCTCACCCTTTTGTATATCTTGGCGACGCTATCGCACTCGCTGTATGGAATCTCGAGTGAAACAAGCTCCAAAACGCACATCCCGTACGAGTAAATGTCAACCATCTCTGTGTAATTCTCCTCGTATAGCTCAGGAGCCATGAACTCTGGTGTCCCGAGGATGGAATGAGCTAAATGGTTCTTCCCCACGATTGCAGCTAAACCAAGATCACCAATCTTGACCTGGTTTTCAATCAAGACACACAAAAAAAACTCAATCATTAACCCAATGAAAGAGAAGTACAAAAAAAACATAGCGTGATTTATGTATGTATTACCTGGCCGATGTTTCCATTGACGAAAACATTGCTGCAGTTGAGGTCTCTGTGGATGATGCAAGGCTCGTGTGTGTGGAGATAATCCAAGCCTTTGAGTATCTGCTTTGACCACTTCTTCAAAGCTCTCATGGAGACGTGCCTGTGCTTCTTCCGGTACTCTCTCAGGTTCCCGGAGGTACAAATCTCGGTGATGAAGTTCAAGGTGTTGTTTTTCTCGTCTCTCCACACTTTATACAAGGCGATGATGTTATTGTTCTTCAGGCTCTTAAGCAACCTGACCTCCGAGTAAAGCCTCTCGATCATGGCTGGGTCGTCGGAGAAACATCTCAGTTTGACTTGGTTCCACGCGACTTCTATGCCTTCTTCTTGGTCAAAGGCTCTGTAGACCTTCTTCACGGCGCCTGAGCCCAGGAGCTCATCGTACCGACCATATCTACCGGTCGGATCCACCTCCACGAAAGGCTCAGAGTCCTTGTCTAATGGATCGGAGCTCGCGCTAGGCATCTGTTAGCACAGCAAAACAGAGTGAGATTCTGATTAAACGACTAATCAGAATTCACAACGGCAAAAAAGATCTCACGGTTTTAGACTTGTCAACACAATTGAGCATAAAATTGCAGAAGATAACAAGTCCAACGAAGAGATAATCCCGAAATCAAAAACACAGAATCAACGAATTCATCAAATCGAAGATTTCACGAACTGAGGAAGACCTTAAACCGAGCAGATCGAATCAGCAAACATAAGAACCCTAAAACACGGAGGAGATATCAACCATCGAAACCGACATAGATATGCAAAAAGTAAAAACCCTATAAAGAAAAATCTCCGAATACAGTGAGGGATTGAAGAACATACCATCGAAATCGATTGAATCGGAGAGGATTAGAGAAGCTTTTTTGCTAAGCTCTCGCTCTCGCTCTCGCTCTCGATTTCGCTTTCGCTTGGTAGATTAGAGAAGCTTTTGAAGACGAAAGAAGCGGAAGAGATTTTGGGAGATTTTTAATATATATAGTGAAGGTTTTTAAACTAAATATCTCGTTTTTTGTTTTTGTTAATGCGTATCTGGAATGAAAGTATTTAAATTGAGTTTAGGGTTTTAACACCGACTTTTTTTTCTTTTTTTTTTTTTTTTTAACACCGACTTTATTAGGGAAACTAAACATAATCAAATTTAAGGAAATCCTACCTAACTACATATGTAAATTACCTATTTCTTAAATTATTAGGTAAAAAAAACAAAAACAAAAAGCTATAGTTGTAATTGAAATAGATTTGTATTAAAACTTTTCTTTTGGGGTCAATTTTGTGTCAAAACCATAAAACCTACAGTAATTAATTAAGATATGAATATATCTATATATATAAAAGAGAATGATTCAAAGTTACTAATTCGCAAGATCGCGACACGTGTCGAGTTAGTATAAAAGTTTTTTTTAGATTAAGGAAGGTTAACTTAAAATTTAAAAGTTGAATTTAATTTAAGAAAAAAGAAAAAAAAGAAACTTAATTCTAAAAGTAAAATTAGCAACAAAAAAAAACATAGACTTAATCATAAATGTAAAGTTAGCATAAAAAAGGAAAATAAAAATTGTTTTTAGATTAAGAAAATTTATATATTAAGGAAATTTAACTTAAAATTAAAAGCTAAAGTTTAATTTAAGAAAAAGGAAAAAAAAAACTTAATCCTAAAAGTAAAGTTAGCAAAAAACAAAAATAGAACATAAACTTAATCATAAATGTAAATTTACCATAAAAAAAGAAAATAAAAATTGATTTTAGATTACATAAATTTATCTATAAGGAAATAATAAGGAAATTTATATTAAAATTAAAAGCTAGAGTTTAATTTAAGAAAAAAGAAAAAAAAATAGACTTAATCCTATAAGTAAAGTTAGAAAAAAAAAATATCTTTAAAAAAAAAAAGAATATCCTAAAAGTAAACTTAGCCAAAAAAGAAAGGAAAAAAATATAGAACATAGACTTAATCTTAAATGTAAAGTTAAAAGAAAAAAGGAAAATAAAAATTGCTTTTAGATTAAGGAAATTTATCTATAAAAACTAAATTTAAAAAAAAATGAGATAAACATTTTTCTATTTTGACTAAAGAAATTAAAAAAAAAAGGTATACAGTCATATATGGAAAATGAATTATATTTTCTTGCCTCTATATAAACAATTTGATAGTTTCTCAATTTTACAACCCAAAAAATATTGAGAATAGAGATAAAGAAACCAAACGCAAAACAAATTACTAAGAGGTAATCTTTTGTGTAATTTTACAAGCCTCTATATGTTAATAGCAACGCACGGGTCCATATTATGTTGTACACCATATCTAGGCAAATATCTTAGAGATGGTGTATAATATATATATATTTTTTTTTTAGATTACTATGCTGAAAAATATGATGTACGTTATAGTTTCTCAATCTTTTGTAATCTATATCTTAACATACCTACATATAGAGGTGATGTATAAAACAAAAATAATTCGAATACGTTATTGGTGTATATATATAAAAAAAAGAATTATGTTGTACGTTAATGCAAATTTTTTATTTTTTTATAGGAATATCAAGAGAGAAACAATGAATGCTGAAATTCTAAATAACAATAGAGACTATTTAACATTAGATAGCTTAAACAGTAAACGCTCTTATCGTTGTACCGTAGTTCGTCTAATCAGAAAATCGAAGGCAATAAATTTGAAAAAAAACAATGAGCTCATAGGAATGAATTTACTCTTACTTGATGAGAAGATCAATATATTTGTAATTTTTTTACAAATATATTATCCTAATTTTATTAACTTATTATCTAACTTTAATCTAAATTATTTTTGAATACAGGAAAATACTATTATAATTCAATATAATTAACTCTTTTTGTTTGTTGCATCTTCTGGAACTAAATTCTATATGAATCGTGATTTTGATTATGTTACTGCGTTTCGAGAAAGGTATTTTCTTAGCTTTTATTGATTTCAAATTTACTAATTCACTAAAAAAATTAAAATCGATTAATAAAAAAAAACTTAAAAATTATTAGAAGTCAAAGTTGAAAATTTTATCTTAAAAGATATAGTTACTAAAAAAATAAAATTAAAAAGTTAAAAATTAAATTTATCTTAAAAGGTAAAATTAATCTAAAAAAAGAAAAAATATTTCTGAGTTTTTTCATTTAGATTAAGGAAATTAATTTTAAAAGGATGATAATTATAATTTCTCAACTTTATATAAACCACAATTTGGTATTGTGTAAATTACACACCAAAAAATTTAAAATCCAATAATCTTATCCAAAACTATTTACTGCATTTCTTCACCAAATTTTTCTTTCAATGTATATATTTATTTCATCGTAAATTTTGTTGATAAAAATTTATGTATTATGTATTTTCACGGGTGATCTAATTTTGATTTCCATTTTTTGTCTTTAATTTTTTTTAACATGTTATAAAATATTAAATTATAAATTCGCATATACGTAGGTACTTATCTAGTATATATATAATTTATAATATTTTATAGACTTTACAGAATTAAAGTCAAATTTTCGGCGCGTGAAGAGAGAAGAACTAAAGGCCGGCCAAACAAAAAAAAAATTGATAAAAGAGCTAAACGATATAGACCGTTGATTTTTAACCTGGAGATTTTTTGTTCGTCATTGGACGGTCAAGATGAAATTAGCGAATTTAGGAGGTTTCTGAAATTTTCAAAGCACCAAGGCGCCTGTAAAAGTCAAAGGGACGCATGTTTGACTTTGTTATCATTTTTTTTCGAATTTACAAAGAAAAACATACTGTAGTTTTCTTTTACTTGTTAAATGATCTTCAATTTTTGTCAGGATTTTCCCCCTCAAATAATTTGGATCTTTTCCAAAGGGTTAGTCTTTTATATATATATCAATTATTATAAATAAAGTAAACTGTTCGAAAATAATGTTCTAAAATCCTTTCTAAATTTTTTCGTTTAAGAAACGGTTTTAGATAAACTCATTCGGTTCAAGATTTTTTTTCCTTTTTTTTTTTGAAAAGCTCAAGATTTTTTCCACTACGGGTTTTATATTTTTCATTTAATTAAATATATTAAATCTCAGTATATTTCCATCAATTTGTGGATACATTTATAAAAATGTAAACTTTTCATAAATAGGATTCGCAATATTTTAAATATGATCTGCAATGTAATAAAATTTAATAACGAACAATGGTGTTTTAAAACAATGATATAAACTCTATATATTAATAATTAATAATGTCGGGATTTTGATATTTTAATAATTTATAGAATTATTAATTTATCGATTTGACTAAAAAATTATATAATTTATAAGAATTTTATAAAAAAATACGTTGATAATCTTCTAAAATTTCTTTTTATTTGAAATAAAAAGTTTTCCTTCAACAAGAATATCACCAACTTTCTCCAAATTAGAAAAAAAAAATCACTAGCTTTAATGTTGATGATGATGTTGAAGATGATATATACTTTTGTAAGCAATTATGCGTAAAGAAGCAATTACCAGAAGTTTTCAATGCAATAAAAAAACACTATATTCATATTTTAGTATATCTTAGATATATATTTGTATATAAGTTTATATACAATAATGATTAATTTACGATATTAATGGGACCATATATTTACATAGGAGTTTTGTTAATATTATTATCTTATCGAATTGTGTCATATTTTGAACCTGTCTAACTCGGGAACAAAAAAAAATTATTAATTTATGGTGTTTATTAATTTATCGAGTATTAATTTATAAAGTTTTCACTGTATTTATGGCATTTTTGCAAATCTCCCAATTATGTTAAATAGCGATCTATATTTTGAAATTTCATTTTCTCCCAAATTTTGTATGTTTTATAAGCTTAAATTACTAGATGAAATTAATGCAAATTCGTTTGTAGTGTATACATTTTTATTTGTTCTTATAACAAGTGTACATTTAACTCGAATGAATTTGCATGAAAAAGGTGGCCTCTGCCTTATAGCCTTATAGCCTAAGTGATTTCTGTGACATAGTTTATAAAAAGAGCAAAGCTGCATGTGAGATGTGAAGCTGTTATCTTTCTTCGGTTCACGTTAACTCTCATATTAAAGGCTTTGCCCAACTCTCATATCTTGCTTCTATTTATTTCAAATGCATGTATTTATTTGTTTGCATGTGAACATACAAAATTATTTCATACTTTTTGCATCAAATATATTTTTGAAAATACATTTTAATGTTCTAAAAATAGAAGATATATATTAAAATAGAAGATATATATATATTTTCCTTAATTAGTTTTGACCTCATATTACGGGTTATGAGAAATAATCCTTGGTTACGCATTTACCATTTACCAATAACACCAAGTCAACGTCCATATTAAAATAATAAAATGATCAATTTTCAGCATTTCGATTTTGTCGTTAATGTGCTATCGACACATCAAATTTCGGATTCAGTGTCGTTTTATCTTCAAGATATATCCCTCTTTAATCTCCTTTGTTTCCAAATTTTATTGTGTTATGCTAAGAGTTTTTTGATAACTCTTTCTGTTTCTTGTAACCCGAAAAATTAAAGTCAATGAAATCAAATATTGCACAAAAAAGTAAGTTAAAAACTGTATTTTTATGAGAAGTGGAGTGGAATACACGAATGATGATGTTTGCATTTATTTTGTTCGCCTTTGTTCTTTCTTCAAATTCGTGACAACTAAAAAGTGGCAAGAAAGCTGATTCCGACAACGCCAGGAACGTTTTAGATTAATAATTGAAATAAATTCCAAGAAAATATTAATGTATCAAAGAAAGTAAGCAATTGATATTTTTTAGGAAGGGCCAAGCAAATTGTTCACTTAATGTATTGACCCACTCAGCAAGTACTCATACTGTCGTACACAATATGATATGGCTCACACCTCAGGAAACGAAATATTCGAATTGCTAGTATTAAAAATAGCACAAATGTATCGTGAAATTCCAACGTTACACAAAATATTTATATTTCGAGTTTTGGAATTTTTAAGATGGTAAAATATATTTACACCATTTAATCGGTATACCAGGTAATAATTAAACTAAATAAAATAAGCAAAATGTTTATATACTACACTCTTAGACTTGCGGTAAGTTTTTGATCTTGAGTAATTAGGTTTATGTTGCCTAACCAAGCTTTGATTTTAAAAAATCACCGCATTATATATTTTTAAAATTGATACGAGGTTGTAAATATATATATATATATATATATAATGATAAAAACAGGTTTTGGTTTTTGATTTTTTTTTTTATGTTTGTTTTTTAATAACATGTATTACATGCGTTTGAATTCATATGATATGATCAGGGCCGGCTCAACAAATACCGATGTCCATGGACAAAAAAAAAATATTTGAGGAATTTTTTTTTTTTGAACCCAAAAAAAAAAAAATTGATGGGCGCCTCAAGCGTGGACCCCTTTACTCCTACCCTTAAGCCGGCACTGGATATGATGACACATCAATAGTTTTAACACAAACTATTAGCCTACATGTTTTGGTTATTTGGTTTCGATTTAGCTAGAAATATAAGAAACAATAATATATTGAAAAGAAAAAAAAATGTTTCGATTGTCGAAGAAAATGGATCCGGATTTATTGAAAGTGAAAAATTAATAATCTATGAGACGAGAGGAGGGTTGTCATCTACTATTAGTAGTGTTGACTTTCAGAAAAAAAAACTAAAATGAATTTAAGCGCCATATTTTTTATGAACGAAACGTTTTGTTGATATTTAATATCTTAATAAAAATTCAGGTGGAGCTGGGTGTTTGGTCTAGTGGTATGATTCTCGCTTCGGGTGCGAGAGGTCCCGAGTTCGATTCTAGAACACTCCTTTTGTAAACATTTTTTTCCTCGTTGTTTCCGTTTGAATTGGGCCTTGGAGAATCAACCATTTTCTGCTCTCTTTTTTAGTTTATCGTATAATATAGTGTCAATTAATTGGGACCAAAGTGGAAAGCCTAGAAAAATAAAATTCTTTCAAGATAATACTAATAACTAGTGATCGGGCTCGCGCCTGACGCAGATTAATATGCTTGATTAACTTATCTATTCAAATAATTGTTTTTATGTATATTCATCATGTGTTTTATACATGATATTTTTTTTTAGATTTCCAATTTTTTTTTCATAAATATATATTTATCTTAAATAGAGTAATCTTTCTCCTTAATTTCTTTTATGTATTAATTACCTTTTTATTACATATTAATGTTTTGGTAATTTGTTGTATGTATTTTTGATATATTTTAAAAGCTTTACGTTCGCGTGTTGATTCCTTATTATCCCGATGTTATATCTTGTTTTAGGGGTTATAAAAAATCTAAGAGAGAAGAGGAGATACCTTAAAGGTTTGGAGTTTAGGTTGATAAAAGTGATCTATATATAGCAAAACATATAGGGTTTTAGATTTTTTTTTTTAAAACGTTAAAGTAGCCGCTTTTCCTTTTTCTTGTTTTGTGAAAAATTGGCTAAAAACCATAACGTTTACGGTTTAGTATACTATATATCGTCTTTAACCTTGCCGGTTTTGTATAATAATAACCATAAAATCAAAAATTGGTACAATTTAAGTGGATCGTACACATCATCAAAGCTAGACGAATAAGAATACAACACATAAGCCATCGATTTTCAAAAAGGGTATAAACGTCATTCCGCAGCCGAAACTCGCTGTGAGCGCGACACCTAAGCAAATCACTACACAAATAAGTACGTTAAAGTAGCCGCTTTTCCTTTTTTCTTGTTTTGCGAAAAATTGGCTAAAAACCCTAACGTTTACGGTTTAATATACTATAAACCATCCTTAACCTTAGCGGTTTTGTATAATAATAACCATAAAATAGAAAATTGGTACAATTTAAGTGGATCGTACACATCATCAATGTTAGACGAATAAGAATACAACACATAAGCCATCGATTTTCAAAAATGGTATAAACGTTATGTGAGCGCGACACCTAAGCAAATCACTACACAAATAAGTATATAGATACCCGTTGATTACTTATTAGTTTACTACTTGTTCTTTTATCAAATTTTAGCCAATTCTTCTACTTATATCTCTCTTATTTTATTTGTCCTTCTTTTGTCTTCAATTAAAGAAGAATGGTACACGAACACCATCCCAAGAAACCAACAGTCTTTCATTCACGTTCTCTCTTCTTTCGTATTGTATAATGCCTCAATGGTCGTGTAGGTCGCAAGATCCTGAACCGGAATGTGATGGGAGCAGTCATCTTCTCCACTTTTCATGCCAACAGTGGATGAAACTTTTTGCAGAATCATGGTACAATAGGCTCCGAAGAGTAACATGAATAAAAAAAAGAGGAAAAAGAGAGCACGAATATGAGATAACCGTCTTGACCACAAAATAATATATATATATATATATATATATATATATATATATATATATATATATATGAGATAGCCGAAAAAAAACTAGATGTAAAACCAAAATTTAGCACTATAGACATGATAAGATTTAATCACGATTATATAAATAAACAGTAATAAACAGTAAGGAACAGACGATTCATAAAATGATAAAGCAATAAAATAAATCTAAGGAGACGAGATGAATCTCTTTCCTTAACTCTAAGAATCTCCCGTAGTGTGACGAGTTTTAATAGATCAATGAGTCCCAAGATACAACCAAAATAATATGTATCATCTACACTTGATATCAAATTTGTCGAACATTATACTACGATACTCTCGAATATAAACTTACTCTAAGCAGTAGGAAATTGAGAGAACTCTTGCTAGAACTTTTAGGATGTGTTTTTAGTGTATCAGAGGATGATTTTTAAGGTGAAAATCGGCCAGTATATATAGGAGAGAGGCTAGGGTTTTTCCCAGACAGAAAAGGAATATTCCTCATAATATTCTAGCGGCTACGATTTTTAAGTCGGCCCGTCGAGTATCGATCGATACCAAGGGGTATCGATCGATACCTCTAAAAGTCCACGAGCCCAACAAGGCCCAATGTGCGATCGACGCACGTGTGGTCTTTTCTTCTCTCATGTTGTTCATCATTTAAATTAATGACACAACCATTCCAAAATAAATACACGAGAAAACATTTCTCGGTCAATGAAAACATTTCATTAGAAAGAGCTTAACTCATTTCTTTTCACACTAACACAATTTTATCAAGCCATCGAGCTTTGATAAAAAATTAGTTCCAACAATCCCCCACATGAATATAAATGACTATAAACATATGAAAATTGAACAGAGTAGACTTTACTAGACATACTTGACTAGACTCATCTAAACGTAGACAGACTTTCGAGAGTATACGAAAATGTAACGGTCACTGAAATGGTAGCGTTTTTCAGCTTTGAACCAAAATTTTTTAATATATGTTGCGTTTACTCGGCCAGGAGGTGAACATGATGTCTTGAACCACCCGGATTTTGATGTAAACTGATACAACAGATATCGCACAGAGACACTTTCTCGTAGAACTTTGTTCTCTATTGGGTTCATTTTGGCCTTGAACATTCCTGGTATTTCGTGAGTGAATTTGGAGAATATAGCCTTATCCTTCATTCTCCTAGAAACGACCCCATTTCACACTTCACTAGGTGATCTTTTATTAGCTTGTTTTCAGAAGTGTCCTATCACACTCCATTATCTACACAGCTATGCAATCATTAAAAGCCAACGCTTATCCTCACTATCCACATGTAGCACTATTTTATCATCCTAGGAACTGGCCAGAGACATAGTTTCACAGTGCTCAAATTCGAATCAGTTTAATTTTGTTTCCCTTTGAACCTAGATCTTGGGATCTCCAGTCACATAGGTGGGGTATCTGTCAAACGTCATCTTTTTCTATAGGCTTTAAACTCATTCCTTTTGATGATTTAACAAACTTGATCTCGAGGCTAACTTTTTGGGAAACAGATCCGCTAAGTTATCAGCCGTTTTGAGATCAGTTGTCTAAATGGTCTTATGTCATTCTCGAGATTTGCCATTTTATAACTTACTCAGTGCCCGAGAGATAGCTCACTAACTCTCATAGTGTACACATAATGCTGGCACTGGTTTTCCCACATCGGGATATCTTCCACAAAGTTTCGAAGCCATTCTGCTTCCTCTGCAGTTTTATCTAAAGTTATAAACTTTGACTCCTTGGTTAATTAGGCCAAGAGTGCTTGTTTGGAAGATTTCTAGGATACTGCTGCACCACCAAGAAAAACTATTATCCACTTATAATATATGTCAGGTTTACTAGGCCAAAAGGTGAACATAATGTCTTGAACCCCCAGACTTTGATGTAAAACGAGACGACATATAACGATGGATAATTCAACATTCTAGTTATGGTTTTCCACAGAGTATGACCTGGATTACTCATCGGATCTAGTACGATTCATTAAGTACGTTAGACTTCCGATAATTCTTGCATACACCACTTGTGATACAACTTTACCACAATTGGAGTTTTTTGCAAACTTGTTTGAGTAGTTCTCAAACCATTCAAGAGTCTTGAGACAAGATTATCCACTAATCTTATGTCTATCAAACTTCCCACTAAACACATTCTTAGTGTGTTGGATTATGTCCTTCTTGCTTCCATGATGAACGTGTCATCTTATAAACATAACAAAACGTATCCATGTGGAGTACTTTTGATGTATATCACCTTAAGTGATTTTGAAGCTATTTGACATCACTTTGTTGTCAAACTTTCCAAGCTAATGCTTAGGAGCTAACTTAAGCTCGTATAAGGACTTTGCAAGTCTACTTATTTTCTTTCCTTGTTCAGGAGTGACATAACCCTCGGGTTGTTTCATGTAAATCTCCTCTTCTAAATGGTCGTTTAGAAAGGCAGATTTTACATACATTTGATGGATTACAAGATCTCATATTGCTGTGATTCCAATCAGCATACGACTAATTTCAACTTTAGCCTCTTCTGCAGAAGTTCCGGCATTGCTCGATCTAAGGTCCAATGCCCGTCAAGCATCGATCGATACCGAGGGGTATCGATCGATACGCATAAAAGCGTAAGAGCCCAATAACTCAATTGCTCGCCTCAATTCGTGAGGTACTAGAGCTTATCCTTTACACGGAAACTCATGTTCAAAGGAAGATACATTCCTAGGTTACCGTGAATACTTGGATGTCTGGTATATCTAATTTATACACCAGAAAGTAATCAGCACTATATGCAATGAAGATACAATCCACCGTTTAAGGTCCGATTGTCACCTTCTTAGGTGGTTGCTAGGCACCCCCACACTTTCATGTATTTGTATAAAAACACATTACTTTTCCAAAGTTCACATGAAACCTTTCCAGTGACTTTGTGTGGTATTTAGTTCAGGATATAACTTGCGGTAAGCAATGCTTCCCCCCACATTTCTGGACTAACCCAGATTTTTTAGGAATAATGAGGTCATCAAATAATTTGGTAATTTGTTATGAAACTCCATTAGATTCCAGTGAATAGGGATCAATCGTTTGATGGATAATACCATGCCCATGTCCTCTATCATTTCAAACTATGTTGATAGTTCACTCGAGTTGATTTTTCAACCTCGAGTTTATACTCCTTGAGAGTTTTCCAAGGTCTCGTATTTGCTTCTTAGCAATTAGACATAACTATATTTAGTACAATCCTCAATGAAAGTCACGAAATATTTCTCACCACCTTTTGTATGAATCAAATCAAGAGGTTCGCTCGATGATGGTGTTTTAGTGAGTTTGGTTGGAACGCAAACCTCACACTTATCTTTGCATATTTTGTATTTCGGGATCTCATTCAATCTACGCATAGATTCGAATATAATGTGACTGAAACATTCAGATCAAATACTAAGAGATTACGTACCATAAGCAAATGATTCTTTCTCATTAATGTCAACATTGGTTACATTAATTTTTAAGTCAGACTGTCTCAACGTTAATTTGGACCAGTCCGTCCTTAATATAGACAACATTCTTTGTCAATACACGCTAATCAGCTTTGACAATTGACGATGAATTCGTGCCTAATTAGCATTGTGCCCTAAATAAGATTTTTTATGCATCTCTAGCACATGCTTTACATTAGTAAGAGTGAGCTTCTTTTAGAAGTCAACTTCAGCACTATGATTAAATTCTTGTCATTATTTATGTAAGGAGGGAAACATTCCCATATCAACGCATATATGAGCTATTACATTGGTATAATACCACCAATCATTTGGGTTATGCTCAACCATATTGACTCCGATGATGACTTTACACATGTCTATCTCGACTAAATTTGCTTAAGCCATTCCATTGTATTTTACACCACCGGATCTAACAATGATCACATCGGTGTTGTTAGTCATATTGAAATTTGATTTTGTTCAAGAGAATCAAACCAAATTAATATACTAACCAGCACCCAACTCTCAAGTTAAAGGGTAAAATTAAATTCAATTTCTAGAATTTAATAAGCTTAATACAATTAATATTGTATTAGTATTCTTGAACTCATATCAAGAATCGCAAGAGGCCTGCTCACTTAGCCCAATGATTTAATTATTCGATTAAATCAGCCTCCAATAATTAATTGAACATCAATTAATTATTCCAAAAATCGCAAATTTTTGGACACATAATATTGAGCTATGTGCAATATATTGCAACTTAACACGTCTTTAAACCAAAGACTGTTTAACGATTTCAACGTTGTATCAATTTAATTATTAAATAATTAAACATTGAGAGTATTCGATGAGAATCTGAAACTCTTTCTTTTTGATTTTGAAACCGTAGTTTTAAAACCGATTATAACGGATTATGAAATCGTTTTAGAATCGTTATCACGCGTTCTAATCTGAGCCTTCGGAGAGCGTTCGCTGATTCGTTTCTTGAATCGCGTTTGATAAATATTTTAGCCAATTTTACGAGAAACGCTATGAGACGTTCGTAAATGCTAAACGACGCGGGATTAGTACCGCAAAGTTGTCACTTGTCGAACCGTTTATAAACGTCCGCAAACTCATAATCATAATGATTATTATCTGTGACTTTGACTAAGAAACAATCACCCTTTTATGATATGTATTCTTTTAATATCAATACGGAATTCTAATTTAAAATCCGCTTATCAAAACAACTAGAACCGCATGTGCGTGTTCTAAAGTTTTGAATCGCAAACGCGCGTTCAAGTTCGAACTTCCTCAGAGTGTTCGTCAAACCGTTCTAAACGTGTTTGATGTTAGGTGTTCGCAAACCCTAACCCGGGAAGCGTTTTAAAAAACGTTCCATTTGCTTGTACGCAAGTTTTACATTTGTACTGATATATAGTTAAGAATCGTAATTCTAATCCTGATATCGAACCAAACAGCATTGGTGTCGATCGATACTCCTTGGTGTCGATCGATACTCCTTGGTATCGATCGATGCACACAGTATCGATCGATACACAACACGTGTCTATCGATGCTTTAGCATAGTCCCAATCGATGCGACTGTAGGTGTCGATCGGTGCACAAATGGTGTCGATCGATGCCCTACCAGTGTCGATCGATGCAGACCCGAACTGGTCGATGCAAAGTAAGTTTGCAGAGTGTCGATCGATGCACATTTAGTGTCGATCGATGCACACTTGGTGTCGATCGATACATAACTGGTGTCGATTGATACTCCTTGGTATCGATCGATGTATCACTGTTGTCGATCGATGCTCGATGCACATACTGTGTTAATCGATGCATCACTGGTGTTGATCGATTCTCGATGCACATAATGTGTCAGTCGACGCATCACTGGTGTTGATCAATGCACACCCAGTGTCGATCAATACACCCTAGGTGTTGATCGATGCAAGTGAAACTTTCACAGGATCGATCGATGTATACCCAACTTGTTCGATGCATAGTATCGATCGATGCACCTCAGTGTCGATCGATACAAACTTTTGCATAGTATCGATCGATACACCTCAGTGTCGATCGATACAACTCTTTACATAGTATCGATCGATACACCTCGGTGTGGATCGATACAACTCTTTACATAGTATCGATCGATACACCTCAGTGTCGATCGATACAACTTTTTGCATAGTATCGATCGATACACCTCAGTGTCGATCGATACATCTTTTTGCATAGTATCGATCGATACACCTCAGTGTCGATCGATACACCTTTTTGCATAGTATCGATCGATACACCTCAGTGTCGATCGATACACACTTTTGCATAGTATCGATCGATACACCTCAGTGTCGATTGATACTCACAAGGTTTCGATCGCAATCGAACCTATCAAGAACCACAAGGTGCGTTCGTTGATTATACCGTTCTTTAGTCGCAATTAAAGACGGTTGTAGAAGATGTTTAAAGCAGTACTGCTTCTACTACACGTTTCAAGTTGCTAAATAGCTTTTTGATAACGTTTGAGTATCACTAGCAGATTAACATCTTCTTAAAAATAGAATAGATGGAGATTGCCTCTACTACACGTTTCAAGTTGTTAAGAAACTTTTTGATAACGTTTGAGTATCATCAGCAGTAGAAGAATCGTTTTAGAAAACCGTTTGAAAACGTTTATTTACTCGTGATTAAAGATCCAATTGAAGTAATAAAACAAAAAATTGGATCTTCTTAGAGTTAAGATTGTAGGACCAAAATTTAGCACTATAGACATGATAAGATTTAATCACGATTATATAAATAAACAGTAATAAACAGTAAGGAACAGACGATTCATAAAACGATAAAGCAATAAAATAAATCTAAGGAGACGAGATGAATCTCTTTCCTTAACTCTAAGAATCTCCCGTAGTGTGACGGGTTTTAATAGATCCATGAGTCCCATGATACAACCAAAGTAATCTGTATCATCTACACTTGATATCAGATCTGTCGAACATTATACTAGGATACTCTCGAATAGAAACTTACTCTAAGCAGTAGGGAATTGAGAGAATTCTTGCTAGAACTTTTAGGATGTGTTTTTAGTGTATCAGAGGATGATTTTTAAGGTGAAAATCGGCCAGTATATATAGGAGAGAGGCTAGGGTTTTTTCCAGACAGAAAAGGAATATTCCTCAGAATATTTTAGCGGCTGTGATTTTTAAGTCGGCCCGTCGAGTATCGATCGATACCAAAGGGTATCGATTGATACCTCTAAAAGTCCACGAGCCCAACAAGGCCCAATGTGCGATCGACGCACATGTGGTCTTTTCTTCTCTCATGTTGTTCATCATTTAAATTAATGACACAACCATTCCAAAATATATACACGAGAAAACATTTATCGGTCAATAAAAACATTTCATTAGAAAGAGCTTAACTCATTTCTTTTAACACTAACACAATTTTATCAAACCTTCGAGTTTTGACAAAAAATTAGTTCCAACACTAAAATACACTAGGCCTTTATATTGCAATAGATAAGCTAATTTTATATATGACCAGAAGAATAATCATAGAGACAAACCCAATTCTTGAAAGAAAGATAAAGTATGGAGAATCTTTGTATTGTAATGTTTTCCCGTTCATGAGTATTTGTATTACTACACCAAATTTAGTTGGAAAAAAAATATCGATAGTTATTATGTTTCTCCCACACAAAAAAAAACAATTACTACAAAATTATATATTTAGGTTTGTTTCGAATCATTTTGAATATATGTTTAACAATGATAATCATAATTATTAATTTCTTTTTATCAAAAGTAAAAAAACGAGCTGATAACTATATGTTAAAAAGAGATTAATTTGTCAATACTATGTGATATCATGGCCTAGTTGTCTCTCCCAAGGGCAATTAATCACATTTTAAGCTAAGCTTCGGGTTAAGCAATAGCCACGGTGAAGCCTACCGGGATGATGGAAAAATAAAATGATTAGTATTAAGTAATCAAGGGATTAAACGGCTAAATTTTCTGCATTCCGTAGGAGATCTCTGTTCTTGCCCCTGGCAGAAGAAAAACGTCGCCGGACACCACGAGAAGCAGTTTCCGGCGAGCTGCACGTTCGCTGATCCAGGCTTTAGCGCCATCAAAGGACCCGGTACGATTCCGAATAAGAAGTTGCCGCCTAGCAAGAGTCTCTGAAACCCGGCGAAATCGGATCCGGGCGATACGGTTTTCCAGACGTACTGGGTCGGAATCATACCAGAGAAGTTGTTGTTCTCTAACGACAAAGCTGAGAGCTTTGGTAATAGACCCATGAACAGAGGTAATGCGCCTTGGACCTGGTTGTTGCTGAGATCCACGGATATTAGGTCGCTGGGGAGACCCAAGGGTGAGTAGTAGGGTGAGTCTAAAGAGGTGAAGCCATTGAAGGAGAGAGTTAGCTGTTGCAGAGTTTGAAGAGTGAAGATGAATGATGGGATTGAGCCACTGAGTTTGTTGTGGCTAAGATCCACAACTTCAAGAGACTTTAAAAGTTTGAAGCTTCCCGGGATCGTTCCTTGGATTAGGTTGTTTCGCATGGAGATCTGGACTACTGATCCGGGTAACGATGACGGGATCCGACCCGATATCCGGTTATCGCTCGCGTCGATGTAACACAGGTTCTTGAGCGAGCTCAGATCGGGGAGTTCGCCGGAGATGTTATTGAGCTGGATTTCTAGCCGTTTCAGGCTGGAAAGGCCGTTGAAACTCGCCGGAACTGAGCCATCGATACGGTTGTTGTCGAGGAGGAGCTCCTCTAGAGCGGACATCGACCCGAGAGAATCGGGTATGGATCCTGAGAAGGAGTTTCCGGAAACGGAGAGGCGGGTGAGGCGGGTGAGATTGGAGAGCGAGTCGGGAAGTGGACCGGAGAAGTAGTTGCCAGAGAGATCGAGGGTCTGAAGATAAGGAAAGTTGAAGGAGACGGAGGAAAGGGAGCTGGAGTAACCGGCTTGGTCGAGACTGAGCTCCGTGACCCGACCCGACCCGGAAACGACGGAGTCGCAACGGAAACCACAAGTGAATGTCTCGCCGAACAAACCGTCGCAGGGATCGACCGAGAAATCCCAGGAACCGAGACAAGAACCAGGGCTCATCGATTTGGCATCGACCGAGTTCTTGAAATCTTTAAGAGCTGCCACGTCAGCCCAGAAAGTCTTGGACTCTGCTGAAGAAAAAATGAGCAAAAGAGGAAGAAGAGAAAGAAGAGAAGCCATGTTTAGATGGCTTCAGAGACAGACTGAAGAAGAAGAAGAAGCAGAAGAAGAGTTTGGTGTGAAAACGGACCGTTGGATGAGAGGAGCAAGGTGTGTGATAGATCTACTGATCGCTGAGACAGAAGAATTTATATATATTGAGATCAGATATATTAATATATATATATATGTAAATTTCTATCATGTGTGTGATGGTCCATCAGACATATGCGTGAAGACAACTACTGTACAGTGAGTCAGTGAGGTGTGGTTGGCCCTATCAACATCCACCATAACTCAGATGTAAGAGCTTTAGATTCTTCCCTTTAGATTCCAAAGCAGAACAACTCGTGAATTCGGATTACTAGACATATTACCAATTCACAAGTCATGCATAGACAAATCCGGTAAAGAACTTAATTTTTTTTTAGTTGTTGTCCTCTAAACATGACGTACCCATTTGACCACAAATTGTCAAAATCTAAAATTAAATTCTTGGTTGTTGACAGAAAAAGTAATTAGGAACCTTCTAGGGAGCAAGGTTGGTTGGGATAATGTGCAGCTGTTGCAAGCAAAGGTTCCAAATCATTGGCTCTAAATAACTTAATTCCAAACTTTAGCCAGGTGGGACGTTCTTGATTGGTGATTAAGACAATGCAGAGCAAAAGGTACTCACGATAATCTATTCGCACCATCTGAATTTGGTGTCGTCCTCGCTGTTTCCCAGTGTGCTGTTCTTCAAAAATTGTCTCACTGCTTCTTTGTTAATCTTGAACACAAAGACTATTCCTCTAATCTGCACAACTTGGGAGTTTTAGTTATCGAATGGTGCATAAACTTGCTTTTACAAAGCATAATCTAGTGCTTACATCGACTGAACTACATGATGTGAGGGATACAATCTGTCCTGTATTGAGCTTCTCCCCATTTACAAGGATATGTCGCTTTCCAAGGTTCTTTAGAGAGAATGATCCGTTGTTCTCTAGCTTCACCAGTGCCTAGGAAATACATGGAGAAAGAAAAGTATAGCACATAAAAATTATGGTAATTAAAGAACTTGATCAGTGAACTAAATTAACTTTGGGAAAGGAAAAGAGAAACACCTGACGCTGAGATATCTTGCTCCCATAACCATCTTTACCCAAGTCAATGTCAACATTCATGCCACCATATGATCTCCCAATAATTACCTTTGACAGATAAATGAGCTTCTGCCATGTAATTTAGAGGACTTGATAGGATATGGAAACTTTTACATACCTCGTGTTTTCTAATAAAATGCTTTGAATCACGACTATGCAGGACAGCTATTGCCCCTTGAGACATAATTCCTCTTCGAATTGAAGTCCTTGTGCAGTGTTCCAATCCAAGTAATGTATGTCTTGGATGCGTAGACATGTTCCATTCTAGAAATCATAAAGCGGACCATTATTGAGACAACTATAGTTTGAGAGAGACATAACATAACTGTTATTTACAATCTTTGTGGATACGAAAAAGTGAACAAGCAACATGTTTGGACATCAAACGACATATGAGTTACCTTCCCTGTTTAAGCATAAATCTGAATCATCCGGGACCAGATTCAATTTATGTATCTGGAGATATTTTCAAGTGAAGTCAGAGATGAGAAAGCGCATGTAAGGATAGAATTAGATAGGCTTGTGTCAAGAGTAATCAAGTTTTACCATTGCATCAATGTCAGAGAAGGAAAACTCATCTTCACCATCAACTTCGTCTTCCTGGTATAGAGTTGATGGGGTTTGAGAAAGTTGTGCATCCCTGCCCTCAGAGCTACTAACATTCACATACAATTGTTCATCCAAGGAACTACGAGCACCTGAACTATCTTCCAATAGAGGAATGTTTCTGACTGCGGCTAAAGAGCCACAAACTGACCACGGCCTACTAGGTCCTTCAAGGGTTTTGGTTAAAGGTATTGGAGAGATTTCAAGGCCAATCTCATCATCATGACCGTTGTATTCATTTAAGCAGCTGACAGTCTGATGAAGTGCAAGAGTTTCTAGCAATATGCTGCTTGACCCACCATCAGGAGGAACACTGCTGATGGGTATTGGTTCATCGTCTTTATTCACGAGTATTAGGTTATCATTGCTGATCATTTTCTCCACAGGTCCCTGCATGCTGGCTATATCTCCGTATCTAACTTCAACTGCAGGTGGTGTGTGGCCATCAGAGTGGCATGGATCTTCTTTGTTGATACTGCTGCACCAAATCCCAGGGATATATCGAAATTCATTTGGGGATGCAGAAACAAATGATAACACCTCATCTTCTTTTGACCTTACACCACCATTCTCCTCGTTAACTTCATCAGCAGACAAGATAGAATCCTGAGTGTGAGAAGACAACTTACTAACAAGAGTTCCCTCATCCTCAGTGGGGCAAGGAGAGTTGCATATAGACAGGGATTTAGATCCGGTAAATTCACCAATCAAATCCTTGTCTTGTAGAACATGTTGTGATATAACATCAAACTCTGAACATTCAGATAGGTCTGTGTCACTGCCAGCATCATCCTCGTTACCATATTCTTTATCTGCTGCATAATCGAAATCCGGAAACATATCATCATCAAAAGAGGTGTGCCTACAAGTTCTCTTTCTCATGACGCAGAAGAGAACATAAGGGCTTTCAACTTTCCTCTTGGCATTGGGACTCTCCGATGTATAATTACCGGAAGCTTCAGTCGATAAAACAGGATGATGAAGGAGATAACCATTCTGTCATGAGAAGAAAACAGTCACGAATCGACAAAAGACTAAAATCAGAAACCAGTGTTCTGCAAATTGCTCCATTGGGAAAGAAAATTACGAAATCCAGCCATGAAGGTTAAACAGCGATGTAATGCGAATGCAAGAGATAGGGTTTAGTGTAGCAGCAATGAGAACAAAACATCTGTCGTTGAAATAAAATAGAGATTGATAGAAAGACGCACGAAGTGATCTTCATCTTCAGCCTCCATTGCGCGCGCGCTAAAAAAAAAAAAGAGATCTTCGAAGTGACGAATGTTGATCGCCTTCGTTTGAGAAATTTAATTTCCATCAAAATTAAAATGGGGTTAAGAAATAAAAAAAAATATGTCGTGCCGTTTTATGTTTACAATGTTCGACTGCGCGCCGTCAAGCTTTTCGTCGCTGATTGGCTTCTTATCACATTGGGGATTTCATGGGAACAATTGCTGGAAAGCCACCATTTCTCAAAACTTATTTCCATATGTCACTTTTTTTGGTATTTTTAATAAACAATTATTTTTAAATCAAAATTGAGGGAAAAACTCAAAACCTCAAAACAAAAACAGAAAATTACAGATCCAACCAATCCGATCCGACGACAAACCCACCCAGACCCAACAATCCGACCCAAACCCAAATTCAGTTAATCAAAATTTGAAAAAAAAAAACAAAAACCATAAAATCTCTCCCACTTCCCAATGCTTCGCGAACCCATCAGTTGAGGAACCCATTCCGGCCACGAAATCTGACAAGAGCGAAGCCGAGAACTCCAAAGCTCAACTCCGGTTCCCTCGCCGTTGGAACTCGCCGTTCTGAACTTCGATTTCGTCTGCAGATTTACAGATTTCGTCTCTTGCCGAGAAATCCGAGCCCTCCCTCAGACCCACACGATTCTTCATATCTTTCATTCTCAACAGGTAACGGAATCAAATGGTAGTTCCGATGCCTTAGTTTTCGATTTTAGATGAGCGCCATTATGCCTAACTTCACTCCTTTCGGTTTTGATATGAAATTGTTCTCGAATTAGTTTGGATTATTTACAAATGTTATGTGGATGTGTTGTCTAACTTATATATAGTTTTGGTTGTTTTAGGAATTACCTAGAAGCAATTATAGAAGGAGAAGCAATGGATTGTCATAAAACCAATCCGAAAGTGACGGTTAATGAAGGAGAAGAAGAAGAAGTTACTAAAGAGCAATTAGTTGAAGAAAACGTGGATGGAAGGAGAGTAAGGAAGAAAACGGGATGAAAGGGAAGAAACAGTTGCTGACGACGAAGAAAACGTTGCTGAAAACGTTGCTGAAAGCGTAGAAGAAAACGTTGCTGAAAACGTTGAAGAAAACATTGCTATCGCAGGGGAAGACAATATTGTGGAGGAAGAAGAGGAAAAAGAGGTAACTGAAACATCTTAGGTTTGAAATTGTGATATAGGGACATCTCTGGCTAACTGAAACATCTTAGGTTTGAAACTGTGATGTAGGGACAAATGTGTCTAACTGATACATCTTAGGTTTGAAAATGTGATGTTAGGACAACTCTGGCTAACTGGAACATCTTAGTTCAACAGTGATGTAGGGACAACTCTGGCTAACTGGAACATCTGAGTTCAACTGTGGATAAGTGATAGTAATAAGTGTTTTTTTTATTTGCAGGACTACGATAGTGATGCTGATGAAGATGATGATGATGAGAGCCAACCACTGCCGCCGGAGAAGATGTTTTTTGGTCCAAGCGAGTACAGCAAGACTTGCAAGGTCAGAAGTAGGTGTAAGCTGAAATCGACGGTGGAGTACATTGAGGATGGTCTTGATGAAGAATTGGAATGGTTTCGAAATCATTCTCAATTCAAGCATCTGTTCCACATGCCTAAGGAGGCAAACCACATACTTCAAGGCATGTGGATGCTTCTCCTTCGGACAGCATCTACGGAGAAAGAGAGAGAGTACTGGTTTGTGGTGAACGGAGTGCCTATCAGGTACTCTTTGAGAGAGCACGCCCTCCTTACTGGATTAGACTGCCACGATTACCCCGATAACTATAAGGCGTTGGGGGATTTGGAGTTTGCTGAGCGGATGTTTAGTAAGGACCTGAAGGTAACAATCAAAGATATGGAGGAGAAGCTTGAGGAACTTAAGAAGAAGACCGAAGGAGTGAAGAAGAAGACCTCAGCAGTGAGGAAGACCTTGGGAGACAGGTTGAAGCTCACTATCTTGTATTTCTAATGCAAGGTAGTGAAAATAAGTCTAAGGTTGATGGTAACATAGATTCGTGGCTGCTGAGTGTTGTTGATGATGTCCACGCTTGTGAGACATTTCCTTGGGGTCGTTTTACATTCGACGAAACCATGAAAGAGATCCGACGCTTTGTGAAAATCTTCAAAGGCGTCGTGAAACCAAAACAGCAAGCGGCGTTTGGTGGCTTTGTTCTTCCTCTCGAGGTTAATATTTAAGAGTAATCTATGATTTTAAATATTAGTTTAAAGATTTTAACACTGAGATAATATAACGATATGTGTAGATTATGGCATATGAGACGATTCCAAATCTTGGACGAAGATTTCGGGAATCTGTACCCGCAGAGCAGGAATGTCCAAGGTGTTGTAAAAGTAAATTCTCAGAAAGTTTAATGAAAGGTCATCCTTTGGATGACATCAATGAAGCGGTCGGTCTCAGTAAGGTAAGAGTTTATGAACATAGTTAGTTGGTAATATTTGTAATCTTTTAGAGTTTCATTTGATGTTCGAATTATTAATTTTTACAGGATATCTCTAGCATCTTGGAACCAGATTCAGAGGAGAATGATATGTTGGAGCAGATCATAGACGATGACTATGATGATGGGATAGGTTTCATCGATCCCATCGTTGAAAGTTGGAGAGAGCGTCTAACTGTTGAGAAGAAGAAGATATTTTAGAGAGATCTCTTTGATTTGGACGTGGCTTCGCGGAGTGATGCAGTCCCTGAAACTGCGAGAATTGATGATGGCCTTGACAGAGTTTCTCAGGTACCTGGGCATGTACCTGCACAGTCTAGAGAAGCCTTGGAGAGGAAGCTGAGGAAATGGATGGAAAAAGCGATGGAGAAAGGGTTTGAGAATATCAAGGAGAAGATAACAGAGAAGGTTATGGACATGGAGAAAGCGATGGATGCAAGACTGAAAGAGCATCAGAATTTTGTCTCAACACATCGAGAGAGTCGAGCTTATGAGACTCCATCCTATCATCCAACTCGACCAATCATCGAGGAGACAAATGAGTTTGAGAATTTAGGCTCAACACCTCGAGAGAGTCGAGCTTATGAGACTCTATATGCAGGTGGTGTGGTTCTTTTCAGTGGAGTCCCTGACCCATCTCCACCAATCATCGAGGATATAAGTGAGTTATTTGGGTTTGCGGTATTGGGTTTGGTGATTTCCTTATTGTGTTTAACTTTGTTTATCTTTTTATACAGCTGAGGTAGAGGCTCGGAAAGAGAAGAAAGGAAAAGGAAAGAAAGACAATAAGAGGAAGGCGAAAGATCTCAATGTCACTCCAATACCAACCGGAGTGAAGAGAAGTAGGGGAGAGTCTGACTATCTAAGGCCACCGTAGGTTGATGAGAAGAAGTCTGAGAAGAAACCTGAGAATAAGCCTGAGAATAAGCCTA
The DNA here is from genome assembly GCA_030161315.1 of Eutrema japonicum. NCBI lineage: Eukaryota > Viridiplantae > Streptophyta > Magnoliopsida > Brassicales > Brassicaceae > Eutrema > Eutrema japonicum. The sequence goes on from BSQW01000005.1 coordinate 41,979,087, forward strand.
AGAAGAAGCCTGAGAAGAAGACTGAGAAGAAGACTGGGAAGAAGACTGGGAAGAAGTAAGGGTTTGTAGTAGTTTGGTTCTTTGGTGTTTAGCATCTAGTACTTTGTAGTAGTTTGGTTATGAACTGGTTGGGCGGAAACACACTACTTATCTTTTTTATGTATTCAGTTTTTGGAACAACTGGTTTATATAAGTTCAACTGAATTGTGTTTTCTGGAACAACTAGTTTATATAGGTTTAACTTAATTGTGTTTTTTAGAACAACTGGTTTATATAGGTTAAACTTAATTTAGTTCCTTCAGAACAACTTGTTTATATAGGTTCAACTTAATTAAGTTCATTCGGAACAACTGGTTTATATAGGTTCAACTTAATTGAGTTTTTTGGAACAACTGGTTTATATAGGTTCAACTTAAACATAAACAACAGAAACAGATAAACATAAACATAAGGTTTTCAAGTCTTATAAAGCCATATAAACATAAACATAAACATAAGATTCGTAATACAAAAAGACCTTCAGCCGCATAAACTAAAATCACTTCCTTCTCCCCGAAAGTTTCTCCCCCAGCATATGGATCTCGTGGTCCTTCTTGGCTAAGCTTTCCTTGATCTCATCAATTTCTTGACGCATTTGGGCAACGGCCATACACATCTCACAATGGAGTTTGAAAGCACTGTGAGACGAAGCTCTCTACTCATCTAGTCGGAGCTCTACTCTTGTAAACTGCTCTTGGATTGCATGATTGATAGTTGCATAATTTAGCCCATTTTAGCATACATTTTAGTTAGCATTTTGTGACTTATTGCATTCATTTCTTTGTTTTTGGTATAGTTTGCATCCATTTTAGAGTTAGTGAGTCTTAGGTTAGTTTTTGCATATGTTTGTGTGCTATGGAGTCTTTTAGGTACCATTTGGAGCTTATGGAAGCTTATTGGAGTTTTGGGGAAGATCATGGACTAGGAGGAACGTACCCGCAGCAAACGGAGATGATCAAGTGATGAAGGAGAAAACCAGACATTCGCAGCGGCTAGCTCACAGCGGTCTACAGTGACCGCTGCGGATCCTCCCGTCAAAAACACAGAGATTCACAGCGGTCATGCAGCGGTATAGGGAGACCGCTGCGGATCCATCCGGAGCAAAAACCAGGCGTTTCACAGCGGTCATGCAGCGGTATGAGCTGACCGCTGTGAACCTTCTCGGGCACAAAAATTGTCGGGTCAAACCCGGTTTGTCCCGGGTTGACCCGACCCGATCTGTATCTATTTAAGCAAATTAAGCCTAATTAGACGGGGGCGGCTTTTTTTTGAGGGTTCGAAGCCACTTATTTCTTTCTTCTTTTCTTGTTTTTGTTTTGTATGAAAGATTCAAGATCCAAACCATTTTAGTGAAGATTTTCTTAAACTCTTTTTACCATTCTTCTTATTTTGCTTATGGCTTTCATTTGTACGGTTTATATTTGTGATTTAGCTATGTTTGAGTAGTTCTTTTAGGATTCTTGGGTGAAGTAGACTAGGGTGATTCTAGGTTTGTTCTTGATGTTTAAGAACTAGATTAGTTGATATCCTTTCTCATTGAGTGTTATTAATGCTGGATTGGCCTTGACAAAGTTGATTTAGATCATAGGGAATTTCTCGCCCGGAAGGTGTTCGATGAAATTCCCCAACCAATTCAATGAGTGTTTTACATTCCTAGCCTATGGAAATAGATGTCTAGGGTGTTTAATGGCTATTTAGACTTGTTATTAATGCTTGTTAGTCATAGAATCGCGAACGGAAGTTTATGACGATTGATGACTAAGAAATGGGTTAATACCATGGAAGTGGATTAATCTTTAGTAGTGTTCTAAGGCCTAGGGAGATATTTAGTCGAATGTTTGAGCATCTTGAGTAGATTAAAGAATCACCCGAGTCGATTGCTTTACCCGAGAATTCGTTTGTTTAAATTTGATATTAATCGTTTTCTTGTTTGCTTTGCTACTCGTTTATTTCTCTATTTTGCACGTTTCAAATTGTCCGATAAAAACCAAAACCCGATATTTGCTTAGATTAGATAGCGTCCTGTATTCTTAGTGCGTCGTTCTTATTTCCCTGTGGATTCGATCCCAAAGTGCTACAATGACATGCCATTAGATTGAGGCATTGTGCACAGTGGGTAATTGTGCGAACCGTAAAAAGTTCATTATCAATTTGGCGCCGTTGCCGGGGAAATTAGCAACAGCCATTAGGATTTGGATACTATTTGAGACTAAGTTCTTGACTTCTACTAACTTTTTATTTTCTTCTTTTTTGCTTCTTAGAGTCGATGGCCATGGATTACAATGATTGGCCACAAGAAGAGGATGCCACATTTGATGAAAGCATTGATGATGAGCCATATGTGGAGCCACCATTTGATGAAAGTGTACTCACATCAGAACAAAAAGTAGAGTTGGATGAGCTTTGCAAAGAAAACCCGGCATTGACAAGGAGTAATCTCGCGATTATGATCCGTTTGAACCTCATGTCACGTCGGGCAGCGCTTGAGGGAAGGGAGCTCACATATATTGAGATAAAGATAGCTCATGCACTCGAAGAGGTAATTTATTGGGTTCCACCATGCCAACTAGAAGGTATTTTTGACACAACCTTTGAAATCGTTGATTATGAGGATAGTCACTTGCCTTGCATTGAAGATGTAGCTTCTAGTTCACATGCTCTCAAGCTCATTAATGATTGCTGTGATTTAATATGTGAGTCTCAAATACTAGAAACCTTAAGAGTAGAAAAGCTTGCTAGTGATTATCATGAAGTATGTTTTGATATTAATTATCTATGTGCTTTGAATGATCATGATATCGAGTTTAAGCTTTCAATGCCTGAGGAATCTAGTTCTCTTCTTGAAAAATCTTACCTAGGGGGTGTGCTTGATGTAGATAAGATCTTGAATGAGATAGATGACCCTAAGGTTGAGATGAAATCTAGGAAAGAGGATGTGTTTTACATGATTGATGGAGATGAAGTTGACTATTTTGTGATTAACTCGTTTAAACATGAAATCGACTTTATTTTTCCATCAAATGCATTTGGTCCTCGTGAACATCTCATCATCAAGGAAAATTCCAAGATGTATGCTATATTTTTAGTAACCTTTCTTGATGTGATTTATGCCTCTTTGCCATGGATAGTCGTGTGCCATGTTGCATATTTTGTTTCTTGTCCTGACAAGAGAAGGACCAAAGGTGCATTGGCTCAACCTTTTGATTCTCATGATTAACAGTTGAAACGTCAAGCTTAGCGACGTAAAACAAGCGCTCTTGGGAGGCATTCCCATGACTATCTTTGTATATATTTTCGTTCTTTCTTGTTCTTTTTAATGTTTTTGTTTGATGTTTATAGTTTTCTTGGGTCCAAGGTCGTGGTGCTTAATGCATGAATGGGTAGAGCTACAGCACGTCACACTTCTCTCCAATCCAAAGGTATGATCCAAACTCCATTTCATTGTACATACTTTTTGCATATTTATACCTTCTCTTTGACTTTTGTTGCACCGAGACGTTGCAATTCAAGTTCGGGGGAAGGATTTGTGTCTTTTGATCTTGTGTTTTGTGATCTTATTTTTATTTTTCCATCTTTGAGTCTCATTCATTCATATAAGTGCATATAAAAACCATAAAAAAAAAATTTTAGTTGCATTTTGCATGTTTAAGATTGAGTCTAGATGCATATAGGTTTGCATTCACTTGCATTGGGAGAATTATCCATGTAGAATATAAACTTAAGAGCTTGAATTAATGCCCTCGTTAGGAGTTCTTTGATGCATTTGAGCGATCACGAAGTTAAGGATGATCCATGCTTTGATCTTGCGGTTTGAATGTTTTTGTCTTGGTTGAAGCATGCTTTGAATTGAATCTAACTCTATCTACATGAACTTTAATCTTGACTTGAAATTATCATGCTTGTACATTGAAAAGTTGAACTCATGGATGTCATATACATATTTGAGCTATCTTACCCCTTTTTACCACTCTCTTGTTAGCTCAAATAGCTGATTCCCATATTTGGAACGGTTAACCACACCCTTAACTAAGCCTTTCCTTCAAGCCTTCATCTCTTGTGTGTGTCGTGAGGTCTAATTTGGAATGAACTTAGCAAAAAGTGTTGAGTTTGGAACGACAAGGAGTTGATAGATAGGTTGGTGATTTGGGTGTTGATGTAAAGAAAAGAAAGTGTGGAGAAAATAAAAGATTGGGAAAAAGGATAGGGGAAAGTAAAAAGTTTGGATTGGTTGGCATGAAAGTGTGGAATAGCTCTAGGTGTTGAAAGTATAAGTCTCTATGTGTGTAAAAAAAAAAAAAAAAAAAAAAAAAAAAAAAAAAAATATGGCTAAGGCATCTAAATGATGATTGAGAGACTAGTTATGAAAGTGAAAAAGAGCTAAAAGAAAAAGATGAAGAGCCAATCCATTTGTTGAAAGAGAAGAAGAAAAGAAATGTGGTCTAAGAAGGCAAAATGCCTTGTGATATGGGTAGTTTAGAATGGATCTTGAAAAATGTGGTATCCACCATAACAAAGGTCTCCACCACCACTCGCTGTGCAATGGTAGTATCTTCTTCCTTCATCCCCCGGAGTTTTAGCCACATCGACTCTCACTTGTTTACCGCACCAACACTTTGAAGGAATACCGAAATTAGCGTCCTCTCTTGCGTAGAGATCCTCGTAACTTTCTTCTGAGGAATCGGTCTCTCTTGCACTTATTGGCATTGTCACTGTAACGGGGAAAACAACAATCATATACCCAAAAACAACAATCTGTCACTGTAAACAACAATCATATACCCAGCAATCATATACCCAGAAATCCCATATTATTTAACGAATCAGTCGAGTATATAATGAAATCCCAAATACCCAGAAATCGAAACCAGCAATCATATACCCAACAATCATATACCCAGAAATCGCGAATTTGAGAATCAAAAATCACGAAAATGAAACTCGCAATCGAGAATCGAGAATTACGAAATCGCGAAATGGAACTCGCAAAATCGAGATATCGAAATACCATAAACTTACCTTTGTCGATTGTTGAACTCCACCTTCCAAATCGGGAAATTTCAGAACTTTCTCCCTTTTCTCAAACCCTAGAAATCGCTCGCCCTCCTCTCTCTCTCACTTTAAAAGGAAGAATCGGAAAATGGTGAGAAATAAGAGTGAGAATAGAGTATGTCGACAAAAAGAAAAAGACAAAAGGCGGTATATTGATTAAAAAAAAATTAAAAATTGAAACAATTGGGGAAAAGAAGGAGGGAAGTTCCGAAAAAAATGGAGGGAAGTTCCGAAAAAATGTACATATTTTTTCCTTAGATGTACAGTTGTTCACCAAACATCATAGTTGTGCATTTGGCGATATTTGCGTATTTTAATTTGGACCTTAATATATATGTTTATGTTGTAGTTGTCCACGTGACCTCTCATAGTTATGTACCATTTAGGAGGTTTTCATAAGACAATTTGCACGAAATTGAATTTTTCAACTCTTTTCCATCGTAAGAGGTGAATATTAACAAAGTCTTTCTTATACTATAAGGAGTATTTAATGTGAAAACAAGCATATGTATTAGGAAAATGTTTAATTCATTTTTATTGATTATAAATCGTTTCTTAAGATATTACGAATCCTTTTACAACTTAATTTACCATTTTTAATATTAATTGGATATTATATTAATAATTATGATTCTATAATTATTTTGTTCGTAGTGCGGCGGTAAGGCGAACAATTCTTCTATTTCAGCAGGAACCATTCAGTTAGAGTCATGCGAGACGACATAAATCGTTATGTAATATGTCAACGCCCATATATCAATCAAGTAATATTGAGAACAGAGATCATAGATTTGGATATTCGCGGTTCTCCCATCCTTCCTCATGAGGTTTCTCGTTGCGGCTATTGTGTGGACACACGGATACTTGTCTATATCAAAACATCTGCAAGAACAACTTTTCATTTTCAGGTCCACCAAATAACTCTTCCCATCGCGTCCAATAACGTTGTATTCAAGCTGGAAGCCGTTTAGCTCAGTCACCACTAATTTCGATGCAATTGCACATCGTGTGTGCAGCTCGTTCTCCACAAAAGGCACCACTCTCTTGTGTTCCGATGCAGCACCAGCTTCTTTCCTATGTTTGTTAAACCATTCAGAAATTTTTTCAAGAATCGCATCAATCATAGGTAATAGAGAGTAATTTCTTGCTTCCCTAAACACACTGTTCATTTACTCTGCGGAATTGCTGGTGTCTATGTTGTGCTTGTCTCCTGGGAATTTGCACCTTGCCCATTTATCCAGCTCTATGCTCTTATCGAGATATTCGGTGACTTTAGGAAACCTACTCCTTAAATCAGCATACTCTCGGTTGAAATCACTCTCCGTATAAATATGAGCACAATCCTTGAATTTCATCGCGACATGATCCTTGTGTTGTTTCTTCACCTTTCCTCTCACGTTCTAAGACAAATGCCAGATACAATGTCCATGATGTGCGCTTGGGTACACCTCAAAGACTGCCTTGATGATGCTTGTATGTCTGTCACTTATAAAAACCATTCCAGGAACATCTGGTATAACTGTTTTCAGCATTTTGAAAAACCAGGTCCAGCTAGCATCTTTCTCACTATCAATTACACCAAACGCAATGGGGTAATGGTGATGATTGGGATCCTGAGCTGTTGCGAAAACCAACATACCACCATATACAGACTTAAGAAAAGTTACATCTACAACTATCACTTTCCTCATAGCCCTAAACCCTTCAATGCTAGCTCCCAAAGCAATGAATAGGTACTTGAACCTTTTCTCTGCATCCAATTCCACAGCTGTTACTGATCCAGGATTCACCTTCTCTAACATGTACAGATAAGAATACAACATCTTGTAGCTTTTTTCAGGACTCCCTCGCACATCACTTACATGTTGTTTTTTTTCCTCTCCAGGCCGTAGCGTAAGACAAATGCAAATTGAGTCTTCCTTGAACAATACTCATGAGATTTTTAGGACTCGGGGTGTCTAATAGACCTGGATAGTCTTCATGCAAAAGAGTTGCTACCATTCTTGGTGTGCCTTTCTGTTTACAACTGCTTGTGCTCGCAACAGCCCGAGAGCAACTATGCATCTTTCTATGTACTCTGACACTGAAAAATTCTGATTTCTGAATTCTCGCAGCTCGTAAATACCATTTGCAACCTTGTGCAGCTTGACCACATCGTAGCATAAGTCGCTCCGTATCCGACTTAACCGTACGAATCCCAAAACAGTTCAAATTTGCAGCTCTATGAACCAGTTCTTGCACTGCCTCCTTTGAACAAAAATCTTGATCCTTTTCAAGACCTGTACCATCTTCCCATTCTTCAACATACTGACTATCTTCTACAGGAGGTGGCAGCTCAACATATTCATGCCTACCATCAAAACTGTCATCAACATGGTTATCCACTGGGCTATCCACAGCCTCAAAATCGTTATGTCAATCATTCTCACAACCTTCATTACCATCCATCGGCTCTTCATTGATATTTTCGTTATTTTGTTCTGATATTTCGCCAGCTCTGCAAATAGTAAGGATTCCACCATTATCTGCATCATCAACTCTCCCATTTGAAGCCGGCTCCCCATAATTCTTACCAAATGAACTTCCTCGCCCCGCTCTTGAAATTTGATCGACCCACTGACTTTTTTCCAAATCATCATTCGACGACTCCACATGCATAACATGTCGAAGTCCCTTTTCATCCGATGTCGTCAAATAAACAAAAACGTCCTCGTCATCTACAATATATGACTCTCTCGCAGCATTAGATACGCTATAACTCAATTTCAGCTTCCTCGGGGTTTCATCTAACACAATCTTCCTGCATATTTTCTCTACTAACATCGAATAAGTTATCTCTTCCATAGATGCGGTCTTAAACGATATAGCGTATACGGAATTTATTGAAACTCATTCATGCTCTTCTGTATAGTACCCTCCATAGTCAAAATGAACGTTTGTATGCCTCTTCCTCATCGTCTCCTGGAAACAAGATAAAGAAAAACACAAATTACGAATTACAAAATTTGTCATAGTTATTCCATTTGTTCCAGTTGTCCTAATATCTCTCAGTTATATACCATTTGAACCAGTTGTCCTACTATCTCTCAATTATACCATATGTTCCAGTTGTCATACGTCTGCAGATTTCCATATTTGGGATCGATTCTAAATCGTGGTTTCCTCTAGATTTACCACCTTTCAACAGCTAAATTTGATAAATAACCTATGGAAATAGCTATTCTTACCATTAAACATGATTACAAACCAAATGTGCTACCAAAACAATCAAATTCCTTTTCAAATCCTTAAATCTAACAAATCCCCAAATCCCCTATCCAAGAATTCACCAAACCCGATGAAGAAAGGAGAACAAACCGACGCCAACGAGAACGAAGAACTCGCCGGAGGTGACGGAGAACGTGGTTGAAGGAGCTCTGTTTGAGCAACAATGGCGTCTCGGGAGGAGGAGGGAAGGTGAGGAACGGCCTCGGGACGAGTCGCGGGTTAATGGCGGACTCGTTAATAGCATATGTTTTTTTTCGTTTTTTTTTTTACAAATATCATTAAGGTTATAATTAGCATTACACATCTTTAGTGGCATGTAGATTAGTACATGGCATGAGAGAATTTTTTTTTCAGCAAAAGTGGCATATAAAAATGGCGCTCGGTTTCATGCCCGCTCCTCTAAATGGTTGTTGCTGAGTTCGTAACCCTTTTTGAAGCCCAAAATGTTAATTTGGATATATTCATATATGTTTGTCAAAAAATAAATCTTATTATATAAAGTATTATGTTTCAAAGTTAGTAATTCGCATGATTGCGATACGTATTAAGTTAATCGATTAGATTTTGATATATGTTTAATAGATTTTCAATTATATTTATACACGTGTTTAATAAATTTCCAATTATATTTTAACACATAATATCAACAATAAAAATAAAATTTATAATCGATTCAAAATCCTAAAAGGTAAAAGGAACACAAAATAGTAGTTATGTTTAGATTAAGGAAATCAAACAAAAACTATAATTAAAAACAAAAGTTTTTTTAAAAAACGAAAAACTATATTTCATATTAGAATAAAAAAAAAATCAAACAATAGATAATAATCATAAAAAAATAAAATGAATAAAAGCCAAAATTTTAAAAAAAAGAAAATCATATTTCAGTTTAGAATAAGGAAATCTTATCATATAAAAATGAATGTTTCAAAGTTGTTAATTCAACTGATCGCGACACGTATTAAGTCAAAGTTAGAAAAAATTAAAACCGATTAATAAAAAAACTTAAAAATTACGAAAATTTAATAATCGATTCATAATCTTAAAAATAAAAGTTATTAAAAATAAAATTAAAAAGTTTTTAAAAAAATTATCTTTAAAGGCAAAATTAATATAAAAAGGAAAAAAGTATTTTTTTGTTTTTCCATTTAGATTAAAGAAATTAATCATAAAAGCAAAATAATTCTAATTTCTCACCTCTATATAAACCATAATTTGGTAGTATGTCAATTACACACCAAAAAATTAAAAGTCCAAAATAATCGTATCCAAAGCTATTTACTGCATGTCTTCACCATATGTTTTTTTCAAAGTATATATTTATTTTATCGTAAACTTTGTTTCTAAATTAATGTATTATATATTTTCACATGTGATCTAATTTTGTTTGCCATTTTTTTGTTTTTTTCACGAGCTATAAAATATTATATTACAAACCCGCATATATGCATGTATTTATCTAATTGTTATATAAGCATTATATATTGCCAATGATACCAAAAAAAAAAAAAAAAAAAATAAGGCATTACTCGTTAACAAAGGAATTATATATGTTATTTTCATTTTTCGTATTTGACCTTTTGATGAAAATTGTGTACGCGGCTAGCATTGCTTGGTTAAAAAATTACATACATCACGATAAAACTCAATGATTACATTACAATTTATGAAGCTTTGACAATCAGATACCAACAACTCTGTATCCAAGTATTTTCTATTAAGAATTAACTTTGATCTTATCCTCTTTGGTTTTAACTTTTGACATCGTTTCAGATTATTGAATATGGTTTCCTCTTCAAATCAGCAATTATGTTGATCCATACATAGTTTTGTTTTTGAGATGTCCCCTATTCCATAGTTATTGCCATAGTAAATGTTTCCAAAACCAACAAAAATCATAGTAAATGTTTCCAATGTAGACTATGTAGTGGAGTCTAACAAAAAAACACAGGCAAAAGACCGTATTTTGCAACAGCGGGGTTGTCTTTTTACATATTAAAAAATCATAGTAAATGTTTCCAATGTTCTTTTTTACATATCTTAAAAGAACACCAAAAGTAGTGAAAAAATTCGTATCGGTCGTTTGAACACACTTATATTATATGTCTGCAAAATTAAAAAACAGAGATAGGAAAAGTATAACCAGTTAAATAATTGGCGAATCTTTAAATCATTAGCTGCTCAATAATACCACTGTCGTCTTTTATACTACCAATAGTCCAATTCCATAAAAATCTCCGTCCATCTGGAAAAGAAAAAAAAAGCAAAGCGACAATATCAACTTTTGTCGTTTATGGAGGTCCTCAATTTCCTTAAAAATAAAACAAATCACGACGAAATAGAATATATAAATGAGATGAAGAGGAAGAAGAAGAAGAAGAAGAAGAAGAAGAAGAAGAAGAAGAACAAAGAGCGGATCAGATGTCAAGTCAACTTCTTTCTTCCCTCACTCCACAATCTTCACTAACATCTTTCTTCTTCGATTCAACCCTCTGATTAGCTTTCTCTAACTCTGGAAATGGACCCGGATGTTTCTAACCGGAAGGAGTCTCGGGTCGGTTGTTCTGCGTCTGGACATCCTGATTCGAGACGCGACTCATCCGATTGCGGTGGCGTTGGTGGTGCGAGGTATAAGCTGATGTCTCCGGCCAAACTCCCGATCTCGAGATCGACTTGCATCACTATTCCTCCTGGTTTAAGTCCGACTTCGTTCCTCGAGTCTCCTATTCTTCTCTCCAACATCAAGGTTAGTTACTTATAGTTAGTGAGTGAGCGAGCGACCGACCGTCTCTTCCTTTTCACAGGCGAGGCTATTTCCTGAGATGATGGCATTTTAAGATCTGAGGGTGAAAATTCGATCCAAATCACTGTTTGCTTCGATTCTGATTCTTCACACTCTTCATATTGCGGTTCTAGTGTCCTAGAAATCATTCTTCACACTCTTCCTTCGTGAAGAATGATTTCTAGGGTTTCTAAATTGGGGGTTCCATGCTTTCTGCTTTTTTCCCACAAAGGCAAAAACATTGACTTTCGGTTTCCATATTTGTTTCTTTATCTTTTGGAAAGAAAAAAAATTAAAGAAAAACTAAACTAATGATTTTGCTGCTCATGTTTAACTACTTTGGCTTAGATTCTCATTCCTGCTTATTACTAGAATAAATCTCTCATCTTCCGTCGATGTTGAATGCTTATATTATATATATGTCAGTCTTGTTTATCGCTTTTATAACCCATTTTTTACTTATATCGGAACGTTTCTTATAGCATTTTAGACTCTTTTCTTTGAGCCTCAGGGAGTTAGAGTGCGGTGATTCGGGTTTGATAATGCTGTTTTCTGTGTGTTGCTGTTGTATATGCGACATTTTTCTTTTTATTTTTCAGGCAGAACCTTCCCCTACTACTGGTTCATTGTTCAAGCCTCAGGCAGTTCATGCTAATTCCAGTTCCTCTTATACATCAAGAACAATCCATCAGAATATCTTGGACGAGCAAAAGTCCAGCGAATTTGAGTTTAGACCTCCTGCATCCAATATGGTAAAATATCTTACGATATAGTCTGTGGAATATGAATTTTCGCTTTCTAGTTTCTCAACACATTTGAATAATTCTGTATAGTCTTGTTCATTGTTGTGGTTGTCTAAAACAGCTTTATTGATTTCAAGTTCTATGCAGAGCTAGACAAGCATAGAAGTGATGCGCCACTCCAGTTTCAAAGCCAAGGCCACAGTTTCAAACACTCACCATCTTCAGCCACTGAGGCTGCAGCTTCCTCACGTGAGATAAGCCCACAAACTGCTCCTCATCAGACAACACCATCAGGCTCCGAGAGATCTGATCCAGATGAATCAATCCAGACATCCCAAAACGATTCCAGAGGAAGTGCACCACCGATCTTGGCTGATGATGGATATAACTGGAGAAAATACGGTCAAAAGCACGTCAAAGGAAGTGAATTTCCACGGAGCTATTATAAATGCACACATCCTAATTGTGAAGTGAAAAAGCTATTCGAGAGCTCTCACGACGGACAGATTACAGAGATTGTATACAAGGGAACACATGACCATCCTAAACCTCAGCCTAGTCGCCGGAACTCAGGTGGTCTTGTTATGGCGGCACAAGAAGAAAGGCTGGACAAGTATTCTTCTTTAAATGGTCGCGATGGTAAATATACATTAAACTAGAGACACGTTTGTACTATTTTCCTTCAACATCGTGTAACTTCATTTTTCCTTCTGCTCTGCAGAGAAGGGATCTAGCTTATACAACTTGTCTCCTCCTGTCGAGCAAAACGGTAATCCAGATGTATCTCCAGTCTCTGCAAATGACGATGGGGGAGACGTTGCATTGTCAAATCGGAACAACGATGATATGGACGACAATGATCCATTCTCAAAACGAAGGTATTAGAATTAAAAACAGAGGTTTAAGGTTGCTTGCTATGAAAATGTGTTTTGACACACACTGGATGCTTTCTTGTGACTTTTATGCAGGAGGTTGGATGGGGCCATGGAAATAACTTCACTTGTGAAACCCATAAGAGAGCCTCGCGTTGTTGTTCAAACTCTGAGTGAAGTTGACATATTGGATGATGGATATAGGTGGCGTAAATACGGGCAGAAAGTTGTAAGAGGCAACCCTAATCCCAGGTTCGTACACAGCACTTCCAAAAGGACTGAGAAATATATAACAACTAAACTTCATGCTTTCTACTCGGGTACACATTCACCCGCATGATTATAAGAACTAGAGCTAGACTAATTGAGTCTATATCTCTGTTAGTTGAATTATATAATGTCTATGTAAAAACTCTATTTTAGCAACTTACAGTTTTGGTTAGAACACGAGAGTCAAATGCTCCTCTATCACAATGGTCTAGCTGTTTCTGCTCAAATGTGTTAATGTATGACGATTGGAATTTACATGTATCTTTGATTGGGCTAATGTAGGAGCTATTACAAATGCACGGCTACTGGATGTCCAGTGAGAAAACATGTGGAGAGAGCATCGCACGATCCAAAAGCTGTAATAACCACATACGAAGGCAAACACAATCACGATGTACCAACCGCAAGGTCTAACAACAACAACAACAACCATGACATGACAGCACCCAGATTCAGACCAGAAGAGACCACTGACACAATCAGCCTCGACTTGGGTGTTGGAATCGCATCTGGCGGTCCTGACCATACATCAAACGAGCATTCTTCACATCAGCAACAACAACAACATCATATTCGTTCTGAATTTGTACAACAAGCTCAAACCAATGGATCTGCTGGATTCAGGTTTGTTCATGGACCTCCCATGGGATCCTACTATGCTAATAGCTTAAACGCCGGTATGAATCATCAATATAATGGCTCGAGAGAGACCGCAAACGAGGCTCAAACAGGTGACATCTCGTCCTCTTACCCATATCCGCATAACATAGGGAGAATACAATCTGGTCCCTAGAAGAGGATGGTCTCCACAAGCCAACCACAGTAACACAAGAAAAGAAAAACAAAGGCTCTTTGCTTCCGTTCTTTATCTTGATTCTTCTTAGGTTAGGAATGGAACAAGATTGTTCTGTGTAATCTGTGTAATCTATGATCTATATAATATATATATATATTGTATGTATATCATGACGATACACTAAGATAGATAGAGAGAGAGAGATATACTGGTCTTGATTTCAAACTATCTCCCAACATATTTGTTTGTTTTTTTTAAAATTCCAAAATGTGTTGTGAAAATACACAAATATTTAAATGTAATCGAGAGTCTCCTCCTTTAATTCATCATCAGCCTGTAAAGAATCTTCTCCATGACTGCCATGGAAGAAACCCGCCTGCAAACAGACCGGAAAACAAACAAGCATCCAAAAAAAATCACTGAAGCTTCTTGTCTGAATTCTCCTCAAAATATTAAAAAAGAAAGAGAGAAATCGAAGTTTACCACATCCGGGACAACGAAAGTATTTTTTGTCTCTAAAAACAAGTCCTGTTCCTCTACATTCTTCACATCTCTTCTGTGCAATCTGAAACCAAAACTCAATTTCAATGGACAATGGCAAATATATATACATGTGTGTGTATACATGTATAAAATATCTTAGTCACATACTATTCTTTTGCTGAATTCGACACCTGCAACAACGAAGGGTGTGATTCCAGCTGCAAGATCACATTGATTCGCATAACAAAAAAAATACATTTTTAATTACATCACTTGTTAGCTAAATTACCGATAGTTCCGACTATAATCTGCCACGTAATCTCCGATTTGCCCGTCTCCGCCACCGTGTCAGCGAGTTCGCCGAGAGCCGATGGCGTTCTGAGCCGTCGATTACTTACTACCATCAAACCGTGGCTTCTTCTTCTTCTTGTGCTTCCAGGAAAAGCGAAACTAGCCGTTGAATTCTTGATCTTTGTGGTTCTTTAAGGGTGTGTGATTAGTGGAACTTGTTAAAAAGAGTGAAATTTGGGTTTTTTTCTTCATGTTTTCTTTAGGATGACTACGCAGAGGTGTCAGAGTATGAAAAGAAGAAACCTAAGTCGCAGAAGCAAACCATTGCTAAGAAAGGTTTGTGTATTTATTGGGCTAGATGTTACTAGCCCAAGCCCATTAGTTTAGTGCTGTGATTAACCTAAATGTCATGTACTATATATTTGGGTATATGCGCGATCAATGAAAGCAGAACAATTCCGCTAGCTATTCTGACATGGTATCAGAGACAAGTTCTTAATTTTTTTTGGGATTACTTTGTTTTGTTCTCTATTTTTCCTCTTCGTTCTTCGTCTTCGTCTTCGTTGGACAAGACGAAGCTCATCAGCGGAGCCGTCTTCGTCTTCGCCGTTTCTCTGGTTTTTTGAAGGTTATTTTATTCTCGTCTCCGTTTTTCACGATGGCTGGTGATGAAGAAAGCGTTAATCGCTCCACTGTTACAGGGACTACAGAGTCTACTGTTTTGAATGATTACCACTTGAATTCTTCTGCGGATCCGGGCAACATTATCTGCTCTGTTGTTCTTATTGGCTCTAATTATGAGAGATGGGCTAAATTGATGCGAAATTCTCTCAAAGCCAAGAACAAACTTGGTTTCATTAACGGCACGGTGACCAAACCACAATCCTCCGATGCAGACAAGATCAAGCTTTGGGGAATTGTCAACTCTATGTTGGTCGCTTGGATACTCAACACGATAGAACCAAAGCTTCGGACTTCAATCTCTTGCACGGATACAGCATATGAGTTATGGGAAGGTCTTCGCGGTCGTTTCTCGGTTGGCAACGAGGCCCGCATTTATGAATTGCAAGCTGAGGTCGCTGTTTTTAAACAAGATGGTCAGTCTGTTCAGGATTACTTTGGAAGACTGAAATTGATGTGGGATGACTTGGAAGATTACGATTCGATTTCTGATTGTTGTTGTGGATCTTTCACTTGTGAGAAGCAAAAAGAGATTTTGGCAAAACGTGAACGTTCTCGTAAATCTCAGTTTCTTATGGGTTTGGATAATAGTCGTTTTGGAACAACACGTTCCAACATATTGTGTATGCAACCATCTCCGACACTTGATAGCGTGTTTGCCATGGTGGTGCAGGAAGAACGTCATCAGAACATGACT
The DNA here is from genome assembly GCA_030161315.1 of Eutrema japonicum. Taxonomy (NCBI): domain Eukaryota; kingdom Viridiplantae; phylum Streptophyta; class Magnoliopsida; order Brassicales; family Brassicaceae; genus Eutrema; species Eutrema japonicum. Next base: position 41,995,057 of record BSQW01000005.1, read on the forward strand.
CGCGTTGCTGATGCTCGTCCAGAAGGTGTCGGTTTCTCGGCACAAGTGGGATCTTCTACGGGTCGAGGGCGTTCTGTTTTTCAATGCTCTCATTGTGGAAAAACGGGTCATGACGTGAATCGATGTTATCAACTTCATGGTTTTCCCGATTCTGGTACTACAGGCCGTGGCCGTGGCGTTTCCTCACAGTTTGGAGGAGGCGGCCGAGGTCGTGGTGGTTCGAGTGCTAATCGTGGTCATCCCAACAACTCAGGATATGGCCGTGCAAACAACATACAAATTCGGGAGTACTCCAACAATGTTGGACAGCAAAACACCATCACTGACGCTGATCGTCAAGGGCTTCCTCTCAACGATGCTCAGTGGGGTCAATTGCTTAATCTGTTGACAAAGGACAAACCACCATCCTCTGATCGTCTTTCGGGTATAGTAATGGACACGGGAGCTTCTCATCATATGACGGGAAAGCTTGATTTATTGTTTGATCTTTATGACATTATTCCGTGTCCTATTGGTCTTCCGAATGGTACCACTACTATGGCAACTCGTCGTGGCAAAATGTGCCTAGGAGGCTCTGTTGTTTTGTCTTCGATTTTATTTGTCCCTTACTTGACCAACACACTTCTCTCTGTGGCTTGTTTGTTGAAAGAAAAACCGTGCATTGCAATTTTTTCTGATAAGTTGTGTTACTTGCAGGACCGGTTTACGAGGATGCTGATTGGAGCCGGTAATGAGTGTGATGGGGTTTACTATTTCCGTGAAGCTGTTGAGGTTCAGGCTAATGCGGCTAAGCAGATTTGTGGACGTGAACTTTGGCATCAACGGTTGGGTCATCCTGCGATGTCTTCAATATCTAAGTTGTCTTCTTTGATTAGTTTTGATGTTTCTAGTGATGTTTCTACTGGTCCCTGTGACATTTGTGTTCGGGCGAAACATCCCCGTTTGTCTTTTTCAGAAAGTGATAATAAAGCAGATGCAGTTTTTTCTCTCATTCATTGTGATGTTTGGGGTCCGTATAGTGTTGCTACAACTTGCGGCTCCTCTTACTTTCTTACCATTGTCGACGACTGCTCACGGGCAGTTTGGGTTTTCTTGCTTCGTACAAAGAGTGAAGTGTCTTCTATTCTTCAAAATTTTTGCACCATGGTTGAACGACAATTTCAAACCACGGTTCGTATAGTTCGTAGTGACAATGGATCGGAATTCATGTGCCTCAAAACATATTTTGCATCTCACGGTATCATTCATCAGACTTCATGTGTTGGCACACCGCAGCAAAACGGTCGCGCAGAACGGAAACATCGTCATATCCTCAATGTGGCTCGTTCGCTACGTTTTCAAGCAACTCTTCCGCTTGAGTTTTGGGGTGATTGCGTACTCACTGCATGTTACCTTATTAATCGTACGCCATCGTCTATTCTTGATGGTAAGACGCCATATGAAATTCTGTATGCCACACCACCTGCATTTGATCATATCCGTATTTTTGGGTGCTTGTGCTACGCCCATAAAGGCACGAAGATTCGTGGGAAATTTGATGAACGTGCGACACGCTGTATTTTTGTCGGCTATCCTTATAATCAAAAAGGTTGGCGGGTCTTTGATCTTGAGCGACAAGAGTATTTTGTTTCTCGTGATGTTGTTTTCAATGAAAGCATCTTTCCTTTTGCCTCATCACCGCAGCCCGAAATACCTTTGGTTACGCCATCCTTGGCGGTTGAAGAAGATGATTCTTCTCATGTTGTTGCTACTTCCCGAGATTCAGCATTAAGGGGGAGTTCCTCTGATTCTCTTGGAGTAGATTCCACGAATGAGGTGCTGCCTGTGACTTCTACGACCGACACTGTTTTGCCAGCTATAGACACAAATATTACTCCATCATCTCCGCCTATCGTTTCAGAGGAATTCCATTTCAGTTCGGGAACTGCGGCTTCTCCTTCTGAAGTTACTGAAAATCTGGGTCGTGGTATGCGTGAAAAGAAGAAATCCGTACTGCTTGAACCTTATCTCACATACTCAGCCGTTGGCTCATCACACTCATCGCTTCAATCACTTCCCGTATCTTCCCCTGGTTCATCAGGTATTCCTTATCCCATTGCTAATTACATGAGTTGTGATGGTTTCTCAGATTCTTTCAAGTTGTTTCTCGCCAATGTCACTGCATTTACGGAGCCGCGATCATTTAAGGAGGCCATGGACCTTGATGTATGGCGTGATGCAATGGGCAACGAAGTTAAGGCTCTTGAAGATAATGATACTTGGGATCTTGTTGACTTACCTCCGGGAAAGAAAGCAATTGGTAGTAAGTGGGTATTCAAGATTAAGTTTAATTCCGACGGTACGATTGAGCGGTTTAAAGCTCGTTTAGTCGCTCTTGGAAATCGCCAAGAAGAAGGCATTGACTATGATGAGACTTTTGCCCCTGTTATCAAAATGACAACGGTTCGTAGCTTTCTTAATGTTGCTGCCTCTCGTAATTGGGAACTCCATCAAATGGATGTTCACAATGCTTTTCTTCACGGTACTTTGGATGAGGAAGTTTATATGCGACCACCACAAGGTTTTCTTACTTCGTCTCCTCACAAAGTATGCAAGCTAAAGAAATCTCTTTACGGTCTCCGACAAGCACCTAGATGTTGGTTTGCTACACTACACAAAGCTCTTCTCGATTATGGTTTCCGTCAATCGGGATCGGACTATTCTCTTTTCTCGTTGGTGAACGGCCAGATTGAGATGTACGTTCTCGTATATGTGGATGACCTTGTCATTGGTGGTAATGATTCCGACACTATCTCTTTCTTTAAGAACTATCTTCATAGTCGTTTTCATATGAAGGATTTGGGCTCCCTTCGTTATTTTCTTGGACTAGAGATCGCACGAAATGCTGAGGGGTTGTTTATATGTCAGCGCAAGTACTGCCTCGACATCATTGCTGAAGCTGGTCTACTTGCTTGTAGACCGGCGGCCATACCTATGGATCAGAATCATCAGCTTGGTCGTTCTACACATCCTCCTTATTCTGATCCCGCTCAATACCGTCGCATCGTTGGTCGTCTGATTTACCTCACACTTACGCGACCTGAGCTTTGTTATTCTGTGCACATTCTCTCACAGTTCATGCATGCTCCAACCACTGCTCATTGGGACGCAGCGCTTAAGGTTCTCCGATATTTGAAGGGTACGCCAGGTCAAGGTCTTTTCTATCCAGTTGGTGGTGATTTAAAGCTTTCTGGTTTTTGTGACGCGGATTGGGCCGCATGTCCTCGTACTCGTCGTTCGTTAACAGGCTATGTATTTTTTCTTGGCGGTTCTCCTATTTCTTGGAAAACAACGAAGCAAGACACGGTTGCACTCTCTTCAACCGAGGCAGAATATCGCTCTATGTCTTGGACTACTAAAGAGGTTAAGTGGCTCACTACTCTTCTTCAGTTCCTTGGTGTTACGCAGGACGGGCCTCTTCCACTTCATTGTGATAACAAATCGGCTATGCACATTGCTAATAACCCGGTTTTTCACGAGCGCACCAAACATGTTGAGCTTGATTGTCACCACGTTCGCGATTCCATTCATGATGGTCTTCTCAAACCATATTTTGTTCGAACGACGGATCATATTGCAGATATTTTTACTAAAGCTTTAGGGAGTGTCCAATTTCGTTTTCTGTTGTGCAAGTTGGGCATTTGCGATTTACATGCTCCAACTTGAGGGGGAGTATTGGGCTAGATGTTACTAGCCCAAGCCCATTAGTTTAGTGCTGTGATTAACCTAAATGTCATGTACTATATATTTGGGTATATGCGCGATCAATGAAAGCAGAACAATTCCGCTAGCTCTGACAGTATTCTTGAAAGCTGTTAAAAATAGAACTTGAGATTGATTTGAATCTGCTTCTGCAAAAAAAAAAACTTGAATATCATATTGCTTTATATTTGCTAAGATGTGGATTTGCTAATGTGAAGGTGGGAAGAAGGAGATCGTGAAAAGTTGGGAAAACCCGGAAGAAAGCGAGACTGATCAAGACGACTTAGATATTGGCATTACTCGAAATGCCTCTGAGAAGAAGAAGAAGATGGAGAAGGACTCTTGGCGTTTAGATGGCCGAGGAAAGGTAACAGATTGCACAAATTCCTCTGGCGGATACAAAGATAGAGTTGAGAAAGCAACTTAGTTGTTTTTCTTTGATTCATTTGGTGAGCTCGAGGAAATATGTCGAGAAACTATACCCACGGCTCTCAGAAGAGATCGATGTAGATCCGAAATGGGTACCGCTCCTGGATTACTTGAGCACATTTGGTCTGAAAGAATCACACTTTGTTCAAATGTACGAGAGACACATGCCATCCCTTCAGATTAATGTCTTATCAGCGCAAGAGAGACTCGATTACTTGTTGAGTGTCGGTGTTAAACACAGAGATATCAAGAGGATGCTGTTGAGACAACCACAGATACTTCAATACACGGTTGAGAACAATCTCAAAGCTCACATTTCCTTTCTGATGGGTCTGGGAATTCCCAATTCCAAAATAGGACAGATAGTTGCTGTAACTCCATCTCTGTTCTCTTACAGTGTTGAGAATTCCCTGAGACCCACAATAAGGTATTTGATAGAAGAGGTTGGGATAAACGAAAACGATGTTGGCAAAGTCGTGCAACTTAGCCCCCAGATTCTGGTTCAGCGGCTTGATATAACATGGAACACTCGTTACATGTTCCTCTCCAAGGAGTTAGGAGCACCTAGAGACAGTGTAGTGAAGATGGTGAAGAAACATCCGCAGCTTCTTCACTACAGTATTGATGACGGGTTCTTGCCCCGGATCAATTTCCTTAGAAGCATTGGGATGTGCAATTCTGATATATTGAAAGTCTTAACTAGCCTTACACAGGTTAGTTGATTTCTTGATTCATTTTCAAACTTGAATGTCTTGAGTTTTGCTCTTAAAATACTTCTCATATTGGTCTTAATAGGTTTTGTCTCTCTCACTGGAAGATAATCTAAAGCCTAAGTACATTTATTTGGTCAATGAGCTCAAGAATGAAGTGCACATTTTAACTAAATACCCAATGTACCTGAGCTTGTCCTTGGATCAAAGGATACGCCCGCGCCACCGCTTCTTGGTTGAGTTAAAAAAGGTGCGGAAAGGGCCATTCCCTCTTAGCTCATTGGTTCCAAACGATGAAAGCTTTTGTCAGCAATGGGCTGGAACTAGTGTAGATAAGTATCTCGCCTTTCGTCAGAGACTATTACTCAAGAAGTTCGCAAACAAGTATGAGAAGAGAGGGTGAAGATGATGAGGACGGAAATCTCTTGTTCCTGATTACAATCAACGAGTCAACAGTTAATTTTCTTTATTGCTTCAAAACCGGTAAAAGAGGTTCATGAGCACAACTGTGAATGACCATTAACTTCTGGGGGGAACACGATACACGGTTTCTGCAAGTTAGAAACATTTACAGGAAAAGAAACTCCAGAGAAACCGGCGTGGCAACAGACGACACCATTCATTTTTGTTTACCAGATGAGAGTTTCAGCAATCTTTTCTGGGTTTTGACTACGCTTCAAGTTCTGAAATGTTTTGTGGTAAAATTTTACTCTCTTTTTTTACCCTTCTTTCTAGTAAATCATGGAGAAGAGAAACACAATCTATATGTAATGTTTTTTGGCCTCATATATAGTTCATACTAAGAACATCTTATAAAGTGTTGTATTGGTTTTTTGCAAACATAAGTTGAAGGAAAGATTCAAGTTATGTAGATTGAGTTTCATCTTGCTTTTTTAATTCTATTTTATTTCATGTCTTCAATAATTTCTTTGTTCAATAGTTTTCTTCTTCTCATGAAAGACTAAACATCTCAAGGGCATCAAAAGTGTCGTTCCTTTTGAAGTTTTCTCGACGTCTTTAGCCCACTAAGGTAATGAGTAATGACCCATATAAGGAGTTTATCAAAAGCATAATGTTTTGAAATTAGTAAGTCGCATGATCGCGATACGTGTTAAGTTAATCGATAAGATTTTAATATGTATTTAATAAATTTTCAATTTTTAAAAATAAAAATCACTATAAAAAATAAAGTAAAATTTATAATCAATTCCTAATCTTAAAAGGTTAAAAAAAAAATAGTATAGATTAAGGAAATTAAACAAAATTTATAAATAAAATCTAAAGTTTAAAATATATATATATATATATATATATATATATATATATATATATATATATATTTCATATTAGAATAAGGAAATTAAACTCATAACAATCTTAAATAGAAAATGAATAAAAGTCAAAAAAATAATTAAAAAGGAAAAACTATATTGTTTAGAATACGGAAATCTTTGTATATAAAGATGAATATTTTAAATTTGTTAACTCACCTGATCGAGGCAAAGGTCAAGTGAAAGTTATAAAAAAAAATCGATTAATAATAAAAAAAACTTAAAAATTCTGAAAAATTAATAACCGATTCATAATCTTTTAAGGTAAAGTTACTAAATTTTGTTTTTTTTTAAAATTATCCTAAAAGGCAAAATTAATATAAGAAAAACAAATCTTTAGTTTTTTCATTTAGATTAAGAAAAGTAATCCTAAAAAGAAAAAAAACTAATTTCTCACCTCTATATAAACCACAATTTGGTAATATGTCAATTACAAACCAAAAAATTACAAGTTTAATAATCATATCCAAAGTTATTTAGTGCATTTGTTTCACCAAAATTTTTTCTTTAAACTATATATTTATTTCATCGGAAACTTCGTTTCGAAATTTATGTATCATATATTTTTACGGGTGATCTAATTTTGTTTTCTATTTTTTCGTTTTTAGTTTTTTTTAGGGGTTATAAAATATTTAATTACAAACCGCATATATGTGGGTACTTATCTATTTATGTCAATAATAATACATTGGTTTTATTTGAATAAATTGTATAATACGTTTGATATTTTTCAAAATCACTCAATATGAATATGTGAAATTAGCTGGTCGTGGACATTCTGAGAATTGACCAAATAAACCATTTTAGCATTTGCATGAACACGAAACTCTTATGAGTTAACGTAACTCTAATATATTGATGGGATTGACATTAATTATGCCAAACCCCACAAAATCATGTTTGCAATTTCATTCTTCTTTAATCACATCTCTAATTAATTCTCTTCTAATTTGCCTTCATCTTTTCATTTTCCGTTGGAAATTACTTTTCTGTTCACTGAAGATAAAGATGATGCTGATGATTCATGATTGTTAATCTAATAAAATAGTCAATGCAAAATAGATTATATTTCAATTTGATCATTTTGATATTTTAAATCGATAGAAAAGTAGTCAAACCAAAATCAAACTGTAAACTGGACTAGACATCTCTAAACTATTCTATTGAGGTGATACCATTCCAAAGCAACCAATTAATCAGACACTCAAGTACAAATAAATAACACTTGGACACAATTAAGTAATTAACTTCTCATTTTGCATAGAAATTAAGATTTTTACGAAATAATCAAAACTAATTATAAAACGTATTGGTGAATTAAAAACTTATTAACAGGTTGCAAACATGATTTTGGGGGTAATGCCAACAGCTAGAGATCTAGATTTTACGATAATAGTGTTTCATAATAAACTTTTATTTATTTATCCTTTTCTAGCATATGATAGTTCAATCTTAGTATGATCGTATTCAAATTAATATTTTGTAGTCATTGTTAGAAGGTAAGTTTAAGCTTATCTTCATAAAATATATTTCCAAGATAAATAGTGTAATAAAATCTATTTAATTAAAAACAACATTCGATAAAAAAAAAAACTTAAAAACAACATTATCAGTTTTTCTTTTAATAAAAAAACTTAAAAACAACATTATCAGTTTTTTTTTTAAACATAAATAAATTGATTCTTACAACTGTTACAAATATAAAAAAATATTAAATTGTTACAAAAACTGAAATATAATACAATTATCAAAAATATTAACTGAGGTTAAAAAAACCCAAAAGAAATTATTTAATTTGAGGATATATTCGATAAAGATTTAAAAGATGATGATAGAGTTTATCTCATGAGGTCCATGAGGAGTTTCCTTTTTTGTTAACAATCCATGAGGAGATAGGAGTTTAAAAGAGGAGAATACAACAAAGAGAGAGAGAGGCTCCTCGTATTTATTAAACCCATCTTTCTCACACGACCTTTCACCTCATAATAAGACTCTTTAAACAAAAAATTCACTCCAAGTTTTCTTCTTTAACTCACTCCCACTAGAGAGGGAGAAGAGAGAAACGTTTTTCCAGGACTCGAAACAAAACCATGAAAGTTAAAGCCTTTATTCCCGCGGTTTTGTTGCTCTGTTTTGGGGTTCTGTTGGGTTTAGGGACTTCGAGATTGTTGCAGATTAAAGATGAAGGTAATGAGTTGAGGGATTACATAAGCTGGGAAGACATGAGAGTTGTGGAAGATGTTGGAATCATCAAGGTATACTATACTTGGATGAACCAACAAAATAATAATCGAGCGCCCTCAAACGCAGACGCGAGCAGAGTGATTGTGGTTGATAAGAATGGAAGAGGAGACTCTGTTACAGTTCAAGGAGCTGTTGATATGGTTCCTGATTCCAATTCCAAGAGAGTTAAAATCTTCATCCTTCCTGGGATTTACAGGTAACATAAAAGATTCTTGATTTAAGACATAAACCGTGTTTGGATCCAATTGTTTTTTTTTTTTGAGAAACGTCTTTGAGAGTGTGGGGTTTTTTTCCCTCCGAATATCTCGTCTTTCCTTCTTGTAAATTTCGAGTTTTTTTTCTTTTCCTTTTCTTGTTTTCACGCAGAAAATTAGGATTTTTTGTTGTTGTTTTTGTGTGTTTTAATTAAAGCAGTTGAAGCTAAATTCTTGGGTTAGTGGGATAATCTACACATCAGCTACGTGGGTAGTTTTTGTAATACAACTCTCTCTCTCTAACATCTATTACAAATCGTGGGTCTCACAGTGCTTCCCAGAATCTTTGTCTGTGTTATTACTCTGTTTTTTTTCAGAATATTTGTCTGTGTTATTACTCTGTTTTCTGAGAATGTCTGTTTTGTGGTTGCAGGGAGAAGGTGATCGTGCCGAAGACAAAGCCTTACATTTCGTTCATAGGTAATGAGAGTTATGCTGCCAAGACGGTCATTACTTGGAGCGATAAAGCTTCAGACCGCGATAGCAAGGGTGGTGACCTCGGCACTTACAGAAGCGCCTCTGTTTCAATTGACTCTGATTTCTTCTGTGCCACTGCCATCACTTTCGAGGTCCTTAAAACCTCTGCTTTTGTTTCTTCTTCTTATATTGCGTGTTTTTCGGGTTATGGATTTTGAATTTTACTCTGATTTTTCGGAATGAGTGCAGAACACGGTGACGGCAGAGCCGGGAGAGACTGGGAAGCAAGCGGCGGCGCTGAGGGTTACAGGGGACAAAGCAATGTTCTATAAAGTTAGGGTTTTGGGATCACAAGACACTCTTAATGATGCAACTGGATCTCACTACTTTTACCAATGCTATATCCAAGGAAGCGTAGATTTCATCTTTGGCAACGCGAAATCACTCTACCAGGCAAACAAACCCCATCCACTTGTTAGATCATTTGTATATATCTAAACCAGTGTTTCTGTGTGTATGATCTGTTTTTTTCTGTGTGTTTTGGTAAAACCACAGGATTGTGATATCCGCTCAACCGCAAAGAGATATGGCGCGATCGCAGCTCAACATAAAATCTTCGAGGATGATGACACCGGTTTCTCGTTTGTGAACTGCGACATCAGCGGTACCGGGAAGGTTTACCTGGGAAGAGCTTGGGGAAACCACTCGACAACTGTTTTTTCAAACTGTTTCATAGATGATATCATCGCTCCTGTGGGCTGGAATGACTGGGGCTTCCCTGACAGGCAAAGGTTTGAAAAAATAGAATCTTGAAACTCTGAAACTAAAGCTCTTGTGTCTGTCTGAAAACAACAAAAAGACTGACGGTTTTCTTTTTGCAGTAAGGTGCTGTTCGGGGAGTATAATTGCAGAGGAAGAGGAGCAGAGAGAAGAGGTCGAGTACCGTGGTCGAAGAATCTTACACAAGATGAAGTGAAGCCTTTTCTGGGGAGAGAGTTCATATATGGAGATCAATGGCTCAGACTCTAAACCCTTTGTTAAACCTAGCTAACAGGAGATGATGACCTAATTATACTTTATACATTTGTAATTTATTACTAAATCTGCGCAGAGAGAAATAGAATCTGCGTGTTATATTAAAGTTTTGGTTTTGGTTTAAGATTTCATACAAGCTGATACAAAGTAGTTTACAATAAGTTTTGTGATAATAGGAAAAATACAAAAGGATCAATCTTTTTTGTTCTGTCCTAACAACATTGCTTAAACCTAAAATAACCATATTCTTAGATCGGTTAAAACAAATACAACCACCAAAATCATGCCTCTTCAATTTTCTATACAACCATTACCTACTCCTCTCTCCTCAGCACCAACCAAGTCAAACCCAGAATCATTTTTTTTTTCTTCTGCAAACTATGTCAATATATATATACATAAAGAAACATCAAAGTTTCCAGAGATGTGGCACGTACCAGAATTACCATCATTATATATGACCTCAAGAAAGCATCTTTACGTTGAAAACAGCGTGGTAGTAGTTTTTGATAGAGTGAAAACTGATTCTGATTTGCGGGCCTTCTCATCATTAACGGTAACATCATCTTCTTTGTGGTCCTGCACGGTATTTTCATGGTTGACATAGTTATTCGTTTGGTTACTTCCCATCTCTTTACCTTCTTCATTTGAAAGTCTGCTTTCATCACCCTCCTTAACAACCCCAACATCTTTATGCTCTTTGTTCTGTTCTCCTAATAGGGAATCTTCATGTTTTGCCTCCACAACAATATCTAGCATAGCAATGGGCTTTGCCTTGGCATCTTTTGCAAGAGTGGGAGACATGGAAAGCTTGGCTTCCGGGCTAATATCAGGAGATACAAGAGAGAGTATTTCGGGTTTAGGATCGATATCAACCCAGCTGTCTCCCACCCAGTCTCTGGAAATCCGAATATCCTTTCTGTGCACTGTTAAGCATAAGTTCTCCCCTAACATCATGACAACAAAACACAAGTCAGTCCTAAGAGAAAGATGGAGAAAGTGGATGCAACTAGAGAGTGGACGATGAAAATAGGAAAACACTAAATCATACCAGGGATATATACTTGCAAGTCTTCAGCATCCGGTTTGTCAGTGGCAATTACAACACCTTCCCACCAACCATCATTCCACCAGGCATCAACAGCTTCACCAACAGTAGGATCAAAATCTGCTGTTTTAGCATCAGGACGAACAGGCCGGATTGTTGGGCGGTTGGACGACCTCATACCAAGCTTATCAGGCATAGCAGATTTCAAAGCCGGTACCCATTCCTACTCAAAACAATGAGAAAGAAAAACAATTAGGTGACAAACATAAGATTGTAGCAGAAACAAACTTTAAATAGCCAATGGCTGTGGGAGCACAAATACCTCAAGGTTTCCATATCCATCCTCATCCTCTATATCATCATACTGGAGCTTTACTTGTTTCCTTGATACTTCCAGGACAGTGCATCTAAACCAGCAGCCTCTAATACCGCTATCTTGACACAGAAACTCTATTTTTGCGTCAGCCTTAATCACTCCATTGTAACAAGGATGTTTATGAACATCGGTTGGGGAAGAAAATCTTTTTCCCGAGGCATCAAGTTTGAGTCTCTTACATGAAGATTCATATGTTGTTAACAGATGGTCAGACATCATTCTTGCGTGTTTTTTCTTGCTCCTCTCAGCACCAACCATTACATTCTGACCCTCACTCCATTCTTCATCTTCCTCTTTATTCATCGCACAGCCTACAGGACCAGCCTCCATAGAACTTAAGCAAGACATTATCGGTTGGTCCAAATATCCACGCAATTTACTCAAGTCAAAGGGTTTAACTTTGTTGTTCCTGAGTTGCCGATAGCACATGTGTACCTTTTCCAATAAAGAATTAGGAAAAGAAGCTACACACTCCTCGTAATGCTCACGGGTCAAGACAGTGGCAGGCGCATCAACACATTCTGCACTGATGACCTGTGAGTGAGGGGTGATGAAAACCTCTTTTGGGTGTTGGTTTTTGAGAGCAACTGCACCTTTCACTTCTTTTGTGTAGTGAAACCACCTCACCTTGACCTTTTTTAGGCCACGCTTGTCCTCATACATATCTTCCAGATATGCAACGTACCGGTCCTCCCCTTTGCTCATGACAAAGACAAAAGATTGAACCTGAAAATCCAAAATAAGAAATACACCTTCAAGTGAGTACAGAGTCCCATCCATGATCAAGAACTTAACAGATCCAAACCACGATGAAAAATGAACATATACTGAGCTATGTATGCATTAGAAACTCCATGAAATGGATTTACTCAAAAGTTCTCTGATGCCAAGTTTTCAACTTACCCCTATTGTTGTCCCATTCCTACAAAATGATGGGTAATGTTTGAGCTGTTTACCGCACATCCAAGAAGTTCCTGACCACATAATCTCCCAATTGTGAACCCTCAAGTGTATGGGAGGCCGGACCTGTGAGAGAGATTTTCCCATCAGTATTACAGGAGAGCAAGATGCAGTGACTATTGTACAAAGTTATAAGCAGCTAAACATCACCTCTTCAGTTGCTTGAGCTCGCTGAGCAGCAAACCCATTGCTTGGAAATTCAGGAGATCCATTAGATTCCCCTGATTCACATTTTGGTGACTCTGTAATTGACAATAAACAAATTCGTTAAATAGTCGGCTATAAAGTCTGAAGAGACTCCCTCATAGAGGAAGAATTTGTTCGTTCCCCACTCAACAGAAAAATTGTCACATACAGTACAAGATATAGATAGATGCGTACTAGACCAGTTTCCTTGTGTATTTTGCTTAGAAAGCATTGAAGTGAGCCAGTCCACAACCTCCCTTCTCGACCTCCACTTGAAGCCAGAATGGATTGAACTCTCGGAACCATAAATACGCACAAAATCCTCAGAAACAACGTAGAACATGTGTCTGACACTTCTCTCAGTACCAACCACAGCTAGGATGGATTCACCCGCAGAATCCTTCAGGAAGTAATGAACAACACGGTTCCCTCGCTCCTGTGAGACAAAATGCTCTTTCCACTCCACAAAGTGATGATCATTCTCGCACATTTTTCAATACGAAAATGGTCCTGACAGCATCAATCGCTCCGAACCCTTCTTTACATCAGATAAAGAACTAACTACTGAAAGATAACAGGCGTCGATGCCAGTTCATAGTCATGATAGTCTTTATCTCAATTCAAGTTCTAGAGCAACCCAGACTTCTCTGGAAATAGCCAGTTTTTTAAACAATCTATATATACCAATGACCGTAAAAAACCCCTAAAGACACCTATACCTAAAGACCCAACAATACCCCTAAATCTACTGTGCCGTGGAAACCCTAAAGAAAACTCTTTAAACGCTCTAATGCATATCTCTGATTAACATCCTTTCCTTAAGAAACAGCTTCATACAAACAGCTAAATCGTCCAAGCTTCTGTAAATTTCTAGCTTGGGGAAATCAAATAATCCGGACGAAGAAGAAGTTAGGATTAGAGAAGGCGGAGAAGACCCCAGTGAGAGGAAAGTTTCGAAGATCCGCAGAACGATCAGAGACGAAGCCGTGGAAACAGTGATCCAAGCTCGAGACCGCCGCAAAACACCAAGATACGACTTTGACTGCGGTAATCAGCTGAAGCATGACGAAGACGAAATGGGCATCTCAGATTTTCAGACAAGAAAGGAAGATGATTTGTACCGATTCCAAAGGTTTTAGTCCGCCACGGAACAAATGATTCAAGGAAAAAAAAAGTGAATTAGAAAGCTCAGAATAGCTGCGAAAACACAAAAACAACGATCGATTTGGAAGATTGGAAGAAGGAAAATCCGGAAAACGGAGACGAAGAGGTAGAAGAAAATGAGTTCTGATTGAGGTAAACCTGAAGAAAATAGGGAATTCCCATGGATGATTTCTCGCTCTCTCTCTCTCAAAGTTTCAGGGGTTTGGCAAAGGCAGCTGCTTGAAGAAAGAGAAGGAAAATGTGCAATAATTACGAAAATATCAGGAAATTATTGGGCCGATTTTAGTTAATAATATATTGGGCCTTTAATGGGCCAGACCGTAAATAAAACGAAAGAATGTCAAAGGGGAAAAAGTCAACAGAACAGAACTCTTCTTTTTATTTGGTCTCTCTCTCTCTCTTGCTCTTTGGCTACCGAGAAAACCCAGAAGTTTATAAACGTTCAGAATCATTACTTTCTTTTTCCTCGAGAAAATTATTTGTTTAATGGAAGGAAACTGAATGAGAAAATCTATAAGCAAGCGAAGATTTACACTTTCTTCTTCTTTTCCAGTTGAGAAGCATCGAGAGATTCGTTTAACCTTGTAGTAATGGCGGGAATAGCTATAGTTTTAGATCTACTGAAGAAATCTCAAACCAAACACAGTATTCACTCACCGTCGCTGTCTTCCGCCTCCGCCGTCGCTTCTGCCGCCGCCGTATCTGCTGCCGCCAGTGCTCCTTTCGCTTCTAGGTTTCTCTTCGGGTATGTATTGTCTCTCTCTCTCTCTCTCTTTATAATTGGTTTGAATTCCACAGTTTTGACTGGATCGTGGTGAATAGTGTTCGTGATTAGGGTTAAGATGCCTAATTCACACCTGATAATACCTGTTTCATCGCTCGATTGAAAAAATAAAGGCTGCAGATTTTTGGTTCTAATCCATAGCTACATCAACTACTAGTGAAGATCATATTTTGCAATACAGTATGAAGAATAGGTTATTGTGAGTAAGGCTATGTTATCAATGATATAGATTCTGATGTCAGCTCGTGTAGGATTTTCCGAGTTCTGTTTGTAAACTATATACATCTCTTGATAGATTTCATTCATGTGTCTTGTGGATACTCGATGATTAACACTTTATAGACAAGTTCTTTGTTTCTCTCTACCCATTTAAACATGAGTAGTCTTAAATTCTCTTGCTTCCATCATTATAATTGGCTGTGTAATTTTTGATCTCTTGCTACTGTTTTGTGTGTTCATTTCCCTGTTGCGACATTCATTGGAACCTACCAATGACTCAAACTGCTCATTTTACAGTTCTTTTGAGCCTCGAGTTGCGTATTGTGATGCCGCAGCTGGAATTGATGATGACTACCTTGCTACTATACGAAAAATGTCTGCAGATGTTTTGCAGCGTCAACCGCTTTCATACATTTCTAGCTCTAAGGAATACAATATCCAGCCAAAACCACTTTTCTCGGCCTTCGAGTTCAGGGTGCTTGCAATGACTACAGTGAGATCCCTCCTGATGTTCTATTTGCCTCTATTGGAGCCTAAAACTGCTTCAGAGGACGATGATGATTTCCTAAACGATGCCGCAGAGGAACGCCGCAATGCCGCAGAGGGACACCGCGCAGACTTGATTGTTCCTCTTAAAAAGTCAGCAAAGCAAATTGCCCGTGAGGTTAGTATTTCCAGATCTTTCTCTTGTTGTATCAAGCATATGAAATCTTTTGCTAGCGAGGTTGAAATTGAACAGTGCGCATCAAAGGTTGCTTCATGATGTCATGGTCTAAAACTGCTATTTTCGGGTTTATATGATCCAGACAACAGTTGTGACCACTCGGAGACTCCTTGAAAGGCTGGCTGTTAGTTATGTCTCACAGCGTATGGCATGGAAACTTCTAAAGGGTACCATCATCTTCTAGTACTTTGCTTACAGCAACAAACTTGTCATTATAATACTGTCTTACATAAAATTTAGTAGACTAGAAGTAGTTTAGTGAACTGATCGAGCGGATAAATTATATGTATATGCAGATGTGCCTCAGTCGGCTTTACGCAAGGCTGAGAGAGGGTGGCCCACACATTTATACATCTTTAAAGTCAGCCAGACAACTCTTAGAGGTATGGTAACAATGAAATGGGTTTTTCTACTCTCTGTGACCTTCCCACCAAAAAAGCTCAGATCAAGCATTATCTAGTTTTACCATAACTCTCCTGAAGCTTATATAATATATGTTCTGTTTTTTTGGTTGTGTTTGTGCAGGACACTTCCTTGGGATTGCAGCATCATGGGCAGTTCAAGTAGGCATAGAAATCTACAGATGTGTGTTCCGGTATGTAAAACCCGAGGAAGAAGAAGATGAACCAGTCGAGATAACAGAGCAAGCCAGGGATCTCGGAAACAAATTTGTGGGTATCACAGTAAGATGCGGCGCTTCCCTAGTGTTTGCTGCCATTGGAGCCGGTATCTGCTCTTGCCTCATCCGCCCCTCCACGGGGCAATGGATTGGTAAGCTCACTGGTTATTACAACTGCACAGATAGAGTTTTCACTTTTTGGAAACAATGATTGATGTGTATGGTTTTCTTTAATGCAGGCTGCGCGCTGGGGGACTTGGCTGGTCCGATGGTTGTTTCGGTTTGCCTGCAGAAGACTCTTCAAGCTGATCGTTAACTCCTTTTGTGGAAATTGAATGCTTCTACTTTAAATTAAAATGAAAGAGCTTCTTTTTTTTGGTTTTCTGAAATTTTCTCGTCGTTGTTTTCACTGAAACATTCAAAACATTGATCAATGGACTCTTGAGTTATTCACAAAATGTACCTACTTTTGACGACAGCACAATAAGTCGGGTTTTTATTTTCACTGGATTTAATTTAGGATCTGTGACTTGTTCTTCGTTTTTGACTTTTGGTGAGAGAATCATCACCTTTTAGTACTTGAAATTCTCTAAAAAGAAATAATAAAAAAGATGGTTAGGTTTGATCTAGGTGTTTTGCATGTTCATGTGGTCAATTTATTAAACTAATGGATTATTGGTTCATGGATTTTAATGGATTTGAAAATTCAAACCAAATTCAGTGTTATTAGTTCTATAATTTTAAAATATATGTTCAAATTCAGTTTTATTGGTTTTATGATTTTAAAATCTAAATTCAAATCCATTGCTATTAGTTATATAATTTATAAATAGTTAAATACTAATTCAAATCACGTGTTATTCAATGTTATGGATTTGATTGTATAATGAATTTTAGTGGATTTGGAAAGATTTCTATGTTAAAAATACAAAGACTCAAGGAAACCTAGTGATTTACAAATATTAATTAAAATCCACATTTTAGATTTAAAAATCAATAGATTTTATAATCTAACTTATAAAGAGTGAAGGGGATCTCTCCAGCTTTGACACTTGTCCCCCCTTATTGGTCATTTGTTTTTTAATTAATTAATAATACCTTATAATTATTCTTCTTTTTTCATCAAACATTAATATTTACTATTACATGATGTATATCTACATAAATTAGTAAGAGAAATAGTTACAACATTTATCGAAGAACAATATATAATAAATTATGGAAAAAATAGTTTCCGCAACAGCGCCAATACTCAAACTATTTTTTTTAGCAATAAATTTAACATTTCAACAAAAAAATATAACTGAAAAATAATAAATTATGGAAAATATGACTATAGATTAAGATTGTTTTAAACAATTAAAATAAAAATTATAATAAAAACCATAAGACAAAAAAATATTCAATAAAAGAATTGAAGAGATAACAAGTTATCAAGAAATAAGAGAAAAAGAAAACAAATAAAAAACATAAAAGGCGGAAACTCAGATAAATACAATAATTTAAAAGCGTAGAAAAGAGAAATGGAATAGTTAAATGTATGTGAGAATAAAAATTCAAAATGGTAAATTGATAAAGTTTAATATTATGAAGAACAAGTAAATATTCAGAAAAAACAAATGGAAGAGATTACTAAAGTCATTATAAAAAAGATACAAGATAATATTGAAGGTTCATTGATTCCTCGAGTAGTGTCGTCGAAGAAGAGGTATTGGTAATCGATCTGCTATGGCGACAATCAGTCCAGGAAGAGGCCATGATCACCCCCGCCGTAGATGCAACCTCATCCATCTCTGTCTCCGAGGATGACGCGAGTTGGGAGTATGGTGATTCATCAACCTAACGAAGACGAGATCTCCGACGATCTTCCAGCGATGATTCATTTTGGAATAGTAACGGATTCAATCTCTTAAATTACAAGAGGCAAGGCTAAAGGGTTCGGACGACGAGAAAAGGAGTAATAGATGTGCTTAAGGACTCGAAGAAGAGGATTCTTAATCGAACGGCGACATGCCATCTTGCTTTAATGGGGCATGCGGCGTCGGGAAAATGGCATCACCAGGCGGGTCCGGTAAAGATGAGTTTAGGTTTGATGGCTAATCAGGGTCAGCCCCATCAACAGCAAGCGCAAGTGCAACATGTATTTACCGGTGGTGGAATGGCTGCATCGCCGTTTATGCTAGGGAACCAATACCATCCGGTTTATGTCACCGGAATGTTGGGGAATCCAGCTTTAGTAGCAGCAACCAGAGGAGGTTACATGTATATGATGTTGGCGAGTGCTCTAACCCATGGTGGGTTGAGCCATGATTTGTTGCAGTCGAGCTAGATGGGTAGTATTGGTGAGCCATGCGTTGGTGCTGGTCTATCAGTTCTGGGATCTTACTTTAGAGGCTAGAGCCTACCTAATACTTTTTCTGATTCGAATACCGGGAAATGAGGGAATGGTAAGGATTCGGATGCTGGCGGCTCGTTTCATGGCTACTCAAATTATTAATGGTACGCTCTCGTTGTAACCTCTTGTGTTTTATAGCAAATCATGTGCTCATATTGTGGTTTAAATATATTTAAATAAGCATATGTTGCATGATTCATAGTATGAGCGTATGTATTTGGTTTAATGGATAGATATAATGGATTACGACTTTGTGGTAGTAATCGGAATATCAGCTGACATGATGTTTCTAGATTTGCATTTGTTACGAAGATTTTTTTTTTAAAGCACTAAAAACTTCTAAATAAAAATACATGCACGTTAGCGTGGGGATTCACCTAATAATTTATAAATCTTATACAAATTTCTAAATCAATTAAAATAGATAAACGAATAACACCCTAAATGTGGCTTTGGAATTTAGAAGACTACATAAAGTATGGAATGGAGCTTTTGGAGCTTTCGCTGGGCTGCTCACTCAGATGGATGAAGAGTGTCCCATAGGCCTGGGCACGGGGCGGGTACCCGCTTATTTTGGCCGACTTGCTATTTGACCCGCCCCGTACGGGTAATGAAAATATTGACCCGTACTTGGACCCGCTAAAACGGGTACCCGCTGAATCAAGGTACCCGCCCAGATTTTTGATACTTGCGGGTACCTTGACCCGTACCCGTACTTGCAAGTACGGGTCCCCGCTCAACAAGTAATTACATTACTTGCCTTGTTTTTTCCATTACTTGCCTTGTTTTCCATTACTTGCCTTGTTTTTTCCATTACTTGTCTTGTTTTTTCCATTACTTGCCTTGCTTTTTCCATTACTTGTCTTGTTTTCCATTACTTGCCTTGTTTTTTCTATTACTTGTCTTGTCTTGGGTACAAGTAGCAAACCGGGTAACGGGGAACAAGCCGGGTAACGGGAACAAGCCGGGTAACGGGACAAGTAGTCAAAAAAATTTTTCGCCTTGGACTTGTCCCGTTACTTGCAAGTAGTTGGTTAACTCGGCTTGATACTTGACTTGAACGAGTCGGGTACCCGGTTTTACTGGCCGAGTACGGGACGGGTCGAGCGGGTCGGGCGGGTAACGAGTATTGATGCCCAGGGCTAGTGTCCCAACACATTTTTTCTTTTTGAATAATTTTTCTTATAGATATTATGTTTTTTTGTTTCCATAACCAAACCTACAAGAAACTCTTATACGGAGAATAGTTTGTACAAAAGTTCAAGATTTAATAATAGTTTTATTAAAAGGAAAAACAAAAACAAAAAAGTACCCTAAGAACACCCACATTGAGGTATTTCAGTGAGATACTCTCATTAAACAATTAATAAAAAAAAATTGTTTTTTTCTTAAAAACTAGCTAGAATCGGTTCTGTTTTGAGATACCCACCACAAAAGTTTAGATAGCCAAATGCTTATGTATCAATTTTTGATTGGCTCAGATATTTTTTAAAAAGTATTAATTATTTAATTAAAAACAAAAACAAATAATTAATATTTTATTTGTGAGATACTCTTAAGGGGTTCTCACCGATGGAGATGCTCTAAGATCCTTAATAATCTTGAACCATTCCAGAAATTTTAATCTGAAAATCTTGATATAGATATATTATCTTTCATTTGTAGGTTCAGAAAATGTAATGAGATACAAAGAATTTCGATGATTAAAATAGAGAAAGATTTAAATTGCAATCTTAAACTCAAGAGACATTGTCGCATTCTTTCAGCGCCGAGATAGAGTTATGAAGCAGCGAACAAAACCCTAAAACTACGATTTCTCAAATTTTACCTATTTTTCGTCATAAATTAAAAATTGGTAGACCATAAAAAAAAAAAAATCAACTTTTATTTTATATAGCTAATTATATTATTTGGTGTAGTCGATCATGTAATAAACGATTTTCTTTTGTAGTATACCAAAATATATTTGATAGCTAAACTTTCACTAAATTTAACTACAAAAATGTTTGATCCCTACCATATCACTAATTAGTGACCGAATGAAAAAATTCGTCTTAAAATCATTCTGATCACAAAGTTGCTTATAATAAACTCGATATATTGTTGTTTTTACTTACCATTTTTATAAAGTAAATACCTGCGGAATCAATTTACAGCTAAAAACCCATGATCATTGCACAAAGGAGAGATATTATCAATTGTAATGTATAGAGACTGCAAAGAGAGACACATCATCACTACCACCACACAAACACGAAACTCATATGAATGGCTCCAAATAATTCGATCGTCTTAATTAACAAAGGGGCCTCCCTCTTTAATATAGATATTAAATACTTTCATCTACTTCTTCTTCCTCCTTGCACACCAAGCCACAATATACTCCCAACCGTTTTATTTTTGGTCCCACATAGAAAAATCAGTGCATTAACCATCATTGACCTCCAACACCTTCTTTGATTAGCATAAGCTGCATAATATAATACTCTTTCTGTTACATAAATAAGGTCGTTTTAGAGTTATTGTTTTGTTTCAAAAATAATATTATTTTATGTTTTCAATGTGACTTTTTATACACAATTTTTATTTTGGTCTTTATTTTAAAAAAATAATATTTGTATTTAAATTATTTATATTTAATTATTGGTGTATTAAATATAATTATAATTATATATTTTAAAAGTTTCTTTATCTGCGTAAATTATATTAAAATGACACTTTTTATGAAACATAAGGAGTAACGTTTATACGGGAAAACCATCGCAGTGAGTTTTACAAGCAAGTAAATGATTTGATCTTGTTAAATTTAGTGTTACCAAAAACAATACTCGTCATAATCTTAATAAAAAACCATTATTTTACCAACAAAATACTCATTATATATAATCAAGTGTTTAAACATATTATATATTTGAGAAAATTACGTACTAATTTTGATGATAAAACAAAATTCAAATGACAATTGTGATAATTATGTCTAAAAAATATTTAAATTTATCTTTTGGAAAATAAATATATTTGTCTTACCTGCCTCACTCAATATAAATACGTCTTTGGCCGCCTTTACTTATAAACAAACTCCAAGCTTGTCATAAACTTTCTTTCTTTTTTTGTTTTTTTGTCTGAAGCTTGATTCTTACTCTTCATCTCTACTCTATTTTCGTTTTTTGTAAGCTCTTAAAATCAACCATAGACAATGAAAATGAAATGGCTATTTACCTCGGCTTTCACTCAAATGTTCGGCTACTCAAACCATATGGATCAAACCAGCAACTGCGAAAGCAGCCACAACAAAATAAAGATGATGAAGAAAGAAGAATTCCCAAGTGGATTCCAAGTTCCTCTTCACTACCCTAAATACTCCAAGTCTGCTTATGAGGCCATGGATGATCTCAGCCTTGACTTGCTCCTCAAACAATATGGATTCTCCTTTGAAGGATCTCTTGATGACAAGAGGGTCTTTGCAATTGAATCCTTTCTCTGGCCCGATCAGCTTTAGGTTTTATGTAAGCGTTTAAATGATCTCGTTTTCTCTCTTCTCTCTTCACCAATATATTCTATCAGCGACCCCTATATATTAAGATAATGAAATGTTTTAGAATTATATCGAATCGCCATATGCATCAATCACCTAGTAATCAGGTTTGTGTGTTATGTGTATATGTGTATCAAGAAGTTCTGAAGCATGCAATTTTCACATATGTATCAGTATCACCATGAATGCATTGATAACATCTTTGATATATGAAAGCTCAGTCCATTTAACTTGATTACCTCATTATCTGTCTTCACCAATATATAAGATAATGAAATGATTTAGAATTATGTCAAATCACCATTAGTAATCAAGTTTGTGTGTGTATATATGTGTATCGAGATGTTCTGGAGCATGCAATTTACACATATCACATGAGTAAGGGTGTCAAAATGAGTCAAATAAGTCACCCATGATCCATCTAATTTACTCAAATGCTAATACTATTTTGTGTTATAATAAGTATCTCCTTAATCCTTAATTGAAAATAACATCCATAATTTATGTTAATATTATAATAGTATCTTAAACCAATTTCAAAAATCAAAAGAACATAATCTATGCGTTCAATCGGCAAACTTCAAAATCTAAGCAAACTTCAAAATTCAAAATCTCCTCTCTCTACAATCCAAAACAGATTTGATAATGTTAACAATAAACATATGTACTGATTTGAACCTAAAATCTCAAAACTGAATCAGAAAAGAAAGACTAACCGAGAAGTGAATAACACACGTCATTCATGTTTTTTTCCAAAGAATTTGGATCCGCTCGAATAATAACCATCTCATCATTCTTCTCTACAGTTCAAAAGAAAAAAAAAATATTAATAGATATTTAATAAAAACAAACAAAGCAAATTATCAATCTCAGAGAGTGAGAGAGAGGTTTAACAAAAAAATAATAATATTTGATCGAGAGAGAGATCGACAAGGGTTGATTTGTTTTGGTTTTGGAAAAATAAAATTAAATGGGTCAAATGGGTCATCCATTTGACCCATCAACTCATTATAGTCAAAAATTTTGATTCAATAGGGTTGATAGATCGAGTCGAGTCGGATCGACCCATAATTCATTTTGACACCCCTAACCATGAGTGCATTAATAACATCTTTGATATATGTACATTCTAAACATTGATCTATCGACTTATAATAATTTATATATCTCTTTTCTTAATCGGTCTAATAATATCAGGAGGGGTTCTTGAGGTTGATTTCCCAAAAATTTTAGAGTTTAAGATTTTACAGTTATTGGTTTGTGGATTTTTATATTCTTGATAGATTTCACTGTTATTCGTTTAAGGCTTATAACATTCTTTATAAATCCATTGTTATTAGTTTGATGACTTTTAAATTCTTTTCAAAATCTATTGTTATTCAAAAAGTTTGGATTTTAATGATTCCATGATTCTGTTAAAATCTAGTGTTATTGGAATATGGATTCTTAACAATTTAACTCATAAGACGTAACTTTCAAAATATTATGTATATCCCTTGGATTCTCAAAGTTTGTTATAATAGAATTATTTTATGAATTGTTTAAATACACAAAATTCTTCACAAGTTTAAAAGACTTCTACAATTCAACAAAACTCTATGCAAATTTGACAAATCACTTAACTTTTAAAATCAACAAACTCTATATAAATCCAATTCCCAATAATCCCCCCCTTAATTTCATGGACTACAACTATTACATGAATAGTGCAATCGACAAATGTGAATGTAAAAAAATTCGATATATATATTAGTAGGTGTGAAACTATTATCTGGGATCCGAGATCCGATCTGGAACCCGCTTCGATTCACTACAAAAATTCGGATATCCAAGAGGGTCAGATCCGGATAGTAAAATCTTGAATCCGTCAAAACCGGATCCGGATCCTGTAAATATATTAAATTTTATATTTTACTAATAATTTTTAGTATAATGAGATTTCTATATAAAAATAATTAACACAAATTAAAATATGTTTTATAATAACAGATTTTATTTTTTACAAAATATTATATAATTAAAACTCGGCTCCGGCGGATCCGGATATCATAAAAATTTTGGATATCCGGATTCGTCCCACCCCTATCTGTTAGAGCACATTCATCATTACAGACGTTTATTTTATAAGTAGATAGATTATTCATCCGAATGGGAGGAATTCGTTAACAAAAACAGAGTCGTTCGAGAATTGGCTACATTAACATACATAATAGTAAAGTTTAGTGATAAAGTGTTGTTAGCTTGATCATTAAAAAGTGTTCAACAAAAAAAGTGTTGTTAGCTTTATCGGAAATATGTTTTTCTGGTGATGAATAGTGATCGTCGAGTTTTGATGAACAGTAACTTCGACCGTTGATAAATTGTATTGTCGGCTTCCTCTGTCAGAAAATGAGTTTTTCAGACCAATGATATTTTTATAATTATTTTAAAAACAAAAAATATTTTGGATTTAATCATTTTTTCACTTTTTTACTTACCTAATTTACAAATTATTATTACTACTTACCGAATTTACTATCATATATAAATCACCCAAAAATATACTCTACCCGTAATCTCTTGTTTCACTTAACCTTGGAGGAATATAAGATTTTTTTTTTTTTTTTGAAGTCTTCGATTTGAAAATATATCAGATTATACATTTTGACATCGACATAATTGAGTTGGACAAGTTGTGGTACAGCATAATTAAATGATAAATTAATAATTGATTACGAGAGAATGAAAAAGACACTGAGTATTATAATTATACTATGCTATTACGCACGACGTGAAGGAAGTATATGGACGTATTGGCTTCTTCTTTTTTCCCGGCAACTCATTCATGTTAATTATCGGAAATACACTATCAAGTAATACAAACATTTCACATAGCAGCGGATAAAAACCTCTGCAAGGGTAAACTCACACAAATGATAAATTCGGGAAGTGGGTATCAACAAACCCAAGGAATAGATACAAACCTCCCATACTGAAAAGTAGAGATATTTCAATAAATGGGAATCACCTAACAAAATCCCAACTACAGCAATATATTACTATCGTGGGATATGCTCGTAGAAAACGTATTGACTTCTAACTTGTGGTTGTAATTGTACAACTAGAGTAAGAAGAACAAATTTGGCTAGAAAAAAAGAAATATATATGTGAAAAAAGGTTTTTTACAATTGTAATGGTTTTAAGCAAATTAGTCTGATCCTCGGAAAAAAATGGATGCGTCTCAGTTTTGGGTAAAATGTAATTTAGGATCCTTTTGGGACAAAAAAAAATGTACTAATGGGACAATTTGGGTTCTGAAAAACTCAAGAGAAGATGTTTTTCTTCATTGTAGACAATCCTTTGTTGGAATCAAGAATAACATAGATGTTAATATGGAAAATTAGAATTGGGCCATGGAAAACAAAAAAAATATTTCAAATACAAATTACCTAAGATTGTCAAATATTAACTTTTTTTTTGTCAAAAAAATTCTTCTCATTACTTAAGCTTCCATAATACAACTAGGGGGAATTATCCATCCTCTTTAATAATGACAATACAAATTAAAAACAATAAAGCTTGAAGCATATAGAGTGTGATCAGGAGACAGCGAATTCAAGACTAGACTCGAATGCGTCAATAAGATAAACTTGAGAGTAGTGGAAGCTAAACTTCTGGTGAGGATTGTGATGTCCTCGAGGATACCAAGAAGTTCAGGAACACAAGAGCATGAGGTGATGGCTCTAACCAATTGTAAGGAATCGGATTCTACCGAGAAAGTCCTTATTTCTTCAGAGGTAGTTTGATAAAAAAACTACACGAATTGACACCACAGACAAAGAAGCCTTGGATTTACTCATGTGACCCTCGGATTGACGTTTAACAACAGTGAGGGTTTCATAGAAGGATATGGACACCACAAACAACTTTGCCTTGGATTTACTCATAATACCCTCCTGGCATTCAACCAAAGCGATATGGTTGCCACTAGAGGGAACAAAGGTGTAACCGATGGAAACCATCGGGACAAAACTAACTACATCCGGATACCACAAAACCATATGCATCCACTCAACAATCAACCAATATCTTCCAAACGAAAAAGAAACGGAGAGTGGGCAGAGGCAAACCTGGAGGACCGGGAGAGGAGGGGAGATGGAAACAACGGGAAATGAGCACAAAACTCTGAATGAGGCAGTCATGGAGGTGGTCGGACAGAGGCGAGTCAAGCCAATTCGTGACTCCAAAAGACCCGAACAGCATAGCGGGAGATGAAGGGAGATGGAGGAAGTGACGACAAGTAAAGATCAGACGAGGAAACAAGCTAGATCCGGCGGGTCGGGAGAGTCAGGAGGTTCGAGAGGGTCGAGAGAAGAGGTCACCGCGAGCAGATCTGGAAGCACGGTAACCGACAGCGGCTCTGCAGAAAACAACGAACCAGCCAGATCTGGAGAGACCCTTGTCGAAACGCGAACAGGAAGAGGAGCCATCATCAGAAAGGAAGAGGAGGGAGAAAGAGGAAGAAATTCTCACCGCCGAGCGTGAGGCTCACCGGCGGCGACGGCTAGGGTTTTGGGTATCCTAATCGCCTATCGTTGTTTCTTTTTACCTTTCGGTTTATTCTATCAGATTGTCAAATATTAACTATTAGCCAAATGTGTTCCTTATAAAAGTGTGATATACATAATTAGGGTGATGTATATTTTTTTTGTCCACACCATAATATCTAGAACGGTTCGAAAATCTAAATTGGGGTACCGAATTTACATAAACAGTATCATGCAGGTAGATTCGAGCACTTCATGCTAGTTTGTACGCCTTAAAGCTTTTTGTGTTGTTTGCGATGGGAATATGCGAGATTGAAAAAAAAGTAAACGCCTAATTATTTTTCATAAATTCCTCACTCTTTTGATATATCTAAATGTTTTTTTGTTCTATAATTAAAATAAATTTATTTTTGTTCTATAAAATATATCTAAAATTAAAATATATATTAAATTTTTATTTTACAAGAAATCATTTATTTTGAAAATTAAAAAGCCAAAATAAATAATTTTTGTAATTGTAAATTCTAAAAATTCATGATGGTATTATTGTTTTTGTACCTAATAAAAATGTTAGTTTTCAAACTTTTTAAATCAAGGGTTAGTTTTTAAAATATATAAAAAATTTAGAGTATTAAATCAAATTTCCTTAAAAAATGGATACAAATTATTCAAAAATATGTGAAGAGTTTTATAATTAGGAGACTGCGTTTGAAGAAAAGGTAAAAGTAGAAGAGGATAATTTAAATTAATTAAATAGAAGAGGGAAAATAAAAAACAGAAAAAAAAAAAACTATAAGTAAGCACCGAAGAGAATTGGCCAACTGTGAGAAGATCAGTGAAGAAAAATTGCGAGATCCGAGCAAACCGCTTATTGCGATTTTGGTTTTTCAATCGATCTTAATTCTGGGTAACTCTCAAATTCTTCATCTTCCCTCTGAGTTTCGGATTCTGGGTCTGAATATTCTTGTCCAGTCTTCTATTTACTGTCTTGTCTCTTCCCAGCCAAACAACTTCTCTTCTCATTGTTGATGGTCTTAATCTGTAGCTGTAACCCAGATTCTTGAGAAAATTCTGCTGGAAATTCTCAACTTCTGGTCTGATTTTGAACTCGGTATGTTGATTTCTCAGAACAGGATTTTAGAACAAACGATGTCGATTTTGGCGTAAGTTTTGTATCCACTTGAGAAATTGACATGTTCGATTTTTGTTTTGTTTTTTGTATCCCAGTTTGGTTATAGAATGTCGAACGATTCAGCTCATAAGCCATTGTTGCCTAAGGAGCAGTTTGATCCCATGGCTCAAGACTTCAACCAAAACTCAAGAACTTCTTCAAGAAAAAGAAGATTGCGTCGCTCTAGAAGCGCTCCTCGCGGTGATTGTATGTACAATGATGATGATGTCAAAATCGACGTACCACCTCCTCATCCAAATTATATCCCAATGTTCAGAGATCTAAACCCGAATCTCAGGCGAGTGATCATTTTCTTGGTTTTCTATCTAAGCATTGGTACTCTCTGTTTCTACCTCGTGAGAAACCAGATCTCCGGTCACAAGACCAATGGTGTGTTAGATGCTGTCTATTTCTGTATAGTAACGATGACAACAGTTGGATACGGTGACCTTGTCCCTAGCAGTTCTGCCTCAAGGTTACTTGCTTGCGCATTTGTCTTCTCGGGAATGGTCCTTGTGGGTCACCTTTTAAGTCGAGCAGCGGATTATCTTGTGGAGAAGCAAGAGACTTTACTTGTTAGGGCTTTCCATTTACGTCAAACCTCCGGTCCATCAGACATTCTCAAGGAGTTGCATACTAGCAAGTTGAGATACAAATGCTATGTGACATTTCTTGTCCTTGTAGTCCTCTTCCTTGCCGGTACGATTTTCCTTGTAAAGTATGAGAAAATGCCGGTTATCGAAGCTTTCTACTGCGTTTGTTCCACGGTTACAACATTGGGTTATGGCGATAAGAGCTTTAACTCGGAAACCGGGCGCCTTTTTGCTGTGTTTTGGATCTTGACAAGCACTGTATGCTTGGCTCAGTTTTTCCTCTATGTAGCTGAGCTAAATGCAGAAACCAAACAGAGGGAGTTAGTGAAATGGGTTTTAACACGGAGAATCACAAACAATGATCTCGAAGCAGCTGATCTCGATGAAGATAGAGTCGTCGGGTGAGACATGAGACAAATTCTCTCTACTGTTTTCTGTTTCTTCTTCTTCTTATCTTTGTCTTTTGTGTGTTGCAGAGCTGCAGAGTTTATATTATATAAACTGAAAGAAATGGGGAAGATTGATGAGAACGATGTTGCTGGGATAATGGAAGAATTTGAGCAGCTCGACTACGATGAATCGGGAACTCTAACAACTTCTGACATCATTCTAGCTCAGACGACGTCTCAGATCCAAAGGTAAGAATCATGATCATCATCATCTTTCGAAGACGAGCCAGAATCTTTCTTAAGTTATACCTGCCACGACCAGAGTAGCAAGGAAAGTGAACAGTTTTGGAGTTTTTGTTTGTTTGTTTTTGTCTGTGTGTTTGTGAAATGTAAATGCCACATTCCCACGCGTTGATTGTTTCTTGATGCCTGAGTGTAATAATTTACATACTGATTCACACGAATACTTTGTCTTAGCAAGCTGAATCTTGCTATTGATCTGATATGAAGCTATGGTTTTAACATTAATGGTGTTATGCAATATGCTCCACGACCAAACCCCAAAAATAGTTTCACTTGGATTTCTCTAAAAGAACAGGTGATGATGACTGTTTTATTGCTTTGAAATTTCTGGTATTTTGATTGATACAAAACGTTTTCAATGATGGCGTTTCTCGAACTGAGATTCATGGCAATGCGGGTCAAGCCAGTCTCTTGAAACACCTTTTGCCATGCTAGCTCCTTTCTCTAGGCCGCCTACAAGCTCTCTTAAGTTGGCCACTTTGTTTTCTCGACCAGACATGACATTCATTTTTTGGTCTGCTTCCTTGAGCTTCTGCTTAAACCGCTGCTTGCGGCTTGTTGTGTTACCATCTTGTAGCTGAGAGGGAGGAGCTCCATGTGGTCCTAGGTAGATGTTTTCTTCAGCTTTAATCTACAAATATAGAAAGAGATGTGTAACAAAATTTGAAGCTCCTCTGTTGATTTTATAAACAGAAGAAATCAATGACTGACCTTGGGAGAAGAAGGTTTTGATGTTTGAACTTCTGAATCATCAACAATCTCGAAGCTTGGAATCACAAACCCATCAGTATCTGGGCAACAGAAAGAACAACCCAAATGAACAAGACTCGCAATCAAATAAGTAGTAATCACAGGGAAGGCAGATAATAGAGCGAATTCTGAAGATCAAGAACAATCCAATCATGGAATTTAGGGTTTGATTGCTTGAAGATTGAATAATAAAAAATAAAAAAAAAACAGGGGAGAGAGATACAACTTATTACCCCACTCATCGTCTTCTTCCGTCGTCTGCATCGTTACAGAAGTATCCATCGACCACCGAAGTTCAATGGATTATCCGAACAACCAACAACAATGGGATTTTGAATGTGAATTTTATCAATAATTCGATTATATTTCACACATGATGGAATTTCGAGAAACCCTAAACTAAATGAGCAATGCAACAGCTTTTTTTTTTGTTGGGGGAAATGAAAACTGTTGATGGAGGTGAATCGGATTCGATTATTGAGAATAAGATGTTTTTTTTTTTGGCAATCTACATCGATGGATGATATTTAGCCACGTGTCTTTTCCTTATGGATGTTCGTGGAAATTTTGTTACAAAATATGGGTTTTTTTTTTTGTTACAAAACATAAGTAAACAAAATCGTCACTCGTATTGAATTTTTTTTGGATATCCACCATAACTGCAATTAAAGTTGTCGAAAAGGATGCGTCACACAATACCAAACCCTTTAAACATCATTGCAATTTGATAAAAAAAAAATTGAAATGATTTTCTTTATCGTCTAGTCTTCTAATTAATCCTGGGAAAAAAAAGTTTCTGCACCATTATTTTCTTACTAGAGATCGATCTCCGCGTTTTGCGCAGACTTACTTTATATTTGTGTTTTATAAATTTTTTTATATGCTATTTTTTAAGAATTTTTTTTTTAATTTCGAATTTTAGTTTAATATTCGGATTATGTTTATAGTTGCATTATGTGTACGCGTATATATTTTAATATTTTCTCCTCATTAGTGTTTGTATATAACAACGGTTTTCTCTTAATTATGTTGTTAACTTATGTTGAAATATTGTTTTTTATGTGTTTATATATTGTATATGACTACTGTGTGATTCTAATTACAATTTTATATTTATTTTTATTTAATATCATTTCAAATCTCTCATAAGTTACATATTTAGTTGAACGTATAATATTACATTGTTATTCTGGAATCTATAGTTCATACTGAGGCCAATTATAACTTCATCAGCCCGTCTACATATTAACTAAACAAACCACTTACATTTGATGATAAATGATTTAAGTACATATACATATTTGAGTATTTAAAATTATATCATTATGTACGTATAGTTTTAGGATGTTTAGAATTATACCCTCTAATAGGGAATCTTTTCTAATGTTTGAGCATTTATGCTTATATATATTTTGGCCCAAGTATCGCTTTATTCGTGAAAGACCGCTGACAAAATATCTGTGATTTTTTCCTTGTTCCCCAAATCCGAAAAAACATATCCTCTCTAGCTTCTAAAAATCCAACCAATCACACTCCCAGAAATGTATGCATGGAGCATGTCTATGTATGTATCTTTTATCCAAATATATATACTTTACCAATTGTTTGTGACATATATAATTAGTTTACTGACTTAATGCTATAAAAAGTGTTCGTTACACTTTAGCTAATTAATCGTAGAAATAGATTATATTTTTTGTTAATCTGACTTAATGATATTGTGCATTTTATTACATTTACTATATAGAATATTGTAGTGATGACGTGGATAGCTAAAATTGAAATAAAATTCTCCCATTATATAATAGAGTAATTCTATGTCTCGCGCGTTGCGCGAGATAACATTTTTAAACAGCTATCAATACGAATCGTTAAATATAAATATAATCATTTGAAGTTTTTAATTTATGTTAACATTTTTAGAAACAACAAACTTATTTTACCAAATGATATAAAACATAGATATTGCCAAATATAACTTTTTCCTTGAAAATACAATAAATCCTTCAGGTGAAAACTTCCTAAGAGGAAGAAATGGCATCGACTACCATCTTATGACCTTTTATCCTAGAGAAAATTTCTTCCAGATTCAGGTCACGTGAAGATATCTTCTTAGAAGCTTTAATGTTCACTATTAACCTAATCATACATATGATTAAATACCAATGAGAACTTACCACCACCCCAAAATTAATGTAAATAGGCCAAGTTTAAATATCAGTAAATGCAAATGTGTAAACATAAGACTCATGACGTTACAATAGGTTTGGTAAGCATGTTTTACCCACCGAAGCAAATGCATTGTGCCATATATATAGAAATTGTCGACCAAGTCATAAACGTTCCTATCTAATATCACCAATTACGTTGCATGGTCAAACAATTTAATATTTTTATATTAAAAAACTCATTAATTTCACTTGCTAAAAAATATAAATTTTTTTTTTTATTTTAGTTTTGTGCATACATATCTGATATTTTTGAACTTTAGTCAATTTTTCACACTTTTTACTGCCAATTCTTTTGTTATCTTGCACTCGTTCCTTTTCCGGGAGTTATTTCTTTTCACTTTCTCTTCACTCACATATAAAAGATTGGAAAGTGATTTGATTTTCAACTCATTGTAGAACTATTTTCTCCTTTTCATCTTCATACACTATGCTTTCTCTTATCAGTTGCATGAACTTTTTGCTGATTTGAGCGTCAAAAAATCTTACTGGTGATACACATTTGTCGTGGCGAGGATGTTCCCACCTATTGTGATGCACGTCAAATCTGCTTATTAAATATTGATTCTTATCTTTGAACCCGTTTCTATCTACCGGACATCATATATTATTGACACACCTTGCACTCTAACCTTACTATTTTTTTTTTAAAACAAAAATTCTCTTATGATATATTTTTTCATCTATATTATATTATGATTTTAGCTAAAAACATAATTTTTGATTTTGATTTTCTTAAAATGTGTAATTTGTTGCAAAAAATGTAACTTAAAAACTCATTAAAAAGTCTAAATTTTTCTTGAAAAATAATTATTCTTATTTTGAGTAAAAACAGTTTAAAATTTGTATTTACTATTACAATTAACTAATAATTTTTTATTATCCTAAATAATTTGTAACTATTAGAAAAATGCTTTTTGATCCATTTAATATATTTTAACGTGATAATTGTTTTTCATATTTCTTAAAAAGTAATAACTGCTCCATTAACTATATGTTAATATATAATTTTATATTTATCCAATCTCTATTCAATTTTTTTATTGTGTTGTATTTTTCTCGTTTTTTATAAAAAAAATTTTGATGAAAAACGATAATTATAAAAAGTGTGTTAATTAATTGAGTCATCAACTTTAGTGTAAGTGTTTTCTATCTTTTTTTAATGAAAAATAATAATTATTACAAAGTGTGAATTAATTGAGTCATTAACTTTAGTTTTAGTTTTCTTTAGTTTTAATTTTTTTTTTCTTTTTTTGTTGCTGATGTGGACACTCTAGATTGAGAGAAAACTCTCTTATTATATAATAGATTTCCTAAATTGTTTCACAGTGATGAATGGATTTAATTTTTAATGTAAAATTCCAATGTTTTGTTTCCTAATTTATCCATATATCAAATAAATTCAACACAATGCAAATCTTGATTAATTTATTTTTTGTTTGCTAAAAATCTTGATTAAATTAATAGTTGTGAAATAATTAAGACAAAGATAAAGATAAGTGATGGGATGTTTGTATGATTACCATTGAAAACAACTGCAATAAATGATTGTATGAGACAAAGGTAAGTTCGGAAAAGATAAAAGTGACAACTCCTTAATTTCTTAAAGTTCAAACAAATACTTAGTAATCATTTCATGTGGTGAAATGTTTTTAGCCATCTAGGTGAATCCAATCGACAAATCCTAGTTGACAACCACAAAATCGACAAACTTATGAAGATGTAACTTCTAGACAATGTTTTTAATCAATATTTCAATCAAACCTCCTGGTTTCGTATTCTCTCCTCTACATGTTTTAGATATCTCACATCTGTTTTTTTTTTTTTTACATCTATCTTTATTAATATAAAAAT
Organism: Eutrema japonicum; assembly: GCA_030161315.1. NCBI lineage: Eukaryota > Viridiplantae > Streptophyta > Magnoliopsida > Brassicales > Brassicaceae > Eutrema > Eutrema japonicum. The sequence goes on from BSQW01000005.1 coordinate 42,029,042, forward strand.
CAAATTACATAAAAAATAACAAGACATAAAAATAAACATGCAAAACAATAAAACAAAAAAAATAGGTTTTAACAATTCTTTTCTTTGAGTTTTCCTCGCTTAAGTGTCTACATTTTCTTTTCTCATAATCGCATTTGATCGATTGCGATTTTCTTTGGCTATGATCCATCCATTCTCTTGTTGTATGTCATTAACACATTTCTAAGTAAGAGCTAAAAATATTCTTCGAAAAAAACCCAATTTATTGATTTTTTCGATAGAAAAATACCTTGAGATTGCCAATTTTCAACGACTGTACGAATGTCGGCATACCACAAGAAGATTGCATCTTCCGCTCCAAAACCTCGTCCCTTCCATAACGGTTTCCATGGTAGATGATTCCATAGAACCGCCATTTTCAACAACGTAAAAACAACGAAAAAAATACAAACTAAAATCCCAAATTATACTTTGAAACATTGTTCGAGAAAGAATTCAATATATTTATTCTTCTAATTGAAAACAAAATTGGGATTGTCCATCATCTTCTCTCTCTCCGACTTCGACACACCATCTCCATGGTGGTTTCCATAGTGGCTTTCTCCAAAGTAAAACAGTTAGGATTTGTTCCTCACCACTCGAATCTGGATAAAATAAAGTTAGATTGAGTATTTGGGAGAGAAAAGATCCTTTTCTACTTTGATATCCATAGATCCATGAAAGCCACTATTGATTGAGCGTTGTATCATCGATCGTGGACATGACCACGCCGGAGATTGCAACGTCAAAATAGATGGAATAAGAATTGATACCCAATTCGACGCAAGTAAATCTTATCATCTTCCCAATAAAAGATAATAAGATAACACATAGTAACCACTTCGAGAGAAGATCCTGGAAAACCATTACCGAAAGAATGTATATATGAACACAGAATAGAAAAACTATTAGGAATTTATGAGAGGTTGAAAATTGATACAGAAAAAAAAAAAAAAAAAAAAAAGGAGTATGGCCGACCGGAATTGACACCGGCTGACAAAGATTACAGAATCGAGGTTGGACGCTCCTCAACCGCTATTTTCTTCTCGCACGGTTTCTTCTACAGGAATTTCACATCTGTTTTTTTTATAAACAAAAAAAAAAAGTAATATACAAGAAAAGGCGTTAGTTTATTTACTGCCAAGTCAACTGATTTTAAAATTAAAAATTTGTAAAAATAAAATAAAAATTACTCGTTATCAAAATCAAATAAACCGAACATCCAAACTAACACATAAGTTCTCACATACTCGACCGGTTCAGTTCTCTGTATAAACTGGGTTTAACCACGTATTGTTGCTATGCTGTTGGATTTGATTTTTTTTCTTTAAAGGCAAAAACTTAATATATTATTACGATGATTCGAATATGATGATTTCAGAAGTCATCTAACTCGGAATCAAAAGGAAGTGTATTGAACTGTGGATTTTAAGAGATTTTGAGTTTTTCTTAAAATCTCTTGTTATTCAACTAAGTATTTTAAAATATCTTCCCAAATCCAGTGTTATTGAACATAAGATTTATGTAAAGTCACTCAAAATCATCTACAATCCTCTGTTATTCAAACACGAATTTGTTAAAATCATATCAAATCCACTGTTATTGAAAATGTTTTAAGTATTAGGATTTTAATGACTGCAGGGGATTTCAGATGATTTTAGTAGATTTTTTTAGTTAAAAATACAAAGATATAAATCTCATGGTTTTAGGTTGGATTGTAGGAGATTTTAATACAAAATCATAACAACTTTTTTAAAATCAGCCAAAACCATCAAAATCATCTGAAATCTTATTAAAACTCAAATCACTCTAAATACTCAGTTCAATACACCCCCAAAGAGTATACATGAAAAATATAATACCTAAAGCTCAAATCTCTTTTGCAAGACAATCGACATAAACATTAAAAACACGAAAATAAAAGAAATATCAAAATAAACAAAAATAGAACATAAATAATTTAACTCATCAACTCATTGGTTTATCTCTTTTGGATTGATAGGTTAAGAATTTTTCTTATAAGTTTTTTTTTTTATATAATCACTTTCTTTTTAAAACTAATCATCCTTAACTAATGGGGTTCACATGTATTTACCATTCCAACGCTTTTTATAGATTTTTCAAGAAAAAACAATTCAAATACATGCAAAAACCAATGCTCTTCCTTTTCTCGAGAAAATTAGTTGCAGGTGTAATTATATAGAGTGAGAAAAAAAAACCAGTGCTTTCTTGTTTGGTTCCTCTGACTTTTCCCAGATCTTTCTGTCTCTCTCTTCTGAGACTTTTCTGAAACTTTTCAAGAGCTCAGATTCGTCTTTTTTTTAAAACCTCTCTTCTTTAATCTAGATCCAAACAGAGCGAAACTCGGTTTAAAGAGTTAAATCAGATATAACTCAAAAAATCCATTAGCATCAATGGATAACGAAGCATTCTCAACTTCTCTTTAGCTCTGTTTTGTTTTGTTGGTCTTAAATCAAATTTCCGTGGAGTGATGAAATTGGTGGACAAATCTGATGAAGAAAAGCATTTTTCTTGGTGCTGTTTTCATTTATATCCGCCATTGCTGTTTTTCCTTGTAGCCCTAGTTCTATCTGTAGCTTTCCTCTGTTTCTTAAGCTCTTATGGATTATCTTCTCTACTAGTAACCATCGCAATCTTGTCCATCTCCACTTCTGTTTTCTATATAAGATTCTTCAAGAAAAAGACAAGACTCTATTTGGATGAAAGATCCCAAGAAGAAGGCTATGATGATGATGATGATGATGATGATGATGATGATGATGAGGATGGTCTCATTGAGATTACTCTTGTGAGTGAAGAAGCGGAGACTATAGAGGCAATGAGAAGTCGACAGATAAATAGGATTGGTGAAGATGAAGAAGAAGAAGAAGAGATTGATGACGTGAATATGGAAGAAGATAATCTTATTGAGATTGATATTTCCATTGGATCTATTAAAAGATGAAAATTAAGTTTTCGATATTTAGTTTTCGTTTCAAATGTACATAAGGAATCCAACATTTTAATATATGGAATTTTTGATAATTGGTGACTAGGGTCTACAACACTTGCATCTTCCATCCAAAGAGTGTCTAGGTCAACAAGTACTTGCCTTGGTTATTTACTAGCAGCAGTTTGATGCAATGATATGGTTATGTAAGAATTAGGATGAACTAACATAACGTCTCGTTATAGCAACTAATTAAGAGTCTAATATTAGAATCAAACAACCCAAACAGAATTATTACATAACCCCAACCCAAACCATTTACCATCATTCGTTGTCGCTGAGTCGCTCCATCTAGGCAGATTCCTCCAAATGCAGCGACCAAATGTTTTCAACAATGTGGTAGTTGTAGAAACGGAGAGAGATAGAAATTTATAAAAGAGTAATCCGCGCATAGCGCGAGTACTCATCTAGTATTAGGTACGTAAGAGAACATAAAAAGTATAAGTTTTCAGTTTAAAAAAAAAAATCGACTCTAGTTGTTCCCTCGACCTCTATCCATAATCAGAACGTGTACCCCCTCTGCTTGCACCACGTCCACTTTTACCAGACATCCATTTTGGATATTCTGTCAACATGTACTCTTCTAAACATGTCACACTAATTTTAATGGAGTCTAAACGGATTGGTTTAAACAGATCCGGTATGTAAACAAACTTTAAACAGTTTTAAACTAAATAGAACGGGCCTAAACTATTTTAACTTCTCTATTTTTAAAAGGCGACTAGGTCTGGGCACAAGCCAAGTACTTGCTAATTTTCAAGTACTTGCGACCCGGTTTGTCTCGTTCAAGTATCTGAATTTTAGATTTGATAATTGACTCGTCTGAAACAAGTACTTGCTCTATCAAGCACTCGTCCAAAATCTGATTACTTGCAAGTAACTTGACTCGGCTTGTTACTTGCCAAAATCAAATAATTGCTGGAATCACTTTTCAGTTTTATCGTGGGTGAGTATTAGGCTTTTAGCCTTTATGGGCCAACTCCAAATTATAAAACTCATAATAATTAAAAGATTACTAATCTTAGGCATTAGTATTTTAGTAACATGTACCAAGTCACGAGTATCAAACAATTTTTAAGCGAGTAACAAGTAACAGACCAAGTAGTAGATTTATTTTTTGGCTTGTGACTTGACTTGGATTTTCAAGTAATCTAATTTGCTGACTTGTTACCCGGCTTGCCAACAGCAAATACTTCATTTTTCAAACCGAGTACGAGACAAGTAGTAAGTAGAAGCCGAGTAACGAGTAATTATGCCCAAGCCTAAAGCCGACACCTTACCATGATAACCCTCGTGTGAAAAGCTGATTTGATATTCTCATAAATCGAATGAGGATCGAGACTATTAGGGATTTTGCATTCCTCCATGTCCCACAACACGAATTTCTCAGCTTCGCCGAAGTCGATGGTCAAGGAAGATATGGTTTTTACAGATATCACAAAATTAAACACTTCTAAATTAGGGTTTTGATCTCTAACTTTATACTATGAGCTTTTTATATGAGAATAATCTTAAATAAAGATTATTATTTCTCACATGTTGTAAATAAAAAAGAGAGCAAATTATTGTATATTTTATTCCATAAATAATGAAAGTTATATATATAGGTATATAAATATTTTGGGAATAAGTAAACCTAGAAAATTCTAGAAAAATTCTAATGGACCTATAATAGACATCCGCATAATATTCATAACACTACAATAATATTAATATTCTTATGAAAATATCATTTTTATCACATTCTTTTCACTTTGTTTATGGTATTAAGGTTGTTAGTTACCAAATATTTAATTCTTTTAGTTAAATTTGTTTTTAGTTAAATATGTATTAAAAAATAAAATAGTTTTTTCCTTTTCAACTATTGCTAGTAATTTTTTTTGAGCAAACTATTTCTAATAAAATAAAACATCTATAAATTAATAAACACGATAAAATAGTAATTTTGTCATCCCGAATCGGGGCAGTGTAAAAAACAACAAATTTTGATAAGATAATAATTTTTAGAAAGGGTAATACCACTGCAATGCATTCAATAACCCAAAAATTAGTTTTCTAAAATTGTAATTGTTTCTCTTCATTGTTGCCATATAAAAAGTCCATTTAATCCCTATGTTTTTAATCTCACATATACTCATTGCATTCTCCTATATAAAATTGTTATCTGCATATCATCGACATAAAAATATTATATGCATATCTTTCTATGTCATATAATTATCCCCATATGAATTATATAGGTAATATATAGTACTGACATTCAGATAACTAGTTAGTTTTCAATTGAAGAACACATGAGATTTAATGAAAACTATAGGGTTTAATGGTTGAGGGGTTATAGTTTAGTGTTTAGGGTTTAAGGTTTATGCTTTATTGTTTAGGGTTTAGGCTTTAGGATGTAGGGTTTATGTTTAATGAAAACTATAGGATTTAATGGTTGAGGGGTTAGAGTTTAATGTTTATGGTTTAGGGTTTAGACTTTAGGTTTTAGGGTGTAGGGGTTAAGTTTCCATCATTTTACAACATAATAATTATATGGGTAATGTAGTATCGACATTCAGATAATAAAGATAGGACTAAAAATTGTTTACAGTACTAAATATCCATCTGACTTCATTGAAAATTATTTAAATGTATCTATTGAGGATAATCTTAAAATAAAGTTGTTTTTGTTTCCTCGATGATTACCACTGGGTTTGTGTACCGTCACCGATCCACGAGAGTATCGAACACGAAATCTCAACCGTCCATTAAACTCACACATCTGACGTGGCAATTAACTATATTTAAAATTCGTTTTTGCGTCCGAATCCTTATAGAAATCGGAGCGTTGGTATTTATTCTGATTCGAACGGAAATTGCTTTGAGGTTTTTTTTGGGATAGCGAGGTGAGATTCCAAAGTCTTCTCCTTTTCGAGCCTCTTTTGAACACTGTGAGCTTGTTTCGTTTGATTTTTAGTCTTTGAATCTTTCGAGCTTCGTCTGAATTCGCATGTGGGTTTTTTTGTTTTCAATATTGTCTTGCTTCTTCAAGTCGCGTTTAGGGTTTGTGTTTGCGTTCACTCTGATTTGCGAATTTGTGTTAGTTTTTAGCTGAGAATCGTACGAATTTGAGGTGTGTGTGAGAGAGAGAGTAACCTGGATTTTGGTATGAGCTCTTGGATTTTATCTGAGTTACACCGTGTTTGTGATTTGGATCTAAATCTATGTTTTTTATTCCACAAAGTATTCAAATTTATGATAATTTTGGTTACCCTTGTTTTTAGATTTGGACTGAATCGTTAACAACTTATGTGGATGCTGTTATCTCTCAAAATTGGAACTTTTTTTTGTTTTTTTTTTCGATTCCTCGTGTTAGAGCCTATTGGAGTTTTACTTAGTTGTATGTAGAAAGATGGAATGCAATAAAGTTTACATGTTGCTGCGAGTTTTTTGTTCCTTCTCTGAATTATTTATTCAGTTGCTTTGTCGGATTTGGAATTAATCTGATGACACCTGTTTAGGGTTATGTAACCCTTATTTGGCATGGCTTGATTTCATAAATCGTGTCGAGAAATATTACTATCCAACCCTATTTGTGAAAGTCTTTAATGCTGAACTTATCTTTTCCACAGCCTTTTCGTGCTTCTGGTCTTGAAGATCTATCGAAAACTGGGTTGACGATGGGAGAAGAAGATACAAAAGTCACTGTGGAGCCAACAGCAAATGGGACTAGTTCTCTTCAAAAGCCATCAGATGCAATCACTGGAAAACAAGCGGAGGAGAATGCTGGTGGCAAGGAAACACAGGAAAACAAGAAAAATGAGGATACTGGACCTGAGAAAATGGAGATAGATGATGAGATCAAGCAACATGAAGGAAAAAAAGAGATGGAAGATATAGTGGCGGAGGTTACAGAAAAAGAAAAGAAAGCTGAGACTGAGAAAACAGAAGAGAAAGATGTCAACGAAGACAAGGAGCAAGCAGAGACTGCTAAAATGGACGAAGACAAGGGACAACCAGAAGCTGCTAAAATAGATGAAGACACACATGGCAAGAAGTTGGAAGCTGATGATGGTGTTTCTGGAGGTGCTACAGAGGAAGATACTGTAATGAAGGAAACTGTGGAGTCTGATGACAATAAAGACATAAAAGGTGCCGAAAATCAAGGGGTGAACGAGATAGATACTATGGAAGGAGGAGGCCAAGAGGAAACTGAGAAAGAACCAGAGAAGGAGAAACTAGAAGGAGCGAAAGTAAATGGAAACGAAGAAGGGAATAAGGAAGACATCAAAGACGAAGAGAAGTTGGTCGGTGGAGACAAGGGGGACAATGTCGATGAGGATGAAAAGGTGGAGAATGTGGATAAAAATAACAAAGAAGAGGCACCAAAGGAAAAGAATGAGGGCGAACTGTCTGAAGATGGGAAAGGAGAGGATACAAGCAAAGAAGTAGTGGAGGCAGACGCTGAGGTTGATGATCCGAAAGTGGAAGACGAAAAAATAGAGAGTGAGGACGAGAACGAAAATGATATAGATCACAGCAAGGATGCGAATGAAGATGAAGAGGAGGAGACAAAGCACGAGAAGGAAGATGAAAAAGAAGAGCGCATGGATGATAAGGAAGATGAAAAAGAAGAGAGCAATGATGATAAGGAAGATGAAAATGAAGGTAGCAAGAAGTCTAGCAAGCGAGGGAAAGGGAAGACTGAGAAGGCTCGCGGGAAGACAAAGAGTGAGGAAGAAAAGAAGGATACTGAACCTAGGACTCCTTACTCTGATCGCCCTGTCCGTGAGCGAAAATCTGTTGAAAGGCTTGTCGCGGTGGTTGATAAAGATTCTTCAAGGGAACTCCATATTGAAAAGGTTTGCCAATAGTTTCATGTGTTTGGTCTTTATAGTGTTTCATTTGTTAGATCTGTTTATGATTTACTTTTGGATATTGCAGGGAAAAGGAACACCTCTCAAAGATATCCCCAATGGTATGTTCGTATTCTAAATAGCCATGTTTAAAGTTCCTCTCAGTCTAATCTGTCGCTGTGTTGAACAGTGTTTTGGCTTAGCTTTTCTCAGGATTATTGCTAGAGCACATATTCCTTTCCTAATACCGGATTTCCCTGTGTGAATCTCTTTTTCTTATAAAGTTTCTGCAAGCTGAAGTACTGGGTGGCATTGATTTCTAATTTAGATTTAAATTGTGTAGGGTTGATTTTTTTTTGTTGCTTTCTGGCTTTGTGTGCACTTTTTGCGAGATGTTTTTCTTTTGCGTTTAGTGATTAGAGCTGGTTTAAAGGCAAGAATTCCCATGGATTTGAAGTTGATTGTCATGACCATATTTTCTAAATACTTTATTGGATCCATCTACTCAATAGTGTATGTGCACTTGATATGAAGTTGATAAGTTGTATGTTTCTCTGCAGTTGCTTATAAGATAGCAAGGAGGAAGTCTGATGAAGTTTTCAAGCTGCTACACACAATTCTATTTGGTGGGAAAAGAGGGAAAGTGAGCATCTCTTTGTACCCTTTCGTATTCTGCCACCCCTTTAGACAATGCATGTTCTTGTAGGGATTATAATGTCGTTTGAAATTCTTAGGAGTTGCATCCATTGCTATCCTTAAGATTGCAGAGTGTCTGCTAATCATGTTTATATGTGACTCGATTTTCTTGCTTGGACAGGCTGCTCAGATCAAGACAAACATATTGCGCTTTTCTGGTTACAAATGGCAAGGAAATGAGGTGGGCGACATAATGCATTAAGATTGATCTACATATTCTCGTCTCAATAGCCTTACATAATTTTTCCCAAATGATATTTGGCAGGAAAAGGCGAAAGATAAAGTAAAAGAAAAGCTTGACAAATGCAACAAAGAAAAGTTGCTGGAGTTTTGCGATATCTTTGACATATCAATTGCCAAGACTACAAAAAAGAAGGTTATTGTGGTTATTCGTTTCGAAGTTCTCGTTCCTCAAAAGTTTTCTTTTTGTCATGAATGAATGGGCATCCTGTTAGGGGTTAATGTCACTGTATTCTTTCCAATGTAATCAACTTGGGAACTGACTGTGTGGTAGTTTTCCTCAAATACAGGAAGATATTGTTGCAAAGCTGTTTGAGTTTCTGGAAAAACCTCATGCGACAACTGATGTTCCAGTTCATGAGAAAGAGAAGGTAATTTTGGTGTTGCAAACGCTTTTTGTTCTGCTGTTGAGCTTGAAATGTTTTTGTGCATATAACAATTTTTTTTTAATTTTCTTGAAAGGGAGCAAAGCGCAAAAGAACTCCTAAGAAAAGTTCACCTGCAGCTGGAAGTTCATCTTCAAAACGATCAGCAAAGGTACTATTCAATAGCTTGGAACTGGAGGTTTGAACTCTTGTATTAGAAACTGTGAAAAGAATGTGTGTGGCGGTTTAATGCATTTGTAGCTGTTGTTTATGGCCTCTTTGTCCTTGTGTCTGGTCTAGGTGTACCTGAAATCTGAATAATTTTTTTGTGTGTTCTTTGCAGAATAAAAAAAAGACCGAGGAAGCAACAAGGACTGACAAAAAGAGTTTACATCATTCTGATGATGAGTCTGAAGAAGAGAAAGAGGAAGAAGAAGAAGAGAAAGAGCAGGAGGAAGAAGAGAAAGAGCAGGAGGCAGAGGAGGAGAATGAAAATGGGATTCCTGATAAATCTGAGGACGAGGCGCCTCAGCCTTCTGAAAGCGAGGAGAAAGTTGAATCTGAGGAGGAGTCAGAGGAAGAAACCAAAAAGAAGAAACGTGGTTCTAGAATATCATCTGGAAAGAAAGAATCAGCAGGGAGATCCAGAAGCAAGAAAGCTGCAGTCTCTACGAAATCCAGTCCACCAAAGAAAGATACTCAAAAGCGCTCAGCAGGAAAACGAAAGAAGAGTGATGACGACAATGATGCAAGTCCAAAGGCATCCTCTAAGAGGAAGAAGACTGAAAAACCGGCCAAGGAGGAGTCCTTGGTTCCTTCAAAATCTGCATCAAAAGAGAAACCAGGTTTGGTCATATCTTACTTGAAAAAAAAAATCTTTTATTAAGTATGAAGCACATGTGAGTACATGCTTTGTCAGAAGCTTGGGAAATTTTAATCCCTGATCTTATGTTGCAGCCTCTTGTTTTTTTATGACACTGTTTTATTTGTATTTGCTTCTCTTGTTTATCTACTAATAGGAAAAAGGGGCGGAAAAGGGAAAGACAGAACCAAGGAGCCTAGCGATGAAGAGTTGAAAATTGCAATTGTTGATATCTTGAGAGAGGTGGACTTTAACACGGTGAGGATTTGAACCATGAAACATCTGTGTCTTGACATTACTCTAATTGAGCTTAGAAGATAGATGTCTAACAAATGCTTTATCAATTTCTGACAGGCCACATTTACCGACATCCTCAAACGACTAGGTAGGAGCAGATGAGATTGTTTCATAGCAGTTCTTTTCTTCACTGATTGTCCTGCATATGGTTTCTGTTTTTTTTTGGGTAACATGCATTTGTTTTTGCACATGTCTTTCAGTTACGAAGTTTGATCTCGATCTCACCTCAAAAAAATCATCTATAAAGCTGATGATCCAAGATGAGCTCACTAAGCTAGCAGATGAAGCCGATGATGAGGAAGGAGAAGAAGAAGAGGATGCTGCGAAAGAGGAAGAAGAAGAGAAAGCTGGAGGATCTGGTGGTGGAGAGAAGGTTAAAGCATTGATTACAAAGAACATAAATCTAGTCTAGCTACTATTTAAATCAAGTGGTCTCTCTCCTCCATTTGCCTATCGTTCGTCAGTCATTAGGCAAATATATTATTAGAGAATGTAATTTGTTGGTTGTTTTCGGTCTGGAATTATGCTACAAGCAGGTTTTTTGTTTTTACTTTTGGTAGTCACAGAGAGAGAGAAGCTGATGAGTAGTAGTAGTTTTCAATATAAGCAGCTTTGTTTGTGTATACGATTTAACATAAGCGCCTTTAGGATTCATTCCCCTCTTAAAACACCCTTTTCGGTTTTTGGGTTCTCCTTTTTAAGACATTGCTTCAAACGTCTTTTGCTTATTTCACGCTGCATTTTATTACCTTGCCTATCTTATTTTGGTTTAGGAGTAAGGGAGACCGTTGATGTTGACATCAATGCGCAAGAAAAGGATTCATCCAAACAAACATAAAGAAAGCAAACCAAAAGAAACCTATTCTAATAAATCAAGCAATGTCTCGTGTGAACAACAGAACAAGGAAGAATTAACTTGGCCAGTGCTAATGAAAGAAAAAAGTATCTGTATGCCATTGATGAGGATGTGTTCATAGCTACAAAAACTATACAAACACCGTGAACGTTGAG